>CM075660.1:32689967-33939967 GCA_037954105.1 Canavalia gladiata
CATCCTTGTAAGCTACTTTTTGAAGGTCAACCAATGTAAATCCCAATTCATCGACTTGCACACCACTGTTACTATCCACCCATCTACATTTGAAAACAGGCACTCTAAATTTGGTGTAATCAATCTCCCAAATCTCTTCAATCACTCCAAAGTAAGATATGGAAGCCTTTACAGGATTTTTATCTTTAGAACTTGGAAAATGTATCGACTCTGCTACCACCATAACCCCACTATTTTGCATGGTACTTTTATCATCCTGAGACTTTGTGTAAAATGAAAACTGATTAATATCGTATCCAGTCTAACATATGACATCAAAGTTTGAGCCATTTTCTAGCCACTTCAATATATCAGAGGCACCATCGTCCTTCTTAATTGTTTCATCAAACCAGTTTAAGAACGTTTTGTTATGCTCATTCAACAACCATTTCTTGTTCATTCGAACATTCTCCTCCCTTATCATAGTTTTGTGAGTAGATAAGTAAGGTTGAACCTCATCGGTATTATTCAAAATATAAAAATGTGCTTGAAGGACTTCTGCACAACCCCTGTTTTTCACAGGTATGCCTCGTGTACCTATACCTCCGTGTCTTCCCTCATGACGAGACTTAGGAACTCCTATGGGTTCCACCTCTAACAAATACTCTATACAAAACTCAATGGCCTCTTCTGCAATGTACCTTTCAATCATAGATGCCTCGGGACGGTGTGGATTCTTCACATACCCTTTTAATATTTTCATGTATCGTTCTATTGGATACATCCACCTCAAATAAACTGGACCACATAATCTGATCTCTCTCACTATATGAACAACCAAGTGAACCACAATGTCAAAAAATGATGGAGGAAAACGCATCTCCAATCGGCATAAGATAGTAAAAGCTTCATGTTCCAACTCATCCAATTTTAGAGGGTTAATGACTTTGCTACATATTTTATTGAAAAAGAAGCGTAACCTACTTATTGTATGTCTAACTTTTTTAGGTAAAATGTCACGAATAACCACTGGAAGTAGTTATTGCATCAACACATGACAATCATGAGACTTTAACCCAACTAACCTTAAATCTTTCATCGAGACAAGTCTTTTAAAATTTGAAGAATAACCTTGTGGCACTTTAACCACATGTAGGCACTCACAAAAAGAAATTTTCTCTTTTTTTGACAATCTATGACATGCCGGGGGTAAATATGTTCGCTTTCCTACGGACTGTGGAGCTAACTGATGTCGTATACCCATGTGAACCAAATCTAGTTGAGAATTGACTCCATCTTTAGTCTTGCCCTGTATATTGAGAAGTGTTCCAATGATGCTATCACACACATTTTTTTCCACATGCATCACATCAATACAATGTCTAACATCAAGTTTTCACCAATATGGAAGATCAAAAAATATTGATCTTTTCTTCCATATCCTTGTCTCAGTGACCTTTTTTTGAGTCTTTCCAAAAACAGTTTTGATGTTTTTAACCCGATCATAGACTTGTTGTCCAGTTAGGCTTTTGGAGCAACATCATTTTCTGGCAACCCATTAAAAGCTTTCCTTAATCTACGATAAGGGTGATTAGTCCTGAGAAATTTCCGGTGACCAGGATAAATTGTCTTCCTTCCATGATGTAGTTGATGGTAACTTGTGCCTTCTTCACATATGGGACATGCTTTGTGCCCCTTAACACTGTATCCGCATAAATTTCCATATGCTGGAAAGTCATTAAGAGTGCAAAAAAGCATTGCTTGCATCTTGAAATTTTCATTACCATACGCAGCAAACACCTCCACACCTTCTTCCCATAGATTTTGAAAGTCTTCAATTAAAGGAGCAAGATAAATGTGTATGTCATTTCCCGGTTGTTGTGGACCTGAAATCATCATGGACAACATGATGTATTTACTTTTCATGCACAAATCCGGAGAAAGGTTGTAAATTGTCAAAAGTACAGGCCATCAACTATGTTTACTACTTAAATTACCGTACGGATTCATTCCATCTGTTGCAAGTCCAAGCCTTAGGTTTCTTGGCTCATTCCTAAAATCAGGATATAGTTGATCAACCATCTCCCATTGCGAACCATCAGCTGGATGACGAAGTTTTCCGTCAATCAGTCTTTCATCTACATGCCATCTAAGGTTCTTTGCTTCATCTTTATTACAAAACAATCGTTTGAACCTTGGAATTATTGGAAGATACCACAACACTTTGGCTAGAGGCCGCTTTGTGCTCTCATTGTAAATAGAATCACTATTCTTCAGTTTATAACGTGAAACTTGACAAACACAGGGCATTCATGTAATCCTTCAAACTCATTTCTGTATAGTATGCAATCATTGGGGCAGGCATGTATTTTCTTATACTGCATACCCATCGGACATAACACCTTCGCCTCATAATTACGCTTTGGTAATGTGTTACCTTCCGGAAGCATCTCTACCAACAGTTTAAGTAATTCAGTGAAACTTTTATCACTCCACCCATTCCTTGCCTTCAGAGTGAATAATCTTAACACTGCTGACAATCGTGTAAAGGTAGTACATCCCGGATACAAAGGTTTCTCTGAATCAGTAGACAAGTTACCATACATATTTTCCCACTGAAATGACGCATGCCCTACATCATGAATCATATCCTCTACCCAATCTTCCATATTTATATCAACCTCGACCGTCTGTGACACACTTGGCATGCCTAATAACTCACCATGCCATGTCCATTTTGTATAACTTTTGCAAAATCCATCACAAAGAATATGCTCTCTAATTTGACCAACACCCAAACGTCTCTCATTTGGACAATTAACACACGAACAGTAAAATTGTCCATTACTCTGAGGTAGATTTGTCTGCGCAAAATTCAAAAACTCTTTGACCCCATTCTCGTACTCATTGCTCGTTCGTTTAGCATTTATCCAACTACGATCCATACTATACAAGAATCATCAACACAAGATTTAGGATTAACCTTGTCACTTATAATTGTTAATTTATTATCCTCACTATTGGTAAGACCCTATCCCAATTTGAGAAAAAAGTTTTTTATTCATCGATTAACATACTTCTAAAATCTTGAATATCATACTTGGTGAAATTTCGGCAGCATTTCACATCAGTCTCCAAGTACATAAACTTCATTATGGTTTCATTCACCATAATGAAGCATGTACCCAGAGACAATGCAAAATGAACTAAACCAAAATTTCATCAAGTACAATTTACAAGATTTATGAAGAAATTGTTAACCACTGAATAAAAAACTTTAATCCCAAGCTGTCCAACTAGGACAATTCAAGATTTAATATAATGAATGATTTACTTATTTAGTAATATACTCATTTTATTCAACCTTGAATGGGAAACTAAAGGTATGCTCATATTTGAACTCAAGAAAACAAACCAACATATTTAAACTCAAAAGTAATACTATAACATACATAAACCCTAAGCAAACTTTCACATCTGCAATCACAAAGTAGAGGTGCATAGAAGATACCTCACAGTCAGCACAAAATGGTTGAGTGGCGACCAAGCGGTGTCCAAACAGAGGCACAATGGTAGTTAAACGACGACACAGCATGGTAGCCAAATAAGAAACTTATAAATTACAGAATACAACCAAAATAAATGTAAATTTCAACCATAATAGTAGAATGAGATGCATAAATAACAACAATGACGACTTCGAACCTTAGGGTGCGCGACGATGACTTCGAACAGACGAAATGGTTGCAACGAAGACGACGACCACGAACGTAAGCATGGAGTCAAACGACGAACAACAAGGATGTCGACAATGGCTAAGACTTAAATGAAAATAGAGAGAACAGGCCGAAACGAGAAACTGAGATTTTGGAAAATGAGGTTAAACATGAACAACATCGAAAAATAAGTGACAGGGGAAGACATTCTACATCGGTTGTTTCTCAGAACCGATCTACATCGGTTATTTTCTCAGCCAATGTAGAAAGTTTTAAAAAAATCCGCTTTCTACATTGGTTACAGAACAACCGATGTAGAAAGTTTACATTTATTTACAAAAATGCCACCGTGTTTTTATTTATATCGATTTTTGAAGAACTGATGTAAAATCCTGTTATAAAAACGTATTTTTGCACTAGTGATTCCATTATGATTTAAAACTTTTCTGGTTTGTTTAGCTAGGATTTTAAATCTAGCAATTTAATTGTGATTCTATTTCGTGTTGGTTCCTCCAAGATGTAAACAGATTTTCAACCAGTGACAATGTTTATCCAAAAAAAATAATTAATGAATTGAAGCCATAAAAGTCTACTGAATAGCTCATTGTTTATTGATATTTTACTCGCTTTCAATCATAACAACTTGCCTTTTACTAGACTATAAATACTACCACATCATATTGACTATGAGCTAGCCCATTCCTCCTCCGCCCCGTGCTCCAAGGAAGTCTAATCATTTATATAATATGTGTTCTATGTGTTTACCAATATATAATAAATATTTTTTATTAAAAATACATCATTTAGTATATATTTAGATTAATTTTTTAAAAATAAATAATTACTTGTTTTTTTTTATAAATTTCTTCTGAATAAATTGAACCAAACATATATCTAATTATAATATTATCAATACATTAAAATTTTATGATTTTCAAAACTTACTGTATGTAGACTTTTTATTATATATCTAAAAATCTAAATATATATAATGGAAAGAATGAAGAATATAAGAGAAGGGTACTTGTGTAAGTGCAACCAATATAGTATTTTTTTATGAATAAACTGAGACAATCATATGGGAGGAAAACACATGAGATCATATGGATTTGAGAGCTCATCCCATGACCAAATAGCAAAAGAAAAGCACCAGGGAAAAAGAAAACCAGAACGATCATAAGATAAGAGAGAGAACACGCAAAATGGTTTCTATAGAGCAAAAAAGAGCTGCACTACATGAGAAGCTACAACATCTTCGTTCTATTATTAACTCTCATGTTGTAATTCTCTGCATTACCTTCTGATATCTTTATTTTCATTGGATTTCTCTGTGAATATTTTCAAAGAAATCAACCAATTCCCTGGAAGAATGTTCAGTTAGACAGTATTAATGTTATGCTCCACTCTGTTATTCCTCTTCTGAATTTGATTCCATTTTTGTTAAGCGAATCTAGATTCTTATTTGAAAATTTTCTTATTATTTAAATCTTTCACACCTTGAATTTCCTTTTTCTTTATTAACACATTCATACTCATTCTTTCTGTATCTTTGATTGTTTCTCAATTCCAATATTTTCATATTTCAAGGTAGAAAAAATGAAGCAAAAATAAGTTGATTTATGATAAACATTAATAAGCTCTTATTTTTTTTAACTCAGTTTAGTTTTTTTTTAGAAGCTACAACTCTTGTTTCCATATCTTTTTGTCTTAAAGTGCAAAGAGAAAGCACTATATAACTCAGTTTTGCAACATCAAATTTCTAGTCTTGTTTTACACTATATAATGGTACAGGTTCCCTTTTATGTTGATTTTGGCTGTCTTCATATACTTATCTCCAAATATTCTCTCAGCACTATTATTTGAGTTGGAATTTTAACGAACAGGGAAGAAAACTTCTAACGATCAATATATTGACAAGCTAGATAATACATAAAAGATTATGTACCTTGAATGAAGCTGGAAGGATGATGGACACTGTAATTCACGGAACAGATACAGAAAAGGCTAAACAGAGATCAACTCTAGACATAGAGGCGATGAAGTAAACTTATCAAAGTAAGCCAACTTCATTCATTTGGGTTGGTCCCTGTGGGTGAACCAAAAATTGGTTAATCCAACTCAATCCATGTGTATAAAAGAAGCATAAATTTTTGGGCTTAGTCTTTTATCGAAACGAAATAAAAAAGCATAAATTTTATCCAAAATGTAAGCCAAAAATATAAGTACAATGAATACTAACAGTGGTGGAGATTTCTGCTTTACCAGTTACTGTTGCTCTGGGTAGAACAAGCTAGATTTTCGCTTTTCCAGTTACGGGTAGAACAAACTAGATATTCTCTTTTCCAGTGACGGGTACAACAAGCTAGATTTCCACTTTACCAGCTATTGTTGCTCTGGGTAGAATAAGCTACTGTTGTATGAACTGAAAGTTTGAGACACGAATTGAAACTTTGAGACGCGAACTGAAACTTTGAGACTACCAGCAACTCAAATATAGGGGGAGAGGGAATAAAAATTAGATGGTTATGGTTCAAACTGAAAAATTAAAATCAAGGGAATGAGATGATGTTGGGGTTCAAATTACAACTCAAAATAAGTGATAACAATGGAGCCTTTGATGATAATCAAAAGAGGAATTTTAGGAGAGAAAGAGAAGATGTTAGGGTTCAAAAATTGCAAATGAATCTTGGAAGAGGGAAAACGAAAAATATTTCACAAAACATGTTAAAGAATTTATGACTGAAAATCTAGTCACTAAACCAATTTTTTCAAAAATAATAGTTTGGCTACCAAATTTAGAAACCAATTGTATTTTTTTTTGTGACCGAAATTTTGGTTTCTAATTCGGTCTCTAAATTATAAATTATAATTTTTTGGTCATTTATATTTATGGTTGCTATATCGATTGCTAACGGTGACTGAATTTATCAGGTTTCCAAATTTGGTTAGAAAATTTATATTTTTTTTAGTGATACATGTGATTTATATGTGATGATTGATATGGTATGTATATGATTTAGATGGACTATTCTATTTGTTGTTGAATTTTGATGCCGTGTAAAAAGAGGGCTGGTTAACATACTAATGATGGAACATTCTTTTTAATATTTTGTATTGTTGTTTTCCTAGTTAGAATTGGAACAAATATGTCAACTATTTGGGCCATTTTTTTTTACACCGTCGTTGAAATACACTGTTTTTTTTAAAAGAAAGAGGTATGATGTGGTATAAATAAATCTAGCAATTTATATTTTAATATAAATAAAAAATAAAATAAATATAACGATTTATATTTAGATATAAATAAATGTATATTACTATTTAAATATGTAAAAAAAGTTTAATAATAAATCATAACAAAGAAAATAAAGATGAAGTTCAATTAAATATCAATTTTACTATAATATTCAACTTTTTTATTCTTTTTTTATAAACAGCTAGATTATTAATTATTTTTTTTATAAATGGCCAGACTATTAACTAGAAGTGCATTAAAACATATAAAAATATTGTAATAAAAAATCTATAAAACATTACATGACTAATAAAAAATTATAAAAAATATTGTAGTTCAAAACCATATTTTTCAATTTTATTCTCATTGTAAAGTTGATGATGACCTTTGTTATTATTGACAAATCAAAGATCGGTAGATGCATATCATTCACAAGCATTCCACTTTTGATCTACTTTGATATTGCAATCTAATATTTTTGACATAGTACAAATGGGTGGTATTAAATTGTGATAAACATTACAATATATATCTCCAATTTTGAAATGACTAATCTTCTCATAAAATGAAAAAAATTTATATCCTATTTAAAGTTATATAATCTATGGATTAGTACCTCCAATCCAAGTGGATGCAAGGAATTAGGAAACTGAACTTCTTTTTTAAAAAATGAAACTATACATACAAAAAGTACTTTCAAGCTGAAAGAAGTTAATTTTAAAATGATCATTTAAAAGATCATGTTAATTTACCTTTTCCTACACAATATTCAAACAAAATTAAAAATAAAAATTACTATATTGGTTAAGTCCATTTAGGGAAGGAGTTATATAAGTGTGTGTTATGACTTTTCAGGCACTTGTTATTTCAATCTGAACTCCACAAAGTTCTCATTCGTTGAAAGAAGGAGAAATAAATTGATTTTGAACGAATAATAAAATAAACTAATCTAATTTAGTTATGAATTAATTTATTAGTTCTTAAATTTTTCTGAAATCAAATTTAATAGTGAATATTTATGGAAGTAACTCTGATTATGTGCATATCAATAATTTTGACATTTATTCTTGAATGCTAAAAACTCAATTTTGCTCTATCTATTAAAAAAATGCTATGATTGGCAGAGCCTACGTGCCAATTACGTATTACGAATTTTAAGCTCAAATTATTTTTCCGGGCCAAAGCAATTAGATTGTTACACAAGTTTAGAGAAGTAAACTCTCTCCATAGCAAATAATTAGATGACTGATATAGTATTGTTATTGTATTGAGTTTTATTTTGGTGTTTGTATTTCAATTAATATTTAATACATTGGCATTATTTATTCCATCGAGACATTGAATAGCTTTTTGTAAAACAAGAAGAAAGAACTTGTGTTTTGTGATTGATAATCTACTCTCATAAGTCATATAATCTATGAAAATATGGTAAGAAGAAACTACTAATTTATATATTTTTCCGTTTTCAATTATACTTTATTACTATAACTATTATTTGATTAAGTACACGAAAATAGTTATAATAATCATATATTTTATTACTATATCGTTAGTAAAAAAATAGTATTTTATAATAGAAATTTACATCAATCGTTCATGAATTGATGTAAATAAGAATGTAATGGTATTTTTGTAAATAAATATGAAATTTTCTACATCGGTTTTCAAAACAATTGATGTAGAAAGTACTTTCTATATTGGTTGTTTTGAGAACCGATGTAGAAAGTAAGTTTTTTATAACAATTTTTTACATCGTTTCTTAGGTAACTGAAGTAAAAAGTACATTGGTTATAGAATAACTGATATAGAAAGTATTTTTATATCAGTTGTTTTGAGAACCGATGTAAAAAGTAGGTTTTTATGACAATTTTTTATATTGTTTCTTAGGAAACCAATGTAAAAAGTTGGCGATGATATTTTTGTAAATAAAATGACAGATTCTATGTTGGTTATTCCATTAACCATAAC
The DNA here is from genome assembly GCA_037954105.1 of Canavalia gladiata. NCBI lineage: Eukaryota > Viridiplantae > Streptophyta > Magnoliopsida > Fabales > Fabaceae > Canavalia > Canavalia gladiata. The sequence continues at coordinate 32,698,866 of CM075660.1, forward strand.
CAACGTAATAAGTCATTTCTACATCGGTTCTCAGAAACAACTGATGTAAAATATCGTCCTTTTCCCTTTGTTTTTGACCCTAGTTTTCTCCAACCTCATTCTCTAAGTCCCCAGTTTCTCATCTCGGACTATTCTCTCTGTTTTAGTCTCAGTCATTGCCGCCATCGTTGTTGTTCGTCATTGCACCCTGTCGTTACGTCCTTCATCGTTGTCGCCGTTGTGACCATTGCCTTCGCTTGAAGTCGTCATCGCGCACCCTAAAGTATGAGCAACCTCTATCGTCGTTGTCGTTATTTATCTATCTCCTTCTATTATTGTAGTTGAAATTTATGTTCATTTTAGTTGTATTCTATAATTTGAAAGCTTTTTATTTAGCTACTGCTATGCCTCCGCTCGGCCACCGCTCTACTATTGTTGTATTAACTATGAGGTATTTTCTCTACACCTCTACTTTGTCAATGCATATGCGAGAGTTTTCTTGTGTTACCTTGAACAAAGAAGCCTCTGCACCTCTGCTTTGTTAGATGATATATATGTTATAATATTGATTTTGTTTTAAATATAGCTAGTACTTGAGTGGATGAACTTGGTTTTGAAACATTGAATAATCTTCATGACTTAAGAATATAACCTAAATTCAACCTCTGTAAACAAATTGTTAAGGAAATATTTTTAATTCATAAAGAATCTATAACTAAGTTTATTAAGGTTATAATAGATATGAGATAGGTTACTTGTAGTTGATCACGACTTATTGTTGATTACTAAAATAATAATTACCATATTTATATGTCTAAATTGCATGCTGATGTTTCTAAGTTAAGCTGGTTTCTTTTCTTGAGTTCAAATATGAGCATACCCTTAGTTTCTCATTCAAAGTTGAATACAATTAGTATATTACTAATAAGTCATTCATTATATTCAATCTTGAATTGTCCAAATTGAACAGTTTGGAATTAAAGTTTTTTATTCAGTGGTTAACAATTTCTTCTTAAATCTTGTAAATTATACATGATGAAATTTTGGTTTAGTTCATTTTGCATTGTCTCTAAGTATATGTTGATTGTGGTAAATGAAACCATACTCAAGTTATGTACAATTTTTAACATTTTTTTTCTCTATTTTCAACAGGTACATGAGTGAAATCTTCGAGAATCTCCTTATTTTAAAACTTTTAAAATTACAACACAAATTGATGTAATTTTAAGTTATTTCATTTTTCAATTTAAATTTGATAATAAATAATGATGTATTTAGTTTAAAAATATAGATTCTGTGATTTCTGTATTATCTACCTGGTTATTCTGTTTGTATATGCAGGTATTATGAATAAATAATATGGTAGTATGCCTAAACAAAACAAACATTAAAAAAACTGGACTTTTTATATCGGTTAAGATTATAACTGATGTAAAATGTGATTTTTTACATCGGTTGTGACATCAACTGATGTAGAAAGTAAGACTTTTTACAACGGTTGATACATGAACCAATACAGAAAATAAAATTTTTTACAACGGTTGATACATGAACCAATGTAGAAAGTCTTTCTATATCGGTTCTACCTACCACCGATGTAAAAAGTCTTATTTTCTATATCGTTAGCTTTAATCACTAGTGGAAAATGGGCTTTTTACATCGGTTATTCAGGCGGTCTTGAAGCGGGCGATATAGAAAATAAGACTTTTTACATCGGTTCTGGAACCGATGTAAAAAGTATACTTTCTACATCGGTTGGGAAAAGAACCGATGTGGAAAGTACACTTTTTACATCGGTTGTGGGCAGAACCGATGTAAAAAGTGTACTTTCTACATCGGTTATAGCTTTAATCGATGTAAAAAGTCATACTTTTTACATCGGTTCTGCCCACGACCGATGTAAAAAGTGCAAAAAGTGTACTTTCTACATCGGTTATGGTTGTAACCGATGTAGAAAGTCCTTTTTTTTAATGTTCATTTTTTTTAGGCATACAACCGTATTTTATTCACATACCTGCATATAGACACAGAATCTAGGCAGACAATAGAGAATCACCAGACAGACCATACAGAATTCACATAATCTATATATTTAAACTAAATACATCATTATTTATTATCAAACTATAATTTACAAATGAAATAACTTAAAATTACATCAAACAAGTGTTGAAAGTTGAAAAGAAATGTAGTAATCAGCCATGTGCTTGTTGAAAGCAAAGCCAAAAGATGTTAAAAACTCTACTAAACATTAAAAACGTAATAAACATTTTAAAATAAGTTAAAAATAAACATACAATGATGAAATAATTAAATAAATAACTAGCTTGTATCATGTAGTAACCTTTTCCCATATTCCTTCATGATGATCATCTCGAGTAGCATGTACATCATCTATTTCATTTTCTTCATTGATACAAGATATCCTTGATGATAAGGGAGTTTGAGAAATATCAATATTTGAAAGATCATTGGTGTCATCACTAGCGATTGTTGTCTTTCCTTGAAGAACAACTGACCACCTTTTGGAGCAAGGATCTTGAACATAAAACACTTGTTTTGCTTGGTGGGTCATGATAAAAGGGTCATCCTTGTAAGCTACTTTTTTACGGTCAACCAACGTAAATCCAATTCATCGACTTGCACACCACTGTTACTATCAACCCATCTGCATTTGAAAACAGGCACTCTAAATTTGGTGTAATCAATCTCCCAAATCTCTTCAATCAATCCAAAGTAGGATATGGAAGCCTTTACAGGATTTTTATCTTTAGAACTTGCAAAATGCATCGACTCTGCCACCACCATAACCCCACTATTTTGCATGGTACTTTTATCATCCTGAGACTTTGTGTAAAATCAAAAATGATTAATATCGTATCCAGTCCAACATATGACATCAAAGTTTGGGCCATTTCCTAACCACTTCAATGTATCAGAGGCACCATCATCTTTCTTAATTGTTTCATCAAACCAATTTAAGAACGTTTTGTTATGCTCATTCAACAACCATTTCTCGTTCATTCGAACACTCTCCTCCCTTATCATAGTTTTGTGAGTAGATAAGTAAGGTTGAACCTCATCGGTATTATTCAAAATATACAAATATGCTTGAAGAACTTCTACACGACCCATGTTTTTCACAGTTATGCCTCGTGTACCTTTACCTCCGTGTCTTCCCTCATGACGAGACTTAGGAACTCCTATGGGTTCCACCTCTGACAAATACTCTGTACAAAATTCAATGGCCTCTTCTGCAACGTATCTTGCAATCATAGATGCCTCGGGACTGTGTGAATTCTTCATATACCCTTTTAATATTTTCATGTATCGTTCTATTGGATACATCCACCTTAGATAAACTGGACCACATAATCTGATCTCCCTCACTATATGAACAACCAAGGGAACCATAATGTCAAAAAATGATGGAGGAAAATACATCTCCAATTGGCATAAGATAGTAAAAGCTTCATTTACCAACTTATCCAATTTTAGAGGGTCAATGACTTTGCTACATATTTTATTGAAAGATAAGCATAACCTACTTATTGTATGTCTAACTTTTTTAGGTAAAATGTCATGAATAACCACTAGAAGTAGTTGTTGCATCAACACATGACAATCATGAGACTTTAACCCAACTAACTTTAAATCTTTCATCGAGACAAGTCTTTTAAAATTTGAAGAATACCCTTGTGACACTTTAACCCCACGTAGGCACTCACAAAAAGAAATTTTCTCTTTTTTTGACAATGTATGACATGCCGGGGGCAAATATGTTCGCTTTCCTACAGACTGTGGAACTAACTGATGTCGTATACCCATGTGAACCAAATCCAGTCGAGAATTGACTTCATCTTTAGTCTTGCCCTGTATATTGAGAAGTGTTCCAATGATGATATCACACACATTTTTTTCCACATGCATCACATCAATACAATGTCTAACATCAAGTTTGCACCAATATGGAAGATCAAAAAATATTGATCTTTTCTTCTATATCCTTGTCTCAGTGACCTTTTTTTGAGTCTTTCCAAAAACAGTTTTGATGTTTTTAACCCGATCGTAGACTTGTTGTCCAGTTAAGCCTTTTAGAGCAACATCATTTTCTGGCAACCCATTAAAAGCTTTCCTTAATCTACAATAAGGGTGATTAGTCCTGAGAAATTTCCGATGACCAAGATACATTGTCTTCCTTCCATGATGCAGTTGATGGTAACTTGTGCCTTCTTCACACATGGGACATGCTTTGTGCCCCTTAACGCTGTATCCACATAAATTTCCATATGCTGGAAAGTCATTAATAGTGCAAAAAAGCATTGCCCGCATATTGAAATTTTCATTACCATACGCATCAAATACCTCCACACCTTCTTCCCATAGATTTCGAAAGTCTTCAATTAAAGGAGCAAGATAAACGTCTATGACATTTCCAGGTTATTGTGGACCTGAAATCATCATGGACAACATTATGTATACGTTTCATGCACAACTCCGGAGAAAGGTTGTAAATTGTCAAAAGTACAGGCCATCAACTATGTTTACTACTTAAATTACCGTACGGATTCATTCCATCTGTTGCAAGTCCAAGGCTTAGGTTTCTTGGCACAATCCCAAAATCGGGATATAGTTGATCAACCATCTTCCATTGCAAACCATCAGCTGGATGACGAAGTTTTCCATCAATCAGTCTTTCATCTACATGCCATCTAAGGTTCTTTGCTTCATCTTTATTACAAAACAATCGTTTGAACCTTGGAATTATTGGAAGATACCACAACACTTTGGTTGGAGGCCGCTTTATGCTATAATTGCAAATAGAATCACCATCCTTCAGTTTATAACGTGAAACTTAACAAACAGGACATTCATCTAATCCTTCAAACTCATTTCTGTATAGTATGCAATCATTGGGGCAGGCATGTATTTTCTTATACTGCAAACCCATCGGACATAACACCTTCTTCGCCTCATAATTACGCTTTGGTAATGTGTTACCTTCCGGAAGCATCTCTACTAACAGTTCAAGTAATTCGGTGAAACTTTTATCACTCCACCCATTCCTTGCCTTCAGAGTGAATAATCTTAACACTGTTGACAATCGTGTAAAGGTAGTACATCCCGGATACAAAGGTTTCTCTGAATCAGTAGACAAGTTACCATACATATTTGCCCGCTCAAATGACGCATGCCCTACATCACGAATCATATCCTCTACCCAATCTTCCATATTTATATCAACCTCCACCGTCTGTGACACACTTGGCATGCCTAATAACTCACCATGCCATGTCCATTTTGTATAACTTTTGCAAAATCCATCACAAAGAATATGCTCTCTAATTTGACCAACACTCAAACGTCTCTCATTTAGACAATTAACACACGGACAGTAAAATTGTCCATTACTCTGAGGTAGATTTGTCTGCGCAAAATTCAAAAACTCTTTGACCCCATTCTCGTACTCATCGCTCGTTCGTTTAGCATTTATCCAACTACGATCCATACTATAGAAGAATCATCAACACATGATTTAGGATTAACCTTGTCACTCATTGTTGTTAATTTATTATCCTGACTATTGGTAAGACCCTATCCCATTCAAGAAAAAGTTTTTATTCATCGATTAACATACTTCTAAAATCTTGAATATCACACTTGGTGAAATTTCGGCAGCATTTCACATCAGTTTCCAAGTACATAACTTTATTATGGTTTCATTGACCATAATGAAGCATGTACCCAGAGACAATGCAAAATGAACTAAACCAAAATTTCATCAAGTACAATTTACAAGATTTATGAAGAAATTGTTAACCACTGAATAAAAAACTTTAGTCCCAAACTGTCCAACTTGGACAATTCAAGATTTAATATAATGAATGATTTACTTATTTAGTAATATACTCATTATATTCAACCTTGAACGGGAAACTAAGGGTATGCTCATATTTGAACTCAAGAAAACAAACCAACATATTTAAACTCAAAATCAATACTATAACATACATAAACCCTAAGCAAACTATCACATCTGCAATCACAAAGTAGAGGTGCATAGAAAATACCTCACAGTCAACACAATATGATTGAGCGGTGGCCAAGCGGTGTCCAAACGGAGGCACAACGGTAGTTGAACGACGACACAACATGGTAGCCAAATAAGAAGCTTAAAAATTACAGAATACAACCAAAATAAATGTAAATTTCAACCATAATAATAGAATGAGATGCATAAATAACAACAAAGATGACTTCGAACCATACGATGCGCGACGACGACTTCGAACGAACGAAATCGTTCCAACGGCGACGGCGACCACGAATGTAAGCACGGAGTGAAACGACGAACAACAAGGATGTCCACAATGGCTAAGACTGAAACGAAAATAGAGAGAACAAGCCGAAACGAGAAACTGAGGTTTTGGAAAATGAGGTTAAATACGAACAACGTCGAAAAATAAGTGACGGGGGAAGACATTCTACATCGGTTGTTACTCAGAACCGATGTAGAAAGTACTTTCTACATCGGTTATTTTCTAAACCGATGTAGAAAGTTTTAAAAAAATCCACTTTATACATCGGTTACAGATCAACCGATGTAGAAAGTACTTTCTACATCGCTTGTTTCGTAACCGATGTAGAATGTTTGAAAAAATACTCACTTTCTACATCAGTTGGGAAAAAAACTGATGTAGAAAGTACTTTCTACATCGGTTGCTCTGTAACTGATATAGAAAGTACTTTCTACATCGGTTCTTTTCCCAACTGATGTAGAAAGCTTACATTTATTTACAAAAATACCACCGCGTTTTTATTTATATCGGTTTTTGAAAAACCGACGTAAAATCCTGTTATAATATCGTATTTTTGCACCAGTGAATATCGTTTAAATAACTGATATAAAAAATATATAACAAATAATATAAAAAGCTCATTTTTCACGAGTGTATAGGTATTATCAAATTGATGATTGGTAATATTTATTCGCTTTTTGCTTCACCTTCATTGGATTCATAAGGAAAAGGCTGTTAGTGTTGAAAGAATGTCGATTTTCCCTTGGGGTTGAGGGGACGATCTTAAACCGAATCATGATGGCACCTAAATTTTGACTTGTTATCGTGAAGGTTGCTTATGTGTGCTTGGCTGTGCCTCTCTGTGTATAATAAATTTAAAAACAGTGATCATTTTGTTATTAAAAAAATATGCATTACTTCTTGTGGTTTATACACTTCATTCTTTCCTTCCATACAATAAAAATAAACTGAAAAAGGGCCCACCACCAGCGTCCTATGCTTTCGCATGTTTTTCTCAACTCTAGTAATGCTGCCAAATCATGTATACTATTATCTTTTCAATATACGCTTTATTATTAAGCCATTTTTACGTCAAACCATTTAGAATCCGTTTATTTAATATTATTTTATGATATTTTTAAAATTAATTCTTAACTTTTTTAGTTATTTGTTTAATTTTTTAAAAATCAAATTTATGATTATTTTAAAAAGTTGTGTTTTGAATAGCTTTCTTTAAATTAAAATTAAAATTAAAATTAAAATATTTTGTTAAAATAAAGTGTTTTCTACATTTTTAAAGAAACAAAATGTAGCTTTTATTTCTTATATAAAGTCTTCGAAATAAATAGTTTCTATATATTTTTAAATTTTTTTTAAAAGCCTAAACAAATCAGTTTTTAATGAACAATAAAATTATCATCGAACATGTAATTAATTGATAAAAAATTAATCTAACTTGATTATAGATTTTAGGTTCAACAATACAATTGAATATGAAAGTTGAAAAATTCTTTGTAGACACTTATTTGCATGTAATATTTAAAATTGTACTCTTAGTTGAGGAATCTTACATTCTACATGTTATGCCAAATTCTGAGATCTGTTACTAAGTGAGAACCCAGTTTTCTGGAATTAGAAATGAATTTAGGAGAATTGAATATAGGCCTAGAATAAGGTTACCTACAGGTTTAGCAAAATTCATTAGTCTAATTTTAATATCATATATCATATTATTGGTATAAGTTTATTTTATATATATATCAATAATTTAATTATTTTTAGAAAAAAGAAAAATTATACAATGAAAGATTAACCTAATACTAAATCATCTAATCTACTAGTATGAATATAATCTTTTGCTTTGATTTCAGTTAAGTTACCTCTCAATTTATTAATTTCAACTCTTTTCTAATTTGCAGTCCAATCTCATGGCACTAGTGGAAAATAAGCTTTTTACATCGGTTGTTAAGCACATTTTACATCGGTTATCCAGGCGGTGTTGAAGCGGGCGATATAGAAAATAAGACTTTTTACATCGGTTCTGCAACCGACGTAAAAAGTATGACTTTCTACCTCGGTTACGACCATAACCGATGTAGAAAGTACACTTTTTACATCGGTTTCGGGCAGAACCGATGTAAAAAGTGTACTTTCTACATCGGTTATGGTCGTAACCGAGGTAGAAAGTCCTTTTTTTTTTTAATGTTCATTTTGTTTAGGTATACTACCGTATTATTTATTCACATACCTGCATATATACACAGAATCCAGGCAGACAATAGAGAAGCACCAGACAGCCAATACAGAATTCACATAATCTATATATTTAAACTAAATACATCATTATTTATTATCAAACTTTAATTTACAAATGAAATAACTTAAAATTACATCAAACAAGTATTGAAAGTTGAAAAGAAATGTAATAATCAGCCATGTACCTGTTGAAAGCAAAGAGAAAAGATGTTAGAAACTCTACTAAACATAAAAAACGTAATAAACATTTTAAAATAAGTTAAAAATAAACATACAATGATTAAATAATTAAATAAATAACTAACTTGTATCATGTAGTAACATTTTCCCATATTCCTTCATGATGATCATCTCGAATAGCATGTACATCATCTATTTCAGTTTCTTCATTGATACTAGACATCTTTGATGATAAGGGAGTTTGAGAAATATCAATATTTGAAAGATCATTGGTGTCATCACTAGCGATTGTTGTCTTTCCTTGAAGAACAACTGACCATCTTTTGGAGCAAGGATCTTGGACATAAAACACTTGTTTGGCTTGGTGGGCCATGAGAAAAGGGTCATCCTTGTAAGCTACTATTTGAAGGTCAACCAATGTAAATCCCAATTCATCGACTTGCACACCACTGTTACTATCAACCCATCTGCATTTGAAAGCAGGCACTCTAAATTTGGTGTAATCAATCTCCCAAATCTCTTCAATCACTCCAAAGTAAGATATGGAAGCCTTTACAGGATTTTTATCTTTAGAACTTGCAAAATGCATCGACTCTGCCACCACCATAACCCCACTATTTTGCATGGCACTTTTATCATCCTGAGACTTTGTATAAAATGAAAAATGATTAATATCGTACCCAGTCCAACATATGACATCAAAGTTTGGGCCATTTGCTAGCCACTTCAATGTATCAGAGGCACCATCATCCTTCTTAATTGTTTCATCAAACCAGTTTAAGAACGTTTTGTTATGCTCATTCAACAACCATTTCTCGTTCATTCGAACATTCTCCTCCCTTATCATAGTTTTGTGAGTAGATAAGTAAGGTTGAACCTCATCGGTATTATTCAAAATATACAAATGTGCTTGAAGGACTTCTGCACGACCCATGCTTTTCACAGTTATGCCTCGTGTACCTTTACCTCCGTGTCTTCCCTCAAGACGAGACTTAGGAACTCCTATGGGTTCCACATCTGACAAATACTCTGTACAAAACTCAATGGCCTCTTTTGCAATGTGTCTTTCAATCATAGATGCCTCGGGACGGTGTGGATTCTTCACATACCCTTTTAATATTTTCATGTATCGTTCTATTGGATACATCCACCTCAAATAAACTGGACCACATAATCTGATCTCTCTCACTATATGAACAACCAAGTGAACCATAATGTCAAAAAATGATGGAGGAAAATACATCTCCAATTGGCATAAGATAGTGAAAGCTTCATTTTCCAACTCATCCAATTTTAGAGGGTCAATGGCTTTGCTACATATTTTATTGAAAAATAAGCATAACCTACTTATTGTATGTCTAACTTTTTTAGGTAAAATGTCACGAATAACCACTGGAAGTAGTTGTTGCATCAACACATGACAATCATGAGACTTTAACCCAACTAACTTTAAATCTTTCATCGAGACAAGTCTTTTAAAATTTGAAGAATACCCTTGTGGCACTTTAACCCCATGTAGGCACTCAAAAAGAAATTTTCTCTTTTTTTGACAACGTATGACATGCCGGGGGCAAATATGTTCGTTTTCCTACAGACTGTGGAGCTAACTGATGTCGTATACCCATGTGAACCAAATCCAGTCGAGAATTGACTCCATCTTTAGTCTTGCCCTGTATATTGAGAAGTGTTCCAATGATGCTATCACACACATTTTTTTCCACATGCATCACATCAATACAATGTCTAACATCAAGTTTCCACATGCATCACGTCTATGTCATTTCCAGGTTGTTGTGGACCTGAAATCATCATGGACAACATGATGTATTGACGTTTCATGCATAACTCCGGAGAAAGGTTGTAAATTGTCAAAAGTACAGGCCACGAACTATGTTTACTACTTAAATTACCGTAGGGATTCATTCCATCTGTTGCAAGTCCAAGCCTTAGGTTTCTTGGCTCATTCCCAAAATCGGGATATAGTTGATCTACCATCTTCCATTGCAAACCATCATCTGGGTGACGAAGTTTTCCATCAATCAGTCTTTCATCTACAGGCCATCTAAGGTTCTTTGCTTCATCTTTATTACAAAACAATCGTTTGAACCTTGGAATTATTGGAAGAAACCATAACACTTTGGCTGGAGGCCGCTTTGTGCTGTCATTGCAAATAGAATCACCATCCTTCAGTTTATAACGTGAAACTTGACACACAGGGCATTCATGTAATCCTTCAAACTCATTTCTGTATAGTATGCAATCATTAGCGCAGGCATGTAGTTTCTTATATTGCATACCCATCGGACACAACACCTTCTTCGCCTCATAATTACGCTTTGGTAATGTGTTACCTTCTGGAAGCATCTCTACCAACAGTTCAAGTAATTCGGTGAAACTTTTATCACTCCACCCATTCCTTGCCTTCAGAGTGAATAATCTTAACACTGCTGACAATCGTGTAAAGGTAGTACATCTCGGATACAAAGGTTTCTCTGAATCAGTAGATAAGTTACCATACATATTTGCCCGCTCAAATGACGCATGCCCTACATCACGAATCATATCCTCTACCCAATCTTCCATATTTATATCAACCTCCACCGTCTGTGACACATTTGGCATGCCTAATAACTCACCATGCCATGTCCATTTTGTATAAATTTTGCAAAATCCATCACAAAGAATATGCTCTCTAATTTGACCAACACCCAAACGTCTCTCATTTAGACAATTAACACACGGACAGTAAAATATTCCATTACTCTCAGGTAGATTTGTTTGCGCAAAATTCAAAAACTCTTCGACCCCATTCTCGTACTCATCGCTCGTTCGTTTAGCATTTATCCAACTACGATCCATACTATACAAGAATCATCAACACAACATTTAGGATTAACCTTGTCACTCATTGTTGTTAATTTATTATCCTCACTATTGGTAAGACCCTATCCCATTCTAGAAAATTTTTTTTATTCATCGATTAACATACTTCTAAAATCTTGAATATCATACTTGGTGAAATTTCGGCAGCATTTCGCATCAGTCTCCAAGTACATAACTTCATTATGGTTTTATTTACCATAATGAAGCATGTACCCAGAGACAATGCAAAATGAACTAAACCAAAATTTAATCAAGTACAATTTACAAGATTTATGAAGAAATTGTTAACCACTGAATAAAAAACTTTAGTCCCAAACTGTCCAACTTGGACAATTCAAGATTTAATATAATGAATGATTTACTTATTTAGTAATATACTCATTATATTCAACCTTGAACGGGAAACTAAGGGTATGCTCATATTTGAACTCAAGAAAACAAACCAACATATTTAAACTCAAAATCAAGACTATAACATACATAAACCCTAAACAAACTTTCACATCTGCAATCACAAAGTAGAGGTGCATAGAACATACCTCATAGTCAACACAAAATGGTTGAGCGGTGGCCAAACGGTGTCCAAATGGAGGCACAACGGTGGTTGAACGACGACACAACACGGTATAGCCAAATAAGAAGCTTAAAAATTAAAGAATACAACCAAAATAAATGTATATTTCAACCATATTAATAGAATGAGATGCATAAATAACAACAAAGACGACTTCGAACCTTACGGTGCGCGACAACGACTTCGAACGAACGAAATCGTTCCAACGGCGACAACGACCACGAACGTAAGCACGAAATGAAACCACGAACAATAAAGATGTCGACAATGGCTAAGACTTAAACGTAAATAGAGAGAACAAACCGAAACGAGAAACTGGGGTTTTGAAAAATGAGGTTAAACACGAACAGCGTCGAAAAATAAGTGACAGGGGAAGACATTCTACATTGGTTGTTTCTCAAAACCGATGTAGAAAGTACTTTCTACATCGGTTGAGAAAATAACCGATGTAGAAAGTTTTAAAAAAATTCACTTTCTACATCGGTTCCAGAACAACCGATGTAGAAAGTACTTTCAACATCACTTGTTTCGTAACCGATGTAGAAAGTTTGAAAAGAAAATCACTTTCTACATCGGTTGGAAAAAGAACCGATGTAGAAAGTACTTTCTACATCGGTTACATAACAACCGATGTAAAAAGTACTTTCTACATCGGTTCTTTTCCCAACCGATGTAGAAAGTTTACATTTATTTACAAAAATGCCACCGCGTTTTTATTTACATCGGTTTTTAAAAAACCGATGTAAAATCCTGTTATAATATCGTATTTTTGCACTAGTGTGGTTCTTTATGGTGCTATTCCTGCTAACTAATACTCATGGTAAGTTGTACCAAATTCTCAAACATTTTGACAGTAGGCTCGTGTTTTCATTTTTAACTTATTAGATGTCTGAATCTATTTTTAACTTACTAGAACGGTGGCTTAGGTGACCTAAGTCATTGTTTACTTTAACGGTGACTTAAATCATTGTTTATTTTAAGTTATCTTTGTTTATTTTTATTTTTTTCTTTTTGAATAATAGATAGATACTGTCTTACCAATTAGACTGAAATTATTATAATATATTTTCTATTATATTTGTTTGTTGATTTTTATTACCATACATTTTCTAAACAAAAATATTTCTATTGTAAAACAATGATTAGTTTTCCAAAAGAATTTTCTTTCATTTTAATAATAGTTGCAAACTTTTTTCCATCCCTCGCAAGAATTTCAATATTTTTGCAGGAAATAAATGGTTGGTGCTAAAAAATAATTTTAAATCTTTTGTTTGACACATAAAAATTATGATCAAAGCATATTTAGGATATTTTAATTATTTGCTGAAAAATTATTTTAATTACAGAGTTCTACCTACCAGAGTTCCATCTCAAAAATAGCTATGGAAAAGTCTTCACACAATAAAATGCATTAACTATGAAAATTGTAACTTTTATTGTTAATTTAAGGCTATTGTAAAATTTAACTTTTTTATTTTTTATTTATAATTAACTTTTATTTATCTTTAAAATATTTTAAAAAATATTTTAGTATATATTTATTAATTTTTTTAATCTCAAATTTATTTGGATAGATTCTCATGATCCATTATATCATCCATCGGTGTCATGCGATGAAAAATTGATATCTTTAACATTGATATTAGTTGATTTTTAGGATTTATTATGATTTTGATCTCACGCTATTACAAATAAGAAAATTTAATACCTATTCTTTTCAAATATTTCAATGTTATTTTTTTATGATTTTATGAATATATTTTTTTATGTGTAAAATTCAAGAAATTGGATTATATATATATATATATATATATATATATATATATATATTAAATAGATCTATAAAAAACTCTTTTCTATTATTTCATCTTTGTGTCTATCATTATTTATTTAAATTTTTATAAATTTATATTAAATATTTTTTTATATAACTTTTATTTAGCATGTTGATGTTATTGAATATTGTATATTGCTTACTTTATTTTTTAGATATAGAATGAATGATTATATTTATTAAAATTTATTTTTTATTTCATTTTTCAGTTTATTTTTTCTAATGGATAAAAGTTGGATATTTGAAACCTCTCAAAATAAGAAAAAATATATTAGAGGAGTTCTAAATTTTCTTGACTTAGCATTTGCAAAATTATCTAAGGATGGAAAGATTTTATACCCTTGCACTAATTGTATCAATTACAAGTGGCATTGTCGAGTAGATATTTATAAGCACATAATCAACTATAGATTTTTAGAAGGATATACTAATTGGATGTTTCATGTTGAACAAGTTAGTTCTTCTAGTTCTATGAGCTCATGTCATGAAGAAGGGGAGTTTGATCATGATATGGATACATTACTATCCATGATGCTTTTGATATGAATATAATTAATGAAAGTTATGATGCAAATACACTTGAAGTTGCGACTGCTCTAAATCATTCTAAAGCATTAATAAATGATTACAATGTTCAACAGTTTGAGGAGGAAAATAATTCAGATAAATTTTATCAATTGTTAAAAGAGGTAGAACAAGACCTTTATCCTGGTTGCAAGAAGCTTACAAAATTATTCTTCATTGTACATTTGTACCATTTAAAATGTTTAAATGGATGGATTGACCAAATTTTTTCAATGTTGTTAGAGTTGTTGAGAGATGTATTACCTGTAGAAAATACCTTGCCCAAATTATTTTATGATACTAAGAAGATTATTTTAGGGTTAGGTTTATGATATGAAAAAAATTCATGTTTGTCCCATAGGTTGCACATTATTTCGGAAGGATTTGGTTAACACTAAAATTTATCCAAAATGTAACTGGCTCAAGATGGAAGTGAATTCAGACGATGTTCAAGGTAAAAGAAATATACCTGCAAATATCCTTCATTGGTTTCCTCTTAAACCTAGACTACAAAGACTATTTTTTTTCTTCAAGAACAGCTTCTTCTATGACATGGCATGAAAACTGCTGAACTAAGGATGGACTCATGAGACATCCTATTGACTCTCTTGCTTGGAAGGATTTTGATAGGTGACATCTTGATTTTTCGTGTGACCCTCGTAATGTTTAGCTAGGTTTGGGATGACTTTAATCCTTTCAAAGCAATAACAATTTCTCATAGTACTTGACTTGTTATCTTAGTTCCTTATAATCTTCCTCCTTGGATGTGTGAAGAAGCCTTGCTTGATTCTCTCATTACTTATTCCTGGTCCAAAAGCTCCAAGTAATAACCTTGATGTCTATATGTAGTCTCTTATAGAAGAATTAAAAGATTTGTGGGAAGTTGGAGTAAGAACTTATGATGCATACAAAAAAGAGTCATTTCAAATGCGTGCAACAATTCTTTGGACTATCAATAATTTTCTTGCATATGAAAATTTTTTTGGTTGGAGTACAAGTGGAAAATATGCTTGTCCATGTTGTGGATTTGATTAACCTTCTATGTGGTTGAAATATAGTAGAAAGTGGTGCTATATGTGTCATCATTGTTGGTTAGAACCTAACCATCCATGGAGTTATAATAAAAAGGGTTTTTACGGAACTGAAGAGTTTAGGTCTCCTCCTGAGGTACTTAATTGAACTTCTATTTGGAGACAATTGGAAGATCATGACATTCATAGTAAATCACCATAGAAAAAGAAAAGCATTTTGTCACCCTGCCTTATTAGCAATTTAATATTCTTTGTCATAATCTTGATGTTATGCACATTGAAAAAATTTAATGTTAATATTATTGGAACATTGTTTCATTTAGAAGGGAAGTCAAAGGATAATGATAAGGCACAATATGAGCTTCTAGCCATGAACATTAGAAGTCAACTATATCCAAAGATGCATCAAATTAAAGGTAAAAAATATTTGCCTAGAACTTGTTACCAAATGACATCTAAAGAAAAATAAATTTTTTTGGAAGTGCTTAAGGCAATAAAAGCTCCAGATGAGTACCTATCTAATATTTCAAGATGTGTGCAAGTGAAGCAATGCAAAATATTTAGTCTGAAAAGTAATGACTGTCATCTTTTGATACAAGAGTTTCTTCCTATAACTATGAAAGAGTGTTTGCCTGAAAAAATGATTTATGCTATAATTGATCTTTTTCATTTCTTCAAAGAAATATGTGGTAAGGTTCTTAATGTGAGTAATTTGGAGAACTTGGAGTATCAAATAGCTAAAACATTATGCCAATTATAAAAGATTTTTCCTCCATATTTTTTCACAGTAATGGTACATTTAGTAATCCATTTATCATGTGAGGCAAAAGTTGTAGGTCTACTTCATTATAGATGGATGTATCCCACCGAAAGGTACTAATTTTTTTTAATTATTTGATATCCTTCAAAATTTGTAGAATAAAATGATTTTATCTTTTGTTAATCTTATTTTTGGGTTCCTATTTATTCTAAAGTCATTTGTTTGTAATTGAGCACATCTAGAGGGGTTAATTGTAGAGGGATATTTAGCTCATGAAAGCTTAATATTTTGTTCAGGATATCTCTCTAGGGCCGAAACCTATTAATTGACCTAGTCATAATGATGACTCTTGTTTTGATGAGAATACAAGTTTTATGAATCTTAGAGGTAGACCATTGAGGAGAAAGTGACAAGTTGGGTTCAATTTGAAGAAAAGTAAAAGATTTTTTCGAGTATCACTTGATAAGAAAGAATTAGTATAAGCACATAGATATGTGTTTTTCAATAATGAAAGCATTGACCCCTTTCAAAAGTAAGATAAATTCTTATGTATATTTTTCTATTCAACTTTGGTTTGATAACATTTTACTATTCTCATTTTTTATCATTTAATTTTTTTTATATAGAGAACACATTGACCTTATTCGAAGGAGAAATCGTTAGCTATCTCTTTATGATATTGAAAAAATTCACAATCAATCTTTTACTGATTGATTTCGTGAATAGGTAATTGTTAAGAATTTTGAATAATGAATTCCATGATTATTAATAATTTCTAGTCGTTTGGAATAAAAATATGGTTGGTTGCACATTTAGAAGAGCAAAGTAGTGCTCTAGTGACAGATGAAATCAAGTGGTTAACATGTGATCCATTAGAAATGGTAAGAAAATATTATAGTTATATTTTTAATGGAGTTAGATTCTATAGAAAGAGGGAAAGATGCTTAAAGACTCAAAATAGTGGCATTGTAGTTATTGTTAAGACAAGAAGTTATGCTAGTTTAAGAGATAAAAATTCTAAAGAAGGAGAAATCAATTATTATGGTGTATTGACAGATATAATTAAAGTGGATTATTCAAACAAATTCAAGGTTGTACTTTTCAAGTGTGATTAAGTCGACATAAATAGGGGTTGCAAAATTGATAATTTAGGTATGATATTAGTAAACTTAAATTATCTACAACATATAGGAAATGATATATATGATGATCCATATATTTTTTCTTCTCAAGCCAAGAAAGTATTCTATGTAGAGAATAAGAAAAAAATGGCTGGCTTGTTGTTGTGCATGCTAAAGTTAGAGATGTATATGATTTGGGTGATGAACAATCCAAAGATATAGAGTAAAGGAATGAACAGATCTTACCATAGATAAACAATAATGATTTGATTAGACTAGAAGTTTATGATAATGATGATATCATGGAAGTTATAATAAATATGGAAGATATTTAAAATAATAATAAGAATGGTGTTGATATAGAAGATAAAGATGAAGAAGATATTTTTTAATTTATTATACTTTTTAAAATGGTTTAATGTAAGGTGTGTATTACTTTTTTCTTTAATATATATTTATATTTATTTCTTTTGAATTACATTATGTAATCATCGTATTCATAATAATCATTCCATTTTGACTATGAAACAGATATCATGGGAAGGTGTAAAATGTTGAAGACCATTCAAAAAAGATGACATATCTCAATCTATGGAGAAACTAATTGATAACTCTAATGAAATCAACTAGAGCAACCATTCTATAGATGAAGTAATTGCACAATTTGGAGAAGATATAAAACTTTTATTTAGTCACTTTTTTTATATTCATGTTTCATAATTTTTTATTTGTAATTCTAATGATATCAAATCTTAACCACTATAATGATTAATCCTAATTAGAGAAACAAGTATAAGAGGAAAGTCATGATATATCTCATTTAAGTAAAAGTTCAAATGCAGGTGAGGGTAGTTTATGATGAATAATTTATACTTTTCTTAAGATATATTTTGTTAATGTGATATTCTTACATTTTTTAGGTGGAAATAAAACTAGAGGCTATACACATATATTAGATGTGTGGGATTTGCCAGATGGAGAATTCATACCTGTTGAAGTTGATTCTTTAGGTAATCCTATGGGATGGGAAGGAAAAACTCTACTAAATGCATTTCGTAGCTCGGTAAGGAGGCACCAATGTGCTCCTATCAATTACCTTAGCTGGAAAGACATGCTCGAGTCTTATATTGCTAACATGCTTGAATTGATTCAGGTGTTATATAAATTTTTGTAATTCTATTTTATTTTTATTATTATAATAGTTTATGTTTTGGAAATATATGTAACAAATTTTTTATGAATGTTATCATAGGGTAAGTTTCAATTTGTTCCTGAATTGATTGAACAGACAAAACAAATCTTAAAAGATAACATAAGTTGCAAGTGAAGGCAATTTAAGAATGACTTAAAAGGAAAAAGATATGATCAAAGTAAGATAGAGGAAGAAATGACTGCCAACATTCATGAGAAAAAGGTTAATCCTTCTCAATATCATGATTTGGTGCATCATTGGTGTTCTGAAAAAGGAAAAGTATATGTATAATGTTATTAATTTTTTTAACTAAATGATTTACATAACACATGTTGAATATTATGATACATATACTATTCAATGATTGTAGAAAATAAGCAACATAAAAAAAAGAAATCGTTCAAAATATAAGGATTTGAATTGCATGGGAACAAAGAATCTTCCACGACTAATTAATGAAATGATTTATGTCTTTTTTATTTAAATTCATATTTTGTTACTTATATGAGTAGTTTATAATTATATTTTGATAGAAATATAAATAACAATATTAACATTTCTATTATTAATATTAGATAACAAAGGCTAAAGGGGTGCAACCTTCACATGCTCAAATTTATATTGATACCCGAACTCAAAAGAATGAGAATATTGTGACTGAAAAGGTAGCTGAAGTGATTGTAATAATCTCAATTGCAATCTCAAAGAAAATATGTAACTAAATTTTATGATAGAAATTAATAATATAATTGGTTGTTTAATATTTAAAATATATTTTCTGTAGGATGAACTAAAGAAGCATATGATAGATGCAGGAAGTTCACATGATTCTACTAATTCAAAAAATGATATATATTCAAAAGTAAAAGGACTTGAAAAAAGAGGACATGTGCTTTGCCGAGGAAAACTTCCACACCAAGCAAGTTCAAATGTTACATCTTAAAATTTTAATGCTGAGGTTAGCTTCGAAAATTAGAGAATTTGTTTGGAAATCTTGTCTCAGTTATACAAACTTAATTTTCAGAAGATCCTCAAATTAATGCTATTTTACAAGCTATTGTAGAAGAGGTAACAAATTCTATGATTCATAATCTACGAAAATTTAATTATGATATGTAATTTTACATTTTTTTAATAGGTATATGAAGCTTCGAATGGTCCAAATAATGCTATTGGATATAATCAACAAACTATAAGCAGTAATAACAATTGAGTGGTTAGTAAATAATAGGTAATTTGAATCATTTCCTCTTGATTTTACTTGTTGAAACTTTAAATATTTTGTGAAGCATGTTTATGATTATTTACTATTATTTATTTTGATAAAATTTGATGAATTTGGTTCCTCTATGCTAATTTTTTTTTAGATTTTACCTTTGTTTCTTGTTAAAATGCTTAAAGCATTAAATTCTTCATGTCATGTTTTTATTTCTTATTTTGGAGTATCTGCATATTTTTAAATTGCTTGAATTTCTTTATTTTTTTTTATTTGGTTTTCTGCAAATAGTAGACCCTAGCATAATCGTTAATATTTAATGCTTGAATAGTATTTCTAGGAAGTTTCATGATTCCTTCGTGCTCGATAATTATCCATACACAAATAACTCAGAGTTGATTATGCTTACATAATGATCATGACATGGGATTGTGACTCTTTGTCAAAACCTTGAGGGAGAAAATATTAAAAGAAAGACCATTTTTTTATTGAACAAACCAAACATTATACTATTATATAAACTTTTTTTACTAAGCTTAAAACAACAAAAGTAATTTTGTTCGTGTAGAAATTTATTTCCTTGAAGTTAAGCTTATCAACATCTATCTTGGATTTATTTATCTGGATGCATGACGTTCAATTTAGGCCCATATGTCTAAATGCTAAATCATGACACTATTAATAAATTAATAGTTGCGTGCCACTTTTTAGATGGATATAAAAAAACAATTAAAGATAACTTCTTTGGAAACATGAATAGTTAATTACCGGTACCCAATAAAATTAATTAGTTAAATCACGGGTGGAAAACAAGCTTTTTACATCGGTTGTTATGGACTTTTTACATCGGTTATTTGGCGGTGTTGAAGCGGGCGATATAGAAAATAAGATTTTTTACATCGATTCTGGAACCGATGTAAAAAGTACACTTTCTACATCGGTTGGGCTTATAATCGATGTAGAAAGTGTACTTTTTACATCGGTTATAGGCCCAACAAATGTAAAAAGTGTACTTTTTACATCGGTTATAATCTTAACCGACGTAGAAAGTTCATTTTTTTTAAATGTTTGTTTTGTTTAGGCATGCTACCGTATTATATATTCACAATATCTGCATATACACACACAATCACCAAACAGACAATACAGAATTCACATAATCTATATATTTAAACTAAATACATCATTATTTATTATCAAATTTTATTTACAAAGGAAATAACTTAAAATTACATCAAGCAAGTGTTAAAAGTTGAAAAAAAAAATTTCGTAATCAGCCATGTACCTGTTGAAAACAGAGAAAAAATGGCTGAGCGGTGACCAAACGGTGTCCTAACGGAGGTACAACGGTAGTCGAACGACGACATAGCACAGTGGAAGCCAAATAAGAAGCTTGAAAATTATAGAATACAACCAAAATGAATGTAAATTTCAATTATAATAACAGAATGAGATGTATAAATAACGACAAGACGACTTATAACCTTAGGGTGCGCGACGACGACTTTGAACGGAGGAAATGGTTGCAACGGCAACGACAACCACGAACGTAAGAATGAAGTGCAACGACGAACAGCAGGGACGGCGGCAATGGCTAAGACGTAAACGAAAATAGAGAGAATAAGCCGAAACAAGAAACTAGGGTTTTGGAGAATGAGGTTAAAGACGACTAGCGTCAAAAAATAAGTGATAGGGAAAGACATTCTACATCGGTTGTTTCTTAAAATCGATGTAGAAAGTACTTTCTACATCGGTTGTTCTGTAATCGATGTAGAAAGTTTAAAAGAAATTTCACTTTCTACATCGGTTACAAAACAACCGATGTAGAAAGTACTTTTTACATCGGTTGTTATGTACCCGATGTAGAAAGTTTGAAAAAAAAACACACTTTCTACATCGGTTCAAAAGAGAACCGATGTAGAAAGTACTTTCTACATCGATTGTTTTGTAACCGATATAGAAAGTACTTTCTACATCGGTTCTTTTCTGAACCGATGTAAAAAGTTTACATTTATTTACAAAAATGTCACCGCATTTTTTTTATATCGGTTTCTAAACAACCGATGTAAAATCCTATTATAGAAACCTATTTTTGCACTAGTGAATCCTTTGATGGAAATACTAATACTTGTTGGTCCAAGTAAGAAGAAGGTTTTCTTTTATAATTTTAAGTAATGATCTTTCGTAACTTAAGTCTTATAAATGAAAAAAAAATGTATAAAGAGTTTTATCTCCTAAAATAGTTTTACTTGCTGACTTGGATTTAAAAAAAATGGTTATGTATACTTTGTTATGAGGAAAAAAAATATTTCCTTTTTTGTGCTTCTATTTCAATTCTATTTTTAAATTTTTTTAGTTTGATGTTGGTGGTGTTATGTTTGATTGTAATTTGAATTTTTCTTGCATTAATTGGTTATCTATGGTTTATGATAATCGTGGAATGAGAATGTGCTGTATTTAATTGGTTTGCCTTTTTTTTTAATTAATTAAGGTGTTGAATATTTTGTTAATAATTATTGTTATGTTAAATTAGGCATCTGGATGAGTTTATTTGTTATCGTGTACTTAAGTTCTAATTGATTGCTTTTTCTTTCTCCTTTGTTTTTAATGATGTTATTTTGTGCTTGGAATTGGTAACAGTGCTTTTGTGTGTCTCTGGAAAAAGTACATCAAGGAAGGTTTGGCCTTCGGGTAAATGATAGTTGCTGAATCTTATTTACAGCAGTGACGTTACAACGGAAATTATTTAACTTTTTCTTCAGAAAGTCAATTACAGTAATAGAGAATTTGATGGCTATAGATTCATGCTTTTACTATTTAGATGATTTTAGCATGAAAAAATTGATACTAAAAAAGAACACTTTTGAGTGGATCGATGCTTACCGGTTATCTTTCTTCTTAATGTCATTTTCTGAAACATTGCCTGGTTTTGAAACTTGAAAGTTTTGCTGTCTACTCTTATGTCTTCTTAGCATTGGTATTTAGAAGAGCTGAAGTTGGCTTGCTTTTCCATTTTTACCATATGAAAATTTGGCTGCTTAGAGACCATGTGGATTATTTTTCTTTCCATGTTAGTGAACTCTGAGCTGTTGGATTGTATAAGGCTTCATTCCCTCACTCTGTGCCGCTTCTCCTTCTGTTTGCATCTTTCAAAATTTGACTAGGACTTAATTTTCTTGACCATGCTTATGAATGATTTCCCCCCATTATATTTAATACTGAATATTTATCTTATTTATGTTATGGTGGTGAAGGTTGAAGTGTTTGTTATACACTAACTAATACACTATACATTATTATGCACTATTAGTCTCTAGTTGTTAAACTTGTTAGTTGTAGTCTGTCACATGTAGTTTGTTATGTGATGTTATGTTTTTGTTAACCATTAACGTGTTCTGTTACTACTAAGCTTGTCAGTTGTAGTATGGTAAAGTTGTTTGTTACATTCTGTTGTAGCTGAGAATTTCATTTACTCTATGTATCGAGTCTCTCCATCAAGATGGCACTTTTAACTACTTCACATTCCTCAATAGATTCTCACTCTCAGATTCTCTAAGATATGTTTTCTCTCTTCTGCTTTCTCACTTTCTTGGCACACTAGTATGTAATATGGTGTCAGAGCTGATTTTTTATCCGAATAAAACAAATTTCCAGTAAAATTGTTTCCATCTTTTAGAAAATTATTGTGCATAGAAGATAATTGTAGGAGAGTAAATTTATAAGTGGAAAGAAAGTGTCATGTTCTTGTGAATTATTTGAAATATTCACGCATGAGAAGTTTTTCAGAGGATAAATGGGCTTTATACGACGGAGGAGAGTGACTTTTGTTATTTTTATGAGTGGGTATTCATGCCTTTATAATTATTTTAATAACATATATAAATAAAAGATAAAATAAATTCAACTTTCAATTTTTTTTTAATTTTTTAATTAAGTTTATTTGTAAATATCATTTTGCTAAAAATTTTGAGGGATATTTCCATTTTATATCTTCTTTAATATAAGAATAGGATTTTAATTTTATTAATTGGGATAGGATCATTGGAGAGGAAGGAAGAAGTAATAGTATGTAAAGTATGATAAAACTATGCATTATAATTTTTGAAATTATAAATTGTAATTATTGTGATTCTTAGAAATAATAATAAGAATTATTTTAATTCAAAGTATATAATTGATTTTAAGTATCAAAATTGAATGTCAAGTTTCATGTTTTATCTTTTAAATTATTTAATCCTTTGTTAACTATTTGTCCTTTATAAAAATATATTATTATCATGTAATTTTTTTTGTGCAAAAAAATAATGGTACTGTGGGATCAATATGAGGGAGATCCTCGCAAAATCATTAGAGTGAAGAAATTATGCAATATATTATTAATATATTATCACTATAACTGTTATTTCCATTATTATTGATTTTGTCATTTGAATTTTTAAATGGATATCCTATTCATATTAGTCTTTTAGATTAGTAATCTTTTATCTAATTCTTTTTAAATTATGACAATTACTTATATGTAAACACTCAATTATGTTCGAGGTTCCCAATTATTAAAATTAATCAAATAGTCAATACTAATTTAAATAATAATTAAATAAATAGAAAACAGCAAAAAAAGAAAAAGAAAACAGATAAGCAGAAAAAGAATAAATGGAAAACAACCAAATAGAAATAAATAAAGAAAAAGGTTGAAGATAAAAAATAAAAAATAAAAAAATAAAAAAAAATGAATAATAAAAGAGAAGCAAAAAGAGATAAATGAAAAATAATAATAATAATAATAAAACAAAAAATATAAAAGTGCATAATTATTAAAGGATTAGTAATAAGAAAGAAATAAATAAATTTTGGAAAAAAATAATAAAATAGAAGATAAAAACAGAAAATAAAAAAAATCTAAAATAAAAAATATATATGATAAACAAAATCTGAAAAATAAAATAAATAAATAAAAATTAAACAAAAACAAAATCTAAAATTTTAAGAATAGAAATTAAAAAACTGAAAAAATAATTAATAAATTGAAAACAGAAAAACAAAACGAAAAAATAAAACAAGAAAATAAAGAAAAAATAAGATAAGGAAAAATAATAAGATAAATAAATAGGTGAAAAATAATGATAAACAAAGACAGAATTAATCCAAAAATTAAAAACAAAAAATAGAAATTAAAGTAACGAAAAAAAATAAAAGGAGAATTAATAAGAATAAATAGAGAATTAATAAAAAGGGGGATTATATAATAAAGTAAAGAAAACAGAAAAAGAGAAAGGTTTTTAATGGAAAAAAAGAAGATAACTAACTAAAAAAACAGAAAAGAAAAAGAAGGGAGGTGGGAGAGGGATCCTGACTTTTGGCTTCTTGGAAGAGCTGGGTGGCCAAAAAAAGGGTGGCTGGTGCATGCTATTTCGAGTTGGCTCTCGCCAAGAGGGAGGGGGTAAGAATTCATTCGAAGAAAGAAGAGACAGAAGTATAAGGAGAAGAGTCCAAAAGAGAAGGAGTGGGGGGAGTTATCTTCAGGGGAAGCCAACAATCTTTGCTGCTCCCGTTGTATGGCAGGTCCAGGGAGGTGAGCTTCATTCCGGTAGGAACATCTTAGCAAGAACCAAGAAAAGCGTGAATGTGTACAGAGCATAAACACCCCGACTTTGTGAGGTTATTGAGGAGAAGGGAAGAAGAAGAATTCGCCGTACATTCAGGTTTCGGCTTAGTTTCACAATCATTCTTTAAGAAGAGCTTCAAAACACCATAGAAGGAAGATTGGCATCGTTAGAAGTTTGTGTCATCCAGGTTAGCATCATCTCCATTCTACGCGTTTGAGTTCAATATGGATTGCAATATGTTTGGTGGAGATCATTACTTTCTTATCTATGAGCATAAACTAAATTCAAGATTCTTGAGAAAATGCATAATTCATTTTGATCAAAGTGCAGTTTATTTTTCAAGCCTAGTTTTTTTTACTTAAGCTCATTCATCTCTTTAACCTTATCATTTCCAAATTACATTATTTTGTTCTAGGTCTCACGCAATGAACCCTAAGCATGAATTGGTAGCTTTTTCTGTTGTTCGATGCTTAGGAATTCATATGGGTCCCAAGTGCAACAGTAGTTGTCTTGAACCCTGTGCATATGTGGACTAAGAATCCCTTTCAAATAACCTCAAGAAAAATTCATTTTGGAATGTCTAGTCTCATGAAATGAACCCTAAGCACGAAGTGATAGCTTTTTCTACTGTTCGATGCTTAGGGAGTCGTATGGATCCTAGTGCAGCCGTAGTTGTCTTGGATCCTGTGCATATATGGACTAAGGACTCTCATTAAAATATTTTCAAAACACTCTAGCCATTTTCGAATATTCCTTTTCAAGAAGCTCCGAAGGTCAAGCCTTCGAGCACCATTCATTTTCAAGTACCCCTTTTCGAGCACCTTTGAAGGTCAAGCCTTCATAAACCAGAACTACGTAAGTCTTGAGTTTCCCATTCCACCGGGGAATACGTAGGAGCAAGATCAAGTCCTGTCAAGCTAACCTCCATCAAACTATTTATTTTCACATTAATTAAGGGATCAACTATTTCAATAAATCACACACTCAGTTTAAGGGTATCGCTCTTCAGAATGGGCGAGTGGGGTGCCTAACACCTTCCTCACTCGTAACCGACTCCCGAACCTAAATCTCATCCTCAAGTTAGGGTTTTTCCAAACTTTTTCCCTTAAATAAAAATTTGGTGGCGACTTTACATTATCAATAAAATTTCTCTTTTAAAGTTTTAGCGAGTTTGTCGTCTCGTTTGAATTACGATTGCGACAGACGACAACTTCATTGGGA
Source organism: Canavalia gladiata (assembly GCA_037954105.1). NCBI lineage: Eukaryota > Viridiplantae > Streptophyta > Magnoliopsida > Fabales > Fabaceae > Canavalia > Canavalia gladiata. The sequence continues at coordinate 32,725,582 of CM075660.1, forward strand.
ACTATAGAGAATCAAGCCCAATTAAATTGAGTGTGTCATATTGATCCCTTTCCTATTTATTTGCATGATTCCTCTCTTGTTTATTAGCACGATTTATTTATTGGTTTATCTATCTGTTTGTCTGCTTATCCTTTGTACAACCATAGGATAGACGAACGATAAAATTGCTATATATACCTGTTATGATTTCCCCAATTGCAGGTGTCCCAAATATTTGTGTGCCCTCCATACAACAGGCATACATTCATCTCATGAGTGGGACCCTATACCCGGGTCTGAGTGCAACCTAGGATAGAGGGATCTAGTGGTGTCACTTTGGGGCTTACGTCCTGTTTCACTATCACGAAAATCCCGGCTAGAGTGCGTCCTATTTGTAATGCCTTACAACTGGTAGCTTTTTCTGCTGTTGTGGCAAGCATTACAGACTGGAACTTGGCTCTAGTAACCTTATACCTCAAGATTACAAACCACCTTATGGAAGGTTCACGCATAAAAAGCCTTAGATCCTTAGGACAGGTAACCCACATAAGAGGCAAGGAAGGCACACACCCCTTTCATAATACATGGCTCATATGCTATTCACGTCACTCAAGTTAATAGACTCATCCAAGATAGCAGAGGAGATGTGAAATCTGAAATTGGGGAAACACAAAATCAAGGGCAGAAAAATAAAAATCAAAATAGAAGGAGAAAATTCTTAGGAAAAATTAGAAAAATATTTTTTTTCCAAAAGGAGAGAAAATGAAAAAACATAAAGAATGCTTTTTAGAAAAATTTTTAGCAAAACTCTTTCAAACAAAACCCATTTCTAGGAAAATAAAAATACCAAAATTCATAAAAACATAAAAATTTCAAAAAAACAAAAAAGGGCAACACCTGATCATTTTCGAAACGGTCAAAACCTTCAAACCTTAAAATTTTTTGTGCATAGCCGTCATTCATTCATTCATAAATTTATCATTGAAAAGGGAGATTTCAAAAATCAGTCCATACCTTTTTTCATTTACATGCTCATTTGTGCATCAACATTTTAGCATTCATGATTTTTTGCATTCGAACTCTTTCTCAAAAAATTAATTTTTAACTTTAACAGAAAAATTAGAGAAAGACAACTTCCTCGACATCCTTATAGAACCAGATCACAATCAGGAATCATGGACGAACTGGAGAGATAGAATGAGGAATTGAGGAATGAGGTCAAGAAATTAAAGGAACAGATGGCCAAGCTAATGGAGGCCATCCAATTGTCTAAACAGAAAGAGGCAAGGGAATCCCTACCAGGAGAACCAATCGATCCATCATACCCTCCTGGCTTCAATCCACAAAACCCTTCACCACAAAACATGCCTCCGCAAACCGAAGGAGTTCGCTATGGGTTTCCTCGGGGGCACGCACGCACACAAACCCAAACACAAGCCCAAACACATAACCTACCTTCAAACACCATAGGCATCCCTTATGTTATTCCAAACACCACTCCACCAGCTTACCAAATAGTTGTTGGGGGAACAAATCCTATGTTCACCCAAATGTGGCACCTTATATACATACCATCTTCTCATCCTCACCACACGCCCGAGGAACACCCAAGCCATCCTTCGAATGAGGATATTAAAAAATGGAAAATCCTAGAGGACAAGATCCGGGCCATTAATGGGAGCACTTACGAGGCTAGAGACACATCTGATTTGTGCTTGGTTCTAGATGTAGTAATCCCTCCCAAATTCAAGGTTCTTGAATTTGAAAAGTATGAAGGAACTAGCTGCCCGAAGAGTCACTTGACCATGTACTGCAGGAAGATGTCCCCCTGTGTGCACGACGATAAGCTGCTTGTCCATTTCTTTCAAGACAGCTTAACTAGGGCAGCTGCCAAATGGTATACTCAGCTAGAGCGGACACACATCCGTTCATCGAGGGATCTAGCTGAGGCCTTTCTGAAACAGTACCAGTATAATGTGAAGATGGCTCCGGACCGAACCCAACTCCAGAATATGGCCAAGAAAGGGGACGAGACCTTCAAGCAGTACGCACAAAGATGGAGGGAGTTAGCTGCCCAAGTACAACCTCCATTTTCTGAGAAAGAGCTGGTCAGCATGTTCTCGACACACTCCAAGATCTTTTCTATGACAAGATGATCAGCAATAAGACTGCTAGCTTCTCCGATGTCGTCATCATTGGAGAAAGGATCGAAGGTGGCATGTGCCGCGGGAAGATTGTCCAAAAGCCCACAAGCGCTGTCAACGTTTCCAATGGATCTAGGAAGAAGAAGACATGCGAGACCTGCAACATGGCTTCTGGTCAAGGCCTATACACTCCTCAGGTGGCACCTTATGGTCCAATTGGATACCAACCACTACCATATACACCTTACATACAATATCCTTACATTGCAACCGCCTACCAAACACCATACACAAGCCACGAGCCAAAATCCTAATTAAGGCCAGAAAAAAGAGAAGAAGTCCGTCCAATTCGACCCTATTCCAATCTCTTACACCAAGTTGCTACCACTCTGAATTCAAAACTCGTTGGTCGCTCCTTATCCTCTAAAACCGCAAGAACCACCATATCCTAAATGGTATGATGCAAACGCCAGATGCGATTACCATGCAGGATTCATTGGCCATTCCACAGAAGATTTCCTAGCACTAAAGCGAAAAGTACAAAGCTTGATCGATGCGAAATGACTGGATTTTGGGAGGCTTGCTCCTAACAAAAATAATCCATTTTTGAGTCATGAGAGCCCATCAGCTAGCTAAGAGATAGGAGCAGCACAACGGGTTTCCTTGTGCAAGTTGAGATTGAGGATACTCACCCAAAAATTTTCATACTTTTCAAAGTCAATTTTTTGTAAATAAATATCAATGATTAAATACAAAAATTACATTTTTCATGTTTCTAAGGCACGTGCCTCACATTGTTGGCTTTACTTTTATAATTTACCATTCCTTTTCATCACCCAACCTATTTCTTATTCCTACACCCAAATAATAAATACCTGTTGGTGATAATACCAGTGCTGTAATAAATAATCTTGAACGTCTTATTAGTCAAGCTCAAAGAGAAAAATCCAATGAGGAAGTAGAATAAAGTAGAATCCAACTAGGAATTCCAAATGGACCCTCCATTGTGATCTTAAAATCAAGAAAATATCTTGTCAAATAAAAATATCTCGTTGGAACCAAGTTCAAGTCCAGGAAAAATTAGGAATGCAAAATAAGATCCGCTGAATTGGAAGCCAAAATGATCCAGCCGAGATCAATATCTGACTACATAAAATTCGAGAAAAAGAAGAAAAACCGCTGGATTAAAGTTAAAATGATCCAACCAAAATCAGGGTCAAAATTCAAAATTCAAGAAAAAAGAGATAACCCGCTGGATTAAAAGCCAAAATTAATCCAGGAAAAAGTAGGGTTAAAATTCAAAAAATCGACAAAATCATAATCAGAAAAGGTCTCGCTAGGATTCCAAAAAAGCAATTCAGGCAAATTTAGGATCATATAAGAGCTTGCTAGGTCAAAAATCCTCAAAACACGACCTAGGCAAAAGTCAGGACACAATCAAAAGGCCTGTTAGGTTGAAAACCCTTAAAAGGGCAGCCTAGGAAAAAGTCAGGGCATAATCAAACAAGAGCCCGCTAGGTCCAAAACCCTAAAAAATGACCTAGGAAAAATTAGGGCACACAGACAAAAGCCCGCTAGGTCGACAATCCTAAAAAATGGTCTAGGCAAAAGTTAGGGCACAAATAAAACAAAAGGTCTGCTAGGTCGAGAACCCTCAAAGGACGACCTAGGCAAAAGTTAGGGCACAATCAAACAGAAGGCCCGCTAGGTCGAAAACCCTCAAAGGGCAGCCTAGACAAAAGTTAGGGCACAAAAACAAAAGCCCACTAGGTCGAACAATCCTCGAAAGACGACCTAGGCAAAAATTACGACACACAGTTAAGAGCCCGCTAGGTTGAAAACCAGTAAAGCCGACCTAGGCAAAAAAGATAGGGCAAAACGAAAGACCTGCTGGGTTGGAAACTCAAAAGAACAACCTAGGAAAAAGTTAAGGTCAAACCAAGAATTCCAGGACAATCTAACAATTCTGCACCTCATCTTCCCTAAAACTAGGGAAAATTTTTTGCCATTTCTCTAGTTTGATTAATTCGACAATCAAGATTATGAAAAGCAGCACTGACATTTTTTTATCTAAAAGTGCCATTTGGGCAATCGAACCCACGTCTTTTGTCATCCTTCGATTTCAAGTATACTACCTCAAACATCTGTTGCAAACCTTTTCTGTTTCTTTCCTTTAACCAACCAAAATCACTTTGCACACCTCAAATAGTGCACATGCCAAAAAAGAAATGTGAAAAATGAAAAAAATAAAAAGGATTAATTTTGAAAAGTCATGACAAGTCGGATGAATCCTCGACCATTGCAACACGACATGACTATTTCTCAAATGATCATCCCCCTTTCAGACATGAAGCCACCCAGACAAAAAGAAGTGTGTCTTATTCAATAATGTTGACCATTGTTGGGTCTCAAAGATCCTGAAAAAGAAGATTCCGACATTGACCAAGAAGCCAAGAAATAGAGCCGATCTAGCCCGTCGTGATTCTTGATTCCCTTCACACCTACTATGAGGTTGTCGAGAAAGGACATGTCAAAGAAAAATCAAATAAAAACAATCAAGAGAAACAAAAAGTTTTTATACTGTAAACACCCATTTATGTCTGAGGCCCTCATTTTCATTTTTTTTATAAGAGAAAAAGTAGAAAGCGAAAAAGAGAGAAAATAGAAAAAAAAAAAAAGTTAAAAGAAAGGCAACAAAATAAATGAATAAACAGAAAATGGGGTTAGAAAAGAAATTAAATCAAAATAAATCTGGGAAAAAAGAGAGAAATTTGGAAAAAAAAGAGAAGAAGGAAAGATAAGATGAAAGCAAAAAGAAAAATTATAAAAAGAAATAAAAAAAATCTGAAACTAAAAAATGAAATAAAAAAAAGAAGAATAAAAAGAAATAAAAAAATGAAGTAAAAAATCTGAAACTAAAAAATAAAATAGAAAAAAGAAGAAGAAAAAAAAACAAAACAAAACAAATAAAATATAATTAAAAAATGGAAAAGAGAAAAGGAAAAATCTGAAATTAGAAAAGGAAAAAGTATAAAAGAATTTGCAAAAAAAAACAGAAAAGAAAAAAATAATAAAAGGAAAAAACAAAAAAGAAAAATAATTTAAAAAAAAAAGAAAAAAGAAAAATAAAAAATAAAACAGGATTTAAAAAGTAAAAAAAAAATAATCAGAATTAAATAACTGAGAAACAGAATTCTAAAAAGGAAAAAACAGTTTAAAAGCAGGGAAAGGAGAAAGAAGAGGGGAAGAAGACTGGAAAACCCCTATAAATAAGAGGAGATTAAGGGGATCACGAAAAAAAAAGAAAAAAGGCTATGGAAGTATCCTTGAAGGAAGGGGGAGCATCGGATTAGAATTAAGGGTGCGGCTTTCGTCAGTGCACCTGAACATACAAGAGAGAAGAAGATCTTGAATGCAGAAGGGAGAAATCACTCTTGGACTCCAGGTTGCCAATTGAGTGGTACGGTGCGAAATTCAGGCAAGATCTTGGCATCAGTACTACTGAGGTCAGTATCCTGAACGTATTCCCTATGTAAAGCATCTCCAAAACTAGTTTAAATTTTCAAAGGAAATGGAGGTTTTGCGATGAGATGAAATCAGCCAAGTCTAAAATTCGATCATTGTATTTTCTGCTGCTATTGATTCTGTGTCTTTGGATCATCTGTTCTCTGAGATTGTGCGAGAAAACAACTAGGATTGAAGACGAGATTTCTAAAACCCGATTCCTTGTTTAAATGCTGAGTTCATTGTAGATGGAATGTGAAATGTATGGATTAATGACGTAAAAAGAAGTAAAGTATATAAGTGTGCGTGATTCCAATTACTAATCGTGATCCGTTCCTGGTCTAAAAGCCACATATACTGATCTAATTCATTATGTTAGAGTGAGGACGACGGTCTCATGGGATTAGTTATAGTTAGGTTAGACCACTGCTTACCTAAAGCCAAGCATGATTAACATGAATTAGTGCCCTCTCGAGTTGAGCCCCCTGAGTTTGAGACGTGTCCAGGTCCATGGTTAGAGTCTGGAATAGGAATTTGAACCTGATAGGACTCAATAAAGAGGTCAGCTATCATTGAAGCAAGGTCTGTTAGTGTGCTTGCTGCCATAAGGTCACAAAAGCACCACCATCGCTCCCAGGTCTAGCCAGGAACGCATAATTCCCTCCTGAAGGTTTAGTATACGTGGTTGGTTCTACCAAGCCTGCATCAGGCCTAAGGAGGAGAGGATCCCATGCTGCATGGCTGCCATGTGGTCTCTTACCAAAGAATAACACTAGTAGATGTAATCTGGCCTTTAGTCAAGGATGCAACAGAACTGAGAATTGGGAACAATAGGTTACCTCCCCACGTGTATATGGGCACATACATCTCACTAAATGTACACAATCAATACTCTCATACAATCGGGCCCTAGCTTTGTCACGCATGCACCCAATGCCAAATATGGTCATTACTGCCAGGGGAGGAATGGTGCAACGAGAGGCTGCCCAAAAGCCTGAAAAATGATCCCAGAAGAAGCATTCTAGGCCCACTTCCCTGTTCACTTAACAGTAATTTACAAGGTGCAGCTGATCCCACAAGGCACCTACTTCAGGTTGCACAAGCTGCCCTTGGCAAGAAGTGAAGGGGACGTCCTGATTCTGGAGAATGTTAACCAATACATCAACTAATGAGAAGCAAATCTCATGCAACCTGTAAACTGCAACTTCAGAGCAAAGCATCCTTCAGAACTAGCGTAAGGCGATAGATGTACTAACCCAAGCGTTGGCTCAGTGGTAAAGGGTGCCCTTGGTCTCGCCAGACACGAGTTCGAACCCTGCCTACTCCATATCACATATTCTGTCACCAATTTCCCTTCCTTTCCTCAATCCCGTGCGCCTCACATGTCATCTGCAATCAAGCCACAAGAGCCGGTCAAGGTCAAGCCATATTTAGCCATGCAATCAAGTCAAGTGAGCCATTCCTAGCCACCAAGCCATGCAAAACCATGTAAAGTTCCTACAAATTACCATTAGGCCCCTACACCTTCACCAAATTATAAATGCACACCAAAACTTTTCAACTTCACCAAATTATAAATGCACACCAAAACTTTTCAAAATCGCAAATCAGCCCCTGACCCTGAACATCCAAAAATTACAGTTTGGCCCCCCAATTTTCCAAAATTACAGTTTGACCCCAATACTTCCTAGAAATTACATTTTGGTCCACCAACTTTCCGTATTTACATTTTTGACTCTTCAACTTTTCATATTTACATTTTGACCCTTCAACTTTCCATATTTACATTTTAACCTCGTAACTTTCCATATTTACATTTTGACCCCTCAACTTTTCGTATTTACATTTTGACCCCAAACTTTTCACGTTCATGTTTTGACTCCCAAACTTCCCGAAGGTCCACTTGAGCTCCCGCGCCTCCGATATTTACAAGTCAAGAAAACAATTAAATAAAAATCTTTTTGCTTTCCTTAATCTCACGCAACGGGCCCTAAAGTGAACTGGTAGCTTTTTTTGTTGTTCGTTGTTTAGAGGTCTGTTTGGGTCCAAGTGCAGCCGTTGTTGTCTTGGACCCTGTGCATATGTGGATTGGGATTGCTCTCCTTTCACTCTTTTTCAAACAAGTAAAAACCTATTTCGCATTCCTTAATCTTATGCAATGGGCCCTAAAAACGAACTGGTAGCTTTTTCTGTTGTTCGTTGTTTAGAGGTCTGTATGGGTCCAAGTGCAGCCGTTGTTGTCTTGGGCCCTGTGCATATGTGGATTGGGATTTCACCCTCAAAATGTTTTAAAAAAAAAACAACAACAACAAAACATTTTCTTTTCAATTTAAACTCCCTTTGAAGGTCAAGCCTTCAAACCAACCAGAACTACGTAAGCCTTGAGTTTCCCATTGCACTGGGGAATACGTAGGAGCAAGATCAAGTCCTGTCAGGCTACCCTCCATCAAATTATTTATTTCACGATAATTAAAGGGATCAAAACAGTTTTCAGAAAACACACACAATTTAAGGGTACCGTTCTTAGGAACGGGCGAGTGGGGTGCCTAACACCTTCCCTACTCGTAACCGACTCCCGAACCTAAATCTATTCTCTGAGTCAGGGTTTTTTCCAAATCTTTTCCCTTTAAATAAAAATTTGGTGGCGACTCCACACATAATCCAATAAAACCATCTTTCAAAATTTTAACGAGTTCATCGTCTCGTCGGAATTACGGTTGCGACATATACCATCTCATGGTTTGCATTCATCATATAGCATCCATTTCATCAAATGTTTGTTTCAAGCATCCAAAAGCAGTCAATAAGATTAAAACATCACATCATTTTCATTCATTCAAACATCATAATAAGTACCTTGTCATTCAAGCATTGCACAACTTATCTTCCTAAACCAATTAAGGTTAGGGAAAATTGCCCAAACCAATCATAATTAAGAGATTTCCAAGGATCTCAAAATTGGGGCAAAGGATGCCTAGAAAAATTCAAATTGGGGGCCATCCCCAATTTCTTAAAGTTATCAAGGTCGAAACTGGGGCAAACGTTTGCCCAAGAAAAATTCAAATTCAAGATCAAAGATCCAAAACTAGGGCAAACATTTGCCCAGAAAAAATCAAATAGGGGCAATCCCCGATATTTAAAATCAAGTTCAAATTGGGGCAAAAGCTTGCCCAGAAAATTCAAGTTGAGGCAATCCTCAATTCCTCAACACCAGAAAAATCAAACTGGGGCAAACACTTGCCCACAAAAGTTCAATTTTAGGTCACGCTCAAATTCCGAATCAAGTCCAAACTGGGGCAAATGCTTGCCCACAAAAGTTCAATTTGAGGCCATCCTCAAATTCTGAATCAAGTTCAAACTAGGGAAAACGCTTGCCCACAAAAGTTCAATTCGAGGTCATCCTCAAATTCTGAATCAAGTTCAAACTGGGGCAAACACTTGCCCACAACAAAATTTTTTTTTTTTTTCAATTTGAGGTCATCCTCAATTTCGGAATCAAGTTCAAACTAGGGCAAACGTTTGCCCATAACAATTCATTTGAGGTCATCCTCAAATTCTAAATCAAGTTCAAACTGGGGCAAATGCTTGCCCATAAAAATTCAAGTTGAGGAAATCCTCAGTTCTTCAAAATTTCAAAAATTAGGGGCAAATGATTGCCTAGAAAAACTCAAATCGAGGTAATCCTCGATCCCAAATCAAGATTCAAAACTGGGGCAAACGCTTGCCCACAGAAGAAAAATTGGGGCAGCCTCCGATTTTTGAAAAGTCAAGGTTCAAACTGAGGCAAAGATGTTTTCCCACATCATTTCAAATAAACTAAAAAAAAAAACACAGATCAAAACTGGGGCAAACATTTACCCAGATAATTCAAGTTGAGTCAATTGACATTTTCAAGACAAAGTTCAAAACTGGGGCAAAAGTCTTCCTAGAAAATTCGAGTTAAGGCAGTCCTCAATTCCTCAACTCCACAAAAGACAAATTGGGGCAAACGACTGCCCAGAAAAATTCAAGTTGAGGCTATCCTCGATTTCATCAAGATTCAAAACCAAGGTAAACGTTTGCCAGAAAAATTCAAGATGAGGCATTCCTCGATTGCCAAAAACCTTCCAAACTGGGGCAAAATGTTTGCCCAAGTTTCTTCAAGAAAATAATTATAAAAAAACTTTCGAGTTCAAGGTAGAATAAGCTATTTGTTTTAATTCAAAAGAAAAACACATTTCAAAATAAGATTGTTCGAGGGTGGTTGACAAAGAAGTCCATATTCCTTCCTCACGTGCCTTCCCAAGACACATTAGATTGTCTTTCATACCTGTCCTGATAGGTCATTCTCTCGCCTGCATTAACAGGCCACCATTCGTTCCCACACTTATCTCAACAAGACATTTCTTCTCCATATTTGTCTATCTATCTTGAAAAGCCTTCCTTACCTGTCTTAACAGATCTTCATCATTCTGTTTTACCTGTCTTAATAGGTGTCTTATTCCATCCTGTCAACAACAGGGCCATTACATTTAACCTGTCCTAACAGGACATTGTTCACTCTCCTTTTCCTGTCTTAACAGGCTTTCATCTTTCCTTTTGCCTGTCTAGCAGGCTTACATTTTTCCTGTCAACAACAAGAGTCCATCTACATTTATCCTATCTTAACAGTTTAGTTTTCGTCATTCATTTTTCCTGTCTTAACGGGTTTCCTTCATTTTACTTTGACTGTCTTCACAGGTCCTTTTCATTTCCCTTTGCCTGTCTTAACGGGTTTTTCACCATTCTGTTATGCCTGTCTTAACAGGCGTCTTGCTTCCATCCTGTCAACAACAGGACTTCTACATTTTTACCTGTCTTAACAGGTCGTTTTCGTTTTCCTTTGCCTGTCAAGCAGGCTTGCATCTTTCCTATCAACAACAGGACCTTATCTACATTGTCGCCTGTCCTCACAAGTCATTTTATTTCATCTTTCCTGTCAACAACAGGACATCAAGCATGTTTATATTTTTTCCATCTGTCTTAACAGGTCTGCATTCATCTTGGCAACAGCAGGATTTCATTTGTATTCTTCTCGGCAACAGTGGGACCTCATTTGCATCTTTCCTATCAACAACAGGACATCAAGCATGTTTAAATTTTGTCCACCTGTCTTAACAGGTCTGCATTCATCCAGGCAACAGCAGGATTTCAATTGCATTCTTCCCGGCAATAGCGGGACCTCATTTGCATCTTTCTTATCAACAACAGGACATCATTTGCATTTATCTTGGCAACAAGAGGATTTCATTTGCATTCTTCCCGGCAACAGTGGGACCTCATTTGCATCTTTCCTGTCAACAACAGGACATCAAGCATGTTTAAATTCTGTCCACATATCTTAACAGGTCTGCATTCATCCTGGCAACACTAGGATTTCATTTGCATTCTTCCCGGCAATAGCGGGACCTCATTTACATCTTTCCTATCAACAACAGGACATCATTTGCATTCATCTTGGCAACAGCAAGATTTCATTTGCATTCTTCCCGGCAACAGTGGGACCTCATTTGCATCTTTCCTGTCAACAACAGGACATCAATCATGTTTAAATTCTATCCACCTATCTTAACAGGTCTGCATTCATCCTGGCAACAGCAAGATTTCATTTGCATTCTTCCTGGCAACAGCGGAACCTCATTTGCATTTTTCCTGTCAACAACAGGACATCAAGCATGTTTAAATTTCGTTCGCCTGTCTTAACAGGCTTGCATTTATCCTGGCAACAGCAGGATTTCATTTGCATCTCCCCGGCAATAGCGAGACCCCCTTTTTGCATTCCTTCCCGTCAACAACAAGATTTCCCTCAAGTTTACTTTTCTGCATTTTGGCCTATAGTGTCAGGCCACCATCAAGTTTACATTTCTGCATGTTCAAGTTTTCTTTTCTGCTCCCTCAAGTTTTCTTTTCTGCATTTTGGCCTACAATGTCAGGCCTCTCTCAAGTTTACATTTTCACATTTTGGCCTATGGTGTCAGGCCATCAAGTTTGCATTTCTACACGTTCAAGTTTTCTTTTCTACACCATCAAATTTACATTCCTCAACGTTCAAGTTTTTTTTTTTTTTACATTTTGGCCTATGGTGTCAGGCCACCATCAAGTTCGTTTTTTCCATATTTGGGCCTATGATGTTAGGCCACAAGCATGGTTAGATTACTTTACCCCGGCCTATGTTGTCAGGCCACCTTGTACCTATCTTACATTTCAGTCCAACATGCCTACCTATCTTAACAGGTCCTTTTTCTGCTTCACTTTGCCTATCATAATAGGCCATTCTTTTCTGTTGTGCCTGTTGTAACAGGCTTTCTTCATTTCACCCTTGCCTCTCCAAATAGAGCATCCCATTCCTTACCCACGTTCCTCCTCACGGACCTCTTTCACCTTACTTTGCCTGCACATCAGCAGTGTTCATAGCCTAATTAGGCTATGGAATCAAGCCTTGTATATTTAAACCCTGTGGTTCAGCACATGAAGCCGACATGGTCACTCAGAAACCACTACCTCCTAGGCATCCTTCTTCAAGCTCAAGTCTTTTAACGCTTTTCAAGCATCCTCAAAGCTTGCCTCGGACATAATGTGTTCATGTCTTTACTCATTTCCTACCACGACAATTCAGAGAATCATTTCTCATATTATCCGGTAGAAAAATGAGTAAAGAGGGGCAAACTGTAAACACTCAATTATGTCTGAGAACCCCCCAATTATTAAAATTAATCAAGTAGTCAATAATAATTTAAATAATAAATAAATAAACAGAAAACAAAAAAAAAAGAAAATAGATAAGCAGAAAAATAGAAAAAGAATAAATGGAAAACAACCAAATAGAAACAAATAAAGAAAAAAGTTGAAGATAAAATAAAAATAAAAATAAAAATAAAAAATAAAAATGAATAAAAAAGAGAAGCAAAAAGAGATAAATGAAAAGCAATCTAAAATAAAAAATATATATGATAAACAAAATCTGAAAAACAAAATAAATAAATAAAAATTAAACAAAAACAAAATATGAAATTTTAAGAATAGAAATTAAAAAACTGAAAAAATAATTAATAAATTAAAAATAGAAAAACAAAACAAAAAAATAAAACAAGAAAATAAAAAAAAAATAAGATAAGGAAAAATAATAAGATAAATAAATAGGTGAAAAATAATGATAAATATATATATCCAATTACTTCATCCGATGATTTTAAAATAAAAATATGACAAATAATTTCGTATGTCTAAGGCAAAGGTTGCTTAAATTATTTTGAAAATTAAATTATTTTAGTTTTGGAGGAAACCATTTAACAGCATCAGTTTATAATTTACTGCATGAACTTTTACTTACATCCGTAAACCTGTAGGTAAAAGTTGACATGTAAACTTTTAGCTACAGCTGTGTAAAATTTTAGGTAAAGATATGTAGAAAAAATATATATAAAATTTTATTTACATTCATACAAAACCATAGGTCAAAGTTCACAATCTTTACCTACAACCACAACAGGTGAAAGCATAAAATTGTAGCTATAATCTTTAGAGACATCCAAATTTTTGTAGTTATTCGGTGCACATAATGGATAGTAAATATGTTCGATGGTTCTTGTATTTAAACTTATACCTACGATTTTTTTTACATTTTTTGTCACTACATATACAATTTGTTGTACTAATAATATAATGAGAAATGAATATATATATATATATATATATATATATATTATAGCATAAGATTAGTCTAAAAATTAATTAATAAAATAGACTTATATATATAAAATCTAAACTCTATATACTCAACTTCTTTTTAATTATGACCTTTTTACTCCTAATAATATGCAGTTGAAAATTTAAAAAAGACAAAAAAAAAGAAAAGAAAAGGACCTTAGAGTTTTATTAATTAAATCACACTTTGTGTTATAACCTAAGTAATATTTATATATTAAAAAGCTAACATAACACTACCCATATAAACTAAGCATTATGCATAGAAACTGAGGTCATTTTCTCTATGGTATGGTGAGTCTTGACTAAGTCATTAACGTTTTACATGACATGATACGTTTCTAGTGTTTCTAGTGTGTGAGTGCATGTGAACCCATTTTGCTATACTAGTGTTATTTTAATCAATGTTTTTATTGCATGGAGTTGAATTTTATTTTCATTTGTTGATTTCCCTCATTAACTTTTTTGTCACCAGGTCTTCTATTATTGTTTGGTGCGTCATGACTTAATAATTTATGCCTTGACTTTTCTCCATTCTTCACAATTTTTTTTTTCAATATTGGCATTTACTGCATAGTGGAGAAAGGATACAATTCTTTAAACAAGATACCCCCGTAACTGCATACTCCAAAGCACTCTTGGTAAACTAGGTATGTTACAACATTTGTTTTATATCATATGGTTTTTTATAGCTATTAGGTCACATGCTGAACTATAAGGATGAAAAGGGATGAAAAGGACAATCATTAAAGGATGACTAAATGGCTCATAATGTAATTGGGACACTATTTGCAATCCATGATACTACAACAAGTTTCATATTAGAAAGTAGCAAGTAAGTTCAAGTTCTTGAACAAGACTTAGATGTTTCTCATCATAGCTCATAGAAAAAAAATTTAACAGCAAGCTACTGGAGAAGTCAAAATTATAAGTTAGTTAACTTCAAGAAAAATCAAAATAAGTGAGATAACATAATAAAATCCATACATTTCACATAAAAAACAATTAAGATCGTATCAAACACGCACCACCTTAAGGTAAAGATCAAGCTTTGCAAGTGAAATTTTTAAAGACATTGAAAAAAATACATGATTATTAAGAAGAATAAATATAAGTTTCATATCACATCATCTTTTATCTGTAAAATAAATTAAATTAATAATTTAAACTTCAATTTAAAATATGAACATCATCCTATGAAACATTTATATCAATGAAATAGAAATTAAAAACTAACTTACCATTTATTAAAAAATATTAAAAAATAAAAATCTAACACCCAGCATTGAGATTGAAAATCTGTAATGTGTTTTATTCACTAGTAGAAAAATAGCCTTTTATAACAGGATTTTACGTCGGTTATCTGTCAACCGATGTAGAAAAAAGGCGGTGGCATTTTTGTAAATAAATTTGACACTTTCTACATCGGTTACTTTACCACCGATGTAGAAAAATACGCGGTGGCATTTTTGTAATAAAATTTAAACTTTCTACATCGGTTTCTTTATAACCGATGTAGAAAGTCAGACTTTCTACGTCAGTTGAGTAGTGTAACCGATGTAGAAAGTTCTTTTTACGTCGATTCTTTGAAACAACCCAGGTAAAATCTATTTTCCATCCTCTATACCTGATGCGACCGTTCTTGTCCTCATAAGTGTAAACACTCCATTGTCGTCCTCCTACCCTAATTGATTGCTCTAAGCCTCCATAAGTGTAAACACTCCATTCTCTAAGCACGTTGTCGTTCTCAAAGCTGCCGTCGTTCTCAAAGCTGTCGTCGTCCGAACGCGAAGAGCACTGTCGTTCTCGAAGCACGCCATCGTCGTCTACGCCATTGTCATCGTCTACGCCATCGTCATCGTCTACGCCATCGTCGTCGTCTACACCGGTATGTAGCATTCTGGCTCTTTGATTAGGTTTAGTTTAGGGTTTCTGTTTCTGTTTCTGCATTACTTCTTAGCCTTTGGTTCTCTGTTTTGTTAAATCCCTCTATTTCTCTGTTAGCTTATGTTTTTCCTTCTCGGTTTCTACCTGTTACTCGTAGCCTGTTTTGCCTTCAATAAATCAGGATGCCCATGCTTCATAGTTATTAGATAAGTATATGTACTAAGGTATTGTTTAAATATTTAATAAATAATAATCAAATATACATATGGGAGTGATATGGATATTTCCATGTTTGAGTTAACAATTCTGCTTGCCCTGTGAGTCTGCAACAAACAGACTGAAAATAATATGGGAATGTAAGGGTAATTGATCTTGGCTAACCTCTATGGATTCAATCCAAATTTTAGCTAAGGCTGGGTAAGGGTGCTGATCCTTGCTAAATTTTTTTTTATTACAAATGCAATGTAGAAAAATACTCCTTTTGTGAGATGTGTGTAAGATACATGTTAACTAGAGTCATTGTCACTACATCAGTGAGCTATATCCCATAAAAACTTAGCTTTGCTAGAAAAATACATAAGAATGAAAGGTGCTAGAGATAAAGGCATATTTATACATACTTATATACATACATTCATATATGTATACGTTTAGTCTTATACAAAATGTCAACCAACATAAACTTTAGTAACATTTATGCTGGGTCCCTTGGCATATGATGGGATGGTTCAATGGTGCTTTGCTCCCTTGCTGCATTTTCATCAATTCAATTTTGAAAAAAAAATTTAGTTTTCTTTATCACACGCAGTCTAGTATCATCATCAAGTTTTGTCATTTTACAAACTAGATCGCACATTTCTCTGCATTAACCATTAAGAGATACAACAAAGAATCTACAATGAATTCTATTCATTTGTGTCAATACCATCTTCATCTGCAAGTATTGATTCCCTTGATTTCTTGGTTCATTTTTTAAAATTAAGCATTTTAGCAATTCATGAATGTTCAAGTGAACTAGCACACATGTGATCACATGAAAAGTCCAAATGACTCCATCAATTAACACAACAATTTCATATCATGAGTTAATGATTGAAAGCACATGTGTCGCTTCTTCCCTCCTCCATGATCTTTAGACATTGCATACATTTGATAACTGAGTACTTTTTGAGCCTACAAAATTGATTGCACAACCCCCCCTCCCCCTGCAATTATTACACAAAACTTGAAGAATGTTGACGTGTAAACATCATAGACGCAACCCTCTCCAACATTGAGAAATTTTAGTAGACTCATCATTAGTGGATTTAAAGTCAACTTCATAAACAATTAGTGTCCTAATCTAAGAAAAACCAATTTTCTCAAACCCACAAGACTAGCTACCTAATAAGTAGCAAATATTTGGTGTCCTAATCCCATCTACCTTCTTTCTATTCATTTTCATTATGAAATGTATTTATTGATTCTATTCAATAATTTTTTCATATTTGTTTCCTCTGCTTTTAACAGATACATGGCAGACCCTTCAGAGGTTCCTCCTTCACAAAGTGGGTCTGAGAACCCTTCTTCTCGATAAAAGAAGGGAAGACGAGCCACACGGTTAAGGGAGTTAACCCTTAGCCGGAGCGGCGAGCAGAGGATTCCCATAGAGTTTGATAAGGCCACTAGGAATCCATTAGGGCCAAACAAGACAAAGTTTAAGAGTTATGTGGCCATCCTTGGACGAAGCAAAGCCAGTATTTTGAAGAAGGATTGGGATGATGTTGAGATGCAAGTGAAGGATCAAATTTGGGAGACTATCATGGTATTTAACTTTAAAGCTTTAAGTTTTTCCATAAATTTATCATTCACTAACCAATTACATCTTCTTTTATGTAGCTTACATATGATGTACCAAACACTAACTTCCTGAAGAGGAAGTGGCTTTCATTTGCTGGTGAGCGCTGGAGGGGCTTCAAGACTCATCTCACCAGCAAATATATATATGGGTCACTCAAGGATGTGTCTCCTTGTGAGGAGTACCAGTTCCTTGTTCAAGACACTTGGCAGAGATTTGTTGAGTCTCGAATGGATCCTGCATTCGTTGTATGTATCTTTCTAATATTAAATTTTTTTAATTGACTAATATAAGCAATATTATGATTAATTGATTTTCTTTCTTATAACAGGAGAAAAGAAAGAAGGCTCAACAAATTTTTGCTAAGAACTATTACCCCCACAGATTATCTCGTGGGGGTTATAAGTTGCTTCAAGAGAGGCTGATCGAGCAGAAGTTGAAAGATCGTCAGCAATCATCTGAAGCAGATCCCTCTACACTTCTCTCTCCACCCTCTCCACCTTCACGCCATGAGAAATGGAAAAGGGCACGCCAAAAGGCATCTGGAGAGTACACATCAGAGCCTTCTTGCATTGTTGCTGAGAAGATTGTAAGTAATCACACAATTTTGTAAATTTCCTTTTATTTATCTTCAAACATTTACATTACTGATAACGGTCATTTTTTGTTTTGTAGGATTCTTTGGTTGAACAAAGCTCACAAGGAGTCTTTGTTCCAACTGGCCGGGATGACATCTTAAGTACTACTATTGGCCAACCGGAGCATCTAGGGCGTGTTCGTGCAGTTGGCCGAGGTGTTGGCCTTAGACAGTACTTTGGATTGTCTTCTAGACAGACATCCAAAGAAGGTTAGGTGTCTAGAGATGAGTTGGACGCCATGCACGAAGACATGAGGCAAGCACTGCGGCAAGAACTTCGAGAAGAGATCAGACAGGAGCTTAGGCAGGAGCTTAGGCAAGAGCTTAGGCAGGAGCTTATGCAAGAGCTTAGGCAGGAGCTTGCATCTTTGGGACTTTCCTAAACACAGACACAGGGTCACCATCCATCACCTTCTCCTAGGTGCGTGAGCACAAAGGGAAGTTGTGCTCCGACGGAGGAGCAACTACAGGGAGAAGAGGATGTGGATGCAGCTACAGACGATTATGAGTTATATGTTGATGATCCATATGTTTGGTAGCAATTGGGAAAGTCTACACCTTGGGTTCAACCATCCATTATCAGCAAATTGATGATGATCATGTTAGAGTGGTGGTTGAACAGGTTGAAAATGCAGATGCTCCTGTTCTTGTCCCTACTGAGGAGGTTCATGTCGTGGGGCAAGCCTCAATTATTTTATTATATGGCCGAGGAGACTTATGCAGCGAGCTCAACCTCAGGTATTATATAATTTTAGCCTATGTTACTAATTTTTAAATATATACATTGTGTGTGTGTGTATATATATATATATATATATATATTTCTTACTATTTATTGAATTTGTCATAGGTTTATAAGAAAGATCGTGGGAAGAAGATTGATTTCAGTGCTGAAGGAGATCTTCCTGATCCTCCTCCAAAGAAACATGAGGTTGATTTGCTCATACATCTATTTGGTATTGCCATGAGCTTGGGCGATGAAACTTTGCAAGTAACAATGGAACCAGATATCATAGGGAAGCCCACACCTATCCCCTTCTATATTACTAAGAAGGATATATTGGAGTTGGTTATGGGTAACGATCTCCTATACATAACAGTTCTACAAGTATGGTTGATGTAAGTAAATTTCTAAACCTTACTTGAATTATTTCATTATCAAAATCTAACATATGAAAATTATTCGCAAGATTAGGTACCTGTATCTTATCTGCACTGAAAGAGGTAACTTACACCTCTATGGATTCCTGGACCCAGTTCATATGCAGAAAACTGGGAACAAGGCAACTGAGATACAAGGATATTTTCAGAGGATATTGCAGTCCCATAAAGACTGTTACCTAGCCCCCTATTTTCAATCGTAAGTCAATACTTAATTGCTTTATTTCATGAATTCAATTAAATTCCTAATTTTTGTTCATTGTCATCCATATTTTGTAGGGCCTATTGGCAATTAATCATTATGTGTCCAAAACGGAATGTAGTTGTATTTCTATCCTCTGCTTGGAAAAAACCAAAGGAAGACATAAAGGACATTATAGATTTGTAAGTTTTTATGATTTTGGTATTTATATTCATATAACTTGTTATTCTCAAAGGTATTCATTTGCTTTTTATTTTACAGTAGAGCAATGAATGCTCGACTTCAGTTAAAAGGGATGCATTCATCAAATATTAAAAGGCCTGTATGGAGAAATTGATGAAGAAAGGGATGCATTCATCAAATATGCATTCCTCAACCTCTGTTAGATGAAGAAATTGATGATATCAGGAGACGTTGGGGGGAATTTCTGATAGACGTTGCCAATTTGGGTTGAATTCATGGGATGTTTAGATATTTAGTTTGTTTTTATTATATTTCATAATAAATATGTATTTACTTTAAATATATAGACTCTAATTTCTGTATTGTCTGCTTGGTATTCTGTTTATATATACAGGTATTGTGAATAAATAATACGACAATTTCACTAAACAAAAATAACATTTAAAAAATAAATACTTTTTACATCGGTTGTGACCTTAACCGATGTAAAAAGTGACTTTCTACATCGGTTGTGACCATAACCGATGTAGAAAGTCATACTTTCTACATAGGTTAAAACTACAACCAATGTAAAAAGTTTACTTTCTACATCGGTTATGGTCACAACCGATGTAGAAACTCAGACTTTCTACATCGGTTGTAGAACCGATGTAGAAAGTCTGAGTTTCTATATCACCCGCTTTAATACCGCTTAAATAACCGATGCAAAAAGTTCATAACAACCAATGTAAAAAGCTTATTTTCCACTAGTAATTTTTCGAAGACTTCAGCTTCACTAATTTATATATTCTAAATATTTTCAACAACAAATATGGTGTTGCTCTATCATTAGTAGATTGTGAAATCAGTTAGATAATTAGGCATGCATCAAACACAATAGAATTTGTTTAATCACACGCTAGTTCGATCATCTTATGCACTAATTGTAATTGTTTTTTATAATGTAATGAAAATAAAGTATCTTATGGACATACCAAAGATTGGATATAAAATTTTCCCATTGTCAACTAAAATCAATAGTGAAACCGTGTTTGCCAAACAATGCAAAGTTAATGAAGGTACAATACGAATAGTCATAATTCATTGAAAATATAGGGACCAAAATCATGGTTTATTTTGGGGACTATGCTCATATATCATGAACTTTCATTTTTTTTTATTTTGCTTAAAAAAATTACCAAAATGAGCATGTGAATATCTAGTTTTGTTTGAAATATTTTTTAAATTATAATAAAAAATAAGAAATAAGAAAAAATAAATAAAAAATCATAAAAAATAAAAAAGACAAAGAAGAGAAAAATAAAACAATAGATAAATTATAAAATAAGAGTAGTAAACAAAACAAAACGGAGGAAAATAAATAAAACAACCGTAAAGGTTAATTAGTTAAAGATACAACTAGAAATTGAAAAGGAGGAGAAGGGGGTTCATTTTTCAAAAAATTCATTGCTTTTGTACCTTTCTTTGGAGTATTTGAGGCTGCTTCTCCTTGCTTCTCTTTTGCTCTCCCATATTTTCCAAAGGCTATTTCACCATTGCGGAAGAAACATTCACGCTTCTAGAACCTCCTTCCTTCAGAACCTGCTTCGGCTCCACCTCCTCAAAGAATAAGCTCTCATACTTCCTGTTGTGGCATCGTGCAGGTTAGATTCTTCGCATAGGTTCCTTCTCTGTTTGATTGTTGTTTAATTTCTCCGTGATTGTATATAGCATGAATAAGGAGAAATTTATTCTATGATGAAGTTTGAAGAGAAACAGAAAGTATCATTGAGAGAGTGGGAACATACCGGTTGCTATCTCGGTTCCTTATTTTTCCGTTCCTTTGATTTCTTATATGAACCATCTGATACAGAACTTTTGATAAATAATCGGCATATACCTAAGCTCATGATATGATATTCAATCTATCCTCTGCATGTTCACATAAGAACATGAATTCTCTGGTTCGAAGTGTCGTTGATGTATTATCCAAGCTTCTTAAAGTGAAGGAGAAAAATCCGAGAGCTAGAAAGCTCACCTAAGATCCAGATAATTTGAACTGTTTCTGCTAGGTGGATATATTAGATACGCCAGTAAGCATTAAAAAAAACTAGAAATATTGCAACATGCGTTTATATTTTGATTGTCTGTGGTTGTTTGTTAGTTTGCCTCTCTAGGCTCAGAGCATTTCTTTGTGAAAATTTCTTCATTCTTCAACCTCGCTTTTGATCTGTGAAACCTGTTTCTAAGGTGCTTTAGGCTCGTAGCTTTTCGCTGTGGGGAAGACAAGTTAGGAACAAATTGCTGGAAGCACAAGTAATGAGTCAGGTCTATAGAGACACCAAGAGTTATGCCTCCAAGAAAATTTTCATTCAAATCTTTCCCTGTGTCTCCTATAGGCTAGTTAAACCTCATTTTTAGGCCGAAAGTCTTTCCCTAAACCTGACTCTGCTCCCTGGGTTTTTGGTTAGGTAAGTGTTTGAGTCATGTTTCCTAAAATTGTCACAGCAACAAGTTCACAACAGGTTCTGCATTTTGTTGCTTTTTAGTCAATAGATCAGTCTGGAAAAGCTTAGGTTAGAGAATTAGTGAGGGCCCTGTACAATGTGCCAATAGCATAAGTTTTGAAGCACATAGAGACTAAGTAGACACTTAAGCTGCACTTTCAGTCCTGTCATAGTCATAAGTTTAGTATCTGATTCTGCAGAGTTAGATGAGGGTCTGATTTACACTCCTAGGTCAGTCATGACGATAAACTCAGCGATTGGCCATACACTTGGTTGTGCCTTGGCTAAGTAGTAAATAAGTCAGCCAAAGGGGATTAAAAGAGAAAGTTGGAGATTGCCCCTGGCTCAATGTGATACTGATACAGATTCTGGAAGTAGTTAGAGTCTTGATCCATGCCTTCAAACCTGTCTTGATGAGTGTGTCCCGGGTACTATGGAAAGGTAAGTCTGGTTGCCAGTTTCATTTGCCAAGAATAATAGAACTTTCTCCTGTTAGCCTTCAATAGGAGGAAATAAGTCATGAGATTGCTGAATCTAATGAGTCATGGTCGCAACCGCGGCCTCACCTGTGATAGCAATGTTCCTTACGCCCTTGCTGGTATATTAACCTTACATTTGGTAGTGAAGGGATTTTCTTTTACACATAGGCCAATTTGTCCCATTCAACCAAATTAGGGTGTTATTAGCTCTAAGGGTCTATGTTTGGAGTCACCTTATCAGCAGGTAGTCTAAACTTCTGAATTACAGGGAAATATCAGAGCTACCTTTGGTGTGGCATCATAGAATAATGGGTAAGGGTAGGATTAGTTGTGACTTGTAAAACTTAGGCGGTGACTATGGTGAATGTGGCCCTCATATGGACCGACTCATAAGGCCTTTAGAAGAAAATTAAGATCCTACCTCCTCACCCTTCTGAACATTGTTTTCTTATCAGTTCCTTAAAGGCAACCTAGTCCTCAAAAGGCTGGTATGCAAGTAGAGACCCCCTCTTAGATATCCTTTGTGGTCTGGTGTTGGCCAACTTTGTGTCGGCAAGAGAGCAAGTGATGGCTCTAATTGAACAAATCATGATGTAGTAACAAGGCCTGCCTAACTGAGTAAACCCGCAAGCTGATTTAACTCCAAATGCTTCTATATCAGTGGTAGGTACTGACTCTGCTAATGTAACAGATACAATTGTAGTGAAGGGTCCTATTTCCATGGTTTTGGTCAAGCAAACTAAGGCAGAAGTCACAACACTAGATAAGGCTTCTGTTTCTTCTAGCAGGGTTCACATCCTCCAAGCCGTGAATGAAAAAAAATTCACTGTCCAGCAACAGATATGGGCTTTTGTTTGTTAATAGCCATTTGCATTATAATAGATTAGCTTGTGAAAAAGGATTACTGTTGTGGTACATTATGTGGTGCTAAATTTCTGGATAAGAAACCAGCTTCTAGTATGTCCATATGGATCCCTTGCTGCCTAGCTTATGGAAATTTGATTACAGCAGCAGGAGCAAGTTATGTTCTGGCTTGTGATCTCCACTCTGGGTAGTCCATGGGCTATTTTGATTTTCCAGTGGATCATGTGTATTGACAGCTTTTTACTTAATTGCCTTGCCAGCAGGATTGGTTCAATTCCCTTGAAATCTTTAAAGGATAAAGTAGTCACGTGGCTTAGTGGCAGGTGGGGAGCTCACTACATTTGCTAGCATAGGCCGCCTGCAGTACATACAAATAGGAAAGATTAATATCAATTGGCCCAGCAGCAATCATAATGGCTTCAAATCCCACTAAAAATATCTCATATAAGAATAGTGCCCCATACTAATATTTGCTCAAGAAAATTTCAGATTTGGTAAACAGGTTCTAGACTTATAATGTTTGGGCCAGCAATGTTTTTTGGGGCTATAATTTTTTTTAGAATTTTTTTTACCAAGGTTTTTTGAATTATAATTACCAGCAAGTTACTAAAGAATTCTGGTCTATTTAGTCTCTAAACACAATGCCCCAGCAGAAGAAAAGGTCGAGGTTTAGTAATTGGGCCAATTTTATTTTTTTTATTTTTTTTTCACCTAGGCTATTTAGCCTTAAAACCCTCTTCTTTTTTTAAATGGGGTTATTCAACCCCAATTTTTTTTTTCAATAAGGCTATTCAACCTAAAACCTTTTTTTAGATGTTTAACCCAATTTTATTTTAATTAATTAATTATTTAATTTTTTTCTATTCGGCCCAAACTTTCTTGTTTGCAACAAGGTTATTCAGCCCAAAATCTTTTATTTTTTTTAAAACAACACTATTCAACCCATTTTTTATTTTTATTTTTTGAACAAGGCTATTTAACCTAAAATATTTTTTGAGCCATTTTGCTGAAAAAATATAAATAAGGTTAAATCCATTATATAAATTAACCCAAATGATGAATTATCCCTTTTGCTAATTTAGTTAGTAATTATTATACTATTGAGCTTAGCAAATGAGTTTGGGTTCATAGACTAATATTCTCTTAAAATGGGAAATCAATTCAAATTGATACTTAAGGAAATGATATTTTTTTTTCTTCTTTTCTTTTCTAAAAGTTCCCAAAAATTTTAAATTTTCTAAAATTTGTATGACGAATTCTATTGTAAACAAGTAGCGTTTTCTGCCATTTTGTATTTTAATTCATGTAGGTTTAGGTGCAACTTACATTTGGCTTGAACTTTTTGTACATGTAAAATTTAGAAAATTATGTTTAAATTAATTCCGCTTAAAATTATCCCTACATTTTCCTCAAAATTCTAACTTTTCTAAAATTCGTGTGATAAGTTCTGAAACGAATGAGTAGCGTTCTCTGTCGTTCTATATTTTAATTTATATCCATTAAAGTGTAGGTTACGTTTGGCTTAACTCTGTGCACATGTGAATTTTAGGAAATTATGTTTAAATCAATTTTGCTTAAAATCATTCTTTCTTTTTTCCTCAAAATTCTAAATTTTCTAAAAATTCACATGACAAGTTCTACTACGAAATAGTAGTGTTCTTTACCGTTCCGTATTTTAATTCGTACAAGTTCAGGTGCAGCTTACGTTTGACTTGAACTTTGTTTACATGCGAATGTTAGAAAAGTATATTTAAATTAATTCCACCTAAAAATCAATCACGTGTTTTCCTCTAATTTCTAATTTTCTAAAATTTGCATGACAAATTCTAATATGAACGAGTAGCATTCTCTATCGTTTTGTATTTTAATTTGTATGGATTCAAGTGCAGCTTACGTTTGACTTGAGCTCTATGCATATGCGAATTTTATGAAATTATATTAAAATCAATTTTGCTTAAAATCACTTTTGTTTTTTATTTTTTATTTTTTCAAAATTTTAAATTTTCTAAAATTCACGTGACAAATTCTCGTATGAATGAGTAGCGTTCTCTATTGTTTTGTATTTTAATTCGTACAGATTCATGTGCAGTTTACGTTTGACTTGAACTATGTGCACATGAGAATTTTAGGAAATTATATTTAAATCAATTTTGCTTAAAATTATTCTTGCTTTTTCCTCAAAATTCTGGATTTTCTAAAATTCGTGTGATGAATTCTAATATGAACAAGTAGTGTTATAATTCTAATATGAACAAGTGGTGTTATTTACCATTCTATATTTTAATTCATACAAATTCAAGTGCAGCTTACATTTGGCTTCGATCCTATGCACACCGAGTTTCAGAAGATTTTATTAACTCCATTTAAAATAATTTCTGTCTTTTCTCCAAATCTCCTAAAAAATCATACGATGAATTATAATACGAACGAGTAGTATTCTTTACCGTTCAGGTGCAACTTATGCTTGGGTTGAATCCTGTAGGTATATAAGTGACTCTTTCCCAAAATTCTTTATTTTAAAAAGTTTTGTTATTTTTTATTTTTTTGAGAGATCAAGTTTCTTTACCAGAATTACGTAACCTTGAGTTTTTCACTGCACTAGGGAATACTTAGGAGCAGGATTAACTCTTGTGAGACATTCTTTCACAAATTCACTCCTTTTTATTTAAAGGATCACATAATTTTTAAAATACTAAAATTACGCACTCAATTTAAGGGAACAATTCTTTGTAACAGGCAAGTAGGGTGCTAATACCTTTCCTATTCGTAATCGACTCAACGATCTAATAAATCTTTCTAAAATTTTATCGAGTTTGTTATTTCATTGTAATTACGATTACGAAAGAGTAAAATAAAAAAGTTAATGAACATCTAACGATAAAAATGTATTAGTTAAAGTTGGATGTATCACAATTAAAGGAGATGTGATATTAAGGCATGATGAGAAGATGGTAATTAATAGACTTCAACGTGTTATGTAAATCTTAAACCAAACTTCACAATAACTTTAACCTCATTTTACTTCTAGAAAGATTTTCCTAAAGATTATTAACTTTAATATTTGGGCCTTTAGATGAATTTTTCTGTCATCAAGTAGTGTAGAGTTTAGAATCAAATTGATCCATGTAATTTGATAACACGAAAGCATCATGTATTTGAAGACTAATTTAATGTAATTACTAAATGATTCAATTGTGTAATTCAACAAATTACAAATCTTTATTGACCAAATTAGGGGAATGGACATACTTTAACTTAAACTAAGATATAACCAACTTCCTTTAACATAAGAAAGAGAAACACTAGAGAATAAAAAACTTTAAAGCATTTCAGTAATTGAATATATGTTATGTATAACACAATTGTCAACATGAGAATATGGAGATTGGTTATAAAAATATTATAACTCTTAAAAAAAATAGAAAAGAAAGTACTGAGAAAACTAAAATTAAAGAGATATCTTTTTAAAACTTGTTGAAAATAACTTAAATATGAGGACAATACCACAATGGAATATAATGAAAAATAAGCTATCAAATGCTATGACTAGAGTTGAGGAATTTATTTTCGATTGAAGTAAATATGTTGTTTGGTATTTGTAATGTAGTGATGCATATATGGTTCTGTACAAAGGATGACATCTAGTTGTGTTATAAGATCCAGCATCTTGCTAATTGCAAAGGAATTGCATTAATCTAAAGTGCTTCTGTGATAGTATGATATATAACCAACAAATCCTTTTATCTTAATACCTAAACAAAGATAATGGAACATGTTATCCTCACATTCTTTTCTCATGTTTTTATTAACTTTCTATTGTTCTCCCTTTCTAAATTAACTTTTTAATAATTCATACAACTAAATAAAATAAGGAAATTTTCCAATCAAAGCAAACATAATAGGAGCATAAAAACCTTGAGTTTTAATGTAACATCCCAATTTTTTTATAATAAATGTTTGAAGCTACTAATAACTCTTAGAATAAGACTAGATGGAATTACAAGGCAAAAGTAGAGAAATTAGAAAGTATGGTGCAAATGATGAAAAAACTCATGCATCTGAGCAATTCAAATAATGAGTAAGAGAAATGGAAATACAAGTAAAAGATATCCTAAGGGAATTATAAAACATCATGGATGGTTAAAAGTAGTGAGAAAAAATTAGAAACCTGAGAAGGGACGAAAACACCCTTCGGAAAACCTAAAAATGACCAAAATGCCCCTAGAAACTATACTTTTTGCACCAAGTTATTCAGTTCCCATAAAAATAGTAAATGACCTTAGACTAATAGGAAAATGAACCAAAAAGTCTTAGAAATGTCAAAGGAATAATTTGAGAAATTTTCGGGCAATGTTGAGAAAAATGACGAAAACGTCCTTGGAGGGTTAGGATGGCTAGACAATGTGATAAGCAAGTCACGAGTGGGCTCCATATCAATATGCACGAAAATCAGTGGCTGGAAAAGATGGTGATGAGTCATCAAACTCAAGTCAACCAAATCTTCCACAAAAAGATACAAGTGAATAATAAAAAGGTTCCTTTACCTATGATTAAGATTAATTAACCTTGGTTAATTAAAAGTAAAACATGCTTAGGCTAAGTTAATCATAATTATAGGTAAAATCAGCCTAATTAACACTAATCTAAACCTAAAAGGATAATTCCTTAAATTATGATTTATTTTGAAAAATAGAAAAATCTAGACAGAATTACCAAAATAACTCTAAGTACAAAATTAATTCCACTTGGCCCATAAGTGGCCGAATTCTTTTGGGACCTTTGGGACCTCATTTGCTTCATATTTTTCAGCCTAAACATTTATCAAAATCTTCTCCATTTTCTTGAAGCTCACCATACCTCAAATCATCCAAAACTAACATCTTCAAGCTTAAGTCTTTATCTTTAAGACTTAAACTAGATTAAAGCCATAAATACCAAATTCCCACCACCATCACTTGCCCATGTTCAGAGTAGACAAGACGAGACCCAAGGAAGCCTTTAAAGCCCCACAAAACACTAAGGAAGTCTTCAACAAGTTAGATCCTTCTACTTGTCTTTTTATGGCGTGTTTTTTTTCTTTCATGCATTTATCCTCCAAGATCTATGTATCTTCTTTTGTTTTCACTTGTGAGAGTTTAAAATTATATTTTAACCATTCAAAATCAGCCCCACCAATTTTTAGTCACTTTTGAAAACAAAAACAAAGTTTGTTCGATTAAAAGTCCTTCTAAGGCACTTAGAAGAAATTTAATCGATGGGTTTTGTTTTAAAATTATTTTTAAAGCTCCGATCAATTTTATGCTCTCATTAGAAAGTTTTTTTTAAGCTTATTTGAAAGAGGATGTGCGGATCTTGGAGTAGATCATGATAATCTACTCTTTGTGCCTTGGAAAAATATGCTATGTTGTTGTTTTCATGCTTGTTTTATGATTTAGTTTTGACCTTATGATTTTTCTCTTGTGATGAGTTTGGTATGATTTCTGTGCTGGATTTTCACCTTTGTTTATGTATGTTAAGAGGTGAAATAAATTTATGTAATAAGTTGCAAAGATTCCCTTTGGACAATAATAAGAAAGCTACCAAGCAAAAGATGTAGTTTTTAGCCCAAAAGTGGCAAAATCCTTATATGAAATCCAAGACTTGTCATGACTAGCACCTAAGCATCACAACCTGGACAAAACAAACATGGACCAGAGGCAAGAGGGGCTGCAAAAGCATAACACCACTGAACCAAGGTGGTATGAGATGAAAGCTTGGAAGAAATCACCTTGGCTAATAAAGGAAGGCTTTCGGCCACCACTCTAGAAACATAGTTTAACTTGGCTAAAATTTTTATAAGTAAATCAAGCTCTACAATCAGGTTTTAAATGAACAAAATCAACCTTTAAACAAAGTTAATCAAAGCAAAAACAGGTTAAAAACTTGTAGGAGTGCATTCGACAACCCTAGAGACATTTTGGCAAAAATGGATTTAAAATATGATTAAGGATAAATCAACCATTTTCAGCAAGTAAATAACTTATTTGGAGGTGAAATCAACATTTAAAAGTTTAAGATTCTAAATATATATACCCTACGTAAGCTTAAGGTAAAATTCAAAATTTACTAAATGATAAAAATCCCAAAGAAGCTTAAAATGGGTAACTAGAAAATTTACCATAACTTAAGCAAGGGTAAATGTGAAATTCGGTCATTCCATTATGTTTTAGGTAAAAAAACTTAAAATTACCTTAGACTAAGTCAATTTTGAACTATAATCGTGGTCTCTGAGTAATGGTCACCTTAGGTTAATTAAGGTTAAGAAATGATCAACTTAAGTAAACTAGGGTTAGGAGAAGGAAACCCTAAACCTAGAATAGCGGCATTCGGCCACTTAGTGGTTAATTAACTTAAACGAAGTTTTAATTTTAAATTAAGTTTAATTAAGGACCTTTTCTTTGTGAATAAAATGAATTTAAAGTATGAAAAAGTTTTAAGATGGATAAAGAGACCTATTGATTTTTTCTAGGCAAATGATCTTAGGGTTAAAAAGGAAATTGTGGAAACCTAAGTGTAGGAGTTTGGAATTCGGCTACCATGTTTAAATTAACTAAGAATGAGTTTTAATCATTAACTAGGCACAAATAATGAGACATGTAAGGAAAATATAATTAAAGTGTATGAAACGTAGGATTTAAGGAAGTAGGTCATTCGGCCGCCATTTAGGAATAAATTGACCTAGAGGATTAATTAACTTCTACTTGTCTTAATTAGATATTATTTGGTCTATAATAAAAGAGATTTTAAAGGTTTAAGAGTCAATTAGACCTAATTATTAAGGTAGTAAAAAGGATAACACAAGGTAACATATTTCAAAAATTTACTAGAGGCATGATTAAAGAGGATGGTTAGGACTTAAACATGAAGTTAGAAGTTCACTAAGTAATTTGATCATGGCATACCTTAATGAGAAGGAAGTTCTAAAAGTATCTAAGTTGGATTCAAATGAATGAGTTAGCCATCAAATAACCTAAATTAACTTATTAGATGGGAGGAAATGATTTTGAAGAAATTAGGATCTTAAGGTTTATATTCGGCCATTCTAGGTTAATAAAGAGAAAAGAAGTTTAAAAATCCTAATTTTTATAACTTAAGAAATATTAGAATGTTATAAGAAGAATTAAAAGTTTAAAAGAAAATATACAAAGGTACAAGTTACCATTCAACCATGTTTAATAAAAAATATCCCAAATAAGTAAAATTTTTAAATACTTAATACTTGAACTTAGAATAAATTAGGGCATGTATAAGACTTGAACAAAAGAGAACACAAAGAGTAAAGAACTTCAAATGGTGTCATTTAGCCACCTAGATTAATATTCTAAGATGTAAAAAGCTTAATGGACAAATATAAACGTGAGAAAAGGAAAGGTCTTCTTCGTTGAGACGCCCTGGTTGTCTTTCCCCGCGTTCAGCCATACTGCATGACATGGGGGGAATCTCCCCTATTGCCGGACACAAGGCTTTTGCACGCCACGACCATTTCTCGGCTGGGTGATTAATGGCTTCGCCTCAGATGTTCCGCGGCGGAAAGGCATGGCCAATCACCATCTCCGCCTCCGACATCAGCGGCCGGAAGGTGGGCATGGCGGATCCGACTCCTACGACAATGCTCTGAGAGGGGTGCGACGCTCTGCTTAGGGCGTTCGGGATCCTGGGTGGAAGTGGGTGAAACCAAGCGTCCCTGGTTCGTTCGACGGGGTCGAGCATGGTCGGTTGGTGCTGGGT
This sequence comes from Canavalia gladiata, assembly GCA_037954105.1. NCBI lineage: Eukaryota > Viridiplantae > Streptophyta > Magnoliopsida > Fabales > Fabaceae > Canavalia > Canavalia gladiata. The sequence continues at coordinate 32,756,434 of CM075660.1, forward strand.
GCGACGTCGGAGCGAGGCTGCTTGAAGACGGATGCCGCTGCTTGGAGATGGACGCAGGGATAGCTTTACTCAGGCCCTTTGGCTAGCTACGCGAATCTGTGGCCTTATTTTGTTTCATTAAAGGGGAACAAGGCAAGGTAAATGGTGGCAAGCGATTTCTCTGTTTGCTCATCATATGCCCGCCTTATGTATCTTGGAGGTGGGGCTGAGACTACTAATTTCTCCTCTGGCTGCTAACTTACTCGCCCATTCTCTCACTCTATCTATTGTTCCTAGCTCTCTCTTATCGCCAAGGAGGCCTTACGACTTGAACTCGACATAGGAATGCGGTGGTGACTGACGTGCGTCGAACTTGATACCTTGAATCAATAGTCAAAGGTTATGGTGTGATCTAATGGCTACGCAAACAGCCCCTGTATTTAACTTCAGTTCAGGGGGATTCTGTCACAGATGAGCGGAGGGTACAACAGCCATCCTATTGCTTTCACTAGACGACTCATCAAACGGGTACACTAGACAACTAATTAGACACTAAACTCCACCCGCTTAGGTTCTAGATTAACGGTGAGATGCGATAGCGAATCGATTGACCATGCAGCTTATGACTTCAATTCGTTTACATATGGATTTAATAATCAAAGAATGCTATAGGTTCAGTACACGAATTGAAAGGGTTAGGGGAGATCGAATGCTAACCTCTTTGAGTTGAGGTATCAAACACCTAAAGGACGGCTTCAGATGCGACGGATCGCGGTAGATTGACCTCAATGAGCAAATATGAGAGGGGCTGGATGAACGGCGCCGAGGGATGATCGCGGTGTGGGAAAATGTCTTGATACTAGAGGTGGTGGACTCGACGGCCCAGGAGAACTGACGCTCTACGAAGCTTAAAGGTCCCGTCCCGGCTAAGGGGTTTTTTTTTTTTTCCTTCTAATTCTTTCCCAGCCCCTACTTATAGCCTAAAACCCTAGGGGCTCTTTTTCCCATTTTTTCATTTTTTCTTCTTTTAATTTTTGTTTTCTCTTCTTTATTATTTTCTTATTTTATGCAACTTTTTTTATTCTAAATATTTCTACCCTTTTTGATTGATTTTTATTTAATTTCAGAATTTTTATTATTATTTTTTTATATTTTAATTTTAAAATTTCTTTTTTAGATTTTAATTTTAATTTTATTTTCAGATTTTAATTTGTTTTTTATTCGTTATTTATTATTATTTAATTATTTTCCTCAATTTACTTTTCATATTTTTTGCTATTTTTCATACTTTAAGTTAAACTTTTTTATTCGGATTTTGCTATTTTTCAAATTTTAATTCCATCTTCTTTTCTTTTCAGATTTTAATTTTTCCAGATTTTTAATTATTTTTATTTTATTTTCAGATTTTCATTTCGTTTTTAATTCTTTTAAAATTTATTATTATTTATTATTTATTATTATCTTTTATATATATGTATTTATATATATATATATTTTATTTATTTTTTGTTGCTTTTCCTTTTAACTTTACTTTGTATATTTTTGGCTTTTGTTGACTATTTTATTATTATTATTATCTTCCATTTCTTTTTCTATGTAGCTTTTCGTTTTTCTGTTTTCTGCTTTTTTGTTTCTCTGTTTTCTCTGCTTTTCTTGATTGCTCACATAAATAAGATAGAGAATGGGGGCCTCGGACATAATTAGGTGTGAACAATATCTAAGTAGAAATTAATTAATCTTCTAGGTCAATTTATTCCTAAATGGCCAAATGCCACTCTTCTAGATTTAGGGTTTCCTTCTTCTAACCCTAGTTGACTTAAATTGACCATTTCTTAACCCTAGTTGACCTTTACTTAGGGGAAAAGTTTAAACTTTAGAATTAACATACTATAAGGTAATCTTAAGTCTTTTTACCCAAAATTTAGTGGCATGGCCGAATTTGACATTTACCCTTACTTAAGTTATGGTAAATTTCCTAGTTACCCATTTTAAGCTTATTTGGAAATTTTACCACTTAGTAATTTTGAGATTTTTCCCTAAGCTTACCTAGGCCATATGTTATGAAACTTAACCTTTTGAATATTGATTAAACCTTCAAATAAGTTATTTACTTGTTAAAAATACTTGATTTTTCCTTACTCACATTTTAAGCCCATTTTTGCCAAAATCTCTTAGTGTGGCCGAATGCACTCCTAAAGGTTTTTAACTCATTCTTGTTTTGTTTAAATTTGTTTAAAGGTTGATTTAGTTCATTTAAAATCTTACTTCAAAGCTTAAGTTACTTATAAAAATTTTAACGAAACTAAAGCTTGCTTAGGAGTTGTGGCCGAAAGCCATCCTTGGTTAGCCAAGATAATTTCTTCAAATCTTTCATCTCACACCACCTTAGTTCAGTTGTGTTAGGCTTGTGCAGCCCCTCTTGCCTCTAGAACATGCTTATTTCATCCATGTTTTGATGTTTAAGTGCTGACCATGATGAGTCTAGGGTGCCATACAAGGATTTTAGCCACTTTTGGCTACAAATTACATCATTTGCCTGGTAGCTTTCTAACTAATGTCCAAAGAAAACCTTTGGAACTTATTACAAAAATTTATTCCACCTCTTAACATGCATATTTAGAGTTGTAGATCCATCACAAAGGTCATACCAAACTCATCACAAAAGAAAATCACAAGGTTAAAACTTAAGCATAAAAATAAGCATGAAAATAACAACATAATATATTTTTCCATGCCACAAAGAGTAGATTTCCATGATCTACTCCAAGATCCACAAATCCTCTTTCAAATAAGCTTCAACAACCTTCCTCATGAGAGCATAAAACTGATCAAAGCCTCAAAAATAATTTTAAAACAAAAACCCACCGATTAAATTTCTTCTAAGTGCCTTAGAAGCACTTTTAACCGAACAAACTTTGTTTTTCTTTTCAAAAATCACTAAAAATGGGTGGGGCTGATTTTGAACAGTTAAAATACAGTTTTAAACTCTCACAAGTGAAAAAAAAAGAAGACAAACAAATCTTGCAGAAAAGATGCATGAAAGAAAACAAGCACACCATAAAAAGGCAAGTTAAAAACATAAAAAGACAAGTAGAAAGATCCTACTTGTTGAAGACCTTCTTAGTGTTTTGGGGGGTTTTAAAGACTGCCTTGGGTTCCCTCTGGTTTGCTCTAGACGTGGACAAAGGATGGTGGTGGGACTTTAGTGTTTATAGCTTTAATATAGCTTAAGTCTTAAAGATGAAGGGCCAGGCTTAAAAGTGTAAGTTTTGGGTGTTTTGAATTAGGGTAAGCTTAGAGAGAATGGAGAGGATTTTGATAAGTTTCTAGGCTAAAAAATATGAAGCAATTGGGGTCCCAAGTGGCCCAAAAAATTTGGACTCTTATGGGCCAAGTGGAATTAGTTTTGCACTTAGGGGTATTTTGATAATTTTGCCTAGATTTTTTCTATTTTTCAAAATAAATCAAAATTCAAGGAATTATCTTTTTAGGCTTAGATTAGTGTTAATTAGGCTGATATTTCCTCTAATTATGATTAATTTACCCTAAGCATACTTTACTTTTAATTAACCAAGGTTAATTGGTTTTAACCATGGTTAAAGGAACCTTTTTACAATTCACTTTTATCTTATTGTGGAAGACTTGATTGACATTACTTTGGTAACTCATCACCATCTTTTCAGCTACCGAATTTCGTGCACATTGGTGTGGGGCCCATTCTTGGCATGCTTATCACATTATCTTACCCTCCCAACCTTCTTGGAGCATTTTTGTAATTTTTCTCAGCATTGTCGGAAAATTTTCCAAATTGTTCCTCTAACATTTCTAAGACTTTTTGGTTCGTTCCTATGTTAATCTAAGGCCGTTTGCTATTTTTATGGGAACTGACTAGCTTTGTGCAAAAAGTATAGCTCCTAAGGGTATTTTGGTCATTTTTGGGGGTTTTCGAAGGGTGTTTTCGTCCCTTCTCAAGTTTCTAAATTTTTCTCACTACTTTTAACCATACATGATGTTTATAATTTCTTTAGGATGTCTTTTACTTGTATTTCCATTTTTCTGTTTCATTATTTGAGATGCCCAGGTATAGGGACATTTTCGTCATTTTCACCAAACTTCTTAATTTATTTTCTTTTGACTTCTGATTTCACCTAGTTTCAATTTAGAAACTATTTTTAGCCTTTATCATAAAAAATTGGGATGTTACCCAAATTATGATAGAAAAGTTTTGATTGTGATAGCCTTAATATTAGAAAACTTTACAAAGAGGAAGGGTCGATGGACTTTTAATAAATGAGAAAATTTGTTAAAAAACTTCTCTCAAGCAGACCATTTTTTAAAGTTTCTTAGTTTTTCAATTAAAAATTATATAAAAATTCTAAAATAATTTTATGTAACTTTTTCTAAAAGAAACTTTATAATTTTCATTATTTTTATTCTTAAAAATTTTATTTAATTATTAGATAATTAAGAAAAATCTTTAATAAATAATTTTTAAAATTATAAATTTTATAATTAAAATTTACAAAAATTTTAAAAATTATTATAAAATTTTTTCAATTCTCGTTATTTCTATTCCTAAAAATTCTATCTAGTTACCAGGTAATTAAGAAAAGTTCTTAATAGAAATAATTATTATGAAAACCCTTAAAAACTAGGGGTGGACAAAATACTTGCTACGACTAAACCCTCCATGACTGAAAGTTGAAGAAGATGATTTGAATGAATCAGGTAAATCTTTGGGTAAAACAGATAGAAAGTTTCGATTTAACATGGCCTACAATTGTTGGGTTTGTATAAAAAAATGGAACATGCAATTGAATTGACTTGCAAGGTGAGTCTTCTTTTTCCTGGGATGCATCTGCTTCTGATTCTCCTTCTTCTTGTGAAATAGGCATGTCTATGAGTCCTCTCCTCCACATGCATCATTTCTTCTTTTTTATGGTCATCTAGTTCTTCTTCTTCTTCTTTAGTTGTGCTTCTTCCTTTTACAAATTTACAAAGTTACAGTGGGTGGAGAAAGACTCTCCATCAATGCTTGGAGGACGGAAAACAACTCGCCCGTTGCTTTCTCAACCTATAACTCAATTCGATGATCTGAATGGTTGGAAAAATTTCCTTCATGGTAGCTTTCAATCTATTTTGGTTTAAGCTTTTCTAGTTCGATCCTGTTTGAAATCGACCATCGATCACCCCTACTAAAAATTGTTTAATAAATTTTGAACCTCAAATTCCTTCGTTGTCTTTTTTAAAAACTCCACCTATCTACCGTGTGATTAATAAAAATTGATCTAACATTCATTGTTAAAAGTTTTTATTCTTACAATTGAAAATTATACAAAATATTAAAAATTATATTAATCATTTTTTTTCCAAAGGAGTGACGTCCAATTTCTCTTATATCAATTTCTAGAAATTCTATCTAGTTCTTAAATTGTTAGCATATTATAAAAGTAGGCGAATTGAGGATTTACAACTGTCCTTTTATTTTAAAAAATTATTTTCAAAATTTGCGTACCTTATATAAGGAGGTAAGGATGAGATGCTCTTGTCATACTCTACAACTTCCAGGTATGCTAGTTTTATCTCACATTACCCTAATAAATGGAATGTTATTATCCATAACTGCACGTCCCACAAGAAAAATTATATTTAACAAAGGTTTATTAGTTAGAGTTTGATAAATCGTATAAAAACCTAACAACATCCACGATTTTACGAACCTCAACAAAAAATAGCAATTTAATTTATCGTTTCTCTCATAATCATCTTCTAAGTCCCTAGCATTTTCATATGATTGATTGTTCTTATCACTAGTGGAAAATGAGCTTTTTACATCGGTTGTTAAGCACTTTTTACATCGATTATTATGGCGGTGTTGAAGCGAGCGATATAGAAAATAAGACTTTTTACATCGGTTCTGCAACCGACGTAAAAAGTATGACTTTCTACATCGGTTGGGCAAAGAACCGATGTAGAAAGTACACTTTTTACATCGGTTGCGGGCAGAACCGATGTAAAAAGTATACTTTCTACATCGGTTATAACTTTAACCGATGTAAAAAGTCATACTTTTTACATCGGTTCTGCCCGCAACCGATGTAAAAAGTGTACTTTCTACATCGGTTATGGTCATAACCGAGGTAGAAAGTCCTTTTTTTTTAATGTTCATTTTGTTTAGGTATACTACCGTATTATTTATTCACATACCTGCATATACATACAGAATCCGGGCAGACAATAGAGAATCACCAGACAGACAATACAGAATTCACATAATCTATATATTTAAACTAAATACATCATTATTTGTTATCAAACTTTAATTTACAAATGAAATAACTTAAAATTACATCAAACAAGTATTGAAAGTTGAAAAGAAATGTAATAATCAACCATGTACCTGTTGAAAGCAAAGAGAAAAGATGTTAGAAACTCTACTAAACATAAAAAACGTAATAAACATTTTAAAATAAGTTAAAAATAAATATACAATGATGAAATAATTAAATAAATAACTAACTTGTATCATGTAGTAACATTTTCCCATATTCCTTCATGATGATCATCTCGAATAGCATGTACATCATCTATTTCAGTTTCTTCATTGATACTAGATATCCTTGATGATAAGGGAGTTTGAGAAATATCAATATTTGAAAGATCATTGGTGTCATCACTAGCGATTGTTGTCTTTCCTTGAAGAACAACTGACCATCTTTTGGAGCAAGGATCTTGGACATAAAACACTTGTTTTGCTTGGTGGGCCATGAGAAAAGGGTCATCCTTGTAAGCTACTTTTTGAAGGTCAACCAATGTAAATCCCAATTCATCGACTTGCACACCACTGTTACTATCAACCCATCTGCATTTGAAAACAGGCACTCTAAATTTGGTGTAATTAATCTCCCAAATCTCTTCAATCACTCCAAAGTAAGATATGGAAGCCTTTACACGATTTTTATCTTTAGAACTTGCAAAATGCATCGACTCTGCCACCACCATAACCCCACTATTTTGCATGGTACTTTATCATCCTGAGACTTTGTGTAAAATGAAAAATGATTAATATCGTACCTAATCCAACATATGACATCAAAGTTTGGGCCATTTGCTAGCCACTTCAATGTATCAGAGGCACCATCATCCTTCTTAATTGTTTCATCAAACCAGTTTAAGAACGTTTTGTTATGCTCATTCAACAACCATTTCTCGTTCATTCGAACATTCTCCTCCCTTATCATAGTTTTGTGAGTAGATAAGTAAGGTTGAACCTCATGGGTATTATTCAAAATATACAAATTTCCTAGAAGGACTTCTGCACGACCCATGCTTTTCATAGTTATGCCTCGTGTACCTTTACCTCTGTGTCTTCCCTTATGACGAGACTTAGGAACTCCTATGGGTTCCACCTCTGACAAATACTCTGTACAAAACTCAATGGTCTCTTCTGCAATGTATCTTTCAATCATAGATGCCTCGGGACGGTGTGGATTCTTCATATACCCTTTTAATATTTTCATGTATCGTTCTATTGGATACATCCACCTCAGATAAACTGGACCACATAATCTGATCTCTCTCACTATATGAACAACCAAGTGAACCATAATGTCAAAAAATGATGGAGGAAAATACATCTCCAATTGGCATAAGATAGTGAAAGCTTCATTTTCCAACTCATCCAATTTTAGAGGGTCAATGACTTTGCTACATATTTTATTGAAAAATAAGCATAACCTACTTATTGTACGTCTAACTTTTTTAGGTAAAATGTCACGAATAACCACTGAAAGTAGTTGTTGCATCAACACATGACAATCATGAGACTTTAACCCAACTAACTTTAAATCTTTCATCGAGACAAGTCTTTTAAAATTTGAAGAATACCCTTGTGGCACTTTAACCCCACGTAGGCACTCACAAAAAGAAATTTTCTCTTTTTTTGACAATGTATGACATGCTGGGGGCAAATATGTTCGCTTTCCTACAGACTGTGTAGCTAACTAATGTCGTATACCCATGTGAACCAAATCCAGTCAAGAATTGACTCCATCTTTAGTCTTGCCCTGTATATTGAGAAGTGTTCCAATGATGCTATCACACACATTTTTTTCCACATGCATCACATCAATACAATGTCTAACATCAAGTTTACACCAATATGGAAGATCAAAAAATATTGATCTTTTCTTCCATATCCTTGTCTCTGTGACCTTTTTTTGAGTCTTTCCAAAAACAGTTTTGATGTTTTCTACCCGATCGTAGACTTGTTGTCCAGTTAAGGCTTTTGGAGCAACATCATTTTCTGGCAGCCCATTAAAAGCTTTCCTTAATCTACGATAAGGGTGATTAGTCCTGAGAAATTTCCGATGACCAAGATACACTGTCTTCCTTCCATGATGCAGTTGATGGTAACTTGTGCCTTTTTCACATATAGGACATGTTTTGTGCCCCTTAACGCTGTATCCACATAAATTTCCATATGCTGGAAAGTCATTAATAGTGCAAAAAAGCATTGCCCGCATCTTGAAATTTTCATTTCCATACACATCAAACACCTCCACAGCTTCTTCCCATAGATTTTGCATGTCTTCAATTAAAGGAGCAAGATAAACGTCTATGTCATTTCCAGGTTGTTGTGGACCTGAAATCATCATGGACAACATGATGTATTTATGTTTCATGCATTACTCCAGAGAAAGGTTGTAAATTGTCAAAAGTACAGGCCATGAACTATGTTTACTACTTAAATTACCGTACAGATTCATTCCATCTGTTGCAAGTCCAAGCCTTAGGTTTCTTGGCTCATTCCCAAAATCGGGATATAGTTGATCAACCATCTTCCATTGCAAACCATTAGCTGGATGACGAAGTTTTCCATCAATCAGTCTTTCATCTACATGCCATCTAAGGTTCTTTGCTTCATCTTTATTACAAAACAATCATTTGAACCTTGGAATTATTGGAAGATACCATAACACTTTGGCTGGAGGCCGCTTTGTGCTGTCATTGTAAATAGAATCACCATCCTTCAGTTTATAACGTGAAACTTGACACACAGGGCATTCATGTAATCCTTCAAACTCATTTCTGTATAGTATGTAATCATTGGGGCATGCATGTATTTTCTTATACTGCATACCCATCGGACACAACACCTTCTTAGATGTCCAATCTTGAGTGTGAGGGTATTTTTTAGAGTCCCACATTGTATAGTGTACCCTAATATGATAATGGGTCACTTGTAGATGTCCAATCTTACATCTTTAGGTCAAGATGCCAAGTGTTGGTTGCGAGGAAGTGTATTACATGTCACTCATAATGTAAAGGGAAGGCTAGCCATAAGTTTATATTGCAAGGGAAACCTTCTCACCTTATGAAGAAACTTTTGGTGTTAAGTTAGACCTAAGCTTAATTTTCAACATGGTATCAAAACATACCTTAATCTATTGATAGGACACCTTTAGATGTTTGTTCATGTAAACTTTATGTTTATATGTCCAATTTTGAGTGTGAGAGGGGTGTATTGCATGTCCCATATTGTGTAGAGGGAAGGCCAACCATGAGTTTATATACCAAGAATAACCCTCATCCTTTAAGTTAGTTTGTATGGTTTAGTTATATCCAAAAGTCCAATTTCTAACATGGCATTTTAGCGTATCTAAGATCCAGTATTAGGATATCTATAAATATTTGTTCCTACAATTGATCCACTCACATATGTCCACACTCTTATGTCCAATCGTGAACATGAAGGAGGTGTTAGAGTCCTGCATTAACGAGAGATACATCCAACCATGTAAATATATGGTAAGGATAATCCTCACCACTTGTGCTAGCTTTTGGGGTTGAACTAAGTCCAAATCTAATTCTAACAAAATAATATTTCTTGTTTGGGTTCAAGATATTAATGATTTGTTAAAAGAAGAAAATATGGAGTAAGGAAAGTGCCTGCAACATACATATATTTTTAAAGTTATCTTTGATGAGAATTTTGAATTGCTAACTGATTCAACATCCAATGGTTGAATGAAAATACAAACTTGATTGAAACAAAGACTAATGAGTGGTCATTTTGGGGAAGTAATAACGTCAAAATAAAAGATGGAGCATTTGAAAAGGCCAAAGAGGATTCTTGGGGTAAACATGTAATGGTTGAAAATAATGCTTGTTTCAATGACGACATTGATGATTTGGTAGAAGAAGAAAATGTAGATAAAATAAATAAGTGAAAAAGTGGTTAATAATATCTTTATCAACATAATCTTTCTTCATAATTTTTTATTTAGAAGTGATAATTAATGTAAGGTATAGCTAACAACATTTTAGGACCTTCCTTAGAGATGGGGAATGAAGTATTTCTGGAATACCCATTTGGATGATAATCTTAAGAGTGATGCTCTTGGCTGGCAACATATATCTAGTACTTTACTTGATGGTTGTGAATTTGACTGAATAGATAATCCATAAGTGTAATTACTTCTTTGAATAAACTACACAACTTGCTTTATATTAATCTTGCTTTATATTAATGATTTTTTTGTGTATGAATCATTTGATTACATGTTTTTTCTTATTAATTATTTCCATTCAAAAGGAAAGCCATGTCATGGGTTGTATAAACCTCTTATAATTTCTTTTCTAGTTTGTGAAGTTTATGCACATTTGTACATTATTCTCTCCAAAATTACATTTTTTAACAAAATAAAACTATAGTATTCTATCTTTTTCTCTTGAATACCTCAAATATTGCAATATGAATATATAAATATGAATATATAACATAGAAATGAGTGTTTGTGTTTCCATTCCAATTCACAGATTTGATTTTCTTTGAGATTGATATCTTCTTTCCGTAAATTTTAGGGTCACTTCATATTGATACTTATCTTCCTTCTTTAGATTTGATTTGATTTTATGTTGATACCTATCTTACAGTATGTTACTTATCCTTTTAATATAATCCTTTCAAAATATCCCAAAACATGAAAATTGTGAAGTGGAAACTCAGTTTCCCTTTCCACTAGTGTATAGTGTATTTTTTTTTTTGTGTTGAGAAGTAGAAAAAGTCATCAAAGAAAGAATTGGTTTGAGTAGAAGAAGTGAATGTCATAAAATGTCATTTTTTCACTTTATCTAGAGGTTTTAGGCATAATTACTGCAAGATTGAACATAATTTAACTTGTAATTACACCTAATGTCCTTTACTTTTTTCAGGACTGGTCAAACAAAGAGAGTATCCAAAAATAGGTAGATTTTAGGGTAAAAACAAGGCAAAAAGGGCAGAAAACAACAAGGGAGTGAAAAAGGATAAAAATCCCCCTTAGCGAACCAGCATGAAGGTGTAGACCTAAGCATGGCTATGCTATCATGACCATGCTAATGTGACATAGTATGGTTATGCCAATATCTGATGCGATCAACACCGATGCCACGTTAGCCCTAGTGATGCATAGGGCATCTCGATTAATCCTAAATGATGTAGGATGTGTCCCAATCATCCCTACAATGCTTTGGAGACTTAGAATAGCCGTAAAGATTGCACAGAAGCTAGAGCAGTACTGTTTGGGATGTTAGAAACCCTTAGGATTTGCACATTTAAAAGTGAGGCGTCGCTACATTTCTTAACACACCTCAGCCTAAATATGGGTTTGTTGAAATCATTTAATCCTCTAGGTCTCAAAGAAATCCTTATTTTCTTGATAGCTACTCTTGATAACAATCGTTAATCAAATGGCCACAAATCTAAGAGGGGTGTGAATTAGGTTGATAGATTTCTCAAAAAATTCACCAACAATATATGAGTTACACAATATTGAGAATGTCAATGTAATCTTGATGATCAATTCAAGAACATCAAAGTTAAGCCAAAAGATTGATCAAGAACAAGAGATTATACAAAACATAACAAGATCAAATGTTGAAATGTAAAGTGTAGGGAGGAAAAAGATCACCCAAGAATTTATCTTGGTTCTCTCTCAACCATAGAGAGCTACATCAAATCCCCAACAGTCCCTTGATATTTTTTTCAAAATTTGAAGATATATAATATCTTCTTACAAACAACCACTTCAAAATCCCTGCTAGATTCCTCAAGAACCATGCAAATATCATCCACTTTGAATAAATATAAAAACCTTTATAAGAGAATCATTTCTCTCAAGAATCAGAAACCAAGATTAAGAAGATACAACAAATGATCAAATCAAAATTACCCTTGAATATCAATACAAAGAAAATCCAAGAGCAATGATAAAACTTTTATGCTTTGATCAAAGGCTCTCATAAGACAATTATGAACATTCTCTCTTTTTCATTCTCTTGTGATTTTTTTTCCTTATCTTATGAAAAATGGGTTAAGTGTAACACCCTAAAATTTATATGATATACTCCCAACATCATGATTTTAAACTAGCGAAAAATAAAATAGATAGAAATAAAAATTTAGAGAAAGAAGAAATCTTTTGGAAAAATAATGAAAATACCTCTATGCTGGAACAACAGTGGATAATGCAAAGGAAGCTCAAAATTAAAAGATAGAGGACATTCTAAGGACTTAGAACTTATCAACAGTGGTTAGAATATCATGAAGAAAAATTAGAGTTCAAGAAAGAGAAAAAATGCCACAAAAAGCGCTTAAAATGCCCATAAGAAGCCTTGACTTCCGTAAGGGCTAAACTATTCCCAAATAAATAGAAAATTTCTTAGAAACAAGTGAAGAAAAAATTATTATTGGTTATAAAAATAAAAAAAAATAATTTAGAGATTTTTGAAAAAAAAGTTTAGAAAATAACCAAAATGCTCACAAAAGCCCAGGAGGGCCAAAGATTGCCAAGCAGAGACCTGTAACTTGGAGCCTATCATCAAGCATGAATATTAACATGTTTTAAATGATTAAAGGACTCATTCCCATGCGTCACCAAGCCATAATGGTCTAAGGGAAAAAACATTTATAAAGAGAGATAAAATCAAACATGGTTAAGTAAAAAATTAACCATGATTAGGTTTAACAAACCATGATTAGGTTTAACAAACCATGATTAGGATAAATAAACCATAATTAGGGTAAATATATCATGAATAATCTTAAAGGATAATTAGTCATATGTTACAATTAAATTTGAAAATAAAAATTATTAGTGAAAATACCATTATGCCCTTAGTTAAAAATTTAATCTTCAAGTAACAAACCATGAGGTGGACGAAATTTACTAAGGTTTTAGTCATCTTCATTGCAACCAAATCACTCTTCCAAACACTTAGAAAACTCTCCAAGATCAAGCTTTAATCTCTAACTTCCTTAAGCTAAAATCTAACTAAGTTTAAACTTCCATCTTTGAAGCTTAAGCTCAAAAAATAAGTTAGCAAGCCTCCTCCTTTTCCCTTGAAGAAATTTTGTGTGGGACCATCAAGGGGTTAATTATCCATCATTAAATCGACCAAGTTTCCCTTTTAAGGCTTCAACAAGTGTAACACCTTAAAAATAAATACCATTTTTATGCTTAAGTTTCACACTTGGTTTCATTTTTAAACTATTATCTCATAATGTAGGATCCTTGAAAAATAATTTATTAATGAAAATACAGTAAATTTTTTTTTCTTAAAACGAATCACTTTGATATAAAATGCGAGCCTCATCATAGTAGAAAGTAAACGATCGACCTTACTCATGTAGGCTCAAGTAATAGTACAAACATTCACGTATCATAAAAATTCATATAATTTATAAGTATATAGATACTATTTACATATACATAGTAGGGTTAAGGCATTAAAACCTTTACAAAATTAATTACATACATCATTACACTATGTAATACCTATTAATCATATAGATAATGATCTAATTACAACTCATAAATTATTGGTATGACATCATTCCCTTCTCCTTCAAAGGAACCTTTCACCTGCTTCAAGTACAGGAATCTCTGTTATCACAAACAACGTCTAGGACACCTAGGAAGAAAATGGGGGAGCAGAGGTGAGAAACTAAGTTTCTCAATAGGATTGTGCCCTAAACTTATTGTCTTCATTTTCATCCTAGCCACTTCATTTTAATAAAAAATCATGGCATGCATTTAAGTTTGATTTTTACCTTTCAGAAATACTACTAAAGTGGATTTCTTTTACTCACGTATAATTCTCTTAATCATCATAATTTCTTGAAATTACATCATAAATATTATTTGACTATCATATCCCCCATGTCTTACATAATTTCTCATTCATTCTCTACTCCACACCTTTGAGGAATTTTAAGACATAAGCATACATCATTATTAGTCAAACAATATTAACTGAATTAACCACATAGCTTGCTTGAACATAATACATCTTTGGAAGCACATTATAATTATGATTTGACTATTATCTCCTCTATGTCTTTCATAACTTTAAATCAACTTCTATTCCATACCTTCAAAGAAATTCAATTACTTTCCCACACCTTCAGGGAAGTCAATTACCATTCCACACCTTCTGGGAAATTCAATTACTATTCCACACCATCGGGGAAATTCAATCACCATTCCGCATGTTTGGGGAAATTTTAATACATAGGCATGCATTAATTAGGTTCACTTTTAAAAGCTTCCAGATAATCATGCATGTTGAATCAATACTCAACCAATAATGCATACACATATTCACATCATCATTCATTCATGATTATCATACATGTCGTCATTCTCTAAATATCCATCAGTAGTCATCATACATAACACATTACCCTTTATGCATTCACAAAGCAGTATAACAATTTGGTATAATATTCTTAAGCATATAATCATCTTCTAAATCAAGACTTACTTAAGCTTATCATTAATTCTTGAGCAACATAATCTCATATGCCCATAACATGTCCAACTTGTTTAATTCATAACATTTTATGATGAATCCTCATGGGAACTTATTCCACTCATCGTTCTAATTTATCTCTCAACCTTTCCTTTTTTCAAAGGTTAAGTTGTTTCATATAATTTCATCAAAAATTATGATACTTATAATTTCTCCTTAGGTGGACAAATGACACCTCTTAACTTATTTACTCTTTATGTGCTTTAATTTACATGTCTTATGCATATCGTACTTAAATTAGGTTTAAGGGTTATGTATTAGCAATATTTTAACTTAATTACATCCATTTAATCACACATGGTTGAATGGTACTCATACCGTTGCCAAGCCTCTCTTAAACCCTTATTATATTTCTTTTCCATAGTAAGCATCTTTGTTACACCTTAATCAAGGTTTTAAAATCAATTCCCCTTAATTAATCTCAGAGTAGCTGAATGCTCTAAATCTCACTTTTAATCCATAATTGGTTTCCAATCATCTTGTTAAGCTCACCTAAAATCAATTTTTAAATTTTAGCAAAATGTTAGGCTAGTTTTCTTACCAACTTTACAATTCATTCCTTAAACTCACCTAGGATCCTGTTGGAACCTTAATTGAAATTTCAACTCAAGATTCCCTTAATTCTTGAAGGAGTGGCTGAGTGCATACACATAGATTCTAAGGCATCATGGTTCACTTTTCCTTAACTTAGAAGGTGATTTTTACTAGTTAAGGTTTAGGCCATTAACTATTAACAAGTTTGGAGAATTTTAAGACTTCATCTTCACTCTTGGAAGGTATGGCCAAATGGTCATATTCTCATTCACTACATCATGATTAATTTTTAATCATCACCCTATGCATCTTTGAATCAAGCTTAAGACTTAATCAAGGTTTTAAACTCATTTTCCCACGTAGTTCGTCGGTCAAACCAACGTAAAGTAATAGAGAGATCTTTTTCTAGTTAGATTTCTATCAATACAATAAAAGAACCATCCCTTCCATCCTATCAGATAGAAAGAAAATGAGACCCCAAGGAGCCCTTACTTTTGGGGGTGGGGGTGAAGGGGGGTTTACAGACAACCGAGGCTAATTAAGCTATGAACAATATGATCATTCTTCTAGAAAGAATTCGAGAGTTATCGGCTGGTATTTCTCAACAGGAGCATCATATCCAGATGGAGACTTTGATGAATCCTCTTATTCTAAATCTAGATGTTAATAATTTGGTGGGTCCTAGGGGTATGAATGTTGGTCAACCAGGAAACCAGCCAATAACACTGGAAAATTTTGCGTCTGAAAGACTTCTTCATGCTATTTCGAGAAACATAGAAAAATTAACGACGGATCATCATTTTCCCTTGCTAGATAATTGGACATATAGTCAATTGGAAAGGGATATTATTGGAGAACCGACGGGGAATCTCATGCATTTATGTGATGTTTTGGAAGACCTGACCATGTATGGTTATGGAAGTGACTATTTCATCAGGTGTTAAACATTTTGCATGCTGTTACTGTTCCCGCATCCAATTATGATCATTATGGATGAATGGTCACCAAACCATTCCTACACCTTTCTTACACTTTTAGTAATTCTCATTTGCGTACTAAGGGCATTTTGGTTCAATTATTCTTCTCGTAAGAGTTGATTGACACTAATTAGAACTTAATCTATTAGTTCAACCCATCCTTAGAAATTTTTAGGGATTTTACTTATTCTTGGTGAAAGTGCTCGAATCCTCACCTTGAGCATTGAAGGTCATTTTCCCAAAATTCTTCTCACATGACCTTTGTTCCATGAATTTATGAACTTGTAGCATCCTTAACTCTTAGATCCAGCAAGACTTATCCTTTCTCCATAGCTTAGGTCATGGTTATGAAAAGTGCTAAGTGTCTTATGAAGTTTTGTTCCATTTTTGGTCCCAAAATTCCAACTTACTCTTAGTAGATTTTAGATTTATGTCCAAATCAAACTTATAGGACTTATGGTATAATTTTTCATATTATTTGAGGAGTCTTAACTTATGAGCTCATATCTATACTCTTAAGCACATAGTCCCATATTATGAAGAAAATCACCAAGTTTCAAGCTTTAATCATAAAAATATTAAAGAAAGCATTTTTCATGGCAAATAAGTGTAGATCCACTAGATCTAGTCCAACGTTCATACATCTCACATCATAAACACTTCAAAACATTTTACATGAACTCTCAAATCTTCTACAAAGCATCAAAATTGTATTTTTAGAAAATTTAACCAATTAATTTGCTTATAAGGTGGCGAGAAGGATTTTAATCCATTAAAACGAGACTTTAAGTCTCAAAAATCATTAAAAATGGATGATGCTCATATTTAACCATCCAAAGATAGTTTTGAAAGATTAAAAATTAAAATTGTATGCATGACATGTTTTTCTAATAAACTCAAGTAGCTAGGATGTAAGTAATGACACTAAACCTAGGGTAGAATCCAACTAAAAAACTTAGTTTCTCACTTCTTCTCCCTCCATTTTCTTCTAAGATGCTCAGAATATCTTTCGTGAACATGGTAGTTTACATGGAAATTAATAACATAAATTGAATGGAAAACACTCTCGAGCTGATGATAATGGTCCTAGATAACATGTGTATATATTTTTCTTTAGGACATTTGTTCATTTTGGGAGTGATGAATCCGAATTTCTCCACCAAGAAGTTTGTTGTTCCTTTGGAAGCCTTCCATCGTGAAGGGGTGTTTCTACCTCCTCTAGGCTACCAGGCGCCATCTGAAACACTGGTAGAAAAATCTTCATCCTTTGAAGGAGAAATAGACCTATAAACATCATCCCACTATTATAGCACTTCACACATTTAGTCATCTTAGGGAAGCTCTTCGTATCCTAGACTCTACCCATTTCAAGAAATGGCTTATGGGACTTTCATTGTCCTAGATGAAAGCCTGTGGTTGGACTAGTACCATCCCCAGTCCTTAAGTGTTTTGCAAAGTTCCCATTTTCAGAAGGAAGAAGAAGAAAGTCATGCCAATAATGTATATTTTTCATATAGATGGATGGATGCATCCTATTTACTATTAGATAGTTTGTAGAATAGTTAATGTGTATATGGTAGAAATAAATATGTATGTAATTCAAGTGTGAAAATTAATATATGTATATAAGTGTGTGTAAAGGCTTTACTGCCTTAAACTAACCATGTAGATGCAAATAAAGATTGTATAATTATTAAGAAATGTATAATTATATGATGTGTAAATGTTGTATGTTTGAGTTATGTTGATCTAATTAACTGCTTATTAGAGAAAGTTAAACGAAAGAAATAATTCGTAATGTTAATAAATTATATGTGCACAAGAGTGTCTAATTGTTTACTCTCTATTACGAACGCTATATCGACAAGGCTTATAACATCCTAATTATGAATACCGATTTTACGCTTAAGTCGTTAATTAAATTCCATTATTAGTTTGTTATCTCATGATGCAAAATTCTTCTAGAAAATATCATAATTTTTTAAAAACTATTTGTTATAAATTGCTAGTCTTGTTGATAAATGTATGTAGTAGTAAATTAAATAATTAGAAAATTCTATGTGCGTACAAAACATTAAGGATAAGAAAAGCTTATGCTACTCTATTTGATTCTTAATTCACAGTAAAAATTAAACATTACTAGATCAAGCCACAAATAATATATCATAATTATACAATCCATTCATATATCTCAAAAGTATTAGGTATGAAGGCATTATCATACAATGTATTACAAGGCTTAATGTACATTCCTCATTACATACATTTTTACTACACATTATTATACATATATCAAATATACATAGCATACTATTTCTTACTAATATTTGGGATGCTTGCATCCACCTATTTATAAACATATGCATTATTAGCATGACGTTCAAACTCTTCTAGTTCCTTGAGAAATTTGGAAGACCTGCGAACCTCTACTAGCCTAAATATGGAATCGCTCCTTCCACATGCTTGGATCTAATGACATAAATATCTTATCTGGAATTTCTTAATAGGCTTGGAAAGGGTATGGCATCGGATACAAAGAGCTTCTCTATGAGGACCAAATATGAGATGTGTTATGATAGTGGGTTGGGATCTGTGGATCGGTTTCCCCTTCAGAGGAAGAGGAGTCTACAATTATGGTTGTCCACTATCTCTAGTAGCCAGGTCGGGGTGGGAACACTCCATTTTGATACAATGCCTCTAAGGGAATTGAGAATCTGGTATTTATGAAGTTCGGGCTTAGAACTTTGATGGTGAAGAGATCACCCAACGAGAGAAATAGATCTTTACAATAGCCTATGCTGTTATTAATAAACTGTGTAGGTTCGTAGACTAGTCAACATTGCTAATGTAGACAAACACCACCACCATTATGAAGGACATTATTGTCATCTAGGAAGAAAGTGGGAAGAGAAAGAGTGAGAAATTAGGTTTCTTAGTAGGTTTTCTGCTCTATTTTATGTTATCACTTTTATCCCAACCACTTTAGTTTATTAGAAAAATCATCACATGCATATAAGATTTCTTTTTAATCTTTTAGAAACATTTTAGTGAAGGGAGTTATTTTTGTATAGAAAAAACTGTTTATCCATATATCTATCTAAACTACATAAGTCTTGGATCACAATAAAGATATTATTTGACATACATATTATTCTGTGTCTTAGTCTTTATTTTTGTCATTTCTCTTTATCTTTATCATTTCTCTATTCCACACATTGGGAAAATTATGGATGCAATCCCACAACTTTGGAGAAAATATTTAAACATAGACATACATTAAAGTTTTCAAACAATATCTTCTCACTAACTCTACTCTCACCTCCTACTATTAACGATATGGGCTCATTCTTAGGTGGTCGTCACCACCTTATAAGCTGTGAAGAACCTGTTGTCTTCGTTGTAGAAGGATTTTTGGAGCACCTAATGTCTTCTTGGAGAACCTTTTTGTAAGCAATTTCAAAAGAGAAATGTTGTATAGTAGCATGGACCACCTTATTGTAAGAAAATTCAACATATGGCAAACAATCTTCTCAAGACTTAATATTGCTCTTAATGATAGCACTAAGAAGAGTAAAGAGGATTCTATTGACCACCTTAGTTTTAATGGAGAAAAGAAGTTTTTTACCAAGTTTGTTCAATAAAGTCCTCCAAAAGTGGCAAAGGAACTTGGTATCACGATCCAAAACAATAGTCCTTGGCATTTCATAAAATTCACAACCTCCTTGAAGAATAAATTGGCTACATGACAAGCATCATCAACCTTCTTGTAAGGTACAAAATGCATCATCTTTGAAAACCTGTCAATTATCACAAAAATTAAATCCTTCCCAATTTTAGTTTGTGGTAATCCTAAGATAAAGTTCGTAGATAAATCAATCCAAGGATGGTTAGGAATAAGTAATGGAGTATAAAGTTCATGAGACATTACCTTATATTTTTCCCTTTTACATACAATGCATCTTACACAAAATTTATGCACATCACGCTTCATACAAGACCAATAAAAATGCTCATGCAATATATCTGAAGTTTTTTGAACTTCAAAATGTTCCATTAAACCCCCTTCATGAACTTCTTTAATAAGAAAATCTCTCAAGGAATTTTAGGCACACATAATTTATTATTTTTTAACAAATAATCATTATGCTTATGAAATCCTTTTTGATCCATTTTATCACAAGTATATATATGAGAGAACTTATTATCATGCACATATATTTCTTTAATATGTTCAAAACCAAGCAATCTATTTCAAAAGTGGAAAGTAACGCATACCTTATAGAGAGGGCATCTTCTACCACATTTATCTTTCTTTTTTTAAGCTTGATAATATAAGGAAACTGTTCAAGGAACTCAACCCATGTGGCATGTCTCTTATTAAGATTTTCTTATCCCTTCAAATACTTCAAGGATTTATGATCACTATGAATGGCTACTTCTTTGGGTAAAAGACAATATTTCCATGTTTGTAATGCTCTAAAAAGTGGATTCAATTCTTTATTATAAGTTGGAATTATTAATAATAGCTTCATTTATATTTTCATTTAAATATAAAATAGAATGACCCTTTTGAAGTAAAGCAACCTCAATACCAACATTAGATGCACCAAATTCAATTTGAAATAATTTGGAAAAATTAGGTAATGAAAAAATAGGTTCATGTGTGAGTTTGTCTTTAAGTATTTGAAATGCATTTTCTTGATTTTTTTTCCCACTCAAAGCCTACATTTTTCTTTACAATTTCATTTAAAGGTGCTACTAATGTGCTAAATTTTTTTTATGAATATTCTATAAAATCTTGTCAATCTGTGAAACTTCCTAACATCAGTCACATAATTAAGAGTTTTCCAATCTCTAATAATCTTAACTTTTTCTCCATCAACATGTACACCTTTTGAATTGATTACAAATCCAAGAAAAATCACATGATCAGTTCAAAAAGTATATTTATCTAAATTAGCATATAATTTTTTTTCTTAACGACATATAAAATAGATTTAAGATGTTCAACATGCTTTACAAAACCTTGATAATAAATTAAAATATTATCAAAGTAAATAACTATAAATTTTTTTTCAAGAAACTAATATAACAACATTGATTTTTGTGAAAACAATTATATGTGCGATTAATGAGAAGTTGGAAACAGGAAAAAAAATTCAATCAATTAAATTTTTTTTTAAAAAAATTTATCATAATTTATTAAATATTTAATATAGTTAGTGAAATTGAAGTTTTTTATAGAGTTTTTAGTCAAAAATTTGAATCAAAATTTTTATCAAATGATTAATAATGTAATAAATAGAGAAAAATATGTTTTTTAAAGATGCCTTCCTACTAAACATAACATTACAACGAGATTTATAACAGCCATCAAATACACACATAAATCATAGCTACTACTATTTGTTGAAGATCTCATTAGAAAACATCAAATCCCTTCATTTTTAATTAATATAACTCTAAAAATGTTATATTCCTAAAAGTTTAAAAATAATGAATTTACCTATAAAAATTGAGGAACTATATAATAATTTTGAATATAATTCAAACTAAAAAAATGTATCAATTTTTATTAAGTAAAAAATTAAAAAAAGTTAAAAAAGATATAAAAAGTAATATGAATGAATAAATCAACACTCTATATTATATTATGTTATCTGAGGTTGAGACCTCTACCCATGTGGATTGCAATGTACCATAAATACCATCTAATATCAAGAAGCTAGCTGACAAACAAGAATCAAAGTTAACACAAATAAGCTTAAATCCAAATATTATAAAATATTTTGAGAAATTTATCTCAATTTACACCTCCAAGCCAAAAAAATAAGTAGAGATGGAGAGGTTACTAAAAATAGAGATAAAATTTTGATTATGGATGTGAAAAAATGGAGACGTCAGAATGAGATGCCAAAAAATGTTAAAGACGCGATGCACGTGTAAGAATCTAATAGATTTTAAAATTAAACTATTTAAAGCACTTGTTTATCAGAAATACTTTAAAATTAATTTTTTTAATCAATCTTATTTTATTTTAAAACATTTATTATTTAAATTTCTATAAAAATTTTTAAATTATATTTTATTTATGTTTTTATTTAAAGTATTTAAATTTAAAAATATTTTCGTAATTAGTTTAGTTTATATTAATATTTTCAAATATTCTATATTTTTTCTATAATAGAATTTAAAGCATTTAAGTTTAAAAGTGTAATAATTATTTTATTCACAGCATGTTTTTTAAATATTTTAAAAGATACTGTATATTATTTTAGTTTTTATAATAACATTTAAAGAATTAAATTTAAAAGTATTGTAAAATTATTTTATTTTACATATTTTTTTTATAAATGTTCTAAAAGATACTTTATATATTTTTGAAAGCATTTTATCTATAAAGTATTTTAAAATATGTAGTGTAATAATAGATCAATTCTGTTGTAGTGTCAATTGTGATGATAATTTCAATTTAAATCGTAAATACAATAACTAATTAAGATTTAGTAAGGGAAAATGAATCAAATTAAAATCAATACTTCGTATCATCGCAAATGCGCACCTTGTATTTGTGGATTGCATATGCCTTTGTAAGAACTCAATTATATATTGTAATTACAATTGTAAATCTTGAATAAAAGGAAAAATTAAGATTTAATTAATAGAAGGAAAGAAAAATCACAAACAAAAATTCATTAATAAAAAACTCAAACCAACATTTTTATGCTTGTAATTTTTTTCTCAATAGCATTTATCTTTAAGCTAAAATGGGAATCAACGCAGAGCTTTTAACACATGACTCAAAATAAAGACGCTAATTCATAATCAAAGACTCAACTTTATTTAAGCTAAAAGACGACAAGCATCAAATGATTGTTTTCATAGCCAACATCATATATAGCTCATGACACTAAACATGAAGGAAAAATCTTTGAAAGCTTTAGAGCCGTAACGCGAGATCCAATATGTTACAATTAAGGTTAGCCCAATTAATAAACTTATTGTCATTGATGGGTTTCTCTAGAAGGTTGATAAATGGCTTAGTTCCATCACTTGGAGAAACCTCCATCTCTTTTTGGCGATTTGGTGGACAATGGAGCACTTGAATTAGCTGAGGAAATGAGTTTCTTCCTGGTTGAGATATCACCTTAGGTTGTTGTGGTGAAGAATGGAAATTTCCATTGTTTACAAAGTGTTTCGTTCTTTGCATCATCACTGGCCTAGGAATATTGAGTTGCAAAGGGCTAGGAATCATTTCTCTTTGAGAGTAGTTTATAAGGTTTGATGAATATATCCCTCTCTTGGTATGGTTTTGATGAGCAAAATGAGACTCAATATGGGCTTTGAATGCTTGAAAGCTTGAAAGAACTTGATTGCACAACCTACATGTAATATTAATGTTATGGTTGTTTTGATGAGTACTTTGTCTATAGTTGAACGTACCAAGCTGATAGCAGATGTCAACAATGTTTTTTACCATGGTCATGGACGTTCAAGATTGGAATTGGCAAAAAACAGTGAACACTCCGCTCACTCAAATGGGTCGTTTTATATGAGAAAAAATTATATATATAAATTAGTATTTTAAATAATTAGGGTTTCGGATGGTAATTTATTTAATGTATCGTCAGAAAATTTAATATCTTTCCAAAATATGTAAAAGAAGGTTTGACTATATAGCAAGAAAATATTAGGGATAATATATATATATATATATATATATATATATATATAAAAATATATATATAATAGGTAAAAAATAAATAAATGTTCATTACATCAAATTTAATATATATATTAGGTTTATAAGATATATGTAACAAAAAAATTTAAAGTTCATGATATAAATAAATAATTTATATATTTTAAAAAACAATTTATTTTAAAATAAAGCTTTATACTTTTGACGTTTTCATTAGAAAAGTCTTCAACATTATTATCATTATATTAAAATTATAAAAGGAAGATATTTAAGGTTTATTTTTAAAAAATTAAAACATTATGTTATATTAAATAATCCCTATGATATCGGTGGGTAATTAGGTCGGTGGTAAACATCTTCACAAATCTTAGATTTAATTTTGTGTGCGACAAAAACTTTACTAGAAAAGTAACTTGATCAAGTTATATATATTTTTATTTAAATAAAATTATCTCTAATAAAAAATATATACATGTAATTGACAAATTTTGTAAAGAAAACATTAAATGATAAAATAAATATATTTAATATCAAATACAAAAACATTTAATATTTTATTTAATAATAAAAATATTAATTAAAAGATATTGAATTGATAATTAAATAATATATATAGAAATAAATAAATAAATTGTTTGATTTAAGAGGATGATGGCACGCTATATCATGTGTGCATTGTTAGTAAACTGTGCGTTAAATAATTAATATTGTTTTTTGTTATACCAATCAATCAACTTTCCAAATATGGTACCAAGTTTGGAAAGATGTTTCCTTTAAAACGATCATTAACATAGGTTGCTTTTTCTCCTTAATTCCATGATTATATTTTTTTATTTAATTTCATGATCTTTTTCTTTATTCATTGTAATTATTAAACTTTTTCTTTAATATTCAAGTTATTAATTAGTAAGCTAAAATAAAAATGGAATATACAAATCACCTTATCATATATATATATATATATATATAACATTCCATATCAACAGAGTTTGTCCATGATTAGTAGACCTGTTTGGGAACGTAACAAAATTTCGGATAGATTAGATATTCAGGTCTCCTGAAAAGATATAATAATAATAATAATAATAATAATAATAATAATAATAATAATAATAATAATAATAATAATAATAATAATAAATATTATATTATATTATATTAATAAGAAATTAAAATAATAAGATTAAGGATAAAATTACAAAAATAAATTACTAATATTACAAGGTCTTACTCTACAAAAAAAAAAATACTTTACAAAGCATCATTTAGAGCACCGATTAGGCAGAATTCATCTTGAAGTCGTATTTGAAGAGTGACTGCAATTAACTTTATGATAAAATGAATAGAACTATTGATATGGGTAACAACTATTAGAATTCTAGGATAGAATTCTCGGATGCTAATGGACACTTCACTTTAAGAAAGATTATTGATAATTGTTTTTTAAAATATCCACCGGTGAAATTTTTTTTATATGGGTTAAAATAAATTATTTATATTGCTTGTTGTTGTGTAGTAAAGAAACATACATTATAAAAGTCAGACTTTTTATATTGGATATAGAGTAAATTTTTTTATATCAGTTATGTTTAAAATTAATCTAGAAATCATGCTTTGAACATCGGTTGTGATCATAATTAATGTATAAAATTTACGTTTTATATTGGTTGATATCATAATCGATATAAAAAATATGGGTTTTTACATCGATTATAGCTACAATCGATGTAAAAAGTACTTTTTACATTGATCAACATCATAACCAATATAGAAAGTATACTTTTTTTTTTTGTAAAACAAGCTTTAAATTTGGTAAATGCAAAAATCAAAACTTGTTTAAAAATATTTCATATATATATATATATATATATATTCCCAAGTAGTCGAATTCCAAAATTACAATTCAAAAATGATAAAAAAAATCTAATGTGTAATTACATCTACTATTCTATACATCAAAAGTTACATATTTAATATTTCCATTAAATATTTACAGTATCACCTTTTAATATTATCAGTCTCCTCTTTAGATAAGTGAGCTGGATCATTAATCTTTGCATAATTCAATTTAAGAATTAAATATCATTATAGAAATTAAATAGAAATATATATATATATATATATATATATATATATATATATATAATCTTACTCTTACTAAGATATGAAAGCTAGAATTATCTGGACCCATGAATCAACAATGCTTGTAAAGATTATATGGCTGATAATATAGTATCTGCACTCTGTTCCTCCAACTTATCTTTGGAATTATAAAAAATTAAAAAAATAATTACTATATAGTATAAGAAATAAATTATTCAACGAATAGATTTTTAAGTGCTTACACGTGGAACTATCCATGTTGGTTTTTTTAGAATTGCTAAATGTTTTCCCTTTAATAAATTGTATGCCTTCATTGTTCTATGATATATAAAATATTAATTAAAGAATATCATTATTGTATAAACAAATATCATTAAAGAATATCATTGTTGTATAAACAAATATCATAGATCAAATAATATAAACTTACATATTAATATGCTATTTAGTTTATTTCTTTGGTTTAGTCTAAATAGAGCATAAAAGGACAACCACATTCTAAGCGAGACAAATAATTATTAGTTTCCAATGAGACTGCAAATTTTTGTTAAGAATTAGTGAAAATATTTCATTTTAAATGAAATTCACTTAAAACTTAAATGAATATGGTGCAAAGTAACATTGTTTCTCTATTGTTAGCTTACTCTGAATGTATGCCTGGATCCTGATAAACTTATTCCCAATTTTTTGGATATGTAGAGGTAAAATGAAGCCATAAATATGATTTCTTCCTCTTTGCATGCACAACTAAAGGAGGTATCTAAGTAATTTCTATAAATTTGAATTTGATACTTAGTAAAAGTAATATAGGTTTAGAAATATACTTATATCATCCACAATTGTATCACAAATATGCAAAGTAGATCATTACACACCTGGAGCTCCTAATATCTTTCTCGACAACATAGAAAGGGATGGAACTTGGATGAAATTGGGCTTGCCTATGACATTTGCTTCCTAAATTAGTTGCAAAGGACAGCGTCCTATCTATAAGGAAAGTGTAAGGACTGGTACAATCGGACCAAGTTCAGGTTCCTTTGATTTAGGTGGAACATCCTCATTAGAAAAAATCTCAGGTTCCTAAACAATATATCATAAACATTAGTGATTAACCATGACATTAAAATCAAGTAGTTAGGTAGAGTGAAAAATGAATACCTTAGCTTTAATCCGTTGCACAAGACTTTTGTGTAACACCTAAAATTTTTTATGATAGACTCCCTAAGTTACAAATATTCTTTAGCAAGAAATAAAGTAGAGATAAAACTAAAAGCTAGAGTTTTAACAAATGATGAAAATTCCTCTACGTTAGGATGACACAAATGAATGTGTAGGTAACTTCTAGAGAAAAGTTAAAAGATATTATAAAGATTTAGAATCCATCAATGATGGTTAAAATATCTTAATAAAAGAATAGAAACGAAAAGAGAACAAAAATGCTATCAGAAACGCCCAAAGCAGCCTTAAAAAGCTCTATTATCTATAAGGGCTAATTTATTCATAAAAAAATATAAAAATAATTCAAAAACGAACCAGTAAGTGTTAAAAACATCAAAGAATAGTTTGAGAATTTTATGAAAAATTCTCATAAAATTACCAAAATGTCCCTAAAAGGTTGGGGTGGCAAGAAAATGCAGCAGAAGTTAGGATTGGACCTTATCCATTGAGCACAAAAATTAGCATGTGAAAAATAAGGTGATGACTCACCCCATGATTCATCACCACCATTTATGACATTTAACACAAAAGTATTAATGAGAAGAGATAAAATTAACCATGGTTAAAGTAAATTAATTATGCTTAAAATAAATTAACCTTGATTAGTGTTAAATTTGGATTGATTAGTGTTAAACTAATCCTAAGGGATTATTCCTTACGTTTACATTTAATTTGGAAAATGAAAATTACATGTAAATGAACCAAAATATCCTTTACTCGGAATTTAATTCCCAAAACCCCTAAAGTGGCCAAATTTCTATAGGCTAAGGGGAGGTTCATTTGCTTTATTGTCAACCTTTAAACACTTAATAAAATTCTCTTAACTTACTCAAAACTCTTACTTCTCTCAAAACACCAAAACATATACTAAACTTGAACATCCTTCTTTGAAGTTTAAGTTATAACAAGACAAATCAACAAAGCCCCACCACCATCACAAGGAGATTTCGTGTGGAACACCAGGAAGGAGAGAACCAACTTAAAAATACCCACTAAATCTTCATAAAATCCTTCCACTAGTACAATCTTTACCATACACTTTTTCTAAATTTTTAATTATGTGTTTATGGCTTGTTTTTCTTCTTTTCTTGGTTGATCTCTCTCTAAGTTATATGGATCCCACTTGTTTAAGTTTGATGGAGTTCAACACTTTCCTTGATAGTTAAAAATGAGCATCACCAACTTCTCCGTATAACCTTTGGATCAATTAAGTAGTTAAAATTTCTTAAAAATGATTTCTTTGAAGTTTGGGAAGATTTAAAAGTTTTTATGAAAACTTTTGAGATGATCAAAGTAAAAGATGAATATATCTTGGAGTAGACCTTGTAGATCTCCATTAAATTGTCTTGAAAAATATTTTCTTTATTATCTTTATGTTAAAAATTATAGGCTTACTTATGACTCTTCTTAAAAGCTTTAATCTTAAACTTGGACTTTGATAAAAGTTAAAATCTAGACCCATGTAATAATAATCCTAAAAGACTAAAAAGGTTAAGTCACAAAAGTTACAAACTTAACTCAAAACTTGGACCTTAAAAAGCTAGTAAGGGCAAAGATGGACTTCTGGGCTAAAAGTTGAATACGAAACTTAAGACCTCGAATGATCATTGTCGCAACCGTAATTCCAATGAGACGACGAACTCACTACAATTTTAAAATGGAATTTGTTTGAGATGTGTGGAGTCGCCACCAAATTTTTATTTAAGGGAAAAATATTTGGAAAAACCCTGACTTCAGGAAGAGATTTAGGTTTGGAAGTCGGTTACGAGTAGGGAAGGCGTTAGGCACCCCACTCGCCTGTTCCGAAGAACAGTACTCTTAACCTGAGTGTGTGAGTATTTGAGAATTGTTTGATCCCTTAATTAATGTGAAATAAATAACTTGATGGAGGTTAGCCTGACAGGACTTGATCCTGTTCCTACGTATTCCCCGGTGGAATGGGAAACTCAAGGCTTACGTAGTTCTGGTTTGATTTGAAGGCTTGACCTTCGAACGAAATTTAAATTGAAAAACGAATGCATTGTTGTCTTTTTTGAAAATATTTTGAGGGTGCTTCCTAATCCACCTATGCACAAGGCTCAAGACAACTACGGCTGCACTTGGACCCATACGATTCTCTAAACAACGAACAGTAGAAAAAGCTACCAGTTCATTTTTAGAGCTTGTCACGTGAGATTAAGGAAAGAAAAAATGAGACTTTTATTTAATTTAAAGCAAGGGAAAGGAGGAGCAATCCCAATCCACATATGCACAGGGCCCAAGACAACTACGACTGCACTTGGACCCATACCGACCTCAAAACAACGAACAGCAGAAAAAACTACCAGTTCACCTTCAGGGCCCGTTGCGTGAGATTAATGAATGCAAAATGAGTTTTTATTTGTTTGAAAAAAGGGGGAGGCAATCCCAACCAACATATGCATAAGGTCCAGGACAACTACGGTTGCAGTTGGACTCATATGATTCTCTAAACAGCGAACAGCAGAAAAAGTTACCAGTTCGTTTTTAGAGTTCGTTGCGTGAGATTAAGGAATGCAAAACGACATTTTTATTTGTTTCAAAAGGGAAGGGAAATCCCCAATCCACATATGCACAGAGCCCAAGACAACTACGGCTGCACTTGGACCCATACAATTCTCTAAATAGCGATCAACAGAAAAAGCTACCAGTTCATTTTTAGAGCTCGTTGTGTGATATTAAGGAATGCAAAAATGAGTTTTTATTTGTTTGGAAAAGGAGGGGAAATCCCCAATCCGCATATGCACAACGCCCAAGACAACTACGGCTGCACTTGGATCCATACGATTTTCTAAACAGCGAAGAACAGAAAAAGCTATCAGCTCGTTTTTAGACCTCGTTGCGTGAGATTAAGGAATGCACTATGGGACTTGATTTAAAACAAGATGAATTTGATGAAATAAAATTGGACTTGATTTAAAATAAAATAAACTTGATTTGAATTTGATGAAATAAAATTGGACTTGATTTAAAATAAAATAAACTTGATTTGAATTTTGGTTTTGAATTGGGCTTGATTTGAAATAAACTTGACTTGATTTGAAATTAAGGAAAAGAATTGCGAACATGCTTCAGTAATCAAGCAATACAAATTTCATTTCAGATCCAAATTAGACAAATAATAGCATTTCAGAAACTAGAGAGAAAGACAAAGAGAACACAATAAAAATCACAGAAATCATAGATCATTTGATTATTTAAAAACGAAAATGAAAAACAGAAACGAAGATGAACCACAAGAACACAAGAGGTTTTAGTGCCAAAATTTGAATTCAAATCTCAGAATTTTTAGAAAATACTTTTTGGTACATCTGAGAAATCAAAAATGATCTATTGAAGGATATTGATTATAGGAATCAAACAAAACAAGTTTGACATAAATCCAATCAGAAATGAGCAAGTTATGCACAAATCAAACAAGCTAGGTTAATTTGCGCACCAAGATGAACATGCTTCATTAATCAGGCGATACAAATTTCATTTCAGATACAAATGGGATAAATAATATCATTCCAGAAACTAGAGAGAAAGATGAAGAAAATGCAATAAAAATCACCAAAATTGGAGATCATTTGGCCGATCAAAAATGAAAACGAAAAACAAATACGAAAATCCAAGAAGAAGCAAGAAACTTAAGAGGGATAAAAGTCGGACCTAACCTCCATTGGAAGGTGATGAAGAGCTGATTCCATAGAGGCCAAGGGCTGAATTGAAGGCTAGAGATTCTCGTAGGTCCTCCCTTCAAAAATTCTGAAAATCCCTCTTCTATAACTCCAAGTCCTCCTCTCAAGAATTTCCAAAAAATGAGAAAAGAACCCCCTTCCCAATTTCCTTTATCCTTTTTATAGAGTTTTTCAAACACTTTTCCCGCTTTGTTTATTATTATTATTTTTTTTATTTTTTTTATTCATTTATCTCGTTATTTTATTCTTTTTTTTCTAATTTTTATTTTCTGTTATTTTTATTTCCAGAGATTTTTCTTATTTATTATTTAAATTGATTTATTCACTAATTAAATATTTTTTTTAAAATGGGGCCTCAGACATAATTGAGTGTTTACAGTTTGCCCCTCTTTACTTATTTTCCTACTAAATAATGTGAGAGATGATTCTTTGAATTATTGGGGCAAAGGATGAGTAAATATGTGAACACATTATGTCCGAGGCAGCTTTTGCGGAAGCATGGAAAATGTTGGGTTTGGAGATGGCTGCCTGGGGAATGGTGGCTCCCAGGAGACTTTGCTGGGTTCGTGTGCTAAACTGGCAGGGTTTGATTATACAAGGCTTCATTACATAGCCTAATTATCCTATGAATGCTGCTGATGTGCAGGCGAACTGAGGTGAGATGGATCCGTAAGGACAAATGTGGGCAAAGAATGGGATACCCTGTTTGGAGAGGAGAGGCGAACTAAAGAGAACAAGGTGGCCTGACAACCTAGGCTGAGAATGCAGAACAGTAAGCTTGATGAGGCCTGGCAATATAGGTCGAGATGTAGAAACGTCAACTTGATGAGGCCAGACAACATAAGCCAAGGTGCAGGAAATTAAACATGCAAGGCCTGACATCATAGGCCGGGATGTTGAAATTTAAACATGCAAAGGCCTGACAACATAGGCCGAAGTGTAGGAAATTAAACATGCAAGGCCTGACATCATAGGTCGAGGTGCAGAAATTTTAACATGCAAAGGCCTGACAACATGGGCCGAAGTGCAGGAAATTAAACATGCAAGGCCTGACATCATAGGTCGGAGTGCAAAAAATTAAACATCTGACAACATAGGCCGAAGTGCAGGAAATTAAACATGCAAGGCCTGACATCATAGGCCAGAGTGCAGAAAATTAAACATGCAAGGCCTGACAACATAGGCCGACGTGCAGGAAATTAAACATGCAAGGCCTGAAATCATAGGTCGGGGTGCAGGAAATTAAACATGTCAGGCTTGACATCATAGGCCGGGGTGCTGAAATTTAAACATGCAAAGGCCTGACAACATAGGCCGGAGTGCTGGAAATTAAACATGCAAGGCCTGACATCATAGGTCAGGGTGTTAAAATTTAAACATGCAAGGTCGGACATCATAGGCCGGAGTGCAGAAAATTAAACATGCAAAGGCCTGACAACATAGGCCGGGGTGTTGAAATTTAAACATGCAAAGGCCTGACATCATAGGCCGGAGTGCGGAAAATTAAACATGCAAGGCCTAACATCATAGGCCAGAGTGCAAAAAATTAAACATGCAAAGGCCTGACAACATAAGCCGGAGTGCAAGAAATTAAACATGCAAGGCCTGACATCATAGGCCGGAGTGTTGAAATTTAAACATGCAAAGGCCTGACATCATAGGCCAGAGTGCTGAAATTTAAACATGCAACGCCTGACATCATAGGCCGGAGTGAAGAAAATTAAACATGCAAGGCCTGACATTATAGGTCGAGGTGCTGAAATTTAAACATGCAAGGCCCGACATCATAGGCTGGAGTGTAGAAAATTAAACATGCAAAGGCCTGACAACATAGGCCGGAGTGCAGGAAATGAAACATGCAAGGGATGACATCGTAGGCCGAAGTGCTGAAATTTAAACATGCAGAAGCCTGGCATTATAGGCCGGAGTGGAGGAAATTAAACATGCGAGGCCTAACATCATAGGCCGGAATGCAGAAAATTAAACATGCAAAGGCCTGACATCATAGGCCGAAGTGCGGGAAATTAAACATGCAAAGGCCTGACAACATAGGTTGGAGTGCAGGAAATTTAAACTTGAGGGTGGCTTGACATCATAGGCTGAAGTGCAGAAAAATAAAATTGATGAGGCCTGACAACATAGGCCAAGGTGCAGAAAAATAAACTTGAGGGAAGCCTGACAACATAGGCCAAGATGCAGAAAAGTAAACTTGATGAGGCCTGACAACATAGGCCAAGGTGTAGAAAAGTAACTTTGAGGAGAATCTTGTTTTTGACAGAAAGAAATGCAAAGGGAGTCCCGCTGTTGTCGGGAAGATGCAAATGAAATCCTACTGTTGCCAAGATAAATGCAAACCTGTTAAGACAGGTGGACAGAATTTAAACATGCTAGAGGTCCTATTGTTGACAGCAAAATGCAAATCAGGTCTCGATGTTCCTGGGAAGAATGCAAATGAAATGACTTGTTAAGACAGGTGAAATGCAGATAAGGTCCTGTTGTTGACAGGAAAGATGCAAGCCTGCTAGACAGGCGAAGTAAAGGAAAATGACCTGTTGAGACAGGTAAAAGGGAATGAAAAGCGACCTATACTAAACTTGACAAGAAGGCCTGTGAGGACATGCAAAATAGGAATGGCCCGTTATGACAGGTATGGAATGAAAATGACATGATGTGCCCTAGGAGTGTATGTTAGGGCAGAATGTGGAAAAGGTGTGACGTGTCCAGGGAATGCATGGATTTTTCTATCAGCTGCCTCAGACAACTTATTTTGAAAATTTGTTTTTCTTGAATTACAACAGATAACTTATTCTACCTTGAACTCGAAGGTTTCTTAAATATTATTTTCTGTTGAAGAAACTTGGACCGACATTTTGCTCCAGTTTAGAAAATTCTTGATAATTGAGGAATGCCTCGATTTGAAGGAATTTCGGGCAGACATTTTTCCCTAGTTTGGAAGATTTTTGGCAATCGAGGAATGCCTTAACTTGAGGGGATTTTGGGCAAGCGTCTGTCCCATTTTGAATCTCGATGAAGACTTCGAGGATGACCTGAAATGAATGTTTGTGGGCATGCGTTTGCCCCAGTTTGTGCTTGACTCAAAATTTGAGGATGACCCCAAATTGAATTTTTGTGTAGGCAAGTGTTTGCCCCAGTTTGAGCTTGACTCAAAATTTGAGGGTGACCTCAAATTGGATTTTTTTGTGGGCAAGTGTTTTCCCCAGTTTGATCTTGATTCAGCATTTGAGGATGACCTCAAATTGAATTTCTGTGTGGGCAAGTGTTTGCCCTAGTTTGATCTTGATTCAGCATTTGAGGATGACCTCAAATTGAATTTTTGTGGGCAAGCATCTGCCCCAATTTGAACTTGATTTGGCATTTGAGGATGACCTCAAATCAAATTTTGTAGGCAAGGGTTTACCCTAGTTTGAACTTGTTTTAGAATTCGAGGATGACCTCAAATTAAATTTTTTGGGGCAAGCGTTTACCCCAGTTTGAACTTGTTTTAGAATTCGAGGATGACCTCAAATTAAATTTTTGGGGGAAAGCGTTTGCCCCAGTTTAGACTTGATCCAGAATTTGAGGGTGACCTCAAATTGAATTTTTGTATGGGAAAGAGTTTGCCCCAGTTTGAACTTGAGTCCTTTTTAATTATGATTAACTCGGGCAGTTTTACCCAGGTCTTAATTAGCTTTGAAAAACGAATTATGAGATGCTTGAATGACAAGACACTTATTGCGATGTTTGAATGAATGAAAAAGATGCGATGCTTGTGGTGTTTGAATAGAGAGGATGCGATGTTTTAATCTTATTGATTGCCTTTTGATGCTTAAAATAATTATTTGATGCAATGGATGCTGTGGGATGAATGCAAACCATGAGATGGTGTAAGAAATTTTGTTTTTCTTGATTTTTTTATTATTTTTGACATGTCTTTTCTCGACAACCTCATAGTTGGTGTGAAAGGAATTAAGAATCAGGACGAGCTAGATTGACTCTATCTCTTAGCTTCTTGGTCAATGTTGGAACCTTCTTTTCCAAGATCTTTGAGACCCAACAGTGGTCAGCATGATTGGATAAGACACACTCCTTTTTTTTGTGGCATTGTAGCTTGCGGGAATATGACCTTTTGGGAAACAATCATGTTGTGCTGCGATGGTCGAGGATTCGTCCGACTTGTCATGACTTTTCAAAATTAATCCTTTTTTAATTTTTTACATTTTTCACATTTCTTTTTGCATGTGCACTATTGGGGTGTGCAAAGTGATTCTGGATGGTTAATGGAAAGAAATAAAGAAGGTTTACAAAAGATGTTTGAGGTAGTGTACTTGAAAGGGAAGGATGACAAAAGATGTGGGTTCGATTTCCCAAATGGCACCTTTTGATGAAAAATGCCAGTGCTGCTTTTCATAATATTGATTGTCAAATTAACCAAACTCGCGAAATGGCAAAATTTTGCCTCAGTTTCAAGACGAGGTGCAGAATGTCATGTTGTCTTGGGATTCCTAGAAAGACCTTAACTTTTTCCTGGGTTATTCCTTTGAGTTTTTAACCCAGCAGGTCTTTCGTTTTACCCTAACTTTAGCCTAGGTTTCCCTTACGGGTTTTCAACCTAGCGGGCTCTTGATTGTGCCCTAACTTTTGCCTAGGTCATTGTTTAGGCTTGTCAACCTAGCGGGCTTCTGTTTGACTGCGCCCTAACTTTTGCCTACGCTGCCCTTTGAGGGTTTTCGACCTAGCGGGCCTTCTGTTTGACTGCGCCCTAACTTTTTCCTAGGCCACCTTTTGAGGGTTTTCAACCTAGCGGGCTCTTGATTGTATGCCCTAACTTTTTCCTAGGTCGCCTTTGAGAGTTGTCGACCTAGCGGATTTTTGTTTGCATGCCCCAACTTTTTCCTAGGTCGTTTTTTAGGGTTTTTGACCTAGCGGGCTTTTGATTCTGTGCCCTAACTTTTTCCTAGGTCGTTTCTGAGGATTGTCGACCTAGTAGGCTTCTGTTTGATTGTGCCCTAAGTTTTTCCTAGGCCGCCCTTTAAGGGTTTTCGACCTAGCGGGCTTTGTTTTGATCCTGATTTTGCCTGAATTGTTTTTGGAATCTAGCAAGACCTTTTCTAATCATGCCTTCGTCGATTTAATATTTTGAACTTTAACCCTAGTTTTTCTTGGATTATTTTTGGCTTTTAATCCAGCGAGTTTCACTTCTTCTTGAATTTTGGATTTTAACCTTGATTTTTCCTGGATTATTCTTGATTTTAATCCAGCGGGGTTTCTTTTTCTTTTTCTTGAATTTTGCATGGTCAGATATTGATCTTGCCTAGATTATTTTGGCTTTCAATTCAACAGATCTTATCTTGCATCCCTATTTTTTTCTTGGATTCGAACTTTGTTCCAGCGGGGATATTTTTATTTGACAAGATATTTTCTTGATTTTAGGATCACAATGGATGGTTTATTTGGAATCCCTGGTTGCTTATTTTGCTTCCTCATTTGGTTTTTCTTTGAGTTTGATTGATTAGACGTTCAAGATTATTTATTACAGCACTAGCATTGTCACCAACAAGTATTTATTGTTTAGGTGTAGGAATAAGAAGCGGGTTTGAATGATGAAAAGGAATGGTAAATTTTAAAAAGTAAAGCCAACAATGTGAGGCACATGCTTAAGAAACATGAAAAATGTAATTTTTGCATTATTCATTGAGATTTGTTTACAAACGATTGATTTTGAAAAGTACGACAAATCCTGGATGATTTTCCTTGATAGCTCGATTTGTGCAAGGCAACTCATTGTGCTGCTCCCATTTTTTAGCCAGTAGATGTACTTTGATGATTTGGCACTGCATTATTTCCCATATTAGGAGCAATCTTCCCAAAATCCAGCCATTTCGCATCGATCAGGCTTTGCACCTTACGCTCCAGAACCTGGCAGTTTTCTGTAGAATGACCAATGTACCTCGCATGGTAGTCACATGTGGCGTTTGCATCATACCATTTAGGGTATGGTGGTTCTTGAGGTTTCAGTGGATAGGGAACCACTAGGGAATTCTGGATTAGCTGAGGTAATAACTCAGTGTAAGTCATTGGAATGGGATCAAACTGGATAAGATTCTTCTGCCTCTTTTGGATTTGGTTGGGATTAGGGCTCATGGCTTGTGTTTGGACCGTGTATGGTGTGGGCGGTTGGATTTGCATTGGCTAGTTGTAATTTGGAGGGTAGGGTGTTTGGTAGGTAGAAGCAGTGTAAGGATATGATATGTAAGGTGTGTATGGTGATGGTTGGAAGCTAGTTGGTCCATATGGTGCCATCGGAGGTATGTACTGTCCCTGACCAGAAGTCACATTATAAGTCTCCCCTGTCTTCTTCTTCCCAGATCCTTTGGAAGCATTGACTACCCCTATAGGCTTATGCACAATCTTTCCACGACGCGTGCCACCTTCGATCCTTTCTCCAATGATGATGACATCGGAGAAGCTAACAGTCACACTTCCTATCATCTTGTCATAGAAATGATCCTGGAGTGTGTCGATGAACGTGTTGAGCAATTCTTTCTCGGAGAGGGGAGGTCATACTTGAGCAACTAACTCTCGCCACCGTTGAGCGTACTGCTTGAAGGTCTCGTCTCCTTTCTTGGCCATATTTTGGAGCTGAGTTCTGTCCGGAGCCATCTCTACGTTGTACTAGTATTGTTTTAGAAAGGCCTCAGCTAGGTCCCTCCATGAATGGATGTGGGTCTGCTCTAGCTGATTATACCAGTTGGCAGCAGCCCAAGTTAAGTTGTCTTGAAAGAAATGCACAAGCAGCTTATCTTCGTGCATACAGGGGGACATCCTCCTGCAATACATGGCCAGGTGGTTCGTCGGACAGCTATGTCCTTGATATTTCTCAAATTCAGGAACCTTGAATTTAGGAGGGATTACCACATCTGGAACTAGGCACAGATCTGATGCGTCTTTGGCTTCGTAAGCATTTCCCTCAATTACCTTGATTCTTTCCTCTAGAACCTTCCACTTTTTAATATCCTCATTCGAAGGATGGCTTGGGTATTCCTCGGGCGTGTGGTGAGGATGAGAAGATGGTGTGTATATAGGGTGTGGCCTTTGGGTGAACATGGGATTTGTTCCCCCAACGACTGTTTGGTAAGCTTGTGGAATGGTGTTTGGAGGTAGGTTATGTGTTTGGGCTTGTGTTTGGTTGGATAAGAGTGCATGTCCATGAGGAAACCCATAATGAACCCTTTCGGTTTGTGGAGGCATGGTCGATGGTGAAGGGTTTTGTGGAGTTAAGCCAAGGAGGGTATGATGGATTGATTGGTTCTCCGGGTAAGGATTCCCTTGCCTTTTTCTGTTTAGACAGTTGGATGGCCTCCATCAGCTTGGCCATCTGCTCCTTCAGAGCCTTGACCTTATTTCTCAACTCCTCATTTTGCCTCTCCAGCTTATCCATGATTCCTAATTGTGATCTGGTTCTATAAGGATGTCGAGGAAGTTGTCTTTCTCCAATTTTTCTGTTAAATTAAAATTAATTGTTTTTGAGAAACAATTTGGATGCAAAAATCATGAATGATAAAATGTTGATGAAATGAAAAATATGTGGAATGATTTTTTTGAAATCTCTTTTTTCCATTATAAATTTATGAAATGAATGAATGCATGCATGCCATGCACAAATAGTTATAGATGTTTTGGGGGTTTTGAAAATGATTAAAAGCTGATTTTTGTTTTTTAGTCATTTTATGATTTTTATGAGTTTTTCTGTTCTTTATTTTGCTAAAAAACCTTTGGTTTTGTTTGAAAATCTTTTTAGTTTTACTTAAAATTTTCTAGAAAGCATTCTTTAGGTTTTCAAAATTTTCATCCTCTTTCCTTTTGAATCTTTTATATTTTCAGTATTTATTATTTCTAATTTTCCTAGAAGTTTCTCTTTTCCTTGATTTTTATTTGATTTAGTTTTTCTTGATTTTATTTTCTTCTTTTCTTTTGCTTGATTTTACATCCCCCAATCTCAGATTTTCTCTTCTTCTCTGCCATCCTAGGTGATTTAGTTTACTTGAGCCATGTATCATGAAGGGGATGTGTGTGCCCTCCTTGCTTCTTATGCGAGTTACCTGTCCTAAGGGTCTATGACCTTTTATATGAAGCTCTCGTAAGTTGGTTTATAATCCTGGGGTGTAGAGGTCTCTAGAGCCAAGTTCCAGTATGTAATGCTTGCCACAACAGCAGAAAAAGCTACCAGTTGTAAGGCATTACAAATAGGACACACTCTACCTGGGATTTTTGTGATAGTCAAACAGGACGTAAGCCCCAAAGTGACACCACTAGATCCCTCTATTCTTAGGTTGCACTCAGACCTGGGTATAGGGCCCCACTTATGATAAACGCACATGCAATGTATGAGGGTACACAAATTTGGGATACCTACAATTGGGGAAATTGTACAGATATATAGCAATTTATTGTTTGTCTATCCTAGGGTTATATAGAGAATAAACAAACATATAGATAAGCAAACAAATAAGTGAATCGTGCAATAAATAAATCGCACAAATAAATAGAGAAGGGATCAATTATAATTCACACTCAATCAAACGGGCTTGACTCTCTAATATCCCTAGTGGAGTCGCCATCTATCACAACCGTAATTCCAACGAGACGACGAACTCACTACAATTTTAAAATGGAATTTGTTTGAGATGTGTGGAGTCACCACCAAATTTTTATTTAAGGGAAAAAGATTTGGAAAAACCCT
The DNA here is from genome assembly GCA_037954105.1 of Canavalia gladiata. Classification (NCBI taxonomy): domain Eukaryota; kingdom Viridiplantae; phylum Streptophyta; class Magnoliopsida; order Fabales; family Fabaceae; genus Canavalia; species Canavalia gladiata. The sequence goes on from CM075660.1 coordinate 32,796,244, forward strand.
AACTCGAGGAAGAGATTTAGGTTCGGGAGTCGGTTACGAGTAGGGAAGCTGTTAGGCACCCCACTCGCCTGTTCTGAAGAATAGTATCTTAAACTGAGTGTGTCAGTATTTGAAAATTATTTGATCCCTTAATTAATGTGAAATAAATAACTTGAAGGAGGTTAGCCTGACAGGACTTGATCCTACTCCTACATATTCCCCGGTGCAATGGGAAACTCAAGGCTTACGTAGTTCTGGTTTGATTTGAAGGCTTGACCTTCGAATGAAATTTAAATTGAAAAGCGAATGCATTGTTGTCTTTTTTGAAAATATTTTGAGGGTGCTTTCTAATCCACCTATGCACAGGGCCCAAGACAACTATGGCTGCACTTGGACCCATACGATTCTCTAAACAACAAACAGCAGAAAAAGCTACCAGTTCGTTTTTAGAGCTCGTTGCGTGAGATTAAGGAAAGCAAAAATGAGACTTTTATTTAATTGAAAACAAGGGAAAGGAGGAGCAATCCCAATCAACATATGCACAGGGCCCAAGACAACTACGGCTGCACTTGGACCCATACGGACCTCTAAACAACGAACAACAGAAAAAGCTACCAGTTCGCCTTTAGGGCCCGTTGCGTGAGATTAAGGAATGTAAAATGAGTTTGTATTTGTTTGAAAAAAAGGGAGGCAATCCCAACCAACATATGCACAAGGTCCAAGACAACTACGGCTGCACTTGGACCATACGATTCTCTAAACAGTGAGCAGCAGAAAAAACTACCATTTCGTTTTTAGAGCTCGTTGGATGAGATTAAGGAATGAAAAAATGATTTTTTATTTGTTTGGAAAAGGAGGGGCAATCCCAAATCCACATATACACAAGGCCCAAGACAACTACGGTTGCTCTTGGACCCATACGATTCTATAAACAACGAACAACAGAAAAAGCTACCAGTTCGTTTCTAGAGCTTGTTGCGTGAGATTAAGGAATGCACAATGGGACTTGATTTAAAACAAAATGAATTTGATGAAATAAAATTGGACTTGATTTAAAATAAAATAAACTTGATTTGAATTTTGGTTTTGAATTGGGCTTAATTTGAAATAAACTTGACTTGATTTGAAATTAAGGAAAAGAATTGCGAACATGCTTCAGTAATCAAGCGATAGAAATTTCATTTCAGATCCAAATTAGACAAATAATATCATTTCAGAAACTAGAGAGAAAGACAAAGAGAACACAATAAAAATCAGAGAAATCATACATCATTTGATTAATTAAAAACGAAAATGAAAAACAGAAACGAAGATGAACCCCAAGAACACAAGAGTTTTTGGTGCCAAAATTTGAATTCAAATCTCAGAAATTTTAGAAAATATTTTTTTTGTAGATCTGAAAAATTAAAACCAATAGATTTAAAGATATGCATTATAGGAATAAAAAAAACAATTTTGACATAAATCCAATCAGAAATGAGCAAGATATGCACAAATCAAACAAGCTAGGTTAATTGGCGCACAAGGATGAACATGCTTCTGTAATCAGGTAATACAAATTTCATTTCAGATCCAAATTGGACAAATAATATCATTACAGAAACTAGAATAAAAGTGGAAGATAAAGGAACAATAATCACAAAAATTGGAGATCATTTGACCGATTATAAACAAAAACAAAAAACAGAGATGAAGATCAACCTCAAGAACACACAAGATTTTGGTGCCAAAATTTGAATTCAAATCTCGGAATTTTTAGAAAATATTTTTTGTTAGATCTGAAAAATAAAAATTGATCATTTGAAAGATATGGATTATAGGAATAAAAAAAACAAGTTTGACATAAATCCAATCAGAAATGAGCAAGTTATGCACAAATCAAACAAGTTAGGTTAATTTGCGCACCAAGATGAACATGCTTCAGTAATTAGGCGATAAAAATTTCATTTCATATCCAAATTGGACAAATAATATCATTACAGAAACTAGAGAGAAATATTAAGAAAACTCAATAAAAAGTACCAAAATCTGAGATCATTTGGCCAATCAAAAATGAAAACAATAAAAAGATACGAAAATGAACTCGGAAATCCGAGAAGAAGCAAGAAACTTAAGAGGGATAAAAGTCAGACCTAACCTCCATTGGAAGGTGATGAAGAGCTGATTCCATGGAGGCCAAGGGCTGAATTGAAGGATAGAGATTCTCCTAGGTCCTCCCTTCAAAAATTCTGAAAATCCCTCTTCTAAGACTCCAAGTCCTCCTCTCAAGAATTTTCAAAAAATGAGAAAAGAATGCCCTTCCCAATTTCCTTTCTCCTATTTATAGAGTTTTTCAAACACTTTTCCCGCTTTTTTTATTATTTTATTATTTTATTATTTTTTATTTTATTCATTTATCTCATTATTTTATTCATTTTTTTCTAATTTTAATTTTTTGTTATTTTTATTTCCTGAGATTTTTCTTATTTATTGTTTAAATTATGATTTAATCACTAATTAATTTTTTTTAAATGGGGCCTCGGACATAATTGAGTGTTTACAATCATAACTAATGCTATGGAGTAAGGAGAAATCTTGATAGACCCAAAAATATATGATGTAAAAAGTGTTAAAGTTCATGACACAAAGGCCAAGTGAGATGAAATTGAGAAAAAGATCATTGTTTGGACAAAGAGTAGATTCAACCACTCTCCATTAAATTAAGAGAACTTAAGTTTAAAATTTTGATTAAGGTGTAATAAGTTTCCTAACCATGTATTAGAAAGAGACTTGGTAATTGTAACAACCCAAATTTTTTTCCTTGAGTTACTGATTGAGAAATTAATGATTACAAAATTGCCCCTGAAATTTATAAGGAAATTAGAGATATTTTGTAAAATAACAAAAGTACCCTTGCAATAGGATGGCATAAATAAATGTGTAGGTAACTAAAAAAAAAGTTAAATATATTGTAAAGGTATAATATCCATCAATGATAGTTAGAAAATCACAAATAAAAATTAGAAATAAAGAGAGAACAAAAACACCCAAAATGCCCTTAGAGATCTTTATCTCCTCTAAAGTCTAAACTGTTTTTGAAAAAATGGAAAATGACATAAGAATGATTCGCTAATGAACCAATAAGTATTAACAACATTGGAAGATCAATTTGGAAAATTTTTGGGAAATTCTTAGAAAATTATAAAATGTCCCTAAAAGGCTGATAGGGCAAAAAAAGTACGAAGCAAAAGTCAGGAAGTGGACCCTACCCATTGAGCAAAAATTTTACATGTGGAAAATAAGGTAGTGACTCACCCCATGAGTCATCACTTCATTAATGAGATGTAGAACAAAAATATTAATGAATAGAGATAAAATTAACCATGGTTAAAGTAAGTTAATCTTGATTAATTAAAATTAACCATGCTTAGAATAAATTAACCATCATAGGTGATAAATTTAGATTGATTAATGTTAAACTAGTCCTAAAAGTTAATTTCTTACATTTACATTTACACCAAAGGAGGGCTCATTTTATCCATTAACACCCTTCTAAACACTTTTTCAAGCTCTATAAACTCACCCAAAACTCCAACTTCTCTCAAAACACCAAAATCTGCACTAAGTTTAAACTTCCATCTTTGAAGTTTAAGTTAAAACAAGAAAAACCAATTAAGCCACACCATCATCACTAGTACACCCTTTTTGGACCACCAAGTGGGAAGGATACCAACTTCAAGTATCCACCAAACTAATACAACCCACTTGGGAGGAGGAGGATGGACCTAGTTGGAGGTAGGATTGAAGCTCAAAATTCCGAGCAGTTTTGGGAGCTCCTCAAATTGTGTTCAATGTAGCACAAAATTGTGCATAAAAATGAAAAGAAGGGAAACATAAATTTGCAGAATGTAAAGAGGGAATTGGGGAAGGTGATTGCAAGAATTAAAGGCTGGAAATAAAGTGCAGAAATGGAAGAAAGGGCAAAACGAAAATGACCAAAATTAAAGGGGAAAGGGGCTGAAAATTAAAGCATAAACTAAGAACCAAAATTGTAAATTGCAAGAAGGTAAATGGCAGAATGTAAATTGCAGAAAAATAATTCCTAAGCTAGGCGCCACTCCACTAGCTAGAGGAAGCTAGGAAGATAAGCCAAGTTCCACCACATTGGAGGCTCCAATGATAAGGAAAAGGGTCTTGACCTCAAGAACAAGCAAGAGGAGAAGAAAGAGAAGAGAAAGTTGCTCTCTCAAGGGAATTTCGGATTCCAATATCATAAAATGACCCAAAGGTGTCATTTGCTTACATTAAGCCCTTATTTATAGGAAAAAAGGAAGGGGGCTGCTTGGTTGTGGGTTTGGGCTGCCCTTAGCCAACCAAGCTCTTAACCTAAGCCTGTTCCTATTCTAAATAACCTATTCTTATTCCATGTTGGAATAAGCTATTCTCACTTTTACAACTTAAAGAAAAATACAACCAAATTAAAATTAGGAAAAATTTCAGTTTTATTATCCTTAAGCTAAAAATTTCTCTTGAAAGCTAATTTCCATGCTCACATCATCCTCTCCCCCTTAAAAGAATTCGCCCTCGAATGGCAATCACCAATTTCTGCAAAACAAAGTATACAAATAAGAGTAGAAGAGTATATGTGGTTATGGAAGAAAGAAAATTATGGAGAATGCCAGGATCAAATACGAACCTCTTTAATTTTTCAAATAGTCGTAAACATTGGAAAGCAAATTTGACTAGGAACAAAAGGTTGATTCGATCTGCAAGCTCATAGTTATTAACAAGCATGTCCCAAGTAAACTTACGTGCTTTGATCCATTTTCTTTTCCCTAAAGAGATCTTAGTGCTATGAATATTTGTAATTACTAACAAATTAAGCATCCTAGACGCATTATCATAAAACAAGGATAGAAGCATGCTAGGGACCTTTATATGTGAGAATTCACTATCACTGTGAAGCATATGAGACAGTGGTGATAATATAGGCATATGAATGGATCTAGACACATGATCTCCAACAAATTTTGCAACAATGGTGTGCCAAATGTTGGTAGAAGGCTGGAGTTCCATCTCTTGATTACTCTTTGTAAAGGAGATAATTTCAACCCTTATGATAGGTGAAAGGAATTGAAGAACACTAGGCACTAAGTTTTCTTGATGTTCAATACCCCTTACAGGTGGCAACCCTAGAGGTAACTCTTTTGGGAATACATCTTGGAACTCTTCTAGAAGTTCACTAGACGCAAGGTTTGGTTGAGTATTCAAGCAATACTCTTTGTACATGAGCATGTACATGGGTTGTCTAGCTAGAAGAGTTTGCCTAATTTCTCCTTGATTGATGAAGAGGTTTTTAACTTTTTCCACATGTCTCAACCTCTTATCTTTTTTTAAATTCTTTCCTTTAATTCCCTTCATTTCTTTCTTTTTAAACAAAGTCTCATTCCTCTTTTCTAGGTCATACAAGTGATCTTCAAATTGTTCACTTTGTTTTCTTAACATTTTTTCAAAGGTTTGGGTAAGGGCTTCTAGTTGTAACCTATTGAAGCTAGGTGGATACTCAGTTTCGCTCATGATTCTCTCCACTCAAGACATAAGATATCAAACAATCAATTAAGAAAATCACAATATTCTAAGTACAAATTCCTACCACATTAAACACTCGAACAATTAAGAAATTAAAATGCAGAGAGTTAATTGGTTTCTTACACAAACCAAGGTCCAAGATAGGGAAAGATAAGTAACAAGTAGTCACATAGGCTAAGTTGTAAACCTAGCAATTATGGAACCCCCTTATTACTCCTTTCAACAAGCACACTTAGACTCCCCCTTATGGCTCCTTAAAACCACACAAAGGCCTTGGAACTTACACACAATTACTAATAAAATTACAAGGAAACTTCCTAAATACAAACTAAATCAAAAGGATTACAATATTATAACCCTACTACAACCAAATTCTAAAATTACACCAAAAAGAAAGTCCTAGTAAGAGAAATCCTAATCTACTACAAATGGGTAAATTCTTCAAGTCAAGCTTCAAGTCCAAGTCTTCTCCAAGTTCAGCTCCTAGTCAACAAAATTTCTTTCTTAGGGCTGCATACAAAATTAAACAAAGAATGCTTTGCAAACCAAGAAATTGTTAGCACGATTAAAACCAATTACTTCCTTCCTCACCAGTGTTTGCCACTCTTAGTCACTCAATTTGGTCTTGCTTTATCCTTGAAGAAAAGACACATATTCAACTTAAAATTAGAGGCCTTGATGTTTCCAATGTGGTAAAAACTCAACTCATCCAGAATTCAAGAATGGACAAAACATAGGAATTTTGGGGACAAACAAGAAACTCTTATCACAAAAATTAGCTAAACTCAAAGGGATTAAAATTGTGACAAACTAGAATTCAAAGAAGACAAGCAACAATTAAGTGGTGAAAAAAAAAAAGGCACTCAAAAGGAATTCAAGAAGGATGAATGGATTACAAACTTGTGTGAATTGTTCTTAAAACTGAACTTAACCTTTCTTTGAAGGAAAATCATTCATATGCATCATAGTTCATTCAAGAGGATAAATCCAACTCAAGTTGTTCAACACACTTCAATTGATCCCAAACTCAACTCAAATACTACAATTGAAATACAATAAAATGAAACTTGAAGATCATTCAACTCTGGAATTTTTTTTTTAATTTTTTTTTTTTGAAAAAAATTCTGCCGAGATTTTTTTTTTCACGTTTTTTTTTTCATTTTTTTTTCTTTTTTTTTTGTTCTTTGTTGATTCTTGCTTTTTTGCCTTGTATTCTTTTAGGGAAATGTAATGTACACTTATATCACTCCAAAACCAGCACAGGATTAACACTTAAACACCCAACAACAATATTTTCAAAGATCAAACACAAACTTCCTCAAGAACACATGAAGAACAGTCATGAACATGATGAACAATTTGCAGAATTTTGCCAAAATAATTGAGGGGTTTTTGAGGCAACAATGATCAAGTTTCAATTTCAACAAAAAAACCGACAAATTCCAAAGGATTTGAGAGAACAATAGATGTGTTCTTGCTGGAAATACCCATAAAAAAAACCAGAAAAGGGGTTCTTCAATTTCTTGACATTTTGATGCAATTTTGAGCAAATTCACCGATTAAATTGATGTTTAAGTAAGGATCCAACAACATATGACTCAAAGCAACATGAATTACATGTGAATTCAAGCAAGAAGGGGCTGAAAATATGCAGAAAAACTGCAAGAAAAACAGAGACGAAAATGGGAGAAGAAGATGATGGAAAATGAAGGAGAAAAGTGAGAGAAGTTACCTCCAAACAACAAGCTCTTGATACCACATAATACAACCCACTTGGGAAGAGGAGGATGGACCTAGTTGGAGGTAGGATTGAAGCTCAAAATTCAGAGCAGTTTTGGGAGCTCCTCAAATTGTGTTCAATGTAGCACAAAATTGTGCATAAAAATGAAAAGAAGAGGAAACATAAATTTGCATAATGTAAAGAGGGAATTGGGGAAGGTGATTGCAAGAATTAAAGGCTGGAAATAAAGTGCAGAAATGGAAGAAAGGGCAAAACGAAAATGACCAAAATTAAAGGGGAAAGGGGCTGAAAATTAAAGCATAAACTAAGAACCAGAATTGTAAATTGCAAGAAGGTAAATGGCAGAATGTAAATTGCAGAAAAATAATTCCTAAGCTAGGCGCCACTCCACTAGCTAGAGGAAGCTAGGAAGATAAGCCAAGTTCCACCACATTGGAGGCTCCAATGATAAGGAAAAGGGTCTTGACCTCAAGAACAAGCAAGAGGAGAAGAAAGAGAAGAGAAAGTTGCTCTCTCAAGGGAATTTCGGATTCCAATATCATAAAATGACCCAAAGGTGCCATTTGCTTACATTAAGCCCTTATTTATAGGAAAAAAGGAAGGGGGCTGCTTGGTTGTGGGTTTGGGCTGCCCTTAGCCAACCAAGCTCTTAACCTAAGCCTGTTCCTATTCTAAATAACCTATTCTTATTCCATGTTGGAATAAGCTATTCTCACTTTTACAACTTAAAGAAAAATACAACCAAATTAAAATTAGGAAAAATTTCAGTTTTATTATCCTTAAGCTAAAAATTTCTTTTAACAGCTAATTTCCATGCTCACAGCACCTTCGCTAAAGTCGACTTGACTCGACTCATCGCAGGTCGACGCCACTCTGCTGCACAGCTCGCGTTTCAACTTGACTACACTCAGGTCGACTCGCTCGACTTTCCTCGACGTGACTCGTCACCATTGGAGTCGACTAGACATAACGTTTCTCAACACGACGCTTCATCGCGTGACTCTACTCTACTCGACTCATCTCAGTTCGATGCAACTCTGCTGTGCTCGACTTTCAACTTGACTACACTTCGGTCGACTGCACTCGACTTTCCTCGATGTGACTCATCACCATTATAGTCGACTAGACACGACTTTTCCCGACAAAACGCTTCATCGCGTGACTCTGCTCGAATCGACCCGACTCGGCTGGACTCGACTCCACTCATCTCAGTTGCACGCAACTCTGCTCAACTCGACTTTCAACTTGACTATACTCCGGTCGACTCCGCTCGACCTTCCTCGACGTGACACATCACCATTGGAGTCGACTAGACACTACTTTCTCGACACGACGCTTCATCGCTTAACTCTCCTCATCACGACCCGATTCGGCTGGACTGGACTCAACTTGACTTCACTTGATTCGACACGGCACGATTCAACTACGCTCGACATGAGTTGACTCGACTTTTCCGGAATCGACTTACCTTCGCCCAACTCGACCTGACTTGACTCATCGCAGATCGACGCCACTCTGCTGCCCAGCTCGACTTGCAACTTGACTACACTCAAGTCGATTCCGCTCGACTTTCCTCTACGTGACTCGTCACCATTGGAGTCGACTAGACATAACTTTTCTCAACACGACGCTTCATCGCGTGACTCTGCTCGACACGACTCATCTCAGTTCGACGCAACTCTGCTCTGCTTTACTTTCAACTTGACTACACTCTGGTCGACTGCGCTCGACTTTCCTCGACGTGACTCATCACCATTATAGTCGACTAGACACAACTTTTCTCGACACGACGATTCAGCTCCACTTTCAACTTGACTACACTCCGCTCGACTCTCCTCGATGTGACTCGTCACCGTTGGAGTTGACTAGACACAACTTTTCTCAACACGACACTTCATCGCGTGACTCTGCTCGACTCGACCCGACTCGGCTTGACACAGCTCGACTCATCTCAGTTGCACGCAACTCTGCTCAACTCGACTTTCAACTTGACTATACTCCGATCGACTCCGCTCGACCTTCCTCGACGTGACACGTCACCATGGGAGTCGACTAGACACTACTTTCTCGACACGACGCTTCATCGCCTAACTCTGCTCATCACGACCCGATTCGTCTTGACTGGTCTCAACTTTATTTCGCTTCATTCGCCACGGCACGATTCAACTGCGCTCGACATGAGTCGACTCGACTTTTCCGGAATCGACTTACCTTCGCTTAACTCGACTTGACTCGACTCATCGCAGATCGACGCAACTCTGGTGCCCAGCTCGACTTTCAACTTGACTCCACTCAGGTCGACTCCGCTCGACTTTCCTCGACGTGACTCGTCACCATAGGAGTCGACTAGACATAACTTTTCTCAACACGACGCCTTATCGCGTGACTCTACTCGACACGACTCATCTCAGTTCGACGCAACTCTGCTCTGCTCGACTTTCAACTTGACTACACTCCGGTCGACTGCGCTCGACTTTCCTCGACATGACTCATCACCATTATAGTCGACTAGACATAACTTTTCTCGACACGACGCTTCATCGCCTGACTCTGCTCATCACGACCCGATTCGGCTGGACTGGACTCAACTTTACTTCGCTTGATTTGCCACGGCACGATTCAACTGCGCTAGACATGAGTCGACTCGACTTTTCCGGAATTGACTTACCTTCGCTCAACTTGAGTTGACTCGACTCATCGCAGGTCGACGCCACCCTGCTGCACAGCTCGCCTTTCAACCTGACTACACTCAGGTCGACTCCGCTCGACTTTCCTCGACGTGACTCGTCACCATTGGAGTCGACTAGACATAACTTTTCTCAACACGACGCTTCATCGCGTGGCTCTACTCTACTCGACTCATCTCAGTTCGATGCAACTCTGCTGTGCTCGACTTTCAACTTGACTACACTCTGGTTGACTGCGCTCGACTTTCCTCGACATGACTCATCACCATTATAGTCGACTAGACACAACTTTTCTCGACAAAACGCTTCATCGCGTGACTCTGCTCGAATTCGACTTTCGACTTGACTATACTCTGGTCGATTCCTCTTGACCTTCCTCGACGTGACCCATCACCATTGCGGTCGACTAGACACTACTTTCTCGACACTACGCTTCATCGCCTAATTCTCCTCATCATGACCCGATTCGGCTGGACTGGACTCAACTTTACTTCGCTTGATTCGGCACGGCACGATTCAACTGCTCTCGACATGAGTCGACTCGACTTTTCCGGAATCGACCTATCTTCGCCCAACTCGACTTGACTCGACTCATCGCAGATTGACGCCACTCTGCTGCCCAGCTCGACTTTCAACTTGACTACAATCAGGTCGACTCCGCTCGACTTTCCTCGACGTGACTCGTCACCATTGGAGTCGACTAGACATAACTTTTCTCAACACGACGCTTCATCGCGTGACTCAACTCTACTCGACTCATCTCAGTTCGATGCAACTCTGTTGTGCTCGACTTTCAACTTGACTACACTCCGGCCGACTGCGCTCGACTTTCCTCGACGTGACTCATCACCATTATAGTTGAGACTAGACACAACTTTTCTCGACAAAACGCTTCATCGCGTGACTCTGCTCGAATCGACCCGACTCGGTTGGACTCGACTCCACTCATCTCAGTTGCACGCAACTCTGCTCAACTCGACTTTCAACTTGACTATACACCGGTCGACTCCGCTCGACCTTCCTCGACGTGACACATCACCATTGGAGTCGACTAGACACTACTTTCTCGACACGACACTTCATCGCCTAACTCTCCTCATCACGAACCGATTCGGCTGGACTGGACTCAACTTTACTTCGCTTGATTCGACAAGGCATGATTCAACTGCGCTCGACATGAGTCGAGTCGACTTTTCCGGAATCGACTTACCTTCGCTCAACTCGACAAGACTAGACTCATCGCAGATCGACGCCACTCTGCTGCCCAACTCGACTTTCAGCTTGACTACACTCAAGTCGACTCCGCTCGACTTTTCCTCGACGTGACTCGTCACCATTGGAGTCGACTAGACATAACTTTTCTCAACACGACGCTTCATCGCGTGACTCTGTTCGACACGACTCATCTCAGTTCGACGCAACTCTGCTCTGCTCGACTTTCAACTTGACTACACTCCGGTCGACTGCGCTCGACTTTCCTCGACGTGACTCATCACCATTATAGTCGACTAGACACAACTTTTCTCGACACGACGCTTCACCTCCACTTTCAACTTGACTACACTCTGCTCGACTTTCCTCGATGTGACTCGTCACCGTTGGAGTTGACTAGACACAACTTTTCTCAACACGACGCTTCATCGCGTGACTCTGCTCGACTCAACCCGACTCGGCTGGACACAGCTAGACTCATCTCAGTTGCACGCAACTCGGCTCAACTCGACTTCCAACTTGACTATACGCCGGTCGACTCCGCTCGACCTTCCTCGACGTGACACGTCACCATTGGAGTCGACTAGACACTACTTTCTCGACACGACGCTTTAGCTCCACTTTCAACTTGACTACACTCCGCTCGACTTTCCTCGATGTGACTCGTCACCGTTGGAGTTGACTAGACACAACTTTTCTCAACACGAGGCTTCATTGCGTGACTCTGCTCGACTCGACCCGACTCGGCTGGACACAACTCGACTCATCTCAGTTGCACGCAACTCGGCTCAACTCGACTTTCAACTTTACTATACTCCGATCGACTGCACTTGACCTTCCTCGACGTGACACGTCACCATTGGAGTCGACTAGACACTACTTTCTCGACACGACGCTTCATCGCCTAACTCTGCTCATCACGAACTGATTCGTCGGGATTGGACTCAACTTTACTTCGCTTGATTCGCCACGACACGATTCAACTACGCTCGACATGAGTCGACTCGACTTTTCCGGAATCGAATTACCTTCGCTTAACTCGACTTGACTCGACTCATCGCAGATCGACGCAACTCTGGTGCCCAGCTCTACTTTCAACTTGACTACACTCAGGTCGACTCCGCTCGACTTTCCTCGACGTGACTCGTCACCATAGGAGTCGACTAGACATAACTTTTCTCAACACGACGCCTTATCGCGTGACTCTACTCGACACGACTCATCTCAGTTCGACGCAACTCTCCTCTGCTCGACTTTCAACTTGACTACACTCCGGTCGACTGAGCTCGACTTTCCTCGACATGACTCATCACCATTACAGTCGACTAGACACAACTTTTCTCGACACGACGCTTCATCGCCTGGCTCTTCTCATCACGACCCGAGTCGGCTGGACTGGACTCAACTTTACTTCGCTTGATTCGCCACAGCACCATTCAACTGCGCTCGACATGAGTCGACTCAACTTTTCCGAAATCGACTTAACTTCGCTCAACTCGACTTGACTCGACTCATCGCAGATCGACGCCACTCTGTTGCCCATCTCGACTTTCAACTTGACTACACTCAGGTCAACTCCGTTCGACATGAGACGACTCGACTTTTCCGGAATCGACTTACCTTCGCTCAACTCGAGTTGACTCGACTCATCGCAGGTCGACGCCACTCTGCTGCACAGCTCGCCTTTCAAGTTGACTACACTCAGGTCGACTCCGCTCGACTTTCCTCGACGTGACTCGTCACCATTAGAGTCGACTAGACATAACTTTTCTCAACACGACGCTTCATCGCGTGGCTCTACTCTACTCGACTCATCTCAGTTTGATGCAACTCTGCTGTGCTCGACTTTCAACTTGACTACACTCTGGTTGACTGCGCTCGACTTTCCTCGACATGACTCATAACCAATATAGTCGACTAGACACAACTTTTCTCGACAAAACGCTTCATCGCGTGACTTTGCTCGAATCGACCCGACTCAGCTGGACTCGACTCCACTCATCTCAGTTGCACGCAACTCTGCTCAACTCGACTTTCAACTTGACTATACTCCGGTCGACTCCTCTCGACCTTCCTCGACGTGACACATCACCATTGGAGTCGACTAGACACTACTTTCTCGACACGACGCTTCATCGCCTAACTCTCCTCATCATGACCCGATTCGGCTGGACTGGACTCAACTTTACTTCGCTTCATTCGGCACGACACGATTCAACTGCGCTCGACATGAGTCGAGTCGACTTTTCCGGAATCGACCTACCTTCGCCCAACTCGACTTGACTCGACTCATCGCAGATTGACGCCACTTTGCTGCCCAGCTCGACTTTCAACTTGACTACACTCAGGTCGATTCCGCTCGACGTTCCTCGACGTGACTCGTCACCATTGGAGTCGAATAGACATAACTTTTCTCCACACGACGCTTCATCGCGTGACTCAACTCTACTCGACTCATTTCAGTTCGATGCAACTCTGTTGTGCTCGACTTTCAACTTTACTACACTCCGGCCGACTGCGCTCGACTTTCCCCGACGTGACTCATCACCATCATAGTCGAGACTAGACACAACTTTTCTTGACAAAACGCTTCTTCGCGTGTCTCTGCTCGAATCGACCCGAGTCGGTTGGACTCGACTCCACTCATCTCAGTTCGACGCAACTCTGCTCTACTTGACTTTCAACTTGACTACACTCCGGTCGACTGCGCTCGCCATTGCTCGACGTGACACATCACCATTGGAGTCGACTAGACACTACTTTCTCGACACGACGCTTCATCGCCTAACACTCCTCATCACGACCCGATTCGTCTGGGTTGGACTCAACTTTACTTCGCTTGATTCGCCATGACACGATTCAACTGCGCTCGACATGACTCGACTCGACTTTTCCGGAATCGACTTACCTTCGCTCAACTCGAGTTGACTCGACTCATCGCAGGTCGACGCCACTCTGTTGCACAGCTCGCCTTTCAACTTGACTACACTCAGGTCGACTCCGCTCGACTTTCCTCGACGTGACTCGTCACCATTGGAGTCGACTAGACATAACTTTTCTCAACACGACGCTTCATCGCGTGGCTCTACTCTACTCGACTCATCTCAGTTCGATGCAACTCTGCTGTGCTCGACTTTCAACTTGACTACACTCCGGCCGACTGCGCTCGACTTTCCTCGACGTGACTCATCACCATTATAGTCGAGACTAGACACAACTTTTCTCAACAAAACGCTTCATCGCGTGACTCTGGTCGAATCGACCCGACTCGGTTGGACTCGACTTCACTCATCTCAGTTCGACGCAACTCTGCTCTGCTCGACTTTCAACTTGACTACACTCCGGTCGACTGCGCTCGACTTTCCTCGACGTGACACATCACCATTGGAGTCGACTAGACACTACTTTCTCGACACGACGCTTGATCGCCTAACTCTCCTCATCACGACCCGATTCGTCTGGATTGGACTCAACATTACTTCGCTTGATTCGCCACGACACGATTCAACTGCGCTCGACATGACTCGACTCGACTTTTCCGGAATCGACTTACCTTCGCTTAACTCGACTTGACTCGACTCATCGCAGATAGACGCAACTTTGGTGCCCAGCTCGACTTTCAACTTGACTACACTCGGGTCGACTCCGCTCGACTTTCCTCGACGTGACTCGTCACCATAGGAGTCGACTAGACATAACTTTTCTCAACACGACGCCTTATCGCGTGACTCTACTCGACACGACTCATCTCAGTTTAACGCAACTCTGCTCTGCTCGACTTTCAACTTGACTACACTCCGGTCGACTGCGCTCGACTTTCCTCGACATGACTCATCACCATTATAGTCGAGTAGACACAACTTTTCTCTGCACGACGCTTCATCGCCTAACTCTCCTTATCACGAACCGATTCAGCTGGACTTGACTCAACTTTACTTCGCTTGATTCGACACGGCATGATTCAACTGCGCTCGACATGAGTCGACTCGACTTTTCCGGAATCGACTTACCTTCGCTCAACTCGACTTGACTAGACTCATCGCAGATCGACGCCACTCTGCTGCCCAGCTCGACTTTCAACTTGATTACACTCAAGTCGACTCCGCTCGACTTTTCCTCGACGTGACTCGTCACCATTGGAGTCGACTAGACATAACTTTTCTCAACACGATGCTTCATCGCGTGACTCTGCTTGACACGACTCATCTCAGTTCGACGCAACTCTGCTCTGCTCGACTTTCAACTTGACTACACTCCGGTTGACTGCGCTCGACTTTCCTCGACCTGACACATCACCATTATAGTCGACTAGACACAACTTTTCTCGACACGACGCTTCAGCTCCACTTTCAACTTGACTACACTCTGCTCGACTTTCCTTGATGTGACTCATCACCGTTGGAGTTGACTAGACACAACTTTTCTCAACACGACGCTTCATCGCGTGACTCTGCTCTACTCAACCCGACTCGGCTGGACACAGCTCGACTCATCTCAGTTGCACGCAACTCTGCTCAACTCGACTTTCAACTTGACTATACTCCGGTCGACTCCGCTCGACCTTCTTCGACGTGACACATCACCATTGGAGTCGACTAGACACTACTTTCTCGACACGACGCTTCATCGCATAATTCTCCCCATCACGACCCGATCCGTCTGGACTGGACTCAACTTTACTTCGCTTGATTCGCCACGGCACGATTCAACTGCGCTCGACATGAGTCCATTCGACTTTTCTGAAATCGACTTACCTTCGCTTAACTCGACTTGACTCGACTCATCGCGAACAACGCAACTCTGGTGCCCAGCTCGACTTTCAACTTGACTACACTCAAGTCGACTCTGCTCGACTTTCCTCGACGTGACTCGTCACCATAGGAGTCGACTAGACATAACTTTTGTCAACACGACGCTTCATCGCGTGACTTTGCTCGACACGACTCATCTCAGTTCGACGCAACTCTGCTCTGCTCGACTTTCAACTTGACTACACTCCGGTCGACTACGCTCGACTTTCCTCGACGTGACTCATCACCATTATAGTCAACTAGACACAACTTTTCTCGACACGACGCTTCAGCTCCACTTTCAACTTGACTACACTCCGCGCGACTTTCCTCGATGTGACTCATCACCGTTGGAGTTGACTAGACACAACTTTTCTCAACACGACGCTTCATCGCGTGACTCTGCTCGACTCGACCCGACTCGGCTGGACAAGGTTCGACTCATCTCAGTTGCACGCAACTCTGCTCAATTCGACTTTCAACTTGACTATACTCCGGTCGACTCCGGTTGACCTTCCTCGACGTGACACATTACCATTGGAGTGGACTAGACACTACTTTCTAGACACGACGCTTCATCCCCTAACTATGCTCATCACGACCCGATTCGTCTGGATTGGACTCAACTTTACTTCGCTTGATTCGCCACGGCACATGATGTGAGCATGGAAATTAGCTTTCAAGAGAAATTTTTAGCTTAAGGATAATAAAACTGAAATTTTTCCCAATTTTAATTTGGTTGTATTTTTCTTTAAGTTGTAAAAGTAAGAATAGCTTATTCCAACATGGAATAAGAATAGGTTATTTAGAATAGGAACAGGCTTAGGTTAAGAGCTTGGATGGCTAAGGGCAGCCCAAACCCACAACCAAGCAGCCCCCTTCCTTTTTTCCTATAAATAAGGGCTCAATGTAAGCAAATGACACCTTTGGTCATTTTATGCTATTGGAATCCAAAATTCCCTTAAGAGAGCAGCTTTCTCTTCTCTTTCTTCTCCTCTTGCTTGTTCTCAAGGTTAAGACCCTTTTCCTTATCATTGGAGCCTCCAATGTGGTGGAACTTGGCTTATCTTCCTAGCTTCCTCTAGCTAGTGGAGTGGCGCCTAGCTTAGGAATTATTTTTCTGCAATTTACATTCTGCCATTTACCTTCTTGCAATTTACGATTCTGGTTCTTAGTTTATGCTTTAATTTTCAGCCCCTTTCCCCTTTAATTTTGGTCATTTTCGTTTTGCCCTTTCTTCCATTTCTGCACTTTATTTCCAGCCTTTAATTCTTGCAATCACCTTCCCCAATTCCCTTTTTACATTCTGCAAATTTATGTTTCCTCTTCTTTTCATTTTTATGCACAATTTTGTGCTACATTGAACACAATTTCAGGAGCTCCCAAAACTGCTCTGAATTTGGAGCTTCAATCCTACCTCCAACTAGGTCCATCCTCCTCCTCCCAAGTGGGTTGTATTACCAAACCCACAACCAAGCAACCCCCTTCCTTTTTTCCTATAAATAAGGGCGTAATGTAAGCAAATGGCACCTTTGGTCATTTTATGCTATTGGAATCCGAAATTCCCTTGAGAGAGCAGCTTTCTCTTCTCTTTCTTCTCCTCTTGCTTGTTCTTGAGGTTATGACCCTTTTCCTTATCATTGGAGCCTCCAATGTGGAGGAACTTGGCTTATCTTCCTAGCTTCCTCTAGCTAGTGGAGTGGCGCCTAGCTTAGGAATTATTTTTTTGCAATTTACATTCTGCCATTTACCTTCTTGCAATTTACAATTCTGGTTCTTAGTTTATGCTTTAATTTTCAGCCCCTTTCCCCTTTAATTTTGGTCATTTTCGTTTTGCCCTTTCTTCCATTTCTGCACTTTATTTCCAGCCTTTAATTCTTGCAATCACCTTCCCCAATTCCCTCTTTACATTCTGCAAATTTATGTTTCCTCTTCTTTTCATTTTTATGCACAATTTTGTGCTACATTGAACACAATTTGAGGAGCTCCCAAAACTGCTCTGAATTTTGAGCTTTAATCCTACCTCCAACTAGGTCCATCCTCCTCCTCCCAAGTGGGTGGTATTATGTGGTATCAAGAGCTTGTTGTTTGGAGGTAACTTCTCTCACTTTTCTCCTTCATTTTTCATCATCTTCTTCTCTCATTTTCGTCTCTGTTTTTGTTCCAGTTTTTCTGCATATTTTCAGCCCCTTCTTGCTTGAATTCACATGTAATTTGTGTTGCTTTGAGTCATATGTTGTTGGATCCTTGCTTGAACATCAATTTAATCGGTGAATTTGCTCAAAATTGCATCAAAATGTCAAGAAATTGAAGAACCCCTTTTCTGGTTTTTTTCTGGGTATTTCCAGCAAGAACACATCTATTGTTCTCTCAAATCCTTTGGACTTTGTGGGTTTTGTTGTTGAAATTGTAACTTGATCATTGTTGCCTCAAAAATCCCTCAATCATTTTGGAAAAATTTCTGAAAATTGTTCATCATGTTCATCACTGTTCTTCATGTGTTCTTGAGGAAGTTTGTGTTTGATCTTTGAAAAAATTGTTGTTGGATGTTTAAGTGTTAATCATGTGCTTGTTTTTGGAGTGATATAAGTGTACATTACATTTTCCTAAAAGATACAAGACAAAAAGCAAGAATCAACAAAGAACAAAAACGAAAAAAAAACGTGAAAAAAAAAATCTGGGCAGAATTTTTTTCAAATAAAAAAGTAGAAAAAAAATAAAAAAAATTCCAGAGTTGAATGATCTTCAAGTTTCATTTTATTGTATTTCAATTGTAATATTTGAGTTGAGTTTGGGATCAATTGAAGTGTCTTGAACAACTTGAGTTGGATTTATCCTCTTGAATGAACTATGATGCATATGAATGATTTTCTTTCAAAGAAAGGTTAAGTTCAGTTTTAAGAACAATTCACACAAGTTTGTAATCCATTCATCCTTCTTGAATTCCTTTTGAGTGCCTTCTTTTTTCACCACTTAATTGTTGCTTGTCTTCTTTGAATTATAGTTTGTCACAATTTTAATCCCTTTGAGTTTAGCTAATTTTTGTGATAAGAGTTTCTTGTTTGTCCCCAAAATTCCTATGTTTTGTCCATTCTGGAATTCTGAATGAGTTGAGTTTTTACCACATTGGAAACATCAAGGCCTCTAATTTTAAGTTGAATATGTGTTTTTTCTTCAAGGGTAAAGCAAGACCAAATTGAGTGACTAAGAGTGGCAAACACTGGTGAGGAAGGAAGTAATTGGTTTTAATTGTGCTAACAATTTCTTGGTTTGCAAAGCATTCTTTGTTTAATTTTGTATGCAGCCCTAAGAAAGAAATTTTGTTTGACTTGGAGCTGAACTTTGGAGAAGACTTGGACTTGAAGCTTGACTTGAAGAATTTACCCATTTGTAATAGATTAGGATTTCTCTTACTAGGACTTTCTTTTTGGTGTAATTTTAGAATTTGGTTGTAGTAGGGTTATAATATTGTAATCCTTTTGATTTAGTTTGTACTTAGGAATTTTCCTTGTAATTTTGTTAGTAATTGTGTGTAAGTTCCAAGGCCTTTGTGTGGTTTTAAGGAGCCATAAGAGGGAGTCTAAGTGTGCTTGTTTAAAGGAGTAATAAGGGGGTTCCATAATTGCTAGGTTTACAACTTAGCCTATGTGACTACTTGTTACTTATCTTTTCCTATCTTGGGCCTTGGTTTGTGTAAGAAACCAATTAACTTTCTGCATTTTAATTTCTTAATTGTTCAAGTGTTTTATGTGGTAGGAATTTGTACTTAGAATATTTGTGATTTTCTTAATTGATTTGTTTCATATCTTGTGTCTTGAGTGGAGAGCATCATGAGTGAAAATGAATATCCACCTAGCTTCAATAGGTTACAACTAGAAGCCCTTACCCAAACCTTTGAAAAAATGTTAAGAAAACAAAGTGAACAATTTGAAGATCGCTTGTATGAACTAGAAAAGAGGAATGAGACTTTGTTTAAAAAGAAACAAAATGAAGGGTCTAGTAGTTCTAAGAAAAACAAAAATAAAATTGATTCACCTAGGGAGGAACTTTCACAAGAAGAATTCTATGAATCCCCTAGAAGAAACCAAAGGAATAATCACAGGGGTGGGAATCAAGGTAGGCATGAGAGTGATAGGGAATCATCTAGGTCTCCACTCAGGGTTAGAAATTCATCTAGGAGTAGGATCCATAGAAGTAGAGATAGACATTCTCCTAGCCATCATAGTCGTAGAGCCTCTTCTAGGATTTGGAATAGAGGTAGGAGAGAAAATGGAAACCAAGAAAGAATAGATGGAACCAAGTTTAGAATTCCAAAATTTCAAGGGTTGAATGACCCTGAAATCTACCTATCATGGGAGTTGAAGGTAGAGCAAATTTTCATGTGCTATGAAGTAAGGGAGGAACATAGGGTAAAGCTAGCTAGTCTTGAATTTTCAGACTATGCTTTGATTTGGTGGGATAAGCTAGTGAAAGAGAGAGCAAGATTTCATCCTATTGAGACTTGGGAAGAAATGAAAGCCATCCTTAGGAATAGGTATGTACCACCTCATTACCTTAGGGAGCTTCATAATAGGCTCCAAAGATTAACCCAAGGTAATAGGACTGTTGATGAGTACTACAAAGATATGGAGGTAGCCATCATTAGAGCCAACATAGAAGAATGTGAGGAGGCTAGAATGGCAAGATTCCTTGAAGGGCTTAAGGATGAGATTAGGGATGTTGTGGAACTCCACAACTATATGAGTTTGAATGAACTCTACCACCAAGCCCAAAAGGTAGAACAACAACTCCATAGGAAAGGTAAGAGTAGATACTCAACCTCAAAGCTTTCTTGGAAGGAAAATAAGAGGAAGGAAGGCCACAAGGATGTTCCTTTTAAGCCTAAAGATCCTAGGGAAATTAAAGATCCCAAGAAAAAAAAGGCCAACACCCCATCCACTCCGATAAAAAAGGAATCATCCATTAAGTGTTTCAAGTGTTTGGTACGAGGTCACATTGCCTCTCAATGCCCTAACAAGAAGAGCATGATCCTTAGAGATAGTGGACAAGTCTCATCTTTGGAATCCTCAAATGAAAAGTCTAGCTCTAGTGGCACTAGCTCTTCTAGTGAAGAAGGATTAGAGTATGCGCCCGAAGGTGATCTTCTTGTTGTTAGGAGATTAATAGGAAGCATGGTCATGGGGGAAGATGAGAGCCAAAGAGAAAATATTTTTCACACAAGGTGTGTGATTGGGGGGAAGACATGTTCTTTGATTATAGATGGGGGAAGTTGCACCAACGTGGCTAGTGCTAGGCTAGTACAAAAGCTAGGATTAACGAGTACCCCACATCCTAGGCCTTACAAGTTACAATGGTTGAGTGACAATTTAGCACAATACAACCCACTTGGGAGGAGGAGGATGGACCTAGTTGGAGGTAGGATTGAAGCTCAAAATTCAGGGTAGTTTTGGGAGCTCCTCAAATTGTGTTCAATGTAGCACAAAATTGTGCATAAAAATGAAAAGAAGAGGAAACATAAATTTGCAGAATGTAAAGAGGGAATTGGGGAAGGTGATTGCAAGAATTAAAGGCTGGAAATAAAGTGCAGAAATGGAAGAAATGGCAAAATGAAAATGACCCAAAATTAAAGGGAAAAGGGGCTGAAAATTAAAATATAAACTAAGAACCAGAATTGTAAATTGCGAGAAGGTAAATGGCAGAATGTAAATTGTGGGTTTGGGCTGCCCTTAGCCAACCAAGCTCTTAACCTAAGCCTGTTCCTATTCTAAATAACCTATTCTTATTCCATGTTGGAATAAGCTATTCTCACTTTTACAACTTAAAGAAAAATACAACCAAATTAAAATTAGGAAAAATTTCAGTTTTATTATCCTTAAGCTAAAAATTTCTCTTGAAAGCTAATTTCCATGCTCACCTTTGGTCATTTTATGCTATTGGAATCCGAAATTCCCTTGAGAGAGCAGTTTTCTCTTCTCTTTCTTCTCCTCTTGCTTGTTCTTGAGGTTAAGACCCTTTTCCTTATCATTGGAGCCTCCAATGTGGAGGAACTTGGCTTATCTTCCTAGCTTCCTCTAGCTAGTGGAGTGGCGCCTAGCTTAGGAATTATTTTTTTGCAATTTACATTCTGCCATTTACCTTCTTGCAATTTACAATTCTGGTTCTTAGTTTATGCTTTAATTTTCAGCTCCTTTCCCCTTTAATTTTGGTCATTTTCGTTTTGCCCTTTCTTCCATTTCTGCACTTTATTTCCAGCCTTTAATTCTTGCAATCACCTTCCCCAATTCCCTCTTTACATTCTGCAAATTTATGTTTCCTCTTCTTTTCATTTTTATGCACAATTTTGTGCTACATTGAACACAATTTGAGGAGCTCCCAAAACTGCTCTGAATTTTGAGCTTCAATCCTACCTCCAACTAGGTCCATCCTCCTCCTCCCTAGCTTCAAGATGACATTTCTTCATGATATTCCTTCCTTTTGAGAAGTAATGCTTCCACCTCTTGTTGAATTCTCTTGGCCCTTGACCTAGTGGTTGGTCCCTTAATGGTGGTGCTCACATCATCCCCTCCCTCTTGAAGAGCATTCGACCTCGAATGGAAGTCATCATCTGCAAGGCAAGGAGTTAAGTCAGATATATTAAAAGTAGCATGCACCCCATAATCACCAGGTAAATCAAGTTTATATGCATTAGGATTAACTCTTTCAATTACCTGAAATGGGCCATCTCCCCGAGGATAGAGTTTTGATTTCCTAAGACCAGGGAAGCGTTCTTTTCTTAAGTGTAACCAAACCCAATCACCAGGTTCAAGTACAAGTTCTTTCCTTTTTTTATTAGCCATTCTAGCATAATGTTCAGTTTTCTTTTCAATTTGTTGCTTTACCTTAGTGTGAAGTTGCTTAACATATTCAGCCTTTTGGGCTCCATCTTTATTATGATATTCAACCACATTAGGTAAAGGAATTAGATCAAGGGGAGTAAGGGGATTAAATCCATAGACTACTTCAAAAGGACTATGCAAGGTAGTGGTATGGGTAGCCCTGTTGTAAGCAAACTCTATGTGAGGCAAACATTCTTCCCAAGACCTAATATTTTTCTGAACAAAAACCCTTAACAAGGTGGAAAGAGTCCTATTTACCACTTCAGTTTGGCCATCAGTTTGTGGATGGCAAGTGGTGGAAAACAAAAGTTTAGTTCCTAACCTAGACCATAGTGTCCTCCTAAAATGACTAAGGAACTTGGTGTCTCTATCAGAAACTATACTCTTAGGGATTCCATGTAATCTCACCACTTCTCTAAAGAACAATTTTGCTATGTGACTAGCATCATCAACCTTGTGGCAAGGAATAAAGTGAGCCATCTTAGAAAACCTATCTACTACCACAAAGATTGAGTCCATGCCCCTTTGGGTTCTAGGCAATCCTAACACAAAGTCCATGCTAATGTCAACCCATGGGACATTGGGGATAGGAAGAGGAGTGTAAAGGCCATGGGGCATTGACCTAGATTTAGCCTTTTTGCATACAATACATTGGGCACAAAGTCTTTGAACATATCTTTTCATGCGTGGCCAAAAGAAATGCTCTTTAAGGATATCCAAAGTCTTTTGGATTCCAAAGTGACCCATTAACCCCCCTTGGTGGGATTCTCTTAAGATGAGATCCCTAATGGTTCCTTTAGGCACACAAACTCTATTGTTCTTAAATAAGACTCCCTCATGCCTAAAGTATCCATCACAGGCTTTTTGGGTACATGACTTGTAGAGATCTCCAAACTCTTAAGTCATTTGGGTATAGCTCCCCAAAGTTTTCAAAACCAATCAAGGTGGTTCCTAAAGAATTTAACAAAGTTTGTCTTCTAGATAGGGCATCAGCCACCTTATTGATCTTTCCTTGCTTATGTTTAATGACATAGGGGAACTACTCCAAAAACTCAACCCATTTAGCATGTCTCCTATTCAACTTCTTTTGACCCTTAAGGTATTTTAGTGACTCGTGATCACTATGTATGATGAACTCCTTGGTCAACAAGTAATGTTGCCAAGTTTGAAGGGCCCTAATGAGTGCATAGAGCTTTTTGTCATAGGTAGGGTAATTAAGGGACGCTCCATTTAGTTTTTCACTAAAGTAAGCTATGGGATGTCCCTCTTGCAATAAAACTGCCCCTATCCCAACATTAGAAGTATCACATTCTAACTCAAATTTTTTGCTAAAGTTTGGAAGAGCTAGCATGGGTGCTTGGGTAAGTCTCTCTTTCAAGGCTTGAAAGGCCTTGGCTTGTTTTTCCCCCCATTCAAATTTGACATTTTTCTTGACTAAGTCATTTAGAGGTGATGCTATGGTACTAAAATCTTTCACAAACCTCCTATAGAAGCTTGCAAGTCCATGAAAACTCCTAACCTCTCCTTTATTTTTGGGGGAAGGCCAATCCTTGATGGCCTTGACTTTCTCTTCATGTACTTGGACACCTTCTTTGCTTACCACAAAGCCTAAGAATACAACTCTATCCAAGCAGAAGGAGCACTTTTCTAGGTTGGCAAAGAGTTGGGCCTCTCTTAGCACAAATAACACTTCTCTAAGGTGTCCTATGCTCCTCAAGGGATTTGGAGTATACAAGGATGTCATCAAAGTATACTACCACACACTTTCCTATCAAATCCCTCAAAACATGGTGCATCAACCTCATAAAAGTGCTAGGAGCATTTGATAACCCAAAAGGCATTACCAACCACTCAAAGAGACCAAACTTGGTCTTAAAGGCAGTCTTCCACTCATCCCCTTCTTTCATCCTAATTTGGTGATATCCACTCTTGAGGTCTATCTTAGAGAAAATTTTGGAACCATGTAAATCTTCCAACAAGTCATCTAACCTAGGTATGGGATACCTATACCTAATGGTTATTTGGTTTATAGCCCTACAATCAACACACATTCTCCAAGATCCATCTTTCTTAGGGACAAGTAAAACTGGGACTGCACATGGACTCAAGCTCTCTCTTATCCACCCTTTTTCTAGAAGCTCCCCTACTTGTTTTTGGATTTCTTTAGTTTCTTCAGGATTACTTCTATAGGCTGGCCTATTTGGTAAGGAAGCACTAGGCACCAAGTCTATTTGATGTTCAATACCCCTAACAGGTGGCAACCCTAGAGGTAACTCTTTTGGGAACACATCTTGGAACTCTTCTAGAAGTTCTTGAAGTTCACTAGACTCAAGGTTTGGTTGAGTATTCAAGCAATACTCTTTGCACATGAGCATGTACATGGGTTGTCTAGCTAGAAGAGTTTGCCTAATTTCTCCTTGATTGATGAAGAGGTTTTTATCATTTTTCTCATGTCTCAACTTCTTATCTTTTTTTATATTCTTTCCTTTAATTCCCTTCTTTTCTTCCTCTCTTTTCTTTTTCATTTGTACTTGATCTTTACAAACCTCACTAGGGGCCAAGGGAACTAAGGTGACCTTTTGGGAATTGAAAACAAAGGAATACCTATTGCTATGCCCATCATGGTGAACTTTCCTATCAAATTGCCATGGCCTTCCCAAGAGCACATGACTTGCTTCCATGGGCACAACATCACAAGTTACTTGGTCAAGATACCTACCTATGGAAAAGGCAACTAAGACTTGCTTATCCACTAAGAGGTCCCCATTGTCACTCAACCATTGCAACTTGTAAGGCCTAGGATGTGGGGTAGTGGTTAATCCTAACTTTTGTACTAGCCTAGCACTAGCCACGTTGGTGCAACTTCCCCCATCTATAATCAAAGAACATGTCTTCCCCCCAATCACACACCTTGTGTGAAAAATATTTTCTCTTTGGCTCTCATCTCCCCCCATGACCATGTTTCTTGTTTATCCCCAAAATTCCTATGTTTTGTCCATTCTTGAATTCTGAATGAGTTGAGTTTTTACCACATTGGAAACATCAAGGCCTCTAATTTTAAGTTGAATATGTGTTTTTTCTTCAAGGGTAAAGCAAGACCAAATTGAATGACTAAGAGTGGCAAACACTGGTGAGGAAGGAAGTAATTGGTTTTAATTGTGCTAACAATTTCTTGGTTTGCAAAGCATTCTTTGTTTAATTTTGTATGCAGCCCTAAGAAAGAAATTTTGTTTGACTTGGGGCTGAACTTGGAGAAGACTTGGACTTGAAGCTTGACTTGAAGAATTTACCCATTTGTAATAGATTAGGATTTCTCTTACTAGGACTTTCTTTTTGGTGTAATTTTAGAATTTGGTTGTAGTAGGGTTATAATATTGTAATCCTTTTGATTTAGTTTGTACTTAGGAATTTTCCTTGTAATTTTGTTAGTAATTGTGTGTAAGTTCCAAGGCCTTTGTGTGGTTTTAAGGAGCCATAAGAGGGAGTCTAAGTGTGCTTGTTTAAAGGAGTAATAAGGGGGTTCCATAATTGCTAGGTTTACAACTTAGCCTATGTGACTACTTGTTACTTATCTTTTCCTATCTTGGACCTTGGTTTGTGTAAGAAACCAATTAACTTTCTGCATTTTAATTTCTTAATTGTTCAAGTGTTTTATGTGGTAGGAATTTGTACTTAGAATATTTGTGATTTTCTTAATTGATTTGTTTCATATCTTGTGTCTTGAGTGGAGAGCATCATGAGTGAAAATGAATATCCACCTAGCTTCAATAGGTTACAACTAGAAGCCCTTACCCAAACCTTTGAAAAAATGTTAAGAAAACAAAGTGAACAATTTGAAGATCGCTTGTATGAACTAGAAAAGAGGAATGAGACTTTGTTTAAAAAGAAACAAAATGAAGGGTCTAGTAGTTCTAAGAAAAACGAAAATAAAATTGATTCACCTAGGGAGGAACTTTCACAAGAAGAATTCTATGAATCCCCTAGAAGAAACCAAAGGAATAATCACAGGGGTAGGAATCAAGGTAGGCATGAGAGTGATAGGGAATCATCTAGGTCTCCACTCAGCGTTAGAAATTCATCTAGGAGTAGGATCCATAGAAGTAGAGATAGACATTCTCCTAGCCATCATAGTCGTAGAGCCTCTTCTAGGATTTGGAATAGAGGTAGGAGAGAAAATGGAAACCAAGAAAGAATAGATGGAACCAAGTTTAGAATTCCAAAATTTCAAGGGTTGAATGACCCTGAAATCTACCTATCATGGGAGTTGAAGGTAGAGCAAATTTTCATGTGCTATGAAGTAAGGGAGGAACATAGGGTAAAGCTAGCTAGTCTTGAATTTTCAGACTATGCTTTGATTTGGTGGGATAAGCTAGTGAAAGAGAGAGCAAGATTTCATCCTATTGAGACTTGGGAAGAAATGAAAGCCATCCTTAGGAATAGGTATGTACCACCTCATTACCTTAGGGAGCTTCATAATAGGCTCCAAAGATTAACCCAAGGTAATAGGACTGTTGATGAGTACTACAAAGATATGGAGGTAGCCATCATTAGAGCCAACATAGAAGAATGTGAGGAGGCTAGAATGGCAAGATTCCTTGAAGGGCTTAAGGATGAGATTAGGGATGTTGTGGAACTCCACAACTATATGAGTTTGAATGAACTCTACCACCAAGCCCAAAAGGTAGAACAACAACTCCATAGGAAAGGTAAGAGTAGATACTCAACCTCAAAGCTTTCTTGGAAGGAAAATAAGAGGAAGGAAGGCCACAAGGATGTTCCTTTTAAGCCTAAAGATCCTAGGGAATTAAAGATCCCAAGAAAAAAAAGGCCAACACCCCATCCACTCCGATAAAAAAGGAATCATCCATTAAGTGTTTCAAGTGTTTGG
Organism: Canavalia gladiata; assembly: GCA_037954105.1. Taxonomy (NCBI): domain Eukaryota; kingdom Viridiplantae; phylum Streptophyta; class Magnoliopsida; order Fabales; family Fabaceae; genus Canavalia; species Canavalia gladiata. The sequence continues at coordinate 32,823,984 of CM075660.1, forward strand.
GACGAGGGCACATTGCCTCTCAATGCCCTAACAAGAAGAGCATGATCCTTAGAGATAATGGACAAGTCTCATCTTTGGAATCCTCAAATGAAAAGTCTAGCTCTAGTGCCACTAGCTCTTCTAGTGAAGAAGGATTAGAGTATGCCCCCGAAGGTGATCTTCTTGTTGTTAGGAGATTAATAGGAAGCATGGTCATGGGGGAAGGTGAGAGCCAAAGAGAAAATATTTTTCACACAAGGTGTGTGATTGGGGGGAAGACATGTTCTTTGATTATAGATGGGGGAAGTTGCACCAACGTGGCTAGTGCTAGGCTAGTACAAAAGCTAGGATTAACGAGTACCCCACATCCTAGGCCTTACAAGTTACAATGGTTGAGTGACAATGTAGCACAATACAACCCACTTGGGAGGAGGAGGATGGACCTAGTTGGAGGTAGGAATGAAGCTCAAAATTCAGGGCAGTTTTGGGAGCTCCTCAAATTGTGTTCAATGTAGCACAAAATTGTGCATAAAAATGAAAAGAAGAGGAAACATAAATTTGCAGAATGTAAAGAGGAAACAAAATTGTGTTCTTTTTCATTTGTACTTGATCTTTACAAACCTTAGTACGGGCCAAGGGAACTAAGGTGACCTTTTGGGAATTGAAAACAAAGGAATACCTATTGCTATGCCCACCATGGTGAACTTTCCTATCAAATTGCCATGGCCTTCCCAAGAGCACATAACTTGCTTCCATAGGCACAAAATCACAAGTTACTTGGTCAAGATACGTACGTATGGAAAAGGCAACTAAGACTTGCTTATCCACTAAGAGGTCCCCATTGTCACTCAACCATTGCAACTTGTAAGGCCTAGGATGTGAGGTAGTGGTTAATCCTAGCTTTTGTACTAGCCTAGCACTAGCCACGTTGGTGCAACTTCCCCCATCTATAATCAAAGAACATGTCAACCCTTGAAATTTTGGAATTCTAAACTTGGTTCCATCTATTCTTTCTTGGTTTCCATTTTCTCTCCTACCTCTATTCCTAATCATAGAAGAAGCTCTACGACTATGATGACTAGGAGAATGTCTATCTCTACTTCTATGGATCCTACTCCTAGATGAATTTCTAACCCTAAGTGGAGACCTAGATGATTCCCTATCACTCTCATGCCTACCTTGATTCCCACCCCTGTAATTATTCCTTTGGTTTCTTCTAGGGGATTCATAGAATTCTTCTTGTGAAAGTTCCTCCCTAGGTGAATCAATTTTATTTTTGTTTTTCTTAGAACTACTAGGCCCTTCATTTTGTTTCTTTTTAAACAAAGTCTCATTCCTCTTTTCTAGTTCATACAAGCGATCTTCAAATTGTTCACTTTGTTTTCTTAACATTTTTTCAAAGGTTTGGGTAAGGGCTTCTAGTTGTAACCTATTGAAGCTAGGTGGATAATCATTTTCACTCATGATGCTCTCCACTCAAGACACAAGATATGAAACAAATCAATTAAGAAAATCACAAATATTCTAAGTACAAATTCCTACCACATAAAACACTTGAACAATTAAGAAATTAAAATGCAGAAAGTAAATTGGTTTCTTACACAAACCAAGGTCCAAGATATGGAAAGATAAGTAACAAGTAGTCACATAGGCTATGTTGTAAACCTAGCAATTATGGAACCCCCTTATTACTCCTTTCAACAAGCACACTTAGACTCCCCCTTATGGCTCCTTAAAACCACACAAGGGCCTTGGAACTTACACACAATTACTAACAAAATTACAAGGAAAATTCCTAAATACAAACTAAATCAAAAGGATTACAATATTATAACCCTACTACAACCAAATTCTAAAATTACACCAAAAAGAAAGTCCTAGTAAGAGAAATCCTAATCTATTACAAATGGGTAAATTCTTCAAGTCAAGCTTCAAGTCCAAGTCTTCTCCAAGTTCAGCTCCAAGTCAAACAAAATTTCTTTCTTAGGGCTGCATACAAAAATTAAACAAAGAATGCTTTGCAAACCAAGAAATTGTTAGCACAATTAAAACCAATTACTTCCTTCCTCACCAGTGTTTGCCACTCTTAGTCACTCAATTTGGTCTTGCTTTACCCTTGAAGAAAAAACACATATTCAACTTAAAATTAGAGGCCTTGATGTTTCCAATGTGGTAAAAACTCAACTCATCCAAAATTCAAGAATGGACAAAACATAGGAATTTTGGGGACAAACAAGAAACTCTTATCACAAAAATTAGCTAAACTCAAAGGAATTAAAATTGTGACAAACTAGAATTCAAAGAAGACAAGCAAATATTAAGTGGTGAAAAAAGAAGGCACTCAAAAGGAATTCAAGAAGGATGAATGGATTACAAACTTGTGTGAATTGTTCTTAAAAATGAACTTAACCTTTCTTTGAAAGAAAATCATTCATATGCATCATAGTTCATTCAAGAGGATAAATCCAACTCAAGTTGTTCAAGACACTTCAATTGATCCCAAACTCAACTCAAATATTACAATTGAAATACAATAAAATGAAACTTGAAGATCATTCAACTCTGAAATTTATTTTTTTTATTTTTTTTTGAAAAAAATTCTGCCCAGATTTTTTTTTTCACGTTTTTTTTTTCGTTTTTGTTCTTTGTTGATTCTTGCTTTTTGCCTTGTATCTTTTAGGAAAATGTAATGTACACTTATATCACTCCAAAAACAAGCACATGATTAACACTTAAACATCCAACAACAATTTTTTCAAAGATCAAACACAAAGTTCCTCAAGAACACATGAGGAACAGTGATGAACATGATGAACAATTTTCAGAAATTTTGCCAAAATGATTGAGGGATTTTTGAGGCAACAATGATAAAGTTACAATTTCAACAACAAAACCCACAAAGTCCAAAGGATTTGAGAGAACAATAGATGTGTTCTTGCTGGAAATACCCAGAAAAAAAACCAGAAAAGGGGTTCTTCAATTTCTTGACATTTTGATGCAATTTTGAGCAAATTCACCGATTAAATTGATGTTCAAGCAAGGATCCAACAACATATGACTCAAAGAAAGACAAATTACATGTGAATTCAAGTAAGAAGGGGCTGAAAATATGCAGAAAAACTGGAACAAAAACAGAGACGAAAATGAGAGAAGAAGATGATGAAAAATGAAGGAGAAAAGTGAGAGAAGTTACCTCCAAACAACAAGCTCTTGATACCACATAATACAACCCACTTGGGAGGAGGAGGATGGACCTAGTTGGAGGTAGGATTGAAGCTCAAAATTCAGAGCAGTTTTGGGAGCTCCTCAAATTGTGTTCAATGTAGCACAAAATTGTGCATAAAAATGAAAAGAAGAGGAAACATAAATTTGCAGAATGTAAAGAGGGAATTGGGGAAGGTGATTGCAAGAATTAAAGGCTGGAAATAAAGTGCAGAAATGGAAGAAACGGAAAAACGAAAATGACCAAAATTAAAGGGGAAAGGGGCTGAAAATTAAAGCATAAACTAAGAACCAGAATTGTAAATACAAAGAAGGTAAATGGCAGAATGTAAATTGCAGAAAAATAATTCCTAAGCTAGGCGCCACTCCACTAGCTAGAGGAAGCTAGGAAGATAAGCCAAGTTCCACCACATTGGAGGCTCCAATGATAAGGAAAAGGGTCTTAACCTCAAGAGCAAGCAAGAGGAGAAGAAAGAGAAGAGAAAACTGCTCTCTCAAGGGAATTTCGGATTCCAATAGCATAAAATGACCAAAGGTGTCATTTGCTTACATTAAGCCCTTATTTATAGGAAAAAGGGAAGGGGGCTGCTTGGTTGTGGGTATGGGCTGCTCCTAGCCAACCAAGCCCTTAAGCTAAGCCTATTCCTATTATAAATAGTCTAATTTTATCCCATGTTGGAATAAACTATCCCTACTTTTACAAGTTAAGACAAATACAATCAAATTGAAATTACTAATTTTAGATTTATTCTTCCTAAGCTAAAATTTTGAAATCTACAATTTCCTTGATTGATAATTCCGTGGATAACATTTCCTCATGATATTCCTTCCTTTTGAGAAGTAATGCTTCCACCTCTTGTTAAATTCTCTTGGCCCTTGACCTAGTGGTTGGTCCCTTAATGGTGGTGCTCACATCAATTGGAGTCGACTAGGCACAACTTTTCTCGACACGATGCTTCATAACCTGACTTTGCTCAACTCGACTCGACTCGACTCGATTCGACTCATCCAACGTAGACTCGCTTTGCCTCCACTCGACTTCTCTTGATTCGCGACAACACAATTCAACAGCGCTCGATATGAGTCGACTCAACGTTTCCCGAATCTACTCAACTTCGCTCAACTCGGCTTGACTCGACTCATCATAGTTCGACGCAACTCTGCTCAACTCGACTTTCAACTTGACTACACTCCGCTCGACTTTCCTCGACATGACTCGTCACCATCGGAGTCGACGAGACACAACTTTTCTCAACACGACCCTTCATCGCGTGACTCTGCTCAACTTGAACCGACTCGGCTAGACTCGACTCATCGCAGTTCGACGCAACTCTGCTCTACTCGACTTTCAACTTGACTATACTCTAGTCAACTCCGCTCGACTTTCCTCGACATGACTCGTCACCATTGGACACCACTAGGCACAACTTTTCTCAACTCGATGCTTCATCACCTGACTCTGCTCGACTCGATCTGACTTGACTGGACTCGACTCGATTCGACTCCTCCCAACTAGACTCGCTTTGTCTCCACTCGACTTCTCTTGAATTGCGACGGCACAATTCAACAGCGCTCGATATGAGTCGACTCAACTTTTCCCAAATCAACTCAACTTCGCTCAACTCAGCTCGACTCGACTCATCGCAATTCGACGCAACTCTGCTCAGCTCGACTTTCCACTTGACTACACTCCGGTCGACTCCGCTCAATTTTCCTCGACATGTCTCGTCACCATTGGGGTCGACGAGACAAAACTTTTCTCAACACGACAATTCATCGCGTGACTCTGCTCGACTGGACCCGACTCGGCTCGACTCGACTCATCGCAGTTCGGCGCCACTCTGCTCTGCTCGGCTTTCAACTTGACTATACTCCGGTCGAGTCTGCTCGACTTTCCTCGACATGACTTGTCACCATTGGAGTCGACGAGACAAAACTTTTCTCAACACGACGCTTGATCGCCAGACTCTGCCCGACTCGACCTGACACGGCTCGACTCGACTCATCGCAGTTCGGCACCACTCTGCTCTGCTCGGCTTTCAACTTGACTATACTCCGGTCGACTCCGTTCGATTTTCCTCGACGTGACTCGTCACCATTGAAGTCGATTAGGCACAACTTTTCTCGACACGATGCTTCATCACCTGACTGTGCTCGACTCAACCTAACTCGACTCGATTCGACTCATCCCAACTAGACTCGCTTTGCCTCCACTCGACCTCTCTTGAATCGCGACGGCACAATTCCACAGCGCTCCATATGAGTCGACTCAACTTTTCCCGAATCAACTCAACTTCGCTTAACTCGGCTCGGCTCGACTCATCGCAATTCGACGCAACTCTGCTCAGCTCGACTTTTAACTTGACTACACTCCGGTCGACTCCGCTCGACTTTCCTCGACATGACTCGTCACCATTGGGGTCGACGAGACACAACTTTTCTCAACACGACGCTTCATCGCGTGACTCTGCTCGACTGGACCCGACTCGGCTCGACTCGACTCATCGCAGTTCGGCGCCACTCTGCTCTGCTCGGCTTTCAACTTGACTATACTCCGGTCGAGTCCGCTCGACTTTCCTCGACATGACTCGTCACCATTGGAGTCGACGAGACAAAACATTTCTCAACACGACGCTTGATCGCCAGACTCTGCTCGACTCGCCCTGACTCGACTCATCGTAGTTTGGCGCCACTTTGCTCTGCTCGCCTTTCAACTTAACTATACTCCGGTCGACTCTGCTCGACTTTCCTCGACGTGACTCGTCACCATTGGAGTCGATTAGGCACAACTTTTCTCGACACGATGCTTCATCACCTGACTGTGCTCGACTCAACCTAACTCGACTAGACTCGACTCGATTCGACTCATCCCAACTAGACTCGCTTTGCCTCCACCCGACTTCTCTTTAATCGCGACGGCACAATTCAACAGCGCTCGATATGAGTCGACTCATCTTTTCCCGAATCTACTCAACTTTGCTCAACTCGGCTCGACTCGACTCAACGCAATTCGACGCAACTCTGCTCAGCTCGACTTTCAACTTGACTACACTCCGGTCGACTCTGCTTGATTTTCCTCGACATGTCTCGTCACCATTGGGGTCGACGAGACACAACTTTTCTCAACACGACGCTTCATCGCGTGACTCTGCTCGACTGGACCCGACTCGGCTCGACTCGACTCATCGCAGTTTGGCGCCACTCTGCTCTGCTCGGCTTTCAACTTGACTATACTCCGGTCGAGTCCGCTCGACTTTCCTCAACATGACTCGTCACCATTGGAGTCGACGAGACAAAAGTTTTCTCAACACGACGCTTGATCGCCAGACTCTGCTCGACTCGACCTGACTCGGCTCGACTCGACTCATCGTAGTTCGGCGCCACTCTGCTCTGCTCGCCTTTCAACTTAACTATACTCCGGTCGACTCTGCTCGACATTCCTCGACGTGACTCGTCACCATTGGAGTCGATTAGGCACAACTTTTCTCGACACGATGCTTCATCACCTGACTGTGCTCGACTCAACCTAACTCGACTAGACTCGACTCAATTCGACTCATCCCAACTAGACTCGCTTTGCCTCCACCCGACTTCTCTTTAATCGCGACAGCACAATTCAACAGCGCTCGATATGAGTCGACTCATCTTTTCCCGAATCAACTCAACTCGCCCAACTCGGTTCGACTCGACTCATCGCAATTCGACGCAACTCTGCTCAGCCTGACTTTCAACTTGACTACACTCCGGTCGACTCCGCTCGACTTTCCACGACATGACTCGTCACCATTGCGGTCAACGAGACACAACTTTTCTCAACACGACGCTTCATCGCGTGACTCTGCTCGACTGGACCCGACCCGGCTCGACTCGACTCATCGCAGTTCGTCGCTACTCTGCTCTGCTCGGCATTCAACTTTACTATACTCCGGTCGAGTCCGCTCGACTTTCCTCGACTTGACTCGTCACCATTGGAGTCGACGAGACACAACTTTTCTCAACACGACACTTGATCGCCTGACTCTGCTCGACTCGACTCATCGCAGTTCGGTGCCACTCTGCTCTGCTTGGCTTTCAACTTGACTCTACTCCGCTCGACTCCGCTCTACTTTCCTCGACGTGACTCGTCACCATTGGAGTCGACTAGGCACAACTTTTCTCGACACGATGCTTCATCACCTGACTTTGCTCAATTTGACTGGACTCGACTCGATTCGACTCATGTAGCTAGACTCGCTTTTCCTCCACTCGACTTCTCTTGATTCGCGACGGCACAATTCAACAGCGCTCGATATGAGTCGACTCAACTTTTCCCAGATCAACTCAACTTCGCTCAACTCGGCTCGACTCGACTCATCGCAGTTCGATGCAACTCTGCTCAGCTCGACTTTCAACTTGACTGGTCACCATTGGAGTCGACGAGACAACTTTCCTCAACACGACGCTTCATCGCGTGACTCTGCTCGACTGGACCCGACTCGGCTCGACTCAACTCATCGCAGTTTGGCGCCACTCTGCTCTGCTCAGCTTTCAACTTGACAATACTCCGGTCGACTGCGCTCGACTTTCCTCGACGTGACTCGTCACGATTGGAGTCAACTAGGCACAACGTTTCTCGACACGATGCTTCATCACCTGACTTTGCTCAACTCGACTGGACTCGACTCGATTCGACTCATCCCAGGTAGACTTGCTTTGCCTTCACTCGACTTCTCTTGATTCGCGCGGCACAATTCTTCGGCGCTCGATATGAGTCGACTCAACAATTCTTGAATCAACTCAACTTCACTCAACTCGGCTCAACTCGACTCATCGCAATTCGATGCAACTCTGGTCAGCTCGACTTTCAACTTGACTACACTCCGGTCGACTCCGCTCGACTTTCCTCGACATGACTCGTCACCATTAGAGTCGACGAGACACAACTTTTCTCAACACGACGCTACATCGCATGACTTTGCTCGACTCGACCCGACTCGGCTCGACTCGAGTCATCGCAGTTCGGCGCCACTCTGCTCTGCTCGGCTTTCAACTTGACTATACTCCGGTCGACTCCGCTCGACTTTCCTCGACGTGACACGTCACCATTGGAGTCGACTAGGGACAACTTTTCTCGACACGATGCTTCATCACCTGACTTTGCTCAACTCGACTGGACTCGACTCGATTCGACTCATCCTAGGTAGAGTCGTTTTGCCTCCACTCGACTTCTCTTGATTGGCGACGGCACAATTCCACAACCCTCGATATGAGTCGACTTAACTTTTCCCGAATCAACTCAACTTCGCTCAACTCGGCTCGACTAGACTCATCGCAATTCGACGCAACTCTGCTCAGCTCAACTTTCAGCTTGACTACACTCTGCTCGACTTTCCTCGACATGACTCGCCACCATCGGAGTCGACGAGACACAACTTTTCTCAACACGACCCTTCATCGCGTGACTCTGCTTAACTCGACCCGACTCGGCTACACTCAACTCATCCCAGTTCGACGCAACTCTGCTCTGCTCGACTTTCAACTTGACTATACTCTAGTGAACTCCGCTCGACTTTCTTCGACGTGACTCGTCACCATTGGAGTCGACTAGACACAACTTTTCTCGACACGATGCTTCATCACCTGAATCTGCTCGACTCAATCTGACTCGACAGGACTCGACACGATTCGACTCATCCCAACTAGACTCGCTTTGCCTCCACTCAACCTCTCTTGAATCGCGACGGCACAATTCCACAGCGCTCGATATGAGTCGACTCAACTTTTCCCGAATCAACTCAACTTCGCTTAACTCGGCTCGGCTCGACTCATCGCAATTCGACGCAACTCTGCTCAGCTCGACTTTTAACTTGACTACACTCCGGTCGACTCCGCTCGACTTTCCTCGACCTGACTCGTCACCATTGGGGTCGACGAGACACAACTTTTCTCAAGACGACGCTTCATCGCGTGACTCTGCTCGACTGGACCCGAGTCGGCTTGACTCGACTCATCGCAGTTCGTCGCCACTCTGATCTGCTCGGCTTTCAACTTTACTATACTATGGTCGAGTCCGCTCGACTTTTCTCGACTTGACTCGTCACCATTGGAGTCGATGAGACACAACTTTTCACAACACGACACTTGATCGCCTGACTCTGCTCGACTCGACTCATCGCAGTTCGGCGCCACTCTGCTCTGCTCAGCTTTCAACTTGACTCTACTCCGCTCGACTTTCCTCGACGTGACTCGTCACCATTGGAGTCGACTAGGCACAACTTTTCTCGACACGATGCTTCATCACCTGACTTTGCTCAAGTTGACTAGACTCGACTCGATTCGACTCATGTAGCTAGACTCGCTTTGCCTCCACTCGACTTCTCTTGATTCGCGACGGCACAATTCAACAGCGCTCGATATGAGTTGACTCAACTTTTCCCGGATCAACTCAGCTTCGCTCAACTCGGCTCGACTCGACTCATCGCAGTTCGACGCAACTCTGCTAGGCTCGACTTTCAACTTGACTACACTCCGCTCGACTTTCCTTGACATGACTCGTCACCATTGGAGTCGGCGAGACACAACTTTTCCCAACACGACGCTTCATCGCGTGACTCTGCTCAACTCGACTCATCGCAGTTTGACGCAACTCTTCTCTGGTCGACTTTAAACTTGACTATACTCTAGTCAACTCCGCTCGACTTTCCTCGACGTGACTCGTCACCATTGGACTCGACTAGACACAACTTTTCTTGACATGACGCTTCATCGTGTGACTTTGCACGACACGACCCGACTCGTCTGGACTCGACTCGACTGATCCCAACTAGACTCGCCTCGACTTCGCTTGATTCGCAACGGCACAATTCAACTGCGCTCGAGATGAGTCGACTCGACTGTCCCCAAATCGGCTCAACTTTGCTCAAGTCGGCTCGACACGACTCGACTCCTCGCAGTTCGACGCCACTCTACTCAACTCGACTTTCAACTTGACTACACTCCGGTCGACTTTCCTCAACATGACTCGTCACCATCGGAGTCGACGAGACACAACTTTTCTCAACACGACCCTTCATCGCGTGACTCTGCTCAACTTGTCCCGACTCGGCTAGACTCGACTCATCGCAGTTCGACGCAACTCTGCTCAGCTCGACTTTCAACTTGACTATACTCTAGTCAACTCCGCTCGACTTTCCTCGACGTGACTCGTCACCATTGGAGTCGACTAGGCACAACTTTTTCGACACGATGTTGCATCACCTGACTCTGCTTGACTCGATCTGACTCGACTCGACCCGACTCGATTCGACTCATCCCAACTAGACTCGTTTTGCCTCCCCTCGACATCTCTTGAATCGCGACGACACAATTCAACAACGGCTGATCTGAGTCGACTCAACTTTTCCCGAATCAACTCAACTTCGCTCAACTCGGCTCGACTCGACTCATTGCAATTCGACGCAACTCTGCTCAGCTCGACTTTCAACTTGACTACACTCCGGTCGACTCTGGTCGACTTTCCTCGACATGTCTCGTCACCATTGGGGTCGACGAGACACAACATTTCTCAACACGACGCTTCATAGCGTGACTCTGCTCGACTGGACCCGACTTGGCTCGACTCGACTCATCGCAGCTCGGCGCCACTCTGCTCTGCTCGGCTTTCAACTTGACTATACTTCGGTCGACTCCGCTCGACTTTCCTCGAAGTCACTCGTCACCATTGGAGTCGACTAGGCACAACTTTTCTCGACACGATGCTTCATCACCTGACTTTGCTCAACTCGACTGGACTAGACTCGATTCGACTCATCCTAGGTAGACTCGCTTTGCCTCCACTCGACTTCTCTTGATTTGCGACGGCACAATTCAACAACGCTCGATATGAGTCGACTCAACTTTTCCCGAATCCACTCAACTTCGCTCAACTCGGCTCGACTAGACTCATCGCAGTTCGACGCAACTCTGCTCAGCTCGACTTTCAACTTGACTACACTCTGCTCGACTTTCCTCGACATGACTCGTCACCATCGGAGTCGACGAGACACAAATTTTCTCAACACGACCCTTCATCGCGTGACTCTGCTCAACTCGACCCGACTCGGCTAGACTCGACTCATCGCAGTTCGACGCAACTCTGCTCTGCTCGACTTTCAACTTGACTATACTCTAGTCAACTCCGCTCGACTTTCCTCGACGTGACTCGTCACCATTGGAGTCGACTAGGCACAACTTTTCTCGACAAGATGCTTCATCACCTGAATATGCTCGACTCAATCTGACTCGACTGGACTCGACTCGATTCGAATCATCCCAACTAGACTCGCTTTGCCTCCACTCGACCTCTCTTGAATCGCGACGGCACAATTCCACAGCGCTCGATATGAGTCGACTCAACTTTTCCCGAATCAACTCAACTTCGCTTAACTCGGCTCGACTAGACTCATCGTAATTCGACGCAACTCTGCTCAGCTCGACTTTCAACTTGACTACACTCTGCTCGACTTTCCTCGACATGACTCGTCACCATCGGAGTCGACGAGACACAACTTTTCTCAACACGACCCTTCATCGCGTGACTCTGCTCAACTCGACCCGACTCGGCTAGACTCGACTCATCGCAGTTCGACGCAACTCTGCTCTGCTCGAGTTTCAACTTGACTATACTCTAGTCAACTCCGCTCGACTTTCCTCGACGTGACTCGTCACCATTGGAGTCGACTAGGCACAACTTTTCTCGACAAGATGCTTCATCACCTGAATCTGCTCGACTCAATCTGACTCGACTGGACTCGACTCGATTCGAATCATCCCAACTAGACTCGCTTTGCCTCCACTCGACCTCTCTTGAATCGCGACGGCACAATTCCACAGCGCTCGATATGAGTCGACTCAACTTTTCCCGAATCAAGCCAACTTCGCTTAACTCGGCTCGACTCGACTCATCGCAATTCGACGCAGCTGTGCTCAGCTCGACTTTCAACTTGACTACACTCCGGTCGCCTCCGCTTGACTTTCCTCGACATGACTCGTCACCGTTGGAGTCGACGAGACATAAATTTTCTCATCACGACCCTTCATCGCGTGACTCTGCTCAACTCGACCCGACTCGGCTAGACTCGACTGATCGCAGTTCGACGCAACTCTGCTCTACTCGACTTTCAACTTGACTATACTCTAGTCAACTCCGCTCGACTTTCCTCGACGTGACTCGTCACCATTGGAGTCGACGAGACACAACTTTTCTCAACACGACACTTGATCGCCTGACTCTGCTCGACTCAACTCATCGCAGTTCGGCTCGACTAGACTCATCGCAGTTCGACGCATCTCTGCACAACTCGACTTTCAACTTGACTACACTCCGCTCGACTTTCCTAGACATGACTCGTCACCTTTGTAGTCGACGAGACATAACTTTCGTCAACACGACGCATCATCGCGTGATTCTGCTCGACTCGACCCGACTCGGCTCGACTCATCGCAATTCGGCGCCACTCTGCTCTACTCGGCTTTCAACTTGACTATACTTCGGTCGACTCCGCTCGACTTTCCTCGACATGACTCGTCACCATTGGAGTCAGCGAGACACAACTTTTCTCAACACGACGCATCATCGCGTGATTCTGCTCGACTCGACCCGACTCGGCTCGACTCATCGCAGTTCGGCGCCACTCTGCTCTACTCGGCTTTCAACTTGACTATACTTCGGTCGACTCCGCTCGACTTTCCTCGACATGACTCGTCACCATTGGAGTCAGCGAGACACAACTTTTCTCAACACGATGCTTCATCGCGTGACTCTGCTCAACTCGACCCGACTCAGTTGGACTCGACTCACCGCAGTTCGTCGCAACTCTGCTTTGCTCGACTTTCAACTTGACTATACTCTAGTCAACTCCGCTCGACTTTCCTCGACGTGACTCGTCACCATTGGAGTGGACTAAGCACAACATTTCTCGACACGATGCTTCATCACTTGACTCTGCTCGACTGGACTCGACTCGATTCAACCCATCCCAACTAGACTCTCTTTGCCTCCACTCGACTTCTCTTGATTCGGGATGGCCCAATTCAACAGCGCTCGATATGAGTCGATTCAACTTTTCCCGCATCAACTCAACTTGGCTGAACTCGACTCGACTCGACTCATCGCAGTTCGACGTATCTCTGCTCAGCTCGACTTTCAACTTGACTACACTCCGCTCGACTTTCCTCGACATGACTCGTCACCATTGGAGTCGACTAGACACAACTTTTCTTGACACGACGCTTCATCGTGTGACTTTGCACGACACAACCCGACTCGTCTGGACTCGACTCGACTCATCCCAACTAGACTCGCCTCGACTTCGCTTGATTTGCAACAACACGATTGAACTGCGCTCGAGATGAGTTGACTCGACTTTTCCCAAATCGGCTCAACTTCGCTCAAGTCGACTCGACTCGACTTTCACCAAATCTGCTCAACTTCGCTCAAGTCGACTCGACTCGACTCGACTCATCTCTGTTCGACGCCACTCTACTCAACTCGACTTTTGGCTTCACAACACTCCGCTCGACTCCGCTCGAATTTCCTCGACATGACTCGTCACCATTGGAGTCGACGAGACACAACTTTTCTCAAAACGACACTTCATCTCGTGACTCTGCTCAACTTGACCCGACTCGGCTAGACTCGACTATTCGCAGTTCGACGCAACTCTGCTCAGCTTGACTTTCAACTTGACTATACTCTAGTCAACTCCGCTCGACTTTCCTCGGCGTGACTCATCACCATTGGAGTCGGCTAGGCACAACTTTTCTCGACATGATGCTGCATCACCTGACACTGCTCGACTCGATCTGACTCGACTGGACTCGACTCGATTCGACTCATCCCAACTAGACTCGCTTTGCCTCCCCTCGACTTCTCTTGAATCGCGACGGCACAATTTAACAGCGCTCGATATGAGTCGACTCAACTTTTCCCGAATCAACTCAACTTTTCTGAACACGACGCTTCATCACGTGCTCTGCTTGACTCGACCTGACTTGGCTCGACTCGAGTCATCGAAGTTCGGCGCCACTCTCCTCTGCTCGGCTTTCAACTTGACTATACTCCGGTCGATTCTGCTCGACTTTCCTCGACGTGACTCGTCACCATTGGAGTCGACTCGGCACAACTTTTCTCGACATGATGCTTCATCACCTAGCTTTGCTCGACTCGACTGGACTCGACTCGATTCGACTCATCCCAGCTAGAGTCGGTTTGCCTCCACTCGACTTCTCTTGATTTGCGACGGCACAATTTAACAGCGCTTGATATGAGTCGACTCAACTTTTCCCGAGTCAACTCAACTTTTCTCAACTCGGCTCGACTCGACTCATTGTAGTTCGACGCAACTCTGCTCAGCTCGACTTTCAACTTGACTACACTACGCTCGAATTTGCTTGACATCACTCGTCACCATTGGAGTCGACGAGACACAACTTTTCTCAACACGACACTTCATCGCGTGACTCTGGTCAACTCGACCCGACTCAACTCATCGTAGTTTGACGAACCTCTGCTCTGCTTGACTTTCAACTTGACTATACTCTAGTCAACTCCGCTCGACTTTCCTCGACCTGACTCGTCACCATTGGAGTGGACTAGGCACAACTTTTCTCGACACAATGCCTCACCACCTGACTCGACTTGACTCGACTGGACTCGACTCGATTCAACTCATCCCAACTAGACTCGATTTGCCTCCACTTGGCTTCTCTTCAATCGCGACGGCAATATTCAACGGCGCTCGATATGAGTTGACTCAACTTTTCCCGAATCAACTCAACTTCGCTCAACTCGGCTCGACTCGACTCATCGCAATTCGACGCAACTCTGCTCAGCTCGACTTTCAACTTGACTACACTGTGGTCGACTCCGCTCGACTTTCTTCGATATGACTCGTCACCATTGGAGTCAACGAGGTACAAATTTTCTCAACACGACGCTTCATCGCGTGACTCTGCTTGACTCGACCCGACTCGGCTCGACTCGACTCATCCCAGTTCGGCGCCACTCTGCTCTGCTCGGCTTTCAACTTGACTATACTCCGGTCGACTCTGCTCGACTTTCCTCAACGTGACTCGTCACCATTGGAGTCGACTAGGCAAAACTTTTCTCGACATGATGCTTCATCACCTGACTTTGCTCGACTCGACTGGACTCGACTCGATTCAACTCATCACAGCTAGACTCGCTTTGCCTCCCCTCGACTTCTCTTGAATCGCGACGGCACAATTTAACAGCGCTCGATATGAGTCGACTCAACTTTTCCCGAATCAACTCAACTTTTCTGAACACGACGCTTCATCGCGTGCTCTGCTTGACTCGACCTGACTTGGCTCGACTCGAGTCATCGAAGTTCGGCGCCACTCTCCTCTGCTCGGCTTTCAACTTGACTATACTCCGGTCGATTCTGCTCGACTTTCCTCGACGTGACTCGTCACCATTGGAGTCGACTCGGCACAACTTTTCTCGACATGATGCTTCATCACCTAGCTTTGCTCGACTCGACTGGACTCGACTCGATTCGACTCATCCCAGCTAGAGTCGGTTTGCCTCCACTCGACTTCTCTTGATTTGCGACGGCACAATTTAACAGCGCTTGATATGAGTCGACTCAACTTTTCCCGAGTCAACTCAACTTTTCTCAACTCGGCTCGACTCGACTCATTGTAGTTCGACGCAACTCTGCTCAGCTCGACTTTCAACTTGACTACACTACGCTCGAATTTGCTTGACATCACTCGTCACCATTGGAGTCGACGAGACACAACTTTTCTCAACACGACACTTCATCGCGTGACTCTGGTCAACTCGACCCGACTCAACTCATCGTAGTTTGACGAACCTCTGCTCTGCTTGACTTTCAACTTGACTATACTCTAGTCAACTCCGCTCGACTTTCCTCGACCTGACTCGTCACCATTGGAGTGGACTAGGCACAACTTTTCTCGACACAATGCCTCACCACCTGACTCGACTTGACTCGACTGGACTCGACTCGATTCAACTCATCCCAACTAGACTCGATTTGCCTCCACTTGGCTTCTCTTCAATCGCGACGGCAATATTCAACGGCGCTCGATATGAGTTGACTCAACTTTTCCCGAATCAACTCAACTTCGCTCAACTCGGCTCGACTCGACTCATCGCAATTCGACGCAACTCTGCTCAGCTCGACTTTCAACTTGACTACACTGTGGTCGACTCCGCTCGACTTTCTTCGATATGACTCGTCACCATTGGAGTCAACGAGGTACAAATTTTCTCAACACGACGCTTCATCGCGTGACTCTGCTTGACTCGACCCGACTCGGCTCGACTCGACTCATCCCAGTTCGGCGCCACTCTGCTCTGCTCGGCTTTCAACTTGACTATACTCCGGTCGACTCTGCTCGACTTTCCTCAACGTGACTCGTCACCATTGGAGTCGACTAGGCAAAACTTTTCTCGACATGATGCTTCATCACCTGACTTTGCTCGACTCGACTGGACTCGACTCGATTCAACTCATCACAGCTAGACTCGCTTTGCCTCCCCTCGACTTCTCTTGAATCGCGACGGCACAATTTAACAGCGCTCGATATGAGTCGACTCAACTTTTCCCGAATCAACTCAACTTTTCTGAACACGACGCTTCATCGCGTGCTCTGCTTGACTCGACCTGACTTGGCTCGACTCGAGTCATCGAAGTTCGGCGCCACTCTCCTCTGCTCGGCTTTCAACTTGACTATACTCCGGTCGATTCTGCTCGACTTTCCTCGACGTGACTCGTCACCATTGGAGTCGACTCGGCACAACTTTTCTCGACATGATGCTTCATCACCTAGCTTTGCTCGACTCGACTGGACTCGACTCGATTCGACTCATCCCAGCTAGAGTCGGTTTGCCTCCACTCGACTTCTCTTGATTTGCGACGGCACAATTTAACAGCGCTTGATATGAGTCGACTCAACTTTTCCCGAGTCAACTCAACTTTTCTCAACTCGGCTCGACTCGACTCATTGTAGTTCGACGCAACTCTGCTCAGCTCGACTTTCAACTTGACTACACTACGCTCGAATTTGCTTGACATCACTCGTCACCATTGGAGTCGACGAGACACAACTTTTCTCAACACGACACTTCATCGCGTGACTCTGGTCAACTCGACCCGACTCAACTCATCGTAGTTCGACGAACCTCTGCTCTGCTTGACTTTCAACTTGACTATACTCTAGTCAACTCCGCTCGACTTTCCTCGACCTGACTCGTCACCATTGGAGTGGACTAGGCACAACTTTTCTCGACACAATGCCTCACCACTTGACTCGACTTGACTCGACTGGACTCGACTCGATTCAACTCATCCCAACTAGACTCGATTTGCCTCCACTTGGCTTCTCTTCAATCGCGACGGCAATATTCAACGGCGCTCGATATGAGTTGACTCAACTTTTCCCGAATCAACTCAACTTCGCTCAACTCGGCTCGACTCGACTCATCGCAATTCGACGCAACTCTGCTCAGCTCGACTTTCAACTTGACTACACTGTGGTCGACTCCGCTCGACTTTCTTCGATATGACTCGTCACCATTGGAGTCAACGAGGTACAAATTTTCTCAACACGACGCTTCATCGCGTGACTCTGCTTGACTCGACCCGACTCGGCTCGACTCGACTCATCCCAGTTCGGCGCCACTCTGCTCTGCTCGGCTTTCAACTTGACTATACTCCGGTCGACTCTGCTCGACTTTCCTCAACGTGACTCGTCACCATTGGAGTCGACTAGGCAAAACTTTTCTCGACATGATGCTTCATCACCTGACTTTGCTCGACTCGACTGGACTCGACTCGATTCAACTCATCACAGCTAGACTCGCTTTGCCTCCACTCGACTTCTCTTGATTCGCGACGACACTATTCAACAGCGCTCGATATGAGTCGACTCAACTTGTCCTGAATCAACTCAACTGATCTCAACTCGGCTCTACTCGACTCATCGTAGTTCGACGCAACTCTGCTCAGCTCGACTTTCAACTTGACTACACTCCGCTCGAATTTCCTCGACATAACTCGTCACCATTGGAGTCGACGAGACACAACTTTTCTCAACACGACACTTCATCACGTGACTCTGCTCGACTCGACCCGACTCGGCTCGACTCGACCCATTGCAGTTCGGCGCCACTCTGCTCTGCTCGGCTTTCAACTTGACTATACTCCGGTCGACTCCGCTCGACATGACTCGTCACCATTGGAGTGGACGACACACAACTTTTCTCAACACGACGCTTCATCGCGTCACTCTGCTCGACTCGACCCGACTCGGCTCAACTCGACTCATCGCAGTTCGGCGCCACTCTGCTCTGCTTGGCTTTCAGCTTGACTATACTCCGGTCGACTCTGCTCAACTTTCCTCGACATGACTCGTCACCATTGGAGTCGACGAGACACAACTTTTCTCAACACGACGCTTCATCGCATGACTCTGCTCGAGTCGACCCGACTCGGCTCGACTTGACTAATCACAGTTCGGCGCCACTCTTCTCTGCTCGGCTTTCAACTTGCCTATACTCCGCTCGACTTTCCTCGTCATGACTCCTCACCATTGGAGTCGACGAGACATAACTTTTCTCAACACGACGCTTCATCGTGTGAGTCTGCTCAACTCGACCTGACTCGGCTAGACTCGACTCATCGCAGTTCAACGGAACTCTGCTTTGTTCGACTTTCAACTTGACTATACTCTAGTCAACTTTGCTCGAATTTCCTCGACGTGACTCGTCACCATTGGAGTGGACTAGGCACAACTTTTCTCAACACGATGCCTCATCACCTGACTCTTTTCGACTCGACCTGACTTGATTGGACTCGACTCGGTTCGACTCATCCCAACTAGACTCGCGTTGCCTCCACTCGACTTCTCTTGATTTGCGACGGCAAAATTCTACAGCGCTCGATATGAGTTGATTCAACTTTTCTCGCATCAACTCAACTTCGCTCAACTCGACTCTACTCGACTCATCGTAGTTCGATGCATCTCTGCTCAGCTCGACTTTCAACTTGACTACACTCCGCTCGACTTTCTTCGACATGACTCGTCACCATTGGAGTCGACTAGACACAACTTTTCTTGACATGACGCTTCATCGTGTGACTTTGCACGTCACGACCCGACTCGTCTGGAATCGACTCGACTCATCCCAACTAGACTCGCCTCGACTTCGCTTGATTCCCAACGGCACGATTCAACTGCGCTCGAGATGAGTCGACTCAACTTTTCCCAAATCAGCTGAAGTTGACTCGACGCATCGCAGTTCGACGCCACTCTACTCCACTCGACTTTCAACTTGACTACACTCCGGTCGACTCCGCTCGACTTTCCTCGACATGACTCATCACCAATTGAGTCGACGAGACACAACTTTTCTTAGCACGACCCTTCATCGCGTGACTCTGCTAAACTCGACCCAACTCGGCTAGAGTCGACTCATCGCAGTTCGACGCAACTCTGCTCTGCTCGACTTTCAACTTGACTATACTCTAGTCAACTCCGCTCAAATTTCCTTGACGTGACTCGTCACCATTGGAGTCGACTAGGCACAACTTTTCTCGACACGATACTTCATTACCTGACTCTGCTCGACTCAATCTGACTCGACTGGACTCGACTCGATTCGACTCATCCCAACTAGACTCGCTTTGCCTCCACTTGGCTTCTTTTCAATCGCGACGGCACAATTCAACAGCGCTCGATATGAGTCGACTCAACTTTTCCCGAATCAACTCAACTTCGCTCAACTCGGCTCGACTCGACTCATCGCAATTCGACGCAACTCTGCTCAGCTCGACTTTCAACTTGACTACACTCCGGTCGACTCCGCTCGACTTTCCTCGACATGACTCGTCACCAATGGAGTCAACGAGACACAACTTTTCTCAACACGACGCTTCATCGCGTGACTCTGCTCGACTCGACCCGACTCGGCTCGACTCATCGCAGTTCGGCACCACTCTGCTCTGCTCGGCTTTCAACTTGACTATACTCCGGTCGACTCCGCTCGACATGACTCGTCACCATTGGAGTCGACGACACACAACTTTTCTCAACACGACGCTTCATCGCGTCACTCTGCTCGACTCGACCCGACTCGGCTCGACTCGACTCATCGCAGTTCGGCGCCACTCTGCTCTGCTTGGCTTTCAGCTTGACTATACTCCGGTCGACTCTGCTCAACTTTCCTCGACATGACTCGTCACCATTGGAGTCGACGAGACACAACTTTTCTCAACACGACGCTTCATCGCATGACTCTGCTCGAGTCGACCCGACTCGACTCGACTTGACTAATCACAGTTCGGCGCCACTCTTCTCTGCTCGGCTTTCAACTTGCCTATACTCCGCTCGACTTTCCTCGTCATGACTCCTCACCATTGGAGTCGACGAGACATAACTTTTCTCAACACGACGCTTCATCGTGTGAGTCTGCTCAACTCGACCTGACTCGGCTAGACTCGACTCATCGCAGTTCGACGGAACTCTGCTTTGTTCGACTTTCAACTTGACTATACTCTAGTCAACTTTGCTCGAATTTCCTCGACGTGACTCGTCACCATTGGAGTGGACTAGGCAAACTTTTCTCAACACGATGCCTCATCACCTGACTCTTTTCGACTCGACCTGACTTGATTGGACTCGACTCGGTTCGACTCATCCCAACTAGACTCGCGTTGCCTCCACTCGACTTCTCTTGATTCGCGACGGCAAAATTCTACAGCGCTCGATATGAGTTGATTCAACTTTTCTCGCATCAACTCAACTTCGCTCAACTCGACTCTACTCGACTCATCGTAGTTCGATGCATCTCTGCTCAGCTCGACTTTCAACTTGACTACACTCCGCTCGACTTTCTTCGACATGACTCGTCACCATTGGAGTCGACTAGACACAACTTTTCTTGACATGACGCTTCATCGTGTGACTTTGCACGTCACGACCCGACTCGTCTGGAATCGACTCGACTCATCCCAACTAGACTCGCCTCGACTTCGCTTGATTCCCAACGGCACGATTCAACTGCGCTCGAGATGAGTCGACTCAACTTTTCCCAAATCAGCTGAAGTTGACTCGACGCATCGCAGTTCGACGCCACTCTACTCCACTCGACTTTCAACTTGACTACACTCCGGTCGACTCCGCTCGACTTTCCTCGACATGACTCGTCACCAATTGAGTCGACGAGACACAACTTTTCTTAGCACGACCCTTCATCGCGTGACTCTGCTAAACTCGACCCAACTCGGCTAGACTCGACTCATCGCAGTTCGACGCAACTCTGCTCTGCTCGACTTTCAACTTGACTATACTCTAGTCAACTCCGCTCAAATTTCCTTGACGTGACTCGTCACCATTGGAGTCGACTAGGCACAACTTTTCTCGACACGATACTTCATTACCTGACTCTGCTCGACTCAATCTGACTCGACTGGACTCGACTCGATTCGACTCATCCCAACTAGACTCGCTTTGCCTCCACTTGGCTTCTTTTCAATCGCGACGGCACAATTCAACAGCGCTCGATATGAGTCGACTCAACTTTTCCCGAATCAACTCAACTTCGCTCAACTCGGCTCGACTCGACTCATCGCAATTCGACGCAACTCTGCTCAGCTCGACTTTCAACTTGACTACACTCCGGTCGACTCCGCTCGACTTTCCTCGACATGACTCGTCACCAATGGAGTCAACGAGACACAACTTTTCTCAACACGACGCTTCATCGCGTGACTCTGCTCGACTCGACCCGACTCGGCTCGACTCATCGCAGTTCGGCGCCACTCTGCTCTGCTCGGCTTTCAACTTGACTATACTCCGGTCGACTCCGCTCGACATGACTCGTCACCATTGGAGTCGACGACACACAACTTTTCTCAACACGACGCTTCATCGCGTCACTCTGCTCGACTCGACCCGACTCGGCTCGACTCGACTCATCGCAGTTCGGCGCCACTCTGCTCTGCTTGGCTTTCAGCTTGACTATACTCCGGTCGACTCTGCTCAACTTTCCTCGACATGACTCGTCACCATTGGAGTCGACGAGACACAACTTTTCTCAACACGACGCTTCATCGCATGACTCTGCTCGAGTCGACCCGACTCGGCTCGACTTGACTAATCACAGTTCGGCGCCACTCTTCTCTGCTCGGCTTTCAACTTGCCTATACTCCGCTCGACTTTCCTCGTCATGACTCCTCACCATTGGAGTCGACGAGACATAACTTTTCTCAACACGACGCTTCATCGTGTGAGTCTGCTCAACTCGACCTGACTCGGCTAGACTCGACTCATCGCAGTTCGACGGAACTCTGCTTTGTTCGACTTTCAACTTGACTATACTCTAGTCAACTTTGCTCGAATTTCCTCGACGTGACTCGTCACCATTGGAGTGGACTTGGCACAACTTTTCTCAACACGATGCCTCATCACCTGACTCTTTTCGACTCGACCTGACTTGATTGGACTCGACTCGGTTTGACTCATCCCAACTAGACTCGCGTTGCCTCCACTCGACTTCTCTTGATTCGCGACGGCAAAATTCTACAGCGCTCGATATGAGTTGATTCAACTTTTCTCGCATCAACTCAACTTCGCTCAACTCGACTCTACTCGACTCATCGTAGTTCGATGCATCTCTGCTCAGCTCGACTTTCAACTTGACTACACTCCGCTCGACTTTCTTCGACATGACTCGTCACCATTGGAGTCGACTAGACACAACTTTTCTTGACATGACGCTTCATCGTGTGACTTTGCACGTCACGACCCGACTCGTCTGGAATCGACTCGACTCATCCCAACTAGACTCGCCTCGACTTCGCTTGATTCCCAACGGCACGATTCAACTGCGCTCGAGATGAGTCGACTCAACTTTTCCCAAATCAGCTGAAGTTGACTCGACGCATCGCAGTTCGACGCCACTCTACTCCACTCGACTTTCAACTTGACTACACTCCGGTCGACTCCGCTCGACTTTCCTCGACATGACTCGTCACCAATTGAGTCGACGAGACACAACTTTTCTTAGCACGACCCTTCATCGCGTGACTCTGCTAAACTCGACCCAACTCGGCTAGACTCGACTCATCGCAGTTCGACGCAACTCTGCTCTGCTCGACTTTCAACTTGACTATACTCTAGTCAACTCCGCTCAAATTTCCTTGACGTGACTCGTCACCATTGGAGTCGACTAGGCACAACTTTTCTCGACACGATACTTCATTACCTGACTCTGCTCGACTCAATCTGACTCGACTGGACTCGACTCGATTCGACTCATCCCAACTAGACTCGCTTTGCCTCCACTTGGCTTCTTTTCAATCGCGACGGCACAATTCAACAGCGCTCGATATGAGTCGACTCAACTTTTCCCGAATCAACTCAACTTCGCTCAACTCGGCTCGACTCGACTCATCGCAATTCGACGCAACTCTGCTCAGCTCGACTTTCAACTTGACTACACTCCGGTCGACTCCGCTCGACCTTCCTCGACATGACTCGTCACCAATGGAGTCAACGAGACACAACTTTTCTCAACACGACGCTTCATCGCGTGACTCTGCTCGACTCGACCCGACTCGGCTCGACTCATCGCAGTTCGGCGCCACTCTGCTCTGCTCGGCTTTCAACTTGACTATACTCCGGTCGACTCCGCTCGACATGACTCGTCACCATTGGAGTCGACGACACACAACTTTTCTCAACACGACGCTTCATCGCGTCACTCTGCTCGACTCGACCCGACTCGGCTCGACTCGACTCATCGCAGTTCGGCGCCACTCTGCTCTGCTTGGCTTTCAGCTTGACTATACTCCGGTCGACTCTGCTCAACTTTCCTCGACATGACTCGTCACCATTGGAGTCGACGAGACACAACTTTTCTCAACACGACGCTTCATCGCATGACTCTGCTCGAGTCGACCCGACTCGGCTCGACTTGACTAATCACAGTTCGGCGCCACTCTTCTCTGCTCGGCTTTCAACTTGCCTATACTCCGCTCGACTTTCCTCGTCATGACTCCTCACCATTGGAGTCGACGAGACATAACTTTTCTCAACATGACGCTTCATCGTGTGAGTCTGCTCAACTCGACCTGACTCGGCTAGACTCGACTCATCGCAGTTCGACGGAACTCTGCTTTGTTCGACTTTCAACTTGACTATACTCTAGTCAACTTTGCTCGAATTTCCTCGACGTGACTCGTCACCATTGGAGTGGACTAGGCACAACTTTTCTCAACACGATGCCTCATCACCTGACTCTTTTCGACTCGACCTGACTTGATTGGACTCGACTCGGTTCGACTCATCCCAACTAGACTCGCGTTGCCTCCACTCGACTTCTCTTGATTCGCGACGGCAAAATTCTACAGCGCTCGATATGAGTTGATTCAACTTTTCTCGCATCAACTCAACTTCGCTCAACTCGACTCTACTCGAATCATCGTAGTTCGATGCATCTCTGCTCAGCTCGACTTTCAACTTGACTACACTCCGCTCGACTTTCTTCGACATGACTCGTCACCATTGGAGTCGACTAGACACAACTTTTCTTGACATGACGCTTCATCGTGTGACTTTGCACGTCACGACCCGACTCGTCTGGAATCGACTCGACTCATCCCAACTAGAATCGCCTCGACTTCGCTTGATTCCCAACGGCACGATTCAACTGCGCTCGAGATGAGTCGACTCAACTTTTCCCAAATCAGCTGAAGTTGACTCGACGCATCGCAGTTCGACGCCACTCTACTCCACTCGACTTTCAACTTGACTACACTCCGGTCGACTCCGCTCGACTTTCCTCGACATGACTCGTCACCAATTAAGTCGACGAGACACAACTTTTCTTAGCACGACCCTTCATCGCATGACTCTGCTAAACTCGACCCAACTCGGCTAGACTCGACTCATCGCAGTTCGACGCAACTCTGCTCTGCTCGACTTTCAACTTGACTATACTCTAGTCAACTCCGCTCAAATTTCCTTGACGTGACTCGTCACCATTGGAGTCGACTAGGCACAACTTTTCTCGACACGATACTTCATTACCTGACTCTGCTCGACTCAATCTGACTCGACTGGACTCGACTCGATTCGACTCATCCCAACTAGACTCGCTTTGCCTCCAATTGGCTTCTTTTCAATCGCGACGGCACAATTCAACAGCGCTCGATATGAGTCGACTCAACTTTTCCCGAATCAACTCAACTTCGCTCAACTCGGCTCGACTCGACTCATCGCAATTCGACGCAACTCTGCTCAGCTCGACTTTCAACTTGACTACACTCCGGTCGACTCCGCTCGACTTTCCTCGACATGACTCGTCACCAATGGAGTCGACGAGACACAACTTTTCTCAACACGACGCTTCATCGCGTGACTCTGCTCGACTCGACCCGACTCGGCTCGACTCATCGCAGTTCGGCGCCACTCTGCTCTGCTCGGCTTTCAACTTGACTATACTCCGGTCGACTCCGCTCGACATGACTCGTCACCATTGGAGTCGACGACACACAACTTTTCTCACCACGACGCTTCATCGCGTCACTCTGCTCGACTCGACCCGACTCGGCTCGACTCGACTCATCGCAGTTCGGCGCCACTCTGCTCTGCTTGGCTTTCAGCTTGACTATACTCCGGTCGACTCTGCTCAACTTTCCTCGACATGACTCGTCACCATTGGAGTCGACGAGACACAACTTTTCTCAACACGACGCTTCATCGCATGACTCTGCTCGAGTCGACCCGACTCGGCTCGACTTGACTAATCACAGTTCGGCGCCACTCTTCTCTGCTCGGCTTTCAACTTGCCTATACTCCGCTCGACTTTCCTCGTCATGACTCCTCACCATTGGAGTCGACGAGACATAACTTTTCTCAACACGACGCTTCATCGTGTGAGTCTGCTCAACTCGACCTGACTCGGCTATACTCGACTCATCGCAGTTCGACGGAACTCTGCTTTGTTCGACTTTCAACTTGACTATACTCTAGTCAACTTTGCTCGAATTTCCTCGACGTGACTCGTCACCATTGGAGTGGACTAGGCACAACTTTTCTCAACACGATGCCTCATCACCTGACTCTTTTCGACTCGACCTGACTTGATTGGACTCGACTCGGTTCGACTCATCCCAACTAGACTCGCGTTGCCTCCACTCGACTTCTCTTGATTCGCGACGGCAAAATTCTACAGCGCTCGATATGAGTTGATTCAACTTTTCTCGCATCAACTCAACTTCGCTCAACTCGACTCTACTCGACTCATCGTAGTTCGATGCACCTCTGCTCAGCTCGACTTTCAACTTGACTACACTCCGCTCGACTTTCTTCGACATGACTCGTCACCATTGGAGTCGACTAGACACAACTTTTCTTGACATGACGCTTCATCGTGTGACTTTGCACGTCACGACCCGACTCGTCTGGAATCGACTCGACTCATCCCAACTAGACTCGCCTCGACTTCGCTTGATTCCCAACGGCACGATTCAACTGCGCTCGAGATGAGTCGACTCAACTTTTCCCAAATCAGCTGAAGTTGACTCGACGCATCGCAGTTCGACGCCACTCTACTCCACTCGACTTTCAACTTGACTACACTCCGGTCGACTCCGCTCGACTTTCCTCGACATGACTCGTCACCAATTGAGTCGACGAGACACAACTTTTCTTAGCACGACCCTTCATCGCGTGACTCTGCTAAACTCGACCCAACTCGGCTAGACTCGACTCATCGCAGTTCGACGCAACTCTGCTCTGCTCGACTTTCAACTTGACTATACTCTAGTCAACTCCGCTCAAATTTCCTTGACGTGACTCGTCACCATTGGAGTCGACTAGGCACAACTTTTCTCGACACGATACTTCATTACCTGACTCTGCTCGACTCAATCTGACTCGACTGGACTCGACTCGATTCGACTCATCCCAACTAGACTCGCTTTGCCTCCAATTGGCTTCTTTTCAATCGCGACGGCACAATTCAACAGCGCTCGATATGAGTCGACTCAACTTTTCCCGAATCAACTCAACTTCGCTCAACTCGGCTCGACTCGACTCATCGCAATTCGACGCAACTCTGCTCAGCTCGACTTTCAACTTGACTACACTCCGGTCGACTCCGCTCGACTTTCCTCGACATGACTCGTCACCAATGGAGTCGACGAGACACAACTTTTCTCAACACGACGCTTCATCGCGTGACTCTGCTCGACTCGACCCGACTCGGCTCGACTCATCGCAGTTCGGCGCCACTCTGCTCTGCTCGGCTTTCAACTTGACTATACTCCGGTCGACTCCGCTCGACATGACTCGTCACCATTGGAGTCGACGACACACAACTTTTCTCACCACGACGCTTCATCGCGTCACTCTGCTCGACTCGACCCGACTCGGCTCGACTCGACTCATCGCAGTTCGGCGCCACTCTGCTCTGCTTGGCTTTCAGCTTGACTATACTCCGGTCGACTCTGCTCAACTTTCCTCGACATGACTCGTCACCATTGGAGTCGACGAGACACAACTTTTCTCAACACGACGCTTCATCGCATGACTCTGCTCGAGTCGACCCGACTCGGCTCGACTTGACTAATCACAGTTCGGCGCCACTCTTCTCTGCTCGGCTTTCAACTTGCCTATACTCCGCTCGACTTTCCTCGTCATGACTCCTCACCATTGGAGTCGACGAGACATAACTTTTCTCAACACGACGCTTCATCGTGTGAGTCTGCTCAACTCGACCTGACTCGGCTATACTCGACTCATCGCAGTTCGACGGAACTCTGCTTTGTTCGACTTTCAACTTGACTATACTCTAGTCAACTTTGCTCGAATTTCCTCGACGTGACTCGTCACCATTGGAGTGGACTAGGCACAACTTTTCTCAACACGATGCCTCATCACCTGACTCTTTTCGACTCGACCTGACTTGATTGGACTCGACTCGGTTCGACTCATCCCAACTAGACTCGCGTTGCCTCCACTCGACTTCTCTTGATTCGCGACGGCAAAATTCTACAGCGCTCGATATGAGTTGATTCAACTTTTCTCGCATCAACTCAACTTCGCTCAACTCGACTCTACTCGACTCATCGTAGTTCGATGCACCTCTGCTCAGCTCGACTTTCAACTTGACTACACTCCGCTCGACTTTCTTCGACATGACTCGTCACCATTGGAGTCGACTAGACACAACTTTTCTTGACATGACGCTTCATCGTGTGACTTTGCACGTCACGACCCGACTCGTCTGGAATCGACTCGACTCATCCCAACTAGACTCGCCTCGACTTCGCTTGATTCCCAACGGCACGATTCAACTGCGCTCGAGATGAGTCGACTCAACTTTTCCCAAATCAGCTGAAGTTGACTCGACGCATCGCAGTTCGACGCCACTCTACTCCACTCGACTTTCAACTTGACTACACTCCGGTCGACTCCGCTCGACTTTCCTCGACATGACTCGTCACCAATTGAGTCGACGAGACACAACTTTTCTTAGCACGACCCTTCATCGCGTGACTCTGCTAAACTCGACCCAACTCGGCTAGACTCGACTCATCGCAGTTCGACGCAACTCTGCTCTGCTCGACTTTCAACTTGACTATACTCTAGTCAACTCCGCTCAAATTTCCTTGACGTGACTCGTCACCATTGGAGTCGACTAGGCACAACTTTTCTCGACACGATACTTCATTACCTGACTCTGCTCGACTCAATCTGACTCGACTGGACTCGACTCGATTCGACTCATCCCAACTAGACTCGCTTTGCCTCCAATTGGCTTCTTTTCAATCGCGACGGCACAATTCAACAGCGCTCGATATGAGTCGACTCAACTTTTCCCGAATCAACTCAACTTCGCTCAACTCGGCTCGACTCGACTCATCGCAATTCGACGCAACTCTGCTCAGCTCGACTTTCAACTTGACTACACTCCGGTCGACTCCGCTCGACTTTCCTCGACATGACTCGTCACCAATGGAGTCGACGAGACACAACTTTTCTCAACACGACGCTTCATCGCGTGACTCTGCTCGACTCGACCCGACTCGGCTCGACTCATCGCAGTTCGGCGCCACTCTGCTCTGCTCGGCTTTCAACTTGACTATACTCCGGTCGACTCCGCTCGACATGACTCGTCACCATTGGAGTCGACGACACACAACTTTTCTCAACACGACGCTTCATCGCGTCACTCTGCTCGACTCGACCCGACTCGGCTCGACTCGACTCATCGCAGTTCGGCGCCACTCTGCTCTGCTTGGCTTTCAGCTTGACTATACTCCGGTCGACTCTGCTCAACTTTCCTCGACATGACTCGTCACCATTGGAGTCGACGAGACACAACTTTTCTCAACACGACGCTTCATCGCATGACTCTGCTCGAGTCGACCCGACTCGGCTCGACTTGACTAATCACAGTTCGGCGCCACTCTTCTCTGCTCGGCTTTCAACTTGCCTATAATCCGCTCGACTTTCCTCGTCATGACTCCTCACCATTGGAGTCGACGAGACATAACTTTTCTCAACACGACGCTTCATCGTGTGAGTCTGCTCAACTCGACCTGACTCGGCTAGACTCGACTCATCGCAGTTCGACGGAACTCTGCTTTGTTCGACTTTCAACTTGACTATACTCTAGTCAACTTTGCTCGAATTTCCTCGACGTGACTCGTCACCATTGGAGTGGACTAGGCACAACTTTTCTCAACACGATGCCTCATCACCTGACTCTTTTCGACTCGACCTGACTTGATTGGACTCGACTCGGTTCGACTCATCCCAACTAGACTCGCGTTGCCTCCACTCGACTTCTCTTGATTCGCGACGGCAAAATTCTACAGCGCTCGATATGAGTTGATTCAACTTTTCTCGCATCAACTCAACTTCGCTCAACTCGACTCTACTCGACTCATCGTAGTTCGATGCATCTCTGCTCAGCTCGACTTTCAACTTGACTACACTCCGCTCGACTTTCTTCGACATGACTCGTCACCATTGGAGTCGACTAGACACAACTTTTCTTGACATGACGCTTCATCGTGTGACTTTGCACGTCACGACCCGACTCGTCTGGAATCGACTCGACTCATCCCAACTAGACTCGCCTCGACTTCGCTTGATTCCCAACGGCACGATTCAACTGCGCTCGAGATGAGTCGACTCAACTTTTCCCAAATCAGCTGAAGTTGACTCGACACATCGCAGTTCGACGCCACTCTACTCCACTCGACTTTCAACTTGACTACACTCCGGTCGACTCCGCTCGACTTTCCTCGACATGACTCGTCACCAATTGAGTCGATTCGACTCATCCCAACTAGACTCGCTTTGCCTCCACTTGGCTTCTTTTCAATCGCGACGGCACAATTCAACAGCGCTCGATATGAGTCGACTCAACTTTTCCCGAATCAACTCAACTTCGCTCAACTCGGCTCGACTCGACTCATCGCAATTCGACGCAACTCTGCTCAGCTCGACTTTCAACTTGACTACACTCCGGTCGACTCCGCTCGACTTTCCTCGACATGACTCGTCACCAATGGAGTCGACGAGACACAACTTTTCTCAACACGACGCTTCATCGCGTGACTCTGCTCGACTCGACCCGACTCGGCTCGACTCATCGCAGTTCGGCGCCACTCTGCTCTGCTCGGCTTTCAACTTGACTATACTCCGGTCGACTCCGGTCGACTTTCCTCGACATGACTCGTCACCATTGGAGACGACGAGACACAACTTTTCTCAACACGACGCTTCATCGCGTGACTCTGCTCGACTTGACCCGACTCGGCTCGACTCGACTCATGGCAGTTTGGCGCCACTCTGCTCTGCTCGGCTTTCAACTTGACTATACTCCGGTCGACTCCGCTCGACTTTCCTCGGCGTGACTCGTCACCATTGGAGTCGACTTGGCACAACTTTTCTTGACATGATGCTTCATTACCAGACTTTGCTCGACTCGACTCGATCCGACTCATTCCAGCTAGACTCGCTTTGCCTCCACTCGACTTCTCTTGATTCGCGATGGCACAATTCAACAGCACTCGATATGAGTCGACTCAACTTTTCCGGAATCAACTCAACTTCTCTCAACTCGGCTCGACTCGACTCATCGCAGTTCGACGCAACTCTGCTCAGCTCGACTTTCAACTTGACTATACTCCGGTCGACTCCGCTCGACTTTCCTCGACATGACTCATCCCCATTGGAGTCGACGAGACACAACTTTTCTCAACCCGACGCTTCATCGTGTGACTCTGCTCGACTCGACCCGACTCGGCTCGACTCGACTCATCGCAGTTCGGCACCACTCTGCTCTGCTCGGCTTCCAACTTGACTATACTCCGGTCGACTCTGCTCGACTTTCCTCGACCTGACTCGTCACCATTGGAGTCGACTAGGCACAAATTTTCTCGACATGATGCTTCATCACCTAACTTTGCTCGACTCGACTGGACTCGACTCGATTCGACTCATCCCAGCTAGACTCGCTTTGCCTCCACTCAACTTCTCTTGATTCGCGACGGCACATTTCGACAACGCTCGATATGAGTCGATTCCACTTTTCCCACATCAACTCAACTTCGCTCAACTCGGCTCTACTCGACTCATCGCAGTTCGACGCATCTCTGCTCAGCTCGACTTCAACTTGACTACACTCCGCTCGACTTTCCTCGACATGACTCGTCACCATTGGAGTCGACTCGACACAACTTTTCTTGACATGACGTTTCATCGTGTGACTTTGCACAACACGGCCCGACTCGTCTGGACTCGACTAGACTCATCCCAACTAGACTCGCCTCGACTTCGCTTGATTTGCAACAACACGATTCAACTGCGCTCGAGATGAGTCGACTCGACTTTTCCCAAATAAGCTCAACTTCGCTCAAGTCGCCTCGACTCGACTGGACTCATCGTAGTTCGACGCCACTCTACTCACCTGGACTTTCAACTTGACTACACTCCAGTCGACTCCGCTCGACTTTCCTCAAAATGACTCGTCACCATTGGAGTCGACGAGACACAACTTTTCTCAACACGACCCTTCATCGCGTGACTCTGCTCAACTCGACCCGACTCGGCTAGACTCGACTCATCGCAGTTCGACGCATGTCTGCTCTGCTCGACTTTCAACTTGACTATACTCTAGTCAACTCCGCTCGACATTCCTCGACGTGACTTGTCACCATTGGAGTCGACAAGGCACAACTTTTCTCGACACGATGCTTCATTACCTGACTCTGCTCGACTCAATCTGACTCGACTGGACTCGACTCGATTCGACTCATCCCAACTAGAGTCGCTTTGCCTCCACTCGGCTTATCTTCAATCGCGACGGCACAATTCAACTGCGCTCGATATGAGTCGACTCAACTTTTCCCGAATCAACTCAACTTCGCTCAACTCAGCTCGACTCGACGCATCGCAACTCCACGCAACTCTGCTCAGCTCGACTTTCAACTTGACTACACTCCGGTCGACTCTGCTCGACTTTCCTCGACATGACTCGTCACCATTGGAGTCAACGAGATACAACTTTTCTCAACACGACGCTTCATCGCGTGACTCTGCTCGGCCCGACCCGACTCTTCTTTACTCGACTCATCGCCGTTCGCCGCCACTCTGCTCTGCTCGGCTTTCAACTTGACTATAATCCGGTCGACTCCGCTCGACTTTCCATTACATGACTCGTCACCATTGGAGTCACGAGACATAACTTTTCTCAACACGACGCTTCATCGCGTCACTCTGCTTGACTCGACCTGACTCAGCTCGACTCGACTCATCCCAGTTCGGCGCCACTCTACTATGCTCGGCTTTCAACTTGACTATACTCCGGTCGACTCCGCTCGACTTTCCTCGACGTGACTCGTCACCATTGGAGTCGACTAGGAACAACTTTTCTCGACATGATGCTTCATCACCTGACCTTGCTCGACTCGACTCGATTCGACTCATCAGAACTAGACTCGTTTTGCCTCCACTCGACTTCTCTTCATTCGCGACGGCACAATTCAACAGCGCTCGATATGAGTCGACTCAACTTTTCCTGGATCAACTCAACTTATCTCAACTCGGCTCGACTCAACTCATCGTAGTTCGACGCAACTCTGCTCAGCTCGACTTTCAACATGACTACACTCCGCTCGAATTTCCTCGACATAACTCGTCACCATTGGAGTCGACGAGACACAACTTTTCTCAACACGACGCTTCATCGCGTGACTCTGCTCGACTCGACCCGACTCGGCTCGACTCGACTCATCGCAGTTCGGCGCCACACTGCTCTAATCGGCTTTCAACTTGACTCTACTCCGGTCGACTCCGCTCGACTTTCCTTGACATGACTCGTCACCACTGGAGTCGACGAGACCTAACTTTTCTCAACACGACGCTTCATCACGTGACTCTGCTTGACTCGACCTGACTCGGCTCGACTCGACTCATCCCAGTTCGGCGCCACTCTGCTCTGCTCGGCTTTCAACTTGACTATACTCCGGTCGACTCCGCTCGACTTTCCTCGACGTGACTCGTCACCATTGGAGTCGACTAGGCACAAATTTTCTCGACATGATGCTTCATCACCTGACCTTGCTCGACTCATCTGGACTCGACTCGATTCGACTCATCACAACTAGACTCGCTTTGCCTCCACTCGACTTCTCTTGATTCGCGACGACACAATTCAACAGCGCTCGATATGAGTCGACTCAACTTTTCCCGAATCAACTCAACTCATCTCAACTCGGCTCGACTCGACTCATCGTAGTTCGACGCAACTCTGCTCAGCTCGACTTTCAACTTGACTACACTCCGCTCGAATTTCCTCGACATAACTCGTCACCATTGGAGTCGACGAGACACAACTTTTCTCAACACGACGCTTCATCGCGTGACTCTGCTCGACTCGACCCGACTCGGCTCGACTCGACTCATCGCAGTTCGGCGCCACTCTGCTCTGCTTGGCTTTAAACTTGACTATACTCCGGACGACTCCGCTCGACTTTCCTCGACATGACTGGTCACCATTGGAGTCGACGAGACACAACTTTTCTCAACATGACGCTTCATCGCGTGACTCTGCTCGACTCGACCCGACTCGGCTCGACTCGACTCATCGCAGTTCGACGCCACACTGCTCTAATCGGCTTTCAACTTGACTCTACTCCGGACGACTCCGCTCGACTTTCCTCGACATGACTGGTCACCATTGGAGTCGACGAGACACAACTTTTCTCAACATGACGCTTCATCGCGTGACTCTGCTCGACTCGACCCGACTCGGCTCGACTCGACTCATCGCAGTTCGGCGCCACTCTGCTCTGCTCGGCTTTCAACTTGACTATACTACGGTCGACTCCGCTCAACTTTCCTCGACGTGACTCGTCACCATTGGAGTCGACTAGGCACAACTTTTCTCGACATGATGCTTCATCACCTGACCTTGCTCGACTCGTCTGGACTCGACTCGATTCGACTCATCACAACTAGACTCGCTTTGCCTCCACTCGACTTCTCTTGATTCACGACGGCACAATTCAACAGCGCTCGATATGAGTCGACTCAACTTTTCCCGAATCAACTCAACTTATCTCAACTCGGCTCGACTCGACTCATCGTAGTTCGACGCAACTCTGCTCAGCTCGACTTTCAACTTGACTACACTCCGCTCGAATTTCCTCGACATGACTGGTCACCATTGGAGTCAACAAGATACAACTTTTCTCAACACGACGCTTCATCGCGTGACTCTGCTCGACTCGACCCGACTCGGCTCGACTCGACTCATCGCAGTTCGGCGCCACTCTGCTCTGCTTGGCTTTCAACTTGACTATACTCCGGTCGACTCCGCTCGACTTTCCTCGACATGACTGGTCACCATTGGAGTCGACGAGACACAACTTTTCTCAACACGACGCTTCATCGCGTGACTCTACTCGACCCGACCCGACTCTGCTTTACTCGACTCATCGCAGTTTGCCGCCACTCTGCTCTGCTCGGCTTTCAACTTCACTATAATCCGGTCGACTCCGCTCGACTTTCCATTACATGAATCGTCACCATTGGAGTCGACGAGACATAACTTTTCTCAACACGACGCTTCATCGCGTGACTCTGCTTGACTCGACCTGACTCAGCCCGACTCGACTCATCCCAGTTCGGCGCCACTCTGCTCTGCTCGGCTTTCAACTTGACTATACTCCGGTCGACTCCGCTCGACTTTCCTCGACGTGACTCGTCACCATTGGAGTCGACTAGGCACAACTTTTCTCGACATGATGCTTCACTACCTGACCTTGCTCGACTCGACTGGACTCGACTCGATTCGACTCATCACAACTAGACTCGCTTTGCCTCCACTCGACTTCTCTTCATTCGAGACGGCACAATTCAACAGCGCTCGATATGAGTCGACTCAACTTTTCCCGGATCAACTCAACTTATCTCAACTCGGCTCGACTCGACTCATCGTAGTTCGACGCAACTCTGCTCGACTTTAAACTTGACTACACTCCGCTCGAATTTCCTCGACATAACTCGTCACCAATGGAGTCGACTAGACACAACTTTTCTTGACATGACGCTTCATCGTGTGACTTTGCACGTCACGACCCGACTCGTCTGGAATCGACTCGACTCATCCCAACTAGACTCGCCTCGACTTCGCTTGATTCCCAAGGGCACGATTCAACTGCGCTCGAGATGAGTCGACTCAACTTTTCCCAAATCAGCTGAAGTTGACTCGACGCATCGCAGTTCGACGCCACTCTACTCCACTCGACTTTCAACTTGACTACACTCCGGTCGACTCCGCTCGACTTTCCTCGACATGACTCGTCACCAATTGAGTCGACGAGACACAACTTTTCTTAGCATGACCCTTCATCGCGTGACTCTGCTAAACTCGACCCAACTCGGCTAGACTCGACTCATCGCAGTTCGACGCAACTCTGCTCTGCTCGACTTTCAACTTGACTATACTCTAGTCAACTCCGCTCAAATTTCCTTGACGTGACTCGTCACCATTGGAGTCGACTAGGCACAACTTTTCTCGACACGATACTTCATTACCTGACTCTGCTCGACTCAATCTGACTCGACTGGACTCGACTCGATTCGACTCATCCCAACTAGACTCGCTTTGCCTCCACTTGGCTTCTCTTCAATCGCGACGGCACAATTCAACAGCGCTCGATATGAGTCGACTCAACTTTTCCCGAATCAACTCAACTTCGCTCAACTCGGCTCGACTCGACTCATCGCAATTCGACGCAACTCTGCTCAGCTCGACTTTCAACTTGACTACACTCCGGTCGACTCCGCTCGACTTTCCTCGACATGACTCGTCACCAATGGAGTCGACGAGACACAACTTTTCTCAACACGACGCTTCATCGCGTGACTCTGCTCGACTCGACCCGACTCGGCTCGACTCATCGCAGTTCGGCGCCACTCTGCTCTGCTCAGCTTTCAACTTGACTATACTCCGGTCGACTCCGCTCGACTTTCCTCGACATGACTCGTCACCATTGGAGACGACGAGACACAACTTTTCTCAACACGACGCTTCCTCGCGTCACTCTGCTCGACTCGACCCGACTCGGCTCGACTCGACTCATCGCAATTCGGCGCCACTCTGCTCTGCTTGGCTTTAAACTTGACTATACTCCGGTCGACTCCGCTCGACTTTCCTCGACATGACAGGTCACCATTGGAGTCGACGAGACACCTCTATTCTCAACACGACGCTTCATCTCGTGACTCTGCTCGACTCGACCCGACTCGGCTCGACTCGACTCATCGCAGTTCGGCGCCATTCTGCTCTGCTCGGCTTTCAACTTGACTCTACTCCGGTCGACTCCGCTCGACTTTCCTTGACATGACTCGTCACCATTGGAGTCGACGAGACCTAACTTTTCTACAAACGACGCTTCATCGCGTGTCTCTGCTTGACTCGACCTGACTTGGCTCGACTCGACTCATCCCAGTTCGGCGCCACTCTGCTCTACTCGGCTTTCAACTTGACTATACTCCGCTACTCTCCGCTCGACTTTCCTCGACGTGAGTCGTCACCATTGGAGTCGACTAGGCACAACTTTTCTCGACATGATGCTTCATCACCTGACCTTGCTCGACTCGTCTGGACTCGACTCCATTCGATTCATCACAACTAGACTCGCTTTGCCTCCACTCGACTTCTCTTGATTCACGACGACACAACTCAACAGCGCTCGATATGAGTCGACTCAACTTTTCTCGAATCAACTCAACTTATCTTAACTCGGCTCGACTCGACTCATCGTAGTTCGACGCAACTCTGCTCAGCATGACTTTCAACTTGACTACACTCCGCTCGAATTTCCTCGACATAACTCGTCACCATTGGAGTCGACGAGACACAACTTTTCTCAACACGACGCTTCATCGCGTGACCCTGCTCGACTCGACCCGACTCGGCTTGACTCGACTCATCGCAATTCGGCGCCACTCTGCTCTGCTCGGCTTTCAACTTGACTATACTCCGGTCGACTCCGCTCGACTTTCCTCGATAAGACTGGTCACCATTGGAGTCGACGAGACACAACTTTTCTCAACACGACGCTTCATCGCGTGACTCTGCTCGACTCTACCCGACTCGGCTTAACTCGACTCATGGTAGTTCGGCGCCACTCTGCTCTGCTCGGCTTTCAACTTGACTATACTCCGATCGACTCCGCTCGACTTTTCTCGGCGTGACTCGTCACCATTGGAGTGGACTAGGCACAACTTTTCGCGACGACTCAATTCAACAGCGCTCGATATGAGTCGACTCAATTTTTCCCGAATCAACTCAACTTCGCTCAACTCGGCTCGACTCGACTCATCGCAATTCGACGCAACTCTGCTCAGCTCGACTTTCAACTTGACTATACTCCGGTCGACTCCGCTCGACTTTCCTCGACATGAGTCGTCACCATTGGAGTCGACGAGACACAACTTTTCTGAACACGACGCTTTATCACGTGACTCTGCTCGACTCGACTCATGGCAGTTCGGCGCCATTCTGCTCTGCTCGGCATTCAACTTGACTATACTCCTGTCGACTCCGGTCGAATTTCCTCGGCGTGACTCGTCACCATTGGAGTCGACTTGGCACAACTTTTCTCGACATGATGCTTCATTACCAGACTTTGCTCGACTCAACTGGACTCGACTCGATCTGACTCATCCCAGCTAGACTCGCTTTGCCTCCGCTCAACTTCTCTTGATTCGCAATGGCACAATTCAACAGCGCTCGATATGAGTCGACTCAACTTTTCCCGAATCAACTCAACTTCTATCGACTCGACTCATCGCAGTTCGACGCAACTCTGCTCAGCTCGACATTCAACTTGACTACACTCTGGTCGACTCCGCTCGACTTTCCTCGACATGACTGGTCTCCATTGGAGTCAACGAGATACAACTTTTCTCAACACGACGCTTCATCGCGTGACTCTGCTCGACTCGACCCGACTCGGCTCGACTCGACTCATCGCAGTTCGGCGCCACTCTGCTCTGCTCGGCTTTCAACTTGACAATACTCCGGTCGACTCCGCTCGACTTTCCTCGACATGACTGGTCACCATTGGAGTCGACGAGACAACTTTTCACAACACGACGCTTCATCGCGTGACTCTACTCGACTCGACCCGACTCGGCTCGACTCGACTCATCGCAGTTCGGCGCCACTATGCTCTGCTCGACTTTCAACTTGACTATACTCCGGCCGACTCCGCTCGACTTTCCTCGACATGACTGGTCACCATTGGAGTCGACCAGACACAACTTTTCTCAACACGACGCTTCATCGCGTGACTCTGCTCGACTCGACCCGACTCGGCTCGACTCGACTCATCGCACTTTGGCGCCACACTGCTCTGCTTGGCTTTCAACTTGACTATATTCCGCTCGACTTTCCTCGACATGACTCGTCACCATTGGAGTCGACGAGACACAACTTTTCTCAACACGACGCTTCATCGCGTGACTCTGCTCAACTCGACCTGACTCGGCTAGACTCGACTCATCGCAGTTCGACGCAACTCTGCTCTGCTTGACTTTCAACTTGACTATACTCTAGTCAACTTCGCTCGACTTTCCTCGACGTGACTCGTCACTATTGGAGTGAACTAGGCACAATTTTTCTCGACACGATGCCTCATCACCTGACTCTGCTCGACTCGACCTGACTCGATTGGACTCGACTCGGTTCGACTTATCCCAACTTGACTCGCTTTGCCTCCACTCAACTTCTCTTGATTCGCGACGACAAAATTCAACAGCTCTCGATATGAGTTGATTCAACCTGTCCCGCATCAACTCAACTATGCTCAACTCGGCTCTACTCGACTCATCGCAGTTCGACGCATCTCTGCTCAGCTCGACTTTCAACTTGACTACACTCCGCTCGACTTTCAACTTGACTACACTCCGCTCGACTTTCCGCGACATGACTCGTCACCATTGGAGTCGACTAGACACAACTTTTCTTGACATGACGGTTCATCGTGTGACTCTGCTCAACTCGACCCGACTCGGTTAGACTCGACTCATCGCAGTTCGACGCAACTCTGCTCTGCTCGACTTTCAACTTGACTATACTCTAGTCAACTTCGCTCAAATTTCCTCGACGTGACTCGTCACCATTGGAGTCGACTAGGAACAACTTTTCTCGACACGATGCCTCATCACCTGACTCTGCTCGACTCGATATGACTCGACTGGACTCGACACGATTCGACTCATCTCAACAAGACTCGCTTTGCCTTTACTCGACTTCTCTTGAATCGCTACGACACAATTCAACAGCGCTCGATATGAGTCGACTCAACTTTTCCCGAATCAACTCAACTTCGCTCAACTCGGTTCCACTCGACTAATCGCAATTCGACGCAACTCTGCTCAGCTCGACTTTCAACTTGACTACACTCCGGTCGACTCCGCTCGACTTTCCTTGACATGACTCGTCACCATCGGAGTCGACGAGACACAACTTTTCTCAACACGAAGCTTCATCGCGTGACTCTGCTCGACTCGACCCGACTCGGCTCGACTCGACTCATGGCAGTTCGACACCACTCTGCTCTGCTCGGCTTTCAACTTGACTATACTCCGGTCGACTCCGCTCGACTTTCCTTGACATGACTCGTCACCATTGGAGTCGACGAGACATAACTTTTCTCAACACGACGCTTCATCGCGTGACTCTGCTTGACTCGACCTGACTCGGCCCGACTCGACTCATCCCAGTTCGGCGCCGCTCTGCTCTGCTCGGCTTTCAACTTGACTATACTCCGGTCGACTCTGCTCGACTTTCCTCGATGTGACTCGTCACCATTGGAGTCGACTAGGCACAACTTTTCTCGACATGATGCTTCATCACCTGACTTTGCTCGACTCGACTGTACTCGACTCGATTCGACTCATCACAGCTAGACTCGCTTTGCCTCCACTCGACTTCTCTTGATTCGCGACAACACAATTCAACAACGCTCGATATGAGTCGACTCAACTTTTCCCGAATCAACTCAACTTATCTCAACTCGGCTCGACTCGACTCATCGTAGTTCGACGCAACTCTGCTCAGCTCGACTTTCATCTTGACTACACTCCGCCCGAATTTCCTCGACATAACTCGTCACCATTGGAGTCGACGAGACACAACTTTTCTCAACACGGCGCTTCATCGCTTGACTCTGCTCGACTCGACCCGACTCGGCTCGACTCGACTCATCGCAGTTCGGCGCCACTCTGCTCTACTCGGCTTTCAACTTGACTATACTCCGGTCGACTCCGCTCGAATTTCCTCGACATAACTCGTCACCATTGGAGTCGACAAGACACAACTTTTCTCAACACGACGCTTCATCGCGTGACTCTGCTCGACTCGACCCGACTCGGCTCGACTCGACTCATCGCAGTTCGGCGCCACTCTGCCCTGCTCGGCTTTCAACTTGACTATACTCCGGTCGACTCCGCTCGACTTTCCTCGACATGACTGGTCACCATTGGAGTCGACGAGACACAACTTTTCATAACACGACGCTTCATCGCGTGAATTTGCTTGACTCGACCCGACTCGGCTCGACTTGACTCATCGCCGTTCGGCGCCACTCTGCCCTACTCGGCTTTCAACTTGACTATACTCCGGTTGACTCCGCTCGACTATCCTCGACATGACTCGTCAATATTGGAGTCGACGAGACACAACTTTTCTCAATACGACGCTTCATCGCGTGACTCTGCTCGACCCGACCCGACTCGGCTCGACTCGACTCATCGCAGTTTGGCGCCACTCTGCTCTGCTTGGCTTTCAACTTGACTATACTCCGGTCGACTCTGCTCGACTTTCCTCGACGTGACTTGTCACCATTGGAGTCGACTAGGCACAACTTTTCTCGACATGATGCTTCATCACCTAACTTTGCTCGACTCGAC
Organism: Canavalia gladiata; assembly: GCA_037954105.1. Lineage (NCBI taxonomy): Eukaryota > Viridiplantae > Streptophyta > Magnoliopsida > Fabales > Fabaceae > Canavalia > Canavalia gladiata. The sequence continues at coordinate 32,865,708 of CM075660.1, forward strand.
TGGACTCGACTCGATTCGACTCATCCCAGCTAGACTCGCTTTGCCTCCACTCGACTTCTATTGATTCGCGACGACACAATTCAACAGCGCTTGATATGAGTCGACTCAACTTTTCCCGAATCAACTCAACTTTTCTCAACTCGGCTCGACTCGACTCATTGCAGTTCGACGCAACTCTGCTCAGCTCGACTTTCAACTTGACTACACTACGCTCGAATTTCCTCGACATAACTCGTCACCATTGGAGTCGACGAGACACAACTTTTCTCAACACGACGCTTCATCGCATGACTCTGCTCAACTCGCCCCGACTCGTCTCATCGCAGTTCGACGCAACTCTGCTCTGCTCGGCATTCAACTTGACTATACTCCGCTCGACCCCGCTCGACTTTCCTCGACATGACTCGTCACCATTGTAGTCGAAGAGACACAACTTTTCTCAACACGACGCTTCATCGCGTGACTTTGCTCGACTCGACCCGACTCGTCTCGACTCGACTCATCGCAGTTCGGCGCCACTCTGCTCTGCTCGGCTTTCAACTTGACTATACTCCGGTCAACTCCGCTCAACTTTCCTCGGCGTGACTCGTCACCATTGGAGTCGACTTGGCAAAACTTTTCTCGAGATGATGCTTCATTACCAGACTTTGCTCGACTCGACTGGACTCGACTCGATCCGACTCATCCCAGCTAGACTCGCTTTGCCTCCACTCGACTTCTTTTGATTCGCGATGGCACAATTCAACAGCGCTCGATATGAGTTGACTCAACTTTTCCCGAATCAACTCAACTTCTCTCAACTTGGCTCGACTCGACTCATCGCAGTTCGACGCAACTCTGCTCAGCTCGACTTTCAACTTGACTACACTCCGGTCAACTCCGCTCGACTTTCCTCGACATGACTGGTCACCATTGGAGTCGACGAGACACAACTTTTCTCAACACGACGCCTCATCGCGTGACTCTGCTCGACTCGACCCGACTCGGTTCGACTCGACTCATCGCAGTTCGGCGCCACTCTGCTCTACTCGGCTTTCAACTTGACTATACTCCGATCGACTCCGCTCGACTTTCCTCGACATGACTGGTCACCATTGGAGTCGACGAGACACAATTTTTCTCAACACGACGCTACATCGCGTGACTCTGCTCGACTCGACCCGACTCGGCTCGACTCGACTCATCGCAGTTCGGCGCCACTCTGCTCTGCTCGGCTTTCAACTTGACTATACTCCGCTCGACCCCGCTCGACTTTCCTCGACATGACTCGTCACCATTGTAGTCGAAGAGACACAACTTTTCTCAACACGACGCTTCATCGCGTGACTTTGCTCGACTCGACCCGACTCGGCTCGACTCGACTCATCGCAGTTCGGCGCCACTCTGCTCTGCTCGGCTTTAAACGTGACTATACACCGATCGACTCCGCTCGACTTTCTTCGACATGACTGGTCACCGTTGGAGTCGACGAGACACAACTTTTCTCAACACGACGCTTCATCGTGTGACTCTGCTCGACTCGACCCGACTCGGCTCGACTCGACTCATCGCAGTTCGGCGCCACTCTGCTCTGCTCGGCTTTCAACTTGACTATACTCCGATCAACTCCGCTCGACTTTCCTCGGCGTGACTCGTCACCATTGGAGTCGACTTGGCACAACTTTTCTCGACATGATGCTTCATTACCAGACTTTGCTCCACTCGACTGGACTCGACTCGATCCGACTCATCCCAGCTAGACTCGCTTTGCCTCCACTCGAGTTCTCTTGATTCGCGATGGCACAATTCAACAGCGCTCGATATGAGGCGACTCAACTTTTCCCGAATCAACTCAACTTCTCTCAACTCGGCTCGACTCGACTCATCCCAGTTCGACGCAACTCTGCTCAGCTCGACTTTCCACTTGACTACACTCCGCTCGACTTTCCTCGACTTGACTGGTCACCATTGGAGTCGACGAGACACAACTTTTCTGAACACGACGCTTCATCGCGTGACTCTGCTCGACTAGACCCGACTCGGCTCGACTCGACTAATCGCAGTTCCGCGCCACTCTGCTCTACTCGGCTTTCAACTTGACTATACTCCGGTCGACTCCGCTCGACTTTTCTCGACATGACTGGTCACCATTGGAGTCAACGAGACACAACTTTTCTCAAAACGACGCTTCATCGCATGACTTTGCTCGACTCTACCCGACTCGGCTCGACTCGACTCATCGCAGTTCGGCGCCACTCTGCTCTGCTCGGCTTTCAACTTGACTATACTCCGGTGGACTCCGCTCGACTTTCCTCGACATGACTCATCACCATTGGAGTCGACGAGACACAACTTTTCTCAACACGACGCTTCATCGCGTGACTTTGCTCGACTCGACCCGACTCGTCTCGACTCGACTCATCGCAGTTCGGCGCCACTCTGCTCTGCTCGGCTTTCAACTTGACTATATTCCGTTCAACTCCGCTCGACTTTCCTCGGCGTGACTCGTCACCATTGGAGTCGACTTGGCACAACTTTTCTCGAGATGATGCTTCATTACCAGACTTTGCTCGACTCGACTGGACTTGACTCGATCCGACTCATCCCAGCTAGACTCGCTTTGCCTACACTCGACTTCTCTTGATTCGCGATGGCACAATTCAACAGCGCTCGATATGAGTCGACTCAACTTTTTCCGAATCAACTCAACTTCTCTCAACTCGGCTCAACTCGACTCATCGCAGTTCGACGCAACTCTGATCAGCTCGACTTTCAACTTGACTACACTCCGGTCGACTCCGCTCGACTTTCCTCGACATGACTGGTCACCATTGGAGTCGACGAGACACAACTTTTCTGAACACGATGCTTCATCGCGTGACTCTGCTCTACTCGACCCGACTCGGCTCGACCGACTCATCGCAGTTCGGCGCCACTCTGCTCTGCTCGGCTTTCAACTTGACTATACTCCGGTCGACTCTACTCGACTTTCCTCAACGTGACTCGTCACCATTGGAGTCGACTAGGCACAACGTTTCTCGACATGATGCTTCATCACCTGACTTTGCTCGACTCGACTGGACTCGACTCGATTCGACTCATCACAGCTAGACTCGCTTTGCCTCCACTCGACTTCTCTTGATTCGCGACGGCACAATTCAACAGCGCTCGATAGGAGTCGACTCAACTTTTCCCGAACCAACTCAACTTATCTCAACTCGGCTCGACTCGACTCATCGTAGTTCGACGCAACTCTGCTCAGCTCGACTTTCAACTTGACTAAACTTCGCTCGAATTTCCTCGACATAACTCGTCACCACTGGAGTCGACGAGACACAACTTTTCTCAACACGACGCTTCATCGCGTGACTTTGCTCGACTCGACTCGGCTCGACTCGACTCATCTCAGTTCGGCGGCACTCTGCTCTGCTCGGCTTTCAACTTGACTACACTCCGCTCGACTCCGCTCGACTTTCCTCGACATGACTGGTCACCATTGGAGTCGACGAGACACAACTTTTCTCAACACGACCCTTCATCGCGTGACTCTGCTAAACTCGACCCGACTCGGCTAGACTCGACTCATCGCAGTTCGACGCAACTCTGCTCTGCTCGACTTTCAACTTGACTATACTCTAGTCAACTCCGCTCAAATTTCCTCGATGTGACTCGTCACCATTGGAGTCGACTAGGCACAACTTTTCTCGACACGATGCCTCATCACCTGACTCTGCTCGATTCGATCTAACTCGTTTGGACTCGACTCGATTCGAGTCATCCCAACTAGACTCGCTTTGCCTTCACTCGACTTCTCTTGAATCGCGACGACACAATTCAACAGCGCTCGATATGAGTCGACTCAACTTTTCCGGAATCAACTCAACTTCGCTCAACTCGGCTCGACTCGACTCATCGCAATTCGACGCAACTCTGCTCAGCTCGACTTTCAACTTGACTACACTCCGGTCGACTCCGCTCGACTTTCGTCGACATGACTCGTCACCATTGGAGTCGACGAGACACAACTTTTCTCAACACGACGCTTCATCGCGTGACTCTGCTCGACTCGACCCGACTCGGCTCGACTCGACTCATGGCAGTTCGGCGCGACTCTACTCTGCTCGGCTTTCAACTTGACTATACTCCGGTCGACTCCGCTCGACTTTCCTCGGCGTGACTCGTCACCATTGCAGTCGACTTGGCACAACTTTTCTCGACATGATGCTTCATTACCAGACTTTGCTCAACTCGACTGGACTCGACTCGATCCGACTCATCCCAGCTAGACTCGCTTTGCCTCCACTCGACTTCTCTTGAATCGCGACGGCACAATTCAACAGCGCTCGATATGAGTCGACTCAACTTTTCCGGAATAAACTCAACTTCGCTCAACTCGGCTCGACTCGACTCATCGCAATTCGACGCAACTCTGCTCAGCTTGACTTTCAACTTGACTACACTCCGGTCGACTCCGCTCGATTTTCGTCGACATGACTCGTCACCATTGGAGTCGACGAGACACAACTTTTCTCAACACGACCCTTCATCGCGCGACTTTGCTCAACTCGACCCGACTCGACTCATCGCAGTTCGACGCAACTCTGCTCTGCTCGACTTTCAACTTGACTATACTCTAGTCAACTACGCTCGAATTTCCTCGACGTGACTCGTCACCGTTGGAGTCGACTAGGCACAACTTTTCTCGACATGATGCCTCATCACCTGACTCTGCTCGACTCGATCTGACTCGACTGGACTCGACTCGATTCGAGTCATCCCAACTAGACTCGCTTTGCCTCCACTCGACTTCTCTTGAATCGCGACAGCACAATTCAACAGCGCTCGATATGAGTCGACTCAACTTTTCCCGAATCAACTCAACTTCGCTCAATTCGGCTCGAATCGACTCATCGCAATTCGACGCAACTCTGCTCAGCTCGACTTTCAACTTGACTACACTCCGCTCGAATTTCCTCGACATAACTCGTCACCATTGGAGTCGACGAGACACAACTTTTCTCAACACGACGCTTCATCGCGTGACTCTGCTCAACTCGACCTGACTCGGCTAGACTCGACTCATCACAGTTCGACGCAACTCTGCTCTGCTCGACTTTCAACTTGACTATACTGTATTCAACTCCGCTCGACTTTCCTCGACGTGACTCGTCACCATTGGAGTGGACTAGGCACAACTTTTCTCGACACGATGCCTCATCACCTAACTCTGCTCGACTGGACCTGACTCGACTGGACCCGACTCGGTTCGACTCATCCCAACTAGACTCGCTTTGCCTCCCCTCGACTCCTCTTGACTCGCGACGATACAATTCAACAGCGCTCGATATGAGTCGATTCAACTTTTCCCGCATCAAGTCCACTTCGCTCAACTCGGCTCGACTCGACTTATCGCAGTTCGACGCATCTCTGCTCAGCTCGACTTTCAACTTGACTACACTCCGCTCGACTTTCCTCGACATGACTTGTCACCGTTGGAGTCGACTAGACATAACTTTTCCTGACATGACGCTTCATCGTGTAACTTTGCACGTCGCGACCTGAATAGTATGGAATCGACTCGACTCATCCCAACTAGACTCGCCTCGACTCCGATTGATTCGCAACGGCACGATTCAACTGCGCTCGAGATGAGTCGACTCGACTTTTCCCAAATCGGCTCAACTTCGCTAAAGTTGACTCGACTCGACTCGACGCATCGCAGTTCGACGCCACTCTACTCAACTCGACTTTCAACTTGACTACACTCCGGCCGACTCCGCTCGACTTTCCTCGACATGACTCGTCACCATTGGAGTCGACGAGACACAACTTTTCTCAACACGACCCTTCATCGCGTGACTTTGCTCAACTCGACCCGACTCGGCTAGACTCGACTCATCGCAGTTCGACGCAACTCTGCTCTGCTCGACTTTCAACTTGACTATACTCTAGTCAACTCCGCTTGACTTTCTTCGACGTGACTCGTCACCATTGGAGTCGACTAGGCACAACTTTTCTCGACACGATGCTTCGTCACCTGACTCTGCTCGACTCGATCTGACTCGACTGGGCTCGACTCGATTCGACTCATCCCAACTAGACTCGCTTTACCTCCACTCGACTTCTTTTGATTCGGGACGGCACAATTCAACAGCGCTCGATATGAGTCGATTCAACTTTTCCCGCATCAACTCAACTTCGCTCAACTCGGCTCTACTCGACTCATCGTAGTTCGACGCATCTCTGCTCAGCTCGACTTTCAACTTGACTACACTCCGCTCGACTTTCCTCGACATGACTCGTCACCATTGGAGTCGACTAGACAAAACTTTTCTTGACATGACGCTTCATCGTGTGACTTTGCACGTCACGACCATACTCGGCTCGACTTGACTCATCGCAGTTCGGCACCACTCTACTCTGTTCGGCTTTCAACTTGACTCTACTCCAGTCGACTCCGCTCGACTTTCGTCGACATGACTCATCACCATTGGAGTCAACGAGACACAACTTTTCTCAACACGACGCTTCATCGCGTGACTCTGCTCGACTCGACTCATCCCAGTTAGACTCGCTTTGCCTCTACTCGACTTCTCTTGATTCGCGACGCCAAAAATTAACAGCGCTTGATATGAGTCGACTCAACTTTTCCCGAATCAACTCAACTTCTCTCAACTCGGCTCGACTCGACTCATCGCAATTCGACGCAACTCTGCTCTGCTCGACTTTCAACTTGACTACACTCCGCTCGAATTTCCTCGACATAACTCGTCACCATTGGAGTCGACGAGACACAACTTTTCTCAACACGACACTTCATCGCGTGACTCTGCTCAACTCGACCTGACTCGGCTAGACTCGACTCATCGCAATTCGACGCAACTCTGCTCTGCTCGACTTTCAACTTGACTATACTCTAGTCAACTCCGCTCGACGTGACTCGTCACCATTGGAGTGGACTAGGCACAACTTTTCTCGACACGATGCCTCATCACCTGACTCTGCTCGACTCGACCTGACTAGACTGGACTCGACCCGGTTCGACTCATCCCAACTAGACTCGCTTTGCCTCCACTCTACTTCTCTTTATTCGCGACGGCACAGTTCAACAACGCTCGATACGAGTCGGTTCAACTTTTCCCGCATCAACTCAACTTTGCTCAACTCAGCTCTACTCGACTCATCATAGTTCGACGCGTCTCTGCTTAGCTCGAATTTCACCTTGACTACACTCCGCTCGACTTTCCTCGACATGACTCGTCACGATTGGAGTCGACTAGACACAACTTTTCTGGACATGACGCTTCATCGTGTGACTTTGCACGTCACGATCCGACTCGTCATGAATCGACTCGACTCATCCCAACAAGACTCGCTTCGACTTCGCTTGATTCGCAATGGCACGATTCAACTGCGCTCGAGAAGAGTCGACTCTACTTTTCCCAAATCGGCTCAACTTCGCTCAAGTCGACTCGACTCGACTCGACGCATCGCAGTTCGACGCCACTCTACTCAACTCGACTTTCAACTTGACTACACTCCGGTCGACTCCGCTCGACTTTCCTCGACATGACTCATCACCGTTAGAGTCGGCGAGACATAACTTTTCTCAACACGACCCTTCATCGCGTGGCTCTGCTCAACTCGACCCGACTCGGCTCGACTCGACTCATCGCAGTTCGGCGCCACTCTGCTCTGCTCGACTTTCAACTTAACTACACTCTAGTCAACTCCGCTTGACTTTCCTCGATGTGACTTGTCACAATTGGAATCGACTAGGCACAACTTTTCTTGACACGATGCCTCATCACCTGACTTGGCTCGACTCGATCTGACTCGACTAGACTCGACTCGATTCGACTCATCCCAACTAGACTCGCTTTGGCTCCACTCGGCTTCTCTTGAATCGCGACGGCACAATTCAACAACGCTCGATATGAGTCGAATCAACTTTTCCCGAATCAACTCAACTTCGCTCAACTCGGCTCGACTCGACTCATCGCAATTCGACGCAACTCTGCTCAGCTCGACTTTCAACTTGACTACACTCCGGTCGACTCCGCTCGACTTTCCTCGACATGACTCGTCACCATTGGAGTCGACGAGACACAACTTTTCTCAACACGACGCTTCATCGCGTGACTCTGCTCGACTCGACCCGACTCGGCTCGACTCGACTCATCGCAGTTCGGCGCCACTCTGCTTTGCTCGGCTTTCCGCTTGATTATACTCCAGTCGACTCCGCTCGACTTTCCTCAGCGTGACTCGTCACCATTGGAGTTGACTTGGCACAACTTTTCTCGACATGATGCTTCATCACCAGACTTTGCTCGACTCGACTGGACTCGACTCGATTCGACTCATCCCAGCTAGAGTCGCTTTGCCTCCACTCGACTTCTCTTGATTCATGACGGCACAATTCAACAGCGCTCTATATGGGTCGACTCAACTTTTCCCGAATCAACTCAACTTCTCTCAACTCGGCTCGACTCAACTCATCGCAGTTCGATGCAACTCTGCTCAGCTCAACTTTCAACTTGACTACACGCCGCTCGAATTTCCTCGACATAACTCGTCACCATTGGAGTCGACGAGACACAACTTTTCTCAGCACGACGCTTCATCGCGTGACTCTGCTCAACTCGACCTGACTCGGCTAGCCTCGACTCATCGCAGTTCGACGCAACTCTGCTCTGCTCGACTTTCAACTTGACTATACTCTAGTCAACTCCGCTCGACTTTCCTCGACGTGACTCGTCACCATTGGAGTGGACTACGCACAAATTTTGTCGACACGATGCCTCATCACCTGACTCTGCTCGACTCGACCTGACTCGACTGGACTCGACGCGGTTCGACTCATCCCAACTAGACACGCTTTGCCTCCACTCGACTTCTCTTGATTCGCGATGGCACAATTCAACAACGCTCGATATGAGTCGATTCAACTTGTCCCGCATCAACTCAACTTTGCTCAACTCGGCTCTACTCGACTCATCGCAGTTCGACGCATCTCTGCTCAGCTCGACTTTCAACTTGACTACACTCCGCTCTACTTTCCTCGACATGACTTGTCACCATTGGAGTCGACTAGACACAACTTTTCTTGACATGACGTTTCATTGTGTGACTTTGCACGTCATGATCCGACTCGACTCATCGCAACTAGACTCGCCTCGACTTCGGTTGATTCGCAACGGCACGATTCAACTGCGCTCGAGAAGAGTCGACTCGAGTTTTCCCAAATCGGCTCAACTTGGCTCAAGTCGACTCGACGCATTGCAGTTCGACGCCACTCTACTCAACTCGACTTTCAACTTGACTACACTCCGGTCGACTCCGCTCGACTTTCCTCGACATGACTCGTCACCATTGGAGTCGACGAGACACAACTTTTCTCAACACGACGCTTCATCGCGTGACTATGCTCGACTTGACCCAACTCGGCTCGACTCGACTCATCGCAGTTCGGCGCCACTCTGCTCTGCTCGGCTTTCAACTTGACTATACTCCGGTCGACTCCGCTCGACTTTCCTCGGCGTTACTTGTCACCATTGGAGTCGACTTGGGACAAATTTTCTCGACATGATGCTTCATCACCAGACTTTGCTCGACTCGACTGGACTCGACTCGATTCGACTCATCCCAGCTAGACTCGCTTTGCCTCCACTCGACTTCTCTTGATTCGCGACGGCACAATTCAACAACGCTCGATATGGGTCGACTCAACTTTTCCCGAATCAACTCAACTTCTCTCAACTCGGCTCGACTCGACTCATCGCAGTTCGACGCAACTCTGCTCAGCTCGACTTTCAACTTGACTACACGCTGCTCGAATTTCCTCGACATAACTCGTCACCATTGGAGTCGACGAGACACAAATTTTCTCAACATGACGCTTCATCGCGTGACTCTGCTCAACTCGACCTGACTCGGCTAGACTCGACTCATCGCAGTTCAACGCAACTCTGCTCTGCTCGACTTTCAACTTGACTATACTCTAGTCAACTCCGCTCGACTTTCCTCGACGTGACTCGTCACCATTGGAGTGGAGTAGGCACAACTTTCCTCGACACGATGCCTCATCACCTGACTCTGCTCGACTCGACCTGACTCGACTGGACTCGACGCGGTTCGACTCATCCCAACTAGACACGCTTTGCCTCCACTCGACTTCTCTTGATTCGCGATGGCACAATTCAACAACGCTCGATATGAGTCGATTCAACTTTTCCGGCATCAACTCAACTTTGCTCAACTCGGCTCTACTCGACTCATCGCAGTTCGACACATCTCTGCTCATGATGTGAGCATGGAAATTAGCTTTCAAGAGAAATTTTTAGCTTAAGGATAATAAAACTGAAATTTTTCCTAATTTTAATTTGGTTGTATTTTTCTTTATGTTGTAAAAGTGAGAATAGCTTATTCCAACATGGAATAAGAATAGGTTATTTAGAATAGGAACAGGCTTAGGTTAAGAGCTTGGTTGGCTAAGGGCAGCCCAAACCCACAACCAAGCAGCCCCCTTCCTTTTTTCCTATAAATAAGGGCTTAATGTAAGCAAATGGCACCTTTGGTCATTTTATGCTATTGGAATCCGAAATTCCCTTGAGAGAGCAGCTTTCTCTTCTCTTTCTTCTCCTCTTGCTTGTTCTTGAGGTTAAGACCCTTTTCCTTATCATTGGAGCCTCCAATATGGTGGAACTTGGCTTATCTTCCTAGCTTCCTCTAGCTAGTGGAGTGGCGCCTAGCTTAGAAATTATTTTTCTGCAATTTACATTCTGCCATTTACTTTCTTGCAATTTACAATTCTGGTTCTTAGTTTATGCTTTAATTTTCAGCCCTTTTCCCCTTTAATTTTGGTCATTTTCGTTTTGCCCTTTCTTCCATTTCTGCACTTTATTTTCAGCCTTTAATTCTTGCAATCACCTTCCCCAATTCCCTCTTTATATTCTGCAAATTTATGTTTCATCTTCTTTTCATTTTTATGCACAATTTTGTGCTACATTGAACACAATTTTGAGGAGCTCCCAAAACTGCTCTGAATTTTGAGCTTCAATCCTACCTCCAACTAGGTCCATCCTCCTCCTCCCAAGTGGGTTGTATTATGTGGTATCAAGAGCTTGTTGTTTGGAGGTAACTTCTCTCACTTTTCTCCTTCATTTTTCATCATCTTCTTCTCCCATTTTCGTCTTTGTTTTTCTTCCAATTTTTTCTGCATATTTTCAGCCCCTTCTTGCTTGAATTCACATGTAATTTGTGTTACTTTGAGTCATATGTTGTTGGATCCTTACTTAAACATCAATTTAATCGGTGAATTTGCTCAAAATTGCATCAAAATGTCAAGAAATTGAAGAACCCCTTTTCTGGTTTATTTTATGGGTATTTCCAGCAAGAACACATCTATTGTTCTCTCAAATCCTTTGGAATTTGTGGGTTTTGTTGTTGAAATTGAAACTTGATCATTGTTGCCTCAAAAACCCCTCAATTATTTTGGCAAAATTCTGCAAATTGTTCATCATGTTCATCACTGTTCTTCTTGTGTTCTTGAGGAAGTTTGTGTTTGATCTTTGAAAATATTGTTGTTAGGTGTTTAAGTGTTAATCCTGTGCTGGTTTTGGAGTGATATAAGTGTACATTACATTTCCCTAAAAGATACAAGGCAAAAAACAAGAATCAACAAAGAACAAAAAACGAAAAAAAAACGAAAAAAAAAACGTGAAAAAAAATATCTGGGCTTTATTTTTTTTCAGAAAAAAAAAAGTAAAAAAAAAAATTCCAGAGTTGAATGATCTTCAAGTTTCATTTTATTATATTTCAATTGTAATATTTGAGTTCGGTTTGGGATCAATTGAAGTGTGTTGAACAACTTGAGTTGGATTTATCCTCTTGAATGAACTATGATGAATATGAATGATTTTCTTTCAAAGAAAGGTTAAGTTCAGTTTTAAGAACAATTCACAATAGTTTGCAATCCATTCATCCTTCTTGAATTCCTTTTGAGTGCCTTTTTTTTTCACCACTTTGTTGCTTGTCTTCTTTGAATTCTAGTTTGTCACAATTTTAATCCCTTTGAGTTTAGCTAATTTTTGTGATAAGAGTTTCTTGTTTGTCCCCAAAATTCCTATGTTTTGTCCATTCTTGAATTCTGGATGAGTTGAATTTTTACCACATTGGAAACATCAAGGCCTCTAATTTTAAGTTGAATATGTGTCTTTTCTTCAAGGATAAAGCAAGACCAAATTGAGTGACTAAGAGTGGCAAAAATTGGTGAGGAAGGAAGTAATTGGTTTTAATTGTGCTAACAATTTCTTGCTTTGCAAAGCATTCTTTGTTTAATTTTGTATGCAGCCCTAAGAAAGAAATTTTGTTGACTTGGAGCTGAACTTGGAGAAGACTTGGACTTGAAGCTTGACTTGAAGAATTTACCCATTTGTAGTAGATTAGGATTTCTCTTACTAGGACTTTCTTTTTGGTGTAATTTTAGAATTTGGTTATAGTAGGGTTATAATATTGTAATCCTTTTGATTTAGTTTGTACTTAGGAAGTTTCCTTGTAATTTTGTTAGTAATTGTGTGTAAGTTCCAAGGCCTTTGTGTGGTTTTAAGGAGGCATAAGGGGGAGTCTAAGTGTGCTTGTTGAAAGGAGTAATAAGGGGGTTGCATAATTGCTAGGTTTACAACTTAGCCTATGTGACTACTTGTTACTTATCTTTCCCTATCTTGGACCTTGGTTTGTGTAAGAAACCAATTAACTCTCTGCATTTTAATTTCTTAATTGTTCAAGTGTTTTATGTGGTAGGAATTTGTACTTAGAATATTTGTGATTTTATTAATTGATTGTTTGATATCTTGTGTCTTGAGTGGAGAGAATCATCAGCGAAACTGAGTATCCACCTAGCTTCAATAGGTTAGAACTAGAAGCCCTTACCCAAACCTTTGAAAAAATGTTAAGAAAACAAAGTGAACAATTTGAAGATCGCTTGTATGACCTAGAAAAGAGGAATGAGACTTTGTTTAAAAAGAAACAAAATGAAGGGTCTAGTAGTTCTAAGAAAAACAAAAATAAAATTGATTCACCTAGGGATCCACAAGAAGATTTCTATGAATCCCCTAGAAGAAACCAAAGGAATAATCACAGGGGTGGGAATCAAGGTAGGCATGAGAGTGATAGGGAATCATCTAGGTCTCCACTTAGGGTTAGAAATTCATCTAGGAGTAGGATCCATAGAAGTAGAGATAGACATTCTCCTAGCCATCATAGTCATAGAGCTTCTTCTAGGATTAGGAATAGAGGTAGGAGAGAAAATGGAAACCAAGAAAGAATTGATGGAACCAAGTTTAGAATTCTAAAATTTCAAGGGTTGAATGACCCTGAAATCTACCTATCATGGGACTTGAAGGTAGAGCAAATTTTCATGTGCTACGAAGTCAGGGAGGAACATAGGGTAAAGCTAGCTAGTCTTGAATTTTCAGACTATGCTTTGATTTGGTGGGATAAGCTAGTGAAAGAGAGAGCAAGGTTTCATCCTATTGAGACTTGGGAAGAAATGAAAGCCATCCTTAGGAATAGGTATGTACCATCTCATTACCTTAGGGAGCTTCATAATAGGCTCCAAAGATTAACCCAAGGTAATAGAACTGTTGATGAGTACTACAAAGATATGGAGGTAGCCATCATTAGAGCCAACATAGAAGAATGTGAGGAGGCTAGAATGGCAAGATTCCTTGAAGGGCTTAAGGATGAGATTAGGGATGTTGTGGAACTCCACAACTATATGAGTTTAAATGAACTCTACCACCAAGCCCAAAAGGTAGAACAACAACTCCATAAAAAAGGTAAGAGTAGATACTCAACCTCAAAGCCTTCTTGGAAGGAAAATAAGAGGAAGGAAGGCCACAAGGATGTTCCTTTTAACCCTAAAGATCCTAGGGAAATTAAAGATCCCAAGAAAGAAAAGGCCAACACCCCATCCACTCCGATAAAAAAGGAATCATCCATTAAGTGTTTCAAGTGTTTGGGACGAGGGCACATTGCCTCTCAATGCCCTAACAAGAAGAGCATGATCCTTAGAGATAATGGACAAGTCTCATCTTTGGAATCCTCAAGTGAAAACTCTAGCTCTAGTGCCACTAGCTCTTCTAGTGAAGAAGGATTAGAGTATGCCCCCGAAGGTGATCTTCTTGTTGTTAGGAGATTACTAGGAAGCATGGTCAAGGGGGAAGATGAGAGCCAAAGAGAAAATATTTTTCACACAAGGTGTGTGATTGGGGGGAAGACATGTTCTTTGATTATAGATGGGGGAAGTTGCACCAACGTGGCTAGTGCTAGGCTAGTACAAAAGCTAGGATTAACCACTACCCCACATCCTAGGCCTTACAAGTTGCAATGGTTGAGTGACAATGGGGACCTCTTAGTGGATAAGCAAGTCTTAGTTGCCTTTTCCATAGGTAGGTATCTTGACCAAGTAACTTGTGATGTTGTGCCCATGGAAGCAAGTCATGTGCTCTTGGGAAGGCCATGGCAATTTGATAGGAAAGTTCACCATGATGGGCATAGCAATAGGTATTCATTTGTTTTCAATTCCCAAAAGGTCACCTTAGTTCCCTTGGCTCCTAGTGAGGTTTGTAAAGATCAAGTACAAATGAAAAAGAAAAGAGAGAAAGAAATGAAGGGAATTAAAGGAAAGAATTTAAAAAAAGATAAGAGGTTGAGACATGTGGAAAAAGTTAAAAACCTCTTCATCAATCAAGGAGAAATTAGGCAAACTCTTCTAGCTAGACAACCCATGTACATGCTCATGTGCAAAGAGTATTGCTTGAATACTCAACCAAACCTTGAGTCTAGTGAACTTCTAGAAGAGTTCCAAGATGTATTCCCAAAAGAGTTACCTCTAGGGTTGCCACCTGTAAGGGGTATTGAACATCAAGAAAACTTAGTGCCTAGTGTTCCTCAATTCCTTTCACCTATCATAAGGGTTGAAATTATCTCCTTTACAAAGAGTAATCAAGAGATGGAACTCCAGCCTTCTACCAACATTTGGTACACCATTGTTGCAAAATTTGTTGGAGATCATGTGTCTAGATCCATTCATATGCCTAGATTATCACCACTGTCTCATATGCTTCACAGTGATAGTGAATTCTCACATATAAAGGTCCCTAGCATGCTTCAATCCTTGTTTTATGATAATGCGTCTAGGATGCTTAATTTGTTAGTAATTACAAATATTCATAGCATTAAGATCTCTTTAGGGAAAAGAAAATGGATCAAAGCACGTAAGTTTACTTGGGACATGCTTGTTAATAACTATGAGCTTGCAAATCGAATCAACCTTTTGTTCCTAGTATATTTGCTTTCCAATGTTTACGACTATTTGAAAAATTAAAGAGGTTCGTATTTGATCCTGGCATTCTCCATAATTTTCTTTCTTCCATAACCACATTACTCTTCTACTCTTATTTGTATCCTTTGTTTTGCAGAAATTGGTGATTGCCATTCGAGGGCGAATTCTTTTAAGGGGGAGAGGATGATGTGAGCATGGAAATTAGCTTTTCAAGAGAAATTTTTAGCTTAAGGATAATAAAACTGAAATTTTTCCTAATTTTAATTTGGTTGTATTTTTCTTTAAGTTGTAAAAGTGAGAATAGCTTATTCCAACATGGAATAAAAATAGGTTATTTAGAATAGGAACAGGCTTAGGTTAAGAGCTTGGTTGGCTAAGGGCAGCCCAAACCCACAACCAAACAGCCCCCTTCCTTTTTTCCTATAAATAAGGGCTTAATGTAAGCAAATGGCACCTTTGGTCATTTTATGCTATTGGAATCTGAAATTCCATTGAGAGTGCAGCTTTCTCTTCTCTTTCTTCTCCTCTTGCTTGTTCTTGAGGTTAAGACCCTTTTCCTTATCATTGGAGCCTCCAATGTGGTGGAACTTGGCTTATCTTCCTAGCTTCCTCTAGCTAGTGGAGTGGCGCCTAGCTTAGAAATTATTTTTCTGCAATTTACATTCTGCCATTTACTTTCTTGCAATTTACAATTCTGGTTCTTAGTTTATGCTTTAATTTTCAGCCCCTTTCCCCTTTAATTTTGGTCATTTTCATTTTTCCCTTTCTTCCATTTCTGCACTTTATTTTCAGCCTTTAATTCTTGCAATCCCCTTCCCCAATTCCCCGTTTATATTCTGCAAATTTATGTTTCCTCTTCTTTTCATTTTTATGCACAATTTTGTGCTACATTGAACACAATTTTGAGGAGCTCCCAAAACTGCTCTGAATTTTGAGCTTCAATCCTACCTCCAACTAGGTCCATCCTCCTCCTCCCAAGTGGGTTGTATTAGCTCAGCTCGACTTTCAACTTGACTACACTCCGCTCGACTTTCCTCGACATGACTCGTCACCATTGGAGTCGACTAGACACAACTTTTCTTGACATGACGCTTCATCGTGTGACTTTGCACATCACAATCCGACTCGTCTGGAATCGACTCGACTCATCCCAACTAGACTCGCCTCGACTTCGCTTGATTAGCAACGGCACGATTCAACTGCGCTCGAGAAGAGTCGACTCGACTTTTCCCAAATCGGCTCAACTTCGCTCAAGTCGACTCGACTTGACTCGACGCATCGCAGTTCGACGCCACTCTACTCAACTCGACTTTCAACTTGACTACACTCCGGTCGACTCCGCTCGACATTCCTCGACATGACTCGTCACCATTGGAGTCGACGAGACACAACTTTTCTTAACACGACGCTTCATCGTGTGACTCTGCTCAACTCGACCCGACTCGGCTCGACTCGGCTCATTGCAGTTCGGCGCCACTCTGCTCTGCTCGGCTTTCAACTTGACTATACTCCGGTCGACCCAGCTCGACTTTCCTCGGCGTGACTCGTCACCATTGCAGTCGACTTGGCACAAATTTTCTCGACATGATGCTTCATCACCAGACTTTGCTCGACTGGACTGGACTCGACTCGATTCGACTCATCCCAGCTAGACTCGCTTTGCCTCCACTCGACTTCTCTTGATTCGCGACAGCACAATTCAACAGCGCTCGATATGGGTCGACTCAACTTTTCCCGAATCAACTCAACTTCTCTCAACTCGGCTCAACTCGACTCATCGCTGTTCGACGCAACTCTGCTCAGCTCGACTTTCAACTTGACTACACGCCGCTCGAATTTCCTCGACATAACTCGTCACCATTGGTGTCGACGAGACACAACTTTTCTCAACACGACGCTTCATCGCGTGACTCTGCTCAACTCGACCTGACTCGGCTAGACTCGACTGATCGCAGTTCGACACAACTCTGCTCTGCTCGACTTTCAACTTGACTATACTCTAGTCAACTCCGCTCGACTTTCCTCGACGTGACTCGTCACCATTGGAGTGGACTAGGCACAACTTTTCTCGACACGATGCCTCATCACCTGACTCTGCTCGACTCGACCTGACTCGACTGGACTCGACCCGGTTCGACTCATCCCAACTAGACTAGTTTTGCCTCCACTCGACTTCTCTTGATTCGCGACGGCATAGTTCAACAACGCTCGATATGAGTCGATTCAACTTTTCCCGCATCAACTCAACTTTGCTCAACTCGGCTCTACTCGACTCATAGCAGTTCGACGCATCTCTGCTCAGCTCGACTTTCAACTTGACTAGTATCCGATCGACTTTCCTCGACATGACTCGTCACCATTGGAGTGTGACTTTGCACGTCACGATCCGACTCGTCTGGAATCGACTCGACTCATCCCAACTAGACTCGCCTCGACTTCGCTTGATTAGCAACGACACGATTCAACTGCGCTCGAGAAGAGTCGACTCGACTTTTCCCAAATCGGCTCAACTTCGCTCAAGTCGACTCGACTCGACTCGACGCATCATACTTCGACGCCACTCTACTCAACTCGACTTTCAACTTGACTACACTCCGCTCGACTTTCCTCGACATGACTCGTCGCCGTTGGAGTCGACTAGACATAACTTTTCTCAACACGACCCTTCATCGCGTGACTCTGCTGAACTCGACCCGACTCGGCTAGACTCGACTCATCGCAGTTCGACGCAACTCTGCTCTGCTCGACTTTCAACTTGACTATACTCTAGTCAACTCCGCTCGACTTTCCTCGACGTGACTCGTCACCATTGGAGTCGACTAGGCACAACTTTTCTCGACACGATGCTTCATTACCTGACTCTGCTCGACTCGATCTGACTCGACTGGACTCGACTCGATTCGACTCATCCCAACTAGACTCGCTCTGCCTCCACTCGGCTTCTCTTGAATCGCGACGGCACAATTCAACAGCGCTCGATATGAGTCGACTCAACTTTTCCCAAATCAACTCAACTTCGCTCAACTCGGCTAGACTCGACTCATCGCAATTCGACGCAACTCTGCTCAGCTCGACTTTCAATTTGACTACACTCCGGTCGACTTTCCTCGACATGACTCGTCACCATTGGAGTCGACGAGACACAACTTTTCTCAACACGACGCTTCATCGCGTGACTATGCTCGACTCGACCCAACTCGGCTCGACTCGACTCATCGAAGTTCGGCGCCACTCTGCTCTGCTCGGCTTTCAACTTGACTATACTCCGGTCGACTCCGCTCGACTTTCCTCGGCGTGACTCGTCACCATTGGAGTCGATGTGGCACAACTTTTCTCGACATGATGCTTCATCACCAAACTTTGCTCGACTCGACTGGACTCGACTCGATTCGACTCATCCCAGCTAGACTCGCTTTGCCTCCACTCGACTTCTCTTGATTCGCGACGGCACAATTCAACAGCGCTCGATATGGGTCGACTCAACTTTCCCGAATCAACTCAACTTCTCTCAACTCGGCTCGACTCGACTCATCGCAGTTCGACGCAACTCTGCTCAGCTCGACTTTGAACTTGACTACACGCCGCTCGAATATCCTCGACATAACTCGTCACCATTGGAGTCGACGAGACACAACTTTTCTCAACAAGACGCTTCACCGCGTGACTCTGCTCAACTCGACCTGACTCGGCTAGACTCGACTCATCGCAGTTCGACGCAACTCTGCTCTGCTAGACTTTCAACTTGACTATACTCTAGTCAACTCCGCTCGACTTTCCTCGACGTGACTCGTCACCATTGGAGTGGACTAGGCACAACTTTTCTCTACACGATGCCTGATCACCTGACTCTGCTCGACTCGACCTGACTCGACTGGACTCGACCCAGTTCGACTCATCCCAACCAGACTCGCTTTGCCTCCACTCAACTTCTCTTGATTCGCGACGGCACAATTCAACAACGCTCGATATAAGTCGATTCAAGTTTTGCCGCATCAACTCAACTTTGCTGAACTCGGCTCTAATCGACTCATCGCAGCTCGACGCATCTCTGCTCAGCTCGACTTTCCTCGACATGACTCGTCACCATTGGAGTCGACTAGACACAACTTTTCTTGACATGACGCTTCATCGTGTGACTTTGCATGTCACGACCCGACTCGTCTGGAATCGACTCGACTCATCCCAACTAGACTCGCCTCGACTTCGCTTGGTTCGCAATGGTAGGATTCAACAGCGCTAGAGATGAGTCGTCCCGGCTTTTCCCAAATCGGCTCAACTTCGCTCAAGTCGACTCGACTCGACTCGACTCATTGCATGTTCGACGCCAGTCTACTCAACTCGACTTTCAACTTGACTACACTCCGGTCGACTCCGCTCGACTTTCCTCGACATGACTCGCCACCGTTGGAGTCGACGAGACATAACTTTTCTCAACACGACCCTTCATCGCGTGACTCTGCTCAACTCGACCCGACTCGGCTAGACTCGACTCATCGCAGTTCGAAGCAACTCTGCTCTTCTCGACTTTCAACTTGACTATACTCAAGTCAACTCCGCTCGACTTTCCTCGACGTGACTCGTCACCATTGGAGTCGACTATGCAAAACTTTTCTCGACACGATGCCTTATCACCTGACTCTGCTCGACTCGATCTGACTCGACTGGACTCGACTCGATTCGACTCATCCCAACTAGACTCGCTTTGCCTCCACTCGGCTTCTCTTGAATCGCGACGGCACAATTCAACAGCGCTCGATATGAGTCGACTCAACTTTTCCTGAATCAACTCAACTTCGCTCAACTCGGCTCGAGTCGACTCATCGCAATTCGACGCCACTCTGCTCAGCTCGACTTTCAACTTGACTACACTCCGGTCGACTCCGCTCGACTTTCCTCGACATGACTCGTCACAATTGGAGTCGACGAGACACAACTTTTCTCAACACTACGCTTCATCGCGTGACTCTGCTCGACTCGACCTGACTCGGCTCGACTCGACCCGACTCGGCTCGACTCGACTCATCGCAGTTCGGCGCCACTCTGTTCTGCTCGGCTTTCAACTTGACTATAGTGCGGTCGACTACGCTCGACTTTCCTCCACATGACTCGTCACCATTGGAGTCGACGAGACACAACTTTTCTCAACACGACGCTTCATCGCGTGACTCTGCTCAACTCGACCTGACTCGGCTAGACTCGACTCATCGCAGTTCGACGCAACTCTGCTCTGCTCGACTTTCAACTTGACTATACTCAAGTCAACTCCACTCGACTCTTCTCGACGTGACTCGTCACCATTGGAGTGGACTAGGCACAACTTTTCTCGACACGATGCCTCATCACCTGACTCTGCTCGACTCGATCTGACTCGACTGGACTCGACTGGACTCGACTCGGTTCGACTCATCCCAACTAGACACGCTTTAACTCCACTCGACTTCTCTTGATTTGCGACGGCACAATTCAACAACGCTCGATATGAGTCGATTCAACTTTTCTTGCATCAACTCAACTTTGCTCAACTCGGCTCTGCTCGACTCATCGCAGTTCGACGCATCTCTGCTCAGCTCGACTTTCCTCGACATGACTCGTCACCATTGTAGTCGACTAGACACAACTTTTCTTGAGATGACGCTTCATCGTGTGACTTTGCACGTCACGACCCGACTCGTTTGGACTCGACTCAACTCAGCGCAACTAGACTCGCCTCGACTTCGCTTGATTCGCAACGGCACGATTCAACTCCGCTCGAGATGAGTCGACTCGAATTTTCCCAAATCGGCTCAACTTCGCTCAAGTCGACTCGACTCATCGCAGTTCGACGTCAGTCCACTCAACTCGACTTTCAACTTGACTACACTCCGATCGACTCCGCTCGACTTTCCTCGACATGACTCGTCACCACTGGAGTTGGCGAGACACAACTTTTCTCAACACGACCCTTCATCGCGTCACTCTGCTCAACTCGACCCGACTCGGCTAGACTCGACTCATCGCAGTTCGACGCAACTCTGCTCTGCTCGACATTCAACTTGACAATACTCTAGTCAACTCCGCTCGACTTTCCTCGACGTGACTCGTCACCATTGGAGTCGACTAGGCACAACTTTTCTCGACACGATGCTTCATCACCTGACTCTGCTCGACTCGATCTGACTCGATTGGACTCGACTGGACTCGACTGGACTCGACTCGATTCGACTCATCCCGACTAGACTCGCTTTGCCTCCACTCGGCTTCTCTTGAATCGCGACGGCACAATTCAACAGCGCTCGATATGAGTCGACTCAACTTTTCCCGAATCAACTCAACTTCGCTCAACTCAGCTCGACTTTCCTCGGCGTGACTCGTCACCATTGGAGTCGACTTGGCACAACTTTTCTCGACATGATGCTTCATCACCTGACTTTGCTCGACTCGACTGGACTCGACTCGATTCGACTCAACCCAGCTAGACTCACTTTGCCTCCAGTCGACGTCTCTTGATTCACGACGACACAATTCAACAACGCTCGATATGAGTCGATTCAACTTTTCCCGCATCAACTCAACTTCGCTCAACTCGGCTCTACTCGCCTCATCGCAATTCGACGCATCTCTGCTCAGCTCGACTTTCAACTTGACTACACTCCGCTCGACTTTCCTCGACATGACTCGTCACCATTGGAGTCAACTAGACACAACTTTTCTTGATATGACGCTTGATCGTGTGACTTTGCACGTCACGACCCAACTCGTCTGGAATCGACTCGACTCATCCCAACTAGACTCGCCTCGACTTCGCTTGATTCGGAACGACACGATTCAACTGTGCACGAGATGAGTCGACTCGACTTTTCCCAAATCGGCTTAACTTCGCTCAAGTCGACTCGACTCGACTCGACTCATCGCAGTTCGACGCCACTCTACTCAACTCGACTTTCAACTTGACTACACTCCGGTTGACTCCGCTCGACTTTCCTCGACATGACTCGTCACCATTGGAGTCGACGAGACACAACTTATCTCAACACGACCCTTCATCGCGTGACGCTGCTGAACTCGACCCGACTCGTCTAGACTCGACTCATCGCAGTTCGACGCAACTCTGCTCTGCTCGACTTTCAACTTGACTATACTCTAGTCAACTCCGCTCGACTTTCCTCAACGTTACTCGTCACCATTGGAGTCGACTAGGCACAACTTTTCTCGACACGATGCTTCATCACCTGACTCTGCTCGACTCGATCTGACTCGACTGGACTCGACTCGATTCGACTCATCCCAACTAGACTCGCTTTGCCTCCACTCGGCCTCTCTTGAATCGCGACAGCGTAATTCAACAGCGCTCGATATGAGTCGACTCAACTTTTCCCGAATCAACTCAACTTCGCTCAACTCGGCTCGACTCGACTCATCGCAATTCGACGCAACTTTGCTCAGCTCGACTTTCAACTTGACTACACTCCAGTCGACTCCGCTCGACTTTCCTCGACATGACTCGTCACCATTAGAGTCGACGAGACACAACTTTTCTCAACACGACGCTTCATCGCGTGACTCTGCTCGACTGGACCCGACCCGGCTCGACTCGACTCATCACAGTTCGGCGCCACTCTGCTCTGCTCGGCTTTCAACTTGACTATACTCTGGCCGACTCCGCTCGACTTTCCTCGACATGATTCGTCACCATTGGAGTCGACTACACACAACTTTTCTCAACACGACGCTTCATCGCGTGACTCTGCTCGCCTCGACCCGACTCGGCTCGACTCGACTCATCGCAGTTCGGCGCCACTCTGCTCTGCTCGACTTTTAACTTGACTATACTCCGGTCGACTCCGCTCGACTTTCCTCGGCGTGACTCGTCACCATTGGAGTCGACTTGGCACAACTTTTCTCGACATGATGCTTCATCACCTGACTTTGCTCGACTCGACTGGACTCGACTCGATTCGACTCAACCCAGCTAGACTCGCTTTGCCTCCAGTCGACGTCTCTTGATTCACGACGACACAATTCAACAACGCTCGATATGAGTCGACTCAACTTTTCCGGAATCAAGTCAACTTGGCTCAACTCGGCTCGACTTGACTGATCGCAATTCGACACAACTCTGCTCACCTCGACTTTCAACTTGACTACACTACGCTCGACTTTCCTCGACATCACTCGTCACCATTGGAGTCGACGAGGCATAACTTTTCTCAACACGACGCTTCATCGCGTGACTCTGTTCAACTCGACCTGACTCGGCTAGACTCGACTCATCGCAGTTCGACGCAACTCTGCTCTACTCGACTTTCAACTTGACTATACTCTAGTTAACTCCGCTCGACTTTCCTCGACGTGACTCGTCACAATTGGAGTGGATGAGGCACAACTTTTCTCGACACGATGCCTCATCTCCTGACTCTGCTCGACTCGACCTGACTCGACTGGACTCGACTCGGTTCGACTCATTCCAACTAGACTTGCTTTGCCTCCACTCGACTTCTCTTGATTCGCGACGGCACAATTCAACAGCGCTCGATATGAGTCTACTCAACTTTTCCCGCATCAACTCAACTTCACTCCACTCGACTCATCACAATTCGACGCAACTCTACTCAGCTCTACTTTCAACTTGACTACACTCCGGTCGACTCCGCTCGACTTTCCTCGACATGACTCGTCACCATTGGAGTCGACGACACAACCTTTCTCAACACGACGCTTCATTTGTGACGCTGCTCGACTCGACCTGACTCGGTTCGACTCGATTCATCGCAGTTCGGCGCCACTCTGCGACCCTTGAACCCTCACACCCTAGAACCCTGAAGCCTGGAACCCTGAAACCCTGACACCCTGGAACCCTATACCCTGTAAACCTGAACCCTGAAACCTGGATCCTGGAACCTTGAACCCTGGAACCTTGAACCCTGACACCCTGAACCCTAGAACCCTGACACCCTGGAACCGTGAACCCTGGAACCCTGAACCCTGGAACCCTGACACCCTAGATCCCTGAAGCTTGAAACCCTGGAACCCTGGAACCCTGGAACCCTGACACCCTAGAACCCTGAACCCTGGAAACCTGAACCCTGAACCATGGAACCGAGAACCTTGGAACCGAGATAACCTAGAACCGTGAACCTTAAACCCTGGAACCGTGAACCGTGAACCCTGGAACCCTGAACCCTGGACCCTAAACCCTGGAACCCTGAACCCTGGAACCCTGGAATCCTGAACCCCGAAACTCGGAACCCTGGAACCCTGGACCCTGGACCCTGAACCCTGCAACCCTGAACCCTGCAACCCTGGACCCTGGAACCCTGAACTCTGGAACCCTGAACCCTAGAACCCTGAACCCTGGAACCCTGAACCCTAGAACCCTGACAGCCTGGAACCGTGAACCCTGGAACGCTGAACCCTTAACCCTGGAACCCTGAACGCTAGAACCCGGAACCCTGGAACCCCTGCACCTTGAACCCTGAACCCTGGTACCCTGAACTTTGGAACACTGAACCCTGGAACCCTGAACCCTGGAACCCTGACACCCTGGAACCCTGGACACTGGAGCCCAGAACCCTGGACCCTAGAACCCTGAACCCTGGAACCCTGAACCCTGAACCCTGGAACGTTATACCTGAACCCTGGAACCCTGGAACCCTGAACCCTTGAACCCTTGAAACCTGAACCCTGAACCCTGGACCCTCGAACCCTGAAACCCTGACACCCTAGAACCCTGAAGCCTGGAACCCTGGAACCCGGAACACTGAACCCTGGAACCCTGACATCCTAGAACCCTGAAGCCTAGAACCTGGACCACTGAACCGTGGAACCCTGAACGCTGGAACCCGGAACCCTGGAACCCTGAACTCTAGAACCCTAAACCATGGAACCTGGAACCCTGGAACCCTGAACCCTGGTACCCCGAACTCTGGAACCGTGATCCCTGGAACCCTGGAACCCTGAACCGTGGAACCCTGGACCCTGAACCGTGGAACCCTGGACCCTGGAACCTGGAACCCTGGAACCCTGAACCCTGGTACCCTGAACTCTGGAACCCTGATCCCTGGAACACTGAACCCTGGACCCTGGAACCCTGGAACCCTCGAACCCTCGAACCCTGAACCCTGGAACGTTATACCTGAACCCTGGAAACCTGAACCGTGAACCCTGGAACCCTGAACCCTTGAACCCTGGAAACCTGAACCGTAAACCCTGGACCCTCGAACCCTGGAACCCTGACACCCTAGAACCCTGAAGCCTGGAACCCTGGAACCCGGAACACTGAACCCTGGAACCCTGACATCCTAGAACCCTGAAGCCTGGAACCCTGAACACTGGAACCCGGAACCCTGGAACCCTGAACTCTGGAACCCTAAACCATGGAACCTGGAACCCTGGAACCTTGGAACCCTGAACCCTGGTACCCCGAACTCTGGAACCGGGATCCCTGGAACCCTGAACCTTGGACCCTCGAACCCTGGAACCCTGAGGCCCGGAACCCTGACACCCTCGAACCCTGAAGCCTAGAACCCTGAAGCCTGGAACCCTGGAACCGTAACACCCTGGAACCCGGAAGACTGAACCCTGGAACCCTGACACCCTAGAACCTCGAAGCCTGCAACCCGGGACACTGAACCCTGGAACCCTGAACGTTGGAACCCGGAACCCTGAACTCTGGAACCCTAAACCGTGGAACCTAGATCCCTGGAACCGTGCAACCCTGAACCGTGGAACCCTGAACCCTGGAACCTGGAACCCTGGTACCCTGAACTCTAGAACCGTGATCCCTGGAACCCTGAACCCTGGACCCTGGAACCCTGAGGCCCGAAACCATGACACCCTCGAACCCTGAAGCCTGGAACCCTGAAGCGTGGAACCCTGAAGCCTGGAACCCTGAGACCTGGAACCCTGAACCTTGGAAATCATAACCCTGGAACCTGGAACCCTGGAACCCTTGAACCCTGAACCCTGGTACCCCGAACTCTGGAACCGTGATCCCTCGAACCCTGAACCATGGAACCCTTGAACCCTGGAACCCTGAACCCTGAACCCTGGACCCTCGAACCCTGGAACCCTGACACCCTAGAACCCTAAAGCCTGGAACCCGAAACACTGAACCCTGGAACCCTGACATCCTAGAATACTGAAGCCTGGAACCCGGACCACTGAACCCTACAACCCTGAACGCTGGAACCCGGAACCGTGGAACCCTGAACTCTGGAACCCTAAATCGTGGAACCTGGAACCCTGGAACCCCGGAACCCTGAACCCTGGTACCCCCGAACTCTAGAACCGTGATCCCTGGAACCCTGAACCCTGGACCCTGGAACCCTGGAACCCTTAGGCCCGGAACCCTGACACCCTCGAACCCTGAAGCCTGGAACCCATAGACCTGGAACCCTGAACCCTGGAAATCTTAACCCTGAACCCTGGAACCCTGAACCCTTGAAACCTGAACCCTGAACCATGGACCCTCGAACCCTGGTACCCTGGCACCCTAGAACCCTGAAGCCTGGAACCCTGGAACCCTGACACCCTGGAACCCTGAACCTTGAACCCTGAAACCCGGAACACCGAACCCTGGACCCTCGAACCTTGGAACCCTGAACCCCGAAACACTGAACCCTGGAACCCTTACATCCTAGAACCCTGAAGCCTGGAACCCTGGAACCCTGGAACCCTTAGGCCCGGAACCCTGAACTCTGGAACCCTAAACCATGGAACCTGGAACCCTGGAACCTTCGAACCCTGAACCCTGGTACCCCGAACTCTGGAACCGGGATCCCTGGAACCCTGAACCCTGGACCCTCGAACCCTGGAACCCTGAGGCCCGGAACCCTGACACCCTCGAACCCTGAAGCCTAGAACCCTGAAGCCTGGAACCCTGGAACCGTAACACCCTGGAACCCGGAAGACTGAACCCTGGAACCCTGACACCCTAGAACCTCGAAGCCTGCAACCCGGGACACTGAACCCTGGAACCCTGAACGTTGGAACCCGGAACCCTGAACTCTGGAACCCTAAACCGTGGAACCTGGATCCCTGGAACCGTGCAACCCTGAACCGTGGAACCCTGAACCCTGGAACCTGGAACCCTGGTACCCTGAACTCTAGAACCGTGATCCCTGGAACCCTGAACCCTGGAACCCTGAGGCCCGAAACCCTGACACCCTCGAACCCTGAAGCCTGGAACCCTGAAGCGTGGAACCCTGAAGCCTGGAACCCTGAGACCTGGAACCCTGAACCTTGGAAATCATAACCCTGGAACCTGGAACCCTGGAACCCTTGAACCCTGAACCCTGGTACCCCGAACTCTGGAACCGTGATCCCTCGAACCCTGAACCATGGAACCCTTGAACCCTGGAACCCTGAACCCTGAACCCTGGACCCTCGAACCCTGGAACCCTGACACCCTAGAACCCTAAAGCCTGGAACCCTGGAACCGTAACACCCTGGAACCCGGAACACTGAACCCTGGAACCCTGACATCCTAGAATACTGAAGCCTGGAACCCGGACCACTAAACCCTACAACCCTGAACGCTGGAACCCGGAACCGTGGAACCCTGAACTCTGGAACCCTAAATCGTGGAACCTGGAACCCTGGAACCCCGGAACCCTGAACCCTGGTACCCCGAACTCTAGAACCGTGATCCCTGGAACCCTGAACCCTGGACCCTGGAACCCTGGAACCCTTAGGCCCGGAACCCTGACACCCTCGAACCCTGAAGCCTGGAACCCATAGACCTGGAACCCTGAACCCTGGAAATCTTAACCCTGAACCCTGGAACCCTGAACTCTTGAAACCTGAACCCTGAACCATGGACCCTCGAACCCTGGTACCCTGGCACCCTAGAACCCTGAAGCCTGGAACCCTGGAACCCTGACACCCTGGAACCCTGAACCTTGAACCCTGAAACCCGGAACACCGAACCCTGGACCCTCGAACCTTGGAACCCTGAACCCCGAAACCCTGAACCCTCGAACCCTGAAGCCTAGAACCCTGAAGCCTGGAACCCTGGAACCGTAACACCCTGGAACCCGGAAGACTGAACCCTGGAACCCTGGAACCCTGGAACCTTGAACCATTGAACCCTGAACTCTGTATCCTTAAACTGTGGAACCCGGAACCCTGGAACCCTGGAACCCTGAACCCCGGAAGCCTGAACCCTGGAACCGTGGAACCCTGCACCCTAGAACCTGGAACCCTGGAACCCTGGAACCCTGAACCCTGGTACCTTGAACTCTGGAACCCTGATCCCTGGAACCCTGAACCCTGGACCGTCGAACACTGGAACCCTGAGGCTTGGAACCCTGACACCCTACAACCCTGAAGCCTGGAACCTTGGAACCGTAACAGCCTGGAACCCGGAACATTGAACCCTAACATCCTAGAACACTAAAGCGTGGAACCCGGACCACTGAACGCTGGAACCCGGAACCCTGGAACCCTAGAACCTTGAACCATTGCACCCTGAACTCTGCAACCCTAAACCGTGGAACCTGGAAACCTGGAACCCTGAACCCCAGAACCCTGAACCCTGGAACCGTGCAACCTTGAACCGTGGAACCCTGCACCCTGGAACCTGGAACCCTGGAACCCTAAACCCTGGTACCCTGAACTCTGGAACCCTGATCCCTGGAACACTGAACCCTGGACCCTCGAACCCTGGAACCCTGGGCCTGGAACCCTGACACCCTAGAACCCTGAACCCTGGAACCCTAAAGCCTGGAACCCTGAAGCCTGGAACCCTAAGACCTGGAACCCTGAACCCTGGAACCTTATACCTGAACCCTGGAACCCTGAACCCTTCAACCCTTGAACCCTGGAAACCTGAACCCTGAACCCTGGACCCTTGAACCCTCGAACCCTGACACCCTAGAACCCTGAAGCCTGGAACCCTGGAACCGTAACACCCTGGAACCCGGAACACTGAACCCTGGAACCCTGACATCCTAGAACCCTGAAGCCTGGAACCCGGACCACTGAACCCTGGAACCCTGAATGCTGGAACCCGGAACCCTAGAACCCTGGAACCCTGAACTCTGGAACCCTAAACCATGGAACCTGGAACCCTGAACCCTGGTACCCCGAACTCTGGAACCGTGATCCCTGGAACCATGAACCCTGGACCCTCGAACCCTGGAACCCTGAGGTCCGGAACCCTGACACCCTCGAACCCTGAAGCCTGGAACCCTTAGACCAGGAACCCTGAACCCTAGATATCTTAACCCTAAATCCCTGGAACCTTGGAGCTTGGAACCCTGGAACCTTGAACCTTGGAACCCGGAACACCGAACCCTGTAACCCTGAATCCTGGAACCATGAACCCTAGACCATGGAACCCTGGAACCCTGGAACCCTGAACCTTGGAACCCTGAACCCTGGAAACCTGAACCCTAAACCCTGGAACCCTGAACCCTGGAACCCTGACACCTTAGAACCCTGAAGCCTGGAACACTAGAACCCTAACACCCTGGAACCATGAAATCCTAGAACCCTGAAGCCAGGAACCCTGGAACCCTGAACTTTGGAAACCGGAACCCTGGATCCCTGAACCCTGGAACCCGGAACCCTGGAACCTTGAACCCTGGAACACAGAACCCTCGAACCCTGGAACCCTAAATCCTGAACCCTGGAACCCTGAACCCTAGATCCCTGGAACCCGGAACCCTAGAACCCTGAACCGTGGTACCCTGAACTCTGGAACCCTGAGCCGTAGAACCCTGGAACCCTGATCCTTGGAACCCTGAACCCTGGACCCTCAAACCCTGGAACCCTGAGGCCTGGAACCCTGACACCCTAGAACCCTAAAGCCAGGAACCCTGAAGCCTGGAACCCTGAGACCTGGAACCTTATACCTGAACCCTGGAACCCTGAACCCTGGAACCCTGAACCCTTGAACCCTTGAACCCAGGAAACCTGAACCCTGGACCCTCGAACCCTGAACCGTGGAACCCTGACACCGTAAAACCCTGAAGCCTGCAACCCTGGAACCGTAACACCCTAGAACCCAGAACACTGAACCCTGGAACCCTGAACCCTGGAACACAGAACCCTCGAACCCTGGAACCCTAAACCCTGAACCCTGGAACCCTGAACCCAAGAACCCTGGAACAGGGGACCCTGGAACCCGGAACCCTGGAACCCTGAACCCTGGAAACCTGAACCCTAAACCCTGGAACCCTAACACCCTGGAACCATGAAATCCTAGAACCCTGAAGCCAGGAACCCTGGAACCCTAACACCCTGGAACCCTGAACTTTGGAAACCGGAACCCTGGAACCCTGAACCCTGGAACACACAACCCTCGAACCCTGGAACCCTAAACCCTGAACCTGGAACCCTGAACCCTAGAACCCTGGAACCCGGAACCCTAGAACCCTGAACCGTGGTACCCTGAACTCTGGAACCCTGAACGCCAGAACCCTGGAACCCTGACACCCTGACACCATGAACCCTGGACCCTCGAACCCTGAACCCTGGATCCCTGACACCCTAGAACCCTGAAGTCTGGACCCCTGACACCCTAGAACCCAGAAGCGTGGAACCCTGAAGCCCGGAACCCTGACACCCTGGAACCCTGATACCCTAGAACCCTGAAGCCTGGAACCTTGGAACCCTGACACCCTGGAACCCTGAACCCTGGAAACCTGAACCCTCGAACCCTGTAACCCTGAACCCTGGAACCCTGACACACTAGAACCCTGAAGCCTGGAACCCTGACCCTTGGAAACCTGAACCCTGAACCCTGGAACCCTGGACCCTGGAACCCTGGAACCCTGGAACCCTGACACCCTAGAATCCTGAAGCCTGGAACCGTGACACCCTAGAACCCTAAAGCGTGGAACCTTGACACCCTAGAACCCTGAAGCCTGGAAGCCCAAACCCTGGACCATCGAACCCTGGAACCATGAACCCTGGAACCCTAACACCCTAGAACCTTGAAGCCTGGAACCCTGAACCCTGGAACCCTGACAACCAAGAACCCTGGAGCCTGGAAATCTGGAACCCTGACGCCCTGGAACCCTAAACCCTAGAACCCTGAACCCTGACAGCCTAGAACCCTGAACCCTGGAACCCTGAACCATGAACCCTGGACCCTGAACCCTGAACCCTGTAACCTTGATACCTAAAGCCTGGAACTTTGGAACCCTGACACCCAAAACCCTGAACCCTGTACCCTAGAACACTGAACCCTAGAACCCTGAACACTGGAACCCTGAACCCTGGACCCTGGACTCTGGAACCCTAGAACCTTGAACCCTGGGACCCTGAACCCTGAACCCTGGAACCCTGACAACCTAGAACCCTGGAGCCTGGAAATCTGGAACCGTGACACCCTGGAACCCTAAACCCTAGAACCCTGAACCCTGAACCCTGACAGCCTAGAACCGTGAACCCTGGAACCCTGAACCCTGAACCCTAGACCCTGAACCTTGTAACCCTGATACCTAAAGCCTGGAACCTTGGAACCCTGACACCCTGAAACCCTAAAACCCTGAACCCTGTACCCTAGAACACTGAACCCTGGAACCCTGAACACTAGAACCCTGAACCCTGGACCCTGGACCCTGGAACCCTGGAACCTTGAACCCTGGAACCCTGAACCCTGAACCCTAGAACCCTGAACCCTGGAACCCTAAACCCTGGACCCTAGAACCCTGAAACCCTGAACCCTGGAACCCTGAACACAGGACACCTGAACCTTGAACCCTGAACCCTGAACCGTGGAACCTGAACCCTGTAACCTGAACCCTGTAACCCTGATACCTAAAGCCTGGAACCTTAGAACCCTGACACCCTGAAACCCTGAACCCTGGAACCCTCAACACTGGAACCCTGAACCCTGGACCCTTGAACCCTGGAACCCGGGAACCTTGAACCCTGGAACCCTGGACTCTGGAACCCTGAACCCAGGAACCTTGGAACCCTGAACCCTGGAACCCTAAATCGTGGAACCCTGCAACCCTGCAACCCTGAACTTTGCAACTCTGAACCCTGTAACCCTGGAACCCAGAACCCTGAACCCTTGATCCTCGAACACTGGAACCCTGAAGCCTGGAACCCTGACGCCCAAGAACCCTGGAATCCTGAACCCCGAAACCCGGAACCGTGGAACCCTGGACCCTGAACCCTGGAACCCTAAACCGTGGAACCCTGGACCCTGGAACCAGGAACCCTGAACCATGGTTCCCAGAACTTTGGAACCCTGAACCCTAGAACCCTTAACCGTGGAACCCTGATCCTTGGAACCCAGACAACCTGGAACCGTGAACCCTGGAACCCTGAACCCTGAACCCTAAAACCCTGATACCTAAAGCCTGGAACCTTGGAACCCTGACACCCTGAAACCCTGAACCTTGGAACCCTGGAACCCTGAACCGTGGAACCCTGAACCATGGAACCCTGGAACCGTGGAACCCTGAAACCCTAAACTCTGGAACCCTGAACCCTGGAACCCTGAACCCTAAACCCTGGATCCTCGAACCCTTACACCCTGAAGCCTGGAACCCTTACACCCTAGAACCGTGAAGCCTGGAACCCTGGAACCCTGACACCTTGGAACCCTAAACCCTAGAACCGTGAACCCTGGAACCCTAACAGCCTAGAACTGTGAACCCTGGAACCCTGAACTCAGAACCCTGGAACCTTGAACTCAGAACCCTGGAACCGTGAACCCCGTAACCCTGATACCTAAAGCCTGGAACCTTGGAACCTTGACACCCTGAAACCCTGAACCCTAAACCCTGGAACACTGAACCCTGGAACCCTGATCACTGGAACCCTGAACCCTGGACCCTGGAACCCTGGAACCCTGAACCCTGAACCCTGAACCCTGGATCCTAGACCCTGGGACCCTGGAACCCTGACACCCTAGAACCCTGAAGCCTGGCACCCTGGAACCCTAACAGCCTAGACCCGTGAACCCTGAAACCCTGAACCTTGGAACCCTGAAGCCTGGAACCTTGGAACCCTGACAGCCTAGAACCGTGAATCCTAGAACCCTGAACCCTGGAACACTGAACCCTGGAACCCTGAACCCTTGACCCTGGAACCCTGGAACACTAGAACCCTGGAACCTTGAACCCTGAAACCCTGGAACCCTGAACGCTGGAACCCTGAATCCTGGAACCCTGAACCCTGGAACCCTGGAACCATGAACTCTGGAACCCTGAACCCTGGAACCCAGGAACCCTGGAACCCTGAACGCTTGATCCTCGAACCCGGGAACCCTGAAGCCTGGAACCCTGACACACTAGAACCCTAAAGCCTGGAACCCTAAACCCTGGAACCATGAACTCTGGAACCCTGGAACACTGAACCCTGAACCATTGATCCTCGAACCCTGAACCCCTGATACCTAAAGCCTAGAACCTTGGAACCCTGACACCCTGAAACCCTGAACCCTGGAACCCCGACAGCCTAGAACCGTGAATCCTGGAACCCTGAACCATGGAACACTGAACCCGGAACCCTGAACACTGGAACCCTGAACGCTAAAACCCTGAACCTTAGAACCCTGAACCCTGGAACGTTGGAACCCTGAAACCTGAAACCTGATCTCTGGAACCCTGAACCCTGAACCCTGGAACCCTGAACCCTTGATCCTCGAACCCTGGAATCCTGAAGCCTGGAACCCTGGAACCCTGACACCCTGGAACCCTAAACCCTAGAACCCTGAACCCTGGAACCGTGACAGCCTAGAACCGTGAACCCTGGAACCCTGATACCTAAAGCCTGGAACCTTGGAACCCTGACACCCTGAAACCCTTAACCCTGATCCCTGGAACACTGAACCCTGGAACCCTGAACACTGGAACCCTGAACCCCTGACCCTGGAACCATGGAACCCTGGAACCTTGAACCTTGGAACCCTGAACCCTGAAGCCTAGAACCCTAAACCCTAGAACCCTGAACCCTGGACCCTGGAACCCTGAACCCTAAACCCTAAACCCTAAACCCTAGAACCGTGAACCCTGGAACCCTGAACCCTGGAACACTGAACCCTGGAACCCTGAACACTGGAACCCTGAACCCTTGACCCTCGAACCCTCGATCCCTGGAACCTTGAACCCTGGAACCCTGAACTCTTGAACCTTGAACCCTGGAACCCTGAACCCTGAAACCCTTGAACCCTGAACTCTGGAACCCTGAACCCTGGAACCGTGGAACCCTGAACCCTGGAACCTGGAACCCTTAACCCTGGAACCGTGAACCCTGGAACCGAGAACCCTGGAACCTTGACAACCTGGAACCGTGAACCCTGAACCCTGGAACCCTAAACGCTGGAACCCTGAACCCTGAACCCTGGACCCTCGAACCCTGGAACCCTGAACCCTGGAAGCCTAACACCCTAGAACCCTGAAGTCTGGAACCCAAGAACCCTCACACCCTGGAACCTTAAACCCTGGAAACCTGAACCCTGGAACCCTGATAGCGTAGAACCGTAAACCCTGGAACCCTGAACCCTGATAACTAAAGCCTGGATCTTTGGAACCCTGACACCCTGAAACCCTGAACCCTGGAATTTTGAACCCTGGAACCCTGAACACTGGAACCCTGGACCGTCGAACCGTGGAACCCTGGAAGCTTGAACCTTGCAACCGTGAACTCTGGAACCCTGAACCCTGGAACTTAGAACCCTGAACCTAGGAACCCTGAATCCTGGAACCCTGAACCCTGGATCCTCGAGCCCTGGAACCCTGACACCCTAGAACCCTGAAGCCTGGAACCCTGGAACCCTGACACCCTGGATCCTAGACCCTGGGACCCTGGAACCCTGACACCCTAGAACCCTGAAGCCTGGAACCCTGAAACCCTAACAGCCTAGACCCGTGAACCCTGAAACCCTGAACCTTGGAACCCTGAAGCCTGGAACCTTGGAACCCTGACAGCCTAGAACCGTGAATCCTAGAACCCTGAACCCTGGAACACTGAACCCTGGAACCCTGAACCCTTGACCCTGGAACCCTGGAACACTAGAACCCTGGAACCTTGAACCCTGGAACCCTGGAACCCTGAACGCTGGAACCCTGAATCCTGGAACCCTGAACCCTGGAACCCTGGAACCATGAACTCTGGAACCCTGAACCCTGGAACCCAGGAACCCTGGAACCCTGAACCCTTGATCCTCGAACCCGGGAACCCTGAAGCCTGGAACCCTGACACACTAGAACCCTAAAGCCTGGAACCCTAAAGCCTGGAACCATGAACTCTGGAACCCTGGAACCCTGAACCCTGAACCATTGATCCTCGAACCCTGAACCCCTGATACCTAAAGCCTAGAACCTTGGAACCCTGACACCCTGAAACCCTGAACCCTGGAACCCCGACAGCCTAGAACCGTGAATCCTGGAACCCTGAACCATGGAACACTGAACCCGGAACCCTGAACACTGGAACCCTGAACGCTAAAACCCTGAACCTTAGAACCCTGAACCCTGGAACGTTGGAACCCTGAAACCTGAAACCTGATCTCTGGAACCCTGAACCCTGAACCCTGGAACCCTGAACCCTGAACCCTTGATCCTCGAACCCTGGAATCCTGAAGCCTGGAACCCTGGAACCCTGACACCCTGGAACCCTAAACCCTAGAACCCTGAACCCTGGAACCGTGACAGCCTAGAACCGTGAACCCTGGAACCCTGATACCTAAAGCCTGGAACCTTGGAACCCTGACACCCTGAAACCCTTAACCTTGATCCCTGGAACACTGAACCCTGGAACCCTGAACACTGGAACCCTGAACCCCTGACCCTGGAACCATGGAACCCTGGAACCTTGAACCTTGGAACCCTGAACCCTGAAGCCTAGAACCCTAAACCCTAGAACCCTGAACCCTGGACCCTGGAACCCTGAACCCTAAACCCTAAACCCTAAACCCTAGAACCGTGAACCCTGGAACCCTGAACCCTGGAACACTGAACCCTGGAACCCTGAACACTGGAACCCTGAACCCTTGACCCTCGAACCCTCGATCCCTGGAACCTTGAACCCTGGAACCCTGAACTCTTGAACCCTGAACCCTGGAACCCTGAACCCTGAAACCCTTGAACCCTGAACTCTGGAACCCTGAACCCTGGAACCGTGGAACCCTGAACCCTGGAACCTGGAACCCTTAACCCTGGAACCCTGAACCCTGGAACCGAGAACCCTGGAACCTTGACAACCTGGAACCGTGAACCCTGAACCCTGGAACCCTAAACGCTGGAACCCTGAACCCTGAACCCTGGACCCTCGAACCCTGGAACCCTGAACCCTGGAACCCTAACACCCTAGAACCCTGAAGTCTGGAACCCAAGAACCCTCACACCCTGGAACCTTAAACCCTGGAAACCTGAACCCTGGAACCCTGATAGCGTAGAACCGTAAACCCTGGAACCCTGAACCCTGATAACTAAAGCCTGGATCTTTGGAACCCTGACACCCTGAAACCCTGAACCCTGGAATTTTGAACCCTGGAACCCTGAACACTGGAACCCTGGACCGTCGAACCGTGGAACCCTGGAAGCTTGAACCTTGCAACCGTGAACTCTGGAACCCTGAACCCTGGAACTTAGAACCCTGAACCCAGGAACCCTGAATCCTGGAACCCTGAACCCTGGATCCTCGAGCCCTGGAACCCTGACACCCTAGAACCCTGAAGCCTGGAACCCTGGAACCCTGACACCCTGGAACCCTGAACCCTGGAACCCTGACAGCCTAGAACCGTGAACCCTGGAACACTGGAACCCTGAACCCTGGACTCTCGAACCCTGGAACCATGGAACCTTGAACCTTGGAACCCTGAACTCTGCAACCCTGAACCTTGGAACCTTGGAACCCTGAACCCTGGAACCCTGGAACCTTGGAACCCTGAACCCTGGAACTCGAACTCTGGAACCCTGGAACCCTGAACCCTTCATCCTCGAACCCTGGAACATTGAAGCCTGGAACCCTGACACCCTAGAACCCTAAAGCCCGGAACCCTGGAACCCTAACAGCCTAGAACCGTGAACCTTGGAACCCTGAACCCTGGAAACCTAAACCCTGACAGCCTGGAACTGTGAACCCTGGAACCCTGAACCCTGGAGCACTGAACCCTGGAACCCTGAACACTGGAACCCTGAGCCCTAGACGCTCGAACCCTGGAACCCTGGAACCTTGACCCCTGGAACCCTGAACTCTGGAACCTTGAACCCTGGAACCCTGAACCCTAGAACCCTGAACTCTGGAACCCTGAACCGTGGAACCCTTCACCCTGGAACCTGGAACCCTTAACCCTAGAACCCTGAACCCTGGAACTGAGAACCCTTGAACCCTGACAACCTGGAAGAACCGTGGAACCCTAGACCCTGGAACCCTCATGGCCTAGAACCGTGAACCCTGAACACTGGAAACCTGATACCTAAAGCCTGGAACTTTGGAACTCTGGAACCTTGAACCTTGGATCCTCGAACCCTGGAACCCTGAACCCTGGAACCCTGAACTTGGGAACCCTGAACCCTAGAACCTTGGAACCCTGAACCCTGGAACCCTGATCACTGGAACCCTGAACCCTGGACCCTGGAACCCTGGAACCCTGAACCCTGAACCCTGAACCCTGGATCCTAGACCCTGGGACCCTGGAACCCTGACACCCTAGAACCCTGAAGCCTGGAACCCTGGAACCCTAACAGCCTAGACCTGTGAACCCTGAAACCCTGAACCTTGGAACCCTGAAGCCTGGAACCTTGGAACCCTGACAGCCTAGAACCGTGAATCCTAGAACCCTGAACCCTGGAACACTGAACCCTGGAACCCTGAACCCTTGACCCTGGAACCCTGGAACACTAGAACCCTGGAACCTTGAACCCTGGAACCCTGGAACCCTGAACGCTGGAACCCTGAATCCTGGAACCCTGAACCCTGGAACCCTGGAACCATGAACTCTGGAACCCTGAACCCTGGAACCCAGGAACCCTGGAACCCTGAACCCTTGATCCTCGAACCCGGGAACCCTGAAGCCTGGAACCCTGACACACTAGAACCCTAAAGCCTGGAACCCTAAAGCCTGGAACCATGAACTCTGGAACCCTGGAACCCTGAACCCTGAACCATTGATCCTCGAACCCTGAACCCCTGATACCTAAAGCCTAGAACCTTGGAACCCTGACACCCTGAAACCCTGAACCCTGGAACCCCGACAGCCTAGAACCGTGAATCCTGGAACCCTGAACCATGGAACACTGAACCCGGAACCCTGAACACTGGAACCCTGAACGCTAAAACCCAGAACCTTAGAACCCTGAACCCTGGAACGTTGGAACCCTGAAACCTGAAACCTGATCTCTGGAACCCTGAACCCTGAACCCTGGAACCCTGAACCCTGAACCCTTGATCCTCGAACCCTGGAATCCTGAAGCCTGGAACCCTGGAACCCTGACACCCTGGAACCCTAAACCCTAGAACCCTGAACCCTGGAACCGTGACAGCCTAGAACCGTGAACCCTGGAACCCTGATACCTAAAGCCTGGAACCTTGGAACCCTGACACCCTGAAACCCTTAACCCTGATCCCTGGAACACTGAACCCTGGAACCCTGAACACTGGAACCCTGAACCCCTGACCCTGGAACCATGGAACCCTGGAACCTTGAACCTTGGAACCCTGAACCCTGAAGCCTAGAACCCTAAACCCTAGAACCCTGAACCCTGGACCCTGGAACCCTGAACCCTAAACCCTAAACCCTAAACCCTAGAACCGTGAACCCTGGAACCCTGAACCCTGGAACACTGAACCCTGGAACCCTGAACACTGGAACCCTGAACCCTTGACCCTCGAACCCTCGATCCCTGGAACCTTGAACCCTGGAACCCTGAACTCTTGAACCTTGAACCCTGGAACCCTGAACCCTGAAACCCTTGAACCCTGAACTCTGGAACCCTGAACGCTGGAACCGTGGAACCCTGAACCCTGGAACCTGGAACCCTTAACCCTGGAACCCTGAACCCTGGAACCGAGAACCCTGGAACCTTGACATTCTGGAACCGTGAACCCTGAACCCTGGAACCCTAAACGCTGGAACCCTGAACCCTGAACCCTGGACCCTCGAACCCTGGAACCCTGAACCCTGGAACCCTAACACCCTAGAACCCTGAAGTCTGGAACCCAAGAACCCTCACACCCTGGAACCTTAAACCCTGGAAACCTGAACCCTGGAACCCTGATAGCGTAGAACCGTAAACCCTGGAACCCTGAACCCTGATAACTAAAGCCTGGATCTTTGGAACCCTGACACCGTGAAACCCTGAACCCTGGAATTTTGAACCCTGGAACCCTGAACACTGGAACCCTGGACCGTCGAACCGTGGAACCCTGGAAGCTTGAACCTTGCAACCGTGAACTCTGGAACCCTGAACCCTGGAACTTAGAACCCTGAACCCAGGAACCCTGAATCCTGGAACCCTGAACCCTGGATCCTCGAGCCCTGGAACCCTGACACCCTAGAACCCTGAAGCCTGGAACCCTGGAACCCTGACACCCTGGAACCCTGAACCCTGGAACCCTGACAGCCTAGAACCGTGAACCCTGGAACACTGGAACCCTGAACCCTGGACTCTCGAACCCTGGAACCATGGAACCTTGAACCTTGGAACCCTGAACTCT
Organism: Canavalia gladiata; assembly: GCA_037954105.1. Classification (NCBI taxonomy): domain Eukaryota; kingdom Viridiplantae; phylum Streptophyta; class Magnoliopsida; order Fabales; family Fabaceae; genus Canavalia; species Canavalia gladiata. The sequence continues at coordinate 32,905,636 of CM075660.1, forward strand.
GCAACCCTGAACCTTGGAACCTTGGAACCCTGAACCCTGGAACCCTGGAACCTTGGAACCCTGAATCTTGGAACCCTGAACCCTGGAACCTTGGAACCCTGAACCCTGGAACTCGAACTCTGGAACCCTGGAACCCTGAACCCTTCATCCTCGAACCCTGGAACATTGAAGCCTGGAACCCTGACACCCTAGAACCCTAAAGCCCGGAACCCTGGAACCCTGACAGCCTAGAACCGTGAACCTTGGAACCCTGAACCCTGGAAACCTAAACCCTGACAGCCTGGAACTGTGAACCCTGGAACCCTGAACCCTGGAGCACTGAACCCTGGAACCCTGAACACTGGAACCCTGAGCCCTAGACGCTCGAACCCTGGAACCCTGGAACCTTGACCCCTGGAACCCTGAACTCTGGAACCTTGAACCCTGGAACCCTGAACCCTGAACCCTAGAACCCTGAACTCTGGAACCCTGAACCGTGGAACCCTTCACCCTGGAACCTGGAACCCTTAACCCTAGAACCCTGAACCCTGGAACTGAGAACCCTTGAACCCTGACAACCTGGAAGAACCGTGGAACCCTAGACCCTGGAACCCTCATGGCCTAGAACCGTGAACCCTGAACACTGGAAACCTGATACCTAAAGCCTGGAACTTTGGAACTCTGGAACCTTGAACCTTGGATCCTCGAACCCTGGAACCCTGAACCCTGGAACCCTGAACTTGGGAACCCTGAACCCTAGAACCTTGGAACCCTGAACCCTGGAACCCTGAACCCTGGAACCCTGAACCCTGAACCCTGGATAATTGAACCCTGGAACCCTGACACCCTAGAACCCTGAAGCCTGGAACCCTGGAACCCTGACACCCTGGAACCCTGAACCCTGGAACCCTGACAGCCTAGAACCGTGAACCCTGGAACACTGAACCCTGGAACCCTGAACCCTGGACCCTGGAACCCTGGAACCCTTGAACCTTGAACCCTAGAACCCTGAACTCTGGAACCTTGAACCCTAGAACCCTGAACCCTGGAACCGTGGAACCCTGAACCTTGGATCTTGGAACCCTTAACCCTGGAACCCTGAACCCTGGAACCGAGAACCCTGGAACCATGACAACCTGGAAGAACCCTGGAACCCTGCACCCTGGAACCCTGATAGCCTGGAACCGTGAACCCTGAACCCTGCAACCCTGATACCTAAAGCCTGGATCCTTGGAACCCTGACACCCAGAAACCCTGAACCCAGGAACCCTGAACGCTGGAATCCTGGAACCCTGAACTCTGGAACCCAGAACCCTGGAACCCTGGAACCCTGAACTCTGGAACCTTTAACCCTGGAACCCTAAACCCTGAACCCTGGATCCTCGAACCGTGGAACCCTAAAGCCTGGAACCCTGAACCCTGAACCATTGAACCCTAGAACCCTGAACTCTAGAACCCTGAACCCTAGAACCTTGGAACCCTGAATCCTGGAACCCTGAACCGTGAAACCCTGAACCCTGAACCCTGGATCTTCGAACCTGGAAGCCTGACACCATAGAACCCTGAAGCCTGGAACCCTGACACCCTGGAGCCCTGAACCCTGGAACCCTGACAGCCTAGAACCGTGAACCCTGGAACCGTGAACCTTGGAACACTGAACCCTGGAACCCTGAACACTGGAACCCTGAACCCTGGACCGTGGAACCCTAGAATCCTGGAACCTTGAACCCTGGAACCCTGAACTCTGGAACCCTGGACCCTGGCACCTTGGAACCCTGAACCCTGGAACCCTGAACCCTGGATCCTCGAACCCTGGAACCCTGAACCCTGGAACCCTAGACTCTGGAACCCTGAATCCTAGAACCCTGAACCCTGGAACCCTGAACCCTGAACCCTGGATCCTCGAACCTTGGAACCCTGACACCATACAACCCTGAACCCTGGAACCCTGACACACTGGAACCCTGAACCCTGGAACCCTAACAGCCTAGAACCGTGAACCCTGGAACCGTGAACCCTGGAACACTGAACCCTGGAACCCTGAACCCTGGACTATCGAACCCTGGAACCCTGGAACCTTGAACCCTGGAACCCTGAACTCTGGAACCCTGAACCCTGGAACCTTGGAACCCTAAACCCTGGAACCCTGAATCCTGGAACCCTGAACCCTGGAACCCTGAACCCTAGATCCTCGAACCCTAGAACCCTGAACCCTGGAACCCTGAACTTTGGAACCCTACACCCTGGAACCCTGGAACCTTGGAACCCTGGAACCCTGGAACCCTGGAATCCTGAACCCTGAACCCTTCATCCTCGAACCCTGGAATATTGAAGCCTGGAACCCTGACACCCTAGAACCCTGAAGCCTGGAACCCTGGAACCCTCAACCCTAGAACCCTGAACCCTGGAACCCTGATAGCCTAGAACCGTGAACCCTGGAACCCTGAACCCTGAACCCTGGAACCTTGACAGCCTGGAATTGTGAACCATGGAACCCTGAACTCTGGAACACTGAACCCTGGAACCCTGAACCCTGGACCCTGGAACCCTGGAACCCTGGAACCCTGGAACCTTGAACCCTAGAACCCTGAACTCTGGAACCTTGAACCCTGGAACCCTGAACCCTGGAACCGTGGAACCCTGAACCCTGGATCTTGACACCCTAGAACCTTGAAGCCTGGAACCCTGGAAGCCTGACAACCTGGAACCGTGAACCATGGAACCCTGAACCTCGAACCCTGGAACCCTGATACCTAAAGCCTGGAACCCTGAACCCTGAATCCCTGAACCCTGATACCAAAAGCCTGGAACCTTGGAACCGTGACACCGAGAAACCCTGAACCCTGGAATACTAAACCCTGGAACCCAGAACACTGGAACCCTGAACCCTGGACCCTCGAACCCTCGAACCCTCGAACCCTGGAACCTTGAACCCTAGAACCCTGAACTCTGGAACCTTGAACCCTGGAACCCTGAACCCTGGAACCGTGGAACCCTGAACCCTGGATCTTGGAACCCTTAACCCTGGAACCCTGAACCCTGGAACCGAGAACCCTGGAACCATGACAACCTGGAAGAACCCTGGAACCCTGCACCCTGGAACCCTAGACTCTGGAACCCTGAATCCTGGAACCCTGAACCCTGGAACCCTGAACCCTGGATCCTCGAACCTTGGAACCCTGACACCCTAGAACCCTGAACCCTGGAACCCTGACACACTGGAACCCTGAACCCTGGAACCCTAACAGCCTAGAACCGTGAACCCTGGAACCGTGAACCCTGGAACACTGAACCCTGGAACCCTGAACCCTGGACTCTCGAACCCTGGAACCCTGGAACCTTGAACCCTGGAACCCTGAACTCTGGAACCCTGAACCCTGGAACCTTGGAACCCTAAACCCTGGAACCCTGAATCCTGGAACCCTGAACCCTGGAACCCTGAACCCTAGATCCTCGAACCCTAGAACCCTGAACCCTGGAACCCTGAACTTTGGAACCCTACACCCTGGAACCCTGGAACCTTGGAACCCTGGAACCCTGGAACCCTGGAATCCTGAACCCTGAACCCTTCATCCTCGAACCCTGGAATATTCAAGCCTGGAACCCTGACACCCTAGAACCCTGAAGCCTGGAACCCTGGAACCCTGAACCCTAGAACCCTGAACCCTGGAACCCTGATAGCCTAGAACCGTGAACCCTGGAACCCTGAACCCTGAACCCTGGAACCTTGACAGCCTGGAATTGTGAACCATGGAACCCTGAACTCTGGAACACTGAACCCTGGAACCCTGAACCCTGGACCCTCGAACCCTGGAACCCTAGAACCTTGAACCCTGGAACCTTGAACTCTGGAACCTTGAACCCTGGAAGCCTGAACCCTGGAACCCTGGAAACCTAAGCTCTGGAACCCTGAACAGTGGAACCTTGAACCCTGGAACCGTGGAACCCTGAACCCTGGAACTTGGAACCCTTAGCCCTGGAACGCTGAACCCTGGAACCGAGAACCCTGGAACCCTGACAACCTGGAAGAACAGTGGAACCCTGAACACTAGAACCCTGAACCGTGGAACCTTGCACCCTGGAACCGTGATACCTAAAGCCTGGAACCTTGGAACCTTGACACCTTGAAACCCTTAACCCTGAAGCCTGAACCCTGGAACACTGAACCCTGGAACCCTGAACACTGGAACCCTGAACCCTGGACCCTGGAACCATGGAACCCTGGAACCTTGAACCCTGGAACCCTGAACCCTGAAGCATAGAACGCTAAACCCTGGAATCCTGAACCCTGGACCCTAGAACCCTGGACCCTGAACCTTGGAAACCTGAACCCTGACAGCCTAGAACCGTGAACCCTAGAACCCTGGAACCCTGAACCCTGGAACACTGAACACTGGAACCCTGAACCCTGGAACACTGAACACTGAAACCTTGAACCCTGGACCCTCCAACCCTGGAACCTTGAACCCTGGAACCCTGAACCCTGGAACCCTGGAACCCTGAACCCTGGAACCCTGACCCCTGGAACCGTGGATCCCTGAACCCTGGAACCTGGAACCCTTAACCGTGGAACCCTGAACCCTGGAACCGAGAACCCTGGAACCCTGACAACCTGGAACCGTGAACCCTGAACCCTGGAACCCTAAACGTTGGAACCCTGAACCCTGAACCCTGGACCCTATAACCCTTAACCCTGGAAGCCTGACACCATAGAACCCTAAAGCCTGGAACCCTGGAACCCTGACACCCTGGAACCCTAAACCCTGGAAACCTGAACCCTGGAACCCTGATAGCCTAGAACCCTGAAGCCTGGAACCCTGGAACCCTGACACCCTGGAACCCTGACAGCCTAGAACCGTGAACCCTGTAACCGTGAACCCTGGAACACTGAACCCTGGAACCCTGAACCCTGGACTCTCGAACCCTGGAACCCTGGAACCTTGAACCTTGGAACCCTGAACTCTCGAACCCTGAACCATGGAACCTTGGAACCCTGAACCCTGGATCCTCGAACCCTGGAACCCTGAGGCCTGGAACCCTGACACCCTAGAACCCTGAACCCTGGAACCCTGAACCCTGGAACCTTGATGCCTGGAACCCTGAGACCTGGAACCCTGAACCCTGCAACCTTATACATGAACCCTGGAACCCTGAACCCTGGAACCCTGAACCCTAGAACCCTTAACCCTTGAAACCTGAACCCTGAACCCTGGACCCTCGAACCCCGGAACCCTAAACCCTGGAACCCTGACACCCTAGAACCCTGAAGCCTGGAACCCTGGAACCTTGACACCCTGGATCCTTGAACCTTGGAAACTTGAACCCTGAACCCTGGAACTCGGAACACCGAACCCTGGAACCCTGAATACTGGAACCCTGAACCCTGGACCCTCGAACCCTGAGGCCTGGAACCCTGACACCCCAGAACCCTGAACCCTGGAACCCTGAACCCTGGTACCGTAACACCTTGGAACCCGGAACAATGAACCCTGACATCCTAGAACCCTGAAGCCTGGAACCCGGAACCCTGGAACCCTGGAACCCTGAACTCTGGAACCCTAAACCATGGAACCTGGAACCCTGGAACCCTGAACCCTGGTACCCTGAACTCTGGAGCCATGATCCTTGGAACCCTGAACCGTGGACCCTCGAACCCTGGAACCCGGAGGCCCGGAACCCTGCACTCTCGAACCCTGAAGCCTGGAACCCTGAGACCTGGAACCCTGAACCCTGCAAATCTTAACCCTGACACCCTAGAACCCTGAAGCCTGGAACCCTGGAACCTTGAACCATGGAACCCGGAACACCGAACCCTGTAACCCTGAATCGTGGAACCCTGAACCCTGGACCCTGGACCCTGAACCCTTGAAACCTGAACCCTGAACCCTGGATCCTCGAACCCCGAAACCCTAAACCCTGGAACCCTGACACCCTAGAACCCTGAAGCCTGGAACCCTGGAACCCTGGAACCCTGACACCCAGGAAACCTGAACCCTGGAAACTTGAACCCTGAACCCTGGAACCCGGAACACCGAACCCTGGACCCTCGAACCCTGGAACCCGGAACCCTGAACCCTGGAAACTTGATCCCTTAACCCTGGAACCCTGACAACCTAGAACCCTAAAGCCTGGAACCCTGACACCCTAGAACCCTGAAGCCTGGAACCCTGACACCCTAGAACCCTGAACCCTGCACCCTCGAACCCATGAACGCTGAACCCTGGAACCCTGAAACCCTAGAACCCTGAAGTATGGAACCCTGGAACCCGGAACACTGAACCCTGGAACGCGGACCACTGAATGCTGGATCCCGGAACCCTGGAACCCTAGAACCCTGAACCCCGGAACCCTGAACCTCGGAACCGTGGAACCCTGAATCGTGGAACCCGAACCCTGGAACCCTGGAACCCTGAACCCTGGTACCCTGAACTCTGGAACCCTGATCCTTGGAACCCTGAACCCTGGACCCTCGAACCCTGGAACCCTGACACCCTAGAACCCTGAAGCCTGGAAGCCTGGAACCCTGGAACCGTAACAGCTTGGAACCCGGAACAATGAACCCTGGAACCCTGACATCCTAAAACCCTAAAGCCTGGAACCCGGACCACTTAACGTTGGAACCCGGAACCCTGGAACCCTGGAACCTTGAACCATTGAACCCTGAACTCTGGAACCCTAAATCGTGGAACCCGGAACCCTAGAACCTTGGAACCCTGAACCCCGGAACCCTGAACCCTGGAACCATGGAACCCTGAACCGTGGAACCCTGCACCCTGGAACACGGAACCCTGGAACCCTGAACCCTGGTACCCTAAACTCTGGAACCCTGATCCCTGGAACCCTGAACCCTGGACCCTCGAACCCTGGAACCCTGACACCCGAGAACCCTGAACCCTGGAACCCTGAACGCTGGAACCTGGAACCCTGAACTTTGGAACCCTAAACCGTGGAACCCGGATCCCTGGAACCCTGGAACCCTGAACCGTGAACCACGGAACCGTGAACCCTGGAACCGTGGAACCCTGAACCGTGGAACCCTGGACCCTGGAACCCGGAACCCTGGAACCCTGAACCCTGGTACCCTAAACTCTTGAACCCTGATTCCTGGAACCCTGAACCCTGGACCCTCGAACGCTGGAACCCTGAGGCCCGGATCCCTGACACCCTAGAACCCTGAACCCTGGAACCCTGAACCCTGGAACCTTACACCTGAACCCTGGAACCCTGAACCCTGGAACCCTGAACCCTGGAACCCTAAACCCTTGAACCCTGGAAACCTGAACCCTGAACCCTGGACCCACGAACCCTGGAACACTGAAAACTGGAACCTTGACACCCTAGAACCCTGAAGCTTGGAACCGTGGAACCCGGAACACTAAACCCTGGAACCCTGACATCCTAGAACCCTGAAGCCTAGAACCCCGACCACTGAACCCTGGAACCCTGAATGCTGGAACCCTGAAGCCTAGAACCCTGAACTCTGGAACCCTAAACCATGGAACTTTGAACCTTGGAACCCTGGAACCCTGAACCCTGGTACCCCGAACTCTGGAACCGTGATCCCTGGAACCCTGAACCCTGGACCCGGGAACCATGGAACCCTGAGGCCCGGAACCCTGACACCCTCGAACCCTGAACCCTGGAACCATGAGACCTGGAACCCTGAACCCTGGAAATCTTAACCCTGAACCTTGGACACTCGAACCCTGGAACCCTGAAGCCTGGAACCCTGAGACCTGGAACCCTGAACCCTGGAACCTTATACCTGAACCCTTGAAACCTAAACCCTGAACGCTGGACCCTCGAACCCCGGAACCCTAAACCCTGGAACCCTGACACCCTAGAACCCTGGAACCCTGACACCCTGGAACCCTAAACCCTGGAAACTTGAACCCTGAACCCTGGAACCCGGAACACCAAACCCTGGAACCCTGAATCCTGGAACCCTGAACCCTGGACCCTGGAACCCTAAACCCCGGAACCCTGAACCCTGACACCCTAGAACACTGAAGCCTGGAACCCTGACACCCTGGAACCCTGAACCCTGCACCCTAGAACCCATGAACGTGGAACCGTGACACCCTGGAACCTTGACACCCTTGAACCCTGACACGCTGGAACCCTGAACCTTCGAACCTTGGAACCCTAAACCCTGGAACCTTGACACCCTAGAACATTGAAGCCTGGAACCCTGGAAGCCTGACAACCTGGAACCGTGAACCCTGGAACCCTGAACCTCGAACCGTGGAACCCTGATACCTAAAGCCTGGAACCCTGAACCCTGAATCCCTGAACCCTGATACCTAAAGCCTGGAACCTTGGAACCGTGACACCGAGAAACCCTGAACCCTGGAATACTGAATCCTGGAACCTAGAACACTGGAACCCTGAACCCTGGACCCTCGAACCCTCGAACCCTGGAACCTTGAACCCTGGAACCCTGAACTCTGGAACCCTGAACTCTGGAACCCTAAACCCTAGAACCCTGAACCCTAGAACCTTGATCCCTGGAACCCTGAACCCTGATCCCTGGAACCCTGAACCCTGGAACCTTGAACCCTGGAACCCTGACGCCCTGGAACCCTGGAACCCTGACACCCTGGAACCCTGAACCTTAGAACACTAAACCCTGGAACCCTGACACCCTGGAACCCTGAACGTTAGAACACTGAACCCTGGAACCCTGAACCTTGGAACCCTGAACCCCGGAACCTCGATCCCTGGACCCCTAAAACCTGGAACCCTGGACCCTAGAACCCATGAACCCTGAACCCTGGAACCCTAACGCCCTGGAACCCTGAACCCTGGAACCCTGGAACCCTAAACCCAAGAAACCTGAACCTTGAACCCTAGAACGCTGAACCTTGGAACCCTGAACTCTCGAACCCTGACACCTTGGAACCCTGAACCCTGAAAACCTGAACCCTGGAACCCTGTAACCCTGAACCCTGGAACCCTGACACCCTAGAACCCTGAAGCCTGGAACCCTGGAATCCTGACCCTTGGAAACCGGAACCCTGAACCCTTGAACCCTGAACCCTGGACCCTCGAACCATGGAACCCTAAACCCTGGAACCCTGACACCCCAGAACCCTGAAGCCTGGAACCGTGACACCCTTGAACCCTGAAGCGTGGAACCCTGACACCCTAGAACCCTGAAGCCTGGAACCCTAGAACCCTGAACCCTGGAAACCTGAACACTGAACCCTGGAACCCTGAACCCTGGAACCCTGATACCCTAGAACTCTGAAGCCTAGAACCCTGGAACCCTGACACCCTCGAACCCTGAGCCCTGGAAACCTAAACCCTGAACCCTGCACCCTCGAACCCTGGAACCCTGACAACCTAGAACCCTGAAGCATGGAACCCTGGAACCGTAACACCCTGGAACCCTGACATCCTAGAACCCAGAAGCCTTGAACCCGGAACACTGAACCCTGGAACCCTGAACATTGGAACCTGGAACCCTGAACTCTGGAACCCTAAACCGTGGAACCCGGATCCCTGGAACCTGGAACCCTGAACCGTGAACCACGGAACCGTGAACCCTGGAACCCTGGAACCCTGGAACCCTGAACCGTGGAACCCTGGAACCCTGAACCGTGGAACCCTGAACCCTGGAACCCGGAACCCTGGAACCCTGAACCCTGGTACCCTGAACTCTGGATCCCTGATTCCTGGAACCCTGAACCCTGGACCCTCGAACCCTGGAACCCTGAGGCCCGGATCCCTGACACCCTAGAACCCTGAACCCTGGAACCCTAAGACCTGGAACCCTGAACCCTGGAACCTTATACCTGAACCCTGGAACCCTGAACCTTGGAACCCTGAACCCTTGAACCCTGGAAACCTGAACCCTGAACCCTGGACCCTCGAACCCTGGAACCCTGAAAACTGGAACCTTGACACCCTAGAACCCTGAAGCTTGGAACCGTGGAACCCGGAACACTAAACCCTGGAACCCTGACATCCTAGAACCCTGAAGCCTAGAACCCCGACCACTGAAACCTAGAACCCTGAACGCTGGAACCCTGAAGCCTAGAACCCTGAACTCTGGAACCCTAAACCATGGAACTTTGAACCTTGGAACCCTGGAACCCTGAACCCTGGTACCCCGAACTCTGGAACCGTGATCCCATGAACCCTGAACCCTGGACCCTGGAACCATGGAACCCTGAGGCCCGGAACCCTGACACCCTCGAACCCTGAACCGTGGAACCCTGAGACCTGGAACCCTGAACCCTGGAAATCTTAACCCCGAACCCTGGACCCTCGAACCCTGGAACCCTGAAGCCTGGAACCCTGAGACCTGGAACCCTGAACCCTGGAACCTTATACCTGAACCCTGGAACCCTGAACCCTTGAAACCTGAACCCTGAACGCTGGACCCTCGAACCCCGGAACCCTAAACCCTGGAACCCTGACACCCTAGAACCCTGACGCCTGGAACCCTGGAACCCTGACACCCTGGAACCCTAAACCCTGGAAACTTGAACCCTGAACCCTGGAACCCGGAACACCGAACCCTGGAACCCTGAATCCTGGAACCTTGAACCCTGGACCCTGGAACCCTGGAACCCTGAACCCCGGAACCCTGAACCCTGACACCCTAGAACACTGAAGCTTGGAACCCTGACACCATAGAACCCTGAACCCTGCACCCTAGAACCCATGAACGTGGAACCTTGACACCCTGGAACCTTGACACCCTTGAACCCTGACACGCTGGAACCCTGAACCTTCGAACCTTGGAACCCTAAACCCTGGAACCTTGACACCCTAGAACCTTGAAGCCTGGAACCCTGGAAGCCTGACAACCTGGAACCGTGAACCATGGAACCCTGAACCTCGAACCCTGGAACCCTGATACCTAAAGCCTGGAACCCTGAACCCTGAATCCCTGAACCCTGATACCAAAAGCCTGGAACCTTGGAACCGTGACACCGAGAAACCCTGAACCCTGGAATACTAAACCCTGGAACCCAGAACACTGGAACCCTGAACCCTGGACCCTCGAACCCTCGAACCCTGGAACCCTGGAACCTTGAACCCTAGAACCCTGAACTCTGGAACCTTGAACCCTGGAACCCTGAACCCTGGAACCGTGGAACCCTGAACCCTGGATCTTGGAACCCTTAACCCTGGAACCCTGAACCCTGAAACCGAGAACCCTGGAACCATGACAACCTGGAAGAACCCTGGAACCCTGCACCCTGGAACCCTAGACTCTGGAACCCTGAATCCTGGAACCCTGAACCCTGGAACCCTGAACCCTGGATCCTCGAACCTTGGAACCCTGACACCCTAGAACCCTGAACCCTGGAACCCTGACACACTGGAACCCTGAACCCTGGAACCCTAACAGCCTAGAACCGTGAACCCTGGAACCGTGAACCCTGGAACACTGAACCCTGGAACCCTGAACCCTGGACTCTCGAACCCTGGAACCCTGGAACCTTGAACCCTGGAACCCTGAACTCTGGAACCCTGAACCCTGGAACCTTGGAACCCTAAACCCTGGAACCCTGAATCCTGGAACCCTGAACCCTGGAACCCTGAACCCTAGATCCTCGAACCCTAGAACCCTGAACCCTGGAACCCTGAACTTTGGAACCCTACACCCTGGAACCCTGGAACCTTGGAACCCTGGAACCCTGGAACCCTGGAATCCTGAACCCTGAACCCTTCATCCTCGAACCCTGGAATATTCAAGCCTGGAACCCTGACACCCTAGAACCCTGAAGCCTGGAACCCTGGAACCCTGAACCCTAGAACCCTGAACCCTGGAACCCTGATAGCCTAGAACCGTGAACCCTGGAACCCTGAACCCTGAACCCTGGAACCTTGACAGCCTGGAATTGTGAACCATGGAACCCTGAACTCTGGAACACTGAACCCTGGAACCCTGAACCCTGGACCCTCGAACCCTGGAACCCTAGAACCTTGAACCCTGGAACCTTGAACTCTGGAACCTTGAACCCTGGAAGCCTGAACCCTGGAACCCTGGAAACCTGAGCTCTGGAACCCTGAACAGTGGAACCTTGAACCCTGGAACCGTGGAACCCTGAACCCTGGAACCTGGAACCCTTAGCCCTGGAACGCTGAACCCTGGAACCGAGAACCCTGGAACCCTGACAACCTGGAAGAACAGTGGAACCCTGAACACTAGAACCCTGAACCGTGGAACCTTGCACCCTGGAACCGTGATACCTAAAGCCTGGAACCTTGGAACCTTGACACCTTGAAACCCTTAACCCTGAACCCTGAACCCTGGAACACTGAACCCTGGAACCCTGAACATTCGAACCCTGAACCCTGGACCCTGGAACCATGGAACCCTGGAACCTTGAACCCTGGAACCCTGAACCCTGAAGCATAGAACGCTAAACCCTGGAATCCTGAACCCTGGACCCTAGAACCCTGGACCCTGAACCTTGGAAACCTGAACCCTGACAGCCTAGAACCGTGAACCCTAGAACCCTGGAACCCTGAACCCTGGAACACTGAACACTGGAACCCTGAACCCTGGAACACTGAACACTGAAACCTTGAACCCTGGACCCTCCAACCCTGGAACCTTGAACCCTGGAACCTTGAACCTTGAAACCCTGAACCGTGGAACCTTGAACCCTGGAACCCTGAACCCTGGACCCTCGAACCCCGGAACCCTAAACCCTGGAACCCTGACACCCTAGAACCCTGAAGCCTGGAACCCTGGAACCCTGACACCCTGGATCCTTGAACCTTGGAAACTTGAACCCTGAACCCTGGAACTCGGAACACCGAACCCTGGAACCCTGAATACTGGAACCCTGAACCCTGGACCCTCGAACCCTGAGGCCTGGAACCCTGACACCCCAGAACCCTGAACCCTGGAACCCTGAAGCCTGGTACCGTAACACCTTGGAACCCGGAACAATGAACCCTGACATCCTAGAACCCTGAAGCCTGGAACCCGGAACCCTGGAACCCTGGAACCCTGAACTCTGGAACCCTAAACCATGGAACCTGGAACCCTGGAACCCTGAACCCTGGTACCCTGAACTCTGGAGCCATGATCCTTGGAACCCTGAACCGTGGACCCTCGAACCCTGGAACCCGGAGGCCCGGAACCCTGCACTCTCGAACCCTGAAGCCTGGAACCCTGAAGCCTGGAACCCTGAGACATGGAACCCTGAACCCTGCAAATCTTAACCCTGACACCCTAGAACCCTGAAGCCTGGAACCCTGAAACCTTGAACCATGGAACCCGGAACACCGAACCCTGTAACCCTGAATCGTGGAACCCTGAACCCTGGACCCTGGACCCTGGAACCCTGAACCCTTGAAACCTGAACCCTGAACCCTGGATCCTCGAACCCCGGAACCCTAAACCCTGGAACCCTGACACCCTAGAACCCTGAAGCCTGGAACCCTGGAACCCTGGAACCCTGACACCCAGGAAACCTGAACCCTGGAAACTTGAACCCTGAACCCTGGAACCCGGAACACCGAACCCTGGACCCTCGAACCCTGAAACCCTCAACCCCGGAACCCTGAACCCTGGAAACTTGATCCCTTAACCCTAGAACCCTGACAACCTAGAACCCTAAAGCCTGGAACCCTGACACCCTAGAACCCTCAAGCCTGGAACCCTGACACCCTAGAACCCTGAACCCTGCACCCTCGAACCCATGAACGCTGAACCCTGGAACCCTGAAACCCTAGAACCCTGAAGTCTGGAACCCTGGAACCCGGAACACTGAACCCTGGAACGCGGACCACTGAATGCTGGAACCCGGAACCCTGGAACCCTGGAACCTTGAACCATTGAACCCTGAACTCTGGAACCCTAAACCGTGGATCCCGGAACCCTGGAACCCTAGAACCCTGAACCCCGGAACCCTGAACCTTGGAACCGTGGAACCCTGAATCGTGGAACCCGAACCCTGGAACCCTGGAACCCTGAACCCTGGTACCCTGAACTCTGGAACCCTGATCCTTGGAACCCTGAACCCTGGACCCTGGAACCCTGGAACCCTGACACCCTAGAACCCTGAAGCCTGGAAGCCTGGAACCGTAACAGCTTGGAACCCGGAACAATGAACCCTGGAACCCTGACATCCTAAAACCCTAAAGCCTGGAACCTGGACCACTTAACGTTGGAACCCGGAACCCTGGAACCCTGGAACCTTGAACCATTGAACCCTGAACTCTGGAACCCTAAATCGTGGAACCCGGAACCCTAGAACCTTGGAACCCTGAACCCCGGAACCCTGAACCCTGGAACCATGGAACCCTGAACCGTGCAACCCTGCACCCTGGAACACGGAACCCTGGAACCCTGAACCCTGGTACCCTAAACTCTGGAACCCTGATCCCTGGAACCCTGAACCCTGGACCCTCGAACCCTGGAACCCTGACACCCGAGAACCCTGAACCCTGGAACCCTGAACGCTGGAACCTGGAACCCTGAACTTTGGAACCCTAAACCGTGGAACCCGGATCCCTGGAACCCTGGAACCCTGAACCGTGAACCACGGAACCGTGAACCCTGGAACCGTGGAACCCTGAACCGTGGAACCCTGGACCCTGGAACCCGGAACCCTGGAACCCTGAACCCTGGTACCCTGAACTCTTGAACCCTGATTCCTGGAACCCTGAACCCTGGACCCTCGAACGCTGGAACCCTGAGGCCCGGATCCCTGACACCCTAGAACCCTGAACCCTGGAACCCTGAACCCTGGAACCTTACACCTGAACCCTGGAACCCTGAACCCTGGAACCCTGAACCCTGGAACCCTAAACCCTTGAACCCTGGAAACCTGAACCCTGAACCCTGGACCCACGAACCCTGGAACCCTGAAAACTGGAACCTTGACACCCTAGAACCCTGAAGCTTGGAACCGTGGAACCCGGAACACTAAACCCTGGAACCCTGACATCCTAGAACCCTGAAGCCTAGAACCCCGACCACTGAACCCTGGAACCCTGAATGCTGGAACCCGGAACCCTGGAACCCTGAACTCTGGAACCCTAAACCATGGAACTTTGAACCTTGGAACCCTGGAACCCTGAACCCTGGTACCCCGAACTCTGGAACCGTGATCCCTGGAACCCTGAACCCTGGACCCTGGAACCATGGAACCCTGAGGCCCGGAACCCTGACACCCTCGAACCCTGAACCCTGGAACCATGAGACCTGGAACCCTGAACCCTGGAAATCTTAACCCTGAACCTTGGACACTCGAACCCTGGAACCCTGAAGCCTGGAACCCTGAGACCTGGAACCCTGAACCCTGGAACCTTATACCTGAACCCTTGAAACCTAAACCCTGAACGCTGGACCCTCGAACCCCGGAACCCTAAACCCTGGAACCCTGACACCCTAGAACCCTGGAACCCTGACACCCTGGAACCCTAAACCCTGGAAACTTGAACCCTGAACCCTGGAACCCGGAACACCAAACCCTGGAACCCTGAATCCTGGAACCCTGAACCCTGGACCATGGAACCCTAAACCCCGGAACCCTGAACCCTGACACCCTAGAACACTGAAGCCTGGAACCCTGACACCCTGGAACCTTGAACCCTGCACCCTAGAACCCATGAACGTGGAACCCTGACACCCTGGAACCTTGACACCCTTGAACCCTGACACGCTGGAACCCTGAACCTTCGAACCTTGGAACCCTAAACCCTGGAACCTTGACACCCTAGAACATTGAAGCCTGGAACCCTGGAAGCCTGACAACCTGGAACCGTGAACCCTGGAACCCTGAACCTCGAACCGTGGAACCCTGATACCTAAAGCCTGGAACCCTGAACCCTGAATCCCTGAACCCTGATACCTAAAGCCTGGAACCTTGGAACCGTGACACCGAGAAACCCTGAACCCTGGAATACTGAATCCTGGAACCTAGAACACTGGAACCCTGAACCCTGGACCCTCGAACCCTGGAACCCTGGAACCTTGAACCCTGGAACCCTGAACTCTGGAACCCTGAACTCTGGAACCCTAAACCCTAGAACCCTGAACCCTAGAACCTTGATCCCTGGAACCCTGAACCCTGAATCCTGGAACCCTAAACCCTGGAACCCTAAACCCTGGAAACCTGAACCCTGATCCATGGAACCCTGAACCCTGGAACCTTGAACCCTGGAACCCTGACGCCCTGGAACCCTGGAACCCTGACACCCTGGAACCCTGAACCTTAGAACACTAAACCCTGGAACCCTGACACCCTGGAACCCTGAACGTTAGAACACTGAACCCTGGAACCCTGAACCTTGGAACCCTGAACCCCGGAACCTCGATCCCTGGACCCCTAAAACCTGGAACCCTGGACCCTAGAACCCATGAACCCTGAACCCTGGAACCCTAACGCCCTGGAACCCTAACGCCCTGGAACCCTGAACCCTGGAACCCTAAACCCAAGAAACCTGAACCTTGAACCCTAGAACGCTGAACCTTGGAACCCTGAACTCTCGAATCCTGACACACTAGAACCCTTAAGCCTGGAACCCTGACACCCTAGACCCTAAACCCTGGAAACCTGAACCCTGAACAATAGAACCCTGAAGCCTGGAACCCGGAACCCTGAACCCTGGAACCTTGAACCCTGAAACCTTGAACCCTGGAACCCTGGAACCCTAAACCCTGAACCCTGAAACCCTGGAACCCGGAACCCTAGAACCCTGAACCGTGGTACCCTGAACTCTGGAACCCTGAACCCTAGAACCCTGGAATCCTGACACCCTGAACCCTGGACCCTGGAACCCTGGAACCCTGAACCCTGGATCCCTGACACCCTAGAACCCTGAAGTCTGGAACCCTTACACCCTAGAACCCAGAAGCGTGGAACCCTGACACCCTGGAACCCTGATACCCTAGAACCCTGAAGCCTGGAACCTTGGAACCCTGAAGCCTGGAACCTTGGAACCCTGACACCTTGGAACCCTGAACCCTGAAAACCTGAACCCTGGAACCCTGTAACCCTGAACCCTGGAACCCTGACACCCTAGAACCCTGAAGCCTGGAACCCTGGAATCCTGACCCTTGGAAACCGGAACCCTGAACCCTTGAACCCTGAACCCTGGACCCTCGAACCATGGAACCCTAAACCCTGGAACCCTGACACCCCAGAACCCTGAAGCCTGGAACCGTGACACCCTTGAACCCTGAAGCGTGGAACCCTGACACCCTAGAACCCTGAAGCCTGGAACCCTAGAACCCTGAACCCTGGAAACCTGAACACTGAACCCTGGAACCCTGAACCCTGGAACCCTGATACCCTAGAACTCTGAAGCCTAGAACCCTGGAACCCTGACACCCTCGAACCCTGAGCCCTGGAAACCTAAACCCTGAACCCTGCACCCTCGAACCCTGGAACCCTGACAACCTAGAACCCTGAAGCATGGAACCCTGGAACCGTAACACCCTGGAACCCTGACATCCTAGAACCCAGAAGCCTTGAACCCGGAACACTGAACCCTGGAACCCTGAACATTGGAACCTGGAACCCTGAACTCTGGAACCCTAAACCGTGGAACCCGGATCCCTGGAACCTGGAACCCTGAACCGTGAACCACGGAACCGTGAACCCTGGAACCCTGGAACCCTGAACCGTGGAACCCTGGAACCCTGAACCGTGGAACCCTGAACCGTGGAACCCGGAACCCTGGAACCCTGAACCCTGGAACCCTGAACCCTGGAACCCTAAACCCTTGAACCCTGGAAACCTGAACCCTGAACCCTGGACCCACGAACCCTGGAACCCTGAAAACTGGAACCTTGACACCCTAGAACCCTGAAGCTTGGAACCGTGGAACCCGGAACACTAAACCCTGGAACCCTGACATCCTAGAACCCTGAAGCCTAGAACCCCGACCACTGAACCCTGGAACCCTGAATGCTGGAACCCGGAACCCTGGAACCCTGAACTCTGGAACCCTAAACCATGGAACTTTGAACCTTGGAACCCTGGAACCCTGAACCCTGGTACCCCGAACTCTGGAACCGTGATCCCTGGAACCCTGAACCCTGGACCCTGGAACCATGGAACCCTGAGGCCCGGAACCCTGACACCCTCGAACCCTGAACCCTGGAACCATGAGACCTGGAACCCTGAACCCTGGAAATCTTAACCCTGAACCTTGGACACTCGAACCCTGGAACCCTGAAGCCTGGAACCCTGAGACCTGGAACCCTGAACCCTGGAACCTTATACCTGAACCCTTGAAACCTAAACCCTGAACGCTGGACCCTCGAACCCCGGAACCCTAAACCCTGGAACCCTGACACCCTAGAACCCTGGAACCCTGACACCCTGGAACCCTAAACCCTGGAAACTTGAACCCTGAACCCTGGAACCCGGAACACCAAACCCTGGAACCCTGAATCCTGGAACCCTGAACCCTGGACCATGGAACCCTAAACCCCGGAACCCTGAACCCTGACACCCTAGAACACTGAAGCCTGGAACCCTGACACCCTGGAACCTTGAACCCTGCACCCTAGAACCCATGAACGTGGAACCCTGACACCCTGGAACCTTGACACCCTTGAACCCTGACACGCTGGAACCCTGAACCTTCGAACCTTGGAACCCTAAACCCTGGAACCTTGACACCCTAGAACATTGAAGCCTGGAACCCTGGAAGCCTGACAACCTGGAACCGTGAACCCTGGAACCCTGAACCTCGAACCGTGGAACCCTGATACCTAAAGCCTGGAACCCTGAACCCTGAATCCCTGAACCCTGATACCTAAAGCCTGGAACCTTGGAACCGTGACACCGAGAAACCCTGAACCCTGGAATACTGAATCCTGGAACCTAGAACACTGGAACCCTGAACCCTGGACCCTCGAACCCTGGAACCCTGGAACCTTGAACCCTGGAACCCTGAACTCTGGAACCCTGAACTCTGGAACCCTAAACCCTAGAACCCTGAACCCTAGAACCTTGATCCCTGGAACCCTGAACCCTGAACCCTGGAACCCTAAACCCTGGAACCCTAAACCCTGGAAACCTGAACCCTGATCCATGGAACCCTGAACCCTGGAACCTTGAACCCTGGAACCCTGACGCCCTGGAACCCTGGAACCCTGACACCCTGGAACCCTGAACCTTAGAACACTAAACCCTGGAACCCTGACACCCTGGAACCCTGAACGTTAGAACACTGAACCCTGGAACCCTGAACCTTGGAACCCTGAACCCCGGAACCTCGATCCCTGGACCCCTAAAACCTGGAACCCTGGACCCTAGAACCCATGAACCCTGAACCCTGGAACCCTAACGCCCTGGAACCCTAACGCCCTGGAACCCTGAACCCTGGAACCCTAAACCCAAGAAACCTGAACCTTGAACCCTAGAACGCTGAACCTTGGAACCCTGAACTCTCGAATCCTGACACACTAGAACCCTTAAGCCTGGAACCCTGACACCCTGGACCCTAAACCCTGGAAACCTGAACCCTGAACAATAGAACCCTGAAGCCTGGAACCCGGAACCCTGAACCCTGGAACCTTGAACCCTGAAACCTTGAACCCTGGAACCCTGGAACCCTAAACCCTGAACCCTGAAACCCTGGAACCCGGAACCCTAGAACCCTGAACCGTGGTACCCTGAACTCTGGAACCCTGAACCCTAGAACCCTGGAATCCTGACACCCTGAACCCTGGACCCTGGAACCCTGGAACCCTGAACCCTGGATCCCTGACACCCTAGAACCCTGAAGTCTGGAACCCTTACACCCTAGAACCCAGAAGCGTGGAACCCTGACACCCTGGAACCCTGATACCCTAGAACCCTGAAGCCTGGAACCTTGGAACCCTGAAGCCTGGAACCTTGGAACCCTGACACCTTGGAACCCTGAACCCTGAAAACCTGAACCCTGGAACCCTGTAACCCTGAACCCTGGAACCCTGACACCCTAGAACCCTGAAGCCTGGAACCCTGGAATCCTGACCCTTGGAAACCGGAACCCTGAACCCTTGAACCCTGAACCCTGGACCCTCGAACCATGGAACCCTAAACCCTGGAACCCTGACACCCCAGAACCCTGAAGCCTGGAACCGTGACACCCTTGAACCCTGAAGCGTGGAACCCTGACACCCTAGAACCCTGAAGCCTGGAACCCTAGAACCCTGAACCCTGGAAACCTGAACACTGAACCCTGGAACCCTGAACCCTGGAACCCTGATACCCTAGAACTCTGAAGCCTAGAACCCTGGAACCCTGACACCCTCGAACCCTGAGCCCTGGAAACCTAAACCCTGAACCCTGCACCCTCGAACCCTGGAACCCTGACAACCTAGAACCCTGAAGCATGGAACCCTGGAACCGTAACACCCTGGAACCCTGACATCCTAGAACCCAGAAGCCTTGAACCCGGAACACTGAACCCTGGAACCCTGAACATTGGAACCTGGAACCCTGAACTCTGGAACCCTAAACCGTGGAACCCGGATCCCTGGAACCTGGAACCCTGAACCGTGAACCACGGAACCGTGAACCCTGGAACCCTGGAACCCTGAACCGTGGAACCCTGGAACCCTGAACCGTGGAACCCTGAACCGTGGAACCCGGAACCCTGGAACCCTGAACCCTGGTACCCTGAACTCTGGATCCCTGATTCCTGGAACCCTGAACCCTGGACCCTCGAACCCTGGAACCCTGAGGCCCGGATCCCTGACACCCTAGAACCTTGAACCCTGGAACCCTAAGACCTGGAACCCTGAACCCTGGAACCTTATACCTGAACCCTGGAACCCTGAACCCTGGAACCCTGAACCCTTGAACCCTGGAAACCTGAACCCTGAACCCTGGACCCTCGAACCCTGGAACCCTGAAAACTGGAACCTTGACACCCTAGAACCCTGAAGCTTGGAACCGTGGAACCCGGAACACTAAACCCTGGAACCCTGACATCCTAGAACCCTGAAGCCTAGAACCCCGACCACTGAAACCTAGAACCCTGAACGCTGGAACCCGGAACCCTGGAACCCTGAACTCTGGAACCCTAAACCATGGAACTTTGAACCTTGGAACCCTGGAACCCTGAACCCTGGTACCCCGAACTCTGGAACCGTGATCCCATGAACCCTGAACCCTGGACCCTGGAACCATGGAACCCTGAGGCCCGGAACCCTGACACCCTCGAACCCTGAAGCCTGGAACCCTGAGACCTGGAACCCTGAACCCTGGAAATCTTAACCCCGAACCCTGGACCCTCGAACCCTGGAACCCTGAAGCCTGGAACCCTGAGACCTGGAACCCTGAACCCTGGAACCTTATACCTGAACCCTGGAACCCTGAACCCTTGAAACCTGAACCCTGAACGCTGGACCCTCGAACCCCGGAACCCTAAACCCTGGAACCCTGACACCCTAGAACCCTGACGCCTGGAACCCTGGAACCCTGACACCCTGGAACCCTAAACCCTGGAAACTTGAACCCTGAACCCTGGAACCCGGAACACCGAACCCTGGAACCCTGAATCCTGGAACCTTGAACCCTGGACCCTCGAACCCTGGAACCCTGAACCCCGGAACCCTGAACCCTGACACCCTAGAACACTGAAGCTTGGAACCCTGACACCATAGAACCCTGAACCCTGCACCCTAGAACCCATGAACGTGGAACCTTGACACCCTGGAACCTTGACACCCTTGAACCCTGACACGCTGGAACCCTGAACCTTCGAACCTTGGAACCCTAAACCCTGGAACCTTGACACCCTAGAACCTTCAAGCCTGGAACCCTGGAAGCCTGACAACCTGGAACCGTGAACCATGGAACCCTGAACCTCGAACCCTGGAACCCTGATACCTAAAGCCTGGAACCCTGAACCCTGAATCCCTGAACCCTGATACCAAAAGCCTGGAACCTTGGAACCGTGACACCGAGAAACCCTGAACCCTGGAATACTAAACCCTGGAACCCAGAACACTGGAACCCTGAACCCTGGACCCTCGAACCCTCGAACCCTGGAACCTTGAACCCTGGAACCCTGAACTCTGGAACCTTGAACTCTGGAACCCTAAACCCTAGAACCCTGAACCCTAGAACCTTGATCCCTGGAACCCTGAACCCTGAACCCTGGAACCCTGAACCCTGGAACCCTGAACCTTGGAACCCTGAACCCTGGAAACCTGAACCCTGATCCCTGCAACCCTGAACCCTAGAACCTTGAACCCTGGAACCCTGACGCCCTGGAACCCTGACACACTGGAACCCTGAACCTTAGAACACTAAACCCTGGAACCCTGACACCCTGGAACCCTGAACCTTAGAACACTGAACCCTGGAACCCTGAACCTTGGAACCCTGAACACCGGAACCTCGATCCCTGGACCCCTAAAACCTTGAACCCTGGACCCTAGAACCCATGAACCCTGAACCCTGGAACCCTAACGCCCTGGAACCCTGAACCCTGGAACCCTGGAACCCTGACACCCTGGAACCCTAAACCCTAGAAACCTGAACCTTGAACCCTAGAACCCTGAACCTTGGAACCCTGAACTCTGGAATCCTGACACCCTAGAACCCTTAAGCGTGGAACCCTGAACCCTGACACCGTAAACCCTGGAAACCTGAACCCTGAACCATAGAACCCTGAACCCTGGAACCCGGAACCCTGAACCCTGGAACCTTGAACCCTGAAACCTTGAACCCTGAAACCCTGAACCCTAGAACCCTGAACCCTGGAACCCTGAACCCTGGAACCGAGAACCCTGGAACCCTGACAACCTGGAACCGTGAACCCTGAACCCTGGAACCTTGAACGCTGGAACCTAGAACCTTGGAACCCTGAAATCCGGAACACTGAAACCTGAACCCTGATTCCTGGACCCTAGAACCCTGGAACCCTGAACCCTGAACCCTGGAACCCTGGAATCCTGAACCCCGAAACTCTGGAACCCTGAAATCTGAACCCTGAAACCCTGAACCCTGCAACCCTGGAACCCTGAACCCTAGTACCCTGAACTCTAGAACCCGAAACCCTACAACCCTAAACCCTGGAACCCTGAACCCTGGAAGCCTGACAACCTGGAACCGTGAACCCTGGAACCCTGAACCTTGAACCCTAGAACCCTGATACCTAAAACGTGGAACCCTGAACCCTGAATCCCTGAACCCTGATACCTAAAGCTTAGAACCTTTGAACCCTGACACCGTGAAACCCTGAACCCTGGAATACTGAACCCTGGAACCCTGAACCCTGGACCCTCGAACCCTCGAACCCTCGAACCTTGAAGCCTGGAACCCTGAACTCTGGAACCCTAAACCCTAGAACCCTGAACCCTAGAACCTTGAACCCTGGAACCCTGAACCCTGGAACCCTGAACCCTGGAAACCTGAACCCTGACCCTTGGAACCCTGAACCATTGACCCTAGAACACTGGAACCTTGAACCCTGGAACCCTGACACCCTGACACCCTGGAACCCTGAACCTTAGAACACTGAACACTGGAACCCTAAATCCCTGGAACCCTGAACCTTAGAACACTGAACCCTGGAACCGTGAACCTTGGAACCCTGAACCCTGGAACCTCGATCCATGGAACCCTGGACCCCTGGAACCTTGAACCCTGGACCCTAGAACCTATGAACCCTGAACCCTGGAACCCTAACGCCCTGGAACCCTGAACCCTGGAACCCTGGAACCCTAAACCCTGGAAACCTGAACCTTGAACCGTGGAACCCTGAACTCTGGAATCCTGACACCCTAGAACCCTGAAGCCTGGAACCTTGAACCCTGAAACCCTGGAATCCTAAACCCTAGAAACCTGAACCCTGAACCATAGAACCCTGAACCCTGGAACCCGGAACCTTGAACCCTTGAACCTTGAACCCTGAAAACCCTGAACCCTAGAACCCTGAACCCTGGAACCGAGAACCCTGGAACCGTGAACTCTGAACCCTGAACACTGGCACCCAGAACCCTGGAACCCTAAAATCTGGAACCCTGATCCTTGGAACCCTAATTCCTGGACCCTAGAACCCTGGAACCCTGAACCCTGGAACCTTGACCCCCTGGAACCCTGAACCCTGGAACCTGGGAATCCTGAACCCCAGAACCCTGAAACCCTGGACCCTGAACCCTAGAACCCATGAACCCTGAACCCTGGTACCCTGAACTCTAGAACCCGGAACCCTACAACCCTAAACCCTAGAACCGTGAACCCTGGAACCGTGAACCCTGGAACCGTGAACCCTGGAACCCTGAACCTTGAACCCTGATACCTAAAGCCGGGAACCCTAAACCCTGAATCCCTGAACCCTGATACCTTAAGCCTGGAACCTTGGAACCCAGACACCGTGAAACCGTGAACCCTGGAATACTGAACCCTGGAACCCTGAACACTGGAACCCTGAACCCTGGACCCTCGAACCCTCGAACCTTGCACCCTGGAACCCTGAACTTTGGAACCCTAAACCCTAGAACCCTAGAACCCTGAACCATAGAACCTTGAACCCTGGAACCCTAGACGCTAGAACCCTGGAACCCTGAACCCTGGAACCCTGAACCCTGGAAACCTGAACCCTGAACGCTGGAACCCTGACACCATAGAACCCTGAACCCTGGAACCCTGACAACCTGGAACCCGAAAACTTGGAACACTGAACCCTGGAACCCTGAACCCTGGACCCTGGAACCCTGAACCCTGCAAACCTGAACCCTGAACCGTGGAACCCTGCCACCCTGGAACGCGGAACCTTGGAACACTGAACCCTGGAACCCTGAACCCTGGAACACTGAACCCTAGACCCTGGAACCCTGATCCCTGGAACCCTGAACCCTTGACCCTAGAACCCTGGAACCTTGAACCCTGGAACCCTGACGCCCTGGAACCCTGGAACCCTGAACCCTAGAAACCTGAACCCTGGAACCCTGACACGCCGGAACCCTAAACCCTAGAACCCTGAACCCTAGAACCTTGAACCCTGGAACCCTGAACCCTGGACCCTAGAACCCTGACATCCTAGAACCCTGGAAACCTGAACCCTGACACCATAGAACCCTGACGCCTGGAACCCTGACACGCTGGAACCCGGAACCTTGGAACACTGAACCCTGGAACCCTGAACCCTGGATCCTGGAACACTGGAACCCTGGAACCCTGGAACCTTGAACCCTAGAACCTTGATCCCTGGAACCCTGAACTCTGGAACCCTAAACCCTAGAACCCTGAACCCTAGAACCTTGAACCCTGGAACCCTGAACCCTGGACCCTAGAACCCTGACATCCTAGAACCCTGAAGCCTGAAACCCGGACCACTAAACCCTGGAACCCTGAACGCTGGAGCCCGGAACCCTGGAACCCTGGAACCCTGGAACCCTGAACCCTGGTACCCCGAACTCTGGAACCGTGATCCCTGGAACCCTGGACCCTGGAACCCTGGATCCCTAAGGCCTGGAACCCTGACACCCTCGAACCCGGAAGCTTGGAACCATGAGACCTGGAACCCTGAACCCTGGACTCTGGAACCCTGAACCTTGGAACCCGGAACAACGAACCCTGTAACCCTGAATCGTGGAACCCTGAACCCTGGACCCTGGAACCCTGAACCTTGGACCCTGAACCCTGGAAACCTGAACCCTAAACCCTTGAACCCTGAACCATGGAACCCTGACACCCTATAACCCTGAAGCCTTGAACCCTGGAACCCTAACACCCTGGAACCATGACATCCTAGAACCCTGAAGCTAGGAACCCTGGAACCCGGAACCCTGGAACCCTGGACCCTGGAACACAGAACCCTCGAACCGTGGAACCCTAAACCCTGAACCCTGGAACCCTGAACCCTAAAACCCTGGAACCCGGAACCCTAGAACCCTGAACCTTGGTAACCTGAACTCTGGAACCCTGAACCCTAGAACCCTGGAACCCTGACACCCTGAACCCTGGGCCCTCGAACCCTGGAACCCTCAACCCTGGATCCCTGACACCCTAGAACCCTGAAGTCTGGAACCCTGACACCCTAGAACCCAGAAGCGTGGAACCCTGACACCATGAACCATGCACCCTCGAACCTTGGAACCTTAAACCATGGAACCCTAACACCCTAGAACCCTGAAGCCTGGAACCTTGGAACCCTAACACCGTAGAACCCTGGACCCTGACATCTTAGAACCCTGAAGCATCGAACCCGGGACACTGAACCCTGGAACCCTGAACGCTGGAACCCGGAACCCTGGAACCCTGCAACCTTGAACCATGAAACCCTGAACTCTGGAATCCTGAACCCTGGAACCCGGAACCCTGGAACCCTGGAACCCTGAACCCCGGAACACTGAACCCTGGAACCCTAATCCGAGGAACCCTAGACCCTGGAACCCGGAACCCTGAATCTTGGTACGCTGAACTCTGGAACCCTGAACCCTAGAACCCTGGACCCCTGATCGCTGGAACCCTAAACGCTGGACCCTGGAACCCTCGAACCCTCGAACCCTGTAACCCTGAACCCTGGAACCCTGACACCCTAGAACCCTGAAGCCTGGAACCCTGAACCTTGGAAACCTGAACCCTGAACCCTGGACCCTCGAACCATGGAACCCTAAACCCTGGAACCCTGACACTCTTGAACCTTGAAGCCTGGAACCGTGACACCCTAGAACCCTGAAGCGTGGAACCCTGACTCCCTAGAACCCTGAAGCCTGGAACCCTAAAACCCTGAAGCCTAGAACCCTGACACCATAGAAACCTGAAGCGTCGAACCCTGAAGCGTCGAACCCTGAAGCGTCGAACCCTGAAGCCTGGAACCCTGGAACCCTGGAACCCTGGAACCCTGAACCCTGGAAACCTGAACACTGAACCATGGAACCCTGAACCCTGGAAGCCTGAACCTTGGAACCCTGATACCCTAGAGCTCTGAAGCCTGGAACCCAGGAAGCCTGACACCCTAGAACCCTGAGCCCTGGAAACCTAAACCTTGAACCCTGGACCCTCGAACACTGGAACCCTGGAACCCTAACACCCTAGAACCCTGAAGCTTGGAACACTGGAACACTGGAACCCTGAACCCTGGAACCCGGAACAGTGAACCCTGGAACCCTCAACCCTTGACCCTGGAAACCTGAACCCTGGAACCCTGAACCCTGGAAACCTGACACCCTAGAACCCTGAAGCCTGGAACCCTAGAACCCTGACACCCTGGAACCCCGAACCTTGGAACCCTGACATCCTAGAACCTTGAAGCCTGGAACCCTGGAACCCTGAACCCTGGAACACGGAACCCTGGAACCCTAAACCATGAACCCTGGAACCCTAAACCCTGGAACCCTGAACCGTGGATCCCTGGACCCTGGAACCCGAAACCCTGGAACCCTGAACCGTGGTACCCTGAACTATAGAACCCTGTACCCTACAACCCTGGAACCCTGACACCCTGACACCCTGGAACCCTGATCCCTGGAACCCTAAACCCTGGAACCGTGAACCCTGGAACCCTGACACCCTAGAACCCTGAAGCCTGGAACCCTGAAGCCTGGAACCCTGACACCCTAAAACCCATGAAGCGTGGAACCCTGAAGTCTGGAACCCTGACACCCTGACACCCTGGAACCCTGAACCCTGCACCCTCGAACCCTGGAACCCGGAACCCTGGAACCCTGACACCCTAGAACCCTGAAGCCTGGAACCCTGAAGCCAGGAACCCTAAACCCTGAAGTCTGGTACCCGGAACCCTGGAACCCTGAACAGTGGAACCCTGGACCCTGGAACTCGGAACCCTGAACCCTGGTACCCTAAACTCTGGAACCTTGATCCCTAGAACCCTGAACCCTGGACCCTCGAACCGTGGAACCCTGAGGCCAGGACCCTAGAATCCTGGAAACCTGAACCCTGGAACCCTGAACCCTGGAAACCTGAACCCTGAACCGTGGAACCCTGACACCCTGGAACCCGGAGCCTTGGAACACTTAACCCTAGACCCTGGAACCCTGGAACCCTGGAACCCTGAACCCTGGAACCCTGAACCCTTGACCGTAGAACCCTGGAGCCCTGACGCCCTAGAACCCTGGAACCCTGAGCCCTGGAAACCTGAACCCTGAACCCTGACACCATAGAACCCTGAAGCTTGGAACCCTGACACGCTGGAACCCGGAACCTTGGAACTCTGAACCCTGGAACCCTGAACCCTGGACCCTGGAACCCTGAACCCTGGAACCCTGATCCCTGGAACCCTGAACTCTGGAACCCTAAACCCTAGAACCCTGAACCCTGGAACCCTGAACCCTGGACCCTAGAACCCTGACATCCTAGAACCCTGAAGCCTGGAATCCGGACCACTGAACGCTGGAACCCGGAACCCTAGAACCGTGGAACCTTGAACCATTGAACCCTGAACTCTGGAACCCTAAACCGTGGAACCCTGGAACCCTGAACCCCGGAACCCTGAACCCTGGAACCGTGGAACCCTGAACCGTGGAACCCTGAGCCCTGGAAACCTGAACCCTGAACCCTGACACCATAGAACCCTGAAGCTTGGAACCCTGACACGCTGGAACCCGGAACCTTGGAACTCTGAACCCTGGAACCCTGAACCCTGGACCCTGGAACCCTGAACCCTGGAACCCTGATCCCTGGAACCCTGAACTCTGGAACCCTAAACCCTAGAACCCTGAACCCTAGAACCTTGAACCCTGGAACCCTGAACCCTGGACCCTAGAACCCTGACATCCTAGAACCCTGAAGCCTGGAATCCGGACCACTGAACGCTGGAACCCGGAACCCTAGAACCGTGGAACCTTGAACCATTGAACCCTGAACTCTGGAACCCTAAACCGTGGAACCCTGGAACCCTGAACCCCGGAACCCTGAACCCTGGAACCGTGGAACCCTGAACCGTGGAACCCTGCACCCTGGAACCCGGAACCCTGGAACCCTGAACCCTGGTACCCTAAACTCTGGAACCCTGATGCCTGGAACCCTGAACCCTGGAACCTCGAACCCTCGAACCCTGAGGCCTGGAACCCTGACACCCTAGAACCCTGAACCCTGGAACCCTCAAGCCTGGAACCCTGAAGCCTGGAACCCTGAGACCTGGAACCCTGAACCCTGGAACCTTATACCTGAACCCTGGAACCCTGAACCCTGGAACCCTGAACCCTTGAACCCTTGAACCCTGGAAACCTGAACCCTGAACCCTGGACCCTCGAACCTTGGAACCCTGAACCCTAGAACCCTGACACCCTAGAACCCTGAAGCCTGGAACCCTGGAACCGTAACACCCTGGAACCCGAAACACTGGACCCTGGAACCCTGACATCCTAGAACCATAAGCCTGGAACCCGGACCACTGGAACCCGGAACCCTGAATGCTGGAACCCGGAACCCTGGAACCCTGAACTCTGGGACCCTAAACCATGGAACCTGGAACCCTGATCCCTGGTACCCCGAACTCTGGAACCGTTATCCCTAGAACCCTGAACCCTGGACCCTAGAACCCTGAGGCCCAGAACCCTGACACCCTCGAACCCTGAAGCCTGGAACACTGAGACCTGGAACCCTGAACCCTGCCAATCTTAACCCTGAACCCTAGAACCCTGACGCGCCTAGAACCCTGAAACCTGGAATCCTGATCCTTGGATCCCGGAACATCGAACCCTAGAACCCTGAATCGTAGAACCCTGAACCCTGGACCCTGGAACCTGGAACCCTGAAGCCTGGAAACCTGAACTCTAAACCTTGGAACCCTGAACCCTGGAACCCTGACACCCTAGAACCCTGAAGCCTCGAACCCTGACACCCTAGAACCCTGAAGCCTGGAACACTGGAACCCTAACACCCTGGAACCCTGAACTTTGGAAACCGGAACCCTGAACCCTGGAACCCGGAACCCTGGAACCCTGATCCCCGGAACACAGAACCCTCAAATCCTGGAACCCTAAACCCTGAACCCTGGAAGCCTGAACCCTTGAACCCTGGAACTCGAAACCCTAGAACCCTGAACCATGGTACCCTGACACCCTAGAACCCTGAAGCCTGGAACACTGGAACCCTAACACCCTGGAACCCTGAACTTTGGAAACCGGAACCCTGAACCCTGGAACCCGGAACCCTGGAACCCTGAACCCCGGAACACAGAACCCTCAAATCCTGGAACCCTAAACCCTGAACCCTGGAAGCCTGAACCCTTGAACCCTGGAACTCGAAACCCTAGAACCCTGAACCATGGTACCCTGACATCCTAGAACCCAGAAGCCTGCAACCCGGAACACTGAACCCTGGAACCCTGAACGCTGGAACCCGGAACCCTGAACTCTGGAACCCTAAACCGTGGAACCCGGATCCCTGGAACCCTGCAACCCTGAACCGTGAACCACGAAACCCTGAACCCTAGAACCGTGGAACCCTGAACCGTGGAACCCTGGAACCCCGAACACTGGAACCCTGGTACCCTAAACTCTGGAACCCTGATCCCTGGAACCCTGAACCCTGGACCCTCGAACCCTGGAACCCTGAGGCCCGGAACCCTGACACCCTAGAACCCTGAACCCTGGAACCCTGAAGCCTGGAGCCCTGAAGCCTGGAACCCTGAAGCCTGGAACCGTGAACCCTTGAACCCTTGAACCCTGGAAACCTGAACCCTGAACCCTAGACCCTCGAACCCTGAACCCTGGAACCTTGACACCGTAGAACCCTGAAGCCTGGAACCCTGGAACCGTAACACCCTGGAACCCGGAACACTGAACCCTGGAACCCTGACATCCTAGAACACTGAAGCCTGGATCCCGGACCACTGAACCATGGAACCCTGAACGCTGGGACGCTGAACGCTGGAACCCGGAACCCTGGAACCCTGGAACCCTGAACTCTGGAACCCTAAACCATGGAACCTGGAACCCTGGAACCTTGGAACCCTGAACCCTGGTACCCCGAACTCTGGAACCGTGATCCCTGGAACCCTGAACCCAGGACCCTCGAACCCTGGAACCCTAAGGCCCGGAACCCTGACACCCTCGAACCCTGAAGCCTGGAACACTGAGACCTGGATCCCTGAACCCAGGAAATCTTAACCCTGAACTCTGGACCCTGGCACCCTGGAACCCTGAAGCCTGGAACCCTGAGATCTGGAACCCTGAACCCTGGAACCTTATACCTGAACCCTGGAACCCTGAACCCTTGAAACCTGAACCCTGAACCCTGGACTCTCGAACCCCAGAACCCTAAACCCTGGAACCCTGACACCCTAGAACCCTGAAGCCTGGAACCCTGGAACCCTGAACCCTGGAAACTTGAACCCCGAACCCTGCAACCCGGAACACCGAACCCTGGAACCCTGAATCCTGGAACCCTGAACCCTGGACCCTCGAACCCTGGAACCCTAAACCCCGGAACCCTGAACCCTGACACCCTAGAACACTGAAGCCTGGAACCCTGACACCCTGGAACCCTGAACCCATCAACGTGGAACCCTGACACCATTGAACCTTGACACCCTTGAACCCTGCCACGCTGGAACCCTTAACCCTCGAACCTTGGCACCCTGAACCCTCGAACCTTGACACCCTAGAACCCAGAAGCCTGGAACCCTGGAAGCCTGACAACCTGGAACCGTGAACCCTGGAACCCTGAACCTTGAACCCTGGAACCCTGATACCTAAAGCCTGGAACCCTGAACCCTGAATCCCTGAACCCTGATACCTAAAGCCTGGAACCTTGGAATCCTGACACCGTGAAACCCTGAACCCTGAAATACTGAACCCTGGAACCCATAACACTGGAACCCTGAACCCTGGACCCTCGAACCCTCGAACCCTGGAACCTTGAACCCTGGAACCCTGAACTCTGGAACCCTGAAATCTGGAAACCTAAACCCTAGAACCATGAACCCTAGAACCCTGGATCCCTGAACCCAAACCCTAGACCCTGGAACCCTGGATCCCTGAACCCTGGAACCCTGAACCCTGGAACCCTGAACCCTGGAAACCTGAACCCTGATCCCTGGAACCCTGAACCCTTGACCCTAGAACCCTGGAACCATGAACCCTGGAACCCTGACGCCCTGGAACCTTGGAACCCTGACACCCTGGAACCCTGAACCTTAGAACACTGAACCCTGGAACCCTGAACCTTGGAACCCTGAACCATGGAACCTCGATCCCTGGAACCCTGGACCCCTGGAACCTTGAACCCTGGACCCTAGAACCCATGAACCCTGAACCCTGGACCCTAACGCCCTGGAACCCTGAACCCTGGAACCCTGGAACCCTGACACCCTGGATCCCTAAACCCTGGAAACCTGAACCTTGAACCCTGGAACCCTGAACCTTGGAACCCTAAATTCTGGAATCCTGACACCCTAGAACCTTGAAGCCTGGAACCCTGAACCCTGACACCCTGGAACCCTAAACCCTGGAAACCTGAACCCTGAACCATAGAACCCTTAACCCTGGAACCCGGAACCCTGAACCCTGGAACCTTTAACCCTGAAACCCTGAACCCTAGAACCCTGAACCCTGGAACCCTGAACCCTGGAACCGAGAACCCTGGAATCCTGGAACCCTGACAACCTGGAACCGTGAACCCTGACACCGCGAAACCCTGAACCCTAGAATACTGAACCCTGGAACCCTGAACACTAGAACCCTGAACCCTGGACCCTCGAACCCTCGAACCCTCGAACCTTGAACCCTTGAACCCTGAACTCTGGAACCCTGAACTCTGGAACCCTAAACCCTAGAACGCTGAACCCTAGAACCTTGAACCCTGGAACCCTGAACCCGGGACCCTAGAACCCTGGAACCTTGAACCTTGGAAACCAGAACCCTGAACCGTGGAACCCTGACACCCTGGAACTGTGGAACCCTGACACCCTGGAACCCGAAACCTTGGAACACTGAACCCTGGAACCCTGAACCCTGCAACACTGAACCCTAGACCCTGCAACCTTGGAACCCTGGAACCCTGATCCCTGGAACCCTGAACCCTTGACCCTAGAACCCTGGAACCCAGACGCCCTGGAACCTTGGAACCCTGAACCCTAGAGACCTGAACCCTGGAAACCTGAACCCTGACCCCTGAACCCTGACACAATAAAACCCTGAAGCCTGGAACCCTGACACGTTGGAACCCGGAACCTTGGAACACTGAACCCTGGAACCCTGAACCGTGGACCCTGGACCCTGGACCCTGGAACCCTGGAACCCTGAACCCTGGAACCCTGATCCCTGGAACCCTGAACTCTGGAACCCTAAACCCTAAACCCTAGAACCTTGAACCCTGGAACCCTGACCCTGGACCCTAGAACCTTGACATCCTAGAACCCTGAAGCCTGGAACCCGGACCACTAAACGCTGGAACCCTAAACGCTGGAACCCGGAACCCTGGAACCCTGGAACCCTGGAACCCTGAACTCTAGAACCCTAAACCATGGAACCTGGAACCCTGAACCCTGGTACCCCGAACTCTGGAACCGTGATCCCTGGAACCCTGAACCCTGGACCCTCGAACCCTGGAACCCTGAGGCCCGGAAGCCTGAAGCCTGGAACCCTGAGACCTGGAACCCTGAACCCTGGAAATCTTAACCCTGAACCCTGGACCCTCGAACCCTGGAACCCTGACACCCTAGAACCCTGAAGCCTGGAACCCTGAAGCCTGGAACCCTGAACCTTGGAACCCGGAACACCGAACCCTGTAACCCTGAATCGTGGAACCCTGAACCCTGGACCCTGGAACCCTGAACCTTGGAACCCTGAACCCTGGAAACCTGAACCCTAAACCCTTGAACCCTGAACCCTGGAACCATGACATCCTAGAACCCTGAAGCCAGGAACCCTGGAACCCTGAACCCTGGAACCCGGAACCCTGGAACCCTGAACCCTGAACCCTGGAACACAGAACCCTCGAACCGTGGATCCCTGAACCCTGGAACACAGAACCCTCGAACCGTGGAACCCCTAAACCCTGAACCCTGGAACCCTGAACCCTAAAACCCTGGAACCCTGAACCCTAAAACCCTGGAACCCGGAACCCTAGAACCCTGAACCGTGGTAACCTGAACTCTGGAACCCTGAACCCCAGAACCCTGGAACCCTGAACCCTGGACCCTCGAACCCTGGAACCCTGAAGTCTGGATCCCTGACACCCTAGAACCCTGAAGTCTGGAACCCTGACACCCTAGAACCCAGAAGCGTGGAACCCTGAAGCCTGGAACCCTGACACCCTGAACCCTGCACCCTCGAACCCGGGAACCCTGAACCCTGGAACCCTAACACCCTAGAACCCTGAATCCTGGAACCTTGGAACCCTAACACCCTAGAACCCTGGACCCTGACATCTTAGAACCCTGATGCATCGAACCCGGAACACTGAACCCTGGCACCCTGAACGCTGGAACCCAGAACCCTGGAACCCTGCAACCTTGAACCATGGAACCCTGAACTCTGGAATCCTGAACCCTGGAACCCGGAACCCTGGAACCCTGAACCCTGAACCCCGGAACCCTGAACCCTGGAACCCGGAACCCTGGAACCCTGAACCTTGGTACGCTGAACTCTGGACCCTCGAACCCTGTTACCCTGAACCCTGGAACCCTGACACCCTAGAACCCTGAAGCCTGGAACCATGGAACCCTGAACCTTGGAAACCTGAACCCTGAACCCTGGAACCCTGAACCCTGGAACCCTAAACCCTGGAACCGTGACACCTTAGAACCCTGAAGCCTGGACTCGTGACACCCTAGAACCCTGAAGCGTGGAACCCTTACTCCCTAGAACCCTGAAGCCTGGAACCCTAGAACACTGAAGCCTGGAACCCTGACACCCTAGAAACCTGAAGCGTGGAACCCTGACACCCTAGAACCCTGAAGCCTGGAACCCTGGAACCCTGAACCCTGGAAACCTGAACAGTGAACCCTGGACCCTCGAACCCTGAACCCTGAAACCCTGATACCCTAGAACTCTGAAGCCTGGAACCCTGGAACCCTGACACCCTGGAACCCTGAGCCCTGGAAACCTAAACCTTGAACCCTGGACCCTCGAACACTGGAACCCTGAACCCTGGAACCCTGAAGCTTGGAACCCTCGAACCCTGAACCCTCGAACCCGGAACACTGAACCCTGGAACCCTCAACCCAGGAACCCTCAACCCTTGACCCTGGAAACCTGAACCCTGGAACCCTGAACCCTGGAAACCTGACACCCTAGAACCCTGAAGCCTGGAACCCTGGAACCCTAACACCCTGGAACCCCAAACCTTGGAACCCTGACAACCTAGAACCCTGAAGCCTGGAACCCTGCAACCCTGA
The DNA here is from genome assembly GCA_037954105.1 of Canavalia gladiata. Lineage (NCBI taxonomy): Eukaryota > Viridiplantae > Streptophyta > Magnoliopsida > Fabales > Fabaceae > Canavalia > Canavalia gladiata. Next base: position 32,940,859 of record CM075660.1, read on the forward strand.
ACCCTGGAACACGGAACCCTGGAACCCTGAACCGTGGATCGCTGGACCCTGGAACCCGAAACCCTAGAACCCTGAACTGTGGTACCCTGAACTATGGAACCCTGTACCCTAGAACCCTGGAACCCTGACACCCTAACACCCTGGAACCCTGATCCCTGGAACCCTAAGCCCTGGAACCCTGACACCCTAGACCCTGAAGCCTGGAACCTTGAAGCCTGGAACCCTGAAGCCTGGAACCCTGACACCCTTGAACCCATGAAGCATGGAACCCCGAAGCGTGGAACCCTTAATACAACCCACTTGGGAGAAGGAGGATGGACCTAGTTGGAGGTAGGATTGAAGCTCAAAATTCAGAGCAGTTTTTGGGAGCTCCTCAAATTCTGTTCAATGTAGCACAAAATTGTGCATAAAAATGAAAAGAAGAGGAAACATAAATTTGCAGAATGTAAAGAGGGAATTGGGGAAGGTCATTGCAAGAATTAAAGGCTGGAAATGGAAGAAAGGGAAAAATGAAAATGACCAAAATTAAAGGGGAAAGGGGCTGAAAATTAAAGCATAAACTAAGAACCAGAATTGTAAATTGCAAGAAGGTAAATGGCAGAATATAAATTGCAGAAAAATAATTCCTAAGCTAGGCGCCACTCCACTAGCTAGAGGAAGTTAGGAAGATAAGCCAAGTTCCACCACATTGGAGGCTCCAATGATAAGGAAAAGGGTCTTAACCTCAAGAACAAGCAAGAGGAGAAGAAAGAGAAGAGAAAGCTGCTCTCTCAGGGGAATTTCGGATTCCAATAGCATAAAATGACCAAAGGTATCATTTGCTTACATTAAGCCCTTATTTATAGGAAAAAAGGAAGGGGGCTACTTGGTTGTGGGTTTGGCCTGCCCTTAGCCAACCAAGCTCTTAACCTAAGCGTGTTCCTATTCTAAATAACCTATTCTTATTCCATGTTGGAATAAGCTATTCCCACTTTAACAATTTAAAGAAAAATACAACCAAATTAAAATTAGGAAAAATTTCAATTTTATTATCCTTAAGCTAAAAATTTCTCTTGAAAGCCAATTTCCATGCTCACATCAACCCTGAAGCGTGGAACCCTGAAGCCTGGAACCCTGACACCCTGGAACCCTGGAACCCTGAACCCTGCACCCTCGAACCCTGGAACCCTGAACCCTGGAACCCTGACACCCTAGAACCCTGAAGCCTGGAACCCTGAAGCCAGGAACCCTAAACCCTGAAGTCTGGAACCCGGAACCCTGGAACCCTGAACCTTGAACCCCGGAACCCTGAACCCTGGAACCCTGGACCCTGGACCTCGGAACCCTGAACCCTGGTACCCTAAACTCTGGAACCTTAATCCCTAGAACCCTGAACCCTGGACCCTCGAACCCTGGAACCCTGAGGCCTGGAGTCGACGCTTCATCGCGTGACTCTGCTCGACTCTATCTGACTCGACTGGACTCGACTCGATTCGACTCATCCCAACTAGACTCGCTTTGCCTCCACTCGACTTCTCTTGAATCGCGACGGCACAATTCAACAGCGCTCGATTTGAGTCGACTCAACTTTTCCCGAATCAACTCAACTTCGCTCAACTCGACTCGACTCGACTCATCGCAATTCGATGCAACTCTGCTCAGCTCGACTTTCAACTTGACTACACTCCGGTCGACTCCGCTCGACTTTCCTCGACATGACTCGTCACCATTGGAGTCGACGAGACACAACTTTTCTCAACACGACACTTCATCGTATGACGCTGCTCGAGTCGACCTGACCCGGTTCGACTAGACTCATCGCAGTTCGGCGCCACTCTTCGACCCTCGAACCCTGGAACCCTCACACCCTAGAACCCTGAAGCCTGGAACCCTGGAACCTTGACACCCTGGAACCCTAAACCTTGGAAACCTGAACCCTGAAACCTGGAACCTGGAACCCTGAACCCTGGAACCCTGACACCCTAGAACCATGAAGCCTGGAACCCTGGAACCCTGACACCCTAGAACCCTGAACCCTGGAACCCGAGAACCCTGAACCCTGGAACCCTGAACGCTGGAACCCAGAACCCTGGAACCCTGAACTCTGGAACCCTGAACCCTGAACCGTGGAACCCTGATCCTTGGAACCCTGAACCCTGGAACCCTGGAATCCTGAACCCCGAAACCAGGAACCTTGGAACCCTGGACCCTGAACGTTGGAACCCTGAACCCTGGAACCCTGAACTCTGGAACCCTGAACCCTAGAACCCTGAACCCTGGAACAATGACAACCTGGAACCATGAACCCTGAACCCTGGAACCCAGAACGCTAGAACCCGGAACACTGGAACCCTGGAACCTTGAACCCTGAACCCCGGAATCCTGAACTCTGGAACCCTGGAATCTTGAACTGTGGAACACTGGACCCTGGTACCCTGAACCCTGGTACTCTGAACACTGGAACCCTGAACCCTAGAACCCTGGAACCCTGAACCCTGGAACTCTGACACCCTAGAATCCTGAAGCCTGGGACCCTGATACCTGAACCCTGGAACCCTGAACCCTTGAACCCTTAACCCTGACCCCTAAACCCTGAAGCCTGGAACCCTGGCCCTGGAATTCTGAACCCTGGAACCCTCAACCCTGGAACACTGAACCCTGGAACCCTGAAAACTGGAACCCTGAACCCTGGACCCTCGAACCCTGGAACCCTGGAACCTTGAACCCTGGAACCCTGAACCCTTGAACCTTGAACCCTGGAACCCTGAACCCTAGACCCTGGAACCCTGGAACCATGAACCCTGGAAACCTGAACCATGAACCCTAGAACCCTAACACCATAGAGCCTTGAAGCCTAGAACCCTAGAACCCTGACATCCTGGAACCCTGAACCTTGGAACACTGAACCCTGGAACCCTGAACCCTAGAACCCTGAACCCTAGACCCTGGATCCCTAGAACCCTGGAACCCTCGAACCTCTAACCCTGGAACCCTGAACCCTAAAACTCTAAACCCTGAACCCTGGAACCCTAACACCCTCGAACCCTGAAGCCTGGAACCCTGACACCCTGGAACCCTAACACCGCGGAAACCTGAACCCTGAACCCTGAACCTTGGAAACCGGAACCCTGAACCTTGGAACCTTGATCCCTGAAACCCTGAACCCTAGAACCCTGACACCCTGGAACCGTGAACCCTGGAACCCTGACACCCTAGAACCCTCAAGCCTGGAACACTGGAACCCTAACACCCTTGAACCATGAACCCTGGAAACCTGAACCCTGGAAACCTGAACCCTGGAACCCGCAACCCTGAACCCTGGCACCCTGAACTCTGGAACCAAGAACCCTAGAACCCTGACAAACTGGAACCGTGAACCCTGGAACCGTGAACCCTGAACCCTGGAACCCAGAACCCTGGAACCCTGAACTCTGGAACCCTGAACCCTGAACCCTGGAACCCTGAACCCTGGAACCCTGACGCCGTGGAACCTTGAACCCTGGAACCCTGGAATCCTGAACCCCGAAACCCGGAACCCTGGAACACTGGAACCCTGACACCCTTGAACCATGAACCCTGGAAACCTGAACCCTGAACCCTGGAATCCTGAACCCGTAACCCTGAACCCGTAACCCTGAACCCTGGCACCCTGAACTCTGGAACCAAGAACCCTGGAACCCTGACAACCTGGAACCGTAAACCCTGGAACCGTGGAACCCTGAACCCTGAACCCTGGAACCCTGAACTCTGGAACCCTGAACCCTAGAACCCTGAACCCTGAACCCTGGAACCCTGAACCCTGGAACCCTGAACTCTGAACCCTGGAACCCGGAATCCTGGAACCTTGAACCATGGAACCATGAACTCTGGAACCCTGAACCTTGGAACCCGGAACCCTGGAACCCTAGAACCCTGAACCGTGGAACCCTGAACCGTGGAACCCTGAACCCTGGCACCCGGAATCCTGGAACCCTCGAACCCTGGAACCCTGAACCCTGGTACCCTGAACTTTGGAACCCTCAACCCTAGAACGCTGAACCCTGGAAACCAGAACCCTGGAAACCTGAACCCTGGAACCCTTGAACCTTGAACCATGGAACCCTACACTCTGGAACCCTGAATTTGGAACCCTGAACCCTGGAACCCTGAACCCTGGACCCTGGAACCCTGGAACCCTGAACCCTGGAACTAAAAACCCTAGAACCCTGAAGCCTGGATACCTGGAACCCTGAAACCTTGGAACCCTGAAACCTTGGAACCCTGAACCCTGGAACCCTAAACCCTAGAACTCTGAAGCCTGGAACCTTGGAACCCTGACACCCTAGAACCATGAACCCTAGAACACTGAACCATAGAACCCTGAACCTTAGAACCCTGACACCGTGGAACCCTGATCCCTGGAACCCTGAACCCTGGCCCCTCAAACCCTCGAACCCTGAACCCTGGAACCCTGACGCCCTAGAACCCTAAATCCTGGAAACCTGACACCTGGAACCCTGAACCCTGGAACCCTGATACCTGAACCCTGGAACCCTGACCCCTAAACCCTGAAGCCTGGAACCTTGACACCCTAGAACCCTGAACCCTGGAACCCTGACACTCTAGAACCCTAAAGCCCTGGAACCCTTACACTCTAGAACCCTAAAGCCGGGAACCTTGGAACCCTGACACCCTAGAACCCTGAACCCTGGAACACTGAACCTGGAACCCTGAACACTGTAACCCTGAACCCTGGACCTTGGACCTGGAACCCTGGAACCTTGAACCCTGGAACCCTGAACCCTGAACCCGGGAACCCTGAACCCTGAACCCTGAACCTTGGACCCTCGAACCCTCGAACCCTGAACCCTGGAACCGAGAACCCTAGAACCCTGAAGCCTGGATACCTGGAACCCTGAAACCTTGGAACCCTGAACCCTGGAAACCTGAACCCTGACACCCTGGAACCGTGAAGCCTGGAACCCTGACCCCTGAACACTGGAACCCTGAACCATGGAACCCTGACACCCTGGAACCGTGAACCCTCGAACCCTGAAACCCTGAAACCCTAGAACCCTGGAGCCTGGAACCCTGGAACCCTGAACCCTTGAAACCTGAACCCTGAATCCTGGAACCCGGAACCCAGAACCCTGAACCCTGGAACCGACAACGCTGGAACCCTGACACCGTGGAACCGTGAACCCTGGAACCGTGAACCCTGAACCCTGGAACCCTGAACGCTGGAACCCTGATCCCTGGAACCCTGAACCCTAGACCCTAGAACCTTGGAACCCTGAACCCTGGAACACTGACGCCCTGGAACCCTGAACCCTGGAACCATAGAACCCTGAACCGTGGAACCCTGGACCATGGAACCCGGAACACTGGAACCCTGAACCCTGGTACCCTGAACTCTGGAACCCTGAACTCTGGAACCCTGACAGCCTGGAACTGTGAACCCTGGAACCCTGAACCCTGAACGCTGGAACCCTGAACGCTGGAACCAGGAACCCGGGAACCCTGGAACCTTGAACCATGGAACCCTAAAACTTGAACCCTGAACCCTGGATACCTGAACCATGGAACCCGGAACCTGAACCCTGGAAACCTGAACCCTGAACCCTGGAACCCTGACACCACAGAACCCTGAGGCTTGGAACCCTGGAACCTTGACACCCTGGAACCCTGAACCTTAGAACACTGAACCCTGGAACCCTGGAACCCTGACACCCTGGAACCCTGAACCTTAGAACACTGAACCTGGAACCCTGAACCCTGGAACCTCGATCCCTGGAACCCTGGACCCCTGGAACCTTTAACCCTGAAACCCAAAACCCTGGAACCCTGATCCTTGGAACCCTGAACCCTGGACCCTAGAACCCATAAACCCTGAACGTTGGAACCCTGATGCCCTGGAACCCTGAACCCTTGACCCTATAACCCTGGAACCTTGGACCCTGGAACCCTAACACCATAGAACCCTGAGGCCTAAAACCCTGGAACCCTGACACCTTGGAACCCTGGAACCCTGACACCCTGGAACCCTGAACCTTGGAACCCTGAACCTTGGAACCTTGAACCCTGGACCCTAGAACCCATGAACCCTGAACCCTGGAACCCTAACGCCCTGGAACCCTGAAACCCTGGAACCCTGACACCCTGCAACCCTAAACACTGGAAACTTGAACCTGGAACCCTGAACCTTGGAACCCTGAACTCTGGAATCTTGACACCCTAGAGCCTTGAAGCCTCGAACCCTGAACCCTGACACCCTGGAACCCTAAACCCTGGAAACCTGAACCCTGAACCATAGAACCCTGAACCCTGGAACCCGAAACCCTGAACCCTGGAACCTTGAACCCTGAAACCCTGAACCCTTGAACCCTGAACCCTGGAACCCTGAACCCTAGAACCCGGAAACCCTGAACCCTGAACTCTGGAACTCTGAACCCTGGAACCGAGAACCCTACAACCCTGACACCCTGGAACCGTGAACCCTGAACCCTGAACGCTGGAACCAAGAACCCTGGAACCCTGAAATCTGGAACCCTGAATCCTGAACCCTAATCCCTGGAACCCTGATTCCTGGACCCTAGAACCCTGGAACCCTGAACCCTGGAACCCTGACGCCCTGGAACCCTGAACCCTGGAACCCTGGAATCCTGAACCGCGGAACCCTGGAACCCTGGACCCTGAACCCTGAAACCCTGAACCCTGCAATCCCGGAACCCTGAACCCTGGTACCCTGAACTCTAGAACCCGGAACCCTAGAACCCTAAACCCTAGAACCTTGAACCCTAGAAGCCTGACAACCTGGAACCGTGAACCCTGGAACCCTGAACCTTGAACCCTGGAACCCTGATACCTAAAGCCTGGAACCCTGAACCCTGAATCCCTGAACCCTGATACCTAAAGCCTGGAACCTTGGAACCCTGACACCGTGAAACCCTGAACCCTGGAATACTGAACACTGGAACCCTGAACCCTGGACCCTCGAACCCTGAAACCTTTGATGTGAGCATGGAAATTGACTTTCAAGAGAAATTTTTAGCTTAAGGATAATAAAACTGAAATTTTTCCTAATTTTAATTTGGTTGTATTTTTCTTTAAGTTGTAAAAGTGGGAATAGCTTATTCCAACATGGAATAAGAATAGGTTATTTAGAATAGGAACAGGCTTAGGTTAAGAGCTAGGTTGGCTAAGGGCAGCCCAAACCCACAACCAAGCAGCCCCCTTCCTTTTTTCCTATAAATAAGGGCTTAATGTAAGCAAATGATACCTTTGGTCATTTTATGCTATTGGAATCCGAAATTCCCCTGAGAGAGCAGCTTTCTCTTCTCTTTCTTCTCCTCTTGTTTGTTCTTGAGGTTAAGACCCTTTTCCTTATCATTGGAGCCTCCAATGTGGTGGAACTTGGCTTATCTTCCTAGCTTCCTCTAGCTAGTGGAGTGGCGCCTAGCATAGGAATTATTTTTCTGCAATTTACATTCTGCCATTTACCTTCTTGCAATTTACAATTCTGGATCTTAGTTTATGCTTTAATTTTCAGCCCCTTTCCCCTTTAATTTTGGTCATTTTCGTTTTGCCCTTTCTTCCATTTCTGCACTTTATTTCCAGCCTTTAATTCTTGCAATCACCTTCCCCAATTCCCTCTTTACATTCTGCAAATTTATGTTTCCTCTTTTTTTCATTTTTATGCACAATTTTGTGCTACATTGAACACAATTTTAGGAGCTCCCAAAACTGCTCTGATTTTTGAGCTTCAATCCTACCTCCAACTAGGTCCATCCTCCTCCTCCCAAGTGGGTTGTATTATGTGGTATCAAGAGCTTGTCTTTTGGAGGTAACTTCTCTCACTTTTCTCCTTCATTTTTCATCATCTTCTTCTCCCATTTTTGTCTCTATTTTTCTTCCAGTTTTTCTGCATATTTTCAGCCCCTTCTTGCTTGAATTCACATGTAATTTGTGTTGGTTTGAGTCATATGTTGTTTGATCCTTGCTTGAACATCAATTTAATCGGTGAATTTGCTCAAAATTGCATCAAAATGTCAAGAAATTGAAGAACCCCTTTTCTGGTTTTTTTCTGGGTATTTCCAGCAAGAACACATCTATTGTTCTCTCAAATCCTTTGGAATTTGTGGGTTTTGTTGTTGAAATTGAAACTTGATCATTGTTGCCTCAAAAAACCCTCAATTATTTTGGCAAAATTCTACAAATTGTTCATCATGTTCATCACTGTTCTTCATGTGTTCTTAAGGAAGTTTGTGTTCGATCTTTGAAAATATTGTTGCTGGGTGTTTAAGTGTTAATCCTGTGCTGGTTTTGGAGTGATATAAGTGTACATTACATTTCCCTAAAAGATACAAGGAAAAAAAAACAAGAATCAACAAAGAACAAAAAAAAAAGGAAAAAAAAACGTGAAAAAAAAAATCTGGGCAGAATTTTTTTTTCAAAAAAAAAAGTAAAAAAAAAATTCCAGAGTTTAATGATCTTCAAGTTTCATTTTATTATATTTCAATTGTAATATTTGAGTTCAGTGTGGGATCAATTGAAGTGTGTTGAACAACTTGAGTTGGATTTATCCTCTTGAATGAACTATGATGCATATGAATGATTTTCTTTCAAAGAAAGGTTAAGTTCAGTTGTAAGAACAATTCACACAAGTTTGCAATCCATTCATCCTTCTTGAATTCCTTTTGAGTGCCTTTTTTTTTTCACCATTTAATTGTTGCTTGTCTTCTTTGAATTCTAGTTTGTCACAATTTTAATCCCTTTGAGTTTAGCTAATTTTTGTGATAACAGTTTCTTGTTTGTCCACAAAATTCCTATGTTTTGTCCATTCTTGAATTCTGGATGAGTTGAGTTTTTACCACATTGGAAACATCAAGGCCTCTAATTTTAAGTTGAATATGTGTTTTTTCTTCAAGGGTAAAGCAAGACCAAATTGAGTGACTAAGAGTGGCAAACACTGGTGAGGAAGGAAGTAATTGGTTTTAATTGTGCTAACAATTTCTTGGTTTGCAAAGCATTCTTTGTTTAATTTTGTATGCAGCCCTAAGAAAGAAATTTTGTTTGACTTGGAGCTGAACTTGGGGAAGACTTGGACTTGAAGCTTGACTTGAAGAATTTACCCATTTGTAATAGATTAGGATTTCTCTTACTAGGACTTTCTTTTTGGTGTAATTTTAGAATTTGGTTGTAGTAGGGTTATAATATTGTAATCCTTTTGATTTAGTTTGTACTTAGGAATTTTCCTTGTAATTTTGTTAGTAATTGTGTGTAAGTTCCAAGGCCTTTGTGTGGTTTTAAGGAGCCATAAGGGGGAGTCTAAGTGTGCTTGTTGAAAGGAGTAATAAGGGGGTTTCATAATTGCTAGGTTTACAACTTAGCCTATGTGACTACTTGTTACTTATCTTTCCCTATCTTGGACCTTGGTTTGTGTAAGAAACCAATTAACTTTCTGCATTTTAATTTCTTAATTGTTCAAGTGTTTTATGTGGTAGGAATTTGTACTTAGAATATTTGTGATTTTCTTAATTGATTTGTTTCATATCTTGTGTCTTGAGTGGAGAGCATCATGAGTGAAAATGATTATCCACCTAGCTTCAATAGGTTACAACTAGAAGCCCTTACCCAAACCTTTGAAAAAATGTTAAGAAAACAAAGTGAACAATTTGAAGATCGCTTGTATGAACTAGAAAAGAGGAATGAGACTTTGTTTAAAAAGAAACAAAATGAAGGGCCTAGTAGTTATAAGAAAAACAAAAATAAAATTGATTCACCTAGGGAGGAACTTTCACAAGAAGAATTCTATGAATCCCCTAGAAGAAACCAAAGGAATAATCACAGGGGTGGGAATCAAGGTAGGCATGAGAGTGATAGGGAATCATGTAGGTCTCCACTTAGGGTTAGAAATTCATCTAGGAGTAGGATCCATAGAAGTAGAGATAGACATTCTCCTAGCCATCATAGTCATAGAGCTTCTTCTAGGATTAGGAATAGAGGTAGGAGAGAAAATGGAAACCAAGAAAGAATAGATGGAACCAAGTTTAGAATTCCAAAATTTCAAGGGTTGAATGACCCTGAAATCTACCTATCATGGGAGTTGAAGGTAGAGCAAATTTTCATGTGCTATGAAGTGAGGGAGGAACATAGGGTAAAGCTAGCTAGTCTTGAATTTTCAGACTATGCTTTGATTTGGTGGGATAAGCTAGTGAAAGAGAGAGCAAGGTTTCATCCTATTGAGACTTGGGAAGAAATGAAAGCCATCCTTAGGAATAGGTATGTACCACCTCATTACCTTAGGGAGCTTCATAATAGGCTCCAAAGATTAACCCAAGGTAATAGGACTGTTGATGAGTACTACAAAGATATGGAGGTAGCCATCATTAGAGCCAACATAGAAGAATGTGAGGAGGCTAGAATGGCAAGATTCCTTGAAGGGCTTAAGGATGAGATTAGGGATGTTGTGGAACTCCACAACTATATGAGTTTGAATGAACTCTACCACCAAGCCCAAAAGGTAGAACAACAACTCCATAGAAAAGGTAAGAGTAGATACTCAACCTCAAAGCCTTCTTGGAAGGAAAATAAGAGGAAGGAAGGCCACAAGGATGTCCTTTTTAAGCCTAAAGATCCTAGGGAAATTAAAGATCCCAAGAAAGAAAAGGCCAACACCCCATCCATTCCGATAAAAAAGAAATCATCCATTAAGTGTTTCAAGTGTTTGGGACGAGGGCACATTGCCTCTCAATGCCCTAACAAGAAGAGCATGATCCTTAGACATAATGGACAAGTCTCATCTTTGGAATCCTCAAGTGAAAACTCTAGCTCTAGTGCCACTAGCTCTTCTAGTGAAGAAGGATTAGAGTATGCCCCCGAAGGTGATCTTCTTGTTGTTAGGAGATTACTAGGAAGCATGGTCAAGGGGGAAGATGAGAGCCAAAGAGAAAATATTTTTCACACAAGGTGTGTGATTGGGGGGGAGACATGTTCTTTGATTATAGATGGGGGAAGTTGCACCAACGTGGCTAGTGCTAGGCTAGTACAAAAGTTAGGATTAACCACTACCCCACATCCTAGGCCTTACAAGTTGCAATGGTTGAGTGACAATGGGGACCTCTTAGTGGATAAGCAAGTCTTAGTTGCCTTTTCCATAGGTAGGTATCTTGACCAAGTAACTTGTGATGTTGTGCCCATGGAAGCAAGTCATGTGCTCTTGGGAAGGCCATGGCAATTTGATAGGAAAGTTCACCATGATGGGCATAGCAATAGGTATTCCTTTGTTTTCAATTCCCAAAAGGTCACCTTAGTTCCCTTGGCCCCTAGTGAGGTTTGTAAAGATCAAGTACAAATGAAAAAGAAAAGAGAGAAAGAAAAGAAGGGAATTAAAGGAAAGAATTTAAAAAAAGATAAGAGGTTGAGACATGAGGAAAAGAATAAAAACCTCTTCATCAATCAAGGAGAAAATAGGCAAACTCTTCTAGCTAGACAACCCATGTACATGCTCATGTGCAAAGAGTATTGCTTGAATACTCAACCAAACCTTGAGTCTAGTGAACGTCTAGAAGAGTTCCAATATGTATTCCCAAAAGAGTTATCTCTAGGGTTGCCACCTGTAAGGGGTATTGAACATCAAGAAAACTTAGTGCCTAGTGTTCCTGAATTCCTTTCACCTATCATAGGGGTTGAAATGTTCTCCTTTACAAAGGGTAATCAAGAGATGGAACTCCAGCCTTCTACCAACATTTGGGACACCATTGTTGCAAAATTTGTTGGAGATCATGTGTGTAGATCCATTCATATGCCTAGATTATCACCATTGTCTCATATGCTTCACACTGATAGTGAATTCTCACATATAAAGGTCCCTAGCATGCTTCAATCCTTGTTTTATGATAATGCATCTAGGATGCTTAATTTGTTAGTAATTACAAATATTCATAGCACTAAGATCTCTTTAGGGAAAAGAAAATGGATGAAAGCACGTAAGTTTACTTGGGACATGTTTGTTAATAACTATGAGCTTGTAGATCGAATCAACCTTTTGTTCCTAGTCAAATTTGCTTTCCAATGTTTACGACTATTTGAAAAATTAAAGAGGTTCCTATTTGATCCTGGCATTCTCCATAATTTTATTTCTTCCATAACCACATATACTCTTCTACTCTTATTTGTGTCCTTTGTTTTGCAGAAATTGGTGATTGTCATTCGAGGGCGAATGCTTTTAAGGGGGGGAGGATGATGTGAGCATGGAAATTGACTTTCAAGAGAAATTTTTAGCTTAAGGATAATAAAACTGAAATTTTTCCTAATTTTAATTTGGTTGTATTTTTCTTTAAGTTGTAAAAGTGGGAATAGCTTATTCCAACATGGAATAAGAATAGGTTATTTAGAATAGGAACATGCTTAGGTTAAGAGCTTGGTTGGCTAAGGGCAGCCCAAACCCACAACCAAGCAGCCCCCTTCCTTTTTTCGTATAAATAAGGGCTCAATGTAAGCAAATGAGACCTTTGGTCATTTTATGCTATTGGAATCCGAAATTTCCTTGAGAGAGCAGTTTTCTCTTCTCTTTCTTCTCCTCTTGCTTGTTCTTGAGGTTAAGACCCTTTTCCTTATCATTGGAGCCTCCAATGTGGTGGAACTTGGCTTATCTTCCTAGCTTCCTCTAGCTAGTGGAGTGGCGCCTAGCTTAGGAATTATTTTTCTGCAATTTACATTCTGCCATTTACCTTCTTGCAATTTACAATTCTGGATCTTAGTTTATGCTTTAATTTTCAGCCCCTTTCCCATTTAATTTTGGTCATTTTCATTTTGCCCTTCCTTCCATTTCTGCACTTTATTTCCAGCCTTTAATTCTTGCAATCACCTTCCCCAATTCCCTCTTTACATTCTGCAAATTTATGTGTCCTCTTCCTTTCATTTTTATGCACAATTGTGTGCTACATTGAACACAATTTTAGGAGCTCCCAAAACTGCTCTGAATTTTGAGCTTCAATCCTACCTCCAACTAGGTCCATCCTCCTCCTCCCAAGTGGGTTTTATTAACCTTGAACCCTGGAACCCTGAACTCTGGAACGCTGAACTCTGGAACCTTAAACCCTAGAACCCTAGAACCTTGAACCCTGGACCCTAGAACCCTGGAACCCTGAACCCTGGAACCCTGAACCCTGGAAACCTGAACCCTGGACCCATGAACCCTGCAACCCTGCAACCCTGGAACCCTGAACCCTGGAACCCTGATCCCTGGAACCCTGAACCCGACCCTAGAACCCTGGAACCTTGAACCCTGGAACCCTGACGCCCTGGAACCCTGGAACCCTGAACCCTAGAACCCTGAACCCTGGAAACCTGAACCCTGAACGCTGGAACCCTGACACCGTAGAACCCTGAAGCCTAGAACCCTGGAACCCGGAAACTTGGAACAATGAACCCTGGACCCCTGAACCCTGGACCCTAGAACCCTGAAACCTGAACCCTGGAACCCTGAACCCTGGAAACCTGAACCCTGAACCGTGGAACCCTGACACCCTGGAGCCCGGAACCTATGAACACTGAACCCTGGAACCCTGAACCCTGGAACATTGAACCCTAGACCCTGCAACCCTGCAACCCTGGAACCCTGGAACCCTAAACCCTGGAACCCTGATCCCTGGAACCCTGAACCCTTGACCCTAGAACCCTGGAACCCTGACGTCATGGAACCCGGAACCCTAAACCCTAGAAACCTGAACCCTGGAAACCTGAACCCTGAACCCTGACACCATAGAACCCAGAAGCCTGGAACCCTGACACGCTGGAACCCGGAACCTTAGAACACTGAACCCTGGAACCCTGAACCCTGGACCTTGGAACCCTGGAACCCTGAACCCTGGAACCTGAACCCTGGAACCCTGATCCCTGGAACCCTGAACTCTGGAACCCTAAACCCTAAAACCCTGAACCCTAGAACCTTGAACCCTGGAACCCTGAACCCTGGACCCTAGAACCCTGGAACCCTGAACACTGGAACCCTTAACCCTGGAAACCTGAACCCTGGACCCTGGAACCCTGCAACCCTGGAACCCTGCAACCCTGGAACCCTGAACCCTGGAACCCTGAGCCCTGGAACCCTGAACCCTTGACCCTAGAACCCTGGAACCTTGAACCCTGGAACCCTGACGCCCTCGAACCCTGGAACCCTGAACCCTGGAAACCTGAACCCTGAACGCTGGAACCCTGACACCATAGAAGCCTGAAGCCTGGAACCCTGGAACCCTGACAAACTGGAACCCGGAAACTTGGAACACTGAACCCTCGAACCCTGAACCCTGTACCCTATAACCCTGGAAACCTGAACCCTGGAACCCTTAACCCTAGAAACCTGAACCCTGAACCATGGAACCCAGAACCTTGGAACACTGAACCCTGGAACCCTGAACCCTGGAACACTGAACCCTAGACCCTGCAACCCTGTAACCCTGGAACCCTGATCCCTGGAACCCTAAACCCTTGACCCTAGAACCCTGGAACCCTTACGCCCTGGAACCCTAGAACCCTAAACCCTGGAACCCTGATCCCTGGAACCCTGAACCCTTGACCCTAGAACCCTGGAACCCTGACGTCATGGAACCCGGAACCCTAAACCCTAGAAACCTGAACCCTGGAAACCTGAACCCTGAACCCTGACACCATAGAACCCAGAAGCCTGGAACCCTGACACGCTGGAACCCGGAACCTTAGAACACTGAACCCTGGAACCCTGAACCCTGGACCTTGGAACCCTGGAACCTGAACCCTGGAACCCTGATCCCTGGAACCCTGAACTCTGGAACCCTAAACCCTAAAACCCTGAACCCTAGAACCTTGAACCCTGGAACCCTGAACCCTGGACCCTAGAACCCTTGGAACCCTGAACCCTCGAACCCTGAACCCTGTACCCTATAACCCTGGAAACCTGAACCCTGGAACCCTGAACCCTAGAAACCTGAACCCTGAACCATGGAACCCAGAACCTTGGAACACTGAACCCTGGAACCCTGAACCCTGGAACACTGAACCCTAGACCCTGCAACCCTGTAACCCTGGAACCCTGATCCCTGGAACCCTAAACCCTTGACCCTAGAACCCTGGAACCCTTACGCCGTGGAACCCTGGTACCCTGAACCCTAGAAACCTGAACCCTGGAAACTTGAACCCTGAACCCTGACACCATAGAACCCTGAAGCCTGGAACCCTGACACGCCGGAACCCGGAAACTTGGAACACTGAACCCTGGAACCCTGAACCCTGGACCCTGGAACCCCTAACCCTGGAACCCTGAACCCTGGAACCCTGATCCCTGGAACCCTGAACCCTTGACCCTAGAACCCTGGAACCTTGAACCCTGGAACCCTGACGCCTTGGAACCCTGGAACCCTGAACCCTTGAACCCCGAACCCTGAAACCCTGATCCTTGGAACCCTGAACCCTGGACCCTAGAACCCATGAACCCTGAACCCTGGAACCCTGACGCGCTGGAACCCTGAACCCTGGAACCATGAACCTTAGAACCCTGAACTCTGGAACCTTGACACCCTAGAACCCTAAAGCCTGGAACCTTGGAACCCTGACACCCTGGAACCCTAAACCCTGGAAACCTGAACCTTGAACCCTGGAACCCTAAACCTTGGAACCCGGAACCCGGAACCCTGGAACCCCGAACCGTGAAACCCTGAACCCTAAAACCCTGAAGCCTGGAACCCTGAAGCCTGGAACCTTAGAACCCTGAACCCTGGAATTCTGAACCCTGAACCCTGGAACCCGGAACCCAGAACCCTGGAACCGAGAACACTGGAACCGAGAACCCTGGAACCCTGACAACCCAGAACCGTGAACCCTGGAACCCTTAACACTGAACCCTGGAACCCTGACGCCCTGGAACCCTGAACCCTGGAACCCTGGAATCCTGAACCCCGAAACCCGGAACCCTGGAACCCTGGACCCTGAACCCTGGAACCCTGAACCCTTGAACCCTGAACCGTGGAACCCTGGACCCTGGAACTCGGAACCCTGGAACCCTGAACCCTGGTACCCTGAACCTTAGAACCCTGGAACCCTGAACCCTGGAACCCTGACAGCCTAGAACCGTGAACCCTGGAACCCTGAACCCTGGTACCCTGAACCTTAGAACCCTGGAACCCTGAACCCTGGAACCCTGACAGCCTAGAACCGTGAACCCTGGAACCCTCAAGCCTGGAACCCTGATACCTAAAGCCTGGAACCTTGGAACCCTGACACCCTGAAACCCTGAACCCTGGAACACTGAACCCTGGAACCCTGAACACTGGAACCCTGAACCCTAGACCCTGGAACCCTGGAACCTAGAACCCTCGAACCTTGAACCGTGGAACCCTGAACCCTGGAACCCCGAACCCTGATCCTTGGAACCCTGAACCCTGGACCCTAGAATCCCTGAACCCTGGAACCCTGACGCCCTGGCACCCTGAACCCTGGAACCTTGAACCCTGGTCCCTGCAACCCTGAACCCTGGAACCCTGACACCCTAGAACCTTGAAGCCTGGAACCCTGGAACCCTAAACCCTGGAAACCTGAACCCTAAACCCTGGAACACTGACGCCATGGAACCCTGAACCCTAAACCCTGGAAACCTCAACCATGGAACCCAGAACCTGAACCCTAGAACCCTACACCTTGGACCCTCGAACCCTGGAACCCTGACACCATAGAACCCTAAGGCCTGGAAGCCTGGAACCCTGACACCATAGAACCCTGAGGCCTGGAACCTTGGAACCCTGACACCCTGGAACCCTGAACCTTAGGACACTGAACCCTGGAACCATGGAACCCTGACACCCTGGAACACTGAACCTTAGAACACTGAACCGTGGAACCCTGAACCTTGGAACCCTGAACACTAGAACCTCGATCCCTGGAACCCTGGACCCCTGGAACCTTGAATCCCGGACCCTAGAACCCATGAACCCTGAACCCTGGAACCCTAACGCCCTAGAACCCTGAACCCTGGAACCCTAATGCCCTGGAACCCTAAACCCTGGACCCTTGAACCCTGGAACCCTGAACTCTGGAATCCTGACACCCTAGAACCCTTAAGCCTGCAACCCTGAACTCTAACACCCTGGAACCCTAAACCCTGGAAACCTGAACCCTGAACCATGGAACCCTGAACCCTGGAACCCTAGAACCCAGAACCCTAAACCCTGGAACCTTGAACCCTTAGAATCCTAAACCTTGGAACCCTAAACCCTGGAACCCTAAACCCTGGAACCGGGAACCTTGCAACCCTTACCACCTGGAACCGTGAACACTGGAACCGTGAACCGTGAACCCTGGAACCCTGAACGTTGGAACCCAGAACCCTGGAACCCTGATTCCTGGACCCTAGAGCCCTGGAACCCTGAACCCCGAACCCTGGAACCCTGGAACCCTGAACCCTTGAAACCTGAACCCTGGAACCCGAAACCTTGGAACACTGAACCCTGGAACACTGAACCCTGGAACATTGAACCCTGGAACCCTGATCCCTGGAACCCTAAACCCTTGACCCTAGAACCCTGGAACCTGGAACCCCGGAACCCTGACGCCTGGGAACCCTGGAACCCTGAACCCTGGAAACCTGAACCCTGAACGCTGGAACCCTACACCATAGAACCTTGAAGCCTGGAACCCTGCAACCCTGGAACCCTGCAACCCTGAGCCCTGGAACCCTGAACCCTTGACCCTAGAACCCTGGAACCTTGAACCCTGGAACCCTGACGCCCTCGAACCCTGGAACCCTGAACCCTGGAAACCTGAACCCTGAACGCTGGAACCCTGACACCATAGAAGCCTGAAGCCTGGAACCCTGGAACCCTGACAAACTGGAACCCGGAAACTTGGAACACTGAACCCTGGAACCCTGAACCCTGTACCCTAGAACCCTGGAAACCTGAACCCTGGAACCCTGAACCCTGGAAACCTGAACCCTGAACCATGGAACCCAGAACCTTGGAACACTGAACCCTGGAACCCTGAACCCTGGAACACTGAACCCTAGACCCTGCAACCCTGTAACCCTGGAACCCTGATCCTTGGAACCCTAAACCCTTGACCCTAGAACCCTGGAACCCTTACGCCCTGGAACCCTGAACCCTAGAAACCTGAACCCTGGAAACCTGAACCCTGAACCCTGACACCATAGAACCCTGAAGTCTGGAACCCTGACACGCTGGAACCCGGAACCCTGGAACCTTGAAGCCTGGAACCCTGACGCCTTGGAACCCTGGAACCCTGAACCCTTGAACCTCGAACCCTGAAACCCTGATCCTTGGAACCCTGAACCCTGGACCCTAGAACCCATGAACCCTGAACCCTGGAACCCTAACGCCCTGGAACCCTGAACCCTGGAACCATGAACCTTAGAACCCTGGAACCCTGAACCTTGGAACCCGGAACCCGGAACCCTGGAACCCCGAACCGTGAAACCCTGAACCCTAAAACCCTGAAGCCTGGAACCCTAAAGCCTGGAACCCTGAAGCCTGGAACCTTAGAACCCTGAACCCTGGAATTCTGAACCCTGAACCCTGGAACCCGGAACCCAAAACCCTGGAACCGAGAACACTGGAACCGAGAACCCTGGAACCCTGACAACCCTGAACCGTGAACCCTGGAACCCTTAACACTGAACCCTGGAACCCTGATGCCTTGGAACCCTGAACCCCGGAACCCTGGAATCCTGAACCCCGAAACCCGGAACCCTGGAACCCTGGACCCTGAACCCTGGAACCCTGAACCCTTGAACCCTGAACCGTGGAACCCTGGACCCTGGAACTCGGAACCCTGGAACCCTGAACCCTGGTACCCTGAACCCTAGAACCCTGGAACCCTGAACCCTGGAACCCTGACAGCCTAGAACCGTGAACCCTGGAACCCTCAAGCCTGGAACCCTGATACCTAAAGCCTGGAACCTTGGAACCCTGACACCCTGAAACCCTGAACCCTGGAACACTGAACCCTGGAACCCTGAACACTGGAACCCTGAACCCTAGACCCTGGAACCCTGGAACCTAGAACCCTCGAACCTTGAACCGTGGAACCCTGAACCCTGGAACCCCGAACCCTGATCCTTGGAACCCTGAACCCTGGACCCTAGAATCCCTGAACCCTGGAACCCTGACGCCCTGGAACCATGAACCCTGAACCCTGGTCCCTGGAACCCTGAACCCTGGAACCCTGACACCCAAGAACCTTGAAGCCTGGAACCCTGGAACCCTAAACCCTGGAAACCTGAACCCTAAACCCTGGAACACTGACGCCATGGAACCCTGTACCCTAAACCCTGGAAACCTCAACCATGGAACCCAGAACCTGAACCCTGGAACCCTAAACCTTGGACCCTCGAACCCTGGAACCCTGACACCATAGAACCCTGAGGCCTGGAAGCCTGGAACCCTGACACCATAGAACCCTAAGGCCTGGAACCTTGGAACCCTGACACCCTGGAACCCTGAACCTTAGGACACTGAACCCTGGAACCATGGAACCCTGACACCCTGGAACACTGAACCTTAGAACACTGAACCGTGGAACCCTGAACCTTGGAACCCTGAACCCTGGAACCTCGATCCCTGGAACCCTGGACCCCTGGAACCTTGAACCGCGGACCCTAGAACCCATGAACCCTCAACCCTGGAACCCTAACGCCCTGGAACCCTGAACCCTGGAACCCTAATGCCCTGGAACCCTGAACCCTGGACCCTTGAACCCTGGAACCCTGAACTCTGGAATCCTGACACCCTAGAACCCTTAAGCCTGCAACCCTAAACTCTAACACCCTGGAACCCTAAACCCTGGAAACCTGAACCCTGAACCATGGAACCCTGAACCCTGGAACCCTAGAACCCAGAACCCTAAACCCTGGAACCTTGAACCCTGAAACCCTGAACCCTAGAACCCTAAACCCTGGAACCTTGACACCTTAGAATCCTGAACCCTGGAACCCTGAAACCTGGAACCCTAAACCCTGGAACCGAGAACCTTGGAACCCTTACCACCTGGAACCGTGAACACTGGAACCGTGAACCGTGAACCCTGGAACCCTGAACGTTGGAACCCAGAACCCTGGAACCCTGATTCCTGGACCCTAGAACCCTGGAACCCTGAACCCCGAACCCTGGAACCCTGAACCCTTGAAACCTGAACCCTGGAACCCTGACACCCTGGAACCCGAAAGCTTGGAACACTGAACCCTGGAACACTGAACCCTGGAACATTGAACCCTGGAACCCTGATCCCTGGAACCCTAAACCCTTGACCCTAGAACCCTGGAACCTGGAACCCCGGAACCCTGACGCCTTGGAACCCTGGAACCCTGAACCCTGGAAACCTGAACCCTGAACGCTGGAACCCTACACCATAGAACCTTGAAGCCTGGAACCCTGGAACCCTGACACCCTGGAACCCGGAACCTTGGAACACTGAACCCTGGAACCCTGAACCCTGGAACACTGAACCCTAGACCCTGCAACCCAGCAACCCTGGAACCCTGGAACCTTAGGACCCTAAACCCTGGAACCCTGAACCCTGGAAGTCTGACAGCCTGGAACCGTGAACCCTGAACCCTGGAACCCTGATACCTAAAGCCTGGAACCCTGAACCCCTGAACCTTGATACCTAAAGCCTGGAACCTTGGATCCCTGACACCCTGAAACCATGAACCCTGGAATACTGAGCCTTGGAACGCTGAACACTGGAACCTTGAACCCTAGACCCTAAAACCCTGGAACCTTGAACCCTGGAACCCTGAACACTGGAACCCTGAACTCTGGAACCCTTAACGCTAGAACCCTGAACCCTAGAACCCTGAACCTTGGACCCTAGAACCGTGGAACCCTGAACCGTGGAACCCTTAACCCTTGAAACCTGAACCCTGGAACCCTGACACCCTGGAACCCTGGAACCCGGAACCCTGGAACACTGAACCCTGGACCCTGGATCCCTGGAACCCTGGAACCCTGATCCTTGGAACCTTGAACCCTTGACCCTAGAACCCTGGAACCTTGAACCCTGGAACCCTGACGCCCTGGAACCCCAGAACCCTGACGCCCTGGAACCCTGAACCCTGGAAACCTGAACCCTGAACGCTGGAACCCAGACACCATAGAACCCTGATGCCTGGAACCCTGGAACCTGGAACCTTGGAACACTGAACCCTGGAATCCTGGAACCCTGAACCCTGGAACACTGAACCCTAGACCCTGCAACCCGGCAACCCTGGAATCCTGGAACCCTGATCCCTGGAACCCTGACGCTCTGGAACCCTGAACCCTGGAACCCTGA
Source organism: Canavalia gladiata (assembly GCA_037954105.1). Classification (NCBI taxonomy): domain Eukaryota; kingdom Viridiplantae; phylum Streptophyta; class Magnoliopsida; order Fabales; family Fabaceae; genus Canavalia; species Canavalia gladiata. The sequence goes on from CM075660.1 coordinate 32,962,132, forward strand.
ACCTTAGAACCCTAAACCCTGGAACCCTGACACCCTAGAACCCTGAAGCCTGGAACCCTGGAACCCTAAACCCTGGAAACCTGAACCTTGAATCTTGGAACCCTGAACCTTGGAACCCGGAAACCAGAACCCAGGAACCCCGAACCGTGAAACCCTGAACCCTAGAACCCTGAACCCTTGAACCCTGAAGCCTCGAACCTTGAACCCTGTCACCCATGAACCCTGAAGCCTGGAAACCTAAACCCTGGACCTTGGAAACCTAGACCCTGGAACCCTGAACCTTGGAACCCGGAAACCTGAACCCTGGAACCGAGAACACTGGAGCCCTCGAACCCTGGAACCCTGACAACCCTGAACCGTGAACCCTGGAACCCTTAACCCTGAACCCTAGAACCCTGATCCTTGGAACCCTGAACCCTGGACCCTAGATCCCAGGAACCCTGAACCCTGGAACCCTGACGCCCTGGAACCCTGAACCCTGGAACCCTGGAATCCTGAACCACGAAACCCGGAACCCTGGAACCCTAGACCCTGAACCCTGGAACCCTGAACCCTGGAACCCTGGAACCCTGAACCCTGGAACCTTGGACCCTGGAACCCAGAACCCTGGAACCCTGAACCCTGATACCCTAAACTCTGGAACCCTGAACCCTAGAACCCTGGAACCCTGAACCCTGGAACCCTGACAGCCTAGAACAGTGAACCTTGGAACCCTGAACCGTGAAACCTTGATACCTAAAGCCTGGAACCTTGGAACCCTGAACCCTGGAACAGTGAACCTTGGAACCCTGAACCCTGGAACCCTGAACCCTGGAACCCTGAACCCTGGACCCTGGAACCTAGAACCCTGGAACCCTGAACCCTGGAACCCTGACAGCCTAGAACTGTGAACCCTGGAACCCTGATACCTAAAGCCTAGAACCTTAGAACCCTGAACCCTGGAACACTGAATCCTGGAACCCTGAACACTGGAACCCTGAACCCTGGACCCTGGAACCCTGGAACGTAGAACCCTGGAACCCTGAACCCTGGAACCCTGAACCCTGGAACCTCGAACCCTGGAACCCTCGAACCCTGGAACCCCGAACCCTGATCCTTGGAACCCTGAACCCTGGACCCTAGAATCCATGAACCCTGAACCCTGGACCCTCGAACCCTCTAACCCTGAACCCTGACACCCTAGAACCCTAAAGCTTGGAACCCTGGAACCCTGACACCCTGGAGCCCTAAACCCTGGAAACCTGAACCCTGAACCCCAGAACCCGGAACCCAGAACCCTGGAAACCTCAACCATGGAACCCGGAACCTGAACCCTGGGACCCTGAACCTTGGACCCTTGAACCCTGAACCCTGGAACCCTGACACCATAGAACCCTGAAGCTTGGAACCCTGACACGCTGTAACCCGGAACCTTGGAACACTGAACCCTGGAACCCTGAACCCTGGACCCTTTACCCTGGAACCCTGAACCCTGATCCCTGGAACCCTTAACCCTTGACCCTAGAACCCTGGAACCTTGAACACTGGAACCCTGACGCCCTGGAACCTTGAACCCTGGAACCCTGAACCCTGGAAACCTGAACCATGGAACCCTGAACCATGGAACCCTTAACCCTGGAACCTCGAACCCTGGACCCCTGGACCCCTGGAACCTTCAACCCTGGAACCCTGGAACCCTGATCCCTCATCCTTGGAACCCTGAACCCTGGACCCTAGAATCCATGAATCCTGAACCCTGGAACCCTGACGCCCTGGAACCCTGAACCCTGGAACCCTGAACCCTGGAACCCTGAACCCTGGACCCTGGAACCCTGACACCCTAGAACCCTGAAGCCTGGAACCTTGACACCCTGGAACCCTAAACCCTGGAAACCTGAACCCTGAACCCTTGAACCCTGACACCCTGGAACCTTGAACCGTGAAACCCTGAACCCTGAGTCCTTAAAACCCTGATGCCTGGAACCTTGGAACCCTGAACCCTGGAAACCTGAACCCTGAACCTTGGAACCCTGGACCCTGGAACCCTGAACCCTGGAACCCTGAACCCTGAACCCTGGAACCCTGAACCCTGGAAACCTTAACCCTGGAACCTCGAACCCTGGAACCCTGACACCCTGGAACCCTAAACCCTGCAAACCTGAACCCTGAACCCTTGAACCCTGAACCATGCAACACGGATCCCGGAACCCTGGAACCTTGAACCGTGAAACCCTGAACCCTAGAACCCGAAACCCTGGAACCCTGACACCCTACAACCCTGAAGCCTGGAACCCTAGAACCCTGACACCTTAAAACCCTGAAGCCTGGAACCTTGGAAACCTTAACCCTGGAAACCTGAACCCTGAACCTTGGAACCCTGGACCCTAGAACCCTGAACCCGGGAACCCTGAACCCTGGAAACCTTAACCCTGGAACCCTGACACTCTGGAACCCTAAACCCTGGAAACCTGAACCCTGAACCCTTGAACCCTGAACCATGGAACACGGATCCCGGAACCCTGGAACCTTGAACCGTGAAACTATGAACCCTAGAACCCTAAACCCTGGAACCCTGACACCCTACAACCCTGAAGCCTGGAACCCTGGAACCCTGACACCCTGGAACCCTAAACCTTGGAAACCTGAACCCTGAACCCTTGAACCCTGAACCTTGGAACGGGGAACCCGAAATCCTAGAACCTTGAACCGTGAAACCCTGAACCCGAGAACCCTGAACCCTGGAACCCTGACACCTTAGAACCCTGAAGCCTGGAACCGTGGAACCCTGACACCCCGGAACCTTGACACCCTGGAACCCTGAACCCTGGAAACCTGAACCCTGAACTTTGGAACCCTGGACGCTGGAACCCTGAACCCTGGAACCCGGAACCCTGAACCCTGGAACCCTTGAACTGAGAACACTGGAACCGAGAACCCTAGCACCCTGACAACCTTGAACCATGAACCCTGGAAGCCTGGAACCCTGAACCCTGGAACCCGCAACCCTGGACCCTCGAACCCTCGAACCCTGAACCCCGGAACCCTGACACCCTACAACCCTGAAGCTTGGAACCCTGGAACCCTGGAACCCTGGAACCCTGGAACCCTGGAACCCTGACACCCTGGAACTCTAAACCCTGGAAACCTGAACCCCGAACCCTGGAAACCTGAACCCTGAACCATGGAACCCTGAACCTTGGAACCCGGAACCTTGAACCCTGGAACCTTGAACCGTGAAACCCTGAACCCTAGAACCCTGAACCCTGGAACCCTGACACCTTAGAACCCTGAAGCCTGGAACCTTGGAACCCTGACACCCTGGAAACCTGAACCCTGAACCTCGGAACCCTGGACCCTGGAACCCTGAACCCTGGAACCGAGAACACTGGAACCGAGAACCCTGGAACCCTGACAACCCTGAACCGTGAACCCTGGAACCCTAGAACCCTTAACCCTTAACCTTGGAACCCGCAACCCTGGACCCTCGAACCCTGGAACCTTGAACCCTGGATCCCTGACACCCTAGAACCCTGAAGCCTGGAACCCTGGAACCCTAAACCTTGGAAACCTGAACCCTGAACCCTGGAAGCCTGAACCTTGGAACCCGGAACCCTGAACCCTGGAACCTTGAACCGTGAAACCCTGAACCCTAGAACCCTGAACCCTGGAACCTTGACACCTTAGAACCCTGAACCCTGGAACCCTGAACCCTGGAACCCTGACACCCTGGAAACCAGAACCCTGAACCTTGGAGCCCTGGACCCTGGAACCCTGAACCGTGGAACCCTGAACCCTGGAACCCGGAACCCTGAACCCTGGAACCGAGAACGCTGGAACCGAGAACCTTGGAACCCTGACAACCGTGAACCGTGAACCCTGGAACCCTGGAACCCTTAACCCTGAATCCTGGACCCTAGAACCCAGGAACCCTGAACCCTGGAACCTTGAACCCTGGAACCCTGAACCCTGGAACCCTAAACCGTGGAACCCTGGACCCTGGAACCTGGAACACTGGAACCTTGAACCCTGGTACCCTGAACTCTGGAACCCTGAACCCTACAACCTTGGAACCCTGAACCCTGGAACCCTGAACCCTGGAAACCTTAACCTTGGAACCTCGAACCCTGGAACCCTGACACCCTGGAACCCTAAACCCTGGAAACCTTAACCCTGAACCCTTGAACCCTGAACCTTGGAACGCGGAACCCGGAACCCTGGAACCTTGAACCGTGAAACCCTGAACCCTAGAACCCTGAAGCCTGGAACCCTGACACCCTAGAACCCTGAAGCCTGGAACCCTGGAACCCTGACACCCTGGAACCCTAAACCTTGGAAACCTGAACCCTGAACCCTTGAACCCTGAACCTTGGAACGGGGAACCCGAAATCGTAGAACCTTGAACCGTGAAACCCTGAACCCTAGAACCCTGAACCCTGGAACCCTGACACCTTAGAACCCTGAAGCTTGGAACCGTGGAACCCTAGCACCCTGGAACCCTGAACCCTGGAAACCTGAACCCTGAACCTTGGAACCCTGGACCCTAGAACCCTGAACCCTGGAACCCGGAACCCTGCACCCTGGAACCCTTGAACCGAGAACACTGGAACCGAGAACCCTGGAACCCTGACAACCCTGAACCATGATCCCTGGAAGCCTGGAACCCTGAACCCTGGAACCCGCAACCCTGGACCCTCGAACCCTGGAACCCTGACACCCTAGAACCCTGAAGCCTGGAACCCTGACACCCTGGAACCCTAAACCCTGGAAACCTAAACCCTGAACCCTGGAACCCTGGAACCCTGAACCCTGGATCCCGGAACCTTGAACCCTGGAACCTTGAACCGTGAAACCCTGAACCCTAGAGCCCTGAAGCCTGGAATCCTGACACCTTAGAACCCTGAAGCTTGGAACCTTGGAACCCTGACACCCTGGAAACCTGAACCTTGAACCTTGGAACCCTGGACCCTGGAACCCTGAACCCTGGAACCCTGGAACCCTGACAACCTGGAACCGTGAACCCTGGAAACCCTAACCCTGAACCCTAGAACCCTGAACCCTGGAACCCGCAACCCTGGACCCTCGAACTGTGGAACCCTGACACCCTAGAACCCTGAAGCCTGGAACCCTGGAAACCTGACACCTTGGAACCCTAAACCCTGGAAACCTGAACCCTGAACCCTGGAACCCTGAACCTTGGAACCCGAAACCCTAAACCCTGGAACCTTGAACCATGAAACCCTGAACCCTAGAACCCTGAACCCTGGAACCCTGACACCTTAGAACCCTGAAGCCTGGAACCTTGGAACCCTGACACCCTGGAAACCTGAACCCTGAACCTCGGAACCCTGGACCCTGGAACCCTGAACCCTGGAACCGAGAACAGTTGAGACGAGAACCCTGGAACCCTGACAACCCTGAACCGTGAACCCTGGAACCCTGGAACCCTTAACCCTTAACCCTGGAACCCGCAACCCTGGACCCTCGAACCCTGGAACCTTGAACTCTGGATCCCTGACACCCTAGAACCCTGAATCCTGGAACCCTGGAACCCTGACAACCCTAAACCGTGAACCCTGGAACCCTTAACCCTGAACCCTAGAACCCTGATCCTTGGAACCCTGAACCCTGGACCCTAGATCCCAGGAACCCTGAAGCCTGGAACCCTGACACCCTAGAACCCTGAAGCCTGGAACCCTGACACCCTGGAACCCTGACACCCTGGAACCCTGACACCCTGGAACCCTGACACCCTGGAACCCTGACACCCTGGAACCCTGACACCCTGGAACCCTAAACCTTGGAAACCTGAACCCTGAACCCTTGAACCCTGAACCTTGGAACGGGGAACCCGAAATCCTAGAACCTTGAACCGTGAAACCCTGAACCCTAGAACCCTGAACCCTGGAACCCTGACACCTTAGAACCTTGAAGCTTGGAACCGTGGAACCCTGACACCCTGGAACCCTGAACCCTTGAAACCTGAACCCTGAACCTTGGAACCCTGGACCCTAGAACCCTGAACCCTGGAACCCGGAACCCTGAACCCTGGAACCCTTGAACCGAGAACACTGGAACCGAGAACCCTGGAACCCTGACAAGCTTGAACCATGATCCCTGGAAGCCTGGAACCCTGAACCCTGGAACCCGCAACCCTGGACCCTCGAACCCTGGAACCCTGACACCCTAGAACCCTGAAGCCTGGAACCCTGACACCCTGGAACCCTAAACCCTGGAAACCTACACCCTGAACCCTGGAACCCTGCACCTTAGAACCCTAAAGCCTGGAACCGTGGAACCCTGACACGCTAGAACCCTGGAACCCTGAACCCTGGAACCCTGAACCCTGAACCTTGGAACCCTGGACCTTGGAACCCTGAACCCTGGAACCCTGAACCCTGGAACCCAGAACCCTGAACCCTGGAACCCTGGAACCCTGGAACTGAGAACACAGGAACCGAGAACCCTGGAACCTTGACAACCCTGAACCGTGAATCCTGGAACCCTTAACCCTGAACCCTGGAACCCTTAACCCTGGAACCTGCAAACCGGGAACCTCGAACCCTGGAACCTTGAACCCTGGAACCCTGACACCCTAGAACCCTGAAGCCTGGAACCCTGCAACCCTGAAACCCTGACACCCTGGAACCCAAAACCCTGGAAACCTGAACCCTGAACCCTGGAACCCTGAACCTTGGAACCCGGAACCCTGAACCCTAGAACCTTGAACCGCGAAACCCTGAATCCTAGAACCCTAGTACCCTGAACCCTGGAACCCTGACACCTTAGAACCCCGAAGCCTGGAACCTTGGAACCCTGACACCCTTGAAACCTGAACCCTGAACCTTGGAACCCTGGACCCTGGAACCCTGAACCCTGGAACCCGGAACCTTGAACCCTGGAACCCTAGCACCGAGAACACTGGAACGGAGAACCCTGGAACCCTGACAACCCTGAACCGTGAACCCTGGAACCCTGGAACCCTTAACCCTGAACCTTGGAACCCTGATCCTTGGAACCCTGAACTCTGGACCCTAGAACCCAAGAACCCTGAACCCTGGAACCCTGAACCCGGGAATCCTGGAATCCTTAACCCCGAAACCCGGAACCCTGGAACCCTGGACCCTGAACCCTGGAACCCTGAACCCTGGTACCCTGAACTCTGAACCCTGAACCCTAGAACCCTGGAACCCTAAACCCTGGAACCCTGATTGCCTAGAACCGTGAACCCTGGAACCCTGATACCTAAAGCCTGGAACCTTGGAACCCTGACACCCTGAAACCTAGAACCCTGGAACACTGAACCCTGGAACCCTGGAAACCTTAACCCCTGGAACCTCGAACCCTGGAACCCTGGAACCCTGGAACCTTGAACCCTGGAACCCTGAAACCTGGAACCCCAAACCCTGGAACCTTGATCCTTGGAACCCTGAACCCTGGACCCTAGAACCCATAAACCCTGAACCCTGGAACCCTGACGCCCTGGAACCCTGAACACTGGAACCCGCAATACTGGACCCTCGAACCCTGGAACCCTGAACCCTGAACCCTGACACCCTAGAACCCTGAAGCCTGGAACCCTGGAAACCTGAACCCTGAACCCTGGAACCCTGGAAACCTGAACCCTGAACCCTGGAACCCTGAACCTTGGGCCCGGAACCCTAAACCCTGGAACCTTGAACCGTGAAACCCTAAACCATAGAACCCTGAACCTTGGAACCCTGACACCTTAGAACCCTGAAGCCTGGAACCTTGGAACCCTGGACCATGGAACCCTGAATCCTGGAACCATGAACCCTGGAACCCGGAACCCTGAACCCTGGAACCCTGGAACCCTGGAACCCTTAACCCTGAACCCTGGAACCCTGATCCCTGGAACCCTGAACCCTGAACCCTGGACCCTAGAACCCAGGAACCTTGAACCCTGGAACCCTGACGCCCTGGAACCCTGAACCCTGGAACCCTGGAATCCTGAACCCCGAAACCCGGAACCTTGGACCCTGAACCCTGCAACCCTGGTACCCTGAACTCTGGAACCCTGAACCCTGGTACCCTGAACTCTGGAACCCTGAAGCCTGGAACCCTGGAACCCTGACACCCTGGAACCCTGACACCCTGGAACCCTGAACCATAGAACCCTGAAGCCTGGAACCCTGGAACCATGAACCCTGAACCCTGGAACCCTGAACCCTGAACCCTGAAACCCTGATCCCTGGAACCCTGAACCCTTCACCCTAGAACCCTGGAACCCTAAACCCCAAACTCTAGAACCCGGAACCCTAGAACCCTAAACCCTGGAACCTTGACCCTGGAAGCCTGACAGCCAGGAACCGTGAACCCCGGAACCCTGAACCCTGATACCTAAAGCCTGGAACCTTGGAACGCTGACACCCTGAAACCTTGAACCCTGAAATACTGAACCATGGAACCCTGAACATTGGAACCCTGACCCCTGGACCCTCGAACCCTAGAACCTTGAACCCTGGAACCCTGAACTCTGGAACCCTGAACTCTGGAACCCTAAACCCTAGAACCCTGAACCTTAGAACCCTGAACCCTGGAACCCTGAACCTTGGACCCTAGAACCCTGGAACCCTGAACCCTGGAACCCTGAACCCTGGAACCCTGAACCCTGGAAACTTGAACCCTAAACCCTGGAACCCTGACATCCTTGAACCCGGAACCTTGGAACACTGAACCCTGGAACCTTGACCCCTGGAACACTGAACCCTGGACCCTGGAACCCTGCAACCATGGAACCTTGAACCCTGGAACCCTGATGATGTGAGCATGGAAATTGACTTTCAAGAGAAATTTTTAGCTTAAGGATAATAAAACTGAAATTTTTCCTAATTTTAATTTGGTTGTATTTTTCTTTAAGTTGTAAAAGTGGGAATAGCTTATTCCAACATGGAATAAGAATAGGTTATTTAGAATAGGAACAGGCTTAGGTTAAGAGCTTGGTTGGCTAAGGGCAGCCCAAACCCACAACCAAGCAGCCCCCTTCCTTTTTCCTATAAATAAGGGCTCAATGTAAGCAAATGACACCTTTGGTCATTTTATGATATTGGAATCCGAAATTCCCTTGAGAGAGCAACTTTCTCTTCTCTTTCTTCTCCTCTTGCTTGTTCTTGAGGTTAAGACCCTTTTCCTTATCATTGGAGCCTCCAATGTGGTGGAACTTGGCTTATCTTCCTAGCTTCCTCTAGCTAGTGGAGTGGCGCCTAGCTTAGAAATTATTTTTCTGCAATTTACATTCTGCCATTTACTTTCTTGCAATTTACAATTCTGGTTCTTAGTTTATGCTTTAATTTTCAGCCCCTTTCCCCTTTAATTTTGGTCATTTTCGTTTTGCCCTTTCTTCCATTTCTGCACTTTATTTTCAGCCTTTAATTCTTGCAATCACCTTCCCCAATTCCCTCTTTATATTCTGCAAATTTATGTTTCGTCTTCTTTTCATTTTTATGCACAATTTTGTGCTACATTGAACACAATTTTGAGGAGCTCCCAAAACTGCTCTGAATTTTGAGCTTCAATCCTACCTCCAACTAGGTCCATCCTCCTCCTCCCAAGTGGGTTGTATTATGTGGTATCAAGAGCTTGTTGTTTGGAGGTAACTTCTCTCACTTTTCTCCTTCATTTTTCATCATCTTCTTCTCCCATTTTCGTCTTTGTTTTTCTTCCAATTTTTTCTGCATATTTTCAGCCCCTTCTTGCTTGAATTCACATGTAATTTGTGTTACTTTGAGTCATATGTTGTTGGATCCTTACTTAAACATTAATTTAATCGGTGAATTTGCTCAAAATTGCATCAAAATGTCAAGAAATTGAAGAACCCCTTTTCTGGTTTATTTTATGGGTATTTCCAGCAAGAACACATCTATTGTTCTCTCAAATCCTTTGGAATTTGTGGGTTTTGTTGTTGAAATTGAAACTTGATCATTGTTGCCTCAAAAACCCCTCAATTATTTTGGCAAAATTCTGCAAATTGTTCATCATGTTCATCACTGTTCTTCTTGTGTTCTTGAGGAAGTTTGTGTTTGATCTTTGAAAATATTGTTGTTAGGTGTTTAAGTGTTAATCCTGTGCTGGTTTTGGAGTGATATAAGTGTACATTACATTTCCCTAAAAGATACAAGGCAAAAAACAAGAATCAACAAAGAACAAAAAAGGAAAAAAAAACGAAAAAAAAAACGTGAAAAAAAATATCTGGGCTTTATTTTTTTTCAGAAAAAAAAAAGTAAAAAAAAAAATTCCAGAGTTGAATGATCTTCAAGTTTCATTTTATTATATTTCAATTGTAATATTTGAGTTCGGTTTGGGATCAATTGAAGTGTGTTGAACCACTTGAGTTGGATTTATCCTCTTGAATGAACTATGATGAATATGAATGATTTTCTTTCAAAGAAAGGTTAAGTTCAGTTTTAAGAACAATTCACAATAGTTTGCAATCCATTCATCCTTCTTGAATTCCTTTTGAGTGCCTTTTTTTTTCACCACTTTGTTGCTTGTCTTCTTTGAATTCTAGTTTGTCACAATTTTAATCCCTTTGAGTTTAGCTAATTTTTGTGATAAGAGTTTCTTGTTTGTCCCCAAAATTCCTATGTTTTGTCCATTCTTGAATTCTGGATGAGTTGAGTTTTTACCACATTGGAAACATCAAGGCCTCTAATTTTAAGTTGAATATGTGTCTTTTCTTCAAGGATAAAGCAAGACCAAATTGAGTGACTAAGAGTGGCAAAAATTGGTGAGGAAGGAAGTAATTGGTTTTAATTGTGCTAACAATTTCTTGCTTTGCAAAGCATTCTTTGTTTAATTTTGTATGCAGCCCTAAGAAAGAAATTTTGTTGACTTGGAGCTGAACTTGGAGAAGACTTGGACTTGAAGCTTGACTTGAAGAATTTACCCATTTGTAGTAGATTAGGATTTCTCTTACTAGGACTTTCTTTTTGGTGTAATTTTAGAATTTGGTTATAGTAGGGTTATAATATTGTAATCCTTTTGATTTAGTTTGTACTTAGGAAGTTTCCTTGTAATTTTGTTAGTAATTGTGTGTAAGTTCCAAGGCCTTTGTGTGGTTTTAAGGAGCCATAAGGGGGAGTCTAAGTGTGCTTGTTGAAAGGAGTAATAAGGGGGTTGCATAATTGCTAGGTTTACAACTTAGCCTATGTGACTACTTGTTACTTATCTTTCCCTATCTTGGACCTTGGTTTGTGTAAGAAACCAATTAACTCTCTGCATTTTAATTTCTTAATTGTTCAAGTGTTTTATGTGGTAGGAATTTGTACTTAGAATATTTGTGATTTTATTAATTGATTGTTTGATATCTTGTGTCTTGAGTGGAGAGAATCATCAGCGAAACTGAGTATCCACCTAGCTTCAATAGGTTAGAACTAGAAGCCCTTACCCAAACCTTTGAAAAAATGTTAAGAAAACAAAGTGAACAATTTGAAGATCGCTTGTATGACCTAGAAAAGAGGAATGAGACTTTGTTTAAAAAGAAACAAAATGAAGGGTCTAGTAGTTCTAAGAAAAACAAAAATAAAATTGATTCACCTAGGGATCCACAAGAAGATTTCTATGAATCCCCTAGAAGAAACCAAAGGAATAATCACAGGGGTGGGAATCAAGGTAGGCATGAGAGTGATAGGGAATCATCTAGGTCTCCACTTAGGGTTAGAAATTCATCTAGGAGTAGGATCCATAGAAGTAGAGATAGACATTCTCCTAGCCATCATAGTCATAGAGCTTCTTCTAGGATTAGGAATAGAGGTAGGAGAGAAAATGGAAACCAAGAAAGAATTGATGGAACCAAGTTTAGAATTCCAAAATTTCAAGGGTTGAATGACCCTGAAATCTACCTATCATGGGAGTTGAAGGTAGAGCAAATTTTCATGTGCTATGAAGTGAGGGAGGAACATAGGGTAAAGCTAGCTAGTCTTGAATTTTCAGACTATGCTTTGATTTGGTGGGATAAGGTAGTGAAAGAGAGAGCAAGGTTTCATCTTATTGAGACTTGGGAAGAAATGAAAGCCATCCTTAGGAATAAGTATGTACCACCTCATTACCTTAGGGAGCTTCATAATAGGCTCCAAAGATTAACCCAAGGTAATAGAACTGTTGATGAGTACTACAAAGATATGGAGGTAGCCATCATTAGAGCCAACATAGAAGAATGTGAGGAGGCTAGAATGGCAAGATTCCTTGAAGGGCTTAAGGATGAGACTAGGGATGTTGTGGAACTCCACAACTATATGAGTTTGAATGAACTCTACCACCAAGCCCAAAAGGTAGAACAACAACTCCATAGAAAAGGTAAGAGTAGATACTCAACCTCAAAGCCTTCTTGGAAGGAAAATAAGAGGAAGGAAGGCCACAAAGATGTCCCTTTTAAGCCTAAAGATCCTAGGGAAATTAAAGATCCCAAGAAAGAAAAGGCCAACACCCCATCCACTCCGATAAAAAAGGAATCATCCATTAAGTGTTTCAAGTGTTTGGGACGAGGGCACATTGCCTCTCAATGCCCTAACAAGAAGAGCATGATCCTTAGAGATAATGGACAAGTCTCATCTTTGGAATCCTCAAGTGAAAACTCTAGCTCTAGTGCCACTAGCTCTTCTAGTGAAGAAGGATTAGAGTATGCCCCAGAAGGTGATCTTCTTGTTGTTAGGAGATTACTAGGAAGCATGGTCAAGGGGGAAGATGAGAGCCAAAGAGAAAATATTTTTCACACAAGGTGTGTGATTGGGGGGGAGACATGTTCTTTGATTATAGATGGGGGAAGTTGCACCAACGTGGCTAGTGCTAGGCTAGTACAAAAGTTAGGATTAACCACTACCCCACATCCTAGGCCTTACAAGTTGCAATGGTTGAGTGACAATGGGGACCTTTTAGTGGATAAGCAAGTCTTAGTTGCCTTTTCCATAGGTAGGTATCTTGACCAAGTAACTTGTGATGTTGTGCCCATGGAAGCAAGTCATGTGCTCTTGGGAAGGCCATGGCAATTTGATAGGAAAGTTCACCATGATGGGCATAGCAATAGGTATTCCTTTGTTTTCAATTCCCAAAAGGTCACCTTAGTTCCCTTGGCCCCTAGTGAGGTTTGTAAAGATCAAGTACAAATGAAAAAGAAAAGAGAGAAAGAAAAGAAGGGAATTAAAGGAAAGAATTTAAAAAAAGATAAGAGGTTGAGACATGAGGAAAAGGATAAAAACCTCTTCATCAATCAAGGAGAAATTAGGCAAACTCTTCTAGCTAGACAACCCATGTACATGCTCATGTGCAAAGAGTATTGCTTGAATACTCAACCAAACCTTGAGTCTAGTGAACTTCTAGAAGAGTTCCAAGATGTATTCCCAAAAGAGTTATCTTTAGGGTTGCCACCTGTAAGGGGTATTGAACATCAAGAAAACTTAGTGCCTAGTGTTCCTGAATTCCTTTCACCTATCATAGGGGTTGAAATATTCTCCTTTACAAAGGGTAATCAAGAGTGGAACTCCAGCCTTCTACCAACATTTGGGACACCATTGTTGCAAAATTTGTTGGAGATCATATGTCTAGATCCATTCATATGCCTAGATTATCACCATTGTCTCATATGCTTCACACTGATAGTGAATTCTTACATATAAAGGTCCCTAGCATGCTTTAATCCATGTTTTATGATAATGCATCTAGGATGCTTAATTTGTTAGTAATTACAAATATTCATAGCACCAAGATCTCTTTAGGGAAAAGAAAATGGATGAAAGCACGTAAGTTTACTTGGGACATGTTTGTTAATAACTATGAGCTTGTAGATCGAATCAACCTTTTGTTCCTAGTCAAATTTGCTTTCCAATGTTTACGACTATTTGAAAAATTAAAGAGGTTCGTATTTGATCCTGGCATTCTCCATAATTTTCTTTCTTCCATAACCACATATACTCTTCTACTCTTATTTGTGTCCTTTGTTTTGCAGAAATTGGTGATTGTCATTCGAGGGCGAATGCTCTTAAGGGGGGGAGGATGATGTGAGCATGGAAATTGACTTTCAAGAGAAATTTTTAGCTTAAGGATAATAAAACTGAAATTTTTCCTAATTTTAATTTGGTTGTATTTTTCTTTAAGTTGTAAAAGTGGGAATAGCTTATTCCAACATGGAATAAGAATAGGTTATTTAGAATAGGAACAGGCTTAGGTTAAGAGCTTGGTTGGCTAAGGGCAGCCCAAACCCACAACCAAGCAGCCCCCTTCCTTTTTTTCCTATAAATAAGGGCTCAATGTAAGCAAATGACACCTTTGGTCATTTTATGATATTGGAATCCGAAATTCCCTTGAGAGAGCAACTTTCTCTTCTCTTTCTTCTCCTCTTGCTTGTTCTTGAGGTTAAGACCCTTTTCCTTATCATTGGAGCCTCAAATGTGGTGGAACTTGGCTTATCTTCCTAGCTTCCTCTAGCTAGTGGAGTGGCGCCTAGCTTAGGAATTATTTTTCTGCAATTTACATTCTGCCATTTACCTTCTTGCAATTTACAATTCTGGTTCTTAGTTTATGCTTTAATTTTCATCCCCTTTCCCCTTTAATTTTGGGTCATTTTCGTTTTGCCCTTTCTTCCATTTCTGCACTTTATTTCTAGCCTTTAATTCTTGCATAGAACCCTGAAGCCTGGAAACCTGGAACCCTGACACCGTGGAACCCTGAACCTTAGAACACTGAACCCTGGAACCCTGAACCCTGGAACCCTGGACCCTTGAACCCTGAACCCTGGAACCCAGAACCCTGGAACCCTGATCCCTGGAACCCTGAACCCATGACACTAGAACCCTGGAACCCTGAACCATGGAACCCTTAACCCTGCAAACCTGAATCCTGAACCCTGGAACCCTGACACCATAGAACCCTGAAGCCTGGAACCCTAGAACCATGAACCATGAACCCTGGAACCCTAATCCTTGGAACCCTGAACCCTTGACCCTAGAACCCTGGAACCCTTGAACCTTGAACCGTGGAACCCTGGACCATGGAACCCGGAACCCAGAAACCCTGAACCCTGGTACCCTGAACTCTGGAACCCTGAACCCTAGAACCATGAACCCTGGAACCCTGACAGCCTGGAACTGTGAACCCTGGAACCCTGACCCTGGAACCCTGACCCTGGAACCCTGAACGTTGGAACTAGGAACCCTGGAACCCTGGCACCTTCAACCATGGAACCCTAAACCCTGAACACTGGAAACCTGAACCCTGGAACCCTGACACCATAGAACCCTTAGGCTTGGAACCCTGGAACCCTGAACCTTATAACACTGAACCCTGGAACCCTGAACCTTGGAACCTCGAACCCTGGACCCCTTGAACCTTGAACCCTGGAACCCTGAACCCTGGAACCGTGATCCCTGGAACCCTTAACCCTGGGCCCTAGAACCCATGAACCCTGAACCCTGGAACGTTGACGCCCTGGAACCCTGAACCCGGGACCATCGAACCGTGGAACCATGAACCCTCGAACCCTAACACCCTAAAACCCTGAAGCCTGGAACCCTGAACCCTGACACCCTGGAACCCTAAACCCTTGAAACATGAACCCTGAACCCTAGAACCCTGAACCCTGGAACCCTGAACCCTGGAAACCTGGAACCCTGAACCCTGAACCCTGGAACCTGGAACCCTGAACCCTGAACCCTGAACCCTAAACCTTGGAACCCTGAACGCTGGAACCCAGAACCCTGGAACCCTGAACTCTGGAACCCTGAACCCTGAACCCTGAACCCCTAAACCCTGATCCCTGGAACCTTGAACCCTGAACCCTGGACCGTAGCACCCTGGAACCATGAAGCTTGGAACCCTGAACCCTGGAACCCTGGAACCCTGGAATCCTGAACCCCGAAACCCGGAACCGTGGAACCCTGAACCATGGAACCCTGACAGCCTGGAACCCTAAACCCTAAACCCTAAACCTTGGAACCCTGGAAGCCTGAACCCTGGACCATCGAACCCTGGAACCATGAACCCTGCAACCCTAACACCCTAGAACCTTGAAGCCTGGAACGCTGAACCTTGAAACCCTGGAACCCTAAACCCTTGAAACCTGAACCCTGAACCCTGGAACCCAGAACCCTGGAACCCGGAAACCTGAACCCTGGAACCTTGAACCCTGAACCCTAAAACCCTGAACCCTGACACCCTGGAACCTTGAACCTGGGAAACCTGGAACCTTGAACCCTGGAACCCTGGAACCCTGAACCCTGAACCATAACCCTGGAACCCTGAACGTTGGAGCCCTGAACTCTGGAACCCTGAACCCTGAACCCTGGAACCCTGATCCCTGGAACCCTGAACCCTGAACCCTAGACCCTAGAACCCTGGAACCATGAAGCCTTGAACCCTGACGCCCTAGAACCCTGAACCCCGGAACCCTAGAATCCTGAACCCCGAAACCCGGAACCGTTGAACCTTTAACCCTGGAACCCTGACAGCCTGGAACCGTGAACCCTGGAACCCTGAACCTTGGAACCCTGGAACCTTGAACTCTGGAACCCTGGAACCCTGAACCGTGGAACCCTGAACCATGGAACCCTAGAACCCTGGAACCCTGAACTCTGGAACCCTGAACCCTGGCTCCTCGAACCCTAAAACCCTGAAGCCTGGAACCCTGACACCCTAGAACCCTGAACCCTGGCTCCTCGAACCCTGAAACCCTGAAGCCTGGAACCCTAACACCCTAGAACCCTGAAGCCTGGAACCCTAACACCCTGGAACCCTAAACCCTAGAACCCTGAACCCTAGATTCCTGAAAGCCTAGAACCGTGAACCCTGGAACCCTGAACCCTGAACCCTGGAACCCTGATACCTAAAGCCTTGAATCCTAAACCCTGGAACCCTGGAACCCTGGAACCTTGAACCCTAGAACCCTGAACCCTAGAACCCTAAACCCTGGACCCTAGAACCCTGGAAACCTTAAACCTGGAACCCGAAACCCTGGAAACCTGAACCCTGAACCCTGACAGCCTAGAACCGGGAACCCTGGAACCCTAAGCCCTAAACCCTGGAACCCTTAACCTTGGAACCCTTAACCCTGGAACCCTGAACCCTGGAACCGAGAACCCTGGAACACTGACAACCTGGAACCCTGCACGCTGGAACCCTGGAACCCTGAACCTTGAAACCTGGACCCTCGAACCCTTAACCCTGGAACGCTGACACCCTAGAACCCTAAAGCCTGGAACCCTGGAACCCTAAACCCATGAAACCTGAACCCTGGAACCCCGACGGCCTAGAACTGTGAACGCTGGAACCCTGAACCCTGAATCCCTGAATCCCTGAACCCTGATACCTAAAGCCTGGAACCTTGGAACCCTGACACCCTGAAACTGTGAACCCTGGAATACTGAACCCTGGAACCCTGAACACTGGAACCCTGAACCCTAGACCCTCGAACCCTGGAACCCTGAACTCTGGAACCCTAAACCCTGGAACCTTGGAACCCTGAACCCTGCAACCCTGAATCGTGGAACCCTAAACCCTGGAACCCTGAATCCTGGAACCCTGAAGCCTGGCATGCCGGAACCGTGAACCCTGAACCCTGGATCCTCGAACCCTGGAACCCTGAACCCTGAAACTCGGACAGCCTAGAACCGTGAACCCTGGAACCCGGAACCCTGGAACACTGAACCCTGGAACCCTGAACACTGGAACCCGGAACTCTGGACCCTCGAACCCTGGAACCGTGGAACCTTGAACCCTCGAACCCTGAACTCTGGAACCCTGAACCCTGGAACCCTGAACCCTGGAACGCTGGAACCCTGGAACCGAGAACCCTGGAACCCTGACAACCTGGAACCGAGAAGCCTGAACCCTGGAACCTTGAACGCTGTAACCCTGAAACCCTAGACCCTCGAACCCTCGAACCCTGACACCCTAGAACCCTGAAGCCCTAAACCCTGGAAACCTGAACCGTGAACCCTGAACACTGGAACCCTGACAACCTAGAACCGTGAACCCTGGAACCCTGAACACTGATACCTAAAGCCTGGAACCTTGGAACCCTGACACCCTGAAACCCTGAACCCTGGAATACTGAATCCTGGAACCCTGAACACTGGAACCTTGAACCCTCGAACCCTGGAACCCTGAACTCTAGAACCCTGAACCCTGGAACCTTGCAACCCTGACACCCTAGAACCCTGAAGCCTGGAACCCTGACACCTTGGAACCCTAAACCCTAGAACCCTGAACCCTGGAACCCTGACAGCCTAGAACCGTGAATCCTGGAACCCTGAACCCTGGAACACTGGACCCTTGGAACCCAGACACCCTGTACCCTAGAACACTGAACCATGGAACCCTGAGCACTGGAACCCTGAACGCTGGACCCTTGAACCCAGGAACCTTGACCCCTGGAACCCTGAACCCTGAACCCTAGAACCCTGAACCCCGGAACCCTAAACCATGGACCCTAGAACCCTGGAACCCTGAACCCTGGAACCCTGAACCCTGGAAACCTGAACCCTGAACCCTGGAACACTGACAGCCTAGAACCGTGAACCCTGGAACCCTGAACCCTGGAACCCTGAACTCTGGAACCGGGAACCCTGAAACCCTGAAAACCTGGAACCGTGAACCATGAACCCTGGAACCCTGACAGCCTAGAACCGTGAACCCTGAACCCTGGAACCTTGGAACCCTGAAACCCAACCGTGGAACCCTGGACCGTCGAACCCGAACCATGGAACCCTGAACCCTGGTATCGTGAACCCTACAACCCTGGAACCCTAAACCCTTGAACCCTGACAGCCTAGAACCATGAACCCTGGAACCCTGATACCTAAAGCCTGGAACCTTGGAACCCTGACACCCTGAAACCCTGAACCATGAACCCTGGAACACTGAACCCCGGAACCCTGAACACTGGAACCCTGAACCCTAGACCCTAGAACCCTGGAACCCTAGAACCGTGAACCCTGGAACCCTGAACCCTAGAACACTAAACCCTTGAACCTTGAACCCTGAACCATGAACCCTGGAACCCTGACACCCTAGAACCCTGAACCCTGGAACCCGGGAACCCTGACACCCTGGAACCCTAAACCCTGGAAACCTAAACCCTGAACCCAAAACCCTGGAACCCTGACAGCCTAGAATCGTGAACCCTAGAACCCTGAACCCGGAACCCCTGAACCTTGATACCTAAAGCCTGGAACCTTGGAACCCTGACACCCTGAAACCCTGAACCCTGAACCCTGAACACTGGAACCCTGAACCCTGGACCCTCGAAACATGGAACCCTGGAACCTTGAACCCTGGAACCCTGGACTCTGGAACCCTGAACCCGGGAACCTTGGAACTTTGAACCCTGGAACCCTGAAGTTTGCAACCCTGAACCCTGTAAGTCTGGAACCCTGAACCATGAACCCTTGATCCTCGAACACTGGATCCCTGAAGCCTGGAACCCTGACACCCTAGAACCCTGAAGCCTGGAACCCTGATGCCCTGGAACCCTGGAATCCTGAACCCCGAAACCCGGAACCGTGGAACCCTGGACCCTGAACCCTAGAACCCTTAACCGTGGAACCCTGAACCCTGGAACCCTGACAGCCTGGAACCATGCACCTTCGAACCCTGATACCTAAAGCCTGGAACCTTGGAACCCTGACACCCTGACACCCTGAAACCCTGAACCTTGGAACCTTGGAACCTTGAACTTTTGAACCTTGAACCCTGGAACCCTGAACCGTGGAACCCTAAACCCTGGAACCCTAAAACCCTAAACTCTGGAACCCTGAACCCTGAAACCCTGAACCCTGAACCCTGGATCCTCGAACCCTGGAACCCTGAAGCCTGGAACCCTTACACCCTAGAACCGTGAAGCCTGGAACCCTGGAACCCTGACAGCTTGGAACCCTAAACCCTAGAACCCTGAACCCTGGAACCCTAACAGCCTAGAACCGTGAACCCTGGAACCGTGAACCCTGGAACCCTGAACCCTGTAACCCTGATACCTAAAGCTTGGAACCTTGGAACCTTCACACCCAGAAACCCTGAACCCTGAACCCTGGAACACTGAACCCTGGAACCCTGAACACTGGAACCCTAAACCATAGACCCTGGAACCCTGAACCCTGGAACCCTAAACCCTGAACCCTTGACCCTGGAACCCTGGAACCCTGACACCCTAGAACCCTGATGCTTGGAACCCTGGAACCCTGACAACCTAGACCCGTGAACCCTGGAACCCTGAACCCTGAACCCCTGAACCCTTATACCTAAAGCCTGGAACCTTGGAACCCTAAACCCTGAAACCCTGGAACCCTGAACACTGGAAGCCTGCACCCTGGACCCTGGAACCCTGGAACCTTGGAACCTTGAACCCTGGAACCCTGAACTCTGGAACCCTGAACCATGGAACCTTGGAACCCTCACACCTTGGAACCCTAAACCCTAGAACCCTGAACCCTGAACCTTGAACCCTGGAACCCTGACAGCCTAGAACCGTGAATCCTGGAACCCTGAACCCTGGACCCTGAACCATGGAACCCTGAACATTGGAACCCTGAACCCTTGACCCTGGAACCTTGAACCCTGGAACTCTGGAACCCTGAACGCTGGAACCCTTAACCCTGGAACCCTGAACCCTGAACCCTGGAACCCTGGAAACATGAACTCTAGAACCCTGAACCCTGGAACCCCTGAACCCTGAACCCCCCATCCTCGAACCCTGGAACCCTGACACCCTAGAACCCTAAAGCCTGGAACCCTGAACCTTGGAACCATGAACTCTGGAACCCTGAACCCTTGATCCTCGAACCGTGATACCTAAAGCCTAGAACCTTGGAACCCTGACAACCTGAAACCCTGAACCCTAGAATACTTAACACCGGAACCCTGAACCCTGGACCCTCGAACCCTGGGACCCTGGAACCTTGAACCCTGGAACCCTGACACCCTAGAACCCTGGAACCCTGACAGCTTGGAACCCTAAACCCTAGAACCCTGACAGCCTAAAACCGTGAATCCTGGAACCCTGAACCCTGGAACACTGAACCCGGAACTCTGAACACTGGAACCCTGAACCCTGGACCCTCGAACCCTGGAACCCTGGAACCTTGAACCCTGGAAACCTGAACCCTGGAACCCTGAACCCTGGAACCGTGAACCCTAACTCTGGAACCCTGAACCCTGAACCCTGAACCCTTGATCCTCGAACCCTGGAACCCTGAAGCATGGAACCCTGACACCCTAGAACCCTGAAGCTTAGAACCCTGGAACCCTGACACCCTGGAATCCTAAACCCTACAACCCTGAACCCTGGAACCTTGACAGCCTAGAACCATGAACCCTGGAACCCTGAACCCTGAACCCTGGAACCCTGAAACCTAAAGCCTGGAACCTTGGAACCCTGACACCCTGAAACCCTTAACCCTGAACCCTGGAACACTGAACCCTGGAACCCTGAACACTGGAACCCTGAACCCTGGACCCTGGAACCATGGAACCCTGGAACCTTGAACCCTGGAACCCTGAACCCTGAAGCCTAGAACCCTAAACCCTGGAACCCTGAACCCTGGACCCTAGAACCCTGGAACCCTGAACCCTTGACCCTCGAACCCTGGAACCTTGAACCCTAGAACCCTGAACTCTTGAACCATGAACCATGGAACCCTGAACCCTGGAACCCTGGAACCCTGAACTCTGGAACCCTAAACCCTGAACCCTGGAACCCTAACACCCTAGAACCCTAAAGCCTGGAACCCTAGAACCCTGACACCCTGGAACCCTAAACCCTGGAAACCTGAACCCTGGAACCCTGATAGCCTAGAACTAAAAACCCTGGAACCCTGAACCCTGATACCTAAAGCCTGGATCCTTGGAACCCTGACACCCTGAAACCCTGAACCCTGGAATTCTGAACCCTGGAACCCTGAACACGGGAACCGTGAACCCTGGACCGTCGAACCCTGGAACCCTAGAACCTTGAACCTTGGAACCCTGAACTCTGGAACCCTGAACCCCGGAACCTTGGAACCCTGAACCCTGGAACCCTGAATCCTGGAACCCTGAAACCTGGAACCCTGAACCCTGGATCCTTGACACCCTAGAACCGTGAACACTGGAACCGTGAACCCTAGAACACTGGACCCCTGAACCCTGGACTCTCAAACCCTGGAACCTTGAACCTTGGAACCCTGAACTCTGGAACCCTGGAACCTTGGAACCCTGAACCCTGGAACCCTGAATCCTGGAACCCTGAACCCTGGATCCTCGAACCCTGGAACCCTGAACCCTGCAACCCTGAACTCTGGAACCCTGAACCCTGGAACCCTGAACCCTGGAACCTTGGAACCCTGAACCCTCAACCCTCAACCCTGGAACTCTGACTCATGAACCCTGAACCCTGGAACCCTGGAACCCTGAACCCTGAACCCTTCATCCTCGAACCCTGAAACATTGAAGCCTGGAACCCTGACACCCTAGAACCCTGAAGCCTGGAACCCTGGAACCCTCAACCCTAGAACCTTGAACCCTGGAACCCTGATAGCCTAGAACCGTTAACCCTGGCACCCTGACAGCCTAGAACTGTGAACCCTGGAACCCTGAACCCTGGAACACTAAACCCTTGAACCCTGAACACTGGAACCCTGACCCTGGACCCTCGAACCCTGGAACCGTGGAACCTTGAACCCTGGAACCCTGAACTCTGGAACCGTAAACCCTGGAACCCTGAACCATGGAACCGTGGAACCCTGAACCCTGGAACCCTGAACCCTGGAACCGAGAACCCTGGAACCGAGAACCCTGGAACCCTGACAACCTGGAAGAACCGTGGAACCCTGAACCCTGGAACCCTGATACCTAAAGCCTGGAAGCTTGGAACCCTGACACCCTGAAACCCTGAACCCAAGAACCCTGAACGCTGGAACCCTGGAACCCTGAACTCTGGAACCCTAAACCCTGGAACCCTGAACCCTGAACCCTGGATCCTCGAACCGTGGAACCCTAAAGGCTGGAACCCTGAACCCTGGACCGTCGAACCCTGGAACCTTGGAACCTTGAAGCCTGGAATCCTGAACTCTGGAACACTGAACCCTGGAACCTAGGAACCCCGAACCCTGGAAGCCTGAATCCTGGAACCCTGAACCCTGGAACCCTGAACCCTGAACCCTGGATCCTCGAACCCTGGAACCCTGACACCAAAGAACCCTGAAGCCCTGAACCCTGGAACCGTGACACCCTGCAGCCCTGAACCCTTGAACCCTGACAGCCTAGAACCGTGAACCCTGGAACCCTGAACACTAGAACCCTGAACCCTGGACACTCGAACCCTGGAACCCTGGAACTTTGAACCGTGGAACCCTGAACTCTGGAACCCTGAACCCTGGAACCTTGGAACCCTGAACCCTGGAACCCTGAATCCTGGAACCCTGAACCTTGGAACCCTGGAACCCTGAACCCTGGAACCCTGAACTCTGGAACCTGGAACCTTGGAACCCTGAACCCTGGAACCCTGAATCCTGGAACCCTGAACCCTGGAACCCTGAACCCTGAACCCTGGATCCTCGAACCCTGGAACCCTGACACCCTAGAACCCTGAAGCCTGGAACCCTGGAACCCTGACACCTTGGAACACTGAACCCTGGAACCCTTACAGCCTAGAACCGTGAACCCTGGAACCGTGAACCCTGGAACCCTGAACACTGGAACCCTGAACCCTGGACCCTCGAACCCTGGAACTCTGGAACCTTGAACCCTGGAACACTGAACCCTGGAACCTTGGGACCCTGAACCCTAGAACCCTTAATCCTGGAACCCTTAACCCTGGAATGCTGAACCCTGGATCCTCGAACCCAGGAACCCTGAACCCTGGAACCCTAGAACCCTGGATCCTTGAACCCTGGAACCCTGAACTCTGGAACCCTGAACCCTGGAACCCTGGAACCCTGAACCCTGGAACCTTGAACCGTGGAACCCTGAACTCTGGAACCCTGAACCCTGGAACCTTGGAACCCTGAACCCTGGAACCCTGAATCCTGGAACCCTGAACCACGGAACCCTGGAACCCAGAACCCTGGATCCTCGAACCTTGGAACCTAGAACCCTGGAACCCTGAACTCTGGAACCCTGAACCCTGGAACCCTGAACCCTGGAACCTTGGAACCCTGAACCCTGGAACTCTGACTCTGGAACCCTGAACCCTGGAACCCTGGAACCCTGAACCATGAACCCTTCATCCTCGAACCCTGGAACATTGAAGCCTGGAACCCTGACACCCTAGAACCCTGATGCCTGGAACCCTGGAACCCTAAACCCTAGAACCGTGAACCCTGGAACCCTGACAGCCTAGAACCGTGAACCCTGGAACCCTGAACCCTGAACACTGGAACCTTGAACCCTGGACCCTCGAACCCTGGAACCCTGGAACCTTGAACCCTGGAACCCTGAACTCTGGAACCTTGAACCCTGGAACCCTGAACCCTGGAACCGTAAACGCTGGAACCCTAAACCCTGGACCCTCGAACCCTGGAACCCTGACATCCTAGAACCGTGAACCCTGAACCCTGAACCCTGAACCATGGAACCCTGATACCTAAAGCCTGGAACCTTGGAACCCTGACACCCTGAAACCCTTAACCCTGAACCCTGGAACACTGAACCCTGAACACTGGAACCCTGAACCCTGGAACCCTGGAACCCTGGAACCTTGAGCCCTGGAACCCTTAACCCTGAAGCCTAGAACCCTAAACCCTGGAACCCTGAACCCTTGACCCTAGAACCCTGAAACCCTGAACCCTGGAAACCTAAAGCCTGACAGCCGAGAACCGTGAACCCTTGAACCCTGAACCCTGGAACACTGAACCCTGGAACCCTGAACACTGGAACACTGAACCCTTGACCCTGAAACCCTGGAACCTTGAACCCTAGAACCCTGAACTCTTGAACCATGAACCATGGAACCCTGAACCCTGGAACCCTGGAACCCTGAACTCTGGAACCCTGAACCGTGGAACCCTGGAACCGTGGAACCCTGAACCCTGGAACCTAGAACCCTGAACCATGGAACCGAGAACCCTGGAACCTTGACAACCTGGAACCGTGAACCCTGAACCCTGGAACCCTAAACGCTGGAACCCTGAACCGTGGACCCTCGAACCCTGGAACCCTGAACCCTGGAAGCCTAACACCCTAGAACCCTAAAGCCTGGAACCCGAGAACCCTGACACCCTGGAACCCTAAACCCTGGAAACCCTAAACCCTGGAAACCTGAACCCTGGAACCCTGATTGCCTCGAACCGTACACCCAGGAACCTTGAACCCTGATACCTAAAGCCTGGATCCTTGGAACCCTGACACCCTGAAACCCTGAACCCTGGAATTCTGAACCCTGGAACCCTGAACACTGGAACCGTGAACCCTGGACCGTCGAACCCTGGAACCCTAGAACCTTGAACCTTGCAACCCTAAACTCTGGAACCCTGAACCCTGGAACCTTGGAACCCTGAACCCTGGAACCCTGAATCCTGGAACCCTGAACCCTGGAACCCTGAACCCTGGATCCTTGAACCCTGGAACCCTGACACCCTAGAACCCTGAAGCCTGGAACCCTAGAACCCTGGAACCTTGAAGGCCTAGAACCGTGAACACTGGAACCGTGAACCCTGGAACACTAGAACCCTGGAACCCTGGAACCTTGAACCCTGGAACCCTGAACTCTGGAACCCTGAACCTTGGAACCTTGGAACCCTGAACCCTGGAACCCTGAATCCTGGAACCCTGAACCCCGGGATCCTCGAACCCTGGAACCCTGAACCCTGGAACCCTGAACACTGGAACCCTGAACCCTGGAACCCTGAACCCTGAACCCCGGAACCCTGGAACCTAGAACCCTGGATCCTCGAACCCTGGAACCTAGAACCCTGGAACCCTGAACTCTGGAACCCTGAACCCTCGAACCTTGGAACCCTGAACCCTCGAACCATGAACCATGAACCCTTCATCCTCGAACCCTGGAACATTGAAGCCGCGAACCCTGACACCCTAGAACCCTGAAGCTTGGAACCCTGGAACCCTCAACCCTAGAACCCTGAACCCTGGAACCCTGATAACCTGGAACTGTGAACACTGGAACCCTTAACCCTTGAACACTGAACCCTGGAACCCTAAACACTGGAACCCTGAACCCTGGACCCTGGAACCCTCGAACCTTGAACCCTGGAACCCTGAACTCTGGATCCTTGAACCCTGGAACCCTGAACCGTGGAACCCTCAACGTTGGAACCCTGAACCCTGAACCCTGAACCCTGGACCCTCGAACCCTGGAACCCTGACACCCTAGAACCCTGAAGCCTAGAACCCTAGAACCCTGACACCCTAAAACCCTAAACCCTGGAAACCTGAACCCTGGAACCCTGATAGCCTAGAACCGTAAACCCTGGAACCCTGAACCCTGATACCTAAAGCCTGGAACCTTGGAACCCTGACAACCTGAAACCCTGAACCCAGGAACCTTGAACGCTGGAACCCTGGAACCCTGGAACCCTGAACTCTGGACTTTGGAACCCTGAACCCTGGAACCCTGGATCCTCGAACCCTGGAACCCTGTAGCCTGGAACCCTGACAGCCTAGAACCCTGAAGCCTGGAACCCTGGAACCCTGACACCCTGGAACCCTAAACCCTAGAACCCAGAACCCTGGAACCCGAACAGCCTAGAACCGTGAACCCTGAACCCCGTAACTTGGACCCTGGAACCTTGGAACCCTCACACCCTGAAACCCTGAACCCTGGAACACTGAACCCTAGAACCCTGAACACTGGAACCCTGAACCCTGGACCCTGGACCCTGGACCCTGGAACCCTGGAACCCTGACACCCTAGAACCCTAAAGCCTGGAACCCTGGAACCCTGACAGCCTAGAACCGTGAACCCTGGAACACTGAACCCTGGAACCTTGGAACACTGACACCCTAGAACCCTAAACCCTGGAACCCTGGAACACTGAACCCTGAACACTGGAACCCTGAACCCTTGACCCTCGAACCCTGGAACCCTGGAACCCTGAACCCTGGAACACTGAACGCTGGAACCCTGAACCCTGGAACCTTGAACCCTGGAACGCTGAACCCTGGAACCATGAACTCTGGAACCCTGAACCCTAGAACCTTGAAATCCTGAACCCTGAACCCTTGATCCTCGAACCCTGGAACCCTGAAGCCTGGAACCCTGACACCCTATAACCCTGAACCCTGGAACCATAAACTCTGGAACCGTGAACCCTGGAACCCTGAACCCTAAACCCTAAACCCTGAACCCTTGATCCTCGAACCCTGAACTACTGAACCATGATAGCTAAAGCCTAGAACCTTGGAACCCTATCACCCTGAAACCCTGAACCCTCGAATACTGTATCATGGAACCCTGAACACTGGAACCCTGAACCCTGGACCCTCGAACCCTGGAACCTTGAACCCCGGAACCCTGAACTCTGGAACCCTGAACCCTGGAACCTTGGAACCCTGACACCCTAGAACCCTGGAACCCTGGAACCCTGACACCTTGGAACCCTAAACCCTAGAACCCTGGCACCCTGACAGCTTAGAACCGTGAATCCTGGAACCCTGAACCCTGGAACACAGAACCCGAAACCCTGAACACTGGAACCCTGAACCCTGGACCCTCAAACCCTGGAACCTTGAACCCTGGAACCCTGAACCCTGGAACCTTGGAACCCCGAACGCTGGAACCCTGAACGCTGGAACCCTGGAATCCTGGAACCTTGAACCCTGGAACCCTGAACTCTGGAACCCTTAACACTGAACCCTGGAACCCTGAACCCTGAACCCTGGAACCCTGAACCCTGAACCCTAGAACCCTGATACCTAAATCCTGGAACCTTGGAACCCTGACACCCGGAACCCTGGAACACTGAACCCTGGAACCCTGGAACCCTGAACCCTGAACCCTTGATCCTCGAACCCTGAAGCCTGGAACCCTGACAGCCTAGAACCGTGAACCCTGGAACCCTGAACCCTGAACCCTGGAACCCTGATACCTAAAGCCCGGAACCTTGGAACCCTGACACCCTGCAACCCTTAACCCCGAACCCTGGAACACTGAACCCTCGAACCCTGAACACTGGAACCCTGAACCCTGGACCCTGGAACCATGGAACCCTAGAACCTTGAACCCTGAAGCCTGAAGCCTAGAACCCTAAACTCTGGAACCCTGAACCCTGGACCCTAGAACCCTGGAACCCTGAACCCTGGAAACATGAACCCTGACAACCTAGAACCGTGAACCCTGGAACACTGAACCCTTGAACGCTGAACACTGGCACCCTGAACTCTGGACCCTCGAACCCTGGAACCCTGAAACCTTGAACCCTTGAACCCTGAACCCTGGAACCTTGATGCCTGGAACCCTGAACCCTGGAACCTTGTAACCCTGAACTCTGGAACCCTGAACCGTGGAACCGTGAACCGTGGAACCCTGAACCTTGGAACCGTGGAACCCTCAACCCTGGAACCTGGAACCCTTAACCGTGGAACCCTGAACCCTGACAACCTGGAACCGTGAACCCTGGAACCCTCAACGCTGGAACCCTGAACCTTGGACCCTCGAACCCTGGAACCCTTAACCTTGGAACCCTGACACCCTAGAACCCTGACACCTTAGAGCCCTGACACTTAAGAACCCTGAAGCCCGGAACCCTGGAACCTTGACACCCTGGAACCCTAAACCCTGGAAACCTGAACCCTGGAACCGTGAACCCTGATACCTAAAGCCTGGATCCTTGGAACCCTGACACCCTGAAACCCTGAACCCTGGAATTCTGAACCCTGGAACACTGAACCCTGGAACCCTGGAACCTTGAACCCTGCAACCCAGAACTCTGGAACCCTGAACCCTGGAACCTTGGAACCCTGAACCCTGGAACCCTGAAACCTGGAACCCTGAACCCTGGAACCCTGAACCCTGGATCCTCGAACCCTGGAACCTCGAACCCTGGAACCCTGACACCCTAGAACCCTGAAGCCTGGAGCCCTGGAACCCTGACACCCTGGAACCCTGAATCCTGGAACCCTGACAGCCTAGAACCGTGAACCCTGGAACTGTGAACCCTAGAACACTGAACCCTGGAACCCTGAACCTTGGACTCTCGAACCATGGAACCCTGGGACCTTGAACGATGGAACCCTGAACTCTGGACCCTGAACCTTGGAACCTTGGAACCTCGGAACCCTAAACCCTGGAACCCTGAATCCTGGAACCCTGAACCCTGGAACCCTTGAACCTTGGAACCCTGAATTCTGGAACCCTGAACCCTGGAACCCTGAACCCTGGAACCTTGGAACGCTTGAACCCTGGAACCCTGAACCCTGAACCCTATACCCTGGAACCTTGGAACCTTGACACCCTAGAACCCTGCAGCCTGGAACCCTGGAACCCTGACAGCCTAGAACCGTGAGCCCTGGAGCCCTGAACCCTGAACCCCTGAACCCTTATAGCTAAAGCCTGGAACCTTGGAACCCTGACACCCTGCAACCCTGAACCCTGTAATACTGAACCCTGGAACCCCTTAATACTGGAAGCCTGCACCCTAGACCGTGGAACTCTGGAACCCTGGAACCTTGAACCCTGGAACCCTAAACTCTGGAACCCTGAAACTGGAACCTTGGAACCCTGGAACCCTGAACTATGGAATCCTGAACCCTGGAACCTTGGAACCCTGACACCCTAGAACCCTGGAACCCTGACACCTTGGAACCCTAAACCCTAGAATCCTGGAACCCTAACAGCCTAGAACCGTGAATCCTCGAACCCTGAACCCTGGAACACTGGAACCCTGAACCCTGGACCCTCGAACCCTGGAACCTTGAACCTTGGAACCTTGAACCCTGGAACCCTGAACGCTGGAACCTTGAACCCTGGAACCCTGAACCCTTGAACCCTGGAACCCTGGAACCCTGGAACCCTGAACCCTGGAACCCTGAACCCTGAACCCTTGATCCTCGAACCCTGAAGCCTGGAACCCTGAACCATGGAACCCTGATACCTAAAGCCTAGAACCTTGGAACCCTGACACCCTGAAACCCTTAACCCTGAACCATGGAACGCTGGAACACTAAACAGTGGAACCCTGAACCCTGGACCCTGGAACCATGGAACCCTGGAACCTTGAACCTTGGAACCCTGAACCCTGAAGCCTAGAACCCTAAACCATGGAACCCTGAAGCCTAGAACCCTAAACCATGGAACCCTGAACCGTGGACCCTAGAACCCTGGAACCCTGAACCCTGAAAACCTGAACCCTAACAGCCTAGAACCGTGAACCCTAGAACCGTGAACCCTGAACCCTGGAACACTGAAACCTGGAACGCTGAACACTGGAACCCTGGAACCTTGAACCCTGGAACCCTGAACCCTCGAACCCTGGAACCCTGAACCCTGGAACCCTGAACCCTGGAACCGTGGAACCGTGGAACCCTGAACCGTGGAACCTGGAACCCTAAACCCTGGAACCGAGAACCCTGGAACCCTGACAACCTGGAACCGTGACCCCTGAACCCTGGAACCCTAAACGCTGGAACCCTTAACCCTGAACCCTCGACACTCGAACCCTGGAACCCTTAACCCTGGAACCCTGACACCCTAGAACTCTGAAGCCTGGAACCCTGGAACCCTGACACCCTGGAACCCTAAACCCTGGAAACCGGAACCCTGGAACCCTGATAGCCTAGAACCGTGAACCCTGGAACCCTGAACCCTGATACCTAAAGCCTGGATCCTTGGAACCCTGACACCCTGAAACCCTGAACCCTGGAATTCTGAACCCTGGAACCCTGAACCCTGGAACCCTGAACCCTGGACCGTCGAACCCTGGAACCTTGGAACCCTGAACCCTGGATCCTCGAAGCCTGGAACCCTGACACCCTAGAACCCTGAAGCCTGGAGCCCTGGAACCCTGACAGCCTAGAACCGTGAACCCTGGAACCGTGAACCCTGGAACCGTGAAACCTGGAACTATGAACCCTGGAACCCTGAACACTAGAACCTTGAACCCTGGACTCTCGAACCCTGGAACCCTGGGACCTTGAACCATGGAACCCTGAACTCTGGAACACTGAACCTTCTTGGAACACTGAACCCTAGAACCCTGAATCCTGGAACCCTGAACCCTGGAACCCTGGAACCCTGAACCCTGGATCCTCGAACCCTGGAACCCTGAACCCTGGAACCCTAAACTCTGGAACCCTGAACTCTGGAACCCTGAACCCTGGAACCCTGAACCCTGGAACCTTGGAACCCTTGAACCCTGGAACCCTGAACCCTGAACCCTGGACCCTGAAACCCTGGAACCCTGACACCCTAGAACCCTGCAGCCTAGAACCCTGGAACCCTGACAGCCTAGAACCTTGAACCCTGGAACCGTGAACCCTGAACCCATGAACCCTGATACCTAAAGCCTAGAACCTTGGAACCCTGACACCCTGAAACCCTGAACCCTGGAATACTGAACCCTAGAACCCTGAATATTGGAAGCCTGCACCCTGGACCCTGGAACTCTGGAAGGTTGGAACCTTGAACCCTGGAACCCTGAACTCTTGAACCGTGAACCCTGGAACCTTGGAACCCTGACACCTTGGAACCCTAAACCCTAGAACCCTGAACCGTGAAACACTGAACCCTGGAACCCTGAACCCCTGACCCTCGAACCCTGGCACCCTGGAACCTTAAACCCTGGAACCCTGAACCCTGGAACCCTGAACGCTGGATCCCTGAACCCTGGAACCCTGAACCCTAGAACCCTGGAACCATGAACTCTGGAACCTTGGAACCTTGGAACCGTGAACCCTGAACCCTTAATCCTCGAACCCTGGAACCCTGAAGCCTGGAACCATAAACTCTGGAACCCTGAACCCTGGAACCCTAGAACCCTGAACCCTGAACCGTTGATCCTCGAACCGTGAACTACTGAACCCTGATACCTAAAGCCTAGAACCTATGAACCTTGACACCCTGAAACCTTGAACCCTGAACCCAGGAACACTGAACCCTGGAACCCTGAACACTGGAACCCTGAACCGTGGACCCTGGACCCTGGAACCCTGACACCCTAGAACCCCGAAGCCTGGAACCCTGGAACCCTGGAACCCTGACAGCCTAGATCCCTGAACGCTGGAACCCTGAACCCCTGAACCCTGATTCCTAAAGCCTGGAACCTTGGAACCCTGACACCCTGAACCCTGGAATACTGAACCATGGATCCCTGAATACTGGAAGCCTGCACCCTAGACCCTGGAACTCTGGAACCCTGGAACCCTGAACCCTGGAACCTTGAACCCTTGAACCCTAAACCCTGGATCCTTGGAACCCTGACACCTTGAAACCCTAAACCCTAGAACCCTGAACCCTGGAACACTGAACCCTGGAACCCTGAACACTGAAACCCTGAGCCCTTGACCCTCGAACCCTGAAACCCTGGAACCTTGAACCCTGGAACCTTGAACCCTGCAACCCTGAACCCTGGAACCCTGAACGCTGGAACCTTGAACCCTGGAACCCTGAACCCAGGAACCCTGAACCCTGGAACCCTGAACCCTGGAACCATGAACTCTGGAACCCTGAACCCTGGAACCTTGGAACCCTGAACCCTGAACCCTTGATCCTCGAACCCTGGAACCCTAAAGCCTGGAACCCTGACACCCTAGAACTCTAAAGCCTGGAACACTGAACCCTTGAACCATAAACTCTGGAACCGTGAACCCTGGAACCCTGAACTACTGAACCCTGATACCTAAAGCCTAGAACCTTGGAACCCTGCCACCCTGAAACCCTAAACCCTCGAATACTGAATCCTGGAACCCTGAACACTTGAACCCTGAACCCTGGACCCTCGAACCCTGGAACCCCTGAACCTTGAACCCTGGAACCCTGAACTCTGGAACCCTGAACCCTGGAACCTTGGAACCCTGACACCCTAGAACCCTAGAACCCTGACAACCTAGAACCGTGAATCCTGGAACCCTGAACCCTGGAACACAACCCGAAACCCTGAACACTAGAACCCTGAACCCTGGACCCTCGAACCCTAGAACCTTGAACCTTGGAACCCTGAACCCTGGAACCCTGAAGGCTGGAACCTGAACCCTGGAACCCTGGAATCTTGGAACCCTGAACCCTGGAACCCTGAACTCTGGAACCCTGAACCCTAAACCTAAGAACCCTGACACCCTAGAACCCTGGAACCCTGACACCTTGGAACCCTAAACCCTAGAACCCTGGAACCCTGACAGCCTAGAACCGTGAATCCTGGAACCCTGAACCCGGGAACACTGAACCCGAAACCCTGAACACTGGAACCCTGAACCCTGGACCCTCGAACCGTGGAACCTTGAACCTTGGAACCCTGAACCCTGGAACCCTGAACGCTGGAACCCTGAACCCTGGAACCCTGGAATCCTGGAACCCTGGAACCCTGGAACCCTTGAACCCTAGAACCCTGAACCCAGGAACCCTGAACCCTGGAACCCTGGAACCCCTGAACCATGAACTCTGGAACCCTGAACCCTGGAACCTTGGAACCGTGAACCCTGAACCCTTGATCCTCGAACCCTGGAACCCTGAAGCCTGGAACCATAAACTCTGGAACCCTGAACCCTGGAACCCTGGAACCCTGAACCCTGAACCGTTGATCCTCGAACCGTGAACTACTGAACCCTGATACCTAAAGCCTAAAACCTTGGAACCTTGACACCCTGAAACCCTGAACCCTGAACCCAGGAACACTGAACCCTGGAACCCTGAACACTGGAACCCTGAACCCTGGACCCTGGACCCTGGACCCTGGAACCCTGGAACCCTGACACCCTAGAACCCTGAAGCCTGGAACCCTGGAACCCTGGAACCCTGACAGCCTAGAACCCTGAACCCTGGAACCCTGAACCCCTGACCCCTGATTCCTAAAGCCTGGAACCTTGGAACCCTGACACCCTGAAACCCTGAACCCTGGAATACTGAACCCTGGAACCCTGAATACTGGAAGCCTGCACCCTAGTCCCTGGAACTCTGGAACCCTGAACCCTGGAACCTTGAACCCTTGAACCCTAAACCCTGGAACCTTGGAACCCTGACACCTTGGAACTCTAAACCCTAGAACCCTGAACCCTGGAACACTATACCCTGGAACCCTGAACACTGAAACCCTGAACCCTTGACCCTCGAACCCTGGAACCCTGGAACCTTGAACCCTGGAACCCTGAACCCTGGAACCCTGAACGCTGGAACCTTGAACCCTGGAACCCTGAACCCAGGAACCCTGAACCCTGGAACCATGAACTCTGGAACCCTGGAACCTTGGAACCCTGAACCCTGGAACCATGAACTCTGGAACCCTGAACCCTGGAACCTTGGAACCCTGAACCCTGAACCCTTGATCCTCGAACCCTGGAACCCTAAAGCCTGGAATATTGACACCCTAGAACCCTAAAGCCTGGAACACTGAACCCTTGAACCATAAACTCTGGAACCGTGAACCCTGGAACCCTGGAACCCCGAACCCTGAACCCTTGATCCTGGAACCCTGAACTACTGAACCCTGATACCTAAAGCCTAGAACCTTGGAACCCTGACACCCTGAAACCCTGAACCCTCGAATACTGAATCCTGGAACCCTGAACACTGGAACCCTGAACCCTGGAACACAACCCGAAACCCTGAACACTAGAACCCTGAACCCTGGACCCTCGAACCCTACAACCTTGAACCTTGGAACCCTGAACCCTGGAACCCTGAAGGCTGGAACCCTGAACCCTGGAACCCTGGAACCCTGGAATCTTGGAACCCTGAACCCTGGAACCATGAACTCTGGAACCCTGAACCCTGAACCTTGGAACCCTGACACCCTAGAACCCTGGAACCCTGACACCTTGGAACCCTAAACCCTAGAACCCTGGAACCCTGACAGCCTTGAACCGTGAATCCTGGAACCCTGAACCCTAGAACACTGAACCCGAAACCCTGAACACTGGAACCCTGAACCCTGGACCCTCGAACCCTGGAACCTTGAACCTTGGAACCCTGAACCTTGGAACCCTGAACGCTGCAACCCTAAACCCTGGAACCCTGGAATCCTGGAACCCTGAACCCTGGAACCCTGAACTCTGGAACCCTGAACCCTGAACCCTGGAACCCTGAACCCTGGAACCTTGGAACCCTTGAACCCTGGAACCCTGAACCCAGAACCCTGGACCGTGGAACCTTGGAACCCTGACACCCTAGAAACCTGAAGCCTGGAACCCTGGAACCCTGACAGCCTAGAACCGTGAACCCTAGAACCCTGAACCCAGAACCCCTAAACCTTGATACCTAAAGCCTGGAACCTTGGAACCCTGACACCCTGAAACCCTTAACCCTGGAATACTGAACCCCTGGAACCCTGAATACTGGAAGCCTGCACCCTGGACCCTGGACCCTGGAACTCTGGAACCCTGGAACCTTGGAACCTTGAACCCTGGAACCCTGAACTCTGGAACCCTGAACCCTGGAATCTTGGAACCCTGAATACTTGAACCCTGTACACTGGAACCTTGGAACCCTGAACCCTGGAACCCTGGAACCATGAACTTTGGAACCCTGAACCCTGGAACCTTGGAACACTGAATCCTGAACCCTTGATCCTCGAACCCTGGAACCCTGAAGCCTGGAACCCTGACACCCTAGAACCCTAAAGCCTGGAACCCTGAACCCTAGAACCATAAACTCTGGAACCCTGAACCCTGGAACCCTGAACCCTTGATCCTCGAACCCTGAACTACTGAACCCTGATACCTAAAGCCTAGAACCTTGGAACCCTGACACCTTGAAACCCTGAACCCTGGAATATTGAATCCTGGAACCCTAAACCCTGGACCCTCGAACCCTGGAACCTTGGAACCTTGAACCCTGGACCCCTGAACTCTGGATCCCTGAACCCTGGAACCTTGGAACCCTGACACCCTAGAACCCGGGAACCCTTGAACCCTGACACCTTGGAACCCTAAACCCTAGAACCCTGGAACCCTGACAACCTAGAACCGTGAATCCTGGAACCCTGAACCCTGGAACACTGAACCCGGAACCCTGAACCCTGGACCCTCGAACCCTGGAACCTTGAACCCTGGAACCCTGAACCCTGGAACCCTGAACTCTGAAATCCTGAACCCTGAACCCTGGAACCCTGAACCCTTGATCCTCGAACCCAGAAGCCTGGAAGCCTAAACCCTAGAACCGTGAACCCTGGAACCCTGACAGCCTAGAACCGTGAACCCTGGAACCCTGGAACCCTGAACCCTGAACCCTGGAACCCTGATACCTAAAGCCTTGAACCTTGGAAACCTGAAACCCTTCACCTTGAACCCTGGAACACTGAACCCTGGAACCCTGAACACTGGAACCCTAAACCCTGGACCCTGGAACCATGGAACCCTGGAACCTTGAACCCTGGAACCCTGAACCCTGAAGCCTAGAACCCTAAACCCTGAAACCCTGAACCCTGCACCCTAGAACCCTGGAACCTTGAACCCTGAAAACCTGAACCCTGACAGCCTACAACCGTGAACCCTGGAACACTAAACCCTGGAACGCTGAACACTGGAACCCTGAACCCTGGACCCTGGAACCCTGGAACCTTGAACCTTGGAACCCTGAACCCTGGAACCTTGAACCCCGGAACCCTTAACCCTGGAACCCTGTAACCCTGAACTCTGGAACCCTGGAACCCTGAACCCTGGAACCGTGGAACCCTGAACCCTGGAACCTGAAACCCTTAACCGTGGAACCCTGAACCCTGGACCCTCGAACCCTGGATCCCTTAACCTTGGAAACCTGACACCCTAGAACCCTGAGACCGTGGAACCCTGACACCCTAGAACCCTGAAGCCTAGAACCCTGGAACCCTGACACCCTGGAACCCTAAACCCTGGAAACCTTAACCCTGGAACCCTGATAGCCTAGAACTGTGAACCCTCGAACCCTGAACCCTAATACCTAAAGCCTGGATCCTTGGAACCCTGACACCTTGAAACCCTGAACCCTGGAGTTCTGAACCCTGAACACTGGAACCCTGAACCCTGGACCGTCGATCCCTGGAACACTGGAACCTTGAACCTTGCAACCCTGAACTCTGGAACCCTGAACCCTGGCACCTTGGAACCCTGAACCCTGGAACCCTGAAACCTGGAACCCTGAACCCTGGAACCCTGAACCCTGGATCCTCGAACCCTGGAACCCTAACACCCTAGAACCCAGAAGCCTGGAGCCCTGGAACCCTGACACCCTGGAACCCTGAACCCTGGAACCCTAACAACCTAGAACCGTGAACCCTGGAACACTGAACCCTGGAACCCTGAACACTGGAACCCTGAACCCTGGACTCTCGAACCCTGGAACCCTGGGACCTTGAACCATGGAAACCTGAACTCTGGAACCCTGAACCCTGGAACCTTGGAACCCCGAACCCTGGAACCCTGAATCTGGGAACCCTGAACCCTGGAACCCTGGAACCATGAACCCTGGATCCTCGAACCCTGGAACCATGAACCCTGGAACCCTGAACTCTGGAACCCTGAACCCTGGAACCTTGGAACCCTTGAACCCTGGAACCCTGAACCCTGAACCCTGGACCCTGGACCCTCGAACCCTGAAACCCTGACACCCTAGAACCCTGAAGCCTGGAACCCTGACAGCCTAGAACCGTGAACCCTGGAACCCTGAACCCTGATACCTAAAGCCTGGAACCTTGGAACCCTGACACCCTGAAACCCTGAACCCTGGAACCCTGAATACTGGAAGCCTGCACCCTGGACCCTGGAACTCTGGAACCCTGGAACCCTGGAACCTTGAACCCTGGAACCCTGAACTCTGGAACCCTGAAACCTGGAACCTTGGAACCCTGACACCTTGGAACCCTAAACCCTAGAACCCTGAAGCCTGGAACCCTGGAACCCTGAACCCTGGAACCCTGCACACTGGAACCCTGAACCCTTGACCCTGGAACCCTTGAACCCTGAACCCTTGAACCCTGGAACCCTGAACCCTGGAACCCTGGAACCATGAACTCTGGAACCCTGAACCCTGAACCCTCAACGCTTGATCCTCGAACCCTGGAACCCTGAAGTCTGGAACCCTCACACCCTGGAACCCTAAAGCCTGGAACCCTGAACCTTGGAACCATAAACTCTGGAACCCTGAACCCTGGAACCCTGAACCCTGAACCCTTGATCCTCGAACCCTGAACTATTGAACGCTGATACCTAAAGCCTAGAACCTTGGAACCCTGACACCCTGAAACCCTGAACCCTAGAATATTGAATCCTGGAACCCTGAACCCTGGACCCTCGAACCCTAGAACCCCTGAACCTTGAACCTTGGAACCCTGAACTCTGGAACCCTGAACCCTAGAACCTTGGAACCCTGACACCCTGGAACCCTGGAACCCTGACACCTTGGAACCCTAAACCCTAGAACCCTGGAACCCTGACAGGCTAGAACCGTGAATCCTGGAACCCTGAAACCTGGAACACTGAACCCGAAACCCTGAACACTGGAACCATGAACCCTGGACCCTCGAACCCTGTAACCTTGAACCCTGGAACCCTGAACCCTAGAACCTTGGAACCCTGAACGCTGGAACCCTGAACCGTGGAACCCTGGAATCTTGAACCCTGGAACCCTGAACTCTGGAATCCTGAAACCTGAACCCTGGAACCCTGAACCCTGAACCCTTGATCCTCGAACCCTGAAGCCTGGAACCCTGACACCCTAGAATCCTGAAGCCTGGAACCCTGACACCTTGGAACCCTAAACCCTAGAACCCTGAACCCTGGAACCCAGACAGCCTAGAACCATGAACCCCTGAACCCTGAACCGTGAACCCTAGAACCCTGATACCTAAAGCCTGGAACCTAGGAACCGTGACACCCTGAAACCCTTAACCCTGAACCCTGGAACACTGAACCCTGGAACCCTGAACACTAGAACCCTGAACCCTGAAGCCTAGAACCCTAAACCCTGGACCCTAGAACCCTGGAACCCTAAACCCTGGACACCTGAACCCTGACAGCCCAGAACCGTGAACCCTGGAACCATGGAACCCTGAACCCTGGAACACTGAACCCTGGAAGGCTCAACACTGGAACCCTGAACCCTGGACGCTCGAACCCTGGAACCCTGGAACCTTGAACCCTGGAACCTTGAACCCTGGAACCCTAAACCCTGGAACTCTGGAACCCTGAACCCTGGAACCCTGACAACCTGGAATCGTGAACCCTGGAACCCTGGAACCTTGAACCCTGAACCCTGGACCCTTAACCCTGGAACCTTGACACCGTAGAACCCTGACACCCTGGAACCCTGACACCCTAGAACCCTGAAGCCTGGAACCCTGGAACCCTGACACCCTGGAATCCTAAACCCTGGAAACCTGAACCCTGGAACCCTGATAGCCTAGAACCGTGAACCCTGGAACCCTGAACCTTGATACCTAAAGCCTGGATCCTTGGAACCCTAACACCCTGAAACCCTGAACCCTGGAATTCTGAACCCTGGAACCCTGAACATTGGAACCCTGAACCCTGGACAGTCGAACCCTGGCACCTTGGAACCTTGAACCCTGCAACCCTGAACTCTGGAACCCTCAACCCTGGAACCTTGGAGCCCTGAACCCTGGAACCCCGAAGCCTGAACCCTGGATCCTCGAACCCTGGAACCCTGAAGCCTAGAGCCCTGGAACACTGACACCCTGGAACTCTGAACCCTGGACTCTCGAACCCTGGAACCCTGGGACCTTGAACCATGGAACCCTGAACTCTGGAACCCTGAACCCTGAAACCTTGGAACCCTGAACCCTGGAACCCTGAATCCTGGAACCCTAAACCCTGGAACCCTGGAACCCTGAACCCTGGAACCTTGGAACCCTGAACGCTGGAACCCTAAATCGTGGAAGCCTGAACCCTGGAACCCTGAACCTTGGATCCTCGAACCCTGGAACCCTGATACCTAAAGCCTTGAACCTAGGAACCCTGAAACCCTTAACCCTGAAACCTGGAACACTGAACCCTGGAACCCTGAACACTGGAACCCTGAACCCTTAACCCTGGAACCATGGAACCCTGGAACCTTGACCCCTGGAACCCTGAACCCTGATGCCTAGAACCCTAAACCCTGGACCCTAGAACCCTAACACCCTAGAACCCTAAAGCCTGGAACCCTAGAACCCTGACACCCTGGAACCCTAAACCCTGGAAACCTGAACCCTGGAACCCTGATAGCCTAGAACTGTGAACCCTGGAACCCTGAACCCTGATACCTAAAGCCTGGATCCTTGGAACCCTAACACCCTGAAACCCTGAACCCTTGAATTCTGAACCCTGGAACCCTGAACACTGGAACCCTGAACCCTGGACCGTCGAACCCTGGAACACTAGAACCTTGAACCCTGCAACCCTGAACTCTGGAACCCTGAACCCTGGAACCTTGGAACGCTGAACCCTGGAACCCTGAAGCCCTGGAACCCTGAACCCTAGATCCTCGAACCCTAACACCCTAGAACCCTGAAGCCTGGAGCCCTTGAACCCTGAACCCTGGAACCCTGACAACCTAGAACCGTGAACCGTGGAACACTGAACCCTGGAACCCTGAACACTGGAACCCTGAACCCTGGACTCTCGAACCCTGGAACCCTGGGACCTTGAACCATGGAAACCTGAACGCTGTAACCCTGAACCCTGGAACCTTGGAACCCTGAACCTTGGAACGCTGAATCCTGGAACCCTGAACCCTGGAACCTTGGAACCCTGAACCCTGAACCCTGAAACCCTGACACCCTAGAACCCTGACACCCTAGAACCCTGAAGCCTGGAACCCTGCCAGCCTAGAACCGTGAACCCTGGAACCCTGAACCTTGATACCTAAAGCCTGGAACCTTGGAACCCTGACACCCTGAAACCCTGAACCCTGGAATACTGAACCCTGGAACCCTGAATACTGGAAGCCTGCACCCTGGACCCTGGAACTCTGGAACCCTGGAACCTTGAACCCTGGAACCCTGAACTCTGGAACCCTGAAACCTGGAACCTTGGAACCTTGGAACCTTGAACCCTGGAACCTTGAACCCTGGAACCCTAAACCCTAGAACCCTGAAGCCTGGAACCCTGGAACACTGAACACTGGAACCCTGAACACTGGAACCCTGAACCCTTGACCCTCGAACCCTAAACCATTGAACCCTGGAACCCTGAACCCTGGAACCCTGAACGCTGGAACCCTGAACCCTAGAACCCTGAACCCTGGAACCCTGGAACCGTGAACTCTGGAACCCTGAACCCTGGAACCTTGGAACCCTGAACCCTGAACGCTTGATCCTCGAACCCTGGAACCCTGAAGTCTGGAACCCTCACACTCTAGAACCCTAAAGCCTGGAACCCTGAACCTTGGAACCATAAACTCTGGAACCCTGAACCCTGGAACCCTGAACCCTGGAACCCTGAACCCTTGATCCTCGAACCCTGAACTATTGAACCCTGATACCTAAAGCCTAGAACCTTGGAACCATGACACCCTGAAACCTTGAACCCTAGAATATTGAATCCTGGAACCCTGAACACTGGAACCCTGAACCCTGGACCCTCGAACCCTGGAACCCCTGAACCTTGAACCCTGGAACCCTGAACTCTGGAACCCTGAACCCTAGAACCTTGGAACCCTGACACCCTAGAACCCTGGAACCCTGGAACCCTGACACCTTGGAACCCTAAACCCTAGAACCCTGGAACCCTGACAGGCTAGAACCGTGAATCCTGGAACCCTGAAACCTGGAACACTGAACCAGAAACCCTGAACAATGGAACCCTGAACCCTGGAACGCTGAATCCTGGAACCCTGAACCCTGGAACTCTGGAACCCTGAACCCTGGAACCTTGGAACCCTTGAACCCTGGAACCCTGAACCCTGAACCCTGGACCCTGGAACCCTGAAACCCTGAAACCCTAGAACCCTGAAGCCTGGAACCCTGCCAGCCTTGAACCGTGAACCCTGGAACCCTGAACCCTGATACCTAAAGCCTGGAACCTTGGAACCCTGACACCCTGAAACCCTGAACCCTGGAATACTGAACCCTGGAACCCTGAATACTGGAAGCCTGCACCCTGGACCCTGGAACTCTGGAACCCTGGAACCTTGAACCCTGGAACCCTGAACTCTGGAACCCTGAAACCTGGAACCTTGGAACCTTGAACCCTGGAACCTTGAACCCTGGAACCCTAAACCCTAGAACCCTGAAGCCTGGAACCCTGAACCCTGGAAACCTGAACCCTGACAGCCCAGAACCGTGAACCCTGGAACCATGGAACCCTGAACCCTGGAACACTGAACCCTGGAAGGCTCAACACTGGAACCCTGAACCCTGGACGCTCGAACCCTGGAACCCTGCAACCTTGAACCCTGGAACCTTGAACCCTGGAACCTTAAGCCCTGGACCTCTGGAACCCTCAACCCTGGAACCGAGAACCCTGGAACCCTGACAACCTGAAATCGTGAACCCTGGAACCCTGGAACCTTGAACCCTGAAGCT
Source organism: Canavalia gladiata (assembly GCA_037954105.1). Taxonomy (NCBI): domain Eukaryota; kingdom Viridiplantae; phylum Streptophyta; class Magnoliopsida; order Fabales; family Fabaceae; genus Canavalia; species Canavalia gladiata. Next base: position 33,004,686 of record CM075660.1, read on the forward strand.
TGGACCCTCGAACCCTGGAACCCTTAACCCTGGAACCTTGACACCGTAGAACCCTGACACCCTGGAACCCTGACACCCTAGAACCCTGAAGCCTGGAACCCTGGAACCCTGACACCCTGGAATCCTAAACCCTGGAAACCTGAACCCTGGAACCCTGATAGCCTAGAACCGTGAACCCTGGAACCCTGAACCTTGATACCTAAAGCCTGGATCCTTGGAACCCTAACACCCTGAAACCCTGAACCCTGGAATTCTGAACCCTGGAACCCTGAACACTGGAACCCTGAACCCTGGACAGTCGAACCCTGGCACCCTGGAATCTTGAACCCTGCAACCCTGAACTCTGGAACCCTCAACCCTGGAACCTTGGAGCCCTGAACCCTGGAACCCCGAACCCTGAACCCTGGACCCTCGAACCCTGGAACCCTGAAGCCTAGAGCCCTGGAACACTGACACCCTGGAACTCTGAACCCTGGACTCTCGAACCCTGGAACCCTGGGACCTTGAACCATGGAACCCTGAACTCTGGAACCCTGAACCCTGGAACCTTGGAACCCTGAACCCTGGAACCCTGAATCCTGGAACCCTAAACCCTGGAACCCTGGAACCCTGAACCCTGGAACCTTGGAACCCTGAACCCTGGAACCCTAAATCGTGGAACCCTGAACCCTGGAACCTTGGAACCCTGAACCCTAAACCCTGGAACCCTGAACCTTGGATCCTCGAACCCTGGAACCCTGAACCCTGGAACCCTGATACCTAAAGCCTTGAACCTAGGAACCCTGACACCCTGAAACCCTTAACCCTGAAACCTGGAACACTGAACCCTGGAACCCTGAACACTGGAACCCTGAACCCTTAACCCTGGAACCATGGAACCCTGGAACCTTGACCCCTGGAACCCTGAACCCTGATGCCTAGAACCCTAAACCCTGGACCCTAGAACCCTAACACCCTAGAACCCTAAAGCCTGGAACCTTAGAACCCTGACACCCTGGAACCCTAAACCCTGGAAACCTGAACCCTGGAACCCTGATAACCTAGAACTGTGAACCCTGGAACCCTGAACCCTGATACCTAAAGCCTGGATCCTTGGAACCCTGACACCCTGAAACCCTGAACCCTTGAATTCTGAACCCTGGAAACCTGAACACTGGAACCCTAAACCCTGGACCGTCGAACCCTGGAACACTAGAACCTTGAACCCTGCAACCCTGAACTCTGGAACCCTGAACCCTGGAACCTTGGAACGCTGAACTCTGGAACCCTGAAGCCCTGGAACCCTGAACCCTAGATCCTCGAACCCTAACACCCTAGAACCCTGAAGCCTGGAGCCCTTGAACCCTGAACCCTTGAACCCTGACAACCTAGAACCGTGAACCGTGGAACACTGAACCCTGGAACCCTGAACACTGGAACCCTGAACCCTGGACTCTCGAACCCTGGAACCCTGGGACCTTGAACCATGGAAACCTGAACGCTGGAACCCTGAACCCTGGAACCTTGGAACCCTGAACCCTGGAACCTTGGAACCCTGAACCTTGGAACGCTGAATCCTGGAACCCTGAACCCTGGAACTCTGGAACCCTGAACCCTGGAACCTTGGAACCCTGGAACCCTGGAACCCTGAACCCTGAACCCTGAAACCCTGACACCCTAGAACCCTGACACCCTAGAACCCTGAAGCCTGGAACCCTGCCAGCCTAGAACCGTGAACCCTGGAACCCTGAACCCTGATACCTAAAGCCTGGAACCTTGGAACCCTGACACCCTGAAACCCTGAACCCTGGAATACTGAACCCTGGAACCCTGAATACTGGAAGCCTGCACCCTGGACCCTGGAACTCTGGAACCCTAGAACCCTGGAACCTTGAACCCTGGAACCCTGAACTCTGGAACCCTGAAACCTGGAACCTTGGAACCTTGGAACCTTGAACCCTGGAACCTTGAACCCTGGAACCCTAAACCCTAGAACCCTGAAGCCTGGAACCCTGGAACACTGAACCGTGGAACCCTGAACACTGGAACCCTGAACCCTTGACCCTCGAACCCTGGAACCCTGAACCATTGAACCCTGGAACCCTGAACCCTGGAACCCTGAACGCTGGAACCCTAAACCCTAGAACCCTGAACCATGGAACCCTGGAACCATGAACTCTGGAACCCTGAACCCTGGAACCTTGGAACCCTGAACGCTTGATCCTCGAACCCTGGAACCCTGAAGTCTGGAACCCTCACACTCTAGAACCCTAAAGCCTGGAACCCTGAACCTTGGAACCATAAACTCTGGAACCCTGAACCCTGGAACCCTGAACCCTTGATCCTCGAACCCTGAACTATTGAACCCTGATACCTAAAGCCTAGAACCTTGGAACCCTGACACCCTGAAACCTTGAACCCTAGAATATTGAATCCTGGAACCCTGAACACTGGAACCCTGAACCCTGGACCCTCGAACCCTGGAACCCCTGAACCTTGAACCCTGGAACCCTGAACTCTGGAACCCTGAACCCTAGAACCTTGGAACCCTGACACCCTAGAACCCTGGAACCCTGGAACCCTGACACCTTGGAACCCTAAACCCTAGAACCCTGACAGGCTAGAACCGTGAATCCTGGAACCCTGAAACCTGGAACACTGAACCAGAAACCCTGAACCCTGGAACGCTGAATCCTAGAACCCTGAACCCTGGAACTCTGGAACGCTGAACCCTGGAACCTTGGAACCCTTGAACCCTGGAACCCTGAACCCTGAACCCTGGACCCTGGAACCCTGAAACCCTAACACCCTAGAACCCTGAAGCCTGGAACCCTGCCAGCCTAGAACCCTGAACCCTGAACCCTGATACCTAAAGCCTGGAACCTTGGAACCCTGACACCCTGAAACCCTGAACCCTGGAATACTGAACCCTGGAACCCTGAATACTGGAAGCCTGCACCCTGGACCCTGGAACTCTGGAACCCTGGAACCCTAGAACCTTGAACCCTGGAACCCTGAACTCTGGAACCCTGAAACCTGGAACCTTGGAACCTTGGAACCTCGAACCCTGGAACCTTGAACCCTGGAACCCTAAACCCTAGAACCCTGAAGCCTGGAACCCTGGAACACTGAACCCTGGAACACAGAACCAGAAACCCTGAACAATGGAACCCTGAACCCTGGACCCTCGAACCCTGGAACCTTGAACCCTGGAACCCTGAACCCTGGAACGTTGGAACCCTGAACGCTGGAACCCTGAACCCTGGAACCCTGAACCGTGGAACCCTGAACTCTGGAATCCTGAAACCTGAACCCTGGAACCCTGAACCCTGAACCCTTGATCCTCGAACCCTGAAGCCTGGAACCCTGACACACGAGAACCCTGAAGCCTGGAACCCTGGAACCCTGACACCCTGGAACCCTAAACCCTAGAACCCTGAACCCTGGAACCCTGACAGCCTAGAACCATGAACCCCTGAACCCTGAACCCTGATACCTAAAGCCTGGAACCTAGGAACCGTGACACCCTGAAACACTTAACCCTGAACCCTGGAACACTGAACCCTGGAACCCTGAACACTGGAACCCTGAACCCTGAAGCCTAGAACCCTAAACCCTGGACCCTAGAACCCTGGAACCCTGAACCCTGGAAACCTGAACCCTGACAGCCTAGAACCGTGAACCCTGGAACCCTGGAACCCTGAACACTGGAACACTGAACCCTGGAACGTTGAACACTGGAACCCTGAACCCTGGACCCTCGAACCCTGAAACCCTGCAACCTTGAACCCTGCAACCTTGAACCCTGGAACCCTGAACCCTGGAACTCTGGAACCCTGAACCCTGGACCCGTGGAACCCTGAACCCTGGAACCTGGAACCCTTAATCGTGGAACCCTGAACCCTGGAACCGAGAACCCTGGAACCCTGACAACCTGGAACCGTGAACCCTGGAACCTTGAACCCTGAACCCTGGACCCTCGAACCCTGGAACCCTTAACCCTTGAACCTTGACACCGTAGAACCCTGACACCCTGAAACCCTGACACCCTAGAACCCTGAAGCCTGGAACCGTGGAACCCTGACACCCTGGAATCCTAAACCATGGAAACCTGAACCCTGGAACCCTGATAGCCTAGAACCGTGAACCCTGGAAACCTGAACCCTGATACCTAAAGCCTGGATCCTTCGAACCCTGACACCCTGAAACCCTGAACCCTGGAATTATGAACCCTAGAACCCTGAACACTGGAACCCTGAACCCTGGACAGTCGAACCCTTGCACCCTGGAACCTTGAACCCTGCAACCCTGAACTCTGGAACCCTGAACCCTGGAACCTTGGAGCCCTGAACCCTGGAACCCCGAACCCTGAACCCTGGATCCTCGAACCCTGGAACCCTGAAGCCTAAAGCCCTGGAACACTGACACCCTGGAACCCTAAACCCTGGACTCTCCAACCCTGGAACTGTGGGACCTTCAAATATGGAACCTTGAACTCTGGAACCCTGAACCCTGGAACCTTGGAACCCTGAACCTTGGAACCCTGAATCCTGGAACCCCGAACCCTGGAACCCTGGAACCCTGAACCCAGGAACCCTGAACCCTGGAACCTTGGAACCCTGAACCCTGGAACCCTGAATCCTGGAACCCTGAACCCTGGAACCCTGGAACCCTGAACCCTAAACCCTGGAACCCTGAACCTTGGATCCCCGAATCCTGGAACCCTGAACCCTGATACCTAAAGCCTGGAACCTAGGAACCCTGACACCCTGAAACCGTTAACCCTGAACCCTGGAACACTAAACCCTGGAACCTTGAACACTGGAACCCTGAACCCTTGACCCTAGAACCGTGGAACCCTGGAACCTTGACCCCTGGAACCCTGAACCCTGATGCCTAGAACCCTAAACCCTGGACCCTAGAACCCTAACACCCTAGAACCCTAAAGCATGGAACCCTAGAACCCGGACACCCTGGAACCCAAAACCCTGGAAACCTGAACTCTGGAACCCTGATAGCCTAGAACTGTGAACCCTGGAACCCTGAACCCTGATACCTAAAGCCTGGATCCTTGGAACCCTGACACCCTGAAACCCTGAACCCTTGAATTCTGAACCCTGGAACCCTGAACACTGGAACCCTGAACCTTGGACCGTCGAACCCTGGAACACTGGAACCCTGAACCCTGCAACCCTGAACTCTGTAACCCTGAACCCTGAAACCTTGGAAACCTGAACCCTGGAACCCTGAAACCTGGAACCCTGAACCCTGGAACCCTGAACCCTGGATCCTCGAACCCTGGAACCCTAACACCCTAGAACCCTGAAGCCTGGAGCCCTGGAACCCTGACACCCTGGAACCCTGAACCCTGGAACCCTGACAACCTAGAACCGTGAACCCTGGAACCGTGAACCATGGAACACTGAACCCTGGAACCCTGAACACTGGAACCCTGAACCCTGGACTCTCGAACCCTGGAAACCTGGGACCTTGAACCATGGAAACCTGAACTCTGGAACCCTGAACCCTGGAACCTTGGAACCCTGAACCCTGGAACGCTGAATCCTGGAACCCTGAACCCTGGAACCCTGAACCCTGGAACCGTGGAACCCTGAACCCTGGAACCGTGGAACCCTTGAACCCTGGAACCCTAAACCCAGAACCCTGCACCCTGGAACCCTGAAACCCTGACACCCTAGAACTCTGAAGCCTGGAACCCTGGAACCCTGACAGCCTAGAACCGTGAACCCTGGAACCTTGAACCCTGATACCTAAAGCCTGGAACCTTGGAACCCTGACACCCTGAAACCCTGAACCCTGGAACCCTGAATACTGGAAGCCTGCACCCTGGACCCTGGAACTCTGGAACCGTGGAACCCTGGAACCTTGAACCCTGTAACCCTGAACTCTGGAACCCTGAAACCTTGAACCTTGGAACCTTGGAACCCTAAACCCTAGAACCCTGAAGCCGGGAACCCTGGAACACTGAACCCTGGAACCCTGAACCCTTGACCCTGGAACCCTGGAACCCTGAACCCTTGAACCCTGGAACCCTGAACCCTGGAACCCTGAACCCTGGAACCCTGGAACCATGATCTCTGGAACCCTGAACCTTGGAACCTTGGAACCCTGAACCCTGAACCCTTGATCCTCGAACCTTGGAACCCTGAAGCCTGGAACCCTGACACCCTAGAACCCTAAAGCCTGGAACCCTGAACCTTGGAACCATAAACTCTGGAACCTTGAACCCTGGAACCCTGAACCCTGAACCCTTGATCCTCGAACCCTGAACTATTGAACCCTGATACCTAAAGCCTAGAACCTTGGAACCTAGACACCCTGAAACCCTGAACCCTAGAATATTGAATCCTGGAACCCTTAACACTGGAACCCCTGAACCTTGAACCTTGGAACCCTGAACTCTGGAACCCTGAACCCTGGAACCTTGGAACCCTGACACCCTAGAACCCTAGAACCCTGGAACCCTGACACCTTGGAACCCTAAACCCTAGAACCCTGGAACCCTGACAGGCTAGAACCGTGAATCCTGGAACCCTGAAGCCTGGAACACTGAATCTGAAACCCTGAACACTGGAACCCTGAACCCTGGACCCTCGAACCCTGGAACCTTGAACCCTGGAACCCTGAACCCTGGAACCTTGGAACCCTGAACGCTGGGACCCTGAACCCTGAACCCTGGAATCCTGAACCCTGGAACCCTGAACTCTGGAATCCTGAAACCTGAACCCTGGAACCCTGAACCCTCAACCCTTGATCCTCGAACCCTGAAGCCTGGAACCCTGACACCCTAGCACCCTGAAGCCTGGAACCCTGGAACCCTAAACCCTAGAACCCCGAACCCTGACAGCCTAGAACCATGAACCCTGGAACCGTGAACCCTGAACCCTGGAACCCTGATACCGAAAGCCTGGAACCTAGGGACCCTGACACCCCGAAACCCTTAACCCTGAACCCTGGAACACTGAACCCTGGAACCCTGAACACTGGAACCCTGAACCCTGAAGCCTAGAACCCTTAACCCTGGACCCTAGAACCCTGGAAACCTGAACCCTGACAGCCTAGAACCGTGAACACTGGAACCCAGGAACCCTGGAACCCTGAACCCTGGAACACTGAACCCTGGAACGCTGAACACTGGAACCCTGGACCCTGGAACCCTGGAACCCTGGAACCTTGAACCCTGAACCCTGGAACCCTGGAACCCTAAACTCTGGAACCCTGAACCCTGGAACCGTGGAACCCTGAACCCTGGAACCTGGAACCCTTAACCGTGGAACCCTGAACCCTGGAACCGAGAACCCTGGAACCCTGACAACCTGGAACCGTGAACCCTGGAACCTTGAACCCTGAACCCTGGACCCTCGAACCCTGGAACCCTTAACCCTGGAACCTTGACACCGTAGAACCCTGACACCCTGGAACCCTGACACCCTAGAACCCTGGAGCCTGGAACCCTGGAACCCTGACACCCTGGAACCCTAAACCCTGGAAACCTGAACCCTGGAACCCTGATAGCCTAGAACCGTGAACCCTGGAACCCTGAACCCTCATACCTAAAGCCTGGATCCTTGGAACCCTGACACCCTGAAACCCTGAACCCTGGAATTCTGAACCCTGGACAGTCGAACCCTGGCACCCTGGAACCTTGAACCCTGCAACCCTGAACTCTGGAACCCTGAACCCTAGAACCTTGGAGCCCTGAACCCTGGAACCCTGAACCCTGGACTCTCGAACCCTTGAACCCAGGGACCTTGAACCATGGAACCCTGAATCCTGGAACCCTGAACCCTGAACCCTGGAACCCTGAACCCTAGAACCCTGAATCCTGGAACCTTTGAACCCTGAACCCTGGAACCCTGAATCCTGGAACCCTGAACCGTGGAACCCTGGAACCGTGAACCCTAAACCCTGGAACCCTGAACCTGTGATCCTCGAACCCTGGAGCCCTGAACCCTGGAACCCTGAACCCTGGAACCTTGGAACCCTGAACCCTGGAACTCTGAACTCTGAACTCTGGAACCCTAAACCCTTCATCCTCGAACCCTGGAACATTGAAGCCTGGAACCCTAACACCCTAGAACCCTGAAGCCGGGAACCTTGGAACCCTCAAACCTATAACCCTGGAACCTAGATAGCCTAGAACCGTGAACCCTGGAACCCTGAACCCTGGAACCCTGACAGCCTAGAACCGTGAACCCTAAACCCTAGGAACCCTGACACCCTGAAACCCTTAACCCTGAACCCTGGAACACTGAACCCTGGAACCCTGAACACTGGAACCCTGAACCCTGGACCCTGGAACCATGGAACCCTGGAACCTTGACCCCTGGAACCCTGAGCCCTGATGCCTAGAACCTTAAACCCTGGACCCTAGAACCCTGGAACCCTGAACCCTGGAATCCTGAACCTGAACAGCCTAGAACCGTGAACCCTGGAACCCTGAACCCTGGAACACTGAACCATGGAACGCTGAACACTGGAACCCTGAACCCTGGACCCTCGAACCCTGGAACCCCTGGAACCTTGAACCCTGGAACGCTGAACCCTGGAACCTTGAACCCTGGAACCCTGGAACCGAGAACCCTGGAACCCTGGCAACCTGGAACCGTGAACCCTGAACCCTGGACCCTCGAACCATGGAACCCTTAACCCTGGAACCCTGACACCCTAGAACCCTGAAGCCTGGAACCCTAGAACCCTAAACCCTGGAAACCTGAACCCTGGAACCCGGATAGCCTAGAACCGTGAACCCTGCAACCCTAAACCCTGATACCTAAAGCCTGAATCCTTGGACCCCTGACACCCTGAAACCCTGAACCCTGGAATTCTGAACCCTACAACCCTGAACACTGGAACCCTGAACACTGGACCGTCGAACCCTGGAACCTTGAACCCTGCAACCCTGAACTCTTGAACCCTGAACCCTGGAACCTTGGAACCCTGAACCCTTGATCCTCGAACCCTGGAACCCTGAGCCTAGAGCCCTGGAACACCGTCACCCTGGAATCCTGAACACTGGAACCCTGAACCCTGGACTCTCGATCCCTGGAACCCTGGGACCGGGAACCATGGAACCCTGAACTCTGGAACCCTGAACCCTGGAACCTTGGAACCCTGAACCCTGGAACCCTGAATCTTGGAACCTTGGAACCTTGACACCTTGGAACTCTAAACCCTAGAACCCTGATCCCTGAACCCTTGACCCTCGAACTCTCGAACCCTGGAACCCTGAAAGCCTAGAACCGTGAACTCTGGAACCCTGAACCGTGAACTCTGGAACCTTGAACCGTGGAAACCTGAACCCTGAACCCTGAACCCTGGAACCCTGACAGCCTAGAACCGTGAACCCTGCACCCTGGAACCCTGAAACCTGGAAAACTGAACCCTGGAACCCTGAACACTGGAACCCTGAACCCTGGACCCTGGAACCCTGGAACCCTGGAACCTTGAACCCTGGAACCCTGATCTCTGGAACCTTGAACCCTGGAACCCTGAACCCTGGAACCCTGAACCCTGGATCCGTGGAACCCTGAACCCTGGAACCCTGACAACCTAGAAGAACCCTGGAACCCTGAACCCTGAACCTTGGAACCCTGAACCCTGAACCCTGGAACACTGAACCCTGGAACCCTGAACCCTTGACCCTCGAACCCTCGAACCTTGAACCCTGGAACCCTGAACCCTGGAACCCTTGAACCCTGAACGCTGGAACCCTGAACCCTGGAACCCTGAACCCTTGAACCTTGAACCCTGGAACCCTGAACCCTGGAACCCTGAACTCTGGAACCCTGAACCCTTGAACCTTGGAACCCTGAACCCTGAACCCTTGATCCTCGAACCCTGGAACCTTGAAGCCTGGAACCCTGACATCCTAGAACGCTAAAGCCTGGAACCCTTAACCCTGGAACCATAAACTCTGGAACGCTGAACCCTGGAACCCTGAACCCTCGAACCCCAGAACCCTCGAACCCTAGAACCGTGAACTCTGGAACCCTGAACCCTGGACCCCTGAATCCTGGAACCCTGGAACCATGGAACCCTGAACTCTGGTACCCTGAACCCTGGAACCCTGGAACCCTGAACCCTGAACCCTGAACCCTTGATCCTCGAACCCTGGAACCCTGAAGCCTGGAACCCTGACACCCTATAACCCTGAAGCCTGGAACCCAGATACCTAAAGCCTGGAACCTTGAAACCCTGACACCCTGAAACCTTGAACACTGAACCCTGGAACACTGAACCCTGGAACACTGAACCCTGGGACCCTGAACACTGGAACCCAGAACCCTGAACCCAGGAACCCTGAAAGCCTGGACCCGTGAACCCTGAACCCTGGAACCCTGATACCTAAAGCCTGGAACCTTGGAACCCTGACACCCTGAAACCCTAAACCCTGGAACCCTGAACCCTGGAACCCTGGAACACTGGAACCCTAAACTCTGGAACCCGAACCTTGGAACCCTGAACCCAAGATCCTCGAACCCTGGAACCAGGAAGCCTGGAACCGTGACAGCCTAGAACCCTGAAGCCTGGAACCCTGGAACACTGACACCCTTGAACCCTAAACCCTAGAACCGTGAACCCTGGAACCTTAGAACCGTGAACCCTGGAACCCTGAACCCTGCAACCCTGAACCCTGGAACCCTGAACCCTGGAACCCTGAACCCCAGAACCCTGAACCCTGGAACCCTGATTCCTGGATCCCAGAACCCTGAAATCCTGAACCCTGGAACCCTGAACGCTGGAAACTTGAACCCTGAACCCTGGAACCATGAACACTGGAACCCTGAACCCTGGACCCTGGAACCCTTGAACCCTGGAACCCTGAACCCTGGACCCTGGAACCCTGGAACCCTGACACCCTAGAACCCTGAAGCCTGGAACCATGGAACCCTGACAGCCTTGAACCGTGAACCCTGGAACCCTGAACCCCTGAACCCTGATACCTAAAGCCTGAAACCTTGGAACCATGACACCATGAAAGCCTGAACCCTGGAATACTGAACCCTGGAACCCTAAATACTAGAAGCCTGCACCCTGGACCCTGGAACTCTTGAACCCTAGAACCCTGGAACCTTGAACCCTGGAACCCTGAACCCTGGAACCTTGGAACCCTGACACCTTGGACTCTAAACCCTAGAACCCTGAACCCTTGACCCTCGAACCCTCGAACCCTCGAACCTTGAACCCTGGAACGCTGAACCCTGGAACCCTTGAACCCTGATTGCTAGAACCCTGAACCCTTGAACCCTGAACCCTGAACCCTGGAACCCTGAACCCTGGAACCATGAACCCTGGAACCCTGAACCCTGGAACCTTGGAACCCTGAACCCTTGATCCTCGAACCCTGGAACCCTGACACCCTAGAACCCTAAAGCGTGGAACCATAAACTCTGGATCCCTGAACCCTGAACCCTCGAACCCCAAAACCCTCGAACCCTAGAACCCTGAACTCTGGAACCCTGAACCCTGGACCCTTGAACCCTGGAACCCTGGAACCATGGAACCATGGAACCCTGAACTCTGGTACCCTGAACCCTGGAACCCTGAACCCTAAACCCTGAACCCTTGATCCTCGAACCCTGGAACCCCGAAGCCTGGAACCCTGACACCCTATAACCCTGAAGCCTGGAACCCTGGAACCCAGATACCTAAAGCCTGGAACCTTGAAACCCTGACACCCTGAAACCCTGAACCCTGAACCCTGGAACACTGAACCCTGGGACCCTGAACACTGGAACCCTGAACCGTGGAACCCTGAACCCTGGAACCCTGACAGCCTTGACCCGTGAACCCTGAACCCTGGAACCCTGATACCTAAAGCCTGGAACCCTGGAACCCTGACACCCTAGAACCCTGAAGCCTTGAACCCTGGAACCCTGACAGCCTAGAACCGTGAACCCTGGAACCCTGAACCCTAGAACCCTGATACATAAAGCCTGGAACCTTGGAACCCTGACACCCTGAAACCCTGAACCCTGAACCCTGGAACACTGAACCCTGGAACCGTGAACCCAGGAACCCTGGAACCTTGAACCCTGGAACCCTGAATCCTGGACCCTAGAACCCTGGAACCCTGAACCCTGGAACCCTGAACCCTGGAACCCTGAACCGTGGAAACCTGAACCCTAAACCCTGGAACCCTGACAGCCTAGAACCGTGAACCCTGGAATCCTGAACCCTGAACCCTGGAACCATGAACCCTGGAACCTGGAACCCTTAATCCTAGAACCGTGGAACCCTGAACCCTGGAACCCGGACAACCTGGAACCGTGAACCCTTAACCCTGGAACCCTGAACGCTGGAACCCTGGAATCCTGAACCCATGAACCCTAGACCCTGGAACCCTGACACCCGAGAACCCTGAGGCCTGGAACCCTGGAACCATGACACCCTGGAACCCTAAACCCGGGAACACTGAACCCTGGAACCCTGACGCCTGGTACCCTGGAACTCTGGAACCCTGACACCCTGGAAGCCTGATACCTAAAGCCTGGAACCTTGGAATCCTGACACCCTGAACCCTGAACCCTGAACCCTGGAACACTGAACCCTGTGACCCTGTGACCCTGAACATTGGAACCCTGAACCGTGGAACCCTGAACCCTGGAACCCTGACAGCCTGGAACCGTGAACCGTGAACCCTGGAACCCTGATACCTAAAGCCTGGAACCTTGCAACCCTGACACCCTGAAACCCTGAACCATGTACCCTGGAACACTGAACCCTGGAACCCTGAACGCTGGAACCCTGAACCCTGGACCCTGGAACCCTGGAACCTTGAACCTTGGAACCCTGAACGCTTAACCCTACAACCCTGAACCCTGGAACCCTGAATCCTAGACCCCAGTACCCTCGAATCCTGAACCTTGGAACCCTGAACACTGGAAGCCTGAACCCTGAACCCTGAACCCTGGAACCCTGACAGCCTAGAACCGCGAACTGTGGAACCATGAACCGTGAACCGCGGAACCCTGACCCCTTGAACCGAGAACCCTGGAACCGTGAGAACCTGGAACCGTGAACCCTGAACCCTGGAACCCTGAAAGCCTAGAACCGTGAACCATGGAACCCTGAACCCTGGAACCCTGATACCTAAAGCCTGGAACCTTGGAACCCTGACACGCTGAAACCCTGAACCCTGAACTTTGGAACACTGAACCCTGTAACCCTGAACCCTGGACCCTAGAACCCTGGAACCTTGAACCCTGGAACCCTGAACCCTAGAACCCTAAACCCTGGAACCCTGAACCCTGGACCCTAGAACCTTGGAACCATGAACCCTGAACCCTGGAAAACTGAACCCTAAACCCTGGAACCCTGACAGCCTAGAACCGTGAACCCTGGAATCCTGAACCCTGAACCCTGAACCCTGGAACCTGGAACCCTGAACCCTGGAACCCTGAACCCTGGAACCCTGAACCCTGGAACCCTGAACGCTGGAACCCTGGAATCCTGAACCCCTGAACCCTAGACCCTGAAACGCTGACAACCTAGAACCGTGAACCCTGAACCCTGGAACCCTGAACGCTGGAACCCTGGAATCCTGAACCCCTGAACCCTAGACCCTGGAACCCTGAAGCCTGGAACCCTGGAACCATGACACCCTAGAAACCTAACCCCTGGAACACTGAACCCTGGAACCCTGAAGCCTAGAACCCTGGAACCCTGATACCTAAAGCCTGGAACCTTGGAATCCTGACACCCTGAACCCTGAACCCTGAACCCTGGAACACTGAACCGTGAACCGTGGAACCCTGAACCCTGAACCCTGGAACCGTGAACCGTGAACCCTGGAACCCTGATACATAAAGCCTGGAACCTTGGAACCCTGGCACCCTGAAACCCTAAATCGTGGAACCCTGAAACCCTAAACCCTGGAACCCTGAACCATGGAACCCTGGAACCCTGAACTCTGGAACCCTGAACCGTGGAACCGTGGAACCCTGAACCGTGGAACCCTGAACCCTGGAACCTTGACAGCCTGCAACCGTGAACCCTGAACCCTGGAACCCTTATACCTAAAGCCTGGAACCTTGGAAACGTGACACCCTGAAACCCTAAACCGTGGAACCCTGAAACCCTAAACCCTGGAACCCTGAACTCTGGAACCCTAAACCGTGGAACCCTGGAACCCTGAACCGTGGAACCTTGACAGCCTGCAACCGTGAACCATGAACCCTGGAACCCTGATACCTAAACCCTGGAACCCTGATACCTAAAGCCTGGAACCCTGAACTCTGGAACCCTGACACCCTGGAACCCTAAACCCTAGAACCCTGAACCTTGGAACCCTAACAGCCTAGAACCGGGGACCCTGGAACCCTGAACCCTGAACCCTGGAACCCTGAACCCTTGGACCCTGATACCCTGAAGCCTGGAACGCTGACAACTTAGAACCCTGAGCCTGGAACCCTGGAACCCTGACACCCTGGAACCCTAAACCCTAGAACCCCGAACCCTGGAACCCTGATAGCCTAGAACCGTGAACCCTGGAACCCTGAACCCTTGGACCCTGATACCTAAAGCCTGGAACCTTGGAACCCTGACACCCTGAACCATGTACCCTGGAACACTGAATCCTGCAACCATGAACACGGGAACCCTGAACCCTGGACCCTGGAACCCTGAAACCTTGAACCCTGAACCCTAGAACCCTGAACCCTAGAACCCTGAACCCTAGAACCCTGAACCCCGGACCCTAGAACCCTGGAACCCTGAACCCTGGAACCCTGACAGCGTAGGACCGTGAACCCTGGAATCCTGAACCCTGAACCCTGGAACCCTGAACCCTGGAACCTGGAACCCTTAACCCTGGAACCCTGAACCGTGGAACCCTGACAATCTTGAACCGCGAACCCTGAACCCTGGAACGCTGGAACCCTGGAATCCTGAACCCCTGAACCCTAGACCCTGGAACCGTGATACCCGAGAACCCTGAAGCGTGGAACCCTGGAACCATGACACACTGGAACCCTGAAGCCTGGAACCCCGGAACCCTGAAGCCTAGAACCCCGAAACCTTGACACCCTGGAACCCTGATAGTTAAAGCCTGGAACCATGGAATCCTGACACCATGAAACCCTGAACCCTGAACCCTGGAACACTGAACCCTTGGACCCTGAACACTGAAACCCTGACCGTGGAACCCTGAACCGTGGAACCCTGACAGCCTGGAACCGTGAACCCTGAACCCTGGAACCTTGACAGCCTGCAACCGTGAACCCTGAACCCTGGAACCCTTATACCTAAAGCCTGGAACCTTGGAAACGTGACACCCTGAAACCCTAAACCGTGGAACCCTGAAACCCTAAACCCTGGAACCCTGAACTCTGGAACCCTAAACCGTGGAACCCTGGAACCCTGAACCGTGGAACCTTGACAGCCTGCAACCGTGAACCGTGAACCCTGGAACCCTGATACCTAAACCCTGGAACCTTGATACCTAAAGCCTGGAACCCTGAACTCTGGAACCCTGACACCCTGGAACCCTAAACCCTAGAACCCTGAACCTTAGAACCCTAACAGCCTAGAACCGGGGACCCTGGAACCCTGAACCCTGAAACCTGGAACCCTGAACCCTTGGACCCTGATACCCTGAAGCCTGGAACGCTGACAACTTAGAACCCTGAGCCTGGAACCCTGGAACCCTGACACCCTGGAACCCTAAACCCTAGAACCCCGAACCCTGGAACCCTGATAGCCTAGAACCGTGAACCCTGGAACCCTGAACCCTTGGACCCTGATACCTAAAGCCTGGAACCTTGGAACCCTGACACCCTGAACCATGTACCCTGGAACACTGAATCCTGCAACCATGAACACGGGAACCCCGAACCCTGGACCCTGAAACCCTGAAACCTTGAACCCTGAACCCTAGAACCCTGAACCCTAGAACCCTGAACCCTAGAACCCTGAACCCCGGACCCTAGAACCCTGGAACCCTGAACCCTAGAACCCTGAACCCTGGAACCCTGACAGCGTAGGACCGTGAACCCTGGAATCCTGAACCCTGAACCCTGGAACCCTGAACCCTGGAACCTGGAACCCTTAACCCTGGAACCCTGAACCGTGGAACCCTGACAATCTTGAACCGCGAACCCTGAACCCTGGAACGCTGGAACCCTGGAATCCTGAACCCCTGAACCCTAGACCCTGGAACCGTGATACCCGAGAACCCTGAAGCGTGGAACCCTGGAACCATGACACACTGGAACCCTGAAGCCTGGAACCCCGGAACCCTGAAGCCTAGAACCCCGAAACCTTGACACCCTGGAACCCTGATAGTTAAAGCCTGGAACCATGGAATCCTGACACCATGAAACCCTGAACCCTGAACCCTGGAACACTGAACCCTTGGACCCTGAACACTGAAACCCTGACCGTGGAACCCTGAACCGTGGAACCCTGACAGCCTGGAACCGTGAACCCTGAACCCTGGAACCCTGATACCTAAAGCCTGGAACTTTGGAACCCTGACACCCTGAAACCCTAAACCTTGGAACCCTGAACCTTGGGACCCTGAACTCTGGAACCCTGAACCCTGGAACCCTGGAACCCTGCAACCCTGAACACTGGAACCCTGAACCGTGGAACCCTGAACCCTGGAACCTTGACAGCCTGCAACTGTGAACCCTGGAACCCTGATACCTAAAGCCTTGAACCCTGAACTCTGGAACCCTGACACCCTGGAACCCTAAACCCTAGAGCCCTGAACCCTGAACCCTGACAGCCTAAGACCATGAACCCTGGAATCCTGAACCCTTAACCCTGGAACCCTGATACCTAAAGCCTGGAACCTTGGAACCCTAACACCCTGAAATACTGAACCCTGAACCCTGAACCCTGGAACACTGAACCCTGGAACCCTGAACACTGGAACCGTGAACCCTAGACCCTGGAACCCTGAAACCTTGAACCCTGGAACCCTGAACCCTAGAACCCGAAACACTGGAACCCTGAACCCTGGACCCTAGAACCCTGGAACCCTGAACCCTGGAACCCTGAACCCTGGAAACCTGAACCCTAAACCTTGGAACCCTGACAGCCTAGAACCGTGAACCCTGGAATCCTGAACCCTGAACCCTGAACCCTGGAACCTGGAACCCTGAACCATGGAACCCTAAACCCAGGAACGCTGACAACCTGGAACCGTGAACCCTGAACCCTAAAACCCTGAACGCTGGACCCCTGGAATCCTACCCCTGAACCCTAGACCCTGGAACCCTGGAACCCTGAACCCTGGAACCCTGACACCGGAGAACCCTGAAGCCTGGAACCCTGGAACCATGACATCCTGGAACCCTAAACCCTGGAACACTGAACCCTGGAACCCTGAAGCCTGGAACCCTGGAACCCTGACACCCTGGAACCCTGATACCTAAAGCCTGGAACCTTGGAATCCTGACACCCTGAACCCTGAACCCTGAACCCTGGAACACTGAACCCTGGGACCCTGAACACTGGAACCCTGAACTGTGGAACCCTGAACCCTGGAACCCTAACAGCCTGGAACCGTGAACCCTGAACCCTGGAACCCTGATACCTAAAGCCTGGAACCTTGGAACCCTGACACGCTCAAACCCTAAATCCTGGAACCCTGAACCATGGAACCCTAGAACCCTGAACCCTTGGACCCTGATACCCTGAAGCCTAGAACCCTGGAACCCTGACACCCTGGAACCCTAAACCCTAGAACCCCGAACCCTGGAACCCTGACAGCCTAGAACCGTGAACCCTGGAACCCTGAACCCTGGAACCCTGAACCCTTGGACCCTGATACCTAAAGCCTGGAACCTTGGAACCCTGACACCCTGAACCCTGTACCCTGGAACACTGAACCCTGGAACCCTGGAACCCTGAACACGGGAACCCTGAACCCTCGAACCTTGGAACCCTGACACCCTGAAATCCTGAACCCTGAACCCTGGAACACTGAACCCTGTAACCCTGAACACTGGAACCGGAGACCCTGGACCCTGGAACCCTGGAACCTTGAACCCTGGAACCCTGAACCCTAGAACCCTAAACCCTGGAACCCTGAACCTGGACCCTACAACCTTGGAACCATGAACCCTGGAACCATGAACACTGCAACCCTGAAGCCTGGAACCCTGACGCCCTGGAACCCTGAACCCTGGAATCCTGAACCCCGAAACCCGGAACCGTGGAACCCTGGACCCTGAACCGTGGAATCCTGGACCCTGGAACCAGGAACCCTGGACCCTAGAACCCTAGAACCCTGAACCGTGGAACCGTGACAGCCTGGAATCGTGAACCCTGGAACACTGAACCCTTGAACCCTGAACACTGGAACCCTGAACCCTGGACCCAGGAACCCTGGAACCTTGAACCCTGGAACCGTGAACTCTGGAACCCTGAACCCTGGAACCTAGAACCCTGAACCCTGGAACCCAGAACCCTGGACCCTAGAACCTTGGAACCCTGATCCTTGAACCCTGGAACCCTGACACCTTGGAACCCGGAACCTTGGAACACTGAACCCTGGAACCCTGACGCCGTGGAACCCTGGAACCCTAAACCCTGGAACCCTAAACCCTGGATCCATGAACCCTGAACCTTGGAACCCATACACCATAGAACTCTGAAACCTGGAACCCTGGAACCCTGAACCTTAGAACACTGAACCCTGGAACCCTGAACCTTGGACCCTGACACCCTGGAACCCTAAACCCTAGAACCCTGAACCGTGGAACCCTGACAGCCTAGAACCGTGAACCCTGGAACCCTGAACCCTGAACCTTGGAACCCTGAACCCTGGAACCCTGATACCTAAAGCCTGGAACCTTGGAACCCCGACACCTTGAAACCTTGAACCCTGAACCCTGGAACACTGAACCCTGGAACCCTGAACACTGGAACCCTCACCATGGAACCCTGAACCCTGGAACCTCGAACCCTGAACCATCGAACCCTAAACCCTGGAATGCTGACAACCTGGAACCTTGAACCCTGAACCCTAGAACCCTAAACGCTGGACCCCTGGAATCCTGAACCCCTGAACCCTAGACCCTGGAACCCTGGAACCCTGACACTGGAGAAACCTGAAGCCTGGAACCCTGGAACCATGACACCCTGGAACCCTAAACCCTGGAACACTGAACCCTGGAACACTGAACCCTGGAACACTGAACCCTGGAACCCTGGAACCCTGGAACCCTGACACCCTGGAACCGTGATACCTAAAGCCTGGAACCTTGGAATCTTGACACCCTGAACCCTGAACCCTGAACCCTGGAACACTGAACCCTGGGACCCTGAACACTGGAACCCTGAAGTGTGGAACCTTGAACCCTGGAACCCTGACAGCCTGGAACCGTGAACCCTGAACCCGCGAACCCTGCTACCTAAAGCCTGGAACCTTGGAACCCTGATACCCTAAAACCCTAAACCTTGGAACCCTGAACCATGGAACCCTGGAACCCTGAACTCTGGAACCCTGGAACCTTGACAGCCTGCAACCGTGAACCCTGAAACCTGGAACCCTGATACCGAAAGCCTGGATCCCTGAACTCTGGAACCCTGACACCCTGAACCCTAAACCCTAGAACCCTGAACCCTGGAACCCTGACACCCTAGAACTGTGAACCCTGGAACCCTGAACCCTGAACCCTGGAACCCTGAACCCTTGGACCCTGATACCCTGAAGCCTAGAACCCTGGAACCCTGACACCCTGGAACCCTGACACCCTGGAACCCTAAACCCTAGAACCCCGAACCCTGGAACCCTGACAACCTAGAACCGTGAACCCTGGAACCGTGAACCCTGGAACCCTGAACCCTTGGACCCTGATACCTAAAGCCTGGAACCTTGGAACCCTGACACCCTGAACCCTGTACCCTGGAACACTAAACCCTGGAACCCTGGAACCCTGAACACGAGAACCCTGAACCCTCGAACCTTGGAACCCTGACACCCTGAAATCCTGAACCCTGACCCCTGGAACACTGAACCCTGTAACCCTGAACACTGGAACCGTGGACCCTGGACCCTGGAACCCTGGAACCTTGAACCCTGGAACCCTGAACCCTAGAACCCTAAACCCTGGAAGCCTGACCCTGGACCCTACAACCTTGGAACCATGAACCCTGGAACCATGAACACTGCAACCCTGAAGCCTGGAACCCTGACGCCCTGGAACCCTGAACCCTGGAATCCTGAACCCCGAAACCCGGAACCGTGGAACCCTGGACCCTCAACCGTGGAATCCTGGACCCTGGAACCTGGAACCCTGGAACCCTAGAACCCTAGAACCCTGAACCGTGGAACCGTGACAGCCTGGAATCGTGAACCCTGGAACACTGAACCCTTGAACCCTGAACACTGGAACCCTGAACCCTGGACCCAGGAACCCTGGAACCTTGAACCCTGGAACCGTGAACTCTGGAACCCTGAACCCTGGAACCTAGAACCCTGAACCCTGGAACCCAGAACCCTGGACCCTAGAACCTTGGAACCCTGATCCTTGAACCCTGGAACCCTGACACCTTGGAACCCGGAACCTTGGAACACTGAACCCTGGAACCCTGACGCCGTGGAACCCTGAACCCTAAACCCTGGATCCATGAACCCTGAACCCTGGAACCCATACACCATAGAACTCTTAAGCCTGGAACCCTGGAACCCTGAACCTTGGAACCCTGACACCCTGGAACCCTAAACCCTAGAACCCTGAACAGTGGAACCCTGACAGCCTAGAACCGTGAACCCTGGAACCCTGAACCTTGAACCTTGGAACCCTGAACCCTGGAACCCTGATACCTAAAGCCTGGAACCTTGGAACCCCGACACCTTGAAACCTTGAACCCTGAACCCTGGAACACTGAACCCTGGAACCCTGAACACTGGAACCCTCACCATGGAACCCTGAACCCTGGAACCCGGACAGCCTGGAACCGTGAACCCTGAACTCTGGAACCCTGAACCCTGGAACCCTGAACCTTAGAACTGTGGAACCGTGGAACCCTGAACTCTGGAACCCTGAACCCTGGAACCCTGAACCCTGAACCCTGAATCCTGGAACCCTGAACCGTGGACCCCTGACAGCCTAGAACCCTGAAGCCTGGAACCCTAGAACCCTGACACCCTGGAACCCTAAACACGAGAACCCTGAACCCTGGAACCCTGACAGCCTAGAATCGTGAACCTTGGAACCCTGAACCCTGAACCCTGCAACCGTGAACCCTTGGACCCTGATACCTAAAGCCTGGAACCTTGGAACCCTGACACCCTGAAACACTGAACCCTGTACCCTGGGACCCTGAACCCTGGAACCTTGAACACTAGAACCCTGAACCCTGGACCATGGAACCCTGGAACCTTGAACCCTGGAACCCTGAACCCTAGAACCCTGAACCCTGGAACCCTGAACGCTGGACGCTAGAACCCTGAACGCTGGAACCCTGAACGCTGGAACCCTGAACCCTGGAAACCTGAACCCTGAACCCAGACAGCCCAGAACCGTGAACCTTGGGACCTTGGAACCTGGAACCCTGAACCCTGGAACCTTGAACACTGGAACCGAGAACGCTGGAACAATGACAACCTAGAACCGTGAACCCTGAACCCTGAACGCTGGAACCCAGAACCCTGGAACCCAGAACTCTGGAACCCTGAACCTTGAACCCTGGAACACAGATCACTGGAACCTTGACGCCCTGGAACCCTGAACCCTCAACCCTAGAACCCTGGAATCCTGAATCCTGAAACCCGGAACCGTGGAACGGTGGACCTTGAACCCTGGAACGCTGGAACCCTGAACCGTGGAATCCTGGACCCTGCAACCCTAGAACCCTGAACCCTGGTAGCCTGAACCCTAGAACCCTGAACCGTGGAACCCTGACAGCCTGGAATCGTGTACCTTGGAACATTGAACCCTTGAACCCTGAACACTGGAACCCTGAACCCTGGACCCTAGAACTTAGGAACCTTGAACCTGGAACCCTGAACTCTGGAACCCTGAACCCTGGAACCTAGAACCCTGAACCCTGGAACCCAGAACCCTGGACCCTAGAACCATGGAACCCTGATCCCTGAACCCTGGACCCCTGACACCCTGAAACCCGGAACCTTGGAACACTAAACCCTGGAACCCTGAACTCTGGACTCTGGACCCTGGAACCCGGGAACCCTGAACCCTTGACCCAAGAACCCTGGAACACTGAACCCTGGAACCCTGACGCCGTGGAACCCTGGAACCCTGAACCCTGGAACCCGTAACCCTGGATCCATGAACCCTGAACCCTTGAACCCATACACCATAGAACCCTGAAGCCTGGAACCCTGGAACCCTGAACCTTAGAACACTGAACCTTGGAACCGTGAACCTTGGAACCCTGACACCCTGGAACCCTAAACCCTAGAACCCTGAACCGTGGAACCCTGACAGCCTAGAACCGTGAACCCTGTAACCCTGAACCCTGAACCTTGGAACCTTGAACCCTGGAACCTTGATACCTAAAGCCCTGAATCTTGGAACCCCGACACCTTGAAACCAGGAACCCTGAACCCTGGAACACTACACCCTGGAACCCTGAACACTGGAACCCTCACCATGGAACCCTGAACCGTGGAACCCTGACAGCCTGGAACCGTGAACCTTGAACCCTGGAACCTTGGAACCCAGAACTCTGGAACCCTGAACCCTGGAACCCTGAACCTTAGAACCATGGAACCGTGGAACCCTGAACTCTGGAACCTGAACCCTGGAACACTGAACCCTGAACCCTGGATCCTGGAACCCTGAACCCTGGATCCTGGAACCCTGAACCCTGGATCCTGGAACCCTGAACCCTGGACCCCTGACAGCCTAGAACCCTGATGCCTGGAACCCTAGAACCCTGACACCCTGGAACCCTAAACCCGAGAACCCTGAACCCTGGAACCCTGACAGCCTAGAATCGTGAAACCTAGAACCCTGAACCCTGCAACCCTGAACCCTTGGACCCCTGATACCTAAAGCCTGGAACCTTGGAACCCTGACACCCTGAAACCCTGAACCCTGTACCCTGGGACTTTGAACCCTGGAACCCTGAACACTAGAACCCTGGACCATGGAACCCTGGAACCTTGAACCCTGGAACCCTGAACCCTAGAACCCTGAACCCTGGAACCTTGAACGCTAGACCTTAGAACCCTGAACCCTGGAACAATGACAACCTGGAACTGTGAACCCTGAGCCCTGGAACCCTGAACGCTGGAACCTAGAACCCTGGAACCCAGAACTCTGGAACCCTGAACCTTGAACCTTGGAACACAGATCACTGGAACCCTGAACCCTGGACCCTAGAACCCTGGAACCCTAAAGCCTGGAACCCTGACGCCCTGGAACCCTGAACCTTGGAACCCTGGAATCCTGAACCCCGAAACCCGGAACCGTGGAACGGTGGACCCTGAACCCTGGAACGCTGGAACCTAGAACCGTGGAATCCTGGACCCTGGAACCTGGGACCCTGCAACCCTGGAACCCTGAACCCTGGTAGCTTGAAGCCTAGAACCCTGAACCGTGGAACCCTGACAGCCTGGAATCGTGAACTCTGGAACATCGAACCCTTGAACCCTGAACACTGGAACCCTGAACCCTGGACCCTGGAACCCAGGAACCTTGAACCCTGGAACCCTGAACCCTGGAACCTAGTACCCTGAACCCTGGAACCCAGAACCCTGGACCCTAGAACCCTGGAACCCTGAACCCTGGAACCCTGAACCCTTGACACTGGACCCTGGAACCCTGAACCCTTGACCTTATATCGCTGGAACACTGAACCCTGGAACCCTGATGCCGTGGAACCCTGGACCCCTGGACCCCTGAACCCTGGAACCCGTAACATTGGAACCCTGAACCCTGAACCTTGGAACCCTAACACCATAGAACCATGAACCTTGGAACCCTGACACACTGGAACCCTAAAGCCTAGAACCCTGAACCCTGGAACCCTGACAGCCTAAAACCGTGAACCCTGGAACCCTGAACCCTGAACCTTGGAACCTTGAACCCTGGAACCCTAATACCTAAACCCTGGAACCTTGGAACCCTGACACCCTGAAACCCTGAACCCTGAACCCTGGAACACTGAACCCTGGAACCATCAACACTGGAACCCTGACCGTGGAACCCTGAACCCTGGAACCCTGACAGCCTGGAACCGTGAACCCTGAACCCTGGAACCGTGAACCCTGAACCCTGAACTCTGGACCCTGAAACCAGGAACCCTGAACCCTGAACCCTGGATCCTCAAACCCTGGAACCCTGAACCCTGGACCCCTGACAGCCTAGAACCCTGAAGCTTGGAACCCTAAAACCCTGACACCCTGGAACCCTAAACCCTAGAACACTGAACCCTAGAACCATGAACCCTGGAACCCTGAACACTAGAACCTTGAACCCTGGACCCTGGAACCCTGGAACCTTGAACCCTGGAACCCTGAACCCTAGAACCCTGAACCCTGGAACCCTGAACCCTGGACCCTAGAACCCTGAACGCTGGAACCCTGAACCTTGGAAACCTGAACCCTGAACCCTGATAGCCTAGAACCGTGAACCCTAAGACCCTGAACCCTGAACCCTGGAACCCTGAACCCATGAACCTGGAACCCTGAACCCTGGAACCATGACAACCTGGAACCGAGAACCCTGGAACCATGACAACCTGGAACCGTGAACCCTGAACCCCGGAATCCTGAACCCTAAAGCCCTGAACGCTGGAACCCAGAACCCTGGAACCCAGAACTCGTGAACCCTGGAACACAGATCCCTGGAACCCTGAACCCTGGACCTTAGAACCCTGGAACCCTGAAGCCTGGAACCCTGACGCCATGGAACCCTGAACCCTGGAACCCTGGAATCCCGAACCACCACACCCAGAACCTTGGAATCCTGGAACCCTGAACCCTGGAACGCTGGAACCCTGAACCGTGGAACCCTGGTACCCTGAACCCTCGAACCCTGAACTGTGGAACCTTGACAGCCTGAAATCGTGAAACCTGGAACACTGAACACTAGAACCCTGAACACTGGAACCCTAAACCCTGCACCCTGGAACCTTGAACCCTAGAACCCTGAACTCTGGAATCCTGAACCCTGGAACCTAGAACCCTAGACCCTGGAACCGAGAACCCTGGACCCTAGAACCCTGAACCCTGGAACCCTGAACCCTGAAACCTGGACCCTGGAACCCTGATCCCTGGAACCCTGAACCTTTGACCCTAGAACCCTGGAACCCTGAACCCTGGAACCCTATCGCCATGGAACCAGTAAACCCTGAACCCTGGAACCCGTAACCCTGGAAACCTAAACCCTGAACCCTGGAACCCTGAAACCATAGAACCCTGAAGCCTGAAACCCTGACACCCTGGAACCCTGAACCTTAAAACACTAAACCCTGGAACCCTAAACCTTGGAACCCTGAACCCTGGAACCCTGAACCCTGGAACCGAGAACCCTGGAACCTTGACAACCTGGAACCGTGAACCCTGAACGTTGGAACCCTGACAGCCTAGAACAGTGAACCTTGGAACCCTGAACCCTGGAACCTTGGAACCCTGACACCCTGAAACCCTGAACCCTGAGCCTTGGAACACTGAACCCTGGAACCATGAACACTGGAGCCCTGAACCCTGGACCCTGGAACCCTGGAACCTTGGAACCATGAACCCTGGAACCCTGAACCCTAGAACCCTAAACCCTGGAACCCTGGACCCTAGAACCCTGGAACCCTGAACCCTGGAACCCTGACAGCGTAGAACCGTGAACCCAAGAACCCTGAACCCTGAACCCTGGACCCCTGAACCCTTGAACCGAGAACCCTGGAACCCTAACACCCTAGAACCCTGAAGCCTGGAACCCTGGAACCCTGACACCCTGGAACCCTAAACCCTGGAAACCTGAACCATGAACTTAAACCCTGGAACCCTGACAGCCTAAAACCGGGAACCCTGAACCCTTAACCCCTGAACCCTCATACCTAAAGCCTGGAACCTTGGAACCCTGACACCCTGAAACCCTGAACCTTGGAATACTGAACCCTGGAACACTGAACACAGGAACCCTGAACCCTGGACCCTCGAACCCTGGAACCTTGAACCCTGGAACCCTGAACCCTAGAACCTTGGAACCCTGAACCCTGGAAACATGAATCCTAGAACCCTGAACCCTGGAACCCTGGAACCTTGAACCCTGAACCCTGGATCCTCGAACCCTGGAACCCTGAACCCTGGCACCCTGACACCCTAGAACCCTGAAGCCTGGAACCCCTACACCCTGGAACCCTAAACCCCAGAACCCTGAACCCTGGAACCTAGAACCCTGGAACCCTGAACCCTGGAACACTGAACCCTGGAACCCTAAACATTGCAACCCTGAACCGTGGACCCTCGAACACTGGAACCCTGAACTCTGGAACCCTGCACCCTGGAACCCTGAACCCTAGATCCCTGAAACCCTGAACTCTGGAACCCTGAACCCTGGAACTCTGAACCCTGGAACACTGAACTCTGGAACCCTGAACCCTGAACCCTTGATCCTCGAACCCTGGAACCCTGAAGCCTGGAACCCTAACACCCTGGAACCCTAAACCCTAGAACCCTGAACCCAGGAACCCTGACAGCGTAGAACTGTGAGCCCTGGAACCCTGATACCTAAAACCTGGAACCTTGGAACCCTGACACCCTGAAACCCTGAACCATGGAACCTTGGAACACTGGAACCCTGAACCGTGGAACCCTGACAGCCTGGAACCGTGAACCCTGAACCCTGGAACCCTGATACCTAAAGCCTGGAACCTTGGAACCCTGACACCCTGCACCCTATCACCCTGAACCCTGGAACCCTGAACTCTGGAACCCTGAACCCTGGAACCGTGGAACCCTGGAACCGTGGAACCCTGAACTCTGGAACCCTGAACACTGAACCCTAGATCCTCGAACCCTGGAACCCTGACAGCCTCGAACCGTGAACCCTGGAACCCTGAACCCTTGGACCCGTATACGTAAAGCCTGGAACCTTGGAACCTTGACACCCTGAAACCCTGAACCATGTACCCTGGAACACTGAACCATGGAACCCTGAATACCGGAACCCTGAACCCCTGAACCCTGAACCCTGGAAACCAGAACCATGAACCCTGATAGCCTAGAACCGTGAACCCTGGAACCCTGAACCCTGAACCCTGGAACCCTGAACCCTTGAACCTGGAACCCTGAACCCTGGAACCCTGAACCCTGGAACACTGACAACCTGGAACCGTGAACCCTGAACCCTGGAACCCAGAACCTTGAAACCTTGAACTCTGGAACCCTGAAACTTGAACCCTGGAACGCAGATCCCTGGAACCCTGACGCCCTGGAACCCTGAACCCTGGAACTCTGGAATCCTGAACCCCAAAACCCGGAACCGTGGAACCCTAGACCCTGAACCCTGGAACCCTGAACCGTGGAACCCTGGACCCTGGAACCTGGAACCCTGCAACCCTGGAACTGTGAACCCTGGTACCCTAGAACCTTGAACCGTGCAACCCTGAACCCTGGAACCCTGACAGCCTGGAATCGTGAACCCTTGAACCCTGAATACTGGAACCCTGAACCCTGGACCCTGGAACCCTGGAACCTTGAACCCTGGAACCCTGAACTCTGGAACCCTGAACCCTGGAACCCTGAACCCTGAACCTTAGAACCCTAAACCCTGGAACCCTGAACCCTGGAACCCTAGAACCCTGACACCCTGGATCCCGGAACCTTGGAACACTTAACCGTGGAACCCTGAACCCTGGACCATGGACCCTGGAACCCTGGAACCCTGAACCCTGGAACCATGATCCCTGGAACCCTGAACCCTGGAACCATGATCCCTGGAACCCTGAACCCTTGACCCTGGAACCCTGATCCCTGGAACCCTGAACCATTGACCCTAGAACCCTGGAACCCTGAACCCTGGAACCCTGGAACCCTGACGCCCTGGAACCCTGGAACCCGTTACCCTGGAAACCTGAACCTTGAACCCTGAACGCTGGACCCTCAAACCCTCGAACCCTGAACCCTGGAACCTTGACACCCTAGAACCCTGAAGCTTGGAACCCAGGAACCCTAAACCCTAGAAACCTGAACCCTGAACCCTGGAACCCTTATACCTAAAGCCTGGAAACCTGGATCCCTGACACCCTGAAACCCTGAACCCTGGAATACTGAACCCTGGAACCCTGAACACTGGAATCCTGAACCCTGGACCCTCGAACCCTGGAACCTTGAACCCTAGAACCCTGAACTCTGGAACCCTAAACCCTGGAACCCTGACAGCCTAGAACCGTGAACCCTGGAACCCTGAACACTGGAACCGAGAACCCTGGAACCATGACAACCTGGAACCGTGAACCCTGAACCTCGGAACCCTGAACCCTTGAACCCTGAATGCTAGAACCACAAACCCTGGAACCCAGAACTCTGGAACCCTGAACCTTGAACACTGGAACACAGATCCCTGGAACCCTGAACCCTGGACCCTAGAACCCTGGAACCCTGTAGCCTGGAACCCTGACACTATGGAACCCTGAACCCTGGAACCCTGGAATCCTTAACCCCGAAACCCAGAACCTCGGAACCCTGGACCCTGAACCCTGGAACCCTGAACCCTAGAACGCTGAAACCCTGAACCGTGGAACCCTGGTACCCTGAACCCTCGAACCCTGAACCGTGGAACCCTGACAGCCCAGAATCGTGAAACCTGGAACACTGAACCCTAGAACCCTAAAAACTGGAACCCTGAACCCTGGACCCTGGAACCGTGGAACCTTGAACCCTGGAACCCTGAACTCTGGAACCCTGAACCCTGGAACCTAGAACCCTGAACCCTGGAACCCAGAACCCTGGACCCTAGAACCCTGGAACCCTGAACCCTGGAAGAACCCTGAACCTTTGACCCTAGAACCCTGGAACCCTGAACACTGGAACCCTGACGCCGTGGAACCCTGAAACCCTGAACCCTGGAACCCGTAACCCTGGAAACCTGAACCCTGAACCCTGGAACCCTGACACCATAGAAACCTGAAGCCTGGAACCCTGACACCCTGGAACTCTGAACCGTAGAAGACTGAACCCTGGAACCCTAAACCTTGGAACCCTGAACCCTGGAACCCTAGAACCCTGAACCCTGGAACCAAGAACCCTGGAACCTTGACAACCTGGAACCGTGAACCCTGAACGTTGGAACCCTGACACCCTCAAACCGTGAACCTTGGAACCCTGAACTCTGAAACCTGAACCTTTGAACCCTGAACCCTGAACCCTAGAACCTTGAACCTTGGAACCTTGGAACCTTGGAACCCTGACACCCTGAAACCCTGAACCCTGAGCCTTGGAACACTGAACCCTGGAACCATGAACACTGGAACCCTGAACCCTGGACCCTGGAACCCTGGAACCTTGGAACCATGAACCCTGGAACCCTGAACCCTAGAACCCTAAACCTTGGAACCCTGAACCCTGGAACCCTGACAGCCTAGAACCGTGAACCCTAGAACCCTGAACCCTTAACCCTGGAACCCTGAACCCTGGAACCGAGAACCCTGGAACCCTGACACCCTAGAACCCTGAAGCCTGGAACCCTGGAACCTTGACACCCTGGAACCCTAAACCCTGGAAACCTGAACCCTGAACCCTCATACCTAAAGCCTGGAACCTTGGAACCCTGACACCCTGAAACCCTCAACCTTGTAATACTGAACCCTGAACACTGGAACCCTGAACCCTGGACCCTCGAACCCTGGAACCTTGAACCCTGGAACCCTGAACTCTAGAACCCTTAACCCTAGAACCTTGGAACCCTGAACCCTGGAAACCTCAATCCTAGATCCCTGAACCCTGGTACCCTGGAACCTTGAACCCTGAAGCCTGGAACCCTTACACCCTGGAACCCTAAAGCCTGGAACCCTGACACCCTGGAACCCTAAGTCCTAGAACCCTGAACCCTGGAACCCAGAACCTTGGAACCCAGACAGCCTAGAACCGTGAACCCTGGAACCTTGAATCCTGAACTCTGGAACCCTGAACCCTGGAACCCTGAACCCTGGATCCCTGGAACCCTGAACTCTGGAACCCTGAACCCTGGAACTCTGAACCCTGGAACCCTGAACTCTGGAACCCTGAACCCCGGAACCCTGAAGCCTGGAACCCTGACACCCTAGAACACTGAAGCCTGGAACCCTGACACCCTGGAACCCTAAACCCTAGAACCCTGAACCCTGGAACCCTGACAGCGTAGAACCGTGAACCCTGGAACCCTGATACCTAAAACCTGGAACCTGGGAACCCTGAACCCTGGAACGTTGACCCTGGAACCCTGACAGCATGGAACCGTGAACCCTGAACCCTGGAACCTTGACAGCCTAGAACCCTGAAGCCTGGAACCCTGGAACCCTGACACCCTGGAACCCTGACAGCCTCGAACCGTGAACCCTAGAACCATGAACCCTTGGACCCTGATACCTAAAGCCTGGAACCTTGGAACCCTGACACCCTGAAACCCTGAACCATGTACCTTGGAAAACTGAACCATGGAACCCTGAACACTGGAACCCTGAACCCTGGACGCTGGGACCCTGGAACCTTGAACCCTGGAACCTTGAACCCTGGAACCCTGGAACCCTGACACCCTCGAACCCTGAAGCCTGGAACCCTGGAACCCTGAACATAAAAACCCTGACAGCCTAGAACCGTGAACCCTGGAACCCTCAACCCTGGAACCCTGAACCCTGAACCCTGGAACACTGAACACTGGAACCCTGAACACGGGAACGCTGAACCCTGGACCCTGGAACCCTGGAACCTTGAACCCTGGAACCCTGAACCCTAAAACCCTGACCACTGGAACCCTGAACCCTGGACCCTATAACCCTGGAACCCTAAACCCTGGACCCTACAAACCTGAACCCTGAACCCTGGAACCTTGACACCATAGAACCCTGAAGCCTGGAACCCTGAACCCTGGACCCTGGACCCTGGAACCCTGGAACCCTGACCCTGGAACCATGATCCCTGGAACCCTGAACCCTTGACCCTAGAACCCTGGAACCCTGATCCCTGGAACCCTGAACCATTGACCCTAGAACCCTATAACCCTGACGCCCTGGAACCCTGAACCCTGGAACCTTGACACCCTAGAACCCTGAAGCTTGGAACCCTGGAACCTTGACACCCTGGAACCCTAAACCTTGGAATCCTGAACCCTGAAACCCTAGAACCCGGATAGCTAAAGCCTGGAAACTTGGAACCATGAAACCCTGAACCCTGGAATACTGAACCCTGGAACCTTGAACACTGGAACACTGAACCCTGGACCCTGGAACCCTGGAACCCTTGAACCTTGAACCCTGCAACCCTGAACTCTGGAACCCTAAACCCTGGAACCCTGACAGCCTAGAACCCTGAAACCCTGAACTCTGGAACCCTGAACCCTGGGACCCTGAACCCTGGATCCTCGAACCCTGGAACCCTGAAGCCTGGAACGCTGACACCCTCGAACCCTGAAGCCTGGAACCCTGGAACCCTGAACCCTGGAACCCTGAACCTTGAACCCTGGAACACTGAACCCTGGAACCCTGAACACTGGAACGCTGAACCCTGGACCCTGGAACCCTGGAACCTTGAACCCTGGAACCCTGAACCCTAGAACCCTGACCACCGGTACCCTGAACCCTAGACTCTAGAACCCTGGAACCCTAAACCCTGGACCCTGGAAACCTGAACCCTGAACCCTGGAACCCTGACACCATAGAACCTTGAAGCCTGGAACCCTGACACCCTCGAGCCCTGAACCTTGGAACACTGAACCCTGGAACCCTGAACCTTGAACCCTGGACCCTGGAACCCTGATCCCTGGAACCTTGAACCCTTGACCCTAGAACCCTGGAACCCTGAACCCTGGAACCCTGACGCCCTGGAACCCTGAACCCTGGAAACCTGAACCCTGAACCCTGGAACCCTGACACCATAGAACCCTGAAGCATGGAACCCTGGAACCCTGATACCTAAAGCCTGGAACCTTGGAACCCTGACACCCTGAAACCCTGAACCCTGGACCCTGGAACCCTGAACCCTGGAAACCTGAACCCTGGAACCCGGAACCCCGAACCCTGCATCCTGGAACCCTGAACCCTGGACCCTTGAACCTTGGAACCCTGAACACATGAACCCTGAACTCTGGAACCCTGGAACCCTGAACCCTGATGCCCTGGAACCCTGGAGCCCTGACGCCCTGGAACCCTGAACCCTGGACCCTCGAACCCTGGAACCCTGAAGCCTGGATCCTCGAACCCTGGAACCCTGAACCCTGGAACCGTGGAACCCTGACACCCTGAAACCCTGAACCCTGGAACCTTGGAACCCTAAACCCCGGAACCCTGGAACCTTGGAACCCTAAACCTCGGAACCCTGTAACCCTAAACCTTGAACCGTGGAACCCTGATCCCTAGAACCCTGAACCCTGGACCCTAGAACCCTGGAACCCTGAACCCTGAACCCTGGAAACCTGAACCCTGAACCCTAGAATCCTGACACCCTGGAACCATGAACCCTGGAACTCTGAACCCTGAACCGTGGAGCCCTGAACGCTGGAACACGGAACCCTGGAACATTGAACCCTGAACCCTGAACCCTGGAACCCTGAAGCCTGGACCCAGGAACCCTGGAACCCTTACGCCCAAGAACCCTAAACCCTAGAACCGTGAACCCAGGAAACCTGACAGCCTCAAACCGTTAACCCTGAACCATGAACCTTGAACGCTGGAACCCGGAACCCTAGAATCCTGGAACCATGAACCATGGAACCCTAAACTCTTGAACCCTGAACCCTGGAACCTTGAACCCTGGACCCTAGAACCTTGAACATTGGAACCCTGAACCCTGGACCCTGGAACCGTAACCCCTAGAAACCTGAACCCTGAACCCTGAACCCTGAACTGTGGAACCCTGACACCCTAGAACCTAAAGCCTGGAAACCTGAACCCTGAACCCTGAACCCTGGAACCCTGAACCCTGAACCCTGGAACCCTGAACCCTGGAACCCTGGAACCCTGAACCCTGGAACCCTGACACCCTAGAACCCTAAAGCCTTGAACCCTAACACCCTGGAACCCGGAAGCCTGGAACCCTGACATCCTAGAACCCTGAAGCCTGGAACCCTGGAATCCTGAACCTTGGAAACCTGAACCTTGGAACACTGAACTCTGGAACCCTGAACCCTGGAACACGGAACCCATGAACCTTGGATCGCTGAACCGTGGAACCCTGGACCGTGGAACCTGGAACCCTACAACCCTGAACCAGGGTACCCTGAACTCTGGATCCCTGAACCCTAGAACCCTGGAACCCTGATCCCTAGAACTCTGAACCCTGGACCCTGGAACCCTGGAACCCTGACACCCTTGAACCCTGAAGCCTGGAACCCTGACACCCTGGAACCCTGAACCCAGCACCCTCGAACCCTGGAACCCTGACACCCTGGAACCCTGAAGCCTGGAACCCGGACCTGAACCCTGAACCCTGGAACCCGGAACCCTGGAACCCTCGAACCTTGAACCCTGAACGCCGGAACCCTGAACCCTGGAACCCTTGAACCCTGGAACCCTGAGCCGTGGAACCCTGGACCCTGGAACCTTGAACCTTGGAACCCTGAACCCTGAACCCTCGTACCTTGAAATCTGGAACCCTGATCCCTGGAACCCTGAACCTTGGACCCTCGAACCCTGGAACCCTGAGGCCTGGAACCCTGACACCCTAGAACCCTGAAGCCTGGAACCCTGAATCTTGGAACCCTGAGACCTGGAACCCTGAACCCTTGAACCCTGAACCGTGGAAACCTGAACCCTGAACCCTGGACCCTCGAACCCTGAACCCTCGAACCCTGACAACCTAGAACCCTGAAGCCTGGAATCTTGGAACCCTGAACCCTGGAACCCGGAACCCTGGAACCCTGAACCGTGGAACCCTGGACCGTGGAACCCTGAACCCTGAACCCTAGAACCCTAAAGCCTGGAACCCTAACACCCTGGAACCCGGAAGCCTGGAACCCTGACATCCTAGAACCCTGAAGCTTGGGACCCTGGAATCCTGAACCTTGGAAACCTGAACCTTGGAACCCTGAACTCTGGAACCCTGAACCCTGGAACACGGAACCCATGAACCCTGGATCGCTGAACCATGGAACCCTGGACCGTGGAACCTGGAACCCTACAACCCTGAACCAGGGTACCCTGAACTCTGGAACCCTGAACCCTAGAACCCTGGAACCCTGATCCCTAGAACTCTGAACCCTGGACCCTCGAACCCTGGAACCCTGACACCCTAGAACCCTGAAGCCTGGAAACCTAAAGCCTGGAACCCTGACACCCTGGAACCCTGAACCCAGCACCCTCGAACCCTGGAACCCTGACACCCTAGAACCCTGAAGCCTGGAACCCGGAACCTTGAACCCTGAACCCTGGAACCCGGAACCCTGGAACCCTGGAACCTTGAACCCTGAACGCCGGAACCCTGAATCCTGGAACCCTTGAACACTGGAACCCTGAGCCGTGGAACCCTGAACCCTGGAGCGTGGAACCTCGAACCCTGGAACCCCGAACCCTGGTACCCTGAAATCTGGAACCCTGAGGCCTGGAACCCTGACACCCTAGAACCCTGAAGCCTGGAACCCTGAAGCTTGGAACCCTGAGACCTGGAACCCTGAACCCTTGAACCCTGAACCCAGGAAACCTGAACCCTGAACCCTGGACCCTCGAACCCTGAACCCTCGAACCCTGACACCCTAGAACCCTGAAGCCTGGAATCTTGGAACCCTGAACCCTGGAACCCGGAACCCTGGAACCCTGAACCCTGGAACCCTGAACCCTGGAACCCTGAACCGTGGAACCAAGGACCGTGGAACCCGGAACCCTAGAACCCTTAAATGGGGTACCCTGAACCCTAGAACCCTGGAACCCTGATCCCTGGAACTCTGAACCATGGACCCTGGAACCCTGACACACTAGAACCCTGAAGCCTGGAACCATGACACCGTAGAACCCTGAAGCGTGGAACCCTGAAGCCTGGAACCCTGACACCCTGGAACCCTGAACCCTGCACCCTCGAACCCTGGAACCCTGAACCCAGGAACCCTGACACCCTAGACCCCTGAAGCCTGGAACCCGGAACACTGAACCCTGGAACCCTGAACGATGGAACCCGGAACCCTTGAACCCTGGAACCATGAACCCTGAACCCCGGAACCCTGACACCCTAGAATCCTGAAGCGTGGAACTCTAAAGCCTAGAACCCTGACACCCTGGAAGCCTAAACCCTGTACCCTGGAACCCTGGAACCCTGAAGCCTGGAACCCTGACACCCTAGAACCCTGAAGCCTGGAACCCTAGAACCCTAACACCCTGGAACCCTGAACCGTGACATCCTAGATCCCTGAAGCATGGAACCCGGAACACTGAACCCTGGAACCCTGAAGCTGGAACCCGGAACCCTGGAACCCTGCAACCTTGAACCATGGAACCCTGAACGCTGGAACCCTGGAACCCAGAACCCCGGAACCATGAACCCTGGAACCCTGAACCCCGGAACCCGGGAACCCTAAACCCTGGTACCCTAAACTCTAGAACCCTGAACCCTAGAACCATGACACCCTGGAACCCTGATCCCTGGAACCCTGACCCTGGACCCTTGAACCCTTGAACTCTGACACTTTAGAACCCTGAAACCTAGAACCCTGAAGCCTGGAACCCTGACACCCTAGAACTGTGAAGCGTGGAACCCTGAAGCGTGGAACCTTGAAGCCTGGAACCCTGACACCCAGGGACCCTGAACCCTGAACCCTGGACCCTCGAATCCTGGAACCCTCAACCCTGGAACCCTGACAACCTAGAACACTGAAGCCTGAAACCCTGACACCCTGGAACCCTGAACCCTGAACCCTGGAACCCTGAACCCTGGACCCTCGAACCCTCACACCCTGGAACCGTGGAACCTTAACACCCTGGAACCCTGGAACCTTCACACCATGGAACCCTGAATCCTGACATCCTAGAACCCTGACACCCTAGAACCCTGAAGCCTGGAACCCTGACACCCTACAACCCTGAAGCCTCGAACCTTGAAGCTTGGAACCCTGAGACCTTGAACCATGGAACCCTGAACGCTGGAACCCTGGAACCCTGGAACCCAGAACCCCGGAACCATGAACCCTGGAACCCTGAACCCCGGAACCATGAACCCTGGAACCCTGAACCCCGGAACCCGGGAACCCTAAACCCGGGTACCCTAAACTCTAGAACCCTGAAGCCTAGAACACTGGAACCCTGACACCCTGGAACCCTGATCCCTGGAACCCTGACCCTTGACCCTTGAACCCTGGAACCCTGACACCCTAGAACCCTGAAGCCTAGAACCCTGAAGCTTGGAACCCTGACATCCTAGAACCCTGAACGTGGAACCCTGAAGCGTGGAACCTTGAAGCCTGGAACCCTGACACCCTGGGACCCTGAACCCTGAACCCTGAACCGTAGACCCTCGAACCCTGGAACCCTCAACCCTGGAACCCTGACAACCTAGCACACTGAAGCCTGAAACTGTGACACCCTGGAACCCTGAACCCTGAACCCTGGAACCCTGAACCCTGGACCCTCGAACCCTCACACCCTGGAACCGTGGAACCTTAACACCCTGGAACCCTGGAACCTTCACACCATGGAACCCTGAATCCTGACATCCTAGAACCCTGACACCCTAGAACCCTGAAGCCTGGAACCCTGACACCCTAGAACCCTGAAGCCTGGAACCTTGAAGCTTGGAACCCTGAGACCTTGAACCATGGAACCCTGAACGCTGGAACCCTGGAACCCTGGAACCCAGAACCCCGGAACCATGAACCCTGGAACCCTGAACCCCGGAACCCGGGAACCCTAAACCCGGGTACCCTAAACTCTAGAACCCTGAAGCCTAGAACACTGGAACCCTGACACCCTGGAACCCTGATCCCTGGAACCCTGACCCTTGACCCTTGAACCCTGGAACCCTGACACCCTAGAACCCTGAAGCCTAGAACCCTGAAGCCTGGAACCCTGACATCCTAGAACCCTGAACGTGGAACCCTGAAGCGTGGAACCTTGAAGCCTGGAACCCTGACACCCTGGGACCCTGAACCCTGAACCCTGAACCGTAGACCCTCGAACCCTGGAACCCTCAACCCTGGAACCCTGACAACCTAGCACACTGAAGCCTGAAACCGTGACACCCTGGAACCCTCAACCCTGAACCCTGGAACCCTGAACCCTGGACCCTCGAACCCTCACACCCTGGAACCGTAGAACCTTAACACCCTGGAACCCTAGAACCTTCACACCATGGAACCCTGAACCCTGACATCCTAGAACCCTGACACCCTAGAACCCTGAAGCGTGGAACCCTGACACCCTAGAACCCTGAAGCCTGGAACCTTGAAGCTTGGAACCCTGAGACCTTGAACCAAGGAACCCTGAACGCTGGAACCCTGGAACCCAGAATCCCGGAACCATGAACCCTGGAACCCTGAACCCCGGAACCCGGGAACCCTAAACCCTGGTACCCTAAACTCTAGAACCCTGAACCCTAGAACACTGGAACCCTGACACCCTGGAACCCTGATCCCTGGAACCCTGACCCTGGACCCTTGAACCCTGGAACTATGACACTTTAGAACCCTGAAACCTAGAACCCTGAAGCCTGGAACCCTGACATCCTAGAACCCTGAAGCGTGGAACCCTGAAGCGTGGAACCTTGAAGCCTGGAACCCTGACACCCTGGGACCCTGAACCCTGAACCCTGAACCCTAGACCCTCGAACCCTCAACCCTGGAACCCTGACAACCTAGAACACTGAAGCCTGAAACCCTGACACCCTGGAACCTTGAACCCTGAACCCTGGAACCCTGAACCCTGGACCCTCGAACCCTCACACCCTGGAACCGTGGAACCTTAA
Organism: Canavalia gladiata; assembly: GCA_037954105.1. Lineage (NCBI taxonomy): Eukaryota > Viridiplantae > Streptophyta > Magnoliopsida > Fabales > Fabaceae > Canavalia > Canavalia gladiata. The sequence goes on from CM075660.1 coordinate 33,042,688, forward strand.
CACCCTGGAACCCTGGAACCTTCACACCATGGAACCTTGAACCCTGACATCCTAGAACCCTGACACCCTAGAACCCTGAAGCCTGGACCCTTGAACCCTGAACCCTGGAAACCTGAACCCTGAACCCTGGACCCTCGAACCCTCGAACCCTGAACCCTCGAACCTTGACACCCTAGAACCCTGAAGCCTGGAATCTTGGAACCCTGAACCCTGGAACCCGGAACCCTGGAACCCTGAACCCTGGAACCCTGAACCGTGGAACCCTGGACCGTGGAACCCGGAACCCTAGAACCCTGAACAAGGGTACCCTGAACCTTAGAACCCTGGAACCCTGATCCCTAGAACTCTGAACCATGGACCCTCGAACCCTGGAACCCTGACACCGTAGAACCCTGAAGCGTGGAAACCTGAAGCCTGGAACCCTGACACCCTAGACCCCTGAAGCCTGGAACCCAGAACACTGAACCCTGGAACCCAGAACGCTGGAACACGAAACCCTGGAACCCTGAACCCCGGAACCCTGACACCCTAGAATCCTGAAGCGTGGAACTCTAAAGCCTAGAACCCTGACACCCTGGAAGCCTAAACCCTGTACCCTGGAACCCTGAACCCTGCAACCCTGACACCCTAGAACCCGGAAGCCTGCAACCCTAGAACCCTAACACCCTGGAACCCTGAACCGTGACATCCTAGATCCCTGAAGCATGGAACCCGGAACACTGAACCCTGGAACCCTGAAGCTGGAACCTGGAACCCTGGAACCCTGCAACCTTGAACCATGGAACCCTGAACGCTGGAACCCTGGAACCCAGAACCCCGGAACCATGAACCCTGGAACCCTGAACCACGGAACCCGGGAACCCTAAACCCTGGTACCCTAAACTCTAGAACCCTGAACCTTAGAACCCCGGAACCCTGACACCCTGGAACCCTGATCCCTGGAACCCTGACCCTGGACCCTTGAACCCTGGAACCCTGACACCCTAGAACCCTGAAGCCTAGAACCCTGAAGCCTGGAACCCTGACACCCTAGAACCCTGGAGCGTGGAACCCTGAAGCGTGGAACCCTGAAGCGTGGAACCCTGAAGCGTGGAACCTTGAAGCCTGGAACCCTGACACCCTGGAACCCTGAACCCTGAACCCTGGACCCTGGAACCCTGGAACCCTGACAACCTAGAACACTGAAGCCTGAAACCCTGACACCCTGGAACCCTGAACCCTGAACCCTAGAACCCTGAACCCTGGACCCTCGAACCTTCACACCCTGGAACCCTGGAACCTTTACAGCCTGGAACCCTGGAACCTTCAAACCATGGAACCCTGAACCCTGACATCCTAGAACCCTGGCACCGTAGAACCCTGAAGCCTGGAACCTTGAAACCTGGAACCCTGAACCCTGAACCTTGGAATCCTGAACCCTGGAACCTTCACCCTTGAACCCCAGGAACCCTGAAGCTGGAACCCGGAACCCTGCAACCTTGAACCATGGAACCCTGAACGCTGGAACCCTGGAACCCAGAACCCCGGAACCATGAACCCTGGAACCCTGAACCCCGGAACCCGGGAACCCTAAACCCTTGAACCCTAAAATCTAGAACCCTGAATCCTAGAACACTGGAACCCTGACACCCTGGAACCCTGATCCCTGGAACCCTGACCCTGGATCCTGGAACCCTGACACCCTAGAACCCTGAAGCCTAGAACCTTGAAGCCTGGAACCCTGACACCCTAGAACCCTGAACCCTGAACCCTGGACCCTCGAACCTTCACACCCTGGAACCCAGGAACCTTAACACCCTGGAACCATGGAACCTTGACACCATGGAACCCTGAACCCTGACATCCTAGAACCCTGACACCCTAGAACCCTGAAGCCTGGAACCTTGAAACCTGGAACCCTGAACCCTGAACCCTCGAACCTTCACCCCTGAACCGCAGGAACCCTGAACCCTAGAACCCTGAACCCTGGACCCTCGAACCCTAGAACCCTGAACCAAAGAACCGAAAACCCTGGAACCCTGACACCCTGGAACCGTGAACCCTCAACCCTGGAACCCTGAACGCTGGAACCCAGAACCCTGGAACGCTGAACTTTGGAACCCTGATCCTTGGAACCCTGAACCCTGGACCCTAGAACCCTAGAACCGTTAACCCTGGAACCCTGACACTCTGGAACCCTGATCCCTGGAACCCTGAACCCAAGAACCCGGAACCCTGAACCATGGAACCCTGGACCCTCGAACCCTGAAACACTGAACCCTGGAACCCTGAACCCTGGACCCTCGAACCCTGGAACCTTGAACCCTGGAACCCTTAACACTGGAACCCTGAACTCTGGAACCCTGGAAACCTGAACCCTGGACCCTAGAACCCTGGAACCCTGAACCCTGGAACCCTGAACCCTGAACCCTGGAACCCTGAACCCTGGAACCCTGAACCCTGGACCCTCGAACCCTAAAACCTTGAACCCTGGAACCCTGAACACTGGAACCCTGGAAACCTGAACCCTGGACCCTAGAACCCTGGAACCCTGACGCCCTGGAACCCTGGAACCCTAACGCCGTGGAACCTTGAACCCTGGACCTTCGAACCCTGGAAACCTGAACCCTGAACCCTAGAACCCTGAACCCTAGGACCCTGACACCCTAGAACCCTGAAGCCTGGAACCCTTGAACCCTGACACCCCGGAACCTTGAACCCTGGAACATTGAACCCTGAAACCTTGAAGCTTGGAACCCTAAACCCTGGAACCCTGAACCCTGGACCCTCAAACCCTGGAACCCTGAACACATGAACCCTGAACTCTGGAACTTTGGAACCCTGAACCCTGATCCCTGGAAACCTGAACCCTGGAACCCTAACGCCCTGGAACCCTGAACCATGGATCCTCGAACCCTGGAACCCTGAACCCTGAAACCCTGGAACCCTGAACCCTGGAACCATGAACCCTTGAACCCTGAACCCTGGACCCTAGAACCCTGGAACCCTGAACCCTGAACCCTGGAAACCTGAACCCTGAACCCTAGAACCCTGACACCCTGAAACCATGAACCCTTAACCCTGAACCGTGTAACCCTGAACGCTGGAACACGGAACCCTGGAACATTGAATCCCGGAACCCTGAACCTTGAACCTTGGACCCAGGAACCCTGGAACCCTGACGCCCAGGAACCCTAAACCCTAGAACCGTGAACCCAGGAACCCTGACAGCCTCAAACCGTGAACCCTGGAACCCTGAACCATGAACCTTGAACGCTGGAACCCGGAACCCTAGAATCCTGGAACCATGAACCATGGAACCCTAAACTCTTGAACCCTGAACCCTGGAACCTTGAACCCTGGAACCTTGATCCCTGGAACCTTGAACCCTGGACCCTAGAACCCTGGAACCCTGCACACTGGAACCCTGGACCCTGGAACCGTGAACCCTGGAAACCTGAACCCTGAACCCTGAACCCTGAACCCTGACACCCTAGAACCTAAAGCCTGGAACCCTGGAACCCGGACACCCTGGAACCGTGAACCCTGGAACCCTAAACCCTGGAACCCTAAACCCTGAACCCTAGAACCCTGAACCCTGGAACCTTAACAGCCTGGAACCCTGACATCCTAGAACCCTGAAGCCTGGAACCCTGAACCTTGGAAACCTAACCCTGGAACCCTGAACCCTGGAACCCTGAACCCTGGAACCCTGAACCCTGAACCGTGGAACACGGAACCCTGGAACCGTGGAACCCTGGACCGCTAAACCGTGGAACCCTGGACCGTGGAACCCAGAACCCTAGAACCCTGAACCGGGGTACCCTGAACTCTGGAACCCTGAACCCTAGAACCTTGGAACCTTGATCTTTGGAACTCTGAACCCTGGACCCTCGAACCCCGGAACCCTGACACCCTAGAACACTGAAGCCTGGAAACCTGAACCCTGAACTCTGGAACGCTGAACCCTAGAACCCTGGAACCCTGATCCCTGGAACTCTGATCCCTGGACCCTGGAACCCTGGAACCCTGGAACCCTGACACCCTAGAACCCTGAAGCCTGGAAACCTGAAGCCTGAAACCCTCACACCCTAGAACCTTGAAGCGTGGAACCCTGAAGCCTAGAACTCTGACACCCTGGAACCCTGAACCCTGCACGCTCGAACCCTGGAACCCTGACACCCTAGAACCCTGAAGCCTGGAACCCGGAACCCTGAACCCTGGAACCCTGAACCCGGAACCCTGAACGCCGGAACCCTGAACCCTGGAACCCTTGAACCCTGGAACCCTGAACCGTGGAACCCTGGACCCTGGAACTTTGAACCCTGGAACCCTGAACCCTGGTACCCTGAAATCTGGAACCCTGACCCCTGGAACCTTGAACCTTGGACCCTCGAACCTTGGAACCCTGAGGCCTGGAACCTTGACACCCTAGAACCCTGAACACTGGAACCTTGAACCCCGAACCCTGGAACCCTGACACCCTAGAACCTAAAGCCTGGAACCCTGGAACCCTGACACCCTGGAACCGTGAACCCTGGAAACCTGCACCCTGGAACCCTAAACCCTGAACCCTAGAACCCTGAACCCTGGAACCTTAACACCCTGGAACCCTGAAGCCTGAACCCTGACATCCTAGAACCCTGAAGCCTGGAACCCTGAACCTTGGAAACCTGATCCCGGGAACCCTGAACCCTGGAACCTTTAACCCTGGAACCTTGGAACCCTGAACCCTGAACCCTGAACCCTGGAACACGGAACCCTGGAACCGTGGAACCCTGGACCGCTGAACCGTGGAACCCTGGACCGTGGAACCCGGAACCCTAGAACCCTGAACCGGGGTACACTGAACTCTGGAACCCTGAACCCTAGAACCCTGGAACCCTGATGCTTGGAACTCTGAACCCTGGACCCTCGAACCGTGGAACCCTGACACCCTAGAACCCTTAAGCCTGGAAACCTGAACGCTGAACTCTGGAACCCTGAACCCTAGAACCCTGGAACCCTGATCCCTGGAACTCTGAACCCTGGACCCTGGAACCCTGGAACCCTGACACCCTAGAACCTAAAGCCTGGAACCCTGGAACCCTGACACCTTGGAACCGTGAACTCTGGAAACCTGAACCCTAAACCCTGAACCCTAGAACCCTGAACCCTGGAACCTTAACACCCTGGAACCCTGAAGCCTGGAACCCTGACATCCTAGAACCCTGAAGCCTGCAACCCTGAACCTTGGAAACCTGAACCCTGGAACCCTGGAACCCTGAACCCTGGAACCCTGGAACCGTGAACCTTGGAACCATGAACCCTGAACCCTGAACCCTGGAACACGGAACCCTAGAACCGTGGAACCCTGGACCGCTGAACCGTGGAACCCTGGACCGTGGAACCCGGAACCCTAGAACCCTGAACCGGGGTACCCTGAACTCTGGAACCCTTAACCCTAGAACCCTGGAACCCTGATCCTTGGAACTCTGAACCCTGGACCCTGGAACCCTGGAACCGTGACGCCTGCAACCCTGAACCGTGGAACCCTGGACCGTGGAACCCGGAACCCTAGAACCCTGAACAGGGGTACCCTGAACCTTAGAACCCTGGAACCCTGATCCCTAGAACTCTGAACCATGGACCCTCGAACCCTGGAACCCTGACACCGTAGAACCCTGAAGCGTGGAAACCTGAAGCGTGGAACCCTGACACCCTAGACCCCTGAAGCCTGGAACCCAGAACACTGAACCCTGGAACCCAGAACGCTGGAACACGAAACCCTGAAGCCTGGAAACCTGAAGCTTGGAACCCTAACACACTAGAACCCTGAAGCGTGGAACCGGACACCCTGGAACCCTGAACCTTGCACCCTCGAACCCTGGAACCCTGAACCCAGGAACCCTTACACCCTAGACCCCTGAAGCATGGAACCCGGAACACTGAACCCTGGAACCCTGAACGCTGGAACCCGGAACCCTGGAACCCTGGATCCCTGAACCCGGAACCCCGGAACCCTGACACCCTAGAATCCTGAAGCGTGGAACTCTAAAGCCTAGAACCCTGACACCCTGGAAGCCTAAACCTTGTACCCTGGAGCCCTGGAACCCTGACACCTAAACCCTGAAGCCTGGAACCCTGGAACCCTAAGACCCTGGAACCCTGAACCGTGACATCCTAGATCCCTGAAGTATGGAACCCGGAACACTGAACCCTGGAACCCTGAAGCTGGAACCCGGAACCCTGGAACCCTGCAACCTTGAACCATGGAACCCTGAACGCTGGAACCCAGAACCCCGGAACCCTGAACCCTGGAACCCTGAACCCCGGACCCAAGGAACCCTAAACCTTGGTACCCTAAACTCTAGAACCCTGAACACTAGAACACTGGAACCATGACACCCTGGAACCCTGATCCCTGGAACCTAGACCTTGGACCCTTGAACCGTGGAACCCTGACACCCTAGAACCCTGAAGCCTAGAACCTTGAAGCCTGGAACCCTAACACCCTAGAACCCTGAAGCGTGGAACCCTAACACCCTGACACCCTGACACCCTGACATCCTGGAACCCTGAACCATGGAACCCTGAACGCTGAACCCTAGACCCTCGAACTTTGGAACCCTCAACCCTGGAACCCTGACACCTTGGAACCCTGAACCCTGAACCCTGGAACCCTGAACCCTGGACCCTGGAACCCTCAAACCCTGGAACCCTGGAACCTTAACACCCTGGAACCCTGGAACCTTCACACCCTTTGAAACCTGAACCCTGACATCCTAGAACCCTGAACCCTGACATCCTAGAACCCTGAAGCTTGGAACCCTGACACCCTAGAACCCAGAACCTTGGAAACCTGAACCCTGCAACCCTGAACCCTGGAACCCGGAGCCCTGGAACCCTGGAACCCTGAACCGTGGTACCCTGAACTCTGGAACCCTGAACCCTAGAACCTTGGAATCCTGACACCCTGGAACCTTGATCCCTGGAACCCTGAAACCCTAGAACCCTGAAGCCTGGAACCTTGACACCCTAGAACCCTGAAGCGTGGAACACTGAAGCGTGGAACCTTGAAGACTGGAACCCTGAACCCTGAACCCTGAACCGTGGAACCCTGACACGCTGGAACCCTGGAACCCTGAACCCTGAACCCTGAACTCTGAACGCTGGAACCCGGAACCCTAGAATCCTTGAACCATGACCCATGGAACCCTAAACTCTTGAAACCTGAACCCTGGAACCTTGAACCCTGGAACCCTGATCCTTGGAACCCTAAACCATGAACCTTGAACGCTGGAACCCGGAACCCTAGAATCCTGGAACCATGAACCATGGAACCCTAACCTCTTGAACCCTGAACCCTGGAACCTTGAACCCTGGAACCCTGATCCATGGAACCTTGAACCCTGGACCCTAGAACCCTGGAACCCTGAACACTGGAACCCTGAACACTGGAACCGTGAACCCTGGAAACCTGAACCCTAAACCCTAGAACCCTGACACCCTAGAACCTAAAGCCTGGAACCCTGACACCCTGGAACCCTGAACCTTGTAAACCTGAACCCTGGAACCCTAAACCCTGAACCCTAGAACCCTGAACCCTGGAACCCTGAACCCTGCAACCCTGCAACCCTGTAACCCTGATACCCTAGAACCCTGAAGCCTGGAACCCTAACACCCTGGAACCTTGAAGCCTGGAACCCTGACATCCTAGAACCCTGAAGCCTGGAACCCTAAAACCCTGAACCTTGGAAACCTGAACCCTGGAACACTGAACCCTGGAACCTTGAACCCTGAACCCTGGAACCCTGAACCCTGGAACACGGAACCCTGGAACCGTGGAACCCTGGATCGCTGAACCTTGGAACCCTGGACCGTGGAACCTGGAACCCTAGAACCCTGAACCGGGGTACCCTGAACTTTGGAACCCTAAACCCTAGAACCCTGGAACCCTGATCCCTGGAACCCTGACACCCAAGAACCCTGAAGCCTGGAACCCTGAAGCTTGGAACCCTGAGACCTGGAACCCTGAACCCTTGAACCCTGAACCCTGGACCCTCGAAGCCTCGAAACCTAAACCCTCGAACCCTGACACCCTAGAACCTTGAAGCCTGGAATCTTGGAACCCTGAACCCTGGAACCCGGAACCCTGGAACCCTGAACCCTGGAACACAGAACCCTTGAACCCTGGAACCCTGAACCGTGGAACCTTGGACCTTTGAACCCGGAATCCTAGAACCCTGAACCGTGGTACCCTGAACTCTGGAACCCTGAACCCTAGAACCCTGGAACCCTGACACCCTGGAACCCTGAACCCTGGACCCTCGAACCCTGGACCCCTGATCCCTAGAACCCTGAACCCTGGAACCCTGACACCCTAGAATCCTGAAGCGTGGAACTCTGAAGCCTAGAACCCTGACACCCTGGAAGCCTGAACTCTATACCCTGGAACCCTGGAACCCTGAACCCTGGACCCCTGACACCCTAGAACCCTGAAGCCTGGAACCCTAACACCCTGGAACCCTGAACCGTGACATCGTAGATCCCTGAAGCATGGATCCCAGAACCCTGAAGCCTGGAACCCTGAAGCTGGAACCCGGAACCCTGGAACCCTAAACCCTGGTACCCTAAACTCTAGAACCCTGAACCCTAGAACCCTGGAACCCTGAACCCTGGAACCTTGACACCCTAGAACCGTGAAGCCTAGAACCGTGAAGCCTGGAACCCTGACACCCTAGAACCCTGAAGCGTGGAACCCTGAAGCCTGGAACCCTGACACCCTTGAACCCTGAACCATGGAACCGTGAACCCTGGACCCTCGAACCCTGGAACCGTCAACCCTGGAACCCTGACACCCTAGAACACTGAAGCCTGGAACCCTGACACCCTGGAACCCTGAACCCTGAACCCGGAACCCTGAACCCTGGACCCTCGAACCCTCACCCCGAGGAACCTTAACACCCTGGAACCCTGGAACCTTCACACCCTGGAAGCCTGAACCCTGATATCCTAGAACCCTGAAGCCTGGAACCCTGACACCCTGGAACCCAGAACCTTGGAAACCTGAACCCTGAAACCCCGAACCCTGGAACCCTGGAACCCGGAACCCTGCAACCCTGGAACCCTGAACCGTGGTACCCTGAACTATGGAACCCTGAACCCTAGAACCTTGAATCTTGACACCCTGGAACCTTGATCCCTGGAACCCTGAAACCCTAGAACCCTGACGCTTGGAACCTTGACACCCTAGAACCCAGAAGCGTGGAACACTGAAGCGTGGAACCTTGAAGCCTGGAACACTAACACCCTGGAACCCTGAACCCTGGAACCTTGACACCCTGGAACCCTGACACGCTGGAACCCTCGAACCTTGGAACCCTGAACCATCGAACCTTGACACCCTAGAACCCTGAAGCCTGGAACCCTGAAGCCTGGAACCCTGAACCCTGGAAACCTGAACCCTGACACCCTGGAACCATGAACCCTGGAACCCTGAACCCTGAACCGTGGAACCCTGAACGTTCGAACACGGAACCCTGGAACGTTGAACCCTGAACCCTGGAACCCTGAACCCTGGACCCTGGAACCCTGGAACCCTGGAACCCTGGAACCCTAAACCCTAAACCCTGAACCCTGGAACCCTGGAAACCTAGACCCAGGAACGCTGGAACCCTTACACCCAGGAACCCTGGAACCCTAAACCCTAGAACCGTGAACCCAGGAACCCTGGTGGCCTCAAACCGTGAACCCTGGAACCCTGAACCCTGAACCCTGAACGCTGCAACCCTGAACCCTAGAATCCTGGAGCCATGACCCATGGAGCCCTAAACTCTTGAACCCTGAACCCTGGAACCTTGAACCCTAGAACCCTGATCCCTGGAACCCTGAACCATGAACCTTGAACGCTGGAACCTGGAACCCTAGAATCCTGGAACCATGAACCATGGAACCCTAAACTCTTGAACCATAAACCCTGGAACCTTGAACCCTGGAACCTTGAACCCTGGAACCCTGATCCCTGGACCCTGAAGCCTGGAACACTGGAACCCTGACACCCTGGAACCGTGACACCTTGAACCCTGAACCCTGGAACCCTTAACCCTGAACCATGGAACCCTGATAACCTGGAACCGTGAACCCTGAACCTTGGAACCCTGAACGATGGAACCCAGAACCCTGGAACCCGGAACTCTGGAACCCTGAACCCTGGAACCCTGATCCGTTGAACCTTGAACCCTGGACCCTAGAACCCTAGAACCCTGACGCACTGGAACCCTGAACCTTGGAACCGTGGCACCCTGGAACCCTGACGCCCTGGAATCCTGAACCCTGAAACCCAGAACCCTGGAACCCCGGACCCCGAACCCTGGAACCTTGAACCGTGGAACCCTGGACCCTGGAACCAGGAACCCTGGAACCCTGAACCCTACAACCCTGAACCCTGGAACCCTGAACCCTGGAACCCTGACAGCCTGGAACCGTGAAACCTGGAACCCTGAACCCTGGAACCCTGACACCCTGGAACACTGACACCCTGGAACCGTGAACCCTGGAAACCTGAACCCTGAACCCTGGAACCCTAAACTCTGAACCCTAGAACCCTGAACCCTGGAACCCTGAATCCTGGAACCCTGAACCCTGTAACCCTGATACCCTAGAACCCTGAAGCCTGGAACCCTAACACCCTGGAACCCTGAAGCCTGGAACCCTGACATCCTAGAACCCTGAAGCCTGGAACCCTAAAACTCGGAACCTTGGAAACCTGAACCCTGGAACACTGAACCCTGCAACCTTGAACCCTGAACCCTGGAACCCTGAACCCTGAACCCTGGAACACGGAACCCTGGAACCGTGGAACCCTGGACCGCTGAACGTTGGAACCCTAGACCGTGGAACCTGGAACCCTAGAACCCTGAACCGGGGTACCCTGAACTTTGGAACCCTGAACCCTAGAACCCTGGAACCCTGATCCCTGGAACCCTGACACCTAAGAACCTTGAAGCCTGGAACCCTGAAGCTTGGAACCCTGAGACCTGGAACCCTGAACCCTTGAACCCTGAACCCTGGACCCTCGAAGCCTCGAAACCTGAACGCTCGAACCCTGACACCCTAGAACCTTGAAGCCTGGAATCTTGGAACCCTGAACCCTGGAACACAGAACCCTTCAACCCTGGAACCCTGAACCGTGGAACCCTGGACCTTGGAACCCGGAACCCTAGAACCTTGAACCGTGGTACCCTGAACTCTGGAACCCTGAACCCTAGAACCCTGGAACCCTGACACCCTGGAACCCCGAACCCTGGACCATTGAACCCTGGACCCCTGATCCCTAGAACCCTGAACCCTGGAACCCTGGAACCCTGACACCCTAGAATCCTGAAGCGTGGAACTCTGAAGCCTAGAACCCTGACACCCTGGAAGCCTGAACCCTATACCCTGGAACCCTGGAACCCTGAACCCTGGAACCCTGGAACCCTGAACCCTGGAGCCCTGACACCCTAGAACCATGAAGCCTGGAACCCTGGAACCCTAACACCCTGGAACCCTGAACCGTGACATCGTAGATCCCTGAAGCATGGATCCCAGAACACTGAAGCCTGGAACCCTGAAGCTGGAACCCGGAACCCTGGAACCCTGCAACCTTGAACCATGGAACCCTGAACGCTGGAACCCTGGAACCCTGGGACCCAGGAACCCAAAACCCCGGAACCCTGAACCCTGGAACCCTGAACCCCGGAACCATGGAACCCTAAACCCTGGTACCCTAAACTCTAGAACCGCTAAACCCTAGAACCCAGGAACCCTGAACCCTGGAACCCTGACACCCTAGAACCCTGAAGCCTAGAACCGTGAAGCCTGGAACCCTGACACCCTAGAACCCTAAAGCGTGGAACCCTGAAGCCTGGAACCCTGACACCCTTGAACCCTAAACCATGGAACCGTGAACCCTGGACCCTCGAACCCTGGAACCCTCAACCCTGGAACCCTGACACCCTAGAACACTGAAGCCTGGAACCTGACACACTGGAACCCTGAACCCTGAACCCGGAACCCTGAACCCTGGACCGTCGAACCCTCACCTCCTGGAACCATAACACCCTGGAACCCTGGAACCTTCACACCCTGGAACCCTGAACCTTGACATCCTAGAACCCTGAAGCCTGGAACCCTGACACCCTGGAACCCAGAACCTTGTAAACCTGAACCTTGGAACCCCGAACCCTGCAACCCTGGAACCCTGAACCGTGGTACCCTGCACTATGGAACCCTGAACCCTAGAACCTTGGAATCCTGACACCCTGGAACCTTGATCCCTGGAACCCTGAAACCCTAGAACCCTGACGCTTGCAACTATGAAGCCTGGAACCTTGACACCCTAGAACCCTGAAGCGTGGAACACTGAAGCGTGGAACCTTGAAGCCTGGAACACTGACACCCTGGAACCCTGAACCCTGGAACCTTGACACCCTGGAACCCTGACACGCTGGAACCCTCGAACCTTGGAACCCTGAACCCTGGAACCTTGACACCCTAGAACCCTGAAGCCTGGAACCCTGAAGCCTGGAACCCTGAACCCTGGAAACCTGAACCTTGACACCCTGGAACCATGAACCCTGGAACCCTGAACCCTGAACCGTGGAACCCTGAACGCTGGAACATGGAACCCTGGAACGTTGAACCTGAACCCTGGAACCCTGAACCCTGGACCGTGGTACCCTGAACTCTGGAACCCTGAACCCTAGAACCCTGGAACCCTGGAACCCTGACACCCTGGAACCCCGAACCCTGGACCATCGAACCCTGGACCCCTGATCCCTAGAACCCTGAACCCTGGAACCCTGACACCCTAGAATCCTGAAGCGTGGAACTCTGAAGCCTAGAACCCTGACACCCTGGAAGCCTGAACCCTATACCCTGGAACCCTGGAACCCTGAACCCTGGAGCCCTGACACCCTAGAACCATGAAGCCTGGAACCATGGAACCCTAACACCTTGGAACCCTGAACCGTGACATCGTAGATCCCTGAAGCATGGATCCCAGAACACTGAAGCCTGGAACCGTGAAGCTGGAACCCAGAACCCTGGAACCCTACAACCTTGAACCATGGAACCCTGAACGCTGGAACCCTGGGACCCAGGAACCCAAAACCCCGGAACCCTGAACCCTGGAACCCTGAACCCCGGAACCATGGAACCCTAAACCCTGGTACCCTAAACTCTAGAACCGCTAAACCCTAGAACCCTGGAACCCTGAACCCTGGAACCGTGACACCCTAGAACCCTGAAGCCTAGAACCGTGAAGCCTGGAACCCTGACACCCTAGAACCCTAAAGCGTGGAACCCTGAAGCCTGGAACCCTGACACCCTTGAACCCTGAATCATGGAACCGTGAACCCTGGACCCTCGAACCCTGGAACCCTCAACCCTTGAACCCTGACACCCTAGAACACTGAAGCCTGGAACCCTGACACACTGGAACCCTGAACCCTGAACCCGGAACCCTGAACCCTAGACCCTCGAACCCTCACCTCCTGGAACCATAACACCCTGGAACCCTGGAACCTTCACACCCTGGAACCCTGAACCTTGACATCCTAGAACCCTGAAGCCTGGAACCCTGACACCCTGGAACCCAGAACCTTGTAAACCTGAACCTTGGAACCCCGAACCCTGCAACCCTGGAACCCTGAACCGTGGTAACCTGAACTATGGAACCCTGAACCCTAGAACCTTGGAATCCTGACACCCTGGAACCTTGATCCCTGGAACCCTGAAACCCTAGAACCCTGACGCTTGCAACTATGAAGCCTTGAACCTTGACACCCTAGAACCCTGAAGAGTGGAACACTGAAGCGTGGAACCTTGAAGCCTGGAACACTGACACCCTGGAACCCTGAACCCTGGAACCTTGACACCCTGGAACCGTGACACGCTGGAACCCTCGAACCTTGGAACCCTGAACCCTGGAACCTTGACACCCTAGAACCCTGAAGCCTAGAACCCTGAACCCTGGAAACCTGAACCTTGACACCCTGGAACCATTAACCCTGGAACCCTGAACCCTGAACCGTGGAACCCTGAACGCTGGAACATGGAACCCTGGAACGTTGAACCTGAACCCTGGAACCCTGAACCCTGGACCGTGGTACCCTGAACTCTGGAACCCTGAACCCTAGAACCCTGGAACCCTGAACCCCGGAACCATGGAACCCTAAACCCTGGTACCCTAAACTCTAGAACCCTGAACCCTAGAACCCTGGAACCCTGAACCCTGGAACCCTGACACCCTAGAACCCTGAAGCCTAGAACCGTGAAGCCTGGAACCCTGACACCCTAGAACCCTAAAGCGTGGAACCCTGAAGCCTGGAACCCTGACACCCTTGAACCCTGAACCCTGGAACCCTGAACCCTGGACCCTCGAACCCTCACCTCCTGGAACCATAACACCCTGGAACCCTGGAACCTTCACACACTGGAACCCTGAACCCTGAACCCGGAACCCTGAACCCTGGACCCTCGAACCCTCACCTCCTGGAACCATAACACCCTGGAACCCTGGAACCTTCACACCCTGGAACCCTGAACCCTGACATCCTAGAACCCTGAAGCCTGGAACCCTGACACCCTGGAACCCAGAACCTTGTAAACCTGAACCTTGGAACCCCGAACCCTGCAACCCTGGAACCCTGAACCGTGGTACCCTGAACTATGGAACCCTGAACCCTAGAACCTTGGAATCCTGACACCCTGGAACCTTGATCCCTGGAACCCTGAAACCCTAGAACCCTGACGCTTGGAACTATGAAGCCTGGAACCTTGACACCCTAGAACCCTGAAGCGTGGAACACTGAAGCGTGGAACCTTGAAGCCTGGAACACTGACACCCTTGAACCCTGAACCCTGGAACCTTGACACCCTAGAACCCTGAAGCCTGGAACCCTGAACCCTGGAAACCTGAACCTTGACACCCTGGAAACATGAACCCTGGAACCCTGAACCCTGAACCGTGGAACCCTGAACGCTGGAACATGGAACCCTGGAACGTTGAACCCTGAACCCTGGAACCCTGAACCCTGGACCCAGGAACCCTGGAACCCTGGAACCCTAAACCCTGAACCCTGGAACCCTGGAAACCTGGACCCAGGAACGCTGGAACCCTTACGCCCAGGAACCCTGGAACCCTAAACCCTAGAACTGTGAACCCAGGAACCCTGGTCGCCTCAAACCGTGAACCCTGGAACCCTGAACCCTGAACGCTGGAACCAGGAACCCTAGAATCCTGGAACCATGACCCATGGAACCCTAAACTCTTGAACCCTGAACCCTTGAACCTTGAACCCTGGAACCTTGATCCTTGGAACCTTGAACCCTGGAACCGTGAACCCTGGAACCTTGAACCCTAGAACCCTGATCCCTTGAACCCTGAACCATGAACCTTGAACGCTGGAACCCGGAACCCTAGAATCCTGGAACCATGAACCATGGAACCCTAAACTCTTGAACCCTGAACCCTGGAACCTTGAACCCTGGAACCTTGAACCCTGGAACCCTGATCCCTGGAACCCTGAAGCCTGGAACCCTGGAACCCTGACACCTTGGAACCCTGACACCTTGAACCCTGAACCCTGGAACCCTTAACCCTGAACCCTGGAACCCTGAATACCTGGAACCGTGAACCCTGGA
Source organism: Canavalia gladiata (assembly GCA_037954105.1). Classification (NCBI taxonomy): domain Eukaryota; kingdom Viridiplantae; phylum Streptophyta; class Magnoliopsida; order Fabales; family Fabaceae; genus Canavalia; species Canavalia gladiata. The sequence continues at coordinate 33,058,336 of CM075660.1, forward strand.
ATCGTGAACCCTGAACCTTGGAACCCAGAACCCTGGAACCCGGAACTCTGGAACCCTGAACCCTGGAACCCTGATCCGTCGAACCTTGAACCCTGGACCCTAGAACCCTAGAACCCTGACGCCCTGGAACCCTGAACCTTGGAACCCTGGCACCCTGGAACCCTGACGCCCTGGAATCCTGAACCCTGAAACCCAGAACCCTGGAACCCTGCACCCCGAACCCTGGAACCCTGAACCGTGGAACCCTGGACCATGGAACCAGGAACCCTGGAACCCTGAACCCTGGTACCCTGAACTCTGGAACCCTGAACCCTAGAACCCTGAACCCTGGAACCCTGAACCCTGGAACCCTGACAGCCTGGAACCGTGAAACCTAGAACCTTGAACCCTGGAACCCTGAACGCTGGAACCCGGAACCCTGGAACCCTGGAACCCTGGAACCCTGGAACTTAGAACCATGGAACCCTCAACTCTGGAACCCTGAACCCTGAAACACGAAACCTTGGAACCCTGGAACACTGGAACCCTGAACCCTGAACCCCGGAACCCTGAACCCTGGAACCCTGACCCGTGGAACACTGGACCCTGGAACCCGGAACCCTAGAACTCTGAACCCTGGTACCCTGAACTCTGGAACCCTGATCCCTAGAACCCTGAACCGTGGACCCTCGAACCTTGGAACCCTGGAACCCTGAAAGCCTGGAACCATGACACCCTAGAACCCTGAAGCCTGGAACCCTGAGACCTGGAACCCTGAACCCTGGAATCCTGATACCTGAACCCTGGAACCTTGAAGCCTGGAACCCTGAACCCTCGAACCCTGAACCCTCGAACCCTGACAACCCTGAACTCTGGAACCCTGAACCCTGGAACCCAGAAGATCGAACCCTGGAACCCTGAACTGTGGACCCTCGAACCATGGAACCCTGAACCCTGGAACACTGACACCCTCGAACCCTGAAGCCAGGAACCATGGAAGCATAACACCCTGGAACCATAAGTCGTGGAACCATGACATCCTATAACCCTTAAGCCTGGAACCCTGGAACCCTGACACCCTGGAACGCTAAACCGTGAACCCTGGAACCGTGGAACCCTGAAGCCTGGAACCCTAACACCCTAGAACCCTGACAACCTAGAACCCTGAAGCCTGGAACCCTGGAACCCTAAACCCAGGAACTCTGAACCCTGGAACCCTAAACCCTGGAACCCTGAAACCCTGGAACCCTGGACCCTCGAACCCTAGAACCTTGAACCCTGGAACCCTGAACACTGGAACCCTGAACTCTGGAACCATGAACCCTGATCCCTGGAAACCTGAACCCTGAACCCTGGAACCCTGAACCCTGGAACCCTGACAACCCTGAACCCTGGAACCCTGAACCCTGGAACCCAGAAGATCGAACCCTAGAACCCTGAACTGTGGACCCTCGAACCATGGAACCCTGAACCCTGGAACCATGACACCCTCGAACCCTTAAGCCTGGAACCATGGACCATAACACCCTGGAACCCTTAAGCCTGGAACCATGGACCATAACACCCTGGAACCCTGACATCCTAGAACCCTGAAGCCTGGAACCCTAACACCCTGGAAACCTGAGCCTTGAACCCTGAACCCTGGAACCCGGAAGATTGAACGCTAGAACCCTGAACCGTGGACCCTCGAACCCTGAACCCTCGAACCCTGAACCCTGGAACCTTGAACCCTGACAACCTTGAACCCCCGAACCCTGAACCTTGGAAACCTGAACCCTAGAACCCTGACACCCTCGAACCCTGAAGCCTGGAACCATGGACCATAACACCCTGGAACCCTAAACCCTGGAACCCTGACATCCTAGAACCCTGAAGCTTGGAACCCTGGAAACCTGAACCCTGGAACCCAGAAGATTGAACCCTAGAACCCTGAACCGTGGACCCTCGAACCATGGAACCCTGAACCCTGGAATCCTGAACCCTGGAACCCTGAACCCTGGAACCCTGACACCCTCGAACCCTGAAGCCTGGAACCCTAAACCCTGAATCCCTGACATCCTAGAACCCTGAAGCTTGGAACCCTGGAACCCTGACACCCTGGAACCCTAATCCCTGGAAACCTGAGCCTTGAACCTTGAACCCTGAACCCTGGAACCCTGATACCTAAAGCCTAGAAACCTGGAACCCTGACACCCTGAAACCCTGCACCCTGGAATATTGAACCCTAAACCCTGGAACCTTGAACTCTGGAACCCTGAACCTTGGAACCCTGAACCCTGGAACCCTGACAGCCTAGAACGGCAAACCCTAGAACCCCGAACCCTCGAACACTGAACCGTGGAACCATGAACTCTGGAACCCTGAACCCTGGAACACTGAACCGTGGAACCCTGAACTCTGGAACCCTGAAACCTGGAACTTTGGAACCCTGAACCCTGGAACACTTGAACCGTGAACCCTGGAACCCTGAACCCTGGAACCCTGAACTCTGGAACCCTGAACCCTGAACCTGGATCCTCGAACCCTGGAACCCAGAAGCCTGGAACCCTGACACCCTAGAACCCTGAAGCCAGGAACCCTGATACCTAAAGCATGCAACCTTGGAACCCTGACACCCTGAAACCCTGAACCCTGAACCCTGGAACCCTAAACACTGGAACGCTGAACCCTGGGCCCTGGAACCCTGGAACCCTGGAACCTTGAACCCTGGAACCCTGAACCCTAGAACCCTGACCCCTGGAACCTTGAACCCTGGACCCTAGAACCCTAGAACCCTAAACCCTGGACCCTGGAAACCTGAACCCTGAAGCCTGGAACACTGACACCATAGAACCCTGAAGCCTGGAACCCTGACACCCTAGAACCCTGAACCTAGGAACACTGAACCCTGGAACCCTGAACCCTGATCCCTGGAACCCTGAACCCTTGACCCTGGAACCCTGAACCCTTGACCCTAGAACCCTGGAACCCTGAACCCTGGAACCCTGACGCCCTGGAACCCTGAACCCTGAACCCTGGAACCCAGACACCATAGAACCCTGGAACACTGGAACCCTGAACCCTGAACCCTGAACCCCGGAACCCTGAACCCTGGAACCCTGGAACCCTGACCCGTGGAACACTGGACCCTGGAACCCGGAACCCTGGAACTCTGAACCCTGGTACCCTGAACTCTGGAACCTTGATCCCTGGAACCCTGAACCCTGGACCCTCGAACCTTGGAACCCTGGAACCCTGAAAGCCTGGAACCATGACACCCTAGAACCCTGAAGCCTGGAACCCTGAGACCTGGAACCCTGAACCCTGGAACCCTGATACCTGAACCCTGGAACCTTGAAGCCTGGAACCCTGAACCCTCGAACCCTGACAACCCTGAACCCTGGAACCCGGAAGATCGAACCCTGGAACCCTGAACTGTGGACCCTCGAACCATGGAACCCTGAACCCTGGAACACTGACACCCTCGAACCCTGAAGCCTGGAACCATGGAACCATAACACCCTGGAACCATAAACCCTGGAACCATGACATCCTATAACCCTTAAGCCTGCAACCCTGGAACCCTGACACCCTGGAACGCTAAACCGTGAACCCTGGAACCGTGGAACCCTGAAGCCTGGAACCCTAACACCCTAGAACCCTGACAACCTAGAACCCTGAAGCATGGAACCCTGGAACCCTAAACCCAGGAACTCTGAACCCTGGAACCCTAAACCCTGGAACCCTGAAACCCTGGAACCCTGGACCCTCGAACCCTAGAACCTTGAACCCTGGAACCCTGAACACTGGAACCCTGAACTCTGGAACCTTGAACCCTGATCCCTGGAAACCTGAACCCTGGACCCTAGAACCTTGGATTCTGAACCCTGGAACCGTGACGCCTGGAACCCTGAACCCTGGATCCTCGAACCCTGGAAGCCTGAACCCTGGAAACTTGAACCCTGGAACCCTGAACCCTGGAACCCTGACACCCTCGAACCCTGAAGCCTGGAACCATGGACCATAACACCCTGGAACCCTGACATCCTAGAACCCTGAAGCCTGGAAGCCTGACACCCTGGAACCCTAAACCCTGGAAACCTGAGCCTTGAACCCTGAACCCTGGAACCCGGAAGATTGAACCCTAGAACCCTGAACCGTGGACCCTCGAACCCTCAAACCCTGAACCCTGGAACCCTGAACCCTGACAACCTTGAACCCCTCAACCCTGAACCTTCAAAACCTGAACCCTAGAACCCTGACACCCTCGAACCCTGAAGCCTGGAACAATGGACCATAACACCCTGGAACCCTAAACCCTGGAACCCTGACATGCTAGAACCCTGAAGCTTGGAACCCTGGAACCCTGACACCCTGGAACCCTAAACCCTGGAAACCTGAGCCTTGAACCCTGAACCCTGGAAACATGAACCCTGGAACCCAGAAGATTGAACCCTAGAACCCTGAACCGTGGACCCTCGAACCCTGGAACCCTGAACCCTGGAAACCTGAACCCTGGAACCCTGACACCCTGGAACCCTGAAGCCTGGAACCATGGACCATAACACCCTGGAACCCTAAACCCTGAAACCCTGACATCGTAGAACCCTGAAGCCTGGAACCCTGGAACCCTGACACCCTGGAAACCTGAGCCTTGAACCTTGAACCCTGAACCCTGGAACCCTGATACCTAAAGCCTAGAAACCTGGAACCCTGACACCCTGAAACCCTGCACCCTGGAATATTGAACCCTAAACCCTGGAATCCTAAACCCTGGAACCTTGAACTCTGGAACCCTGAACCCTGGAACCCTGACAGCCTAGAACGGAAAACCCTAGAACCCCGAACCCTGGAACACTGAACCGTGGAACCATGAACTCTGGAACCCTGAACCCTGGAACACTGAACCGTGGAACCCTGAACTCTGGAACCCTGAAAGCTGGAACCTTGGAACCCTGAACCCTGGAACCCTTGAACCGTGAACCCTGGAACCCTGAACCCTGGAACCCTGAACTCTGGAACCCTGAACCTGGATCCTCGAACACTGGAACCCTGAAGCCTGGAACCCTGAAGCCTGGAACCCTGACACCCTAGAACCCTGAAGCCTGGAACCCTGATACCTAAAGCATGGAACCTTGGAACCCTGACACCCTGAAACCCTGAACCCTGAACTCTGGAACACTGAACCCTGGAACCCTGAACACTGGAACGCTGAACCCTGGGCCCTGGAACCCTGGAACCCTGAACCCTGGACCCTAGAACCCTAGAACCCTAAACCCTGGACCATGGAAACCTGAACCCTGAACCCTGGAACACTGACACCATAGAACCCTGAAGCCTGGAACCCTGGAACCCTGACACCCTAGAACCCTGAACCTAGGAACACTGAACCCTGGAACCCTGAACCCTGATCCCTGGAACCCTGAACCCTTGACCCTGGAACCCTGAACCCTTGACCCTAGAACCCTGGAACCCTGAACCCTGGAACCCTGACGCCCTGGAAACCTGAAACCTGAACCCTGGAACCCAGACACCATAGAACCCTGAAGCCTGGAACCCTGGAACCCTGACATCCTGGAACCCTGAACCTTGGAACACTGAACCCTGGAACCCTGAACCCTGAACCCTGATCCCTGGAACCCAGAACCCTTGACCCTGGAACCCTGAACCCATGACCCTAGAACCTTGGAACCCTGAACCCTGGAAACCTGAACCCTGAACCCTGGAACCCTGACACCATAGAACCCTGAAGCATGGAACCCTGGAACCCTGAACCCTGGAACCCTGATACCTAAAGCCTGGAACCTTGGAACCCTGGAACCCTGGACCCTGAACCCTGAACCCTGGACCTTGGAATCCTGAACCCTGGAACCCTGAACCCTGGAACCCTGACACCCTGGAACCCTGAACCCTGGAAACCTGAACCCTAAACCCTGACACCATAGAACCCTGAAGCATGAAACCCTGGAACCCTGAACCCTGGAACCTTGGAACCCTGAACCCTGAAACCCAGAACCCTGAACCCTGGAAACCTGAACCCTGAACCCTGGAAGCCGGAACAACAAACCCTGTAACCCTTAATGCTGGAACCCTGAACCCTGGATTCCTGAACCCTGGACCCTTGAACCCTCGAACCCTGAGGCCTGGAACCCTGACACCGTAGAACCCTGAAGCCTGGAACCCTGAACCCTTGAACCTTATACCTGAACCCTGCAAAACCTGAACCCTGACACCCTAGAACCCTGAAGCCTGGAACCCTGACACCCTGGAACCCTCAACCCTGAACCTTGGACCCTCGAACCCTGGTACCCTGAACCCTGAACCCTGGAAACCTGAACCCTAAACCCTGGAACCCTGAACCCTGACACCCTAGAACCTTGAAGCTTGGAACCCTGGAACCCTGAACCCTGGAAACTTGACATCCTAGAGCCCTGATCCCTTGAAACCTGAACCCTAAACCCTGGAACCCTGAACCCTGACACCCTAGAACCTTGAAGCCTGGAACCGTGGAACCCTGAACCCTGGAACCCTGAACCCTGGAAACCTGACATCCTAGAGCCCTGAAGCCTGGAACCCTGACACCCTAGAAACCAGAAGCCTGGAACCCTGGAACCGTAACACCCTGGAACCCTGGAACTCTGAACCCTAAACCCTAAACCCTGAACCCTGGAACTCTGAACCCTGGAACCCAGAACACTGAACCCTAGAACCCTGAAGCCTGGAACCCTGGAACCCTGGAACCCTGAACCCTGGACCCTGGAACCCTGAACCCTGGAAACCTGAACCATGGAACCCAGAACCCTGGAAACCTGAAGCCTGGAAACCTGAACCCTAGTACCCTAACACCCTAGTACCCTGAAGCCCTGAACCCTGGAACCCTAACACCCTAGAACACTGAAGCATGGAACCCTGACACCCTGGAACCTTCAACCCTGAACCGTGGAACCCTGAACCCTGGAACCCTGAACCCTAGAACCCTGAAGCCTGGAATCCTGAACCCTGGACCCTGGAACCCTGAACCATGGAACCCAGAACCCTGGATACCTGAAGCCTGGAACCCTGAACGCTAGTACCCTGACACCCTAGAACCCTGAAGCCTGGAACCCTGGAACCGTGACACCCTAGAACACTGAAGCATGGAACCCTGACACCCTGGAACCCTAAACCCTGAACCGTGGAACCCTGAACCCTGGAACCCTGAACCCTAGAACCCTGAAGCCTGGAACCCTGGAACCCTGAACCCTGGACCCTGGAACCCTGAACCCTGGACCCCTGAACCATGGAACCTAGAACCCTGGAAACCTGAAGCCTGGAACCCTGAACCCTAGTACCCTGACACCCTAGAACCCTGAAGCCTGGAACCCTGGAACCCTGAACCCTGGACCCTGGAACCCTGAACCATGGAACCCAGAACCCTGGATACCTGAAGCCTGGAACCATGAACCCTAGTACCCTGACACCCTAGAACCCTGAAGCCTGGAACCCGGGAACCCTGACACCCTAGAACACTGAAGCATGGAACCCTGACACCCTGGAACCCTCAACCCTGAACCGTGGAACCCTGAACCCTGGAACCCTGAACCCTAGAACCCTGAAGCCTGGAACCCTGGAACCCTCAACCCTGGAACCTGGAACCGTGAACCCTGGAACCCTGAACCATGGAACCCAGAACCCTGGAAACCTGAAGCCTGGAACCCTGAACCCTAGTACCCTGACACCCTAGAACCCTGAAGCCTGGAACCCTGGAACCCTGAACCCTGGACCCTGGAACCCTGAACCATGGAACCCAGAACCCTGGATACCTGAAGCCTGGAACCCTGAACCCTAGTACCCTGACACCCTAGAACCCTGAAGCCTGGAACCCGGGAACCCTGACACCCTAGAACACTGAAGCATGGAACCCTGACACCCTGGAACCCTCAACCCTGAACCGTGGAACCCTGAACCCTGGAACCCTGAACCCTAGAACCCTGAAGCCTGGAACCCTGGAACCCTCAACCCTGGAACCTGGAACCCTGAACCCTGGAACCCTGAACCATGGAACCCAGAACCCTGGAAACCTGAAGCCTGGAACCCTGAACCCTAGTACCCTGACACCCTAGAACCCTGAAGCCTGGAACCCTGGAACCCTGACACCCTAAAACACTAAAGCATGGAACCCTGACACCCTGGAACCCTCAACCCTGAACCGTGGAACCTTGAACCCAAGAACCCTGAACCCTAGAACCCTGAAGCCTGGAACCCTGGAACCCTGAACCCTGGACCCTGGAACCCTGAACCCTAGTACCCTGACACCCTAGAACCCTGAAGCCTGGAACCGTGGAACCCTGACACCCTACAACACTGAAGCATGGAACCCTGACACCCTGGAACCCTGAACCCTGAACCGTGGACTCCTGAACCCTGAACCCTAGAACCCTGAAGCCTGGAACCCTGGAACCCTGGAACCCTGAACCCTGGACCCTGGAACCCTGAACCCTGGAACCCTGAACCATGGAACCCAGAACCCTGGAAACCTGAATCCTGGAACCCTGAACCCTAGTACCCTGACACCCTAGAACGAAGCCTGGAACCCTGGAACCCTGACACCCTAGAACACTGAAGCATGGAACCCTGACACCCTGGAACCCTCAACCCTCAACCGTGGAACCCTGAACCCTGGAACCCTGAACCCTAGAACCCTGAAGCCTGGAACCCTGGAACCCTCAACCCTGGAACCTGGAACCCTGAACCCTGGAACCCTGAACCATGGAACCCAGAACCCTGGAAACCTGAAGCCTGGAACCCTGAACCCTAGTACCCTGACACCCTAGAACCCTAAAGCCTGGAACCTTGGAACCCTGACACCCTAAAACACTAAAGCATGGAACCCTGACACCCTGGAACCCTCAACCCTGAATCGTGGAACCTTGAACCCTGGAACCCTGAACCCTAGAACCCTGAAGCCTGGAACCCTGGAACCCTGAACCCTGGACCCTGGAACCCTGAACCCTAGTACCCTGACACCCTAGAACCCTGAAGCCTGGAACCGTGGAACCCTGACACCCTACAACACTGAAGCATGGAACCCTGACACCCTGGAACCCTGAACCCTGAACCGTGGACTCCTGAACCCTGAACCCTAGAACCCTGAAGCCTGGAACCCTGGAACCCTGAACCCTGGACCCTGGAACCCTGAACCCTGGAACCCTGAACCATGGAACCCAGAACCCTGGAAACCTGAAGCCTGGAACCCTGAACCCTAGTACCCTGACACCCTAGAACGAAGCCTGGAACCCTGGAACCCTGACACCCTAGAACACTGAAGCATGGAACCCTGACACCCTGGAACCCTCAACCCTGAACCGTGGAACCCTGAACCCTGGAACCCTGAACCCTAGAACCCTGAAGCCTGGAACCCTGGAACCCTCAACCCTGGAACCTGGAACCCTAAACCCTGGAACCCTGAACCATGGAACCCAGAACCCTGGAAACCTGAAGCCTGGAACCCTGAACCCTAGTACCCTGACACCCTAGAACCCTGAAGCCTGGAACCCTGGAACCCTGACACCCTAAAACACTAAAGCATGGAACCCTGACACCCTGGAACCCTCAACCCTGAACCGTGGAACCTTGAACCCTGGAACCCTGAACCCTAGAACCCTGAAGCCTGGAACCCTGGAACCCTGAACCCTGGACCCTGGAACCCTGAACCCTAGTACCCTGACACCCTAGAACCCTGAAGCCTGGAACCGTGGAACCCTGACACCCTACAACACTGAAGCATGGAACCCTGACACCCTGGAACCCTGAACCCTGAACCCTAGAACCCTGAATCCTGGAACCCTGGAACCCTAAACCCTGGACCCTGGAACCCTGAACCCTGGAACCCTGAACCATGGAACCCAGAACCCTGGAAACCTGAAGCCTGGAACCCTGAACCCTAGTACCCTGACACCCTAGAACGAAGCCTGGAACCCTGGAACCCTGACACCCTAGAACAGTGAAGCATGGAACCCTGACACCCTGGAACCCTCAACCCTGAACCGTGGAACCCTGAACCCTGGAACCCTGAACCCTAGAACCCTGAAGCCTGGAACCGTGGAACCCTGACACCCTGGAACCCTGGAAACCGAAACCCTGAACCCTGGATCCCTGAACCCTGGAACCCGGAACACTGAACCCTTGAACCCTGAACAAAGGAACCCTGAACCCTGGAAACCTGAACCCTGAACCCTGGAACCCTGAACCCTGGAACCCTGAACCCTGGAACCTGGAACACCGAACCCTGGAACCCTGAACCGTGGAACCCTGAACCGTGGAAACCTGAACCCTGGAACCCTGACACTGTAGAACCCTGAACCCTGGAACCCTGAACCTCCGAAACCTGAACCCTGGAACCCTGAACCCTGAACCCTGGAACACGGAACCCTGGAACCCTGGACCGTGGAAGCTGGAACCGTAGAACCCTGGACCGTGGAACCCAGAACCCTAGAACCCTGAAGCGTGGTACCCTGAACTCTTGAACCCTGAACCCTAGAACCGTGGAACCCTGATCCCTGGAACCTTGAACCCTGGACCCGCGAACCTCGAATCGTGAAACCCTAGAACCCTGAAGCCTGGAACCCTGAAGCCTGGAACCCTGACACCCTGGAACCCTGAACCATGGAACCCTGAACCCTGGACCCTCGAACCCTGGAACCCTCAACCCTGGAATCCTGACACCCTAGAACACTGAAGCATGGAACCTTGACACCCTGGAATTCTCAACCCTGAACCGTGGAACCATGAACCCTAGAACCCTGAAGCCTGGAACCGTGGAACCCTGACACCCTGGAACCCTGAAAACCTAAACCCTGAACCGTGGATCCCTGAACCCTTGAACCCGGAACAATTAACCCTGGAACCCTGAACTCTGGAACGCTGAACCCTGGAAACCTGAACCCTGAAACCCTGAACCCTGGAACCCTGACACCCTAGAACCCTGAACCCTGGAACCATAACACCCTCGAACCCTGAACTCTGACATCCTAGAAACCTGAAGCCTGGAACCCTGACACCCTGGAACCTAGAACCCTGAACCGTGGTACCCTGAACTCAGGAACACTGAACCTTGATCCCTGGAACCCTGATATCTGGACCCTCGCACCCTGGAACACTGAACCCTGGAACCCTTAAACCCTAGAACCCTGACGCTTGGAACTCCGAAGCCTGGAACCTTGACACCTTAGAACCCTGAAGCGTGGAACACTGAAGGGTGGAACCTTGAAGCCTGGAACCCTGACACCCTGGAACCCTGAACCCTGGAACCTTGACACCCTGACACGCTGGAACCATGAACCCTCGAACCTTGGAACCCTGAACCCTGGAACCTTGACACCCTAGAACCCTGAAGCCTGGAACCCTGGAACCCTGGAAACCTGAACCCTGAACCCTGAACCCTGAACCCTTGATCCCTGAACCCTGGACCCTTGAACCCTGGAAACCTGAACCGTGGAACCCTGGAACCCTGAACCCTGGAACCCGGAACACTGAACCCTAGAACCCTGAACCCTGAACCCTGGACCCTGGAACCCTGAACCCTGGATCCCTGAAGCCCAGAACCCAGAACCCTGGAAACCTGAAGCCTGGAACCCTAAACCCTAAAACCCTGACACCCTAGAACCCTGACACACTGGAAGCCCGAACCCTGGAACACTGAACCCTGTAACCTTGAACACTGGAACCCTGATCCTGGAACCTTGAACCCTGGACCCTAGAACCCTGGAACCCTGAACCCTGGAACCCTGAATCCAGGAACCCTGAACCCTGGACCCTAGAACCGTGAAACCTGGAAACCTGAACCCTGAACCCTGAACCCTGGAACCCTGACACCTTAGAGCCTAAAGCCTGGAACCCTGGAACCTTGACACCCTGGAACCGTGAACCCTGGAAACCTGAACCCTGAACCCTGAACCCTGAACCCTAGAACCCTGAACCCTGGAACTCTGAACCCTGGAACCCTGAACCCTGGAACCCTGAACCCTGGAACCCTGCCACCATAGAACCCTGAAGCCTGGAACCCAAACACCCTGGAACCCTGAAGCCTAGAACCCTGACATCCTAGAACCCTGGAACCCTGAACCTTGAACCGTGGAACCTTGAACCCTAGAACACGGAACCCTGGAACCGTGGAACCTTGGACCCCTGAACCGTGGAACCCGGAACCCTAGAACCCTGAACTCGAGAACCCTAAACCCTAGAACCCTAGAACCCTGATCCCTGGAACTCTGAACCCTGGACCCTGAAACCCTGTAACCCTGAACCCTGGAACCCTGACACCCTAGAACCCTGAAGCCTGGAAACCTGAAGCCTGGAACCCTGACACCCTAGAACCCTGAAGTGTGGAATCCTAAAGCCTGGAACCTTGACACCCTAGAACCCTGAACCCTGCAGCCTCGAACCCTGGAACCCTGACACCCTAGAACCCTGAAGCCTGGAACCCGGAACACTGAACCCTGGAACCCTGAACGCTGGAACCCGAAACCCTGGAACCCTGGAACCTTGAACCATGGAACTTTGAACTCTGGAACCCTAAACCGTGGAACCTAGAACCCTGGAACACTAGAGCCCTGAACCCTGGAAGCCTTGAACCCTGGAAATCTGAACCGTGGAACCCTGGAACCCTGAACCCTGGTACCCTGACCTCTGGAACCCTGAACCCTGGTACCCTGACCTCTGGAACCCTGATCCCTGGAACCCTGAACCCTGGACCCTCGAACCCTGGACCCTCGAACCCTGGAACCCTGAGGCCTGGAACCCAGACACCCTAGAACCCTGAAGCCTGGAACCCTGAAGCTTGGAACCCTGAGAGCTAGAACCCTGAACCCTTGAACCCTGAACCCTGGAAACCTGAACGCTTGAACCCTGAACCCTGAACCCTGGACCCTCGAACCCTGAACCCTCGAACCCTGACACCCAAGAACCCTGAAGCCTGGAATCTTGGAACCCTGAACCCTGAAACCCGGAACCCTGGAACCATGAACCCTGGAACACGGAACCCTGAAGCTTGGAACCCCGAGAGCTGGAACCCTGAACCCTTGAACCCTGAACCCTGGAAACCTGAACCCTTGAACCCTGAACCCTGGAAACCAGAACCCTGAACCCTGGACCCTCGAACCCTGAACCCTCGAACCCTGACACCCTAGAACCCTGAAGCCTGGAATCTTGGAACCCTGAACCCTGGAACACGGAACCCTGGATCCCTGAACCCTGGAACCCTGAACCGTGGAACCCTGGACCCTGGAACCCAGAACCCTAGAACCCTGAACCGTGGTACCCTGAACTCTAGAACCCTGAACCCTAGAACCCTGGAACCCTAACACCCTGGAACCCTGAACCCTGGACCCTGGAACCCTGGAACCCTGAACCCTAGAACCCTGAACCCTGGAACCCTGACATCTTATAACCTTGAAGCGTGGAACTCTAAAGCCTAGAACCCTGACACCCTGGAAGCCTGAACCCTGTACCCTGGAAGCCTCTAACCCTGAACGCTGGAACCCTGACACCCTAGAACCCTGAAGCCTGGAACCCTGGAACCCTAACACCCTGGAACCCTGAACCGTGACATCCTAGATCCCTGAAGCATGGAACCCGGAACCCTGAACCCTAGAACCCTGAACCCTGAACCCTGGAACCCTGAACCCTGGACCCCCGAACCCTGGAACCCTGAACCCTGGAACCCTAACACCCTAGAACCCTGAATCCTGGAACCGTGGAACCCTGGAACCGTGGAAACCTGAACCCTGAACCCTGGATCCCTGAACCCTGGAACCCGGAACACTGAACCCTGGAACCCTGAACTCTGGAACCCTGAACCCAGGAAACTTGAACCCTATACCCTGGAACCCTGAACCCTGGAACCCTAACACCCTAGAAACTTGAACCCTGGAACCCTGGAACCTTAACACCCTGGAACCCTGGAACCTTCACACCCTGGAACCCTGAACCTTGACATCCTAGAACCTTGAAGCCTGGAATCTTGACACCCTGGAACCCAGAACCCTGAACCCTGGAACCCTGAAACCCTAAACCCTAAACCCTGGAACCCTGGAACCCTAACACCCTAGAACCCTGAAGCCTGGAACCGTGGAACCCTGACACCATGGAACCCTGGAAACCTGAACCCTGAACCCTGGATCCCTGAACCCTGGAACCCGGATCACTGAACCATGTAACCCTGAACTCTGGAACGCTGAACCCTGGAAACCTGAACCCTAAACCCTGGAACCCTGAACCCTGGAACCCTGACACCCTAGAACCCTGAACCCTGGAACGCTGGAACCTTAACACCCTGGAACCCTGGAACGTTCACACCCTGGAACCCTGACATCCTAGAACCCTGAAGCCTGGAACCTTGAACCCTGGAACCCGGAACCCTGTAACTCTAGAACATTGAACCGTGGTACCCTGAACTCTGGAACCCTGAACCCTAGAACCATGGAATCCTGACACCCTGGAACCTTGAAACCCTAGAACCCTGACGCCTGGAACTTTGAAGCCTGGAACCTTGACACCCTAGAACCCTGAAGCGTGGAACACTGAAGCGTGGAACCTTGAAGCCTGGAACCCTGACACCCTGAACCCTGGAACCTTGACACCCTGGAACCCTCACACGGTGGAACCCTGAACCCTCGAACCTTGGAACCCTGAACCCTCGAACCTTGACACCCTAGAACCCTGAAGCCTGGAACCCTGGAACCCTGAACCCTGGAAACCTGAACCCTGAACCCTGGAACCCTGGAACCCTGGAACCCCGACACCCTGGAACCATGAACCCTGGAACCGTGAATCCTGAACCGTGGAACCCTGAACGCTGGAACACGGAACCCTGGAACATTGAACCCTGGAACCCTGAACCCTGGAACCCTGCACCCTGGACCCAGGAACCCTTACGCCCAGGAACCCTGAACCCTGGAACCCTAAACCCTAGAACCGTGAACCCAGGAACCCTGACAGCCTCAAACCGTGAACCTTGGAACCCTGAACCCTGAACCATGAACGCTGGCACCCGGAACCCTAGAATCCTGGAATCATTAACCATGGAACCCTAAACTCTTGAACCCTGAACCCTGGAACCTTGAACCCTTGAACCCTAATCCCTGCAACCTTGAACCCTGGACCCTAGAACCCAGAACCCTGAACCCTGGAACCCTGACACCCTGATACCGTGAACCTTGGAACCCTGAACCTTGAACCCTAGAACCCGGAACGCTGGAACCTGGAACCCTGGAACACTGAACGCTGGAACGCGGAACCCTGGAACCCTGGCACCCTGAACCCTAGAACCCTGAACTGTGGAACCCTGGAACCCTGAACCGTGGAACCCTGGACCCTGGAACCCAGAACCCTGGAACCCTGAACCCTGGTACCCTGAACTCAGGAACCCTGATCCCTGGAACCCTGAACCCTGGATCCTCGAACCCTGAGGCCTGGAACCATGACACCCTAGAACCCTGAAGCCTGGAACCCTAGAACCCGGAACGCTGCAACCTGGAATCCTGAACGCTGGAACGCAGAACCCTGGAACCCTCGAACCTTGAACCCTGAACCCCGGAACCCTGAACTGTGGAACCGTGGAACCCTGAACCGTGGAACCCTGGACCCTGGAACCCGGAACCCTGGAACCCTGAACCCTGGTACCCGGAACTCTGGAACCCTGATCCCTGGAACCCTGAACCTTGGAACCTCGAACCCTGGACCCCTGAGGCCTGAAACCATGACACCCTAGAACCCTGAAGCCTGGAACCCTGAACCCTGGAACCCTGATACCTGAACCCTGGAACCCTTAACCCTGGAACCGTGACACCCTGGAACCCGGAACCCTGGAACCCTGGAACCCTGGAACCCTGACACCTTGGAACCCTGAACCCTAGAAACGTGAACCCTGGAACCCGGAACACCGAACCATGGAACCCTAAATCGTGGAACCCTGAACCCTAGACCCTCGAACCCTGGAACCCTGACACCCTAGAACCTTGACGCTTGGCACCCTGGAACCCTGACACCCTGGAACCCTGAACCTTGGAAACTTGAACCCTGGAACCCTGAACCCTGGAACCCTGGAACCCTGGACCGTGGAACCCTGAACCGTGGAACCCTGGACCCTGGAACACGGAACCCTAGAACCCTGGAACCCTAACACCCTGGAACCCTCAACCCTGGACCCTCGAACCCTGGAACCCTGACACCGTAGAACCCTGAAGCCTGGAACCCCGACACCCTAGAACCCATAAGCGTGCAACCCTGAAGCCTGGAACCCTGACACCGTGGAAGCCTGAACCCTGCACCTTCGAACCCTGAACCCTGGAAACTTGACACCCTAGAACCCTGAAGCCTGGAACCCTGGAACCCTGAAGCCTGGAACCCTGACACCCTAGAACCCTGAAGCCTGGAACCCTGACACCCTCGAACCCTAGATCCCTGGACCCAAAACCCTGGAACCCTGACGCCCTGGAACCCTGAACCCTGGAACCCTGCACCCCAGAACCCGGAACGCTGGAACCCTGGAACCCTACACCCTGGACCTTCTAACCCTGGAACCCTGACACCCTATAACCTTGAAGCCTGGAACCCTGACACCCTAGAACCCGGAAGTCTGGAACCCTGACACCTGGAACCTTGAAGCCTGGAACCTTGGAACCCTGAACCCTGAACCTTGAAGCCTGGAACCCTGAACCCTGGACCCTCGAACCCTGGAACCATGATCCTTGGAACACTGACACCCTAGAACCCTGGAACCATGATCCTTGGAACACTGACACCCTAGAACCCTGAACCTTGGACCCTTGACGCCCTGGTACCCTGAACCGTGGAACCCTGGACCCTGGAACACGGAACCCTAAAACCCTGGAACACTGACACCCTGGAACCCTGAACCCTGGACCCTGGAACCCTGGAACCCTGACACCCTAGAACCCTGAAGCCTGGAACCCTGACACCCTAGAACCCTGAAGCGTGCATCCGTGAAGCCTGGAACCCTGACACCGTGGAAGCCTGAACCCTGCACCTTCGAACCCTGGAACCCTGAACCCTGGAAACCTGACACCCTAGAACCCTGAAGCTTGGAACCCTGGATCCCTGAAGCCTGGAACCCTGACACCCTAGAACCCTGAAGCCTGGAACCCTAACACCCTAGAACCCTAGATCCCTGGACCCAAAACCCTGGAACCCTGAACCCTGGAACCCTGACGCCCTAGAACCCTGAACCCTGGAACCCTGAACCCCGGAACCCTGGAACCCTGAACCCTGGACCTTCGAACCCTGGAACCCTAAACCCTGGAACCCTAACACCCTATAACCCTGAAGCCTGGAACCCTGACACCGTTGAACCGTGAAGCCTGGCACCGTGAAGCCTGGAACCCTGACACCTAGAACCTTGAACCCTGGAACCCTGAACCCTGAACCTTGAGGCCTGGAACACTGAACCCTGGACCCTCGAACCCTGGAACCATGATCCTTGGAACCCTAACACCCTAGAACCCTGAACCCTAGAACCCTGAACCCTGGAACCCTGAACCCTGGTACCCTGAACCCTGGAACCCTGACGCCCTGGAACCCTAAACCCTGGAACCTTGAACCCTGGAACCTTGGAACCCTAAACCCTGGAACCCTAAACCCTCGAAACCTGAACCCTGAACCCTGGAACCCGGAACCCTGAGCCCTGGAACCTTGAACCTTGAAACCCTGAATCCTAGAACCCTGACACCTTGGAACCGTGAACCCTGGAACCTTGACACCCTAGAACACTGAAGCCTGGAACTGTGGAACCTTCACACCCTGGAACCCTGAACCCTGAACTCTGGAACATGAACCGTGGAACCCTGAACCGTGGAAACTTGGACCCTGGAACATGGAGCCCTAGAACCCTGGAACCCTGACACCCAGGAACCATGAACCATGGACCCTCGAACCCTGGAACCCTGACACCCTAGAACCCTGAAGCCTGGAACCCTGACACCCTAGAACCCTGAAGCGTGCATCCCTGAAGCCTGGAACCCTGACATCGTGGAAGCCTGAACCCTGCACCTTCGAACCCTGAAACCCTGAACCCTGGAAACCTGACACCCTAGAACCCTGAAGCATGGAACCCTGAATCCCTGAAGCCTGGAACCCTGACACCCTAGAACCCTGAAGCCTGGAACCGTGACACCCTAGAACCCAAGATCCCTGGACCCAAAACCCTGGAACCCTGAACCCTGGAACCGTGGCGCCGTGGAACCCTGAACCCTGGAACCCTTAACCCCGGAACCCTGGTACCCTGAACCCTGGACCTTCGAACCCTGGAACCCTAAACCCTGGAACCCTGACACCCTATAACCCTGAAGCCTGGAACCCTGACACCTTAGAACCGTGAAGCCTGGAACCCTGAAGCCTGGAACCCTGACACCTGGAACCTTGAACCCTGGAACCCTGAACCTTGAACCCTGAACCTTGAAGCCTGGAACCCTGAACCCTGGACCCTCGAACCCTGGAACCATGATCCTTGGAACCCTGATACCCTAGAACCCTGAACCCTGGAACCCTGAACCCTGGAACCCTGACGCCCTGGAACCCTGAACCCTGGAACCTTGAACCCTGGAACCCTAAACCCTTGAAGCCTGAACCATGAACCCTGAACCCTGGAACCCGGAACCCTGAACCCTGGAACCTTGAACCCTGAAACCTTGAACCCTAGAACCCTGACACCTTGGAGCTGTGAACCCTGGAACCCTGACACCCTAGAACCCTGAAGCGTGCAACCCTGAAGGCTGGAACCCTGACATCGTGGAAGCCTGAACCCTGCACCTTCAAACCCTGGAACCCTGAACCCTGGAACTCTGGAACCTTGAAGCCTGGAACCCTGACACCCTAGAACCATGAAGCTTGGAACCCTAGATCCCTGGACCCAAAACCCTGGAACTCTGAACCCTGGAACCCTGACGCCCTGGAACCCTCAACCCTGGAACCCTGAACCCCGGAACCCTGGAACCCTGAACCCTGGACCTTCGAACCCTGGAACCCTAAACCCTGGAACCCTGACACCCTATAACCCTGAAGCTTGGAACCCTGACACCCTAGAACCGTGAAGCCTGGAACCCTGAAGCCTGGAACCTGACACCTGGAACCTTGAACCCTGGAACCCTGAACCCTGAACCCTGGACCCTCGAACCCTGCAACCATGATCCTTGGAACCCTGATACCCTAGAACCCTGAACCCTGGAACCCTGAACCTTAGAACCCTGACGCCCTGGAACCCTGAACCCTGGAACCTTGAACCCTGGAACCCTGGAACCCTAAACCCGGGAAACCTGAACCCTGAACCCTGAACCCTGGAACCTTGAACCGTGAAACCCTGAATCCTAGAACCCTGACACCTTGGAACCGTGAACCCTGGAACCCTGACACCCTAGAACCCTGAAGCCTGGAACCGTGGAACCTTCACACCCTGGAACCCTGAACCCTGAACTTTGGAACCCTGAACCGTGGAACCCTGAACCGTCGAAACTTGGACCCTGGAACACGGAACCCTAGAACCCTGGAACCCTGACACCCTGGAACCCTGAACCCTGGACCCTCGAACCCTCGAACCCTGACACTCTAGAACCCTGAAGCCTGGAACCCTGACACCCTAGAACCCTGAAGCGTGCATCCCTGAAGCCTGGAACCCTGACACCGTGGAAGCCTGAACCCTGCACCTTCGAACCCTGGAACCCTGAACCCTGGAAACCTGACACCCTAGAACCCTGAAGCTTGGAACCCTGGATCCCTGAAGCCTGGAACCCTGACACCCTAGAACCCTGAAGCCTGGAACCCTAACACCCTAGAACCCTAGATCCCTGGACCCAAAACCCTGGAACCCTGAACCCTGGAACCCTGACGCCCTAGAACCATGAACCCTGGAACCCTGAACCCCGGAACCCTGGAACCCTGAACCCTGGACCTTCGAACCCTGGAACCCTAAACCCTGGAACCCTAACACCCTATAACCCTGAAGCCTGGAACCCTGACACCGTTGAACCGTGAAGCCTGGCACCGTGAAGCCTGGAACCCTGACACCTAGAACCTTGAACCCTGGAACCCTGAACCCTGAACCTTGAGGCCTGGAACACTGAACCCTGGACCCTCGAACCCTGGAACCATGATCCTTGGAACCCTAACACCCTAGAACCCTGAACCCTAGAACCCTGAACCCTGGAACCCTGAACCCTGGTACCCTGAACCCTGGAACCCTGACGCCCTGGAACCCTAAACCCTGGAACCTTGAACCCTGGAACCTTGGAACCCTAAACCCTGGAACCCTAAACCCTCGAAACCTGAACCCTGAACCCTGGAACCCGGAACCCTGAGCCCTGGAACCTTGAACCTTGAAACCCTGAATCCTAGAACCCTGACACCTTGGAACCGTGAACCCTGGAACCTTGACACCCTAGAACACTGAAGCCTGGAACTGTGGAACCTTCACACCCTGGAACCCTGAACCCTGAACTCTGGAACATGAACCGTGGAACCCTGAACCGTGGAAACTTGGACCCTGGAACATGGAGCCCTAGAACCCTGGAACCCTGACACCCAGGAACCCTGAACCATGGACCCTCGAACCCTGGAACCCTGACACCCTAGAACCCTGAAGCCTGGAACCCTGACACCCTAGAACCCTGAAGCGTGCATCCCTGAAGCCTGGAACCCTGACATCGTGGAAGCCTGAACCCTGCACCTTCGAACCCTGAAACCCTGAACCCTGGAAACCTGACACCCTAGAACCCTGAAGCATGGAACCCTGAATCCCTGAAGCCTGGAACCCTGACACCCTAGAACCCTGAAGCCTGGAACCGTGACACCCTAGAACCCAAGATCCCTGGACCCAAAACCCTGGAACCCTGAACCCTGGAACCGTGGCGCCGTGGAACCCTGAACCCTGGAACCCTTAACCCCGGAACCCTGGTACCCTGAACCCTGGACCTTCGAACCCTGGAACCCTAAACCCTGGAACCCTGACACCCTATAACCCTGAAGCCTGGAACCCTGACACCTTAGAACCGTGAAGCCTGGAACCCTGAAGCCTGGAACCCTGACACCTGGAACCTTGAACCCTGGAACCCTGAACCTTGAACCCTGAACCTTGAAGCCTGGAACCCTGAACCCTGGACCCTCGAACCCTGGAACCATGATCCTTGGAACCCTGATACCCTAGAACCCTGAACCCTGGAACCCTGAACCCTGGAACCCTGACGCCCTGGAACCCTGAACCCTGGAACCTTGAACCCTGGAACCCTAAACCCTTGAAGCCTGAACCATGAACCCTGAACCCTGGAACCCGGAACCCTGAACCCTGGAACCTTGAACCCTGAAACCTTGAACCCTAGAACCCTGACACCTTGGAGCTGTGAACCCTGGAACCCTGACACCCTAGAACCCTGAAGCGTGCAACCCTGAAGGCTGGAACCCTGACATCGTGGAAGCCTGAACCCTGCACCTTCAAACCCTGGAACCCTGAACCCTGGAACTCTGGAACCTTGAAGCCTGGAACCCTGACACCCTAGAACCATGAAGCTTGGAACCCTAGATCCCTGGACCCAAAACCCTGGAACTCTGAACCCTGGAACCCTGACGCCCTGGAACCCTCAACCCTGGAACCCTGAACCCCGGAACCCTGGAACCCTGAACCCTGGACCTTCGAACCCTGGAACCCTAAACCCTGGAACCCTGACACCCTATAACCCTGAAGCTTGGAACCCTGACACCCTAGAACCGTGAAGCCTGGAACCCTGAAGCCTGGAACCTGACACCTGGAACCTTGAACCCTGGAACCCTGAACCCTGAACCCTGGACCCTCGAACCCTGCAACCATGATCCTTGGAACCCTGATACCCTAGAACCCTGAACCCTGGAACCCTGAACCTTAGAACCCTGACGCCCTGGAACCCTGAACCCTGGAACCTTGAACCCTGGAACCCTGGAACCCTAAACCCGGGAAACCTGAACCCTGAACCCTGAACCCTGGAACCTTGAACCGTGAAACCCTGAATCCTAGAACCCTGACACCTTGGAACCGTGAACCCTGGAACCCTGACACCCTAGAACCCTGAAGCCTGGAACCGTGGAACCTTCACACCCTGGAACCCTGAACCCTGAACTTTGGAACCCTGAACCGTGGAACCCTGAACCGTCGAAACTTGGACCCTGGAACACGGAACCCTAGAACCCTGGAACCCTGACACCATGGAACCCTGAACCCTGGACCCTCGAACCCTCGAACCCTGACACCCTAGAACCCTGAAGCCTGGAACCCTGACACCCTAGAACCCTGAAGCGTGCATCCCTGAAGCCTGGAACCCTGACACCGTGGAAGCCTGAACCCTGCACCTTCGAACCCTGGAACCCTGAACCCTGGAAACCTGACACCCTAGAACCCTGAAGCTTGGAACCCTGGATCCCTGAAGCCTGAAACCTTGACACCCTAGAACCCTGAAGCCTGGAACCCTGACACCCTAGAACCCTAGATCCCTGGACCCAAAACCCTGGAACCCTGAACCCTGGAACCCTGACGCCCTGGAACCCTGAACCCTGGAACCCTGAACCCCGGAACCCTGGAACCTTGGAACCCTGAACCCTGGACCTTCAAACCCTGGAACCCTAAACCCTGGAACCCTGACACCCTATAACCCTGAAGCCTGGAACCCTGACACCCTAGAACCGTGAAGCCTGGAACCGTGAAGCCTGGAACCTTGAAGCCTGGAACCCTGAACCCTAGACCCTCGAACCCTGGAACCATGATCCTTGGAACCCTGATACCCTAGAACCCTGAACCTTGGAACCCTGAACCCTGGAACCCTGACGCCCTGGAACCCTGAACCCTGGAACCTTGAACCCTGGAACCCTAAACGCTGGAAACCTGAACCCTGAACCCTGAACTCTGGAACCCGGAACCCTGAACCATGGAAGCTTGAACCCTGAAACCCTGAACCCTAGAACCCTGACACTTTGGAACCGTGAACCCTGGAACCCTGACACCCTAGAACCCTGAAGCCTGGAACCGTGGAACCTTGACACCCTGGAAGCCTGAACCCTGAACTCTGGAACCCTGAACCCTGGAACCCTGAACTGTGGAAACCAGGACCCTGGAACATGGAACCCTAGAACCCTGGAACCCTGAACCCTGGACCCTGGAACCCTGGAACCCTGACAACCTAGAACCCTGAAGCCTGGAACCCTGACACCTTAGAACCCAGAAGCGTGCAACCCTGAAGCCTGGAACCCTGAACCCTGGAAACCTGACACCCTAGAACCCTGAAGCCTGGAACCCTGGAACCCTGAAGCCTGGAACCCTGACACCCTAGAACCATGAAGCCTGGAACCCTGACACCCTAGAACCCTAGATCCCTGGACCATAAACCCTGGAACCCTGGAACCCTGGAACCCTGACACCCTATAACCCTTAAGCCTGGAACCCTGACACCCTATAACCCTGAAGCCTGGAACCGTGAAGCCTGGAACCCTGAAGCCTGGAACCCTGAAGCCTGGAACCCTGACACACCTGGAACCTTGAACCCTGGAACCCTGAACCTTGAAGTCTGGAACCCTGAACCCTGAACCCTGAACGTTGAAGTCTGGAACCCTGAACCCTGGACCCTCGAACCCTGGAACCATGATCCTTGGAACCCTGACACCCTAGAACCCTGAACCCTAGAACTCTGACGCCCTGGAACCCTGAACCGTGGAACCCCTGACCCTGGAACACGGAACCCTAGAACCCTGGAACCCTGACACCCTGGACCCTCGAACCCTGGAACCCTGACACCCTAGAACCCTGAAGCCTGGAACCCTGACACCCTAGAACCCTGTAGCGTGCATCCCTGAAGCCTGGAACCCTGAACCCTGGAAACCTGACACCCTAGAACCCTAAAGCCTGAAACCCTGGAACCCTGAAGCCTGGAACCATGACACCCTAGAACCCTGAAGCATGGAACCTTGACACCCTAGAACCCTAGATCCCTGGACCCAAAACCCTGGAACCCTGAACCCTGGAACCCTGACGCCCTGGAACCCTGAACCCCGGAACCCTGGAACCCTGAACCTTGGACCTTCGAACCCTGGAACCCTGAACACTTAAAAACTCTGAGATTTTAATTCAAATTTTGGCGCCAAAATCTTGTGTGTTCTTGAGCTTGATCTTCATCTCTGTTTTTCATTTTTGTTTTTAATCTATCAAATGATATCCTATTTCCGTGATTTTTGTTTCTTTTTATTTTTATTTCTTTCTAGTTTCTGGAATGATATTATTTGTCCAATTAGGATCTGAAATGAAATTTTAATCGCCTGACTACCGAAGCATGTTCATCTTGGTGCACAAATTAACCTAGCCTGTTTGATTTGTGCATAACATGCTCATTTCTGATTGGATTTATGTCAAACTTGTTTTGTTTGATTCTTATAATCCATATATTTCAATTTATCAGTTTTTATTTTTCAACCTAGGAAAAAGTTAGGGCATACAATCAAGAGCCCGTTAGATTGAAAACGCGTAAGGGCGACCTAGGCAAAAGTTAGGGCAAAACGAAATACCAGCTGGGTTAAAGACTCAAAAGAACAACCCAGGAAAAAGTTAAGGTCAGTCTAGGAATTCCAGGACAATATAACATTCTACACCTCATCTTTTCGAAAACTAGGGCAAAATTTTTCCATTTCTCAAGTTTGATTAATTTGATAATCAAGATTGTGAAAAGCAGTATTGGCATTTTTCATCAAAAGGTGCCATTTGGGCAATCGAACCCAAATCTTTTATCATCCTTTCCCTTCAAATACACTATCCTAAAAAACCGCACCTGCAAAATTCTCCATTTCCTCCCATCAACTAGCCAAAATTGTTTTGCACACCTCAATAGTGCATATGCCAAAAAGAAATGTGAAAAATGTAAAAAAAAAAGATTAATTTTGAAAAGTCATGACAAGTCGGATGAATCGTCAACCATCGCAACATGACTACTTCCTAAAGGGCCATCCTTCTGCTAGCAGCAATGCCACCAAACACAAAGGAGTGTGTCTTATCCAATAATGCTGACTGTTGATGGGTCTCAAAAGTCCTGGAAAGAAGGTTCTAAAGTTGACCAAGAAGCCAAGAGACTGAGTCAATCCAGCTCGTCCTGATTCCCTTCACACCCACTATGAGGTTGTCGAGAAAGGACATGTCAAAAAAAAAAAATCAAAAATCAAGAGAAACAAAAAGTTTTTAAACCATCTCATGGTTTGCATTTATCCCGCAGCATCCATTTCATCAAATAATTATTTCAAGCATCAAAAAGCAGTCAATAAGATTAACGCATCGCATCCTCTCTATTTAAGAATCATAAACATCGCATCCTTTTCATTCATTCAAACATCGCAATAAGTATATTATCATTCAAGCATCTCATAATTCATTTTTCAAAACTAATTAAGACCTGGGTAATGTTGCCCGAACCAATCATAATTAAAACACTTCCGGAAATCAAGTTCAAATTGGGGCAAATGCTTGCCCACAAAAAAAAAAATTCAATTTGAGGTCATCCTCAAAGTCTGAATCAAGTTCAAATTGGGGCAAAAGCTTGCCCACCAAAATTCAATTTGAGGTCATCCTCAGAGTCTGAATCAAGTTCAAACAGGGGCAAATGCTTGCCTGCAAAAATTCAATTTGAGATCATCCTCAAATTCTTAATCAAGATCTTGGGCAAACATCTGCCCAGAATATTCAAGTTGAGGCAATCCTCAACTCCTCAACTCCAGAAAATTTCAAAACTAGGGCAAACGATGCCTAGAAAATTCAAGTCAAGGTCATCCTCAATCTCATCCAGGTCCAAACTAGGGCAAATGTTTGCCCAAAGTTCCTACAAATCAAGACATCCCTCAATTATCAAGAATTTTCAAAACTAGGGCAAACATTTGCCCAGAAAATTCAAGTTGAGGCAATCCTCAACTCCTCAACTCCAGAAAATTTCAAAACTGGGGCAAACGATTTCCCAGAAAAATTCAAGTCGAGGCCATCCTCAATCTTGTCAAGGTCCAAACTAGGGAAAATGTTTGCCCAAATTTCCTTCAAATCAAGACATCCCTCAATTATCAAGAATTTTCTAAACTGGGGAAAAATGGTTGCCCAAGTTTCTTTAAGGAAATAATTATCAAGTGCTTAAAAACCTTCAAGTTCAAGGTAGAATAAGCAATTTATTTTAAGAGAAAAACACATTTGAAAAAAAGTCGCCCAAGGCAGCTGACGAAGAAGTCCACATTCCACCCTCACGTGCATTTCTAGGGCACATCATGTCTTTGTTTCCCTTTTTCTGTCTTAGCAGGTCATTCCTGCTTCGCCTGTCTTGATAGGCCACCCGTTCAAGTTAGTATAGGTCCCTCCCATTTCAAAGTCCCATGTCTTAACAGGCCTGCTTCATTCTTTCCCATTCATGGCCTATGTTGCCAGGCCTCATCAAGTTTTAATTTCTGCATCATGGCCTATGTTTTTAGGCCACCATCAAGTTTTAATTTCTGCATCATGGCCTATGTTGTTAGGCCACCATCAAGTTTTAATTTCTACATCATGGCCTATGTTGTCAGGCCTTATCAAGTCTATATTTCTGCATCATGGCCTATATTGTCAGGCCACCATCAAGTTTTAATTTCTGCATTTTGGCCTATTCAGCCCACCATCAAGTTTACATTTCTGCATCATGGCCTATGTTGTCAAGCCACCATCAAGTTTAATTTTCTGCATCTTGGCCTATGTTGTCAGGCCTCATCATGTTTAATTCCTACATCTTGGCCTATGTTGTCAGGCCTCCTCAAGTTTACTTTTCTGCACCTTAGCCTATGTTGTTAGGCCTCCTCAAGTTTACTTTTCTACACCTTGGCCTATGTTGTCAGGCCTCATCAAGTTTACTTTTCTGCACCTTGGCCTATGTTGTCAGGCCTCATCAAGTTTACTTTTTCGCACCTTGGCCTATGTTGTTAGGCCTCCTCAAGTTTACTTTTCTACACCTTGGCCTATGTTGTTAAGCCTCCTTAAGTTTACTTTTCTGCATCTTGGCCTATGTTGTCAGGCCTCGTCAAGTTTACTTTTCTGCACCTCGGCCTATGTTGTCAGGCCTTCTCAAGTTTACTTTTCCGCACCTTGGCCTATGTTGTCAGGCCTCCTTAAGTATACTTTTCTGCATCTTGGCCTATGTTGTCAGGCCTCATCAAGTTTACTTTTCTGCACCTCGGCCTATGTTGTCAGGCCTTCTCAAGTTTACTTTTTTGCACCTTGGCCTATGTTGTCAGGCCTCATGAAGTTTACATTTCTGCACCTTGGCCTATGTTGTCAAGCCTCATCAAGTTTATTTTTCCGCACCCTGGCCTATGTTGTCAGGCCTCTTCAAGTTTACTTTTCTGCACCTTGGCCTATGTTGTCAAGCCTCATCAAGTTTACTTTTTTGCATTCATGGCCTATGATGTTAGGCCTCCTCAAGTTTACTTTTTTTCACCTTGGCCTATGTTGTCAGGCCTCCTCAAGTTTACCTTTCGGCACCTTGGTCTATGATGTCAGGCCTCCAACTTAGATAGATACCTCGACCTTTGATGTCAGGCCACCTTTTACATATCTTACATTTTAGTTCTTGCATGCTTTCCTGTGTTAAACAGGTCGCTTTCACTTTACTGAGCCCGTCGTAACGGGCCATTTCTCTTTTGCTTTGCCTGTTTTAACAGACGATTTTCATTTCATTTTGCTTGTCCTAACAAGCCATCCCATTGAATTCCACGCTAGTCCTAACAGGCATTCATTCATTCCACTTAGCCTAGTCAATCTATACAACTAAGTCTCGCATATTTAAACCCTATCAGTACATGAAGTCGGTAAGGTCATTCAATCATCCTTCTCCAGGCATCCATGAGGTTCAATTTAATGTTCAAGACTCCTCCTGTTCGTCGGACTTCTTCAAGGCCTTCCTCGGACATAATGTGTTCACATCTTTACTCATTTCCTACTATGATAATTCAGAGAATCATTTCTCACATTATCTGGTAGTAAAATGAGTAAAGAGGGGTAAACTGTAAACACTCAATTATGTCCGAGGCCCCCAATCGTTAAAATTAATCAAAAATTAAGTTAATTAAAAATTTGAAAAGATACAAAATAGAAATCAGAAAGAACAGAAAGCAGAAAATACAGAAAAGAGAAAGCAAAAAATAAAACAATAAATAAATAAATAATAAATAATAATAATAATAAAAAAGGAAATTAAAGAATAAGTAAAAATGATAAATAAATAGAATAAAGTAAAAAGTAAAATACGAAAATTGGAAAAGAAGGGGAGGTGTCTATATATACCTACAAACAGGAAAAGAAGGGGTTCTTTTTTGCTTCTTGACATTTTTTGGGAAGAAATCGGGGACAAACGCAGAGAGGAGAAGCACTTGAGGGAGGGGATTTTCAGAATTTTTGAAGGGAGGACCTAGGAGAATCTCTACCTCTGCCTTCATACCAGTTCTTCATCACCTTCCAATCGAGGTTAGATCCTACTTTTATTCTACTTAAGTTTCTTGCTTCTTCTCGGATTTCCGAGCTCATTTTCGTCTCCGATTTTCGTTTTCATTTTTGATCGGTTAAATGATCTCCGATTTCAACGATTTTGGTTGCGTTCTCTTCATTTTTCTCCCTAGTTTCTGGAATGGTATTGTTTGTCCAATTTGGATCTGAAATGAAATTTTAATCTCCTGACTACCGAAGCATGTTCATCTTGGTGCACAAATGAACCTAGCTTGTTTGATTTGTGCATAACTTGCTCATTTCTGATTGGATTTATGTAAAACTTGTTTTGTTTGATTCCTATGATCCATATCTTTCAATTAATTGGTTTTAATTTTTCAGATCTACCGAAAAATATTTTTTAAAAATTCTGAGATTTGATTTCAAATTTTGGCGCCAAAATCTTGTGTGTTCTTGAACTTGATCTTCATCTCTGTTTTTCACTTTTGTTTTTAATCTGTCAAATGATCTCCGATTTCCATGATTTTTGTTTCATTTTCTTTCTATTTCTTTCTAGTTTCTGGAATTTTAATCGCCTGATTACCGAAGCATGTTCATCTTGGTGCACAAATTAACCTAGCCTGTTTGATTTGTGCATAACTTGCTCATTTCTGATTGGATTTATGTCAAACTTTTTTTTTTATTCTTATAATCCATATCTTTCATTTGATCAGTTTTTATTTTTCAGATCTACCAAAAAATATTTTTTAAAAATTCTGAGATTTAAATTCAAATTTTGGCGCCAAAATCTTGTGTGTTCTTGAGGTTGATCTTCATCTCTGTTTTTCATTTTCATTTTTAATTGGCCAAATGATATCTGATTTTTGTGATTTTTGTTGTGTTCTATTTGTCTTTCTCTCTAGTTTATGTAATGATATTATTTGTCTAATTTTGATTTGAAATGAAATTGTTATCGCTGGATTACTGAAGCATGTTCGCAATTCTTTTCATTAACTTCAAATCAAGTCAAGTTTATGTTAAATCAAGTCCAATTCAAGCCCGAGATTTAAAATAAATTCCCTTTTTTGACTCTTTTCTTCAAACAAAATTAAATCAAACTATGAGTTGAATCCTCCCCCTCTTAAATTTCCAAACCAACTTCAAATGCTTTTCCTCAAAAGTATCAACTCCGAGTCAAGCTCATCCTTGATCAAGTCAAGGTTCAAAAACTCAAAATTAAATTCACTTGACAACAAATTCCTTTTTCATATCAAGTCATTCCTTTTCTTTTCTTTATTATATTCAAAAATAAATTTCTTTTCCAAATGTTTTGGGATTCTTGGTCTCACGCGACGAGCTGTAAATGGGGGGCTGGCGGTTCACCTGCTGTCCAACATTTAGTAGTCTGTATAGGCCCTCGTGCTACCGTAGTCGCCTCGGGTCTTGTGCATGAGTGGACTAAAGGTCCTTTCAAAAATAAAAAAAGCTCTTTTTCAAATATTTTGGGATCCTTGGTCTCACGCAACGAGCTCTAAACGAGGGGCTGGCGGTTCACCTGCTGTCCAACGTTTAATATCTGTATAGGCCCCCGTGCTGCCGTAGCCTCCTCGAGTCTTGTGCATGAGTGCACTAAAGGTCCTTTCAAAAATAAAAAAGCTCTTTTTCAAATATTTTGGGATCCTTGGTCTCAAGCAACGGGCTCTAAACGAGGGGCTGGCGGTTCACCTGCTGTCCAACGTTTAGTAGTCTGTATAGGCCCCCGTGCTGCGGTAGCCGCCTCGGGTCTTGTGCATGAGTGGACTAAAGGTCCTTTCAAAAAATTGAAAATCTTCTCAAGGTATCATTTTTCCGTTAAGTACCTCTGAAGGTCAAGCCTTCATGAACCAGAACTACGTAAGCCTTGAGTTTCCTATTGCACCGGGGAATACGTAGGAGCAGGATCAAGTCCTGTCAGGCTAACCTCCATCAATTTATTTATTTTCACTCTAATTAAAGGGATCAAACAATTTTCAAAAATCACGCACTCAGTTTAAGGGTACCGTTCTTTGGAACAGGCGAGTGGGGTGCCTAACACCTTCCCCACTCGTAATCGACCCCCGAACTTTGAATCTCATCTTCAAGTTAGGGTTTTTCCAAACTTTTTCCCTTAAATAAAAATTTGGTGGCGACTTCACACATTAATCAAATAAATTATTTTAAAAATTTTTGTGAGTTCGTCGTCTCGTTAGAATTACGGTTTTGACAATCATCTACATATGAACATCATGTATTGCATCACTTTCTAAACAAACAAGACCGTTATCCATATACTTCACATTCATCTTTGTGTACTCATAAAACAATACAACAAGTTGGCATGATATTTCTAAATAGAAACTAATCTTCTAATCCAGAATTTCTTAATGAAGTTTGATGTTACTTTCTTGGAAAAATGTAAACTTTCTCCAATAGCTTTTCCATCTTGCATTAACCATAATATTTATATTAAATCACTAATAAACTTAGTCCACTCATCCTTCTAGGTTACCTCTCAACCTTTCCTTTCCTCAAAGATTAAGTTCTAAATATTTTTAATGTAAGATTTGGTATAAAGGATTTCCACTATAGTTGGCCAAATGGCTTTTTTAGTTTTTTACTCTCTGTGTTCCTTAAATTTAATATCTTATGCACAACTTAATTAATTCAAGTTTAAGTGTTATAAGTTTTATGCTTTCCTCCTTACTCACGAATTTGAAGTTTCTTACTTATTTCTTGTTTAATTATTTGTAAACACCCAAACCAACCTACTTTTCTATTATTACCTAAGTGGTCGAACCTACATCCCTTAGTTCTAAGGTGTTATGGTTCAATTTTTCTTCCCTTAGAAGGTGATTTACACTAGTTAGGACTTAAGCTATTAATTCACCCAAACTTAGAAATTTTCGTAACCATTGTTCCTTGTCTAATAAGTATGGCTGGATTTCTCATCATCCTCTCTACGCCATGATTAATTTCTAATCACCACCTTAATCATGTTTAGGTTTATTCTTAGGTTTTAACAAGGTTTTTAACATGTTTTCACCTATTTTAACTAATATGGCCAAATGGTTACTCCACCACTTCCAAGTCTCTTCCAAATTTATAATTCTTTCCTTATACTTTATTTGACTCCTCTTTACACCTTAATTAAAATTTTAAACTTATAATTCCCTAATTACTTGGAGGGTGGTCAAATCCACTAGGAGACTAAACAAGGGTCATTTTCTCAATTTCTCCTGACTTAGCCTTTGTGTTATGGATTTTAGCACTTGGTATACGACATGTCCTTAAACCCATCATGATTTTTTCTTATTCCATAGCCTTGGTCATGGTCATGGAAGGTCTTAAGTAACTTGTTCAACTTTTAGTTTAAAATTCAACATTTGCTCTTACTACTTTTTAAGTCCAAGTCCAAGTTATGTTTATAGTTTTTGTGACATAAATTTTTATTATTTTAAGATAAATAACTTATGAGTCCAGATTTGTACTTTGATCAAAGTCCAAATTCGAGATTAAATCTTTTATGAATAAATAACTTATGAGTCCAGATCTGGAGTTTTATCAAAATTCAACTTGAAGATTAAATCTTTCAAGAATAAGTATAAACAAGCTTCCAACTTTGAACACAAAGATCTTAAAGAAAACATTTTTCAAGGAAAACAAGTGTAGATCTACTAGATATACTCCAAAAAGTATTCATACCTTAATTTTAACTCTTTAAAAACTTTCTCAAAATCCTCCAAATCTTCTCCAAAGCATCAATAATAATTTTTAAGAAATTTTAATCGATTAAATTTCTCCAAAAGTTGCTAGAAGTATTTTAATTCGTCAAAACTTCCTTTTAACTTCCAAAAATCACTAAGATGCTCCTTTTTAACCATCAAAGGTAGTTTTGAGCTCCATCAAACTCAATCAAAAGGGATCCATAAAACTTAGAGAGATATCTATCAAAAATAAGAAAATCAAACCATAAATACAAGATTAAAAGCTAAGAAAATAATATGGTAAAATCCCTAATTGTTGAACACTTTCATAATGGTGTTGGTGGGTCTTTAATGTTATCTCCCTCCTTCCTGGTGGTCCACATAAGATCTCTTAGTGATGGTGGTGGGGCGTGATGGATTTGTTTTGATTTAACTTAAACATTAAAGATGGAAGTTTAAGCTTAGTGTGAATTTTAGGATTTTGGAAATGGTTTGAATTGAGAGAATTTGTCTAAGTTTTTAGTAGGTTTAATATGGAGTAAATTATCCTTCCAAAGCCTAAGATACTATTGAGCAACTTAAGGGTAAATTGGGAATTAATTTCCCACTTAAGGATATTTTGATATGTTTGCGTGTAACTTTCATTTTCTAAAATAAATGTAAATGTAAGAAATTATCCTTTTAGGATTATTTTAATGCTAATTATTTTGAGTTTGTTACTAATCAAGATTAACTTACTCTAAACATGGTTAATTTTAATTAATCAAGATTAATTTATTTTAACTATAGTTAATTTTATCTCTCTTATTTAATATTTTTGTCCTATATGAAATTAATGAAGTGATAACTCATACGGTGAATCACCACCTCATTTTCCATTTGTTCATTTTCAGGGTCAAGGGGGGCCCACTTCCCAGCTTTTACTTTATATATTCTTGTCCTACTAGCCTACAGGATCATTTTGGTAATTTTCTAATTTTTTTTGAAAGGTTTCTAAATTATTCCTATGATCTTTCTAACATTTATTGGTTCATTCTTATGCCATTTTCTATTTTCTAGAAGCAATTTAGCCCTTATAGAAGAAAATATTTCTAAGGGTGTTTGGGCATTTTTGGAGTTTTAATATGACTTTTTCATCCTCTCTTTATTTCTGTGAGTACCAATTCCTGTCCCGGTGAAAATCTTTTCTTATTAATTAAATTATTGATGAATTAAACACATTTAGGGATCAAAAGCCCAAAATTATCAAAAGAAAAATGAAAGGGAAGGAAATACAATAAATAGATAAATAAGTAAATAGACAATATTCAGATTTAAAAATAAAAAAATAGGAATAAAAACTGAAAAAAATAAAATTTAGTTAGGTTAGTTGAGAGTTAATTATAAGGTAGTTGAACTAGAGTTAGGAGTTAACTTCAATTAGGTTAATACCACTATGGTTAAGCTAAGGGTATAAAAGGAATTTGGGAAAAAAGGAACGACTACTGGAGTTTTGGCACCAAAAATTGAAAGTTACTCGAAAAAGCAGTTTTTGAGTTCGGGCTCGAGGTCTTTTGGGTTTCTAGGAAAGCGATTCAAGCCCTGGGGACGGTGTTGGTTACAAGGGAAGAGTCTCTATACTTCTCTTGGATTCAGATTCGAGTTCAGCTGATTGAGTTCAGGGTTTTCTCTTCCCTATTGAGATTGCTAAGCCTTCCTTGTTCTGTTTCTTGTGCTTTGCATTTACAAGTAGGCTAACGTTCATTTTTTGCCCTTATATCTGTAAAATTTCATCTTGCTTAAGCTTAAAACCTTGTTTGATTTGAACCTTTGGATAGATGAAGTCCAATTCAGAATTATGGTCTGAATGGTGTGCATGAATGTATTGTTTCCATAACTGAACAAGGTCAAGTTAAAAAACTAAAATTGAACTCTGTGGCGCTGATTTTATTTTATTTGGAGAGGTTCAATGCTGGAAACATATCGTAGAGGTTATTGCTTCTACTAATTTAAGAATCAATTGGCCTAAAAACCATTAATTTCTCAATCACAGGATGTATGCCCTGTTAGGAAGCAAGAATCGGTGGTTCGTTGTTTTGTGACCTTTTTTAGATTAAATATCTGCTGGTTCAGTAAAGGTAGGTTATATTGGCAATCCTTTGGTCTTAAGGCCGAGTACTTAATGAACAATGATCCCAGTAGTATCATTTTTAGAATATGATCTGATAGAACCGTCCTACATCTAGCCTAGGGGTCTGGTCATTTGCATTAGCACCTAGATCAGCTAGCAGAAAGTCTTGGCGTCTGTAATAGAATTCCTAGTTATCTCGACCAGACCTCTGACCTAGTATAAGTTTGTCTAAGATACTGTTAAGAGAAAAGTTAGTTCTCTATCAGTCGGTGTCAATGTTTAGCTTCAAGTCTAGTATATTATCAGCCCTTGATGAGACAAGCAGAAGGGGAATATTTCTCCTGAATCAGTGAGTTAACTTCCCCTAGCAGAATTTTGAATTAGATTGATGTCCCATTTCTGCAACAACAGACTATAAATAATTCTTGTTGGTAGGTAAAGCTCCTGGTTTATGCTAAGTAGGATAGAGAATTATCAGACTTGTGAATCAGCTACACTAGTCCTAATATTGCCCAAATTCATTGTTGTTATAAACTGAGGCTGTAGGTAATAGAATCCAGCCATTTCAAATTGGCTTAAGGGGTCCTAGCAAACTAGTTTCCTTTTCCTATCAGGATCAGCTTCCTTTGTTAACCAAGAGGAATTTTTCTGGCTTCAACCTGAGGCAGATTTTAACAATTTGATCTAGCACCCTGATATGTTAAAGTGGGTTAAGTGCTAGATCCCAAAATTAATGCCATGAGGACCATGATTAGGAAAATGAGAACCATAGAAAGGGGTCAAGACCACATTGTTTTAGTGAGGTGTAGATTGGAGTTTGGGGATCTATAGGGTGTAGGTATACAGGAGCAAAACAGAAATGCAAAACCTGGTACTGACAGCTTGAGGATTGAATTTAAAGACTGTACTTAGACCAATACTTGTAAGTCTGTAAATGAAAGTGGAGAGGGATGCTGGTAGTGGTGCTTAGTTACTAAAAAAGAGAAGTCAAGTTCAGGTTGGGACCATGACGGGATCTGGAATGTGTAGGTAGAATGAAAAGACTCAGCAATGCAGAACTAGCAGGCTGATTTGGTTTGAGAAGTATGATGAACATTGCCCTGTAGGACTTGAACCTCTATCATCATAGTCAACTAGTTCAGGTACCTGACCAGCTCTTGTAGAGGCCCAAACCTGGGGTTGGAATCCTGATTGGTGGATTAAGAGAAGGCTTAGAATGTAATAAGGGTCAAAGTGAATCTGATAATCATGAGAGGTAATTCATTATCCATTCTTGGTCAAGTAAAGGCTAGGTCAGCCTATAGAAGCCTGACTTTAAGGACGGAAATTGATAGCACTTGGCACATAACCCTGAGATTAGAAGTCCAGTTTGGTCTCGGATTCCCCAAGCTGGTCCTAATCCTGATCAGGGGAGATAATACACTGCTTTTGAGTTTAATCTGAGAAATGGACTTAGAAACTGTTTTCTTTCCATAAGTCTTGGCAAATCAGGTTGTTTTCCCTATCCATGGTCCTATGACTTTCAACTGCTGTGACAGATCCTAGGCCAATACTGGGACCACTGACAGAAGCTCTTACCCTTGACCCTCTCAGTTTTGCTTCCAGTAACCACAGAGATTGGGTCCTTATCCTCATGCCTAGCTAGCTTGAGTACCAAATCAAACCACACAGTGAGTTGTTTCTGGATCAGCATTTCGTTGGCATAGATTATGCAGAAATTTGAACCCCAGTTGAAAAATAACCTCAGCAAAAGACCTTAGTGTCAGGTCCCTAATGTCATAAGTGAAATCTAGAAACAAATCAGCCTTCACTGCATAAGCCTTATGTCAGATTAGGAAGGCTGAAAGTATATCAACTTGTATGCCAGTCCTTAAATTGGTATTGAGAACCAACCAGGCGTCTCATCTTGCATAATAGTGGTAGAGTCTTGAATAGAATTAGATTTAGCAAGTAAATCCCATGAAATTGATCTCTATGTCAAGGGAATTATTCCAGAACCTGGTTCTACTAACCAGATTGAGTTAGTTCTGCAGAAAAGTGAGTAAAGTCCTGAATATTTGAACATCAGTCTCCTAAAATTGTATTAGAATTGGTATTACCTCCATTCTTAGTGTTATGTCCAAGTCCTACCTGATAGGCAGGACACCACCAAACACATGGCTTTAGTTTGAATAGGGGTCTGTAACAGATTAGGAGAAATCTTGAGAACCATGACATTTAGGAGGGTATCCCTTAGCTTTTCCTAATACAGGCAGGCTGGTATAGGCAGAAAGCCAAGAGAGGGTTATGACTAAAATGGTCTTTATGTGAACTGATAGGCTAAGGTCCTGGTAAATCTGTTCTAGAATCACATTGGCTAGTGCAGAAAACAGATCGTGCTTAGACTAGCCACAAAAATGGTTCACTGCAACCTGCCCTTGATTGGCTAAATCAGTATGTACATAGGAAGGTCTTTGCAGTTTTCGAACTTAACATGCTAGGGAAGTTTAGGAGCATGAGTCAAACTGGTTGAAGCAAAGTCAAAGTCATGCAGATGGATATCTGTCATACTGCACCAACAGGGAGGGAACCAAGTCTATAGGCTAAAGTCTAGTATCCCTGTTGAGTAAATATTGATCCTGTCCACTTCAGGTCCTGTTTTAGATTAACCAGGTCAGGACCCAATTAGGCACATAATCATCAGTTTAAGCCATATAAACCAAATCCAAAATCAACAATTTGGATAGTCAACCAGACTTCAATCTAATCAATAAATAAACTTATCCTAGACACCTGTTTGGATTTGAAATTGATTGAGCACCAAGTAAGAGTAAACTGAATAGCAGGGCTGGACCCAGGTTACAAATAGCTAAATTAGAATTCAGGAGTTTGTGAATCAGAAGTTTAGGTTTCCAATCTGAGAGTTGGAGTGAAAAATAGTCCCCATCTAATATCCAGTGAAGGTGATGCTGGAGCGAATGGGAAACCAGTACCCAGCACTTGTAAGGGATAAGGTCCACTGGGTCAGGAGGTTATGAGAAGTCTGTTACAAGTTAGGTTATATGATTACTATTAGACTGGATACTTCTGAGTTTGATCAAATAGAACACAGATCTTGGAAGCCTAAATGCCTAAGTCCTTTCTTGGGGGTAAGATAGGTTTATCATCAATAGGATCAAAGCCTGCAATGAGGGTTGGCTAGCAGCTGAAGTAGGTTTCTTTTTTTAGCTGGGAAGGAAAATGTTTGCCACTATCATGGCTAACATCAAATGGCCTGTGACAGTAAATTAGATTTGGATGGTCTGCCTTGCTCTATTTTGAATGTTTTCTTCAAGAATTGGCCCAATTTTTTTTATTTCACATTAAGAATAGGGGTCAGCCTAATGCTTTGGGTTAGTGAGTGAGTGGAGTCAAGAAGTAAATAGCCTCAACCTATAACAAAGTAGGCAGGTGCCAAGTGGTCTGGTTCCAGAATTGGAAAGTTGGATGTCTGTTTCTGGAATAAAAGATCCATTTTTAGGAATAGGCCTGAGGCTCGAAAACTAGTTGGTAGCCTCCAACATCTGGTCTTAATTCCTAAATCTAGTTTCAGTTAGAATCTAGAAGAATATCCAGCAATTTCCTTGAACCTAGTCATTGAGATAAGCCTAGAAGTTGTGTACTCCCTATAGTCAATTAAAACACACATCCATAGTTCTTTCTATCCTTAAATTTAGGCCACAATTCTGGTAAGTCTGTTATAGAACCGCACGGGCCAATATACAAATAGCAGTTTTGACCAGGACCAGGGTAGTGAATGCTAGATCAGAATTAAGTCCCAGGATTGGGGAACAGGTAAGAGGGCCTATGCAATAAAATAGTAAAGAGCTAAGGGCATAAAGCTAACAGCATCAACCTAAAAGTTTGGTTTAGAATCATACTTGTAGAAACCTTTTTCTTGGATTTGCAGTTTTAAGAATCAAGTTTTGAGTTTAGACCAGTAATAAACACCCAGAAACTTTCCAAGCTCCCAGTATGTACGCTCTAAGCCTTCATTCTTCATACTTTAAGCATTAGTTAAATTGGTCCTAATAAAAATCATAATAATAAATTCTGCCATCTCTGTGAACAATTGCTGTACCTAAATTATGCAGTATGAATCTGTCATCACAGTAACAAAATCCCAGGGAGAAAACTGGTCTTAGGTCCTGATGAAATTGATAGCTAGATCAGTCCAGTGCTTGCTAAAAATGCATCCAGTCCTTTTTACAATGTTAGCAATAACTATAAGGCTGGACAGTCTTCCCCCAATGACTTGCACCATTAGATTTAACAGCAAGTTGACCAGGAGCCTAAAATATGGTTGGTATATCTCTAAAACAGAAGTTATTGAATGACTATACTGATCATGAGGCATTCTCAACAACAATTTTAACTCTTAAGAAATGATGTGCTAGAGGAAAGAATGGTAGTTGGAACTCTACTGAAAAGTTTAACAAAAGGACTGAAATTAGTTAATAAAACCCTTATTCTTATACCAACTAGGAGTTAGTCAGCCAATGATCTAATTAAAACCAACCAACTAACATAAAAGCTATATACTTCGGGATTTGAAATTGTGCATTGTTAGTCCTAAATTTGGTTTATATCTAAACTGGAATTTTGAAAATTTATAGCAGCAAACCAGTAAGGGCCCTTATCCCTATAAAAGGCCAGATATATACTCAATCTTGAATAAATTGACTATTGTTTGGCCTGCAAAAAAGAATGGCTGCAGGTTTAAACATCATGATTGCAGGTACAAGGGCATCTTGGATAAACTTGAAAGGCTAAGAAGAGTCATAGGTCTTGCACAAAACAAAATGATGGAGAATGTATTATCATTGTACCTTGTCTTTCTTGTTTTACTATGCGTTCGTCTCAAATTCTCTTTTTACAAATTATTCCAACGTCTGTTTTCCAAAACTCTTCCTTTCTTCTCAAAACGTCTATTTTTAATTTTCCTCACATTGTGCAACAAATTCTAGCATGGGCAAGTAGCGTTCTCTCCTGTTACGTGTTCTAATCCGAGCTATTTCAAATACGACTTACGACGATTTGAATTATGCAAGCACGTCTGTTTTCCAAAACTCTTCCTTTCTTCTCAAAACGTCTGTTTTTAATTTTCCTCAGATTGTGCAACGGATTCTAGCACGGGCAAGTAGCGTTCTCTATTGTTACGTGTTCTAATCCGTGCTAATTCAAATACGGCTTACAACGATTTGAATTATGCAAGCACGTCTATTTTCCAAAACTCTTCCTTTTTTTTCAAAACGTCTGTTTTTAATTTTCCTCAGATTGTGCAACGGATTCTAATACGGGCAAGTAGCGTTCTCTACTGTTGCGTGTTCTAATCCGTGCTAATTCAAATACGGCTTACGACAATTTGGATTATGCAAGCGCGTCTGTTTTCTAAAACTCTTCCTTTCTTCTCAAAACGTCTATTTTAATTTTCCTCAGATTGTGCAACGGATTCTAATACAGGTAAGTAGCGTTCTCTACTGTTGCATGTTCTAATCCGTGCTAATTCAAATACGGCTGACGACGATTTGAATTATGCAAGCATGTCTGTTTTCCAAAACTCTTCCTTTTTTCAAAACGTCTATTTTTTTTAATTTTCCTCAGATTGTGCAATGGATTCTGATACGGGCAAGTAGCGTTCTCTATTGTTACGTGTTCTAATCCGTGCTAATTCAAATTTAGCTTACAACGATTTGAATTATGCAAGCCCGTCTGTTTTCCAAAACTATTCCTTCTTTTTAAAACGTCTGCTTTTTTAATTTTCCTCAGATTGTGCAACGAATTCTAATGCGAGCAAGTAGCGTTCTCTACTGCTTTGTGTTCTAATTCGTGCA
Source organism: Canavalia gladiata (assembly GCA_037954105.1). Lineage (NCBI taxonomy): Eukaryota > Viridiplantae > Streptophyta > Magnoliopsida > Fabales > Fabaceae > Canavalia > Canavalia gladiata. The sequence continues at coordinate 33,098,446 of CM075660.1, forward strand.
AATTCAAACACGGCTTACGACAGTTTGAATTTTGCAAGCATGTTCATTTCCTAATCCTCTGTTCATTTGCTAATCTCCAAGAGATCAAGTATCTTAACCAGAACTACGTAGCCTTGAGTTTCCCATTGCACCTGGGAATATGTAGGAGCAGGATCAAGTCCTGTCGGGCTATTTTCTATAAACCTCTTTATTTTCTATTCTATTTTAAGGGATCAAACAGTTTTCAAAATATCACACACTCAGTTTAAGGGTACCGTTCTTTGGAACGGGCGAGTAGGGTGCGTAATACCTTCCTTACTCGTAACCGACTCCCGAACCTAGATTTCTTCCTCAAGTTAGGGTTTTTCCAAATGTTTTCTCTTAAAATAAAATTTGGTGGCGGCTCCACAATCCATAAATATTCTTTGTAAAATTTGGCGAGTTCGTCGTCTCGTCGTAATTACGGTTATGACAGATGGTGACTCCACTGGGGATACTTTAGAGATCAAGCCCGACTATGATTGAGTGTGCATGCTATATTGATCCTTGTGCTAATTATTTGCTCATGTATTTATTTGATTATTTGCTATCCCACCCTAGGATAGATGATTTTTAAATTGCTATATGTACTTGTTACAATTTCCCCAATTGCAGGTAACTCAAACCACCAACAGCTATAAGAGGTTTGTATGCCCTCCGCACACACCGCATATATGCATATGAAGATGAGAGGGGCCTTACACCCGGGTCTGAGAACAAGTCAGGAATAGAGGGATCTAGTGGTGTCACTTGGGATGCACGTCCCGTTTAGCTATCACGAAAATCCCAGCTAGAGTGCGTCCTTTCCTAGTACCCTGTGACTAGTAGCATTCTCTACGGTTGCAGTAAGTACTAAGAATTAGAACTTGGCTCTAGTGACCGTTATCCCATAGGTTTATGGCTAACCCTTGGTCAGAAGCAAACTAGATATCCTAGATCCATAGGACAGGTAACCTTGGAATAGGACCTGCGGAGGGCACTTTCCTGTTATAATGCTGATAATTGGTTCATGAAAATATTGTTTAAAAAGTGTTTTGAGAAAGTAAGTACGTTAAATGAAAAAGAGAAAGAGGAAAAAGAAAAAGTAAGGGAAAAGCAAAAGAAAAGAGGAAAAAGAAAAGGTAAGGAAAAAAAAACAAAAAAAGAAGAAGAAGAGGAGAGGAAAATGAAAAAAAAAACCAAATAAAAGAGACTGAAAAAAGGATGTGGAGAGAGAGAAGGGGGTCAGTGCTGGGCTTTTAAGGACCAAAAATACGAAATAAGATAAAAGCTCCAAGGGAACAACATTCCTTCAAAATACTTTGTACCATGCATTATTGCTTCTTTATCATGCATTGGATTATTCATTCATATAACTGACTTGTTTTATTTGTTGGTTTTTCTTTCTGTTTTTTTCCTTTTTAAGGGGATCAGATTCTGGTTAAATATCCGAAGAAGGTGAAATGGAAATTAATGTGGGATCAGAATTGAGAAAGAAAAGAAGGATTGGGGCCAAGATGACTGACCTGTCCAGTTTAGACTCTTTTGCCAGAAAGTTACAAACGATACAAAAGATGGCCTTTGTCAAGAGATACGGAAACATACTGAAGTTGCTAGAGGTGAAAGTGAAAGAGGAAGCTATTACTGCTATGGTGCAATATTATGATCCTCTCCTGAGGTGCTTTACGTTTGCGGATTTTCAGTTGGCCCCGATGTTAGAAGAATACGAACAGATCATAGGCTCGTCCCTAGAGGGAAGTAAGCCATACAACCACTTGGAGCATAGCGCTTCCTTCAGGGCGGTAGCTCAATCTATAGGATTGCAAGAAAACCACTTCATTACCGATTTCCAAGAAAGAAATCATACTAGGGGTTTTACAAGGGAATTCCTGGAGAACTATCTGCAGTACCTGGTAGATAATAACAGCTAGGATGTTTTCATGGATGTACTTGCCTTGGGCATTTATGGCTTAGTGTTGTTTCCCCAGGTTGATGACTTCATTGACATGCCAGCCATTGGTGCTTTCTTATCTCGGAAAAACAGGTCTGAGAATCCGGTTACCGCTCTACTGGAAAACACCTACTGTGCTCTAAATTTTTGCTATGAAAAGAAAAAGAGGAAGATAACATGCTGCTTACCAATACTTTATATCTGGATTACAGCACATGTGTTCAAAAGGGAAGTTAAAGTCCAATGCCCGATCTCAGATTTACTATGCTACCAGATTAGAAGCATGATAGGCAGGGAATGGGCAGAACATTTGGCTGGTTTGACAGAGGAAACGATTAGATGGCAGCCAGCTTGGCAACAAAGGGCAACGATCATCTATCATTGCAAGGGTTTCCCCAATGTCCCTCTAATGTGAATAAGGGGTTGTATCAGCTATAATCCCATACTGGGGCAATGCCAGTTAGCTTATCCTATTCGAAGTCCTCCAGCCCAAGAGCTACTGACCCCTATTACCGTATACTATGAAGGAGACTTCGCGGAACCTCTTCGAAAGGTACGAGAAGCTTGGGAAGTGGTCACCCGAAAAGGAAAAGAGTTAGGAGTCAGAAGTCACGTGGCAAAAGAAGAATACCGGCAGTGGGTAAGGGAGCGGGTGCAACAAATCAAGTTACCTTTCAAACCGCAAGTTGTAGCTTCAGGAAGTCAACCGTTGCCTGAAACGTTCGAAGACGAGGCCGTCAAAGAGTTAAAAGTAAAACTGGAGAGCATGACTATTAAAAACAACAGGTTGGAAGAAGAGCTGTTAAGAGCACAACAAGAAGTTTCCGCACTCAAGAGGGATGGCCAAGAAAAAGATGCCGCCTTGGAGGGAATCTGTCAACAGCAAAAGTCCGAGCGAGAGCATGCAGCTAGAGTCCACATGAGTCTTCAAGCTGCTAATAAAGAGCTAGGGAAGAGAGCATAAGAAAGAGATGTGGCCCTCCAAGAAAATCAGAGGATGAGGGATGTTGTTGAACAAATGAGGAGCCGAATTCGCCAAGTTAGAGCGGAGAAAGATCAAGCTCTGGGGGAAAGGGATGGAGAATTGGCAGAGAAAAACCGAATGATTGACGAAAGGAATGAGTTACGCCAACGGGTAGAAGAGTTAAAGCAACAAATAGAGAACCTGTTAGTGGCATGTGAAAATGAGGTGAACGAGGAAAAATGGAATGTCATTGAAGTCATTAGGATGCAGCAAAGAGGGATAAGTGATTTGCAAGACGAAATGAAATGGTATCAAGACACAGCAGATCATTGGACTAGATGTTTTGGGAGGTTAGCTAGCTTGGCTAACACTGCTATCGCTGAAGTCCCTCAGTTGCTCAAAAGAGTGGAAGCTTCACTACTTCCACTCCATACGCCGGCTGAAGTGAAAGAACTTATCCATTTTTGTAAAGAGTTAATCATGAGAATGAACCGATATGTTGCTTTAGTTGAAAAAGAAGAAAAGGATGTACCGTGAATATTATGAATAAAGAATATACTTCTTTCTACAATTCCTGATGTTGCATTAATTTCCATTTCATACTCCATCTAACAAGCGCGCTCATCCAATAGCAAAATTTATCGAGATATCTGATCCCCGATGTTTAATCTATGCTTCAAAATTTAAGATTGTTTTCTTTATTACTAATTAATAAATATTGAATTTACAGAAAACAAAATAGTGGATTCACGCATTCCCCAGCATCCCTATAGCACACATTCAAAGACGAAAATGATGAATGAGCTAGAAGCACAAAATGAAGAGCTACGCAATGAGGTTGCTGACCTGAGGGATCAGCTGGCTAGAGTCATGAAGCTGCTAGAGAAGAATGCAGAGGGACCCTTTGGGGCAGAGATGGCAGCAGTGACTGACACACCAGGCCCTGTTTAGGTGGTTACTAATCGTGAGTGGCCTCCTTGTGGGATACCACCGGGGTTTGCACCTTCGTTTGGTCAAAACCCTCAGCCAGCACAGGGTGTTCCTACAAATACTGCTGAAAATCCTCTCACTCACACCCAATACCCAAACAATCCTATTGCCTACCCACCACACATAAATCCACCAACCACTTACCATACAAATCCTATCTCCTACCCACCACATACAAATCCACCAACCACCTACAACACAAATCCTACTGCTTATCCTCCACATACAAGTCCTTTTGCTTCTTACCCACAAAAGACTAATCCCAACTACACACACATGAATACTACCACCTTTGAGAATCCTACCAATTCCATCCCCATGACTACTTACCCACTAAACCCACAACAACCACCTTTCCCTCTACAAAACACTTATGGCCAGACTATCCGACCCGGTGGGCATCATACAGTTGGGCCAGTAGTGAATGAACAGTGGCTAAATACCCCTGGTCAAGAGACACCTCTCAGTGGTAGATGGCAACACCTAGAAGAGAGAGTCAGGGCCATTAAAGGCAGTGGCTATGGGCTAGTAGACGCTTCTGAGCTGTGCCTAGTCCCCGACGTGATAATCCCACCCAAGTTCAAGATGCCTGAGTTTGAAAAATATATAGGAACGAGATGCCCTTGAAGTCATTTGACGATGTTCTGTAGAAAGATGGCTTCGCATGCGCATAATGATAAACTCCTGATCCATTGTTTCTAGGATAGCCTTATAGGAGCTGCAGCCAACTGGTATACGCAGTTGGAGCAAACCCATGTTCGATCGTGGAAAGACTTGGCAGATGCCTTCCTTAGGCAATACAAATATAAAATAGAGATGGCACCCGATCAGTCTCAGTTGCAAAATATGATCAAAAAGGAAGATGAGACCTTTAAAGAGTATGCTCAACGTTGGAGGGAGTTGGCAGCTCAAGTCCAACCTCCTCTATTTGAAAGAGAGATGATAGGGATGTTTATGGACACTCTCCCTGCGCCATTTTATGATAAGATGGTGGGTAGTGTTTCGGCTAATTTCTCTGATATGGTATTAATCGGAGAGCGAATTGAAAGCGGCTTGCGACGTGGAAGAACCGTACATAACACGGTTGGCAACGTAAATGTGAAGAAGCCAACCAACAATTCTTGGAAAAAGAAAGGAGGGGAGGCCCACCACGTCACATTTGATCCAAACCGCCCCACATCCACACCACCTAGTTATCAAGTGCCTTACCAGCCTCAGTACACACCATACCCTCCGATGGTGGCCGCTTCCCAACCCAACTACCAACCACCCTACATACCTCCTACATCTTTCCAGCAACCAACCCCATTCATGACCCAACCACAACCAACCATACCCCAACCTCCACAAAAAGCCTGGAATCAAAATCCTGGCCCAAACACTAACCAAACCCAAAGAAAGCCAAATAGTGAAAGGAAAGTTATACACTTTGACCCGATTCCTATGAGCTATACCGAGCTCTTACCTCGCCTAATACAAAACTTATTAATCGCACCATGTCCTATGAAGCCTTTAGAGCCACCATTTCCCAAGTGGTATGACCCAGCTGCTAAATGTGATTATCATGCTGGGGCTGTGGGACATTCCACTGAAAATTGTCAAGGACTAAAGCATAAGGTACAGAACTTGATAAATGCTAAATGGCTGAACTTTGAGAAGGATGCTCCTAATGTAGGAAATAATCCTTTGCCAAATCATGGAGGGCCAGCTGTGAATTGCTTAGAAGTGGAATTCGAGGTGAATATGCTTAATGAGGCCTTCCTCGGTCGTCCAAGGCCTCTAGTTATCAGGTATTCTGAAGAGTTGGCTGTCCCAACACCAAATGGTTTGAGGCCGATTACTATTAAAGTGCCAGGGCCATTCCCATACAAAAGCAATAAGGAGGTACCTTGGAAATATGATGTTGAGGTATCTGGAGGCAAGGCCGAAGAAGAGAGAATTGAAGTCACCACTAGTGCAGTTACTGATGTGGTGAATATAGCCGGAGTTGGAGGTATGACCCGGAGTGGTCGCATCTATACCCCTATGGAAGAAAGGAGAGGGCGGCCCTGTGGTGAAGCAATATTGGCAGGCCCAGAACCGGAAGCCAGTAAGGAAGAGGAAAGAAGAGAACTGAAAAAGCCTGTTTCTGAAGAAGATGCCTGCGAATTTCTAAGGATGATCAGGAAAAGTGAATATACGGTAATTGAACAATTGAACCGTATACCAGCTAAAATTTCCTTATTGGCGTTGATGATGAATTCCGAGCCCTATCGGAAGGTGTTACTGAAAATACTCAACGAGGCACATATGGTACATAGTTGTCAGTGGAGAAGTTTGAAGGGATCGCGAATAATATAACCGCCAACAACTTCCTCATCTTCATTGATAGCGAAATCCCAGAAGAGAGGGCTGGGCATAACAAAGCACTGCACATATCAGTGAAATGTAGGGACCATATCCTAGCTCGGGTCTTGATAGACAACGGTTCCTCTTTAAATGTGATGCCTAAAATGACCTTGTGTAAGTTACCCTATGAAACATCCCACCTAAGGCAAAGTTCAATGGTGGTTAGGGCCTTTGATGGATCTCGAAGGGAAGTCATTGGAGAAATTGATTTGCCGGTACAGATTGGCCCGGTTATTTTTTAGGTGACCTTCCAGGTGATGGACATCTTGCCTGCATACAGTTAACTCCTGGGAAGGCCATGGATTCACTCTGCTAGAGCAGTGACATCCACCCTTCATCAAAGGCTAAAATTCATTGTAGACGATAGGCTGATAATTGTCTCTACTGAAGAGGACTTTTTGGTCAGTAAACCCACCAATCCTCCTTATATCGAGGCTGCTGAAGAAGCCTTGGAAACTCACTTCCAGGCTTTAGAAATTGCTAATGTTACTACTGTTAAGGAGGGAGAAGTAGTGGACCAACATCAGCCCCCAAAAGCTTTGTTAATGATGGCTAAAATAATGCTGAAAAATGGATTTCAGCCCGGAGACAAACTGGGGCAAAACAACGGTGGATTAACCCAGCCTTTGCAGCTGATTAAGAACAAGCATAGGTTCGGGTTAGGGTATAAACCCACTGAGGAGGAAAAGATAAGGCTTAAGGAAGATATAGAAGAAAAAAGGCAGGCTAGACTAGAAAAGCGAAAGCCCCAAATAAAGAGGGTCCCTCTGCGCCACATCTCAGAAAGTTTTTGGAGTGCCGGGTTCGAGACTCCAGATATGATAGCGGTTGTTGATAAAGAAGAGCTGCTCAACATGGATGACCTGGTGATAGCTTGCCCACCGGGACATGAACTAAACAATTGGGAAACCATCGAGCTTCCTGTGATTTTAAATTCAGTCTACATGTAATTTTTAATTGCTGTGAAATTTTGTAAATGAACAATATTTTGTACATATGTTTGATAAATAAATACCACTGAATTCTTTCAGAAATATTCTCTTCCTTCCTCCAATACATCCATATATCTTATCCTTTTTGCATATTTGCAGACCCGAAAACAACTTGCCTAATGACGATCACGTTAGTATTGTATTGAGTAATTTTGACTGTCTTGTTAATCAAGCGGATGAGGAAACAAAATCTAAATGCGAGCCCTCTGGGGAACTACTAAGGTTGGTTGAGCGAGAATCTAAGTTGATACAACCTCACCAAGAGTCTGTCGAATTACTAAATCTGGGGACTGATGGGGATAAAAAAGAGGTGAAGATAGGTGCGTTCAAAAACCGTTCTCGATTAGTGTCACTATTACATGAATATAGCGACATTTTTGCTTGGTCGTATCAAGATATGCCAGGATTAGACACATCGATTGTAGAACATAAGTTGCCTCTAAAGCCTGACTGCCCACCGGTGAAGCAGAAGTTGAGAAGAATGAAGCCAGAGATGTCCCTAAAAATTCGAGAAGAGGTGAAAAAACAGTTTGATGCGGGTTTTCTGGCCGTAGCAAAATACCCAGAGTGGGTCGCAAATATAGTACCGGTACCCAAGAAAGATGGAAAGGTGCGAATGTGTGTAGACTTCAGGAACCTAAATAGGACCAGTCCAAAAGACGACTTCCCTCTGCCTCACATAGACGTATTAGTTGATAATACTGCCCAGTTCTCCTATTTTTCATTTATGGACGGTTTCTCTGGATATAATCAAATCAAGATGGCTGACGAGGATATGGAGAAAACCACCTTTATTACAGCTTGGGGAACTTTCTGTTACAAAGTCATGCCTTTTGGGTTGAAAAACGCTGGGGCAACATATCAGAGAGCCATGGTGACATTATTCCATGACATGATCCACAAGGAGATCGAGGTATATGTGGATGATATGATCACCAAGTCAAGAATTGAGGAGGATCACCTCGATAATCTGCAAAAACTATTTGAACGTCTTTGAAAGTTCAAGTTGAGAATGAACCCAGCTAAGTGCACTTTCGGTGTGAAGTCAGGGAAGCTGCTAGGCTTCATTGTTAGTGAAAGGGGGATTGAGGTTGATCCTGATAAAGTCCGTGCAATTTTGGATATGCCAGCCCCAAAAACAGAAAAGGAAGTACGAGGGTTTCTCGGAAGGCTAAACTACATCGCTAGGTTCATTTTCCAGTTGACAGCTACATGTGAACCGATTTTCAAACTCTTGCGCAAGAATCAGCCCATCAATTGGAATGAGGATTGCCAAGAAGCCTTTGAAAAGATTAAGCTTTATCTGCAAGACCCTCCAGTTCTAGTCCCTCCAGTCCTAGGGAGACCATTAATTCTATACTTGACAGTGATGGGTAACACCATGGGATGTATGCTCGGTCAACAAGATGCATCCAGAAAGAAAGAGCATGCCATTTACTATCTGAGCAAAAAGTTCACTAACTATGAGGCAAAATATTATTTGTTAGAACAAACCTGTTGCGCATTGGCATGGGTTGCTCATCGTTTAAGACAGTACATGTTGAGCTATACCACCTGGTTGATCTCTAGGATGGATCCGATTAAGTACATCTTTGAGAAATCCGCTTTGTCCGGACGGATTTCCAGATGGCAGGTTCTGTTATCAGAATACGATATCATGTACGTTACACAAAAGGCAATTAAGGGCAGTGCACTTGTAGATTACTTGGCTCAACAACCTCTAAATGATTACCAGCCGATGAGGCAAGGGTTTCCGGATGAGGATTTGATGGCAGTATTTGGTGAGCCGGAACAGGAAGTAAAAGAGAAGTGGGTGATGTTGTTTGATGGGGCATCCAACATGATGGGTCATAGCATAGGAGCCATATTAATTTCCCCAGAAGGACAATATGTACCTATCATAGCTAGATTAGGCTTCGATTGTACTAATAATGTGGCTGAATACGAAGCCTGTATCATGGGAATACAAGCAGCAATCGATGCTAACGTCAAAAGCTTAGAGGCTATGGTGATTCAGCTCTAGTTATCCATCTGGTTAAAGGTGAATGGGAAACTCGAGATGCAAAGTTGATCCCATACCAAGCTTATATTCAGGAATTGTTGGAGCACTTTGAGGATGTCACTTTTGCACATACACCTCGAGAGGACAATCAGTTGGCTGACGCCCTAGCCACCCTCTCGTCCATCTTTTGAATAGGTAGAGAGGAGGATATGCCCCTTATCCAGATTCAACGCCAAGATCGACAAGCCTTTTGCCAGTCGGTGGAAGAAGAACAGGATGGGCAACCATGGTATCATGATATCCGATGTTTTCTGAGAAACAAGGAATATCCCGATCATGCCTCATAAAATGACAAAAGAACTCTGAGGAGATTAGCTGCCAGTTTCTTTCTCGATAGAGAAGTTTTATATAAAAGAAATCATGATATGGTCCTGCTCAGGTGCGTAGACACGGCCGAGGCTAGCAAAATTGTGAAAGAAGTCCATGAGGGATCTTTTGGTGCCCATGCTAACGGACACGCGATGGCAAGAAAAATCCTCAGAGCAGGATACTACTGGTTGACTATGGAGGCTGATTGCTATAAGTATGTTAAGACTTGCCATAAATTCCAGGTATACGCCGACAATATCCACGTACCGCCCACGTCTTTGAATGTATTATCTTCACCATGGCCATTCGCCATGTGGGGGATGGATGTTATTGGACCAATCGAGCCTAAGGCGTCCAACGGGCATCGCTTCATATTGGTTACCATTGACTATTTCACCAAGTGGGTCGAGGCTGCTTCCTACATCAGCGTGACTCAGAGTGTAGTGGTAAAGTTCGTAAAGAAGGAATTGATTTGCCGGTATAGGTTACCCAACAAAATTATCACAGATAATGGTACCAATTTGAATAATAAAATGATGAAGGAATTGTGTGACCAGTTCAAGATCCAGCATCATAATTCCTCCCTGTACAGGCCAAAGATGAATGAAGCGGTGGAGGCGGCTAATAAAAACATCAAGAAAATCATCCAAAAGATGGTGCTCACATATAAAGATTGGCATGAGATGCTTCCCTATGCCCTCCACACGTATTGTACTTCGATTCGTACCTCTACTGGGGCAACTCCATTCTCGCTCGTTTATGGAATGGAGGTTGTCCTTCCTATTGAAGTAGAGATCCCTTCGTTAAGGGTGTTAATGGACGCGAAGTTGGAAGAGGCAGAGTGGGTGCAAGCCCGGGTTGATCAGTTAAATCTGGTTGATGAAAAAAGATTGGTGGCGTTGTGTCATGGACAACTATATTAGAAAAGAATGAAAAAAGCATTCGAAAAGAAAGTACGTCACCGAGCATTTCATGAAGGAGATTTGGTTCTCAAAAAGTTATTACCTATGCAGAAAGCGCTACAAGGGAAGTGGGCCCCAAATTATCACGGGCCATATGTAGTTAAGAAGGCTTTCTCAGGAGGACGTTGATTTTAACTGATATGGATGGGAATGACCTGGCAAATCCAACCAATGCTGACGCTGTAAAAAAGTATTACGCTTAATAAAAGCCCGCTAGGTCGAAAACCTGCAAGGGCGATCTAGGCAAAAGTTAGGGCATCCAAAAGGCCCGCTAGGTCAAAAACTCGCAAGGGTGACCTAGGCAAAAGTTTGGGGCATCCAAAAAGCCCGCTGGGTCGAAAACCCGCAAGGGTGACCTAGGAAAAAGTTACGGCATCCAAAAGCCCGCTAGGTTGAAAACTCGCAAGGGTAACCTAGGAAAAAGTTAGGGCATTCAAAAAGCCCGCTAGGTTGAAGACCCGCAAAGGCGACCTAGGCAAAAATTAGGGCATCCAAAAAGCCCACTGGGTCGAAAACTCGTAAGGGCGACCTAGGCAAAAATTGCGGCATCCAAAAAGCCCGCTGGGTGAACAACCCATAAGGGCGACCGAGACAAAAGTTAGGGCATCCAAAAGCCCGCTAGGTTGAAAACCTGCAAAGGCAACCTAGGAAAAAGTTAGGGCATCCAAAAAGCTCGCTAGGTCGGAAAACCGCAACGGCGACCTAGGCAAAAGTTAGGGCATCAAAAGCCCGCTATGTTGAAAACCCGCAAGGGCGACCTAGGCAAATGTTAAGGCATAAAAAATGCGCTAGGTTGAAAACCCGCAAGAGTGACCTAAACAAACGTAAGAAAAATTCTTATCATTACAAGATGATCCTCAGGAATGAGTGGGAAGAGGAATGTGATACTGGGGCAAATTGATGAAAGGGCAAGGAACGGATAAAGGTGAAATAGGCCAACATTGGAATCAGTTTGGAGCTGATCGGAACAAGACTGGGCTGATACTAGGGAAAAATTTTGATTGGGCTAATACTGGGGCAAAATTTTGTTTCGTAATAAGCATGGGCGATAAGGCAGGAAAGGTTATGAAATACAATACTAGCACTGGTCATCTCGAAGGCACAAAACCATCCAAAATTCCACCCCCAAATACATACTCTTCTAATTCTTCATTCTTTTTACCTTTGAAGTTTGGCCATTTTATTGGTTCAGTTGTACTTTTTGATCAAGCATATATACAGAATTAAGTGTATCACAACAATTATTAAATACTAAGACTGCTTAAATCATAGTTAGATCGAAAATTTCGCAATTGATGGTCATCTAATAACGTGAATGATTCCTCTCTACAGAATAGGCAGTGTGATACACAATGTTTGCCAACGAGATAAAAAATGGAAGGCCAATCGCAGGCTCTAGCTCATTCTAAGGGTCATAAGAATCATGCTATAGGGAAGCCGTGAATTCAAAGTCCGCATCATAAATAAAGATCAAAATCTTTTCAATCAAGTTTTCATTGCATTTTATTTTCTGCATTCTGGCCTATCACATCAGGCCCTGCATGTTTAAATTTCTGTTCAGCCTATCACATCAGGCACTGCATTTTATTTTCTGCATTTTGGCCTATCCCATCAAGCCTTGCATGTTTAAATTTCTGCTCAGCCTATCACATCAGGCGCTGCATTTTAATTTTCTGCATTTCGGCCTATCACATCAGACCCTGCATGTTTAAATTTTGTTTAGCTTGTCACATCAGGCATTGCATTTTTTTCTCCATATTTGAGCTTATCATGTTAGTTCCTATAGGTTAATGTTTTCACCTAATCTACCATACTCCAGCTAAACAAGTCCAAATGTTCTTCTATTTATCCCATTACCAATCAAGGCCAGACAGAATTGGCTCACGTCTTTACTCATTCCTTACTTGGATAATTCAAGAAGTATTCTCTCATTATCTAGAAAAAACTGAGTAAAGAGGGGCAAACTGTGAGTACCAATTCCTGTCCGGGTGAAAATATTTTCTTATTAATTAAATTATTGATGAATTAAACACATTTCGGGATCAAAAGCCCAAAATTATCAAAAGAAAAAAGAGAGGGAAGGAAATACAATAAACAGATAAATAAGTAAATAGACAATATTCAGATTTAAAAATAAAAAAAATAGGAATAAAAACTGAAAAAATAAAATTTAGTTAGGTTAGTTGAGAGTTAGTTATAAGGTAGTTGGACTAGAGTTAGGAGTTAACTTCAATTAGGTTAATACCACTATGGTTATGTTAGGGGTATAAAAGGAATTTGGGAAAAAAGGAACGACTACTGGAGTTTTGGCACCAAAAATTGAAAGTTACTCGGAAAAGCGGTTTTTGAGTTCGGGCTTGAGGTCTTTTGGGTTTCTGGGAAAGCGATTCAAGCCCCAGGGACGGTGTTGGTTACAAGGGAAGAGTCTCTATACTTCTCTTGGATTCGGATTCGAGTTCAGCTGATTGAGTTCAGGGTTTTCTCTTCCCTATTGAGATTGCTAAGCCTTCCTTGTTCTGTTTCTTGTGCTCCGCATTTACAGGTAGGCTCACGTTCATTGTTTTGCCCTTATATCTGTAAAATTTCATCTTGCTTAAGCTTAAAACCTTGTTTGAATTGAACCTTTGGATAGATGAAGTCCAATTCAGAATTATGGTCTGAATTGTGTGCATGAATGTATTGTTTCCATAACTGAACAAGGTCAAGTTAAAAAACTAAAATTGAACTCTGTGGCGCTGATTTTATTTTATTTGGAGAGGTTCAATGCTGGAAACATATCGTACAGGTTATTGCTTCTGCTAATTTGAGAATCAATTGGCCTAAAAACCATTAATTTCTCAATCACAGGATGTATGCCCTGTTAGGAAGCAAGAATCGGTGGTTCGTTGTTCTGTGACCTTTTTTAGATTAAATATTTGCTGGTTCAGTAAAGGTAGGTTATATTGGCAATCCTTTGGTCTTAAGGCCGAGTACTTAATGAACAATGATCCCAGTAGTATCATTTTCAGAATATGATCTGATAGAACCGTCCTACATCCAGCCTAGGGGTCTGGTCGTTTGCATTAGCGCCTAGATCAGCTAGCAGAAAGTCTTGGCGTTTGTAATAGAATTCCTGGTTATCTCGACCAGACCTCTGACCTAGTATAGGTTTGTCTAAGATACTGTCAAGAGAAAAGTTATTTCTCTATCAGTCGGTGTCAATGTTTAGCTTCAAGTCTAGTATAATATCAACCCTTGATGAGACAAGCAGAAGGGGAATATTTCTCTTGAATCAGTGAGTTAACTTCCCCTAGCAGAATTTTGAATTAGATTGATGTCCCAGTTCTGCAACAAAAGACTATAAATAATTCTTGTTGGTAGGTAAAGCTCCTGGTTTATGCTAAGTAGGACAGAGAATTATCAGACTTGTCGCTCCTTGCCATTATTCAGGGTAGCTACTGAACCTTATGATCATGCACTTTGGGCTATGTTTGGACATAAGGAAGGTCGTAGACCAGAGAATAGGGATACCTTGTAAGTTTAGTAGGGTAGAAGGATTATGTTTTGGATTCATTCCTATAAGTGCCACTAGAAGGAATCTGTGAAAAGCCTTGAATCAAATTCAGGCTATGAATCAGCCACACCAGTCCTAATATTTCCCGAATTCATTGTTGTTATAAACTGACGCTGTAGGTAATAGAATCCAGCCATTTCAAATTGGCTTAAGGGGTCCTAGCAAAGCAGTTTCCTTTGCCTATCAGGATCAGCTTCCTTTGTTAACCAAGAGGACTTTTTCTGGCTTCAACCTGAGGCAGATTTTAAGAATTTGATCTAGCACCCTGATATGTTAAAGTGGGTTAAGTGCTAGATCCCAAAACTAATGCCATGAGGACCATGATTAGGAAAATGAGAACCAAAGAAAGGGGTCAGGACCACATTGTTATAGTTAGGTGTAGATTGGAGTTTGGGGATCTGTAGGGTGTAGGTATACAGGAGCAAAACAGAAATGCAAAACCTGGTACTGACAACTTGAGGATTGAATTTAAAGACTATACTTAGACCAATACTTGTAAGTCTATAAATGAAAGTGGAGAGGATGCTGGTAGTGGTGCTTAGTTACTAAAAAAGAGAAGTCAAGTTCAGGTTGGGACCATGATGGGATCTGGAATGTGTAGGTAGAATGAAAAGACTCAGCAATGCAGAACTAGCAGGCTGATCTGGTTTGAGAAGTATCATGAACATTGCCCTGTAGGATTTGAACCTTTATCATCATAGTCAACTAGCTCAGGTACTTGACCAGCTCCTATAGAGGCCCAAACCTGGGGTTGGAATCCTGATTGGTGGATTAAGAGAAGGACTAGAATGTAATAAGGGTCAAAGTGAATCTAATAATCATGAGAGGTAATTCATTATCCATTCTTGGTCAAGTAAAGGCTAGGTCAGCCTATAGAAGCCTGACTTTAAGGACAGAAGCTGATAGCACTGAGTTGGCACACAACCCTGAGATTAGAAGTCCAGTTTGGGCTCGGATTCCCCAAGCTGGTCCCAATGCTGATCAGGGGAGGTAATACACTGCTTTTGAGCTTAATCTGAGAAATGGACTTAGAAACTGTTTTCTTTCCATAAGTCTTGGCAAATCAGGTTGTTTTCCCTATCCATGGTCCTATGACTTTGTACTGCTGCGACAGATCAAGGCCAATACTAGGACCACTGACAGAAGCTCTTACCCTTGACCCTCTCAGTTTTTCTTCCAGTACCCACAGAGATTGGGTCCTTATCCTCATGCCTAGGTAGCTTGAGTACCAAATCAAACCGCACAGTGAGCTGTTTCTGGATCAGCATTTCGTTGGCACAGATTCTGCAGAAATTTGAACCCCAGTTGAAAACTGACCTCAGCAAAAGACCTTAGTGTCAGGTCCCTAATGTCATAAGTGAAATCTAGAAACAAATCAGCCTTCACTGCATAACCCTTATGTCAGATTAGGAAGGCTGAAAGTATATCAACTTGTATGCCAGTCCTTAAATTGGTATTGAGAACCAACCAGGCATCTCATTTTGCATAATAATGGCAGAGTCTTGACTAGAATTAGATTTAGCAAGTAAATCCCATGAAACTAATCTCTGTGTTAAGGGAATCATTCCAGAACCTGGTTCTACTGACCAGATTGAGTTAGTTCTCCAGAAAAGTGAGTAAAGTCCTGAATATTTGAACATCAGTCTCCTAAAATTGTATTAGAATTGGTATTACCTCCATTCTTAGTGTTATGGCCAAGTCCTACCTGATAGGCAAGACACCAAACACATGGCTTTAGTTTGAATAGGGGTCTGTAACAGATTGGGAGAAATCCTGAGAACAATGACATTTAGGATGGTATCCCTTAGGTTTTCCTAATACAGGCAGGCTGGTATAGGCAGAAAGCCAAGAGAGGGTTATGACTAAAATGGTCTTTATGTGAACTGATAGGTTAAGGTCCTGGTAAATCTGTTCTAGAATCACATTGGCCAGTGCAGAAAACAGGTCGTGCTTAGACTAGCCACAGAAACTGGTTCACTGCAACCTGCCCTTGATTGGCTAAATCAGTAGGTACATAGGAAGGTCTTTGCAGTTTTCGAACCTAACATGCTAGGGAAGTTTAGGAGCATGAGTCAAATTGGTTGAAGCAAAGTCAAAGTCATGCAGATGGATATCTGTCATGCTGAACCAATAGGGAGGGAACCAAGTCTATTGGGTAAAGTCTAGTATCCCTGTTGAGTAAATATTGATCCTGTCCACTTCAGGTCCTGTTTTAGATTAACCAGGTTAAGAGCCAATTAGGCACATAATCATAAGTTTAAGCCATATAAACCAAATCCAAAATCAACAATTTGGATAGTTAACCAGACTTCAATCTAATCAGTAAATAAACTTATCCTAGACACCAGTTTGGATTTGAAATTGATTGAGCACCAAGTAAGAGTAAACTGAATAGCAGGGCTGGACCCAGGTTACAAATAGCTAAATTAGAATTCAGGAGTTTGTGAATCAGAAGTTTAGGTTTCCAATCTGAGAGTTGGAATGAAAAATAGTCCCCATCTAATATCCAGTGAAGGTGATGCTGGAGCGAATGGGAAACCAGTACCCAGCACTTGTAAGGGATAAGGTCCACTGGGTCAGGAAGTTATGAGAAGTCTGTTACAAGTTAGGTTATATGATTACTATTAGACTGGATACTTCTGAGTTTGATCAAATAGAACACAGATCTTGGAAGCCTAAATGCCTAAGTCCTTTCTTGGGGGTAAGATAGGTTTATCATCAATAGGATCAAAGCCTGCAATGAGGGTTGGCTAGCAGCTAAAGTAGGTTTCTTTTTTCAGCTGGGAAGGAAAATGTTTGTCACTATCATAGCTAACATCAAATGGCCTGTGACAGTAAATTAGATTTGGATGGTCTACCTTGCTCTATTTTGAATATTTTCTTCAAGAAGTGGCCCAGTTTTTTTTATTTCACATTAAGAATAGGGGTCAGCCTAATGCTTTGGGATAGTGAGTGAGTGGAGTCAAGAAGTAAATAGCCTCAACCTATAACAAAGTAGATAGGTGCCAAGTGGTCTGGTTCCAGAATTGGAAAGTTGGATGTCTGTGTCTGTAATAAAAGATCCATTTTGAGGAGTAGGCCTGGGGCTCGAAAACTAGTTGGTAGCCTCAATCTGGTCTTAATTCCTAAATCTAGTTTCAGTTAGAATCTAGAAGAATATCCAGCAATTAAAACACACATCCATAGTTCTTTGTATCCTTAAATTTAGGCCACAATTCTGGTAAGTCTGTTCTAGAACCCCACGGGCCAATATACAAATAACAGTTTTGACCAGGACCAGGGTAGTGAATGCTAGATCAGAATTAAGTCCCAAGATTGGGGAACAAGTAAGAGGGCCTATGCAGTAAAATAGTAAAGAGCTAAGGGCATAAAGCTAACAGCATCAACCTAAAACTTTGGTTTAGAATCAGACTTGTAGATACCTTTTTCTTGGATTTGCAGTTTTAAGAATCAAGATTTGAGTTTAGACCAGTAATAAACACCCAGAAACTTTCCAAGCTCCCAGTATGTACGCTCTAAACCTTCATTCTTCATACTTTAAGCATTGGTTAAACTGGTCCTAATAAAAATCATAATAATAAATTCTGCCATCTCTGTGAACAATTGTTGTACCTAAATTATGCAGTATGAATCTGTCATCACAACAACAAAATCCCAGGGAGAAAACTGGTCTGAGGTCGTGATGAAACTGATAGCTAGATCAGTCCAGTGCTTGCTGAAAATGCATCCAGTCCTCTTCACAATGTTAGCAATAACTATAAGGCTGGACAGTCTTCCCCCAATGACTTGCACCATTAGATTTAACAGCAAGTTGACCAGGAGCCTAAAATATGGTTGGCATATCTCTAAAACATAAGTTATTGAATGACTATACTGATCACGAGGCATACTCAATAGCAATTTTAATTCTTAAGCAATGATGTGCTAGAGGAAAGAATGATAGTTGGAACTCTGCTGAAAAGTTTAACAAAAGGACTGAAATTAGTTAATAAAACCCTTATTCTTATACCGACTAGGAGTCTCTAATTAAAACCAACCAACTAACATAAAAGCTATATACTCCGGGATTTGAAATTGTGCATTGTTAGTCCTAAATTTGGTTTATATCTAAATTGGAATTTTGAAAATTTATAGCAGCAAACTAGTAAGGGCCCTTATCCCTGTAAAAGGCCAAATATAGACTCAATCTTGAATAAATTGACTGTTGTTTGGCCTGCGAAAAAGAATGGCAGCAGGTTTAAACATCATGATTGCAGGTACAAAGGCATCTTGGATAAACTTGAAAGGCTAAGAAGAGTCATAGGTCTTGCACAAAACAAAATGATGGAGAATGTATTATCGTTGTACCTTGTCTTTCTCATGTAGATTTTTTAATCCGGGTTCCTGTTTTACTACGCGTTCGTCTCAAATTCTCTTTTTTCAAATTATTCCAACGTCTGTTTTCCAAAACTCTTCCTTTCTTCTCAAAACGTCTGTTTTTAATTTTCCTCAGATTGTGCAACAAATTCTAGCACGGGAAAGTAGCATTCTCTACTGTTACGTGTTCTAATCCGTGCTAATTCAAATACGGCTTACGACGATTTGAATTATGCAAGCACGTCTGTTTTCCAAAACTCTTCCTTTTTTTTCGAAACGTCTATTTTTAATTTTCCTCAGATTGTGCAACGGATTCTAATACGGGCAAGTAGCGTTCTCTACTGTTAGGTGTTTTAATCCATGCTAATTCAAATACGGCTTACGACGATTTGGATTATGCAAGCGCGTTTGTTTTCCAAAACTCTTCCTTTCTTCTCAAAACATCTATTTTTAATTTTCCTTAGATTGCGCAATGGATTCTAATACGGATAAGTAGCGTTCTCTACTATTACGTGTTCTAATCCGTGCTAATTCAAATACGAATTACGACGATTTGAATTATGCAAGCACGTATGTTTTCCAAAACTCTTCCTTTTTTCAAAACGTTTGTTTTTTTTTTAATTTTCCTCAGATTGTGCAATGGATTCTAATACGGGCAAGTAGCGTTCTCTACTATTACGTGTTCTAATCTTTGCTAATTCAAATACGGCTTACGACGATTTGAATTATGCAAGCACGTCTATTTTCCAAAACTCTTCCTTTTTTTTAAAACGTTTGCTTTTTTAATTTTCCTCATATTGTGCAACGGATTCTAATGCGAGCAAGTAGCGTTCTCTACTGCTTTATGTTCTAATTCGTTCAAATTCAAACATGGCTTACGACGGTTTGAATTTTGCAAGCATGTTCATTTCCTAATCCTCCGTTCATTTCCTAATCTCCAAGAGATCAAGTCTCTTAACCAGAACTACGTAGCCTTGAGTTTCCCATTGCACCCGGGAATACGTAGGAGCAGGATCAAGTCCTGTCAGGCTATTTTCTGTAAACCTCTTTATTTTCTATTCTATTTTAAGGGATCAAACAGTTTTTAAAATATCACACACTCAGTTTAAGGGTACCGTTCTTTGGAACAAGCGAGTAGGGTGCGTAATACCTTCCTTACTCGTAACCGACTCCCGCACCTAGATTTCTTCCTCAAGTTAGGGTTTTTCCAAATGTTTTCCCCTAAAATAAAATTTGGTGGCGGCTCCACAATCCATAAATATTCTTTTTAAAATTTAGTGAGTTCGTCGTCTCGTCATAATTACGGTTATGACAGTTTCTATTATTTTCTTATGACTTTCTACCCATCATTAATGGATGGATTCTAATCCCTTAAAATGTCTTTTAACTTTTATTTTTGATTTCCTACGCATTTATTTGTGTTATCCTAATGTAGGGACATTTTCATTATTTGCCAAAAATTTTCTAATTTGTCTGGCTTTTGTTTTTATTTTTACTTAATTTCTTACTAGATGGCAATTATAGCCTATGAAATCCATTATGAGGAATTGTGAGTGTTACACTAGTAATCATATCTCAAAAGGACTCAGGAAAGTAAAAAAAAAAAATCGTAAGTTAAAACTATACTTCCCAAAAATTGGACCTTTATGGTTAAAAGATAAGATATGGACTTAAAAGACTTAAAAGTAAAAAAATACATCTCAAACATTCCATAAACATGATCATGACCATTAACTAAGGAAAAAATTTGGATGGACCAAAAAGAAAAGTGTGGGATTTAAGGGCCTAAATTAAGAGTCACAAGATAAGGGGAAAATTTGGAGAAAAAGACCATTAAAAAGCCAACATGACCATTCATCCAAGATCTCCAAATTAAGGGGAAAAGGAGTTAAAGTTTTCATTAAGGTGTGGTATGAGTTCTTCTAAGCCTAAGATGATGATTAAAATTTTAATTAAGATGTTGAACAAGCTAGAAGGCCATTCAGTCATTTCATGGTAAATAAGAAGGAAGACTTTAAAAATGATCAAAGTAAGCTTGTCTCGAAACCTAAGTCATAACCTCATAAGAATCACTTTCAAAGAAATGAAAAATTGATCAAAAAGCCTTAGGAATAAGGGTGATGATTTAGCTAATACCTAGGTAATTCCATAAAAGTGGTTAATAAATCTTAAGATGATTAGTTTGGGTGCTTAAATATTTCTAAGAAAATTTTCGAAGTCATTAGGCATGGATTCATAAGTAAAAATTTAGAAATAAACTAAATTAAGTTTAACAAATTTCATTGGCTAATTGTATTAATAATCTAGAAGTGTAAAATCACATTTACTAAAGTTGTTATAATGAGGTTGCTTATAAAATTCCTACATTAAGGAACACAAGCTAAGTCAAACCAAAATAGGCCAATCGGCCAAGCAACCCATGGACACATCTTTCAAAAGCTTAAACCCAAGAATATTGAGAAAACTTGTCTTACGACAAGACGAAAGGTTGAAGGATAATTTAGAAGGATGGGTGAGATAAGTTCATATGAGGAATTTCTCATAAAACTCAAAAGATAAGGTAAGATGGACAAATTTTAGAGAAAGGTTACATGCTATCCAAAAATTTAGTATAAAGTATTCTAAGTAATTTTTATTAGGAGATAAATTTCTAATTAAATAATTATGCTACCTTATTATGTTACTCCTTCAGTATGTAGATGCATGCATAAGGTGTACTAAAGTCTCTCTTGAATAATTTATAAAAGTGATGTGGTTGATGATGATTTATGTCATAAAATATATGAGAATTGAATGGATTGGGTGCTATTTGTGCATACCATATTGGTTGGATTGCTTGAGCATGCATGTCATCTAGAAGATTTAAAAAGAAATTTAATAAATCAATAGATCACTAAAGAAGATCTTATGTGAAAATTTAATACTAATCTTAAATGTGCCATATTTAGAAGGGTGAGAGGTCCTTCTATGGAAAGATGTTGGTCTTCCAAAAATCCTTCTATTATGAAGCACTAGATCTTCAATAATTATGATGGTGATGAACATCAAGGAATGAGCTTTTATCCTAAAAGTAGAAGGTAGAGTAGCAGAGCTAGTGAAAAGATATTGTTTGAATAAATTTTTGCATGTTATTCCTAAACTAGAGATTATCACTAAGAGGTTGACAAAGAAATGAGAATGAATTATGGTTAAGACATGAATGAAATAGATGTCAAATAATACTTGTGATGTGATGAAATGTGATCTAAGAATGTATGAAATGTATGTTATAAATGTAACAATAAAGAATGATCTATGGTATGAAAAAAATGCATTCTTGAACAAGAAATATTTATGTTATTGTTAAAAGTGAGCCACTTCTATCGAGAATCTCCTTTAAAGTTAAAATGAACTTGTAAGCATGTAACCTCTTTCTCAAATAAACTAAAGTGGCTGGGTTGAAAATGTTAACATTACCCTAGGGTTGAGACCTATTAAGAAATTTTAATTT
This sequence comes from Canavalia gladiata, assembly GCA_037954105.1. Lineage (NCBI taxonomy): Eukaryota > Viridiplantae > Streptophyta > Magnoliopsida > Fabales > Fabaceae > Canavalia > Canavalia gladiata. The sequence goes on from CM075660.1 coordinate 33,120,460, forward strand.
CTCATCACCTACCAAAATTTTCTTTCCTAGACCCTAATAACGTCCTTCCCAACAACAATGGTGTTTTTCGAACTTAGCAACGTGAATTAGTTAGTTAATCACGGCCCAAGAAAATGTAAGGATTTATTTTTATTTCGGTCAAATCTTTGTATCTGTTTCATGAACACAAACCTTTCCACCACTAATTTTTCCATACCCCTTGAGGTCTTACATTCGAACAGGGCCTTCCTCCATCATAAGGGTATTAGACACCTTTGGCAGCACATGTTGAGGAGACATCATCTTTGAAGGAGAGAGTAACCCCAAGACTCCATCACACTACTAGAGTTCATCGTATGTTTGGTCTTGACAAGGTAGCTTTCCTTTTCAAATGTGGTACCCGCTTAGCTCTTACCACGAGTATGGAGAAGGAGCTTATTATGCCTTAGATGAGAGTTAGTGGCTGGAGCTCCGAAACCCACATTATTAAAGTATTGATTGAGTCAAGTGAAGTTAGAGTTTTTGATCCTACCTAACAATGTGATATTTTATAAAATAATCAAGGAAACATGTATGATAAATAAGTATTATGTATTATAGTTATATATTATGTATATGTATATTTGTAAGGTCATTGATTCCCTTGGCCTAGTTTTCTTTTCAACTTGCACTGTATAATAATAACCTCTATATAAATAATGTCATATAAGTAAGTATATGTGATCATATGAACATGTAGTTTAATAATAAATGTACGCCAGCTTTTAACTTTGTTGTTTAGTTGACGTGATAATAAACAACATATAATCAATCAAATAAATCAACGAGACTCACATTTTTAGTAAATATTTTAAAGAAAAAACTTTGTAACATATTTTTAATAACAATATTTTATCGAAAAGATTCTACATCATGAAGTAGTCGTCTAATAATAAAATCGTGAATACAACTCAAGTATAAAATGAGGTTTATTATTACGATGTTACCATATGCATCCAAATTATCTTTCTTATACCTTTCAATAGATACTTTGACACTAAAAAATAAATAATGTTTTTAAAAATCATGAATAATGTGCATTAATATAATAAGTGATTTCGCAATGACGTATAATAAAAAAACTAGTTGTAGTTGAGAAGATTGATTAATAGAAATAGAAATAGTATCATTTACATTTCTCGTTTTTTCAATATGATCTACATGATGAGTAATAGCATAAGAATGTATGTTAATGTATTCATTTGAAAATGGAATTTACATGCTAGATTAATTTGGAATTATTACTTCTGAAAACCTCAATGCAGCTAATTCAAACAAATTTGAAACCATTTAATATTTCCTTTTTAATTTTCTCAACCCGTTCTTTTAATTATGTTTGCATTTTCTCTTGTAATTTTTCTTGAATACTTTTTATTTGTGCCTCAAAATTTCTCTTCATTTTCTCAATTACCTTTTGAATTTTAAGTTGAGACTAAGTCCTCTACAGTTCTAATGGTACAACCCTTTTTCATATGTGTGCACATGGTCAAATCTATTTTTTCCCAAATCATATAACAAGATATAATCTTGAGTTGGACTTTGTTCTACTACTTATTATAACAGGATAGATATACAATAGTTTTTCTAGTTGCTTCATTATTAAGCTTATGTATTAAAATGTACATTTCCACTTAAAAGGACTTTTTTTCATTTGGTTTCTTGTTTGTCTATTCATATAAACATACGATCACTTTAATAATGTAGAGTTCATAATAGTGTAAAACTATTAAATCTATGCAAAACAATTTTTTCATGTAAACATACGACCACTTTAATAATGTAGAGTTCATAATTGTGTAAAACTATTAAATCTATGCAAAACAATTTTTGATGTAAATATACGATCACTTTAATAATGTAGAGTTCATAATAGTGTAAAGCTATTAAATCTATGCAAAACAATTTTTCTTACCACTTCATCGTGTATTTCAGCAAAAGTTTTTTTATCTTCTTATATGAACACTAGTATGCATTACTCTACTACTTTTATTCTTCTTTTTACAGGGCTTAAAAAAAATCCATAGAAGCATAAACATAAAGATAATCATATAAAAATCAAATAAAATTATATAATATGAATTCAAATAACTTAAATTAAGTCAAATTTTTAGAATTTAACAAGAATTTTCCATTGTTCAAAAGGAACCACTTCAAAAATCTTTCTTATTATAGCATATAATTTAAAGCAATTTATAAATAAAATATTTTAAAAAATAATACAAAACATCTTTTATAAAATTTATAAAAAAATTAAAAATAAATAAATATTACAATATTTTAAAATTTAAATACTTTAAATACTTCATCGTGTATTTCAGCAAAAGTTTTTTTATCTTCTTATATGAACACTAGTATGCATTACTCTACTACTTTTATTCTTCTTTTTATAGTGCTTAAAAAAAATCCACAGAAACATAAACATAAAGATAATCATATAAAAATCAAATAAAATTATATAATATGAATTCAAATAACCTAAATTAAGTCAAATTTTTAGAATTTAACAAGAATTCTCCATTGTTCAAAAGGAACCACTTCAAAAATCTTTCTTATTATAGCATATAATTTAAAGCAATTTATAAATAAAATATTTTAAAAAATAATACAAAAAATCTTTTATAACATTTATAAAAAAATTAAAAATAAATAAATATTACAATATTTTAAAATTTAAATACTTTAAATATTAACATAGAAAAAAGAAAACTAAATAAGATGTTATTTTACAACATTTAAAATAATAAATACTTTAAAATATTTAACTTTTACAATTTTTAAAATAATAAATAGTTTAAAATGTATTTTTACAACATTTGAAAAAGATAATTATTTTTAAATATTTATTTTAAAGTAGTTTGAAAAATTATATGCTTCAAAATACCTCTAATTTTTGTTTCCGTCTCTTGAACAATGGCCGAGAGGATATGCTATAGAAAAGAAAAGATAGCAAGAAGTTGAAGCTTAAGCATAATAAGTCGTCCTTTATTGAAAGAGAAGAAAATTCCCCTAAAAAATATGTTGAATATTAAACATTTTAACATTATTTTTATTTTATTATATTTTCCTTATATTATATGTATATCATATTTTTCCTATTATTTTATTTTATGTCACCTATTTTTACAATAATAATTTTAAAAAAAAATTATTTATCCAAAAATCAAATCAAAATTCAAAATCATACCGTTCAGGTTCAAAACTTCAAATCTTTAGTTTCAGTCATTCTTACTCGAAATATTGCTAGCTTAGTTGTTTTTTGTCATCATCCTTGATACTCTAAAACCAAAACCCTTCTTTACCTCCTTGCTGATCCTTTCCAATCCAGAATGGTGTTGAGAAGATTGGTAAACTGAAACTCCATGATATACAACATATGAAATTACAACCCAAACTTGATCCCTGCATCAACGTGATTGATCAAAACCTCCCCTACAAAACTCAACCTCTACATCAACAGGGAAATCAAAAGCATGAACAAGTACTCCATTCTTAACTTTCGTTCCCATTCTTTCATTTGCAAAATTTCATTCCCGTTCCCTTTCCATATTCTTGTTGTTTTTCTTGGAGAGTTAGTTTAACTATTTCTTACTTCATTTTCTTCTAAAATTTTAAATTTTCTCTCCAATTCATTTACAATAATAAAAACAATTGAGATAGGGTTTGATTAGAAAATTTGAATTTTTCAATATTTATGGTCTTGAAGTGATGCAATGGTTTACTGAAGAATGGTATGTAGCTTGCAATCTATGTCGATGGCATCGTCTCTCTCTCCCTCTCCTTATATATTTTAAAATTATTTCAAATGAAATTTGTTTTCATATCTTTGTGTGCCTTAGTCTAAGAACAAGAACAATGTTTAAATTGAACACTTGAACATTGAGTCACAAATCACTAATAGAAAATTAGAGATTTGTGATCAAATTTTATGACTTTCAAAATTCAATCACCATTAGACATCAATGTAGCGACCATTTAGCCACTAAACTTAAGACTAAATTATCAATGGTAAAGTAATAAATTAAAGGTAGTAGCTAAATTCGGTTGCAAAATCATTTTTAAATATATCAAAATTTGTTGTATTATTTGATGACTATGGATTCAGTCACAAGGTTAAATCAATTTATGACTCTCGCTTTGACTATTCTCCTCCTCCTTCCTCTGACTTTCACAATTCCCCTTTGAGTCCTTGCTAAAAATTATCTTCACCACCTTTGCATCTACTCCAAAACGACTCTAGCTAAATAGTAATTGAAGTATGAAAGCATCATGTTTATTATCTTTACTTCTATCTTGCTGATTTAGGTAAGCAAACCTCATTACTTTCATCTCCTCTCTCCCCCTTTCCATTATTTGTGACTTGTTTTTGTGACTTCTCATATTCAATTCTTGTTCAGATTAGCTTGTAGATTATATGCGTTAATATATTTCTTTCCTTTTTATCTGAAGCTCTCACTACAAACATACAATGAAATTAAGGTGTTGTGCATAAAGTGAATATCAAAGTTTTCACTGTTAGATTTATGTACAATGCAGAAACTTTTGTTTCAAAATTGAAGGTATAAACTTTCATATTTCATACAAAGTGGATTGTTTGACTATGTAATTAGCGGTTGGAATGGAGGGCATTAGTATGTTGAATGGTTGGGCTTTATTTTCACCTTTTAGCTTTTTGTGAGGTGGAGGATTCTTTCTAGGAAATGGAGAGGTCAATGAAAAACAAAAAACATGTGTATATTGGAACCATGTGTATACAAGAAAGAAAAAATACAGAAAAAGTTAAAACAAGAAAATAGAGCGAATCTTTAATCTTTTGTGAAAGGATATTTTGTATTTTATCTGCTATTTAGTTATCATGACCCATTAATTACTTTGATTCAATCATATTAGTGTATAAATTCTATTTCTCATAGGATCGCTTCCTGATTTGATGACCTACTACGTTTGTATTTGATACATTAAAATGATACTGTTGAGTCAGCAGTTGCAAAGTTTTCTACATCTACAAAGATGAATGGCAAGGAGTTCATCTAACATCATGCGATGGGCCATTGTTGGCAAAACTTTTGTCTGAAGCACAAATGCAGGTGTGTTTTAAGTTACATTTTTACCAAACCCTCTCTTAGATTTTTAAATATTCCTTTTTTACTAATTTTTATTATGATCTAAGCCATGGCTTGTGGTACAAAACCTTTTTATCTCTAAAACAAGGAGTCTTTGCAATATGCACAAGAAGGTTAGTTGTGGGGATCTACACTTGTTCTTACATCAACTTAGTGATCACGCCAGCTGTAATTTTTCTATTGTTAAAAACTAGCAGTTGTACTTTCAATCCTGAAATGTCTTATATATCTTATAATCACTTTTCATCTGCCTTTGCTGCAAAATGAATATAACACTCCAAAAATGAATATCATTTTTATGCTTAAGTCATACTTCTGGTTTCATTTTCAAACTATTATCTCATGATGCAGAATTCTTAGAAAATAATTTTTAGTGAAAATGAGGTAAATTTTTTTGTAAAAAAAATCACTTTAGTATAAAAACACAAGCCTCGCCATAGCAGTAAATAAATAAATGAATGTCCTCATCCATATAAAATTAAAACAGTGCTTAGGTTGTTTTTATGAGTTTATGTTTTCATTTTATTATGTAAGCTCAAGCAGTGGTAAAACTATAATATGTTAGAAACATTATTTCAACTTCTAATTATACAGATAATATTTATATATACATAGTGTAGTTAAGGCATTAGAGCCTTTACAAATTTATTTACATATATCCATAGAAAGTTTCACTAATATTATCTCCCCTCATACAATTAACAAACTATTTACAGATTCTACATCATCAGTCATGACACAAATTCCTTCTTCTTCAAAAGGTCTCGTAATGGTTCAAGCCTAGGGCTCTTTGTCTTCACAAACAACCTTCGGATCATCTAAGAAGAAAGTAGTAAGATTAGGGGTGAGAAACTAAGTTTCTCAGTAGGATTCTACCCTAAGTCAATGACTCCACTTTCATCCTAGCTATTTCAGTTTTATTATAAAACATGTCATGCATACAGGGCTGGGCTTTTAAATTTTACAAAATCTTTAGCTGAAGTGGATTTCTTTTACTTCAATATCACACAACATGTAATTCACACATACTTGAATCATTCTTTACATATAAACTATCTTAGACATCAACCTCATGCATCCTTTAGTTTACTTTCTCATCAGAACTAAAATATTATATAACTCTTATTTATTTCATGCTTTAATCATAATCATACTTATTCTCTAACCATCCTCCAAGTGACAATTTCTTTTAAGGCACAACATTAACAATTTAGTCAAATAATCTCTTTCATTTATTTACTACTTCACTTATTGTCGCAACCATAATTACGACGAGACGACGAACTCGCTAAATTTTTGAAATGAATTTTATTCGGTTAATGTGGAGTCGCCACAAAATTTTTACTTAAGGGAAAAAGATTTGGAAAAACCTGACTCGAGAAAGAGATTTAGGTTCGGGAGTCGGTTACGAGTGGGGAAGGTGTTAGGCACCCCTCTCGCCTGTTCTGAAGAATAGTACCCTTAAACCGAGTGTGTGATTTTTGAAAATATTTTGATCCCTTAATTAATGTGAAAATGGATAACTTGGAGGTTAGCCTGACAGGACTTGATCCTGCTCCTACGTATTCCCCGGTGCAATGGGAAACTCAAGGCTTACGTAGTTCTGATTTGAAGGCTTGACCTTCGAAAAGTGTTTAAAAAAGAATAGGATATTTTGAAAAAGCGTTTTATTTTTGGGGGAACCTTTAGTCCACTCATGCATAAGGTTCGAGACAACTAGGGCTGCACAGGGGCCTATAAGAACCTCTCAACATCAAACAGCAGTGAAAACCACCAGTTTCCCGTTTAGAGTTCATCGCGTGAGACTATATATCCCAAAACCTTTTGAGAAGAGTTTTATTTTGAGGAACCTTCAGTCCACTCATGCACAAGGTCCGAGGCAACTAGGGTTGCACGAGGGCCTATACGAACCTCTAAACATCGAACAACAGTGAAAACCGCCAGTTTCCCGTTTAAAGTTCATCGCCTGAGACTATAGATCCCAAAACCTTTTGAGAAGAGCTTTATTATTTGAGGAACCTTTAGTCCACTCATGCACAAGGTCCAAGGCAACTAGGGCTACACGGGGGCCTATACGAACCGCTAAACATCGAACAACAGTGAAAATCGCCAGTTTCCCATTTAGAGTTCATCACGTGAGACTATAGATTCCCAAAAAGAATTAGTTTTAAAAAGATAGGGATAAGAAAAGAATTGAGTTTGATTTGAAATAAGAGATGAATTTGGTTCAAAATTTGATTTAAGAAAAAAAGAACTTGATTTTGGAACGAACTTGATTTGAAGTGAACTTGATTTAAAGGACACTTGATTGAAAATGAACTTGCTTTGAGACGCACTTGATTTAAAACTTGAAGAAAGAACTAAATCAGACTTCAATTAAGATGAATTTCATTAGAAACTCGAAGAAAAGTTTTTTGAACAAGAAAGAATTTTGAATTGAACCTTGAGGGAAAGAATTAATTTTGACTTAAAAGAAATGACTTTTGTTTGTCTTTGAGGAAAAGAAATGAATTAAATTTGAATACAAAAAAGGAATTTTATTTGTCTTAAAGGAAAAGAATCAAATTGAATTTTGAGTAAGAAAAATTTGCTTGATTTTGGAGGAGTTAAATTTCATTTGAATTTTTTGTTTGAGTTGGATTTAATTTTAACTACCCTATTAGTCAGGGCCCACATTGCAAATGGCTTGAGAGATGCGGCTCAGTGGTTTATTTGGCTCATTTGGATGGCTGGAGGCTAATTCGGATAGACATATGGCTTAGAGGCTACAATGGCTCGGTGGCTCATTTCGCTGGTTAGAGGCTTATTCGGCTTGACAGACGGCTCGCCGCTCGTTCGGCTTAACAGATGGCTTAGAGGCTGCTACGGCTCGCTGGCTTATTGAGCTGGCTAGAGGCTTATTCGGCTTGACGGACGGCTCACGGCTCATTAGTGATTATTAGAAGAAAATCCTCTCCAGGGACTCGAACCCACGTTTTAGGGGTCTCGGGCCACAAGCAATACCATTAGGCCAAGTATAGGTTTAGGCTTCTAGCTCTTTTGATCGAATTTAAACTGCGCCAGTGGGCTCTGGGTTTGCCATGGCCTGTGTGAAAAAATTACCATATTAAAGTGCAGCATACAAGATTTGAACATTGGACACGGGGTTACCTGACAACTTGCCAACCACTAAGCTAGGCGTTTGGGTTGGAGGTCTAAAGCCTTGGATTAATTTTAAAATACACCTTAGGGTTTATATTCGTCACTTATAGCATATGAAGTCACACGTATGCAAGACATGATCAGACGATTGAGCAAGGGCTTAGGATATCAAGGTTGCATCCTCAACCCCAAAAAGTCGAGTTCTTTGTGTAGTAATTAAGATCAGGTGAAGTGATGGGCCTCGTACGATAAGCATAACGAACCAGAACCTACGTAGATTTCCATGTCATGCATGCAGTGTAGGTTGGTTTCATCGTGTTCTGTATTTGGCAGTGAACCTCTACCCATGACATTCTAAATGCTCACTGCTTGACCCGGAACTACTGCCTGGAACATCATGCAACCATATTGGTCAACTGAGAGAAGGTGTGCTTTGCTTGGCTCTTCCCCTGGAGGTCCCGTGGTCACATGCCAATTAGGGTGGTGCGCCGCATGCATGGTCGAAGGACGTGATGTTCCTGGGAGCTGATACGAGGTGAATAGCAGTGAGGTCAAGAGCATAATTTCGTGGTTGTGCTTCTATAAGAATGGTGTGCAGGATGTGGAGTTTCCCCAAGAAACAATGTGACCCATGCGTCAGTGTGAGTAGGGATAATAACACCCCTTATCCGCATCGAATGGACTTTTAATGGAAGCTAGTTGCCACCCAAAAGAACCTTTTCTGTTCGCGACCTAGAATGGGAGTCTCTCAGGAGGTAAGTTCCAACGAATCGATGGTGCTTCCACAACTCTTGGTGGCGAGGTTAGGGGAGCAAATATGATGCATGGAATTCTCCATTCATAGGCATTTACTTACGTTGCTACCTTCCCGGAACGAGCCATAACTTTCCGTGCTTGTTTGCATGGTTCTTGCATGGCTCACCTTTGTTGCTCACCTATAGAGCCAGGTTGCATGGTTGTGCATGATTTTTTTGAAACTTCATCCATAGGCCGTGCTCTCGCGTAAACGTCTAAACTGTTGAATAGGGCTCAATGTGCCAAGATCGTCTATCTCAACCATTGGACCAGAACACCAAGTTCTCCATATAATGATCCACATCAACCGAAATGGGAGTTGTTGTCACAGAATATCAAGTTCTCCATATAATACTCCAAATCAGCAGAAATGGAATTTTTTGTTCTTGAAGAAAACCGATTCAATTCTATGCTGCTCGCTCTCCAAAGTACCTATCCTCACTGAAAGCCAACCCGACATAGCCTATGTCTGGTTCAATGAACCTCTTTCACTAACCAATTTCACCATAACTCACCTCCTTATGCAATGACTCCCATGCAATGTTCGAATCTTGAGTGGTTCTGTCCCTAGTTTTCTTGATAGTATCATTGAACTAGCTTTAGTCCATTTTGGAGGGGGTGCTCATATTACAGTTCTCCTTTACCAAAACCATCTTTCCCTTCCAATGCACTCAGGGACTATCAAACTAACGGCCACGCACCACAAAACCAGAATTCATCTTAGGATATTCTTCTGCCTACTAAACCTTGCTTCTACGGCGTGGGCATTGATACCAAGACATGCGAACATAATGACAAGATCCGATCGAATCAAACGAAAATATCACAGGATCCACAAGCACGATCAACGATTCTGGAAGTTATATCTCACAAAGGTTCTTTAGACATTTTTGCATCGACGATCGAATGGTATCATGGTTTATGTTGAATCACAACACACGCACCGTGATCTTGAAGAAGATTTAATTTCGTTCTAATGTATTGAAGATGACATTCTAATTGGAGTTATGAGCACAGCAATGAGGTTATTAACAGGATTCGAATTGGAGTCCAAGAATCATTTTCATCACAGTGAGGGTAATTGAGGTAGAAAGACTTACCTAGTTATTTGCTGAAATCTTTTCCTCTGTTCATACACCAAGAGCTTTTCCTCTTTGATCTTCTCAGATTTGCAGGCATATACTCTTTGCGAAACCCCTGATGTTGAGAGCCAAGGAAGGAGATCGAGGCTTCAAGAGAATCAGCCAGAGAATCAGAGGTTCCCCCCCCCCCCCTAAGAACTTCCAGAAAAAAGAAAAAAGAGAAAAACCCTGCAAATATTTCTTTTCTCTGATTTATAGAGTTTTTTAGAATTTTTTCCCGCCTTTCTTTTTTTTGACGTTTTGTTTTATTCCCACTTATTTTCATTTTCAACTCTTTTTCCTTTTATTTATTTTTGTTTTATATAATTTTTTTATTTTATGTTTATTTATTTTTTTATTAATTCCGTTTTTATTTTTATTAATTGCATTTTATTTAAATTCTGTTTTTATTTCAATTTTTAATTTTATTATTTTGATTTTGTTTTGTTTCTATTTTTTTTAATTTATTTAATTTTCTGTTGTTTTTATTATTTATTATTATTATTATTATTACTATTATTTGTCTTTTAGTTTCTAATTTTTCCAATTTTTCCATTTTCACCTTTTTTACATTTATTTATTATTTTATTATTTCCATTTATTTATTTTTTATTATTTTAACATTTCTCTTTATTTGGTTTTATCTTTTTCTATTTTTTGCTTTTTATTTTTTTCTTTTTTTTGTTTGCTCTGTTTTCTATTTATTTAATTATTATTTAAATTAGTATTGGTTTATTATTTACTTAAATTGTGGTTTATTCATTAATTAATTTTAAGAATGGGGCCTCAGACATCATTGAGTGTTTACAGTTTGTCCCTCTTTACTCATTTTCCTACTAGATAATGTGAGAAATAATTCTCTGAAATATCATGGTAGGAAATGAGTAAAGACGTGAACACATTATGTCTGTGGCGAGCTTTGAGAATGTCTGACGAGCATGAGAAACCTTGAACTTGAAGATGGATGCCTAGAGGATGGTGGCTTCTAAATGACCTTGCCGGCTTCATGTGATGACTCGACGAGGTTTAAATATGCAAGACTTGATTGTATAGCATAATTAGGCTATGAACACTACTGAAGCGTAGGCAAAATGAGGTGAAAAAGGCCCATTTAAGGCAGGAAAGCATGCAGGAACTAAATGTAAGGTATGTACAAGGTGGCCTGACAACATAGACCAGAATGCAAAAAAGAAAACTTGAGGGAGGCTTGACATCATAGGGCGAGATGCAGAAAAGAAAACTTGATGGTGGCCTGACCCTATAGGCTAAAATGCAGAAAAGAAAATTTGAACGTATAGGAAAGAAAACTTGAACGTGCTAGAGAGAAAACTTGAATGTGTTGTAGGCCAGACACTATAGGCCGAGATGCAGAAAAATAAACTTAATGGTGGCCTAATATTATAGGCCAAAATGTAATAAGGTAAACTTGATGGAGGCCTAACAATATAGGCCAAGACGCAGAAGATGATACAGAAAAGAAAACTTGAACATGCATAAAAGAAAATTTGAGGGTGGCCTGACACTATAGGCCAAAATGCAGAAATGTAAACTTGAGGGTGACCTGACACTATAGGCCAAAATGCAGAAAAGAAAACTTGAGGGAGGCTTGACATCATAGGCCAAGGTGCAAAAATGTAAACTTGATGGTGGCCTGACACTATAGGCCAAAATGCAGAAAAGAAAACTTGAGGGAGGCCTAACATTATAGGCCTAGGTGCAGAAATGTAAACTTGATGGTGGCCTGACAATATAGGCCAAAATGCAAAAAAATAAAACTTGAGGAAGGCCTGACACCATAGGCCAAGGTGCGGAAGTGTAAACTTGATGGGAATCCCGCTGTGGACGGGAAGGAATGCAAAGGGGTCCCGCTATTGCCGAGAAGATGCAATGAAATCCTGCTGTTGCTAGGATAAATGCAAGCCTGTTAATACAGGCGGACGAAATTTAAACATGCTTGAAGTCCCATTGTTGATAAGAGAAATATAAATGAGGTCCCGCTGTTGTCGGGAAAGATGCAAATGAAATCCTGTTGTTGCCAGGATAAATGCAAACCTATTGTTGACAAGAGAATGTAAATAAAATATGCTTGATGTCTTGTTGTTGACAGGAAAATGCAAATGAGATCCCGCTGTTGCCGGGAAATATGCAAATGAAATCCTTCTATTTCCAGGATAAATGCAAACCTATTAAGATAGGAGGACAAAATTTAAACATGTTTGATGTCCTGTTGTTGACAGGAAAATGAAAATAAGGTCCCGCTGTTGCCAGGAAGAGTGCAAATGAAATCCTGCTGTTGCCAGGATAAATGCAAACTTGTTAAGACAGGAAGACTGAATTTAAACATGCTTGAAGTCTTGTTGTTGACAGGAAAATGCAAATGAGGTCCCGTTGTTACCAGGAAGAGTGCAAATGAAATCCTGTTGTTGCCAAAATAAATGCAAACCTGTTAAGACAGGCGGCCTTAATTTAAACATGCTTGAGGTCCTAATTGTGACAGGAAAATGCAAATGAGGTCCCGTTGTTGCCAGGAAGAATGCAAATGAAATCCTACTGTTGCGAGGATGAATGCAAGACTGTTAAGATAGGTGGGCTGAATTTAAACATGTTTGATGTCCTGTTGTTGACAGGAAAGATGCAAATGAGGTCCCGCTGTTTCGGGGAAGAATGCAAATGAAATCTTGGTGTTCCCAGGATGAATGCAAGCCTATTAAGACAGATAGAAAGTGGAAATGACCAATTTAAGACAGGCGAAGCAGAGATGGCCTATTAAGACAGGTCATGTGAAAACAAAATGAAGATTGACATGTTAAGACGGGTAAAGGAAAAATAGCTTGTTAAGATAGGCAAAAGCAGAAGGGTCCTGTTAAGACAGGAAAAAAGCAGAAGTGGCCTGTTAGGGTAGGCACGAGAACGAGATCTGTTGGTACAAGCAATGCAAAGGTGGAATGAAGGTTGACCTGTTAAGAGAGGTAAAGGAAAGTAATATGATGTGCCTTAGGAGTGCACGGGAGGGTGGAATATGGACTTCTTTGTCAGCTGCCTCGGACAACTTATTTTGAAATTTATTTTTCTTGAATTAAAACAAATAGCTTATTCTACCTTGAACTCGAAGGTTTTTCAGCATTTGATAATTATTCTCTTGAAAAACTTGGGCAACCATTTTTCCCCAGTTTAGAAAATTCTTGATAATTAAAGGGTGTCTTCATTTGAAGGGGCTTTGGGAAAACGTTTGCTCCAATTTTGAACTTGATTGGAGTTGAGGAATTGAGGATTACCTCAACCTGAATTTTCTTGGCAAATGTTTGCCCCAGTTTTGATTCTGTTCTTGAATTTAAACCTTTCTTGGGCAAACAGTTGCCCTAGTTTGATCTTGATTTAGAATTTGAGGATGACCTCAAATTGAATTTTTATGGGCTAATGCTTTCCCCAGTTTGGACTTGATCCAGAATTTGAGGATGACCTCAAATTGAATTTTGTGGGCAAACGTTTGCCCCAGTTTGGACTTTATCCTTTTAATTGGTCTGGGAAGCCTGTCCTGGTCTTAAATTAATTTTGAAAAATAGATTATATAATGCTTGAATGACATGATGCTTATTGTGTTGTTTGATTGAATGGAAAGGATGTGATGTTTATGATGCTTGAATAGAGGATACGATGTTTTGATCTTATTGACTGCTTTTTGATGCTTCAAATAATTATTTGATGAAATGGATTCTATGGGATGAATGCAAACCATGAGATGGTTTAAAAACTTTTGGTTTCTCTTGATTTTTTTTGATTTTTTTCTCGACAGGTTCTTTCTCGACAACCTTATAGCTGGTGTGAAAGGAACCAAAATCAGAACGAGTTGGATTGACTCTATCTCTGGGCTTCTTGGCCAATGTTGGAACCTTCTTTTCCAGGATCTTTGAGACCCAACAATAGTCAATATTATTGAACAAGACACACTCCTTTTTTTTGTGGCATTGTGGCTGGTACGAGGATGATCTTTTGGGAAGCAGTCATGTCGTGTTGCAATGATTGAGGACTCATCCAATTTCATGACTTTTCAAAATCAATCTTCTTTATTTTTACATTTTTCATATTTCTTTTTAGTGTGTGCACCATTGAGTTGTGCGAAGTGATTTTGGCTAGTTGATGGAAGGAAATTGAGAGGTTAGGTATTTTAAGATAGCGTATTTGAAAGGAAAGACGAAAGATGTGAGTTCGATTGCCCAAACTTTTGAGTTTTCAACCCAGCAGGTCTTTCGTTTTGCCCTAACTTTTGCCTAGGTCGCCCTTACGGGTTTTCAACCTAGCGGGCTCTTGATTGTGTGCCATAACTTTTTCCTAGGTCGTTTTTTAGGGTTCTCGACCTAGCAGGCTTGTGTTTGTATGCCCTAACTTTTTCCTAGGTCATTTTTGAGAATTTTCGACCTAGCGGGCTTCTGTTTGATTGTTTCCTAATTTTTGCCTAGCCCACCCTTTGAGGGTTTTCGACCTAGCAAGTCTTCTGTTTGATTGTGCCCTAACTTTTGCCTAGGCCGTCTTTGTGGGTTTTCGGCCTAGCGGGCTTTTGTCTTAATCCTATTTTTGCCTAAATTACTTTTGGGATCTTAATCCAACAAGACTTTTCCTGACCACGACTCTATTGATTTATCTTTTGACCCTACTTTTTCCTGGATTATTCTGGTTTTAATCCAGCGGGTTTTTTCTTATTTTTCTTGAATTTTTGTGTGGTTAGATATTGATCTTGCCGGGATCGCTTTGACCTTCAATTCAGCGAATCCTACTTTGTATCCCTAAATTTTGCTTGGATTTGAGCTTTGGTCCAGCGGGATATTTTATTACAAGACATTCCTTGAGAGGAATTACAATGAATGGGGATCTAAAATCCCTGGTTGCTTTTGCTTATTCTGCATCCTCATTTGGTTTTTTCTTTGAGCTTTATTAATCACACGTTCATGATTAATTATTACAGCATTACCATTATCACCCACAGGTATTTATTCTTTCAGACGTAGGATAAGAAGCGGGCTGAGTGGATAAAAAGAATGGAAAATTTAAGAAGTAAAGCCAATAATGTAAAACACGTGCTCAAGAAACATGAAAAATGTAATTTTTGTATTTATTCATTGAGATTTATTTACAAAAGATTAGCTTTTGAAAGGTACGACAATTTTTGGATGAATATCCTCAGTGTCTCAACTTGCATGAAACAACTCATTGTGTTGCTCCTATTTCTCAGCTAGTTGATGAGCTCTCATGATTCGACAATGGATTGCTTTCTGTATTAGGGGCGAGTTCCCCAAAATCCAGCCATTTTGCATCGATCAGGCTTTGTATCTTTCGCTTCAATGCTAGGCAATCCTCCATTGAATAACCAATGAATCCTGCATGGTATTCGCATCTAGTGTTTGCGTTATACCATTTAGGATATGGTGGTTCTTGGGGTTTTAGAGGATAAGGAGCCACCAGAGAATTTTGGATTAAGCGGGGTAGCAGCTCGGTGTAGGAGATTGGAATAGGGTCGAATTGAACAGGCTTCTTCTCCTTTTTCTAGCTTTGGTTAGGATTTTGGCTCGTGGCTTGTGTTTGGGCCATGTATGGTGTTGGTGGTCGGGCTTGCATTGGATAGTTATAAGTAGGAGGGTATGGTGTTTGGTATGTGTTGGCTATGCAAGGATATGGTATATAGGGCGTGTATGGTGGTGGTTGGAAGTCAACTAGACAATAAGGTGCCATTTGTGGAGTATATTGGCCTTGACCATAAGCCATATTGTAGGTCTCACCTGTCTTCTTCTTCCCACATCCTGCGGAAGCATTGACTGCCCCTGTAGGCTTATGCGCGATCTTTCCACGGCGCATGCCACCTTCGATCCTTTCTCCAATGATGATGACATCGGAGAATCTACCAGTTATACTGCCGATCATCTTATCACAGAAAGGATCTTGGAGTGTGTCAAGGAACATGCTGACCAGCTCTTTCTCGGATAATGGAGGTTGTACTTGAGCAGCCAACTCCCTCCATCTTTGAGCGTACTGCTTTAAGGTCTCGTCTCCCTTCTTGGTCATGTTCTGGAGCTAAGTTTTATAAGGATTCATCTCCACATTATACTGGTACTGTTTCAGAAAGGCCTCAGTTAGATCCCTCCATGAACGGATGTGTGTCTACTCTAACTGAGTATACCAGTTCGCGGCTGCCCCAGTCAAGCTGTCTTGAAAGAAATGGACAAGTAGCTTATCATCATGCATACAGGCGGACATCCTCCTGTAGTACATAGTCAGGTGGGTCCTTGGACAACTAGTTCCTTGATATTTTTCAAATTCAGGAACCTTGAATTTAGGAGGGATGACCACATCTGGAACCAGACACAAATCGGATGCTTCTCTTGCCTCATAAGCACTTCCTTCAATTTCCCGAATCCTTTCCTCCAGGATTTTCTACTTTTCAGTATCCTCCTTGGAAGGATGGTTTGGTTATTCCTCAGGCATGTGGTGGGGATGAGAAGGTGGTATGTACACAGGGTGAGGCCCTTGGGTGAACATAGGATTCGTTCCCCCAACAGCTGCTTGGTAGGCCTGTGAGATGAGGTTTAGAGGTAGAATACGTGTTTGGGTTTATGTTTAGGGTTGTGTTTGGTTGGACGAGGGTGCATGCCCATGAGGAAACCTGTAATGAACCCCTTCGATTGGTGGAGGCATGTTAATGGTAAAGGGTTTTATGGATTGAAAACAGGAGGATATGATGGGTCAGTTGGTTCTTCTGGAACATCCTTTTGTTTGGACAGTTGGATGACCTCCATCAGTCTAGCCACTTGTTCCTTCAAAGTTCTAACCTCATTTCTCAGTTCCTCGTTTTGTCTTTCTAGCTCATCCATGATTCCTGATTGTGATCGGGTTCTATAAGGATGTCGAGGAAGCTGTCTTTCTCCAATTTTTCTGTTAAATTTAAAAATTAATTTTTGAGAAATAGCTTGAATGATAAAGATGTTAGTGTTTCAATGAGTATGCATGGGGTGATTTTCAAAATCTCCTTCTTTCAGTGATAAATTTATGCATGATGAATGAATGAATAATATGATATGCACAAATAATTTAGATGTTTTGGGGGTTTTGAAAATAATTGAAAGTTTCTTTCTTGTTTTGTTTAGCAATTTTATGATTTTTATGAGTTTTGGTGTTTTTATTTTGCTAGCAAACCCTTGGTTTTGTTTGAAAACCTTTTTAGTTTTGCTAAAAGCTTTCTAAAGACGTTCTTTAGGTTTCCGAAATTTCTCTTTTTCCATTTTTCACATTTTCAAAATCATTTTCCAATTTTCCTAGGAGTTTTTATTTTCCTCCCTCTATTCTGAAATTTTTATTTGTTTTGATTTTTCTCATTTTGCTTAACTTTTCTTTCTTGATTTTTATTTTTTCCGATTTTGGTTTATGTATTTTCCTTTTTCCTAGACTTTCATTCTTTATTGATTTTCCCAAATTTCAGATCTCGTCTCCCCTCTTCTCTGCCATCTTGAGTTATTCGGTTTACTCGAGCATGTGACTAGCATATGAGCCATGTATCATGAGGGGGTGTGCCCCTCCTTGTCTTCCCTGTGGGTTACCTGTTGTAAGGGTCTAGGGCGTTTAATGATGAACCTCTCAAAGGTGGTTAGTAATCCTACGATGTAGAGGTCACTAGAGCCAAGTTCTAGTACATAATGCTTGCCACAACAGATGAAGTAGCCACTAGTTGTGGGATATTATGAATAGGACGCACTCTAGTTGGGATTTTCGTGATAGCCACACAGGACATAGGCCCCAGCGTGACACCATTAGATCCCTCTATCCTAGGCAGCAGCACTCAGACCCGGGTATAGGGCCCCACTCATAACATGAATGTATGCATGATGTGTGGAGGGCACGCAAATTATTGGGAAACCTGCAATTGGGGAAATTGTAGCAAGTATATATAGCAATATTGTTCGTCTACCCTAAGGTTGTGCAGAGAATAGACAAACGAACAATAGATGGATAAACAAATGAATGAATCGTGCAAATAAACAGGGAAGGGATCAAATATGATGCACACTCAATCAAACAGGCTTGACTCTCTAAAGTCCCTAGTGGAGTTTCCATCTGTCGCAACCGTAATTACGACGAGACGACGAACTCGCTAAATTTTTGAAATCAATTTTATTCGGTTAATATGGAGTCGCCACCAAATTTTTATTTAAGGGAAAAAGATTTGGAAAAACCCTAACTCGAGGAAGAGATTTAGGTTCGGGAGTTAGTTACGAGTGGGGAAGGTGTTAGGCACCCCACTCGCCTATTCCGAAAAATAGTACCCTTAAACTGAGTGTGTGATTTTTGAAAATAGTTTGATCCCTTAATTAATGTGAAAATGGATAACCTGATGGAGGTTAGCCTGACAAGACTTGATCCTGCTCCTACGTATTCCCCGGTGCAATAGGAAACTCAAGGCTTACGTAGTTCTGGTCTGAAGGCTTGACCTTTGGAAATGTTTAAAAAAGAATAGGATATTTTGAAAAGAGTTTTGTTTTTGGAGGAACCTTTAGTCCACTCATGCACAAGGTCCGAGGCAACCAGGGCTACACGGGGCCTATACGAACCTCGAAACATCGAACAACAATGAAAACCACCAGTTTCCTGTTTAGAGTTCGTCGTGTCAGACGATAGATCCCAAAACCTTTTGAGAAGAGTTTTATTTTGAGGAACCTTCAGTCCACTCATGCATAAGGTCTGAGGAAACTAGGGCTGCATGGGGGCCTATACGAACCTCTAAACATTGAACAACAGTGAAAATCGCCAGCTTCCCGTTTAGAGTTCATCGCGTGAGACTATAGATTCCCAAAAAGAATTAGTTTTAAAAAGATAGGGATAAGAAAAGAATTGGGTTTGATTTGAAATAAGAGATGAATTTGGTTCAAATTTTGATTTAAGAAAAAAAGAACTTGATTTTGGAACGAACTTGATTTGAAGTGAACTTGATTTAAAAGACACTTGATTGAAAATGAACTTGCTTTGAGATGCGCTTGATTTAAAACTTGACGAATGAACTAAATCGGACTTCAATTAAGATGAATTTCATTAGAAACTCGAAGAAATGTTTTTTAAACAAGAAAGAATTTTGAATTGATTCTTGAGGGAGAGAATTAATTTTGACTTAAAAGAAATGACTTTTTTTTTGTCTTTGAGGAAAAGAAATGAATTAAATTTGAATATAAAAAAGGAATTTTATTTGTCTTAAAGGAAAAGAATCAAATTGAATTTTGAGTAAGAAATATTTGCTTGATTTTGGAGGAGTTAAATTTAATTTGAATTTTTCGTTTGAGTTGGATTTAATTTTAACTAGCCTATTAGTCTAGACCCACATTGCAAATGGCTTGAGAGATGACTCACGACTTATTTGGCTGCTGAAAGGCTTCTGCGGCTTAGTGGTTTATTTGGCTCATTTGGATGGCTGGAAGCTTATTCGGCTTGACAGATGGCTTAGAGGCTGCTATGGCTCGGTGGCTTATTTGGCTGGCTAGAGGCTTATTCGACTTGATGGACGGCTCGCGGCTCATTCGGCTTGACAGATGGCATAGAGGCTGCTACGACTCGGTGGCTTATTAAGCTGGCTAGAGGCCTATTTGGCTTGATGGACGGCTCGCGGCTCATTCGGCTTGACAGATGGCTTAGAGGCTGCTACGGCTTGGTGGCTTATTGGGCTGGCTAGAGGCTTATTTGACTTGATGGATGGCTCGCGGCTCATTTATGATTATTAAAAGAAAATCGCCTCCAGGGACTTGAACCCACGTTTTAAGGGTCTCGGGCCACAAGCAATACCATTAGGCCAAGTATAGGTTTGGGCTTCTAGCTCTTTTCGTTGAATTTAAATCGCGCCAGTGGGCTTGGGGTTTTCCATGGCCTGTGTTAAAAAATCACCATATTAAAGTGCAGCATACAGGATTCGAACATTAGACACGAGGTTACCTGACAACTTGCCAAGCACTGAGCTAGGCGTTTGGGTAGGAGGTCTAAAGCCTTGGATTAATTTTAAAACACACCTTAGGGTTTATATTCCTCACTTATGGCACATGAAGTCACACATATGCAAGACATGATCAGACGATTGAGCAGGGGCTTAGAATATCAAGGTTGCATCCTCAACCTTAAAAGGTCCAGTTCTTCGTGTAGTAATTAAAATCAGCTGGAGTGAAGGGCCTCGTCCGATAAGCATAACAAACCAGAACCTACGTAGCTTTCAATGTCATGCATGCAGTGTAGGCTGGTTTCATCGTGTTCACTATTCAACAGTGAACCTTTGCCCATGACATTCTAAATGCTCACTGCTTGACCCGGAACTACTGCCTGGAACGTTGTGCAACCATATTGGTCGACCGAGAGAAGGTGTGTTTTGCTTTGCTCTTCCCCTAGAGGTCCCGTGGTCACACTCCAATTAGGGTGGTGCGCCGCATGCATGGTCGAAGGACATGATGTTCCTGGGAGCTGATACGAGGTGAATAGTAGTGAGGTCAAGAGCATAATTTCGTGCTTGTGCTTCTATAAGAACAGTGTCCAGGATGTGGAGTTGCTCCAAGCAAAAATGTGACCCATGCGTCAATGTGAGTAGGGATCATAACACCGCTCATCTGCATCGAATGGACTTTTAATGGAAGTTGGTTCCCACCCAAAAGAACCTTTTCTATTCGCGACTTGGAATGGGAGTCTCTCGGGAGGTAAGTTCCAACAAATCGATGGTGCTTCCCTAACTCTTGGTGGGGAGGTTAGGGGAGAAAATATGATGCGTGGAATTCTCCATTCATAGGCAATGACTCCCATGCAATGTTCGAATCTTGAGTGGTTCTGTCCCTAGTTTTCTTGATAGTATTATCGAACTGACTTCAGTCCATTTTGGAGGGGGTGCTCATATTACAGTTCTCCTTTACCAAAACCATCTTTCCCTTCCAATGCACTCAGGGACTATCAAACTGACGACCACGCACCACAAAACCAGAGTTCATCTTAGGATATTCTTCTGCCTACTAAACCTCGCTTCTGCAGCGTGTGTGTTGATACCAACACATGCGAATATAACGACAAGATCCGGTCGAATCAAACAAAAATATCACAGGATCCACAAGCACGATGAACGATTCTGGCAATTATATCTCATAGAGGTTCTTTAGACATTTTTGCATTGATGATCGAATGGTATCATGGTTTATGTGGAATCACAACACACGCACCGTGATCTTGAAGAAGATTTAATTTCGTTCTAATGTATTGAAGATGACATTCTAATTGGAGTTATGAGCACAGCAATTGAGGTTATTAACAGGATTCGAATTGGAGTCCAAGAATCATTTTCATCACAGCGAGGGTAATTGAGGTAGAGAGACTTACCTAGTTATTTGCTGAAATCTTTTCCTCTGTTCATACACCAAGAGCTTTTCCTCTTTGATCTTCTCAGATTTGCAGGCATAAACTCTCTGCGAAACCCCTGATGTTGAGAGCCAAGGAAGGAGATTGAGGCTTCGAGAGAATCAGCCAGAGAATCAGAGGTTCCCCCCCTAAGAACTTCCATAAAAAAGAAAAAAGAGAAAACCCCCCTGCAAATATTTCTTTTCTCTGATTTATAGAGTTTTTCATAAACTTTTCCCGCCTTTCTTTTTTTTTACGTTTTGTTTTATTCCCACTTATTTTCATTTTCAACTCTTTTTCTTTTTATTTATTTTTGTTTTATATAATTTTTTTTATTTGCTGTTTATTTCTTCTTGTTATTGATTTTTTTATTAATTCCGTTTTTATTTTTATTAATTCCATTTTTTTTAAATTCTGTTTTTATTGCAATTTTTAATTTTATTATTTTGATTTTGTTTTTTTTAATTTATTTAATTTTCTATTGTTTTTATTATTTATTATTATTATTATTATTAGTTTTCTTTTAGTTTCTAATTTTTCTAATTTTTCTATTTTCACCTTTTTTACATTTTTTTATTTTTTATTATTTTAACATTTTTGTTTATTTGTTTTTATCTTTCTTTATTTTTTGTTTTTATTTTTGTATTTTTTTTTTGTTTGCTTTGTTTTCTGTTTTCTGTGTATTTAATTATTATTTAAATTAGTATTTGTTTATTATTTACTTAAATTGTGGTTTATTCATTAATTAATTTTAAGAATGGGGTTTTAGACATAATTGAGTGTTTACCCTTATCATCGTAGAAGGACCTCTTTCCTTAAGATTATTATTGAAGGACCTATTGCTTTCCAATTACCTTAGAAAGATCCACTGCCTTCTGGTCACCACAGAAGGGCCTATTGCCTTCTGATTATCAAGAAGGACCCATTGCCTTCTAGTTATCATAGAATGATCCACTGCCTTCTGGTTAGCATAGAAGGACCTATTGCCTTTTGATTATCATAGAAGGACCCACAATCTTCCCGCCATAGAAGGATCCATTACCTTTTGGTCACCATAGAAGGACTCGTAACCTTCTAACCATCATAAAAGAACCTATTGCTTTCTAATTATCATAGAAGGGCTCACTTCCCTCTAGTTGCCATATAAGGATCCACTACCTTCTGGTAACCATAAAAGGAATTATCTCCTTATAAACGTGCACAAGTCTTAGACTTATCATACTAGGAGTAATATTAAGTTTTCATATTGTAAACACTCAATTATGTCTGAGGCTCCAATTGTTAATATTAATCAAGAAAACAAATAAAAAAAGAAAAATAAAAAAATAATAAACAAAAACAAAAGAGAAAAGAAAAATAAGAATAGAAAAATAGAAAAACGAAATGGAATAAGAAGCATAAAAATAAAAGAAAACAAAACAATAAAAAATTACAAGAATTAAAAAAATAAAGTCTGAAAATGAAGAAAAAGTAACAATAATAAAATACATAATAAAGAGAAAGGAATAGAATAAAATCAAGAAGAAAAGATATAAAGAAAAATACAAAAAGGGGAAAATTTGAACAAAATAAATGAATAATCAAATAAAAATGTATATAAACAAAATCTGAAATAAAAAAAAGAGAAAAAAAGAAAAAATTAATTAATTAAAACAAAAAAGAGAAAAAAATTAAACAAAAAGAAATGAAAAAGATAAGAAATATAAAAAAAACTGGAAATAAAAATAAGAATAAAAAGTAATAATAAATGAAAATTGAAAATCAAAACATAAATAAATAAAAGTAATAAAAACAAAATCTGAAATGGAAAAATATAAATGACAAGAAAATCTGAAAAAATAATAAAGAAAAAGAAAATAAAAGTAAAAATAAAAAAATGAAAATAAAAATAAAGTCAAAAAAATAGAAATAAAGTTTTGAAAAAGAAGAAACATAATAATGAAAAAATAATAATAAATAAAATGAATAAACAGAATAAAAAAAGAAGAAAAAAAAATGAAAAAAAGAAGAAGGGAAAACTGAAAAGGGGGGATTCATAACAAAAAGTGGGGGATTGGGGAGAGGTAGAAAAAAGAAAAAAAGAGCTCTCTCTGGTTTTTCTCTCAAGAGGGAGGCAGGGAAACAAAGGAGAAGAGAGGTCCCTTTGGTTCTGGGGATAGGGGGCTGTATGATGGCAATTCCCTTGGAGAAGCGAGAGGAAAATCCAGATCAAGGAAGCAACAGAGAGTTTCTCGAAGAGGAAATCAAGAACTGGATTCGGTTCCTCATAGCACTCTGAAAGGGAGTTCAAGATCGTTTTTTGCTTTGCGATAGAACAATCCCTGGCCGATCGGGATCTGTCTTCATTGAGAGAGAGGTGGCACCTCACGATTTCAGGTTGGTATCATATATTCTGCAAACTTAAGCCGGCATGGGTCATTGCTTGATATGTTTTGGTTCATGGCTAAGTGGATAATGAAAATTGAATTCAAGATTCTAGTCTCTAGGTTAAAATCAGATCCATTATTGCTAAGCATGTGCTTGAACTAAGTCGTAAGCAAAATTCAAGATTTTGTTTTATGATTGTTATGTATGCTTGTGAAGTTGAATCAAGTTGATTCTGAGTCGGAATTAAGACTATGGTACCAACGTCAAAGCATAATTTAGACTCGCCCCATGCATTAACATGAACTGAACCTGTTTGGCACATGAGTTTATTCACCGATCCTTTTTTCGCTCTGCCTCTATTTACAATAAATCGAGATTCATGCTAAAGATAGATATAAAAAGAAAGAAATATATATATATATATATATATATATATATATATATAGATATTTTGTAGGTGGATATTACTATCACTTTGTTGTTTGAAGGAAAAAGATAAATCATAGGCACGTGACAATATACTAATCAGGTTGTAGTGGGTGTTACTCAATCATTCAAGCCTTGAAATTATAGACCTACTCTTTGTCTCTGATCAAAAGAAGGAAAAGCCTATGGAATCCACACATTATCTAGAGCTCTTAAGAACCATTACAGGTGCTCATTGCGACTTGATCGTTTTGCATCGAACCACATTCGCATGCAACGAAAAGGCTCTATTGTAACATGCACAAGGAGAATTCGTATTGGCTCAATTAAATGAGTGAGGGTAGAATGATCCCAAGCAAAAGCAACAACGCTCATCAACTTCGTTGGCACTTTGCACTCCTTTGGATAGAAGCAGGAGGCATGCGGGTCTGATCTTTAACTCAAGCTCACAGTGACTTCCTTGAAAGATAAACCTGGAGATATTGATAAGGGCTGGCCGAATGGGTTATGTTTAGGACGTCTAATAGATCCCATGCAATCGCA
The DNA here is from genome assembly GCA_037954105.1 of Canavalia gladiata. Lineage (NCBI taxonomy): Eukaryota > Viridiplantae > Streptophyta > Magnoliopsida > Fabales > Fabaceae > Canavalia > Canavalia gladiata. Next base: position 33,145,379 of record CM075660.1, read on the forward strand.
TCCAACTCCCACCTCTCCAGCATTGTTGCCCTTGATCTTGGGATCCTTGTACCACTATGATTCTGGGAGGCGACTTACTAGAATGGAAATGCATGGCTAACTCCTCTACCATAAATCCAAATTTAGTGATTTCATACGAATGCAGTGATATTACCACCATTGATTTGTAAGCATAAGTTAGATACTGAAAATTTGGGAAGCATTAGAGCCATAAAGACGACGATATCGCTTGGTGGAAGATTTGGAACCTTGCTCTAAAAAATGCCTTGGCTTCAAAAGTTATGGCTGATTGGCTACTGTTTGGATCACATCCATATCTCAGGGAAGTAGATTTTCTTTGTGTGATGTTGGCAGCCTAGATGCTCGAAGGCGGCCTAGAACTCTGCATAACTCAAATTGAGAAATGGTAGGCTATTTCAAGTCCCTCAAACGGCCACTCGGAACATGTTTATGCCCCCTAAAACAGAGAGAAAGACTACCCCAGTATGTGGGCTACTTGTGTGGATGAAACTATTGGTATTGTTCCAAGACACACCCTCGTGCATGATTTCTCGAAGCAGCAACAAGTTTCGGCTTGGAAGGATTCATGCAAGGTGACATAGCACATGAGTGTTTGAGGCGGCCCAGGAGTCTTCTCGATGGAGTGCACCAGGTTTGGCGCAGGTGCCGACATGAAAGTCCCTACTACATGGGATTTCATGTATCCATTTAGGAGGAACGACTCATCTCCATAGGGGCTGGAAAGGCTCTTAGCAGCGGGGTCCACATAGGAAACAAGGAAGACCCCATGCACATGCATGGCTGGAACTGTGTTTGTTGTTCAACGAACCTGTTTCCAATAGACCTTAGTCGAGTTGATGAATAATAAAACCAAACAGAAGGCCCAACCTGGTGGTTGAGTTGATTGTTGGCAAATCCTCCCCAGGTTTTAAAGTCCCTGCTTACAGCTCTTGATTTAATCTAACACAGCCTATGCCTGTGGTCCATCAACTCCAAGACGCGAGTTCGAAACCCCCTAGGACCAATTCTTATTTTAAATTGGTTGAGTTGTCAAGTTACTAAGTGAGCCGACGAGCCATCCGCGAGCTGCGGCTCGCCCAAACAAGCTGGCGAGCCACAAGCCGTCTAACAAGTCGTCTAGCCATGAGCCACCCAGGCAAGCCTCCAAGCCACCGAATAAGTCGACAAGCCTCCAGGTTCCACAGCGAGCCGACGAGCTCCAAACCGCCAGATGAGCCACCAAATATCTTTCCAAGCCGTCAACTCACGAGCCATTCGGACGAGTCTCCTAAGCCACATGAGCCAGCCAAGCAACCCAGCCCCACAATTCTCAATTGCAGTCTAGCCCCTACATTTCCCCTAATCCCAAATCATCCCTTATACTTATCAAAATCCCAAACCAATCTCTATATTTCAAAATCAATCCTCTTCCCATTAATTCCAATCCAAAATCAACAAAATCAAATTCTTTTTTGGAAATTCAAACTAAATTCTCTTTTTTTCTAATTCTTTTCTTCGAATAAAATCAAATCAAATTCAAGTTAATTCTCTTTCTCTCAAGTTTCCAAATCAACTTCAAGGCCTTTTCTCCAATTAAATTCAAGTTCGAGTCTTTCAAAATTATCAAGTCCAACTCAAGCCCCTCAAGTCAAGTTTAATTTCCCAAAATTTAAAATCAAGTTTACTTCAAGACAAAGTTCCTTTTCAAATCAAGCCAATTCTTTTCTTATCTTTATTATGTTCAAATTAAATTCGTTTGGAACCACAGTCTCACGCGACAAGCTCTGAACGGGAAACTGGTGGTCTACACTGCTGTTCGATGTTTAGTGGTTCGTATAGGGCCCCGTGTAGCCTTAGCTACCTCGGACCTTGTGCATGAGTGGGCTGGGGGTCACTCTAAAAAATGAAATTCTTTTCGAAATTCTTTGGGATCTACGCCATGTGACAAACTCTAAACGGGAAACTGGCGGTCTGCTCTGCTGTTCGATGTTTAGTGGTTCATATAGGCCCTCGTGTAGCCTTAGCTACCTCGGACCTTGTGTGTGAGTGGGCTGAGGGTCCCTCCAAAAAATAAAAAAACTTTTCAAAACAACATGTTCATCTTCAAATATTCCTTTTCAGGCACTTTCGAAGGTCAAGCCTTCAAGACAAACCAGAACTACGTAAGCCTTGAGTTTTCCTTTGCACCTGGGAATACGTAGGAGCAGGATCAAGTCCTGTCAGGCTATCTTCCATCAATCTATTTATTTTCATGCAAATTAAAGGGATCAAACATTTTTCTAAAATCACACACTCAGTTTAAGGGTACCGTTCTTCGGAACGGGGGAGTGGGGTGCCTAACACCTTCCCCACTCGTAACCGACTCCCAAACCTAAATCTCTTTCTCAAGTTAGGGTTTTTCCAAATGTTTTTCCCTTAAATAAAAATTTGGTGGCGACTCCACAAAAATCAAATTAAATTCATTTCTAAATTTTAGCGAGTTCGTCGTCTCGTCAGAATTACGGTTGCGACACATATAAAGATCTCCCTTAGCCTATGTTTGGATGAGATGAATCACGAAGGAAGGATGGAATTGGATGGGAAGTTTAGTTTTCCATGCGTTTCATTTATTTTGTCTTTGATGGAAGGAAAGACTAAATTTCCATGGATTCCATAATTTTTTGTTCCCCCTTCTTAGCCATGAACAAGAGTGGAAGGTAAGGGAGAGTTTTTTTTTGTTTTTTTATTTATTTTAAATTTTTAAAATGATTATATATTGTTTAAAAATTTTAAAAAAATTTCAGAAATTAAAAATTATTTATAAAAAGATATAGTAAAATATAAAATATTTTAAAAATTTATATAAAATAAATTTTATATTATTAATATATTTCTTTTCCCTTTGTTTTCCATCCATCCAAACAGAAAAAAAGAATTTTTTCCTTTTCTTCTTCTTTTATTTTTACTCATCCAAACAACTCACTTTCTTTCTAAATTTTACTCTCTTCTTCCTAGAAATCATTTGTAACCTAAAAGGTTTATTATGTGAATTTATGGGTGTTATCATGAATTTGTAGATTTTTGTACTGTAGTTTTATGTTGATTCAATAAATCAAATGGCACTTAATCAGCTGGTTTAAGGATCTCCTATGTGTACATTATGCCTTCTAATTGTTTGGCAATTAGATGAAGTTTTCTCTTTTCACAGCTCAGTTAATGGGGGGTATCCTAAGGCTTTTAGTATGCCTCAGACACCTGCATAGGTGCACTTAATGGGATTAACCAATAATTCATGCAGGGTTATGCGATTCAAATGCTTTCTTACTTCCAATTTCCAATATTTGTAAAGGTTATTGGTTTTTATTCTATTTCAAAGCTTACACCTATAGTATTTTCTTACTATTTCAGTTTGGATCTAATGGCATGCTTGATGATTATGAGGAGAATTTGACTGCAATATTGTAAACAGAACCAAAGATGTTGATGAATTTGTAATTATTTATCTCAATGATTTCTTGTGGAGGGAAAGAAGTGAGGTATAGTTCTTAATCTACATTTTCCACTATTTAATGATTCTTGTAGATTTCTATTTTGCTTCTAACTTGGGACTTGTTTTAGATCATTGTTACACACATATGCTATTTAGTTGCTAAAGCAAACTATGAGTCATACTTAGATAATGCAAGGCTCTATCTAATAGGAGTAGATGACTAGAAATTTCCTCAAACTTATGCTTGCCCCGAGGGTATCCAAGTTCGTTGAAATCTCTCTAGATCTTAAGTTTCTTCTTGCATAAAATTTTGTTCTTCTATTCATATGCTTGAGGATGCTTTAAGTATATTTCTCGTAATCTCTCTGTAATTTTCTAGTTCCCAATTGCTTAATTTTCCAGTATTTTACAAGGTTCAAACTTGAATTTTCATTACATGCTTATGAAGATTACATGTACATTCTCTTACCCTTTCAATCCTCAGTTTATCAACAAAGGAATGTGACATTTTTAAAACCACATGTTCTGTTTTGAAATAACATGTCCGCATGACATACTGTGCCTTCACTCTCATTCTCTTTAAAAACAATATTATGTTCAATATGATTCAATTTTTTTGTAAGATGTGTTACTAGACCAATCAGAATTTATCTTTCACAATGTTTACTTGAACAGAGGATTGAATTATACCAATTAGTGCTGACATCCTTAAAAACTTTTCATGCACCAAAAGTAGAAACATGGAAACAGTTGGCATTATCTTTTGAGGAGAGGATTAGAACCCACCAACAAGTACTTCCTTGTCTTTATTAAGATGTCATTTTTTTTATAGTTTTCTTATTTATCCTCTTATTTAATGATGTGTTCAGGGTGGGCATGCTGCAAATCTGGCTCCCTGCAGATACATATGTTTAGTGTTATGACATTAATATTACCTCTTCATAGAAAACTCACTCATGTTGGAGATGCCACTGCAAGGAAGACTATACGCGAAATCCTTACATTGCTATGTTGCTACAAGGTATCATTCATGTTCCTACTCCAATATTTTAATATGTTAATTTGTAGTGTAGCTACTTAATTAAATTTATTTTTAATGAAATATTTTAAATATTATTTTTATTTACGTATTTTATTATAGTCTTTCAAAAATTATGTTAAATATATGGATTTAACTAAAATATCAAAAAAAAATTTAAATGATTAAATTTGTTTGGTAATCTCTAAATTATTTAATTTTTTAATAAATTCTTATACTTAATAAAATCCTAAAATAATCTAAATGGACAAATATCTTATAAACTTACTGATAAGCATTTGTTTAAAGTTTTTTAAATAATTCACACACTTACATGCTAAAATATCATTTTTTTAATCATCATTTCCAGTTATACTTTTTATTGATTCTTTTAATTTTTTCACTTCGAATTTGGAAGAGTATCATTATTGTTTCTACATGTCGCAACCGTAATTCCGACGAGACGATGAACTCGCTAAATTTTAAAAAATGAATTGATTGATAATGTGGAGCCGCCACCAAATTTTTATTTAAGGGAAAAGATTTGGAAAAACCCTAACTCGAGCATGAGATTTAGGTTTGGGAGTCGGTTACGAGTGGGGAAGGTGTTAGGCACCCCACTCGCCCGTTCCGAAGAACGGTACCCTTAAACTGAGTGTGTGATTTTGAAAAACTGTTTTGATCCCTTTAATTAGAGTTAAAATACATAATTTGATGGAGGTTAGCCTGACAGGACTTGATCCTGCTCCTACGTATTCCCCTGTGCAATGGAAAACTCAAGGCTTACGTAGTTTTGGTTCGTGAAGGCTTGACCTTCAAAGGTAAATAACAGACAAATGATACCTTGAGAAGATTTTTAATTTTTTGAAAGGACCTTTAGTCCACTCATGCACAAGGTCCGAGGCAGCTACGGCAGCACGAGGACCTATACAGACTGTTAAATGTTGAACAGCAGGTGAACCGCTAGTTCCTCGTTTAGAGCCCGTTAAGTGAGACCAAGGATCCCAAAATATTTGAAAAAGAGCTCTTTTATTTTTGAAAGGACCTTTAGTCCACTCATGCACAAGACCCGAGGTGGCTACGGCAGCACAGGGGCCTATACAGACTACAAACGTTGGACAACAGGTGAACCGCCAGCCCCCCATTTACAGCCCGTCGCGTGAGACCAAGAATCCCAAAATATTTGAAACAGAGCTTTTTTTATTTTTGAAAGGACCTTTAGTCCACTCATGCACAAGACCCGAGGTGGATACGGCAGCACGGGGGCTATACAGACTACTAAGCGTTGGACAGCAGGTGAACCGCCAGCCCCCCATTTAGAGCCCGTTGAGTGAGACCAAGAATCCCAAAATATTTGAAAAAGAGATTTTCTATTTTTGAAAGGACCTTTAGTCCACTCATGCACAAGACCCGAGGCGGCTACGGTAGCCCAGGGGCCTATACAAACTACTAAACGTTGGACAGCAGGTGAACCGCCAGCCCCCCATTTAGAGCCCGTCGCGTGAGACCAAGAATCCTAAAAAATTTGAAAAAGAACTTTATTTTTTAATATAATAAAGATAAGAAAAGGACTGAATTGATATGAAAAAGGAATTTGTTGTCAAGTGAATTTAATTTTATGTTTTTGAACCTTGACTTCATCAAGGATGAGCTTGACTCAGACTTGATAATTTTGAGGAAAAGAATTTGAAGTTGATTTGGAAATTTGAGAGGGGGAGGATTAAACTCAAAGTTTGATTTAATTTTATTTGAATAATAGAGTCAAAAAGGGGAATTTATTTTGAATGTCGGGCTTGAGTTAGACTTGATTTAACATAAACTGGCTTTGATTTGAAGTTAATGAAAAGAATTGTGAACATGCTTCAGTAATCCAGCAATATCAATTTCATTTCAAATCCAAATTAGACAAATAATATCATTACAAAAACTAGAGAGAAGTAAAAATAGAACAAAACAAAAATCACCAAAATCAGAGATCATTTGACCAATTAAAAATGAAAATGAAAAAGAGAGATGAAGATCAACCTCAAGAACACACAAGATTTTGTGGACAAAATTTCAATTCAAATCTCATAATGTTTAAAAAATATTTTTTGGTAGATCTGAAAACTGAAAGCCAATCAAATGAAAGATATTGATTATAGGAATAAAACAAAACAAGTTTGACATAAATCCAATCAGAAATGAGCAAGTTATGCACAAATCAAATAGGCTAGGTTAATTTGTGCACCAAGATGAACATGCTTCGGTAATCAGGCGATTAAAATTTCATTTCAGATCCTAATTGGACAAATAATATCATTCCATAAACTAGAAATAAAGGCAAAAAACGAAACAAAAATCACGGAAATTAGAGATCATTTGACCGACTAAAAACAAAAATGAAAAACAGAGATGAAGATCAAGCTCAAGAACACACAAGATTTTGGCGCCAAAATTTGAATTCAAATTTCAGAATTTTTAAAAAATATTTTTTGGTAGATCTGAAAAATTAAAACCGATTAATTGAAAGATATGGATAAGTTTGACATAAATCCAATCAGAAATGAGCAAGTTATGCACAAATCAAACAAGCTAGGTTCATTTGTGCACCAGGATGAACATGCTTCGGTAATCAGGCGGTTAAAATTTCATTTCAGATCCAAATTGGACAAACAATATCATTCCAAAAACTAGAGAAAAATACGAAGAGAACGCAACATAAATCATCAAAATCGGAGATCATTTGACCGATCAAAAATGAAAACAAAAACAAGAGACGAAAATGAGCTCGGAAATTCGAGAAGAAGCAAGAAACTTAAGCAGAATAAAAGTAGGATCTAACCTCGATGGGAAGGTGATGAAGAACTGGTTTGAAGGAAGAGGTAGAGATTATCCTAGGTCCTCCCTTCAAAAATTCTGAAAATCCCCTCCCTGTTTTATATCTTTTCAAATTTTTAATTAATTTAATTTTTGGTTAATTTTAACGATTTGGGGCCTCAGACATAATTGAGTGTTTACAGTTTGCCCCTCTTTACTCATTTTCCTACCAGATAATGTGAGAAATGATTCTTTGAATTATCGTAGTAGGAAATGAGTAAAGATGTGAACACATTATGTCCGAGGCAGGCCTTGAAGAAGTGCGACGAACATGAGGAGCCTTGAACTTGAAAATAAACCTCATGGATGCCTGGAGAAGGATGATTGAATGACCTTACCGACTCCATGTACCGATAGGGTTTAAATATGCGAGGCTTAGTTGTATAGCCTGACTAGGCTAAGTGGAATGAATGAATGCCTGTTAGGACTGGCGTGGAATTCAATGGGATGGCTTGTTAGGACAAGCAAAATGAAATGAAAATGGCCTGTTAAAATAGGCAAAGCAGAAGAGAAATGGCCCGTTACAACGGGCTCAGTAGAGTGAAAGCGACTTGTTTAAGACAGGAAAGCATGCAAGAACTACAATGTAGTATATGTACAAGGTGGCCTGACAGCATAGGCCGAGGTATCTATCTAAGTTGGAGGCCTGACATCATAGGCCTAGCTGTGGAGAAATGAACTTGGTGAGGCCTGACATCGTAGGCGCAGAGGCAGAAAAGTAAACTTGAGGAGGCCTGACAACATAGGCCAAGATGCAGAAAAGTAAAATGCAAGGCCTGACAACATAGGCTGGAGTGCTGGAAATTAAAATGCAAGGCTTGACATCATAGACCGAAGTGTTGAGATTTAACATGCACGGCATGACAACATAGGCCGGAGTGCTGGAATTTAAACATGCAAGGCCTAACATCATAGGCCGTAGTGCTGAAAGTTAAAATGCAAGGCCTGACAACATAGGCCGCAATGCTGGAATTTAAACATGCAAGGCTTGACATCATAGGCCAGAGTTCGAAAATTTAAAATGCAAGGCCTGACAACATAGGCCAAGGTGCAGAAAAGTAAACTTGTGGAGGCCTGCCAACATAGGCCGAGGTGCAGAAAAGTAAACGTGATAAGGCTTGACAACATAGGCCAAGATGCAGAAAAGTAAACTTGAGGAGGCCTCACAACATAGGCCAAGGTGCAGAAAAGTAAACTTGAGGACGCCTCACAACATAGGCCAACATGCGGAAAAGTAAATTTGAGGAGGCCTAACAACATAGGCCAAGGTGCAGAAAAGTAAACTTGATGAGGCCTGACAACATAGGCCAAGGTGCGGACAAGTAAACTTGATGAGGCCTGACAACATAGGCCAAGGTGCAGAAAAGTAAACTTAATGAGGTCTGACAACATAGGCCAAGGTGCAGAAAAGTAAACTTGAGGAGGCCTGACAATATAGGCCAAGGTGCAGAAAAGTAAACTTGAGGAGGCCAGACAACATAGGCCGAGGTGCAGAAAAGTAAACTTGATGAGGCCTGACAACATAAGCCAAGATGCAGAAAAGTAAACCTCAGGAGGCCTGACAACATAGGCCAACGTGTAGAAAAGTAAACTTGAGGAGGCCTAACAACATAGGCCAACGCACGGAAAATTAAACTTGAGGAGAACTTGATGAGGCCTGACAACATAGGCGAAGGTATGGAAAAATAAGCTTGATGAGGCCTAACAACGTAGGTCAATATGCAGAAAAGTAAACTTGATGAGCCCTGACTTCATAGGCCGGTGAAAAAAAGTAAACTCTAGCAGGCCTGACATCATAGGCCATGAATGCAGAAAAGTAAACTTGATGAGGCCTGACAACAAACGCCAAGGTGCAGACAAGTAAACCTGAGGAGGCCTGACAACATAGGCCAAGGTGCGGAAAAATAAACTTGATGAGGTCTGACAACATAGGCCAAGTTGCAGAAAAGTAAACTGGATGAGGCCTGACAACAAAGGCTAAGGTGCAGAAAGGTAAACTTGAGGAGGCCTGACAACATAGGCCAAGGTCCAGAAAAGTAAACTTGATGAGGCCTGACAACATAGGCCCAGATGCAGAAAAGTAAACTTGAGGAGGCCTAACAACATAGGCAAAGGTGCGGAAAAGTAAATTTGAGGAGGCCTAACAACATAGGCCAAGGTGCGGAAAAGTTAACTTGAGGAGAACTTGATGAGGCCTGATGACATAGGCCAAGGTGCAGAAAAATAAACTTGATGAGGCCTCACAATATAGGCCAATGTGCAGACAAGAAAACTTGATGAGGCCTGACAACATAGGCCAAGGTGAAAAAAAGTAAACTTGAGGAGGCCTGACGACAAAGGCCAAGGTGCAAAAAAGTAAACTGACGGAGGCTTGACAAGATAGGCCGAGGTGTAGAAAAGTAAACTTGATGAGGCCTGACAACATAGGCCAAGATGCAAAAAGTAAACTTGAGGAGGCCTGACAACATAGGCCAAGGTGTAGAAAAGTAAACTTGAGGAGAACTTGATGAGGCCTGAAAACATAGGCCAAGGTACGGAAAAATAAGCTTGATGAGGCCTCACAACATAGGCCAAAGTGCATAAAAGTAAACTTGATGGCATCAAAGGCCGGTGAAACAAAGTAAACTTTTGGAGGCCTGACATCATAGGCCATGAATGCATAAAAGTAAACTTGATCAGGCCGGATAACAAAGGCCGAGGTGCAGAAAAGTAAACTTGAGGTGGCCTGACAACATAGGCCAATGTGCAGAAAAGTAAACTTGAGGAGGCCTGACAACATAGACCTAGGTGCAGAAAAGTAAACTTGATGAGGCCTGACAACATAGGCCAAGATGCAAAAAAGTAAACTTGAGGAGGCCATACAACATAGGCCAAGGTGTAGAAAAGTAAACTTGAGGAGGCCTAACAACATAGCCCAAAGTGCAGAAAGGTAAACTTGATGGCATCATGGGCCGGTGAAAAAATGTAAACTTGTGGAGGCCTGACATCATAGGCCATGAATGCATAAAAGTAAACTTGATGAGGCCGGATAACAAAGGCCAAGGCGCAGAAAAGTAAATTTTAGGAGGCCTGACAACATAGGCCAAGATACAGAAAAGTAAACTTGAGGAGGCCATACAACATAGGCCAAGGTGTAGAAAAGTAAACTTGAGGAGGCCAAACAACATAGGCCAAGGTGCGGAAAAGTAAACTTGAGAGGAACTTGATGAGGCCTGATAACATAGCCCAAGGTGCGGAAAAATAAACTTGATGAGGCCTGACAACATAGGCCAAGGTGCAGAAAAGTAAACCTGATGAGGCTTGACAACATAGGCCAAGATGCAGAAAAGTAAACTTGAGGAGACCTGACAACGTAGGCCAAGGTGCAGCAAAAGTAAATTTGAGGAGGCCTGACAACATAGGCCAAGGTGGAGAAAAGTAAACTTGATGAGGCCTGACAACATAGGCCAAGGTACGAACAAATAAAATTGATGAGGCCTGCCAATATAGGCCAAGGTGCATAAAAGTAAACTTGATGGCGTCTGACAACATAGGCCAAGGTGCAGAAAATTAAACTTGAGGAGGCCTGACAACATATGCCAAGGTGCAGAAAAGTAAACCTGATGAGGCTTGACAACATAGGCCAAGATGCAGAAAAGTAAACTTGAGGAGGCCTCACAACATAGGCCAAGATGCAGAAAAGTAAAATGCAAGGCCTGACAACATAGGCTGGAGTGCTGGAAATTAAAATGCAAGGCTTGACATCATAGACCGGAGTGTTGAGATTTAACATGCACGGCATGACAACATAGGCCGGAGTGCTGGAATTTAAACATGCAAGGCCTAAAATCATAGGCCGTAGTGCTGAAAGTTAAAATGCAAGGCCTGACAACATAGGCCGCAATGCTGGAATTTAAACATGCAAGGCTTGACATCATAGGCCGGAGTTCGAAAATTTAAAATGCAAGGCCTGACAACATAGGCCAAGGTGCAGAAAAGTAAACTTGTGGAGGCCTGCCAACATAGGCCGAGGTGCAGAAAAGTAAACGTGATAAGGCTTGACAACATAGGCCAAGATGCAGAAAAGTAAACTTGAGGAGGCCTCACAACATAGGCCAAGGTGCAGAAAAGTAAACTTGAGGACGCCTCACAACATAGGCCAACATGCGGAAAAGTAAATTTGAGGAGGCCTAACAACATAGGCCAAGGTGCAGAAAAGTAAACTTGATGAGGCCTGACAACATAGGCCAAGGTGCGGACAAGTAAACTTGATGAGGCCTGACAACATAGGCCAAGGTGCAGAAAAGTAAACTTAATGAGGTCTGACAACATAGGCCAAGGTGCAGAAAAGTAAACTTGAGGAGGCCTGACAATATAGGCCAAGGTGCAGAAAAGTAAACTTGAGGAGGCCAGACAACATAGGACGAGGTGCAGAAAAGTAAACTTGATGAGGCCTGACAACATAAGCCAAGATGCAGAAAAGTAAACTTCAGGAGGCCTGACAACATAGGCCAACGTGTAGAAAAGTAAACTTGAGGAGGCCTAACAACATAGGCCAACGCACGGAAAATTAAACTTGAGGAGAACTTGATGAGGCCTGACAACATAGGCGAAGGTATGGAAAAATAAGCTTGATGAGGCCTAACAACGTAGGTCAATATGCAGAAAAGTAAACTTGATGAGCCCTGACTTCATAGGCCGGTGAAAAAAAGTAAACTCTAGCAGGCCTGACATCATAGGCCATCAATGCAGAAAAGTAAACTTGAGGAGGCCTAACAACATAGGCAAAGGTGCGGAAAAGTAAATTTGAGGAGGCCTAACAACATAGGCCAAGGTGCGGAAAAGTTAACTTGAGGAGAACTTGATGAGGCCTGATGACATAGGCCAAGGTGCAGAAAAATAAACTTGATGAGGCCTCACAATATAGGCCAATGTGCAGACAAGAAAACTTGATGAGGCCTGACAACATAGGCCAAGGTGAAAAAAAGTAAACTTGAGGAGGCCTGACGACAAAGGCCAAGGTGCAAAAAAGTAAACTGACGGAGGCTTGAAAAGATAGGCCGAGGTGTAGAAAAGTAAACTTGATGAGGCCTGACAACATAGGCCAAGATGCAAAAAGTAAACTTGAGGAGGCCTGACAACATAGGCCAAGGTGTAGAAAAGTAAACTTGAGGAGAACTTGATGAGGCCTGAAAACATAGGCCAAGGTACGGAAAAATAAGCTTGATGAGGCCTCACAACATAGGCCAAAGTGCATAAAAGTAAACTTGATGGCATCAAAGGCCGGTGAAACAAAGTAAACTTTTGGAGGCCTGACATCATAGGCCATGAATGCATAAAAGTAAACTTGATCAGGCCGGATAACAAAGGCCGAGGTGCAGAAAAGTAAACTTAAGGTGGCCTGACAACATAGGCCAATGTGCAGAAAAGTAAACTTGAGGAGGCCTGACAACATAGACCTAGGTGCAGAAAAGTAAACTTGATGAGGCCTGACAACATAGGCCAAGATGCAAAAAAGTAAACTTGAGGAGGCCATACAACATAGGCCAAGGTGTAGAAAAGTAAACTTGAGGAGGCCTAACAACATAGCCCAAAGTGCAGAAAGGTAAACTTGATGGCATCATGGGCCGGTGAAAAAATGTAAACTTGTGGAGGCCTGACATCATAGGCCATGAATGCATAAAAGTAAACTTGATGAGGCCGGATAACAAAGGCCAAGGCGCAGAAAAGTAAATTTTAGGAGGCCTGACAACATAGGCCAAGATACAGAAAAGTAAACTTGAGGAGGCCATACAACATAGGCCAAGGTGTAGAAAAGTAAACTTGAGGAGGCCAAACAACATAGGCCAAGGTGCGGAAAAGTAAACTTGAGAGGAACTTGATGAGGCCTGATAACATAGCCCAAGGTGCGGAAAAATAAACTTGATGAGGCCTGACAACATAGGCCAAGGTGCAGAAAAGTAAACCTGATGAGGCTTGACAACATAGGCCAAGATGCAGAAAAGTAAACTTGAGGAGACCTGACAACGTAGGCCAAGGTGCAGAAAAGTAAATTTGAGGAGGCCTGACAACATAGGCCAAGGTGGAGAAAAGTAAACTTGATGAGGCCTGACAACATAGGCCAAGGTACGAACAAATAAAATTGATGAGGCCTGCCAATATAGGCCAAGGTGCATAAAAGTAAACTTGATGGCGTCTGACAACATAGGCCAAGGTGCAGAAAATTAAACTTGAGGAGGCCTGACAACATAGGCCAAGGTGCAGAAAAGTAAACCTGATGAGGCTTGACAACATAGGCCAAGATGCAGAAAAGTAAACTTGATGAGGCCTGACAACATAGGCCAAGGTTCAGAAAAGTAAACTTGATGGGCCCTGACAACATAGGCCAAGGTGCAGAAAAGTAAATTTGACGAGGCCTGACAACATAGGCCAAGGTGGAGAAAAGTAAACTTGATGAGGCCTGCCAATATAGGCCAATGTGCAGAAAGGTATAGTTGATGAGGTCTGACAACATAGGCCAAGGTGCAGAAAAGTAAACTTGAGGAGGGTTACCAACATAGGCCAAGGTGCAGAAAAGTAAACTTGAGGAGGCCGGACAACATAGGCGGAGGTGCAGAAAAGTAAACTTGATGAGGCATGACAACATAGGCCAAGATGCAGAAAAGTAAACTTGAGGAGGCTTGACAACATAGGCCAAGGTCTAGAAAAGTAAACTTGAGGAGGCCTAACAACATAGGCCAAAGTGCGGAAAAAGAAACTTGAGGAAAACTTGATGAGGCCTGATAACATAGGCCAAGGTGCGGAAAAATAAACTTGATGAGGCCTCACAACATAGGCCAATGTGCAGAAAAGTAAACTTGATGACGCCTGACAACAAAAGCCAAGATGCAAACAAGTAAACTTTAGGATGCCTGACAACATAGGCCAAGGTGCAGAAAAATAAACTTGATGACGCCTGACAACATAGGCCAAGGTGCAGAAAAGTAAACTTGATGAGGCCAGACAACATAGGCAAAGGTGCAGAAAAGTAAAGTTCAGCAGGCCTGACAGCATAGGCCAAGGTGCAGAAAAGTAAACTTGAGGAGGCCTGACAACATAGGTCGAGGTGCAGAAAAGTAAACTTTAGGAGGCTTGACAACATCGGCCAGGATGCAGAACAGTAAACTTGAGGAGGCCTGAAAACATAGGCCAAGGTGCAGAAAAGTTAACTTGAGGAGGCCTAACAACATAGGCCAAGGTGCGGAAAAGTAAACTTGAGGAGGCCTGTCAACATAGGCCAAGGTGCGGACAAATAAACTTGATTAGGCCTGACAACATAGGCCAAGGTGCAGAAAAGTAAACTTGATGAGGTCTAAGAACATATGCTAAGGTGCAGAAAAGTAAACTTGAGGAGGCTTGACAACATAGGCCAGGGTGCAGAAAGGTAAACTTGATGAGGCCTGACAACATAGGCCAAGATGCAGAAAAGTAAACTTGAGGAGGCCTGACAACATAGGCCATTGTGTAGAAAAGTAAACCTCAGGAGGCCTAACAACATAGGCCAAGGTGCGGAAAAGTAAACTTGAGGAGAACTCTATGAGGCTTGACAACATAGGCCAAGGTGCGGAAAAATAAACATGATGAGGCGTGACAACATAGGGCAATGTGCAGAAAAGTAAACTTGATGAGGCCTGACATCATAGGCCGGTGAAAAAAAGTAAACTTTAGGAGGCCTAACATCATAGGCCTTGAATGTAGAAAAGTAAACTTGATGAGGCCTGACAACAAAGGCCAAGATGCAGACAAGTAAACTTGAGGTGGCCTGACAACATAGGCCAAGGTGCGGTAAAATAAACTTGATGAGGCCTGACAATATAGGCCAAGGTGCAGAAAAGTAAACTTGATGAGGCCTGATAACATAGGCCAAGGTGTAGAAAAGTAAACTTGAGGAGGTTTGAGAACATAGGCCAAGGTGCAGAAAAGTAAACATGAGGAGGCTTGACAACATAGGCCGAGGTGTAGAAAAGTAAACTTGATGAGGCTTGACAACATTGACCAAGATGTAGAAAAGTAAACTTGAGGAGGCCTGACAACATAGGCGAAGGTGCAGAAAAGTAAACTTGAGGAGGCCTAACAACATAGGCCATGGTGCGGAAAAGTGAACCTGATGAAAATCCTGTTGTTGACGGGAAGATGCAAATGAGATCCTGCTGTTGCCAGAATGAATGCAAACCTGCTTGACAGGAAAAAGGAATTTAAACATGCTCGAGGTCCTATCGTGGACACGAGAATGCAAATGAGGTCCCTCTGTTGTCGGGAAGAATGCAAATGAAATCCTGTTGTTGCCAGGATAAATGCAAATCTGGTTGACAGGTGGACAAATATTAAACATGCTTGACGTCCTGCTTGACAGGAACATGCAAATGGGATCCTGCTTGACAGGATGAATGCAGAAATTTAGACATGAAATCCTGCTTGACAGGATGAATGCAAATGAAATCCTGCTTGACAGGATGTTGGAAAAAATTTACACATGAAACCCTGCTTGACAGGATAAATGCAAATGAAATCTTGCTTGAATGGATGTGTGCAGAAATTTAAACATGAAATCCTGCTTGACAAGATAGATGCAAATCAAATCCTGCTTGACAGGATATGTGCAGAGATTTAAACATGAAATCCTGCTTGACAGGATAGATGCAAATGAAATCCTGCTTCACAAGATGTGCGCAGAAAT
The DNA here is from genome assembly GCA_037954105.1 of Canavalia gladiata. Lineage (NCBI taxonomy): Eukaryota > Viridiplantae > Streptophyta > Magnoliopsida > Fabales > Fabaceae > Canavalia > Canavalia gladiata. Next base: position 33,161,420 of record CM075660.1, read on the forward strand.
TTAAACATGAAGTCCTGCTTGACAGGATAGATGCAAATGAAATCCTGCTTGACAGGATGTGTGCAGAAATTTAAACATGAAATCCTGCTTGACATGATAAATGCAAATGAAATCCTTCTTGACAGGATGTGCGCAGAAATGTAAACATGAAATCCTTCTTGAAAGGATAGATGCAAACAAAATCCTATTTGACAGGATGTATGCGGAAATTTAAACATGAAATGCTGCTTGACAGGATAAATGCAAACGAAATCCTGCTTCACAGGATGTGTGCGGAAATTTAAACATGAATTCCTGCTTGACAGGATAAATGCAAACGAAATCCTGCGTGACAGGATAAATGCAAATGAAATCCTGCTTGACAGGATGTATACGGAAATTTAAACATGAAATCCTGCTTGATAGGATAAATGCAAATGAAATCCTGCTTGACAGGATTTATGCGGAAATTTAAACATGAAATCCTGCTTGATAGGATAAATGCAAATGAAATCCAGCTTGACAAGATGTATGCGAAAATTTAAACATGAAATCCTGCTTGACAGGATAAATGCAAATGGAATCCTGCTGGACAGGATGTATGCGAAAATTTAAACATCAAACCCTGCTTGATAAGATAAATGCAAAGGAAATCCTACTTGACAGGATGTATGCGGAAATTTAGACATGAAATCCTACTTGACAGGATAAATGCAAACGAAATCCTGCTTGACAGGATGTATGCGAAAATTTAAACATGAAATCCTGCTTGACAGGATAAATGAAAAATGACCTGTTAAGACAGGTGAAATGTAGAAAAAGTCCTGTTGATGACAGGAAAGATGCAAGCCTGCTAGACAGACAAAGGAAAATGAAAATGACCTGTTAAGACAGGCAAAAATGTAAAAGTCCTGTTGTTGACAGGATGGAGGCAAAACGCCTGTTAAGACAGGCACAACTGAATGGTGAAAACCTGTTAAGACAGGCACAACAGAATGCTGAAAACCTGTTAAGATAGGCAAAGCGAAATGAAAGGACCTGTGAAGACAGGAAAGAAGCAAGCCTTGTTAAGGTAGGAAAAGTAAATGACGAAAAATATCCTGTTAAGATAGAATAAATGTAGATGGACTCCTGTTGTTGACAGGAGAAATGCAAGCCTGCTAGACAGGCAAAGGTGAAAACCTGTTAAGACAGGCAAAGGAAAATGACAAATGACCTGTTAAGACAGGTAAAATTTACAGGTCCTGTCAAGGCAGGGGTGTGATGTGTCCTGTCAGGGCGGAACATGGACTTCGTCGTCAGCTGCCTTGGACAAGCTATTTTTAAATTTGTTTTTCTCGAATTAAAATAAATTGCTTATTCTACCTTGAACTTGAAGGTTTTTAAGCACTTCATAATTATTCTCTTGAAGAAACTTGGGCAACCATTTTGCCCCAGTTTAGAAAATTCTTGATAATTGAGTGTTTGCCCCAGTTTGGAAGATCTTTTGGCAGTCAAGGGATGCCTTAACTTGAGGGGATTTTGGGCAACCATTTGCCCCCGTTTTGATTTTGATTTTTTGAATTTAAATCTTTCTTGGGCAAACATTTGCTCCAGTTTGAGCTTTACTCAAAATTTGAGGGTGACCTCAAATTGAATTTTTATGGGCAAACGTTTGCTCCAGTTTGAGCTTAATTCAGAATTTGATGGTGACCTCAAATTGAATTTTTGTGGGGCGAGCATTTTCCCCAGTTTGAGCTTGACTCAAAATTTGAGGGTGACCTCAAATTGAATTTTTATGGGCAAACGTTTTCCCTAGTTTGAGCTTGACTCAGAATTTAAGGGTGAGCTTAAATTGAATTTTTGTGGGCAAACATTTGCCCCAGTTTGAGCTTGACTCGGAATTTGAGGGTGACCTCAAATTGGATTTTTGTGTGGGCAAGCATTTTCCTCAGTTTGGAAGTCTTTTAATTATGATTGATTCGGGAAATTTTACCCAGGTCTTAATTAGTTTTGAAAAATGAGTTATGAAATGATTGAATGAATGAAAGCTTATTGTTATACTTGAATGAATGAAAATGGATGCAATGTTTGTGATGCTTTGAACAAAGAGGATGCAATGTTTGTGTTGCTTTGAATAAAAAGGATGCGATGTTTTAGTTTATCAATTACTTTTTTATGCTTGAAATAATTATTTGATGAGATGGATGCTATGAGATGAATGTAGACCATGAGGTGGTGTAAAAAATTTGTTTCTCTTGATTTTTTATTGATTATTTTGACATGTCCCTTCCTCGACAACCTCATAGTTGGTGTGAAAGGAATCAAGAATCAAGACGAGCTAGATTGACTCTGTCGTTTGACTTTTGGACCAATTTTGAATTTCCTTTCTAGGTCCTTGAGACCCAACACTGGTCGGAATTATTGCATGAGACACACTCTTCCTTTCTTGAGTGGCATCGTGATTCGCAGGAGGATGACTTTACAGGAGCAATCATGCCCTGTCGCGATGGTTGAGGATTCATCTAATTTGGCATGACTTTTCAAAATTAATCTTTTTATTTTTATTTTTTATATTCTTCACATTTCTCTATGGCACGTGCATTTTGGAGGTATGCAAAGTGATTTTGGATGGAAAGAAATAAAGAAGGTTTTAGCAAGTGGTGTTTTGTTTAGTAGGAAAAGACGAAAGGTGTGGCTTTGATTGCCCGAATGGCACCTTTTGATGAAAAATGTCAGTGCTGCTTTTCATAATCTTGATTGTCAAATTAATCAAACTTGAGAAACAGCAAAATTTTTCCCTAGTTTTAGGAAGGTATGAGGTGCAGAATGTTGTCCTAGGATTCCTAGGTTGACCTTAACTTTTGCCTGGGTTGTTCTTTCGAGGATTGTAACCCAGTAGGTCTTTCGTTTTGCCCTAAATTTTTTCCTAAGTCTCCCTTACGGGTTTTTAGCCTAGCGAGCTCTTAATTCAGTGCCCTATATTTTGCCTAGGTCGTCTTTGAGGTTCTTGACCTAGCGGGCTTTTGTTTGTGTGCCCTAACTTTTTCCTAGGTCACCTTTGAGGTTTTCGACCTAGCGGGCTCTCGTTTGTGTGCCCTAACTTTTGCCTAGGTCTCCTTTGAGGGTCTCAACCTAGCAAGTTTTTGTTTTGGTGTGCCCTAACTTTTGCCTAGGTCTCTTTTAAGGGTTTTCGACCTAGCGGGCTCTTGTTTATGTGCCCTAACTTTTGCCTAGGTCTCCTTTGAGGTTTTCGACCTAGCAGGCTCTTGTTTGTGTGCCCTAACTTTTTCCTAGGTCTCCTTTGAGGTTTTCGACCTAGCGGGCTCTTGTTTGTGTGCCCTAACTTTTTCCTAGGTCTCTTTTGAGGTTTTTCGACCTAGCGGGCTCTTGTTTGTGTGCCGTAACTTTTTCCTAGGTCTCCTTTGAGGTTTTTGACCTAACGGGCTTCTGTTTGTGTGCCCTAACTTTTGGCTAGGCCGCCCTTTGAGGGTTTTCGACCTAGCGGGCCTCTGTTTGATTGTGCCCTAACTTTTGCCTAGGCCGCTCTTTGAGAGTTTTTTGACCTAGCGAGTTTTTGTTTAATTGTGCCCTAACTTTTTTCCTAGGACGCGCTTTGAGGGTTTTCGACCTAGCGGGCTTCTGTTTGATTGTGCCCTAACTTTTGCCTAGGTCATTTTTAGGGCTTATCGACCTAGCAGTCTCTGTTTTGATCATGATTTTTCCTGAATTGTTTTTGGAATCCCTCAAGACCTTTTCTGATCATGCCTTTATTGATTTAATCTTTTGAACTTGAACCCTGCTTTTTCCTGGATTGTTTATGGGTTTTAATCAAACGGGTTTCACTTCTTCTTGAATTTTGGATTTTAACCCTGATTTTTCCTAGATTATTCTTGATTTTAATCCAACAGGGTTTCTTTTTCTTTTTCTTAAATTTTGCATGGTTAGATATTGATCTTGCCTGGATTATTTTGGCTTTCAATTCAGCAGATCTTATCTTGCATCCCTAATTTTTACTTGGATTCGAACTTTGTTCCAGCGGGATGTTTTTGTTGGACAAGATATTTTCTTGATTTTAGGATCACAATTGATGGTTTATTTGGAATCCTTAGTTGCTTATTTTGCTTCCTCATTTGGTTTTTCTTTGAGTTTGATTGATTAGATGTTCAAGATTATTTATTACAGCACTAGCATTGTCACCAAGGTATTTATTGTTTGGGTGTAGGAATAAGGAGCGGGTTTGAATGATGGAAAGGAATGGTAAATTTTAAAAAGTAACGCCAACGATGTGAGGCACATGCTTAAGAAACATGAAAACTGTAATTTTTGCATTATTCATTGAGATTTTTTTACAAAAGATTGATTTTGAAAAGTACGAAAAATCCTAGATGATTTTCCTTGATAGCTCGATTTGTGCAAGGCAACTCATTGTGCTGCTCCCATCTCTTTCAGCTGGTTGACGGGCTCTCGTGATTCGGCAATGGATTGTTTTCTGTGTTAGGAGAAAGCCTCCCCAAATCCAGCCACTTTGCATCAATTAGGTTTTGTACCTTTTGTTTCAATGCTAGACAATCCTCCGTGGAATGATTGATAAATCCTGCATGGTAATCGCATCTGGTGTTTGCATTATACCATTTAGGATATGGTGGCTCTTGAGGTTTCAGAGGATAAGGTGCAACCAGAGAGTTATGAATCAGCCGAGGTAGCAGCTCGGTGTAGGAGATTGGAATAGGGTCGAACAGGATGGGCTTCTTCTCCATTTTCTGGCCTTAATTGATTTTTAGGCTTATGGCTTGTGTTTGGGCCGTATAAGGTGTTGGTGGCCGGACTTGCGGTGAGTAGTTGTAAGTAGGAGGGTATGGTGTTTGGTACGCATTGGCTATGTAAGGATATGGTATGTAGGGTGTGTATGGTGTATATGGTGGTGGTCGAAAGCCAGCTGGACCATACTGTGCCATTTGAGGAATGTGTTGGCCTTGATTAGGAGCCGCATTGCAGGTCTCTCCTGTCTTTTTCTTCCCAGACCCATTGGAAGTATTGGTTGTCCCTGTGGATTTGTGCGCGATCTTTCCCCGGCGCATGCCACCTTCGATCCTTTCTCCAATGATGACGACATCGGAGAAGCTAGAAGTCACACTGCCAATCATCTTGTCATAGAAAGGATCTTGGAGTGTGTCCACGAACATGCTGACCAATTCCCTTTCAGATAGAGGAGGTTGTACTTGAGCAGCTAGCTCTCTCCATCGTTGAGCGTATTGTTTAAAGGTCTTGTCTCCCTTCTTGGCCATGTCCTGGAGCCAAGTCCTATCAGGAGCCATCTTCACGTTGTACTGGTATTGTTTCAGAAAAGCCTCAGCCAGATCCCTCCATGAACGGATGTGTGCCCGCTCTAGCTGAGTATACCAATTGGCAGCTGTCCCGGTTAAGCTGTCTTGAAAGAAATGGACAAGCAGCTTACCATCGTGCATACAGGGGGACATCCTCCTGCAGTACATGGCCAGGTGGTTTCTGGGGCAGCTAGTCCCTTGATACTTTCCAAATTTAGGGACCTTGAACTTGGGAGGGATTACCATATCTGGAACCAAGCACAGATCAGACGCATCTTTGGCTTCATAAGCACTTCCCTCAATTGCCCTGATTCTGTCCTCTAGGACTTTCCACTTTTCTGTATCCTTCTTGGAAGGATGGTTTGGGTATCCCTCAGGCATGTATATAGGGTGAGGCCCTTGGGTGAACATATGATGTGTTCCCCCAACGGCTGTTTGGTAAGCTTGTGGAAAGCTATTGGGAGGTAGGTTATGTGTTTGGGTTTGTGTTTGGTTGTATGAGGGTGCATGCCCATGAGGGTACCCATAATGAACTCCTTCGGTGGACGGAGGCATAGTTGATGGCGAAGGGTTTTGTGGATTGAAGTCAGGAGGATATGTTGGGTCAATTGGTTCTCCCGGAAGGTCCTTCTGTTTTGATAGTTGGATGGCATCCATTAGCTTGGCGATCTGTTCCTTCAGCATCTTGACTTCGTTTCTTAATTCCTCGTTTTGTCTCTCCAGCTCATCCATGATTCTTGATTGTGCTCGAGTTCTATAAGGATGTCGAGGAAGCTATCTTTCTCTAATTTTTCTGTTAAAGTTAAGATTAATTTCTTTGAGAAACAATTTGGATGCAAAATCATGAATGAAGAAGATGTTGATGTTAAATGAGTATGAAATGAAAAAGGTATGGAATGATTTTTCTTGAAATCTCCTTTCAATGATAAAATTATGCATGAATGAAAAACTGCTATGCACAAATAAATGCGGATGTTTTGGGGTTTTGAAAAAAGCTGTTTTTTGTTTTTTAGCCATTTTATGATTTTTATGAGTTTTTCTGTTCTTTGTTTTTCTCGAAAAATTTTGGTTTTGTTTGAAAATCTTTTTAGTTATGCTAAGATTTTTCTAAAAAGCATTCTTTAGGTTTTAAAAATTTTATTTTCTTTCTTTTTGTATTTTTTATATTTTCAGTATTTCCAAAAATACTTTTCCAATTTTTCCTAGGAGTTTCTATTTTCCTTGATTTTGATTTTTCTTGATTTTTATTTGTTTATACTTTCTTTTGCTTGATTTTGTATTTCCCCAATTTCATATTTCCTCTTCTTCTCTGCCATCTTGGGTGATTCTGTTCAAATAAATGCCCAGAAGCAGTGATTCTTGTATCTGGAAAGGGGTGTGTGCCCTCCTTGCTTCCTATGTGGGTCACCTGTCCGAAGGGTCAATGACATTCAATGCATGAACCTCTCGAAGGTGGTTAGTAATCCTGGGGTGTAAGGTCACTAGAGCGAAGTTCCAGTCCATAATGCTTGCCAGAACAGTAGAAGTAGCCACTAGTTGCGGGGCATTATGGATAGGATGCACTCCAGCTGGGATTTTCATGATAGCCACACAGGACGTAGGCCCCAGCGTGACACCACTAGATCCCTCTATCCTAGGCAGCACTCAGACCCAGGTATAGGGCTCCACTCATGATAAATGCACAGGCAATGTATGAGGGCACACAAATTTGGGATACCTGCAATTGGAAAAATTGTACAGATATATAGCAATTTATTGTTTGTCTATCCTAGGGTTATACAGAGAATAAACAAACATATAGATAAAAAAACAAATAAGTGAATCATGCAATAAATCGCACAAATAAACAGAGAAGGGATCAATTATAATGCACACTCAATCAAACGGGCTTGACTCTTTAATATCCCCAGTGGAGTTTCCATCTGTCGCAACCGTAATTCCGACGAGATGACGAACTCGCTAAATTTTAAAAAATGAATTGATTGATAATGTGGAGCCGCCACCAAATTTTTATTTAAGGGAAAAGATTTGGAAAAACCCTAACTCGAGGATGAGATTTAGGTTCGGGAGTCGGTTACGATTGGGGAAGGTGTTAGGCACTCCACTTGCCCGTTCCGAAGAACGGTATCCTTAAACTGAGTGTGTGATTTTGAAAAACTGTTTTGATCCCTTTAATTAAAGTTAAAATACATAATTTGATGGAGGTTAGCCTGACAGGACTTGATCCTGCTCCTACGTATTCCCCGGTGCAATGGGAAACTCAAGGCATACGTAGTTCTGGTTCGTGAAGGCTTTACCTTAAGCGGTATTTAACGGACAAATGATACCTTGCGAAGATTTTCAATTTTTTGAAAGGACCTTTAGTCCACTCATGTACAAGGTCCGAGGCAGCTACGGCAGCACGGGGTCCTATACAGACTGTTAAACGTTGAACAACAGGTGAACCACCAGTTCCTCGTTTAGAGTTCATTGCGTGAGACCAAGGAACCCAAAATATTTGAAAAAGAGCTTTTTTATTTTTGAAAGGACCTTTAGTCCACTCATGCACAAGACCCAAGGTGGCTCCGACAGCACGGGGACCTATACAGACTACTAAACGTTGGATAGCAGGTGAACCGCCAGCCCCCCATTTAGAGCCCGTCGTGTGAGACCAAGAATCCCAAAATATTTGAAAAAGAGCTTTTTTTTTTATTTTTCAAAGGACCTTTAGTCCACTCATGCACAAGACCCGAGGAGGCTACGGCAGCACGGGGGCCTATACAGACTACTAAACGTTGGACAACAGGTGAATTGCTAGCCCCCCATTTAGAGCCCGTCGCGTGAGACCAAGAATCCCAAAATATTTGAAAAAGAGCTTTCTTATTTTTGAAAGGACCTTTAGTCCACTCATGCACAAGACCCGAGGCGGCTGCAGCAGCACGGGGGCCTATACAGACTACTAAATGTTGAACAGCATGTGAACCGCCAGCCCCCCATTTAGAGCCCGTCGCGTGAGACCAAGAATCCCAAAACTTTTGAAAAAGAACTTTATTTTTTAATATAATAAAGATAAGAAAAGGAATGACTTGATATGAAAAATGAATTTGTTGTCAAGTGAATTTAATTGAGTTTTTGAACCTTGACTTGATCAAGGATGAGCTTGACTCGGACTTCATAATTTTGAGGAAAAGCATTTGAAGTTGATTTGGAAATTTGAGAGGGGGAGGATTAAACTCAAAGTTTGATTTAATTTTATTTGAAGAAAATAGTCAAAAAAGGGAATTCATTTTGAATGTCGGGCTTGAGTTGGACTTCATTTAACATAAACTTGACTTGATTTGAAGTTAATGAAAAGAATTATGAACATGCTTTAGTAATCTAGCGATAGAAATTTCATTTCAAATCCAAATTAGACAAATAATATCATTACAGAAACTAGAGAGAAATAAAAATAGACAAAACAAAAATCACCAAAATTAGAGATCATTTGACCAATTAAAAACGAAAATGAAAAACAGAGATGAAGATCAACCTCAAGAACACAAGATTTTGGCGCCAAAATTTAAATTCAAATCTCAGAATTTCTAAAAAATATTTTTTGGTAGATTTGAAAAATAAAAACCGATCAATTGAAAGAAATGGATTATAGGAATAAAAAAAACAAGTTTGACATAAATCCAATTAGAAATGAGCAAGTTATACACAAATCAAACAGGCTAGGTTAATTTGTGCACCAAGATGAACATGCTTTGGTAATCAGGCGATTAAAATTTCATTTCAGATCCTAATGAGACAAATAATATCATTTCAGCAACTAGAAAGAAGGACTAAGAAAACGAAACAAAAATCATGGAAATCGGAGATCATTTGATCGATTAAAAATAAAAATAAAAAATTGAGATGAAGATCAAGCTCAAGAACACACAAGATTTTGGCGCCAAAATTTGAATTCAAATTTCAGAATTTTTAAAAAATATTTTTTGGTAGATCTGAAAAATTAAAACCGATTAATTGAAAGATATGGATAAGTTTGACCTAAATCGAATCAGAAATGAGCAAGTTATTCACAAATCAAACAAGCTAGGTTCATTTGTGCACCAAGATGAACATGCTTCGAAAATCAGGTGGTTAAAATTTCATTTCAGATCCAAATTGGACAAACAATATCATTCTAGAAACTAGAGAAAAATACAAAGAGAACGCAATAAAAATCATCGAAATCTGAGATCATTTCATTGATCAAAAGTGAAAACAAAAACCAGAGACGAAAATGAGCTCGGAAATCCGAGAAGAAGCAAGAAACTTAAGCAGAATAAAAGTAGGATCTAACCTCGATTGGAAGGTGATGAAGAACTGGTTTGAAGGAAGAGGTAGAGATTCTCCTAGGTCCTCCCTTCAAAAATTCTGAAATCCCCTCCCTCAAGTGCTTCTCCTCCCTGCGTTGGTCCCCAATTTCTTCCCTAAAAATGTCAAGAAACAAAAAAGAACCCTTTCTTTTCCTGTTTGTAGGTATATATAGACACCTCCCCTTCTTGGAAAGGATCAAGCTCTTTCAAAGAGACAAAGGCCAGCCCCCTCTCTCTTAGCAAGGGCCAAGTCCTTTCAAAGGGCCAAAAGCCACCCCTTTTCCAGGAGCCAAAAGCCAACCCCCTTGATTTCAAAATTTTTGTTCCCTATTTTTGATTTTTCAGCTTTCTTTTCCAATTTTAATTTTTTAACTTTTTCGTTCTTTTCTTTTTATTTATCATTTTTACTTATTCTTTAATTTCCATTTTTTTTTATTATTATTTTTTATTTATTTTTTTCTTTTTTGCTTTCTGTTTTGTGTATTTTCTGCTTTCTGTTCTTTCTGCTTTCTGTTTTATATCTTTTCAAATTGTTAATTAACTTAATTTTTGGTTAATTTTAACGATTGGGGGCCTCGGACATAATTGAGTGTTTACACTACTTTTGACTTTGTAACATATAATGTTAGTTACCAAATTTCCATATCTTTGTCTTTAAAGGATTTCTGGATCATTTTATGGATATTTTAAAGGATTAGAAAATATCATGGATGACAAAAAATGATAAAAAAAACTTAGAAAATAAAGTAGAAATGAAAACACCTTTAGAAAAACTCGCAAACATTCCTAGAAAACTCTATTTTTTTCACAGAACTAGTCAATTCCCAGAAAAATATTAAATAACCTTAGATTAACTTGGGAATGAACCAAAAATTGTTATAATTTTTAGAAGAATAATTTGGAAATTTTTCTAACAATGTTGAGAAAAATTAACATTCCTAGAAGGCCAGAAAGGAAAGAAAGTGTGAGAAAGAAGTCAAGAATGAGTCCCACATGGGCTGCACAAAATATTCCATGTGGAAATCATGATGATGAGTCACAAAGCCAAGTTAACTTAAGTAAACCAATAAAAGACAAAAATAATTAATACTAAGATTTCTTTAACTATGGTTATGATTTATTACCTTGATTAATTAAAAGTTAACCCTGCTTAGACTAAGTTAGACATGATTAATAATAAACTCACCCTTATTAACACTAATCAAAGTCTAAAAGGATAATTCCTTGAATTTTGAATTATTTTGAAAAATGAAAAATTTATACAAAATTACCTAAATACTCCTAAGTGAAAAATTAATCCAATTTTGCCCATGTTTGGCCGAATTCACTAAGCTTGTGGGAGACCTCATTTGGTTCAATTTTTACTTCCTAAAAAACTTATTCAACTCTCCAAAATCTCTCCAAATCCATTTAAGTCCAAAAAACCCTAACCTTTTACTTTAAGCTTATGTCTTCATCTTTGAGATTTAAGGTAAAATTAAGCCTTAAACACTAAGTCACACCACTTTCACTTAGAGATCATTATGGAGCAGCCAAGAGGGGACAAAGATCAGCCACCAAAGCTCTACCATCACCCACACTAAGTCACCATCAAGTAGGATTTTCTACTTTGTCCTTTTATGTTTTAAATCTTAGTTGTTATGATTTGTTTTCTTTCTTTTGTGGATCCTTTCTATAAAATCCATAGATCTCCTTTTGTTTGGATTCATGAAGGCTCAAGTCTTCCTTTTAATGCTTCAAAAAAGCATCACCATTTTTAGTGATTTTTGAGAAGTAAAATAAATTTTGGTTGGTTTAAAGTTCTTCTAAGTAACTTAGAAGAAATTTAATCAGTGGAAATTATTTTAAAACCCATTTGATTCTTTGGGAAATTTTAAAATTTTGTGAGAAAAATTTTGAAGTGTTCTTGGTAGGAGATGGATGGATCTTATAGTATATCTTATGGGTCTACACTTAGTTGTTTGAAAAAAAATGTTATCTTGCATGTTTTTATGCATAAAGCTTGAAAGTTATGATTTTTCTTCTTATGGTGGAATTGTGTATTATTATTTTAAAATCTGAACCCATGAACTTAAACATTAAAAAGTGAATGAAAAATTAATCTATAAGTCCCAATAGCTTACTTTGGGCATGGATCTAAAAATTACTAAGCAAAAGTTGGAACTTTGGACCATAAAATGGCATAAGCCTTACAAGACATTCAAGACTCATTTTGGCCATGACCCATGTTGTGGAATTTGGACAAGCTTTATATGGATCAAGAGCTTAAGGTGATGCAAGTGCACAAAATCAAGGAACCAAGGTTATATGAGTAGGAAATTTGAAAAGGTGACATTGGCAAGCCAAAGGAGGCATTCGACCATGCAAGCATACTCAAGGATAAAACTTGATAAAATTTTCTAAGTGACACAAAACATGTAACTAGGTTATAAATTATTTAAATCAACCTTTCAATGAAGAGAATTTGATAAAAAATGGCCTAACATTCACTAGAAGTGCATTCGGCCACCCTAGTGTAACTTAAGGGAAAAATGAGCTTAAAATTGTTTAATGTTGTATTAAGGATTTTTATTAAGTAAATGAATTAATTAAAGCTATAAGTAACACCTAAAAGAGACCAAGTCCATAATAACCAACATAGATAAAATAAGGTGAAGTCCATAGTTAGTATTTAAACTAGAATTCAAGAAGGCATAAAATTGGTGGCTAAAAATGAACCACGAAATAGGAGAAGGAGGAAGTGTCATTTGGATATGACCCCAAAGACTAGGGAGAAAGACCTAAAAATTATCTAAACTTGGTCAAGCTTGTAGCTTAAACTCTAACTAGAAGGGTTGGTCAACATAGGTCAACTAGGAATAAAATTTGGTCCCCTAAAACTTAGAGGTGGTATTCGGCCACTATGTAGTTAATTAACCAAAAAGGAGCTTTAATTCTTAACTTGGTTTAATTTAGGATCCTTAGCATGTAAGCATAATGAATTAAAAGTGTAAGAAAGCTTTAAGGTAGGAAAGGGATCCATTCAGTCACTTTAGAAAAAATAGATCTAGGAGGATGTTTAATTCTTAACTGGCCATAATTAAATATCCTTCGGTATATAACTAGAAGATATTAAAATTGGAAGAAAGTATTACAAAGGATAAGGAACCATTTGGACATATTCACTAAGTTATTGAAAAGGAAGTAAGGAATTCATCATAATTCAAACCTAAACATAAAGATACATAAGATAAGTGATTAGAAATAAAACAAGAAGTTGGAAGCTTGGTTAAGCCATTCAACCATGACTTACAAAGATGGAGAAGAAGTTTTACAAATTTCTAAGTTAGATTTCAATAAATAGATTAGTCTAAAATTGGTAAAAATCAACTTATAGGATAAGAAAAAATACACTAGAAGGCCTTAGAAGCCAAGGGTTCACATTCGATCACTCTAGATTAAATGAGAAGAAAAAAGGTTTGAAATCTTGGTTTAGGTAACTTAAGAAGCCTTATAATATGAAATGAAGAATAAACTTAAAAGAAGTTTGGCAAAGGCATGGACAATCATTTGACCATGTTAACTTAAATTGACTTAAATAAACTAAAAACTTGTTATCACTTAACATTTGAACTTAGTATAAGTAGGATATGCATAAGGCTTGAAAAATTGAAGAACACAAAAGATAAAAACTTAAAAGGTACCATTTGGCCACCTAAAGGAAACTTCTAAGTTGTAAAAATAATGTGAAACTAATGTGACTTTGGGAAGAGGGAAGGTTGAAGAGAAACTTAGAAGGTTGAGAGAATCAAGTCCCTTGAGTGATTCATCATAAAAAGTTAAAGAGCTAAATAAGTTGGACATGTATTAGGAACAATATGATTTACTAGTCAACTTGTGATGTTTTTATGAATGCACACTGTTTAATGTAAGCTGAAATGTAGAATGCTCATAAGTATAAAAAAGATTATGCTATGTATAAGGAGTATTTATGATTGATGATATGATAGAAGTTGAGATCTACATGTGCATATCATATTGGCAGGATATTGATTGAGCATGCATAATAATCTGGAAGCCATTAAAATGAACATAAAGGGTTTAAGGGATAACTAAAGAGAATTTATGTGAAAAGTTAATCTACTCTTAATGTGCCTTGTGCAAATCATATCCAGAGGGCACCTAGAGCTCTACTGAAGAGGAGGAAAAATTGTTTTCTTAGGAGACAAAAAGGATTCCTCAAAAATCCTTCTGCAGTGAAGACAAAAGGGTTCTACACACATTATAAAATGGTGACGACCATCTAAGAATAGGCTCATATCCTTAGTTGTAGAAGGTAGAGTAACAGACTCAATGAGAAAATATTTTTTGACTAATTTTTATGTATGTCTATGTCTATAAATTTCCCTAATGTTGAGGAATAGACTCAAATTTTCTGAAATGCTGGAATAGAATAATGACAGAGATAAATTTAAGACATAGAATAAGTTATGAGTCAAATAATATCTTTATTGTGATCCTTGATTTATGAAGTATAAGACAAATATATACCCATGCAACAAGTTTGTTTTTGTATTAAAATAACCCACTTTAGTAGGAATTTTTTTAAAAAAAAAAGATTAAAAGAAATCTTGTATCCATGTCATGATTTTTCTAATAAACTGAGATGACTAAGATAAAAGTGATGACATTAGATGTAGAGTAGAAACTTACTGAGAAACTTAGTTTCTCATTCCTTCTCTTCTCGCTTTCTTCCCAAACAACAATGATGTCATTCGCGACAGTGGTGGTTTATGTCGATATTAGTAATGTCAGGACCTACTTCTCGCTAGGTCATTTGTTCATCACTAAAGTTCTGAGCCTGAACTTTTCAACCACGGGATTTGTTATTCCCTTGGCGGCGTTCCACATTGATGGAGTATTTCCATCCCTTCCTAGCTACTATAGACAACGAACAACCACTGTTGAAGAATCCTCTTCTTAGGAAAGGGAGACTAATCCTTAAACCTCATTATATTACCATAGCTCGTCTCACCAATGATCCTCCCAGGGAAGCTTGTCAAATCCAATGCCCTACCCTTTCAGGCTTACCAAGAGATGGCAGATGGAATGCTTATGTCATTAACCCAAGCATGTGGATGGATTGTTTCCATCACTAGGCTTATAGAGGTTCGCTGATCTCCCAGATCATTTCAAGAAAATGCAAGTCTTGAAGCCATACCAATTATGTATATTTTTGTGAATATTTGGATGCAAGCATCCTTAATATTAGTAAGTAGTAGTAAGATAAGTATGTATGATATATGTGTTACATTAAGTAGCAAGTATGCATAAAAATGTTGGTATGTAAATTATGGCATGTAAAAACATGTATGATAAGACCACAATGTCTAAGACTGCTTGAATATGTAAATGGTCTGTTTAATTATGTGATGTTATATGTTATATTGTCGCAACCGTAATTACAACGAGAAGACGAACTTGCTAAAATTTTAATAAAAAGATTTTATTTGGATTGTGTGCAGCCGCCACCAAAGTTTTATTTAAGGGAAAAGATTTGGAAAAACCCTAACTTGAAGAAGAAATCTAGGATCAGGAGTCAGTTACGAGTAGGGAAGGTGTTAGGCACCCCACTCGCCCGTTCCGAAGAACGGTACCCTTAAACTGAGTGTGCGATTTTGATGTTTTTCAGAAACTGTTTGATCCCTTTAATTTAGAATAAAAATATATAGGTTTGTATGAAAATAGCCTAACAGGACTTGATCCTGCTCCTATGTATTCCTTGATGCAATGGGAAACTCAAGGCACCGTAGTTCTGGTTTGAAGGCTTGACTTTGAAGGGAAAAAGAAGATGATTTTGAGAGTATTTTCGATATTTTTGCATAATTCTTAGTCCACATATGCACAAGATCCAAGACAACTACGACTGCACTGGGATCCATATGAATCTCTGAACATCGAACAACAGAAAAAGCTCCCAGTTCGTATTTAGAGCCTATCGCGTGCAACTTGGAATTATTACAATGGTATTTTCCAAAAAAGGGATTCTTAATCCACATATGCACAGGGTCCAAGACAACTACGGCTGCACTAAGACCCATTTGAATCTCTAAATACTGAAAAACAGAAAAAGTTACAAGTTCGTATTTAGAACCCATCGCGTGAGACTTGGAATTATTAAAACGGCATTATCTAAAAAGGGGATTCTCAATCAGCATATGCACAGGGTCCAAGACAACTACGATTGTACTGGGACCCATATGAATCTCTAAATATAGAACAGCAGAAAAAACTATCAGTTCGTATATAGAGCCCATCGCGTGAGACTTGGAATTATTAAAACAGTATTTTCTAAAAAGGGAATTCTTAGTCCACATATGCATAGGGTCCAAGACAACTATGGTTGCACTGGGACCCATATGAATTTCTAAATATAGAACATTAGAAAAAGCTACCAGTTCATATTTAGAGCCCATCGCATGAGACTTGGAATTATTAAAATTGTATTTTCTAAAATGGGGATTCTTAGTCCATATATGCACAGGGTCAAGGACAACTACGGCTGCACAGGGACCCATATGAATCTCTAAATACTGAACAGTAGATAAAGCTACCAATTCGTATTTAGAGCCCATCGCGTGAGACTTGGAAATATTAAAATGGTATTTTCTAAAAAGGGGATTCTCGATCCATATATGCACAGGGTCCAAGACAACTACGGCTGCACTGGGACCCATCTGAATCTCTAAATACTGAACAGCAGAAAAAGCTACCAGTTCATATATAGAACCCATCGCGTGAGACTTGGAATTATTAAAACAGTATTTTCTAAAAAGGAAATTCTTACTCCACATATGCATAAGGTCCAAGACAACTATGACTGCACTGGGACCCATATGAATCTCTATGCGTGTTCAAATTCCTGTACTTCGGCCTATGTTGTTAGGGCTTGCATTTTAACTTTCTGCATTTCGGCCTATGATGCCAGGCCTTGCACGTCTAGTTTCCCGCATTTCGACCTATGTTGTCAGGCCTTGCATTTTAATTCTCTGCATTTCGGCCTATGATGTTAGGCTTTGCATGTTTAATTTCCCACATTTCAGTCCATATTGATAGGCCTTGTATTTATGTTTTATCACGCTAGCCCAGGAAGTTGGCAAGGTTCATTTAAGAGACTGCGGTCTCTTATGTAGTCGCTCGAAAACTCTTTGGATCCAGTGAAGCGTGGCATCTTTTAGGTTATCTCAATACCTGCCTCAGACATAATTTGTTTACGTCTTTACCCATTTCTTACCGCGATAATGTAGAGAAATTACTTCTCATATTATCTGGCAAGAAAATCAGTAAAGAGGGGCAAACTGTAAACACTCAATTATGTCTGAGGTCCCATTCTAAATTAATTAGTAAAAAAATTATAACTAAAATAAATAAACAAAAAAGGAGGAATAAAAGTAAGAATAAACGAATGACGAAGGGAGAAGATTAAAAGAACAGTAAAAAAGAAAATAAATAAATAGAAACTGAAAAAAAAAAATAATAATAAATAAATAAATAAATATAAATAAATAAATAAATATAATAATAATAACAAGAAAAACAAAAAAGGAGAAATAAATAAGAGTAAAAAATATAATAATAAGGAAAAAGAGTAAAATAAAAAATAACAAAAATAAAATAAAAATATATAAAAAATATAAAATAACAAAAGAGGAAGTAATGATAATAATAAATAAATGTTAATAAACATATTAATCAAAAAAGGGTATAAAGCAGAGTAGAGAGGTAGGGAACGGGGTTCCTTTTTTTGGCTTTTTGATTCCGGAAGGGTTAAAGATCACGACTCCGATGGCGCTTGATCTAAGAAAAGAATGGCAAGACATTTGCCTCATCGACTCTCAAGAAGCTGCTTTAGATTCACCATTCAAGAAACACTGAGTCGAGTATTCAAAGGGAGGAAGAGTAAACCGTCAAATTTTTCTCAAGGCTAGCTGCATCCGAAATCTCATATCGCTCTGCAACAGAGAGGACACTCTCATGCCTACAGAGCTCACTCAATCCAGGTTAGTTTTCCTTTTGCATATCTTGTTATTTGATTGAGCTTTGCATCTTCTTGAGTCCATGCTTGATCCTTGGTACATCATGAGTACATCATAAGAGAGGGAAAATGGTTAGAGGAGACTAGGGTTGTACAAGCAAGTTTGGCTCGTGATGCCTTGGCAAGCATCAAAGAAAACTACCAAAGCTCCGATTTATCTAGATCCGTCCCTAGGGCACCTCAGATCCTCCGAATCAAAGGAAATTGTGCATCTCATCATTGCTGAATTAGGTCTAGTCTTCCTGTTAGAGAACCAGTGAGAGGAAAAGGTTATTGAGTTGCAGAGACATAGTCGAGACTATCAAAGCAAGATTTTGTGGGTAGTGAGCCATGTTATTGAGATCATAGATTCTTTCTCCTCCTTCTGAAAATCCTCTAAAGATTCTATAGCAGAGCAACCATGAAATTTCGTTGATAATGTGTCGGCTGGAAGGACTTCTAGAACATGAACGCAAAGAGAACCCCGCATTTGAGATTTTCACGTTCGAGTTCTCAACCTCACGTGGGAACCACTTGGCTGATATATGAATCTTGAGACAGAGACTACGGGAAACAGAAGATATGGCGGGAACGTCGCAACCATGAGTGATGGTATATATTCTCTCTCCAAAGGCAAAGGCAGCCATGGATATAGTGAGCACAGAGTCAAGACTGCAAAAGTGAGGAGTACCATGGTTTATTAATGTCAATGTATGAAAACGGGACAAACGGAGTTGCTTCGGGGCAATTCAAAGAGGGGGGGAGTCTTAGTTTTCCATTTGTGAACCAGGGTTCAATCGTGTATAACTCATCAGCCTCTGCATGCTCTGTTTTTGCCTCAAACATCATCTGTGGCAATGGTCCTCAATTGGGTGCAAGTCAAAACACATGCAGCACCAATGAAGGTACAATATCGAGGTTCGTTTCGGATGGTGAATTGGGCATGCCTTTGGGAAAAACATCACGCAAAAGAGGAAGAAGTAAGTGAGCGAAAAACAGAGGAAGAAATGGTAGATGAATAAAAGAGGTGGGTCCTTATATTATGTACTGAATAATACTGTCTTTTGAAACCAAAGTGAGGCCCTTTAAATGATTCAATACTGGTCAAGAATCGTGTAAGGTGTTCGATAGAATTTGGCTGGCATAAGCCCTCATGCAAAGAAGTATTGTACATTGATAAGCATAGATTTCATAAATAATTATCTCTCACTTTTATCTCATTAAGACTTCTTATATGTTCAATTAAGTGATCTTTGTCATATTTTATGAGTTTGGGTTCATATGAAGTTTAATTGAATTTCTTTGCTTACCCGATTGAAATGACACTATTATAGTATTTTGAGCATAATAGGAGTTGTAGACATCCAAAAATCATGAAATCTGTCTTGAATGAAAGCTTAAAGAAGTGTCCATAGTTACAAAGCAAGAGCAGATTCTAAATGGGATTTTTAGGACTCCGAAATTATCTCAAAAGATGAGATAGTGTTGCTGACGTGGAATTTGAACAGTGTGCAAAGATCTAGCCATATCTTGAGATATAGAAGTCATATTGAGATGAAATCAACTTTGTTGGACAGCTAAGATCCAGGGCTACAACTTTAGTTCAGAAGTCAAGCTCTAATTCGGACATGTGAACATCCGCAATTGCGGTGCAAGAAAGTCAAAATTGTTGAGCTCATTGGTGGCAAAAATTCAAAAGTGTTTTGCATTTTCAACAAAGCCCATGTGAAAGCAAGAAAAGGGTAGAAAAGTAATATCCTAGTTGGTGACTTTCTGAAGATGATGCCTCAAAAATCCTCTATAAATAGAAGGGTTTGCAAGAGGAGACACACACCATTTTTTGGAGATTAACTCCAATACCATTTTCTTTCTTTCTCTCTTTCTTTCTTTCTTGTTAGTTTTGCCTCCTTCATGGAAGGCTTATGTTTTCTTTCTTGTTAGTTTGCCTCCTACATGGAAGGCTTATGTTTTCTTTATTATTATTTGCCTCCTACATGGAAGGCTTAGGATTTATTTGTTGTTAGTTGCCTCCTACATGGAAGGCTTAGGATTTATTTGTTGTTAGTTTGCCTCTTTCTTTGTTGTTAGTTTGCCTCCTTCATGGAAGGCTAGCTTCGTAGTTTCAATTCAAGGATTCAAGCTATTTTCATTTTAACTTTGAGGTCTTGATCTTTATTTACATGCTTATTGAGTGATTTCTACTCTACTTTACTATATTCTTCAATTTTATTCTTTTAATCAAAGTTTGATCGGTTGACGTATTTTGATTAATGTATAATTGATTTATAATTGGTTTTTGATTGGTAAATCATTTTCCAAAAGTTTGAAGAGTAGAAATTAAGTAATTGAATTGAAGGTTTTCATTTTATTACTTACTTCAACTGAATTCTGATTGTGAAATTGGTTTAGATAAAAGATTAAGTGGTTACTAAATCTTGTTGATCATAATCAATTAAATTCTGAGAGGTTTCTCAGTAGAGAATTCAAGGATCATTGTAGGGGTTCCAGATGATCCTAGGTTGATAAACACAATGCATGATTTTAGTGATCAATGATTAGTTATGAAAATAGCCTCTGAATTCCTTGAGTTGATAATTGTTAAATCAAATTAATTTCATTCTGTATTTTGCATTTAAAACTCAATATCAATCTTTACAAAATCCCCCTGTTCTAACTTTCTCCTTATTTGCCTAAGAATCTGAAATGGTCTTTGGGAGATGACCTAGGTTGCACCTTATACTATACCAATAGTTTGGGGGAAATCTAGAAATTATTTTTGCGCGTTTACGACGAGCGTGTCAAAATTTGGCGCCGTTGCCGGGGACCATTTTAATTTCCTAGGCTCATTTAGGAGTTTGTATAAAATTTTTAACCTTTCTAACAATTTTTTGAGTTTGTATAAAATTTTTAACCTTTCTAACAATTTTTTTTAGGTATACTATTCTTGATTTGTTTGAACTATTCCGTAAGGAAAAAGCACGTTATAGTCTTGGGAATCTGACTTTAAAAGACCCTTTTGTCAGTTTACAAGAAAACTGAATGGGAAGCACATCCTCGACTCTTAGAAGGCGTTTCAGCCGTTACTGGATGTAAAACCAGAGGAAGATGTGAGCCACAATCACAACTACTGTTCATTCTCATGCATGTATGTTTGTCATTTACATTTTCTTTTCAATTTATTTGAAATTTTCACCATTTTTAGAATATAGCAATGCAGCTGGTGAACCAACCAAATCAGGATGGCAGAGACAAAAGAGAACCAGATACCACTCTTCGGTTATAACTTTTCCTTACTTTGGTGGTTTTCTCACATTTCTTTTCTTGTTATATGAAATTCCATCTAAGACATTGGGGACAATGTCTTGGATAGGTTGGGGGGAGGATGGTCCGATATCTAAAAAAAAATTAATTAAAAAAAAAAAAAATTAATTAAAAAAAAAAAAAAAAAACCCAAAAAAAAAAATTAGGTTAGATTCATAAACTTACTTTGAGTAAGATGGCTGAGTAAGGAGTTACACTTGACACTTGATACGCATCTTATAAAAAAAAAATTGAATGTGGAAGTTTGTTGTTCTTTAGATTTCATAAAATAATTGAAGCAAAATAATTTACATTTCGAGATTAATTAGTTTGGCAACACATATTTGAATTGGATAGATTAGATTTGATAAATATATTACTTGTGAGATTTTGAGCCTTATTATTATTTTCTTTCTTGTGTGATTTTCATCCATGGAATATGTTACTTCAGAACTTGCATTGATTCTTTTTGAAGCTACATTTTCACATGAATTATACAAAAATGATTGAGGCACTGTTTTTCTTGAACAAACCACTTGGCCAAATAACCAAACCATATAATTTTATCCTTTGATCAGCCCTTTGAGCCGATTAGCCTTTTTTTTCTTTTTAGCTCACCACAAATCAAAAAAAAAAAAAAAAAAGAAAACAACTTTGTCTGACCATAGAAGGTGAGGAATACTGGATTTATCATACCATAAGTGTTTCAATAAGTGTGGGGGAGATTATTGTTGTGTTCATCAATATCATGGTTGAAAAAAAAAACTGAAGCAATAAATTAATAAATAAACTATTATATTGAAAAAGAAAATGAAGAAGTGATATCTGTTTCTCACACTTGCACTTAGACTCAGTTCTCAATCCTCACCATTTTCCTTGCTCGAACATTGTATCTCTTCAATATATCATTTCATCTTTCTAATCCCGTTATAACCAGAATAAAGACCTCTTGATTTGTGCATTGCATGTGTACATAGTAGTAGAGAAGTAGAAAATATGCAAGCCTATGATAGTTCATCTTTCATGGATTGAATTTGAGAGAAACACTTACCAAATCAAACACTTGAGAGATTCAGAGTATATCATGTGAGGTTTTATCTTTCTCAATCTATGTTTTTCAAATTAAAGTTGCCTTTCTAAGTAATTTCAAAAATGTGATGAAATAATGCTTCATGAAATTTTGTGAATTCTTGAGAAATCAACTCAAAACTTTGATGTTCTTTCAAAAAAAAAAAAAATGAATAGTCACCAATCCTTAACTTAAGTTTGCCCGAGACGTGCAAAAGATAAGTGTGGGGGAATTTGATAAGCATAGATTTCATAAATAATTATCTCTCACTTTTATCTCATTAAGACTTCTTATATGTTCAATTAAGTGATCTTTGTCATATTTTATGAGTTTGGGTTCATATGAAGTTTAATTGAATTTCTTTGCTTACCCGATTAAAATGACACTATTATAGTATTTTGAGCATAATAGGAGTTGTAGACATCCAAAAATCATGAAATCTGTCTTGAATGAAAGCTTAAAGAAGTGTCCATAGTTACAAAGCAAGAGCAGATTCTAAATGGGATGTTTAGGACTCCGAAATTATCTCAAAAGATGAGATAGTGTTGCTGACGTGGAATTTGAACAGTGTGCAAAGATCCAGCCATATCTTGAGATATAGAAGTGATATTGAGATGAAATCAACTTTGTTGGACAGCTAAGATCCAGGGCTACAACTTTTGTTCAGAAGTCAAGCTCTAATTCGGACATGTGAACATCCGAAATTACGGTGCAAGAAAGTCAAAATTGTTGTGCTCATTGGTGGCAAAAATTCAAAAGTGTTTTGCAATTTCAACAAAGCCCATGTGAAAGCAAGAAAAGGGTAGAAAAGTAATATCCTAGTTGGTGACTTTCTGAAGATGATGCCTCAAAAATCCTCTATAAATAGAAGGGTTTGCAAGAGGAGACACACACCATTTTGGAGATTAACTCCAATACCATTTTCTTTCTTTCTTTCTCTCTTTCTTTCTTTCTTGTTAGTTTTGCCTCCTTCATGGAAGGCTTATGTTTTCTTTCTTGTTAGTTTGCCTCCTACATGGAAGGCTTATGTTTTCTTTATTGTTAGTTGCCTCCTACATGGAAGGCTTAGGATTTATTTGTTGTTAGTTGCCTCCTACATGGAAGGCTTAGGATTTATTTCTTGTTAGTTTGCCTCTTTCTTTGTTGTTAGTTTGCCTCCTTCATGGAAGGCTAGGTTTGTAGTTTCAATTCAAGGATTCAAGCTATTTTCATTTTAACTTTGAGGTCTTGATCTTTATTTACATGCTTATTGAGTGATTTCTATTCTACTTTACTATATTCTTCAATTTTATTCTTTTAATCAAAGTTTGATCGGTTGATGTATTTTGATTAATGTATAATTGATTTATAATTGGTTTTTGATTGGTAAATCATTTTCCAAAAGTTTGAAGAGTAGAAATTAAGTAATTGAATTGAAGGTTTTCATTTTATTACTTACTTCAACTGAATTCTGATTGTGAAATTGGTTTAGATAAAAGATTAAGTGGTTACTAAATCTTGTTGATCGTAATCAATTAAATTCTGAGAGGTTTCTCAGTAGAGAATTCAAGGATCATTCTAGGGGTTCCAGATGATCCTAGGTTGATAAACACAATGCATGATTTTAGTGATCAATGATTAGTTAAGAAAATAGCCTCTGAATTCCTTGAGTTGATAATTGTTAAGTAAATTAATTTCATTCTGTATTTTGTGTTTAGAACTCAATATCAAATCTTTACAAAATCCCCTTGTTCTAATTTTCTCCTTATTTGCTTAAGAATTTGAAATGGTCTTTGTGAGATGACCTAGGTTGCACCTTATACTATACCAATAGTTTCGGGGAAATCTAGAAATTATTTTTGCGCGTTTACGACGAGCGTGTCAAAATTTGGCATATGATCCTGAGATTGATAGAACATTCCACCATTTGAAAAGAGCACATAGAAGGCATTCATCCAGTAATAACCAAGAAAGTAACAGTAGTGATTTTTCATCTTTAAATTTTGATAGTTTTAAATATTTTGCTAAGAACATGGCTGATAGAACCTTAAAAGAATTAGTTGCACCTGATGTTGCTTATCAACCATTGTGTATTCAATACCCTGATGTTGATGCACCATTTGAACTGAAGTCTGGACTAATACATTTGCTACCTAAGTTTCATGGCCTTGCAGGTGAGGACCCTCATAAACATTTGAAGGAATTTCACATTGTGTGTTCCACAATGCGGCCACAAGGAATTCCAGAAGATCATATCAAGTTGAAGGCATTTCCTTTCTCCTTAAATGATGGAGCTAAGGACTGGTTGTCCTATCTACATCCAACATCTGTTACAGGCTGGAATGATATGAAGAGATTATTTCTGGAGAAATTCTTCCCTGCATCCAGAACAGCAGCTATCAGAAAAGAGATTTGCGGCATCAGACAGAACTCCCAAGAAACTCTCTATGAGTATTGGGAGAGATTCAAGAAACTATGCGCCACTTGTCCACACCATCAAATCAGTGATCAATTACTGATTCAGTATTTCTATGAAGGACTCATGCCAATGGACAGAAGCATGGTTGATGCAGCTAGTGGTGGAGCACTTATGGACAAAACTCCTACAGCAGCTCGAGATTTGATTGCCAACATGGCAGAAAATTCTCAGCAATTCAATTCTCGAACTAATTCCTTGTCTAAAGGAGTCCATGAAATGACCACCAAGACAGACCATACACGATTGGAGAACAGAATTGAAGAACTAACCTCCATCGTAAGACAGTTGGCGATCGGACAACAACAGCAACTTAATGTTGTTGACAAAACCAAAACATGTGGCATCTGCACTTATGCAGATCATCCTACTGATGCATACCCAACATTGCAAGAAAGTGAGACACCTGAGGCTACAGTAAATGGTATTTTTGGCACAGGACAACAATACAGGCCTCCTCAACATTATCAGCAACAGAAGTTTGAACCACCTTCTGGAACATACAATCCTAGTTGGAGAAACCATCCTAACTTGAGATATGGTCCTCCACAACAACAAAGGATTCAAACATCTGACTCCCAAAATAAATACCAACCACCGCCTTTCAGACAACAACAACAGCATATGCAGCAATCTGTACCCTCTAATGCTTCTGAACCCTCTCTTGATGATTTGATGAAGCAATTAGCAACCAACAATCTTCAGTTTCAACAAAATGTAAGTTCTACCATTCAGGATTTACAAACTCAAATTGGGCAGTTGGCTACCACTGTCAACCAATTGAAATCTCAAGGTTCTGGTCAACTACCTTCTCAACCTGTCATAAATCCCAAAAGTGTGAATGCCATGACCTTGAGAAGTGGGAAGAAAGTGCCGACAGACCCTACAATTTTAAAGCAACAAAGCTTCAATCAGACTAATCCACACCAAAAAGAAGCATTTATCTCTACACCTGGAGATATCTCTGATGAGCCATCTGAATCAGAGGGAAAGTCTGATGAAAAAAGTACACCAGCCTTCGATAAGACATCGAATGATCAACAAAAAGAAGCTTTCCATAAACGATCTGCACTTGAAGCATCTGATGAGAAGAAAACCCCAAATTGTGCTGATCAGAAGGTATCTTTACCTTTTCCAAATAGAATGGTTCAATCCAAGCCCAATGTTCATGCAGAATTGGATAAGGAGCTTCTAGATACTTTTAGGAAAGTGGAAGTCAACATACCACTTCTAGATGCTATCAAGCAAATTCCCAAATATGCCAAATTTCTAAAGGACCTGTGCACGCATAAGAGAAGACTCAAAGGGGATGAGAAGATCAGTGTGGGACGCAATATTTCTGCCTTAATTCAACCCAGCCTCCCTCAGAAATGTAAAGATCCAGGAACTTTCACCATTCCTTGCACAATAGGAAACTCTACATTTGGTGATGCATTGCTGGATCTAGGTGCTTCCATTAATGTTATGCCCTCATCAGTTTATAAATCTTTGAATCTAGGAGAACTGAAGCCAACTGGTGTGGTGATTCAATTAGCCAACAGAAGTACAGCACATCCAGCCGGAGTACTTGAAGATGTGCTAGTTCAAGTGAATAAGCTGATCTTTCCAGCTGACTTCTACATTTTGGATATGGAAGATGAGTCATCCATCAATAGAGCAACCTTGATCCTAGGGAGACCTTTCCTCAAAACTGCAAAAACAAAGATAGATGTGCATACGGGGACTCTCTCTATGGAATTTGGAGATGATATCATCCAATTCAACATATTTGAAGCCATGAAGCATCCCATAGAGAATCATTCACTCTTTCAACTTGATGCCATAGACCTTCTTGCAGATGATTATTCTATTGACAATCTACTTTTTAAATTTTTTGATTTTGATTTAGATTACTTAGATAATTTTACTTGCACATGTGATGAATTTGATTCATGTATTGTGTGTTCCAGGATTAATGCTGCAGACCAACCTTCGTTGAAAGATGACATGTTAGATGCAAGTGTTGCAGACATTTCAATCTCAGATAGATCTCTTCCTTCCATAATACAACCACCTCCTTTAGAGTTGAAGCCTTTGCCTGAACATCTAAAGTATGCTTATTTGGGGGAAAATGAGAAGCTTCCTGTCATTGTAGCAAAGAACCTTCTACCACAACAGGAAGAAAGGTTACTGCAAACCTTAAAAAGCCATAAACAAGCAATTGGATGGACTTTGGCTGATATTCCAGGTATTAGCCCATCTACTTATATGCATAGGATACTGCTGGAGGAAAACACCAGACCTGTTAGACAACCACAAAGGCGTTTGAATCCAACCACCCTAGATGTGGTAAAGAAGGAAGTAGGTAAGCTTTTGGCAGCTGGTATCATCTATCCCATCTCAGACAGTGATTGGGTAAGCCCGGTGCAAGTAGTTCCTAAGAAGACTGGCATGACTGTAGTCAAAAATCACAATGATGAACTAATCCCTACCAGAATACAAAACAGTTGGAGAGTGTGCATAGATTATAGGAAGCTTAACCAAGCTACTCGCAAGGATCACTTCCCTTTGCCCTTCATAGACCAAATTTTGGAAAGATTAGCAGGAAAATCTCACTATTGCTTTCTGGATGGTTTTTCAGGTTATTTTCAAATACATATAGCCCCAGAAGACCAGCATAAGACCACCTTCACTTGTCCTTTTGGTACTTTTGCCTATCGAAGGATGCCCTTTGGTCTATGCAACGCCCCTGGAACCTTTCAAAGATGCATGGTAAGCATTTTCTCTTATCTCTTAGAAAGTTGCATGGAAGTGTTTATGGATGACTTCACTGTATATGGTTCTTCTTTTGATGCATGCTTAGAAAGCCTTTCTAAAGTTTTGGACAGATGCATTGAGACTAACCTGGTTTTGAATTTTGAAAAATGTCATTTCATGGTAACAGAAGGTATAGTCTTAGGACACTTGGTATCTAGCAAAGGTTTAGAGGTTGATAAGGCCAAGATAGACATTATTACTTCTCTACCTTACCCCACTTCTGTGCGAGAAGTACGTTCTTTACTTGGTCATGCAGGTTTTTACAGAAGATTCATCAAGGATTTTAGCAAGATTGCACAACCTCTTTCTAAACTACTACAAAAAGATACCAAATTTGTGTTTGATCAAGCATGCAAGGATTCATTTGATGAACTAAAGAAGCGGTTGACAACCACTCCCATCATTCAACCACCTAATTGGACGCTTCCATTTGAATTAATGTGTGATGCATCTAATTATGCCCTTGGTGCTGTACTGTCTCAAAGAGTTAGCAAGAGATCTCATGTCATTGCATATGCCTCTCGCACACTTGATGCAACCCAATCAAATTAAACAACTACTGAGAAGGAGCTTTTGGCAATTGTGTTTGCATTAGATAAATTTCGCTCCTATTTGCTTGGATCTAAAGTTATTGTCTTCTCTGACCATGTAGCTTTAAAATACTTGCTGAAGAAGACAGATGCTAAGCCAAGACTGATTCGTTGGATGCTTCTGTTGCAAGAATTTGATTTAGAGATTAAAGACAAGAGTGGTGCAGAGAACCTTGTAGCAGATCATTTAAGTCGGATCCAGCAACCTTGTGAAGAAACTTCAATTGCAGATTCATTCCCAGAAGAGCATCTCTATCATTTGCACGGGAAGGATCCTTGGTATGCAGATTTGGTAAACTATCTGGTTGCTAAAGAAATACCCAAACACTTCACCAAATCGCAACTTGCCAAGTTGAAAAATGATGCCAAACACTACATATGGGATGAACCATACCTTTGGAAGACATGCAGTGATCAAATCATTAGAAGGTGTGTTCCAGATCATGAAGTTCAGTCTGTACTTACCTTTTGCCATTCCCTAGCTTGTGGTGGACACTTTGGGCCACAACGGACAGCTAGAAAAGTACTAGACTCAGGCTTTTATTGGCCTACAATATTTCGTGATGCACACAGATTATGCATAACTTGTGAGCAGTGCCAAAGAATAGGGAGTATTTCGCGCAGAAATGAGATGCCCCAACAACCACTTCTCTTTTGTGAGGTATTTGATGTATGGGGTATAGACTTTATGGGTCCATTCCCTGTCTCTTTTGGCTTTGTTTACATTCTGCTAGCTGTTGATTATGTTTCAAAATGGGTGGAGGCAAAAGCCACCCGTACTGATGATGCTCGAGTTGTTGCAGATTTTATCAGGTCTAACATTTTTAGCAGGTTTGGCATTCCTAGAGCTCTAATTAGTGACCAAGGTACTCATTTTTGCAACCGCACAATGGAAGCCCTACTCCGCAAATATGGAGTCATGCATAAAGTCTCCACCCCATATCATCCTCAAACAAATGGTCAAGCTGAAGTTTCTAATCGAGAGATCAAGAAAATCTTAGAGAAAACAGTTCAGCCTAACAGGAAGGATTGGAGCTTGCGCCTTGTTGATGCATTATGGGCATATAGGACAGCTTATAAGTCACCCATTGGCATGTCTCCCTACAGGATTGTCTTTGGTAAAACATGTCATCTTCCAGTTGAATTAGAGCATAGAGCATTTTGGGCAGGAAAGAAATACAACATGGATCTAGACCAAGCAGGAATCCATAGGAAGCTTCAATTGCAGGAACTTGAAGAAATTCGATTAGAAGCATACGAAAACTCCAAAATTTACAAAGGTCAAAGCTCTTCATGACAAAAAGTTGGCAAGAAAGGAGTTTTCCGTTGGACAAAAAGTTCTCCTTTTCAATTCTCGGCTAAAGCTTATGCCTGGTAAGCTACGCTCTAGATGGTTAGGACCATTTGTAGTTACTAATGTTTTTCCTTATGGTGCAGTGAAAATAAAAAATGAGGTAACTGAAAAAATCTTCAAGGTGAATGGACATCGTCTTAAACCATTTTTCGAAGGTTTTCAAAAGCACACGGTGGAAGAAGTGCATTTGCACAATGCCACATACCTGCAATAAATTCAAGAGAAGTCTCTCTCTCTCTCCCTCTCTCTCTCTCTCTTTCTCTCTTTCTCTCTCTCTCTTTCTCCCTCTCCCTCTCTCACATTCCTCGCTTATAAGTTTCAACTAATCTCTCAACTTCCTTCTCCACCTCTTAAATCATCCCAACTATTACACCACATTGAGCTTGCAGGAATAATAACTTGAGTGTTTTAAGAAAAAAATGGAGAAAGCTCTCACCAGGATCAAAATTTTGTTCCCTACTCTCCCCAGAAATTTTCTTAAAGACATTTACAATTGCAGACTTGAACGATTGAGAGCATTAACACTCTTAGGCCTTCCAGAAGATGTCCGTTGGATCATTGAAGCTAAGGTACGTTTAACAGGTGAATTTCAAGAATCATTTGTTAAAAACATGCCAGGTATGGGAAGAAGTTCCTATGCAAAGAAGAGAAGGGCAAAAAGAATTGGAGTTTGCTACAGGTGTGCAAGATGGACCTGTAACACAAGATGCAAGAACCCTGGAATGGTTTCAAGAAATCGAGAGGACAAAATTCAATTCATAAAGGATGGACTGAGTAAGGAGTCATTGGATGATATCATTCAGACTCTTGAGACGCATCCTAGTGGGCATGTACAAGGAGTCCTTCTTGATTTGTTTGAACTGTTCCGTAAGGAAAAAGCACGTTATAGTCTTGGGAATCTGACTTTAAAAGACCCTGTTGTCAGTTTACAAGAAAACTGAATGGGAAGCACATCCTCGACTCTTAGAAGGCGTTTCAGCCGTTACTGGACGTAAAACCAGAGGAAGATGTGAGCCACAATCACAACTACTATTCATTCTCATGCGTGTATGTTTGTCATTTACATTGTCTTTTCAATTTATTGGGCCACCATTTTTTTTTTTTGAAATTTTCACCCCTGCTTAAAGTCTTTCCCCTCTGACATTCACCTTTTCCTTGAACAAAAAATTCAAACTTTTGCAACAAAAATTCAAACTTTTGCAGCAAAAATTCAAACTTTTGCTACCAAATCCTGATCCCGCACTATTCAAGCGATCTCCTTGTCTGATATTGAGTCCCTATAAATTATCCACCTCTATGACATATTTTTTCAAAAAAAAAAAGACAGAAACACCGTATATGGATAGGATCAATACTATCTGTGTTTTTGGTGGGTCTAACCTTGGAAAGGATGGAGAATTTCAACATACAGCTTATACCCTTGGTAAGGCATTAGCTGCAAGAAAAATCAATCTTGTTTATAGGGGAGGGATTCAGGGTTTAAAAGGATGTGTTGCAGGATCTGCACTCACAAAGGGGTGTAACATCTTAGGTGTTGGCTTAAAAAATGGGAGCACCTCCTACTTCACCCTGGGTACTGAATTGAAGGTTGCAACCATGCATGACCGTATGAGACACATGTTGGTTAATTCTAATGCATTTATTGCATTACCTGGTGGTCTTGGAACAATGGAAGAAATTTTTACCATTATATTTTGGGCCTATCGGAATTTTCATAAAAAACCTTTGGGCTTATTGAATATTAATGGCTTTTATAATGGTTTGATATCCTTTTTAGATCATGCAGTAGAGCAGGAGTTCATGCCACAATCCATGCGCAACATCATAGTATCTGCTTCAACTGTTGAACAGCTACTTGAGATTTTGCAAAATCCTACATCTGAGTTCAGTCAAGCAATGCAGCTGGTGAACCAACCAAATCAGGATGACAGAGATAAAAGAGAACCAGATACCACTCTTCGGTTATAACTTTTCCTTACTTTGATGGTTTTCTTACATTTCTTTTCCTGTTATATGAAATTCCATCTAAGACATTGGGGACAATGTCTTGGATAGGTTGGGGGGAGGATGGTCCGATATCTAAAAAAAAAAAAATTAAAAAAATTAAAAAAAAAATTAAAAAAATTAGGTTAGATTCATAAACTTGCTTTGAGTAAGATGGCTGAGTAAGGAGTTACACTTGACTCTTGATACGAATCTTATAAAAAAAAAAATTGAATGTGGAAGTTTGTTGTTCTTTAGATTTCATAAAATAATTGAAGCAAAATGATTTACATTTCGAGATTAATTAGTTTGGCAACACATATTTGAACTGGATAGATTAGATTTGATAAATATATTACCTGTGAGATTTTGAGCCTTATTATTATTTTCTTTCTTGTGTGATTTTCATCCATGGAATATGTTACTTCAGAACTTGCATTGATTCTTTTTGAAGCTACATTTTCACATGAATTGTACAAAAATGATTGAGGCACTGTTTTTCTTGAACAAACCACTTGGCCAAATAACCAAATCATATAATTTTATCCTTTGATCAGCCCTTTGAGCCGATTAGCCTTTTCTTCTTTTTAGCTCACCACAAATAAAAAAAAAAAAACAACTTTGTCTGACCATAGAAGGTGAGGAATACTGGATTTATCATACCATAAGTGTTTCAATAAGTGTGGGGAGATTATTGTTGTGTTCATCAATATCATGGTTGAAAAAAAAAAACAAAAAGCTGAAGCAATAAATTAATAAATAAACTATTATATTGAAAAAAAAAATGAAGAAGTGATATCTGTTTCTCACACTTGCACTTACAATCAATTCTCAATCCTCACCATTT
The DNA here is from genome assembly GCA_037954105.1 of Canavalia gladiata. Lineage (NCBI taxonomy): Eukaryota > Viridiplantae > Streptophyta > Magnoliopsida > Fabales > Fabaceae > Canavalia > Canavalia gladiata. The sequence goes on from CM075660.1 coordinate 33,193,477, forward strand.
TCCTTGGTCTAACATTGTATCTCTTCAATATATCATTTCATCTTTCTAATCCCGTTAGAACCAAAATAAAGACATCTTGATTTGTGCATTGCATATGTACATAGTAGTAGAGAAGTAGAAGATATGCAAGCCTATGATAGTTCATCTTTCATGGATTGAATTTGAGAGAAACACTTACCAAATCAAACACTTGAGAGATTCAGAGTATATCATGTGAGGTTTTATCTTTCTCAATCTATGTTTTTCAAATTAAAGTTGCCTTTCTAAGTAATTTCAAAAATGTGATGAAATAATGCTTCATGAAATTTTGTGAATTCTTGAGAAATCAACTCAAAACTTTGATGTTCTTTCAAAAAAAAAAAAAAAAAATAGTCACCAATCCTTAACTTAAGTTTGCCCGAGACGTGCAAAAGATAAGTGTGGGGGAATTTGATAAGCATAGATTTCATAAATAATTATCTCTCACTTTTATCTCATTAAGACTTCTTATATGTTCAATTAAGTGATCTTTGTCATATTTTATGAGTTTGGGTTCATATGAAGTTTAATTGAATTTCTTTGCTTACCCGATTGAAATGACACTATTATAGTATTTTGAGCATAATAGGAGTTGTAGACATCCAAAAATCATGAAATCTGTCTTGAATGAAAGCTTAAAGAAGTGTCCATAGTTACAAAGCAAGAGCAGATTCTAAATGGGATGTTTAGGACTCCGAAATTATCTCAAAAGATGAGATAGTGTTGCTGACGTGGAATTTGAACAGTGTGCAAAGATCTAGCCATATCTTGAGATATAGAAGTCATATTGAGATGAAATCAACTTTGTTGGACAGCTAAGATCCAGGCCTACAACTTTTGTTCAGAAGTCAAGCTCTAATTCGGACATGTGAACATCCGAAATTGCGGTGCAAGAAAGTCAAAATTGTTGTGCTCATTGGTGGCAAAAATTCAAAAGTGTTTTGCAATTTCAACAAAGCCCATGTGAAAGCAAGAAAAGGGTAGAAAAGTAATATCCTAGTTGGTGACTTTCTGAAGATGATGCCTCAAAACTCCTCTATAAATAGAAGGGTTTGCAAGAGGAGACACACACCATTTTTTGGAGATTAACTCCAATACCATTTTCTTTCTTTCTCTCTTTCTTTCTTTCTTGTTAGTTTTGCCTCCTTCATGGAAGGCTTATGTTTTCTTTCTTGTTAGTTTGCCTCCTACATGGAAGGCTTATGTTTTCTTTATTATTATTTGCCTCCTACATGGAAGGCTTAGGATTTATTTGTTGTTAGTTGCCTCCTACATGGAAGGCTTAGGATTTATTTGTTGTTAGTTTGCCTCTTTCTTTGTTGTTAGTTTGCCTCCTTCATGGAAGGCTAGCTTCGTAGTTTCAATTCAAGGATTCAAGCTATTTTCATTTTAACTTTGAGGTCTTGATCTTTATTTACATGCTTATTGAGTGATTTCTACTCTACTTTACTATATTCTTCAATTTTATTCTTTTAATCAAAGTTTGATCGGTTGACGTATTTTGATTAATGTATAATTGATTTATAATTGGTTTTTGATTGGTAAATCATTTTCCAAAAGTTTGAAGAGTAGAAATTAAGTAATTGAATTGAAGGTTTTCATTTTATTACTTACTTCAACTGAATTCTGATTGTGAAATTGGTTTAGATAAAAGATTAAGTGGTTACTAAATCTTGCTGATCATAATCAATTAAATTCTGAGAGGTTTCTCAGTAGAGAATTCAAGGATCATTGTAGGGGTTCCAGATGATCCTAGGTTGATAAACACAATGCATGATTTTAGTGATCAATGATTAGTTATGAAAATAGCCTCTGAATTCCTTGAGTTGATAATTGTTAAATCAAATTAATTTCATTCTGTATTTTGCATTTAAAACTCAATATCAATCTTTACAAAATCCCCCTGTTCTAACTTTCTCCTTATTTGCCTAAGAATCTGAAATGGTCTTTGGGAGATGACCTAGGTTGCACCTTATACTATACCAATAGTTTGGGGGAAATCTAGAAATTATTTTTGCGCGTTTACGACGAGCGTGTCATACATCCTCTGTACGACCATGCAAGAAAAGTTGGTTGAGTAAGGACGTCGTAGCTGGATCTCACCTCGGGCAGAGATACGCCTTCATGTTTAACAAATCCATTCAGTGGCTTCGACAAGTAACATCGCTCATAAGGCCACGAATGCCAGGCGCAGAGGATGAAGAGCTCGTTCTGAGTTGGCACCGAACCACCCTTACAAGAGAAATATTTCGTTGAGGTAGTCCAAAACTAGAACGCACTAAAACGAGAGCAATGAGTTAGGGGGCATGTATGCCTTACTACAGATGTTCCAACCACTGCATCCTTCATTGATGGAAGAAAATTCGGCATGAAGCTTATGCATTGACTGATGAAGAAGAACCATAGTTGTACCCGGAGCCGCGAAAAGAAACTCATGATCATGCATACTTATGTGATGCATTTCGGGCAAGAGGTCCCTCATGATCATGCCATAACAACTCGCCAAGTATGCTCGTCAAACGCTAACACGCAGCTCGACTGATTATGACCATTTAGTCGCCTGCTACACGGTGCATCTGCTGGCTACACAAGGTTCTAAGAATGAATAAATATTCAGTTTTTCTCAACCCATTCTGGTTCCAGCTGTATATGGATAGGGACACATTGACCCATGGGATTCTGCGTTGATCATTGACTGCAGCGACTAGTAGATCATCGTTCCTTGTGAAGCTTTAACATATAATATATCACATCCCAAGTAAGAATCAATGCCATGCGCATCCATTGCTTCCCTCGACTGATTCCTGTACATGATAACGTACCCACGGTTGTGGCGGGTCTTTAGGATATTGGGTCCATACGCCTAAGGTAGATGCATAAGCTTGTAAATCATCCTTCAAGTCTGCCAAAAGCAGCGTTATGTATAAGGAAGAATACTTTCCCATGATGAATATCGATGCGAGTAGGGCCACTAATCAACAAAAAAACAACACACAACACACACAACACGGTGCATACGTTCTTAACTATGCGTTCATCCCCTCACCCAAGGCAACATGGTGTAAGGGATGTAGCATATCGATTTTTTGATGAAAAGCTCAACGATCTTGGGAGGGAAATAGCCTCCAAACCTCGTGAAGTTATAAATATGACCACCCCATGGAATCAACCTCGCAATGTCAACAAGCCAGAGTGAACCACCTGGCACCGAATAGGTAGAGAGCATTTGGACTAAATAGGTTGGTGAGCATGCCCAAAGCTTAGTGGTTTCACACCACTTTGAGGGGTCACTTGTATATTGAAGTAGTAAGGACATCGATTCGGTACATTAGGGTATTAAGCCGAGAGTGGATGGGTGGTTTGTACCCATGCAATTTTACACGCAAGCGAGCGTGGGAGCATGTTTCAGAAGACTGGAGTTCGCCACCAAAGGAAATAATAAAAAACAGGGTTAGCATATTGCTTTGACAGGAATTCGGGTGTGGGTCAGAGTAACGCCCCAACCAGGCTCAGTCCCAATCTTACTCATGCGCTAATGCTGACTAGCCAAAGCTCACGAAGAAAACCCAGCCGGGTCGTCTGGCTACGACGAGACTTCCAGCACCATTGACCTTGTGCGAGCTCGTTACACCTCCCCACATGTATGATACCTAGGTAGTAGCAGTATGCTTGAACCTAATTGAAGCAGATCAGGCCTAGGCATGACGATGGGTTTGTGGCATTCACGTAGGGAAGGAGCTTCTAATTCTTGGATGATCTATATCCTATAGGTAGAGAGTAGACAGAAGGAACAGCGTGTCATGTGATCAGTTCACAGCCTCCCTTGCTTCAGTCCTTAGGCACGCACAGGAGCACTCCTTTATAAGTTATCCCTCTACATACTTGGTTCACATGGGCAAATCATGGCTCCCGTATGCAGCTAGAGTTGCTAATGAGAGCTTGCACCAGGTGGTGGCAGAATCATGAACACTGCTACACTTCCTTTTATTCCAATTCGGCCCCTATATTTCCCTTTATTCCTACTCAGCCTCTATACTTCCCTATATTCCAATTCAACCCCTACACTTCCCTTTATTCCAATTCGGCCCCTACACTTCCGTATATCTCAATTCAGCCCCTATACCTCCCTTTATTCTAATTAAGCCTCTCTATTCCTCATTATTCCAATCAAGCCCCGCATTTCCTTTTACCCTAAATCAAAACCAATTTAAGTTAATTATCGTTATTTCCTAAATAATAAAATTTTTCATAAATATTTTTTAGAATCGCTAGTCTCACGCGATGAACTCTAAATGGGAAACTAGCGGTTTTCACTGCTGTTCAATATTTAGAGATTCCTATAGGTCCCCGTGCAGCCTTAGTTGCCTCGGACCTTGTGCATATGTGGACTAAAAGTTCCTCCTAAATAATAAAGCTTTCCAAAAATGTTTTAGGAATCAATAGTCTCACGCAATGAGTTCTAAATGGGAAACTGGTGGTTTTCACTGCTGTTCGATATTTAGAGATTCGTATAGGCCCCAATGCATCCCTAGTTTTCTCCGACCTTGTGCATAAGTGGACTATGAGTTCCTATTAAAACCTTTTCTTTCTTTCTTTCTCTTCAAATAATTTTCTTCTAAAGGTCAAGCCTTCACAAACCAGAACTACGTAAGCCTTGAGTTTCTCATTGCACAAGGAAATACGTAGGAGCAGAATCAACTCCTGTCAGGCTATCTTCCATCAATCTATTTATTTTTATTCTAATTAAAGGGATCAAAAATTTTTCACAAAATCAAACAGTCAGTTTAAGGGTACCGTTCTCCGGAACGGGCGAGTGGAGTGCCTAACACCTTCCCCACTCATAACCGACTCCCGAACCTAAATCTCTTCCTCAAGTTAGGGCTTTTCCAAATCTTTTCCCCAAAAATAAAATTTGGTGGCTACTCCACATAATCCAATAAAATTCTATTTTTAAAATTTTTAGCAAGTTCGTCGTCTCGTCGGAATTACGGTTGCGACACCTTCATCACATTTCAAACCAACAGAAGGTGAAGCCTTCAAACCAGAACTACGTAGCCTTGAGTTTCCCATTGCACCGAGGAATACGTAGGAGCAGGATCAAGTCCTGTCAGGCTATTTTCCTACAAACCTATTTATTTTTATTCTATTTAAGGTATTAAACAATTTTCGAAAACATCAAAATCGCACACTCAGTTTAAGGGTACCGTTTTTCGGAACGGGCGAGCAGGGTTCCTAACACCTTCCCTACCCGTAACTGACTCCCGAACCTAGATTCTTCCTGAAGTTAGGGCTTTTCCAAATCTTTTCCCTTAAATAAAAATTTGGTCGTGGCTCCACAAATCAATAATTTCTTTTTTCAAAATTTTAGCGAGTTCGTTGTCTCGTCGTAATTACGGTTGCGACAAATGGTTATCACTTATGCTAATAATGTAATCAATCATACGATCAATAATCACTTCCATATTGGAGGACTTGGTCATTTTGTGTAGGAGTTCAAAATTTTTTTGCTTCATTCAATGATGGATTCTAAGTCTCAAGAGGACATTTCAGAGGCTTAGTTATTAATGCAAGAAAACTTAACACTATATTTGTTATGTTGAATCCTGTAAAATGTATACCACCGATTTGAAGCAAAGAACAACAACTTTCTAGGCGACTTTAAGAATATTGACAGAATTTCCACCATCATTTGCAGTAGGAACACCAATGCGGTTTCTTAGATTTTCAAGACTCCAAGCATTAAGCAGCTCTAGAGGTTGTGTTGTGTATGAAGCATCTCTTATGCTTTTCAGTAGTATATCAGTCATTCAAACTCAATTGGTATCCGCTAGCTTCAAAGAGTGGTGCCAAAGCACCAAGAGATACTTAGAGTATAAAGAAAACCTCCTTATAGAATGTACAAATGCACTCTCAATAATTGTTTCCGATTAATCATTTGCAGAAGCTGTAAAATACATTGCGCCACCCAGACTTAATGCTTCCAGCCTTGGATTTTATCATCAAGTTCCTTAGAGAACCTATAGCAATTCCCTCGTAATGAGGACTCCTTGTTGAAATAAAGTGATTTCCCAAAACAGACCTGATTCTAGCCCAAACCATACGCATATGAGCAGCGTTATAATAACTAATTTCAATAAGATTTTGCATGCTGAAAACACGAGCTGGAGTTTATTTTAGCTCTTCAGTCGACACACCATAGAGAGTGGCGAAGAATTCTACAACTGAGTCACTAAATAACTTAAAACTATTCATGAAACTGGCTTCATAGATTTCCCAGTTAATTCTCAACTGACTTGCTTGGATCTCAAATCGTAATGCAGGTGCGCAGGTGCACAGATGCAGTGATTATGGAGATATTATTGGAAACTAGCATAGAAAAATAAGGAGATGCAAATTTAGATCTTTCTTGATGCCACAGATTGGAAGTTCTGATTGGGAGAAGGTATAACATCTTGCTACATTTCTAAGCTTATTTCAGTGTATTGCTATGCCATAATTCCAATCACCAACACCTAAAGAAGCATTAATGTTAATGATTTTACCTGGAAAATTTACGACGATCTTTGATTACCAGCCTCCTTAAGTAGTGAGTTCTTGATGTTCTTCTGTGATTTTCGGTGTGAGAGCCTCTGTTTCTTTCCTCCTTCATTCTTCCAATTAGAGAGTATCAGACTTTTGTTGAGAGTGGCAGAACCCGAGTACCTCACATAGTCGAGAATGCTAGATGCTTTTTCAACCTTTGAATGAAAATAAGTTAACCTCCAATTAAGGTCGAAACAAACTGTGAATGAGGTTGAACCTTGAAGGAGTGAAGGCTTGTTCCTCTTCCACAGCAATAGGGGAGCCTCTAAAGGAATAATCCCAACAAAGAATAACTCGAAGAGAATCAAGGAGAAGGTGCCCGAAATTGAGAGAAATCAAGGGAGGTCCCAAACATGCTTCCCTCCCTTCACCTGTTTTTTTCCTTTTATTTGTAGATGATTCAGATTTACTTTTTTCTAACTAACCTAGGTAACTATCCTAACTAACTCTTAACTAACTTGTAACAGTTTTTAAAATTATATCCTCTTCTTTTTTTTCTTCCTCTTCTTCTCTCTTTCTTTTTATTTACTTTTAATATTTTATAATTTTAATTAAGTATTGTTTATTTACTAAATAATTTTTAAAAAAAAATGGAATCTTGGACATAATTAGGTGTTCACCTATACAACGAATGCAAGATACTTTCAGGTCTCAACAAATCTCTACCAAGTTTTATCATCGATGAACTATGCTTACTACTTAAATTACCATACGAATTCATTCCATCTGTTGCAAATCTAAGCCTTAGGTTTCTTGGCTCATTCCCAAGATCCAGATATAGTTGATCGATCATCTTCCATTGTAAACCACCAGCTGGATGACGAAGTTTTCCATCAATTTTTCTTTCATCTGCATGCCATCTAAGGTTCTTTGCATCATGTTTATTACAAAACAATCATTTGAACTTTGAAATTATTGGAAGATACCACAACACTTTGGTTGAGGCCGCTTTGTGCTTTCATCGTAACTAAAATCACCATCCTTCAATTTATAACGTGAAACTTGACATACAGGGCATTCATGTAACCCTTCAAACTCATTTCTATATAGTATGCAATCATTGGGGCAGGCATGTATTTTTTATACTCCATATCCATAAGACATAACATCTTCTTCGTCTTATAATTACGCCTTGGTAATGAATTACCTTCTGGAAGCATCTTTACCAACAGTTCAAGTAATTCTATGAAACTTTTATCACTCCACCCATTTCTCACCTTCAAATTGAATAATCTTAACACTGTTTCTCTGAATCACTAGACAAGTTACCATATATATTTTCCCGCTGAAAAGACTCATGCCCCATATCATGGATCATAACCTCTACCTGATCTTCCATATCTATATCAACCTCCACCATCTATGACAAACTTGGCATGCTTAATAATTCACCATGCCATGTCCATCTCGTATAACTTTTGCAGAGTCCATCACAAAGAACATGCTCTCTAATTTGATCAACAATCAACTGTCTCTCATTTTGACAATTAACAAACAAATAGTAAAATCGTCCATTACTCTGAGGTAGATTTGTCTATGCAAAATCCAAAAACTCTTCCACCTTGTTCTTGTACTAATCACTCATCTGTTTAGCATTTATCCAACTATGATCCATACTATACAAGAATCATAAACACATGATTTAGGATACCCATTAACCTTATCACTCAGAATTGGTAATTTATTTTCCTCATTATTGGTAAGGATCTATCCCATTCCAGATAAAAAAAATTATTTATTGATTAACAGACTTTCTAAATCTTGAATATCATACTTGGTGAAATTTCGACAGCATTTCGCATTAGTCTCCACGCACATAACTTGACGGTGGTGTCATTTACCATAATCAAGCATGTACCCAAAGAGAATGGAAAATGAACTAAACTAAAACTTCATCAAGTACAATTTATAAGATTTAAGAAGAATTTGTTAACCATTGAATAAAAAACTTTAGTCCCAAACTGTCCAACTTGGACAGGTCAAGATTGAATATAATGAATAATTTACTTATTCAACAATATACTCATTGTATTCAAGCTCGAACAGGAAACTAAAGGTATACTCATATTTGAATTCAAGAAAAGAAAGAAACTTAATTTGGAAAGATCAAGAAAAATTGAGACATGTATAATTATGCTAATTATCATTTTAGTAATCAATAATAAGTGGTGATCAAGCGCAAGTAACATATCTCTTAAGTTTTATGATATAAAACACTATTCTTAAGTGTTTTAAATCTTATGGTGTAAAATATAAGAGGTTATATCTTAAATGAAAGAAGAGAGGGGTTGGCCAAGAGAGAGACCATGTACATAATTTACGAGAGTTTAGGAGTTAAGAATAAGAGATGTGGCTGCCAATAATGTTAATTGTTAGTGTTATATCGTAAGGGATGCCTAAGCTTCTTAAATTTATTATGAGTTAGAGACGTTGAAGATAGAGACTAATCTTGGTGATTAACTGTTATAGGTTTCTTTTGTTATGATTTCTTCTAAGTCCAAACTTCAAGTGACTTCTTAGATTTAGCTTTGATTTAACTTAGATATCTTCTAAGTCCAAACTTAAATGATCCTTGCAGATTGGTTATGATCTTTCTCAGTTTGTTGGGCCTATTTTGTTGAACCATCTATTACATGTAAGTTTATTTCTCCCTTAACCGTGTATTGTGTTTGATGCCCAATAGCAATTGCTGCATGTTTTGGTGCTTTGGCTAGAATAATGTGAAGTTTAAGCCTTAAGGATATTGCTAGGATCACTAAGTCATAGTTGTCGTGCTCATTGTAAACACTCAATTATGTTCGAGGCCCCCAATTGTTAAAATTAATGAAGAAACCAATACTAATTTAAAAAATAAATGAATTCATAAACAGAAAACAGACAAATAACAAAAACAGAAGCAAAAGAAAAAGAAGAATGGAAAAATAGAAAAAAAATGATTAAAAAAAATAACAAGAATAAAAAAACAAAAATAAAAAATAAAAAAATAAAAAATAGAACAAATAAAAATTACAAAAAAAATCTAAGAGTAAAAAATGAAATTGGAAAAAACAAGAAGGAAAAGGAAAAGAAGGAGTGTGAAAAACAAAAAATATATATAAAATTGGAAATAAAAAATAATAAGTACAAAAAAAGAAAGAAAAGGGAATCAAAAACATAAAAATTGAAAAATCAAAAAAATATATAATTAAAGAAAGAAGATAATCGGAAATGTATAAAAATAAAAATAAATCTAAAAAAATAAGTAAATAAATAGAAAAATCAAAAGAAAAAACAAAAGAAGAAAAAGGCAGGAGAAAATTTTTAAAAAAAAAGGTATAAAAAAGAAAACGCTTGGTGAAAAGGGGCTCACGAATACAGAGAAGGGAAGATTCCATTCTAAGGGGAAGAACAGAAAAAGAGAAAAGAGGAGCAGATAGGTAGCAGAGGGGGAGAGAACTCCTTTAAGGTGAACCTTTCTCCTCTGAATGGGAGGCTGTTTTTTTCGGGGGAAGCTGGCACCTCTCTCTTTATGCTCGACATCAGAGACCTTCACTGAAATTCCATGTGTTCAAGACGTTGCTTCCTTTTCTGCAAGTTCCACAGACGCTCATCACACCTGAAATTTCCAGGTTCTTTAAGCTTATTGTCTTTACTTGGAACATACATGTTGCTAGAGTTAGAATGAACTCGAAAAAAGATGAATCTTCTCTCTAAAATAATAGATGATGCAAATCACTAAAATTCAATTTCATTTTCTAAAAACTGGATCCAAAATCCGTAAAAGTCAATTATCAAAAGGTCATGTAGAATTCTCGTCCTCTCTATGTCAAATCTTGGAAGAAACCTATTTGCACATGATTCAGTGGATGTTTAGCGACCAAAAACAGCAAGACGCTGTTCCAAATGACCTACTGTGAGGTCCCTCTCTGGCCAGATTCAGGTTTGATAATCACCTCCCCGAAATCTAGTTTCTGTACCCATTGAGATAAGTTCTCGCTTAGCAAAAAAACTGTATGCTTAGCTAAAGAAGCAAAACTGTCCCAAGGTTGATAGAGAGATAAATGTAGTCTGATGAAGGATGAATTTAGACTCAAATCTATTACTAGCTGCTACGATTTGTATCTCTGTTTCGTCCCCGAGCATGCATCATATGTCATTTAGGATGAATTCAGACTCAAATCTATTATATTTTCATCATCCTATGATTAGAGTTTCTACCTAAGAAATTTATTTTGCACATCATGCTTCTTATTCCCCCCAATATAAAACTAAAACAGATTTATCACGAGTTCTTTGGCAAAGGTAACAGAATGTTTCAAGTCAGGGGCAAGGATTCCTGTCTTAAGCATGAGACTGAAACCTGGATGATTTTAGTGATGCGATAAGCTAGCTCAGAACCACATCTAAACTATGGTTCGAAATCGGCGGCTGAATAATAGGCAATATGAATTCTAATTCAGTTTAGGCATGAGACAATCCTGTGATGTAATATCCATTTGTGAAGTATGGTTGCTGGAAGGTGTGGAGAATCTTGTGCTCCCTGCATAAAATTCCTTTACAAGCATGGTAATGTGGTCTTTAGAATCTACAGTAGGCTATTTCAGGTCCATGATCAGTATGTGTTTGGATGTGGTCCATCCCCGCAACAGCTCAGTTTCTCCTATTTCTGAGCCTTCCTATTTTTTCTGCCGAAAATGACATCTAACCTGATAAAGGCTTTAAAAGTCCTGATGATTGTTGGAGTTAATTGACAAACTGATCACAAAACTGGGTCTGATTAAGTTTCAGTTGAGTAAATGATTGATCCAACGTTATGCCTTGACTTCCTCCTTACCATTGTCTAACGCCTATACCAAAAGAAGTGACCCTTCCCCAGAAAAATTTGTTTGTTTAGAAGATGATATCCTTATTCTACTTGCATGAAGGCCACTGATTTTGATACTAGTTGTTAAGTAAGTGCTGGTACAGCTCATCTTTAAATTCGATGAGACTGAGACTATGAACCAGGAGCCGCACTTAGCTCAATTGGTTCACTGACTGTCCATATAATGTCGCGCCTTGGGTTCGAATCCTGCTCAACGCTTCCCTTTTAATATGAAATGCATTTAATGGTTAAGACTGATTTAATACTTAGTGAAGGCGGTAGAAAACTCAACAAGCGACCTGGCTTAGTGGTTAAGCATGATACCTCCGCCCCAAGGTCCAGGGCTCAAGTCCCGTATGCGACCATTTTGCTTTACATTTTCAAAATTCGACCCCCTCCCTGGCTGATTGGGTCAAAGTCAATTTGGGCCACCATCCACTTCAATTGGGCATCTTGCTTTACATTTTCAAAATTCGACCCCCTCCCTGGCTGATTGGGTCAAAGTCAATTTGGGCCAGCATCCACTTCAATTGGGCATCGTCAATTTGGGCCAACATCTACCTCAATTGGGCATGGGGCATCTCTAAAATCATTGATTTTTCACAAGGCCATCCGAGCCCAACCGAAATATGAAATTCACAATTAATTTAGCACTAAACCAAACGCGTCAATGATTTTCAATTCCTCAAATCAAATTTTATTCTATTTTTTTATTCTAAAGTAAATCAAATCTAGTTAATTCAAATAAATTCTATTTTTAAAATTTAATTAAGCCCAAATTCTTCAAGTCAAGATTACTCGAGCTCTCTCTTCAAATTTAAATCAAGCTTATTTTTACATCGATTTCAAACTCAATTTTTTCAAAATCCAAATCAAATTTACATTGTTTTAGTCAAGCCAAGTTCATTCATTTTAATTTCGTTCTTCAAAATTCAAATCAAATCTGCATTCTTTAGTCAAGTCAAGTTCAAATTTCCAAAATTCAAAATCAAGTTTCATTCCGTTGCTCAATTTTTAAGTCAAACTCATTTCAAGTTCAAGTCAAGGATTTCTATGTTAATCAAGTTCATTTCAAAGTCAAACTTATTTCAAAATCAAATTCATTGTATCAGGCCCAATTCTGTTCTATCTTCATTGCTTCCTTCCAATTAAATTCATTTTTGGGAATCGATTGTCTCACGCAATGAGCTCTAAATGGGAAATTGGTGGTTTTAACTGTTGTTCGATATTTAGAGGTTCATATAGGCCCCAGTGCAGCCCTAGTTGCCTCAGACCTTGTGCATAAGTGGACTAAAGGTTCCTCCTTAAAAAAAATAAAAATAATAAAACTCTTCCAATTTAGTTTTGGAATTATAAGTCTTACGCAATGAGCTCTAAATGGGAAAGTGGCAGCCTCCATTGCTGTTCGATATTTAAAGATTCGTATGGATCCCAATGCAACCTATGTTTGCCTCAGATCCTGTGCATGAGTGGACTGAAGAATCCTCCCTAAGGTATTTTCAAAATAGTTCTTTCCTTTTCAAGCATTTCGAAGGTCAAGCCTTCACAAACCAGAACTACGTGCCTTGAGTTTCCCATTGCACCGGGGAATACGTAGGAGTAGGATCAAGTCCTGTCAGGCTAACCTCCATCAAGTTATTTATTTTCACTCTAATTAAAGGGATCAAACAATTTCCAAAAATCACACACTCGATTTAAGGGCACCGTTCCTCGAAATGGGCGGATAGGGTGCCTAACACCTTCCCTATTCGTAACCGACTCCCGAACTTCGAATCTCATCCTCGAGTAAAGGTTTTTTCAAAATCTTTTTCCCTTAAATAAAAATTTGGTGGTGACTTCACATAATCCAATAACATTCATTTTTAAAATTTTAGTGAGTTTGTCGTCTCGTCGGAATTACGGTTGCGACACTCATGTGTATTAAGGTGTTTTATGTTTAGTTTAAGTTTTTGAATATGTCCTCTACATAGGAGTTTATGTTTAGTTAAGGAAGTAACTCACTGGAGGAGTGATGTAGTCTTAAATTTAGTTTAGGCAGTAGTCTTAAATTTATTAGGTGGGCTGTTTGTAAAATTTAATAAACAGGTGGTTTGGTATATAGGTTATCTTTCAACATGCATATCTAGTATCTCATAAGGCATATCCAGCTACTAATTAATGCTAGTTTGAAATAAAGTATCTCACCAAGAGTTTAAGTTTAGAAGTTTTGGCAACCCATAAACTAAAAGGCCCTACACCCACAAAGTACCACATAACAAATCCAATCATTTAGAAGTTGTGTGTGTCTGATACTCAAAGCACCATGGCCAAGGGTAGCAATGCAAAGGATGAAATCTTTCTCTTGTATAGAAGATAGCTAGCTTCAACTACAAGTGCAAGCTACTGAGGTTTAAGGGTCTACAATTATTTATTTTGACTAAACCAATTATTTTCAAAGTTGGAGAAGAAAGTTGTGAATTAAAGTTGGTAACTAGGAGAAGAGGTAGTAGAATTGGTTAACACGTAAGATCTATCAAGTAAACTTGACCGCATGAAAACCTGCTACTAAAAAAGTTAGCAAAATTCTATGAGGGATAACAAAATGCTTACCTTGGATGAGGGACAAATTCTTGATATAGCTGATATAACACCAATGGAGATAGAAGAACAAGAAGTTTTATACTTCACTATCCAAGGCTTTGTTGGTGATTCTCGAAATGGAAAATCATATTACAATTACCTAACTTATTCAAATTACACAAATCAGAGATGAAAACAAAGAAAGAGATCATCATAGAAAAAGGAAGAAAGAAAAACAACGAAACAAAGAAAGGAGAAAGTATAATGGAGAGGTTTGTATCTTTAAGCTAAAATAAATTCAAAATAATTGTAATTTCATTTCCCCAATGACACCAAATTCCATAAAACTTAGCTAAATTAAGCTTGAATAAAGCATATTCTATTTAGAAATTTCTCTATTTTTGACATGTTGGTGACATTTGATGACCAATTCCCTATGAAAGTTAGCTTTCAATTTTGATAGTTATAGAATTATTGAGCAATTTTCCTACTTGGACTTAAGTTTCTTTTGAAGAATAGGACAATCATTTCTAATTTCTTTAAAAACTGTAAAAAAAATTTTGAAGAACTAAAATAAAATACATGTAAAAATTTATAAAGTAAAAATATAATTAAACCAACAAGAAATCAATATGGAGATCAAGGCAATTGAATGTAAACATTATAAATAAAATCATTCTTATGCATGTGGATGCACATTCATTATGTATCTTTGAAATTAGCTAGTTGTATTTCTCTCTTCATGTAGGAAACCCTACCAATGACATTGTTGATATGATAAACAAAAACAAAACAAATCAAAAGCTTTCTCACTTGAATGACAGTCTTGGTTTAGGGTGCATGGCCTTCCAATATGTGGAATTATGCAAAGGGAACTACAGTGATAACAATGCTTGGGCATCGATTAAGGCTAGTAGGTTGCAAAGACTAGTTGAAACCAATACCCACAACATTGTAAAGTGCAAGAGTAGATGTAGCCTTCCTATGTTTACAACTTTACCACTAATAATAGCTATCATGGCTAATCTGCCTTTTCTGACCTCCTAAGTAGAAATTGGTATTCTATTTTGTTTGAAAAGAATTTTAGTTTGTTTAGACTACAAGGAGGCAGGAGCTTGATTCCTTTAAGTGAAGTCTTGGGTTTGACTTTCGTCCCCTTAGGTAGGTGCTTAACTCATATTAGTCAAGACTTTAACATGATTTCTGCATAGCAAGGGTTTAAGGGAATAAAAGCACTATACTATACGGCACACATTCCTTCCCTGTGCTATCTTATCATGCATATATTTATGTATACTTTTAAACGAATCGAGCGTAAAAATTAAAAGTGCACTCCACAAAAGGAACAGACTGCCAACTTTTCCTATGTTCAAAAAGTTATATTATATGCATCATATATACAAAACAGGCAGCTTTATAAAGCATAAGAGAATTTTTTGCAAATTTATGTTTTTATGAATTTGGAAAGCCTCTAAAGCTCTCCTCTTACTAGATAATGGATACTAATTCAATAAAATTGAGATAGGAAAGAAAGGTTGCCCAAATGCTTGTAGCTTTTGCTCTTCTTTTATTGCAAAGATTTCTGGTCATCCAGGAACTAGAAATGGAAGGAAATAAACCTTAAGCTTACATGTATATTTTAGGGTGGTCTCTCTCCTGCCCCTAGGTCATGAGGAAAGTGAGGGAAGGCCCCTACAGGTATGGCTCAACTCTGCCCCTACCCCTGTTCCTATCATACATAATCATATTCTGGTTTTTGTTCTAAATACAAGCTAGCCAAATCACATAGGCAGATACAAACATTGGCATGTAACTAGTAATACCTGCCCAAATCATATAGAGAAACAAGCAAAAAACTACAGCAATATCTGGAAAATCCAATCTCCAATTAGTGTCAAATTAGCAAATCTTAGAGCTCTCACTAGAACATGGTACTTTTCAAGAAGAGCAAAGTACCTGCAACAAAGCCATTTTAGATTTTCAAAAGCAGGCTAAAGCCTCTACCAATAATTTAAAGTAAACCCAAGATAAAGATTAAGATGTATTGAACTGAAACCAATAAGAACAAAAAACAAGACCTTTTACAAAAGGAATACCATTCTACCAAGGTGAGAAAGGGAACAATAGTAATTAGGAGATGTGTTAACTAATCAATGGCATTAGAAGTCTAGATGGGACTATTTTCAGGGTTGTGTGGACTATTAAATTGAGTCGAGTTCTAAAATTGAGGAAAACTATTATTAAATTGCTAGAAGGAAGAAACTCAAAGGGAGAACATCTTCCTTCCATACTAGGTATTCTATCGAGGGGCACACCTGCTCCTTAATTATTGATGGGGGTAGCTACACTAATGTAGCTAGTACTAGGCTAGTTACTAAGTTAGGGTTACCAACCACCCCACGTCCTAAGCCGTATAAGCTTCAATGGCTTAGTGATAATGGAGACTTGTTGGTTAATCAACAAGTCCTCCTCACATTCACCATTGGGAGGTATGAGAACAATGTTACTTGTGATGTTGTTCCCATGGAGGTCAACCATGTGCTATTGGGAAGGCCATGATAATATGATAGGAATTTTTATCACAATGGATATACCAATATGTATTCTTTCTAATTCAGCTCCCAGAAAATTACTCTAGTGCCTTTGTCCCCTAATAAGATCTATCTAGACTAAAACATATGAGTCAAAAAAAGGAGGCTGAGAGACTGCTTTTAAAAAAGAAGAAAATTAAAGAAATTAAAGAAACTAAAAATAATAAAAATAAATAAACAAAAGTCAAAGAAAGGTAAATAAGGATTCCACCTCTCTTATATAGAAGGGTGAAATTCAACTTGTAAGGAAGGATGAGATGAGAAACATCCTTCTAGTTAGGAAACCTCTCCCTTTAATTACCATTACCTTGAAACTTACAGTTGGAATAGGATCTATCATTTCCTTTACCCTAGTAGAGGAACCCTTTCCTTTTGGAAGAGGTTAAGAACTGGGCTTCATAAAGGCTCATCCTTCTCAATCAATCATGGATACTTGTGGTACCATTGTTACATGGCATGATGGGTATGATGTGAATAGAGTTATTCGATTGATTAAATCATCATATCTTTGTGGGCCTCATACATTTGTACCTGTTTAGATCCCTAATATGCTTCAATTCTTGTATTATCTATTTGCATCTATGCTAATTGAACAGTCCATCATAAATGTCTTGGTGGGTAAACAATTTAAGTTCTTAATTAAAAATTCATTACCACAGCACCAACCTTGGTCACTTTACGAAGGGGTCAAGATATCCCCTCCACAAATTGATGGGTATCATACCCCATTCAGGGTAATGCTTGACATCAATTCATTTGTCGCAACCGTAATTCCAAAGAGACGATGAACTCGCTAAAATTTTAAAAGTAGAATTTTATTTCGATTAATGTGGAGCCGCCACCAAAATTTTATTCTTAGGGAAAAGATTTGGAAAAATCCTAACTTGAGGAAGAAATTTAGGTTCGAGAGTCGGTTACAAGTAGGGAAGGTGTTAGGCACCCTACTCGCCCGTTCCGAAGAACGGTACCCTTAAAATGAGTATGTGATTTATTTGAAAATTGTTTGATCCCTTTAATTAGAATGAAAATAAATAGATTGATGGAAGATAGCCTGACAGGACTTGATCCTGCTCCTACGTATTCCCCGGTGCAATGGGAAACTCAAGGCTTGTGTAGTTCTGGTTTGAAGGATCGACCTTTGAAGGTGCTTGAAAACAGAGTATTTTAAAAATATTTTAAAGAAAAATCCTTAGTGTACATATGCACAGGATCCAAAGAAAACGAGGGCTGCACTAGGATCCATATGAATCTCTAAACATCGAACAACAATGAAACCGCCAGTTCTATTTTAGAGCTCATCGCGTGAGACTCGAAATTTAAAAAATGAATTTAATTTGAGATTATTTAAAAAAGGGTTCTTAGTCCACATATGCACAGGGTCCAATACAACTACGACTGCACTGGAGCCCATAGGAATCTCTAAATATTGAATAGCAATGAAACCGCCAGTTTCGCATTTAGAGCTCATTGCATGAGACTTGTGATTCCTAAAATGATATTTTGAAAGATTTTATTATTTAAGATTAACTCTTAGTCCACATATGCACAAGGTCCAAGGCAACTAAGGCTGCACTGAGGCCCATATGAATCTCTAAATATCGAACAACAGTGAAACCGCCAGTTTCCCATTTAGATTTCATCGCGTGAGACTTGTGATTTCTAAAAAGATATTTTGAAAGATTTTATTATTTAAGAGGAACTCTTAGTCAACATATGCACAAGGTCCAAGGCAACTAAGGCTGCACTGGAACCTATATAAATCTCTAAATATTGAAGAGTAGTGAAACGACTAGTTTCCTATTTAGAACTCATCGCGTGAGACTTAGTTTTATAAATGGACTTGATTTAAAATAAAATAAACTTGATTTGAAATTTAGGCTTGAATTGGACTTGATTTAAAATAAACTTGACTTGATTTGAAATTCAGGAAAAGAATTACGAATATGCTTCAGTAATAAAGTGATAGAAATTTCATTTAAGATCCAAATTAGACAAATAATATCATTCCAGAAACTAGAGAGAAATACAAAGAGAAACAAATAAAAATCACCAAAATCGGAGATCATTTGACCGTTAAAAACGAAAATGAAAAACAGAGATGAAGATGAACCTCAAGAACACAAGAGATTTTGGCACCAAAATTTGAAATAAAATCTCAGAATTTTTTAAAAATATTTTTTGGTAGATCTGAAAAATTAAAACTGACAAATTGAAAGATATGGATCATAGGAATAAAAAAAACAAGTTTGACACAAAGACAACCAGAAATGAGCAAGTTATGCACGAATCAAACAAGCTAGGTTCATTTGCGCACCAGGACGAATATGTTTCGGTAATCAGGCAATAGAAATTTCATTTCAGATCCAAATTAAACAAATAAAATCCTTCCAGAAACTAGAAAGAAATACAAACAGAAAACAACAAAAATTATCGAAATTGGAGATCATTTTCTTGATCTAAAATGAAAACGAAAAACAGAGACGAAAATGAACTCAGAAATTTGAGAAGAAGCAAGAAAGTTAAGCGGAATAAAAGTTGGATCTAACCTCCATTGGAAGGTGATGAAGAACTGGTTCCATGGAGGCCAAGGGCTGAATTGGATGTAGAATTAGAGAGTCTCTTAGGTTCTCCCTTAGAAAATTCTGAATTCCTCCAATGACTCAAAGTGCCCCTCTCCCCTTCCTCATTTTGGTGAAGGACTCCTCCTTACATAGAAGGAGGAGGGATTAAAGAAGTCCTTCTTGTCCAATGTGGAACTTCTTTCCCACATAGAAGAATTTTTCCTTTTTTCTTTCCTTTTTTGGAATTTTTATTTTATTTGGTGTGGGATTTCTTTTTCTCTTTTCTTATTTTTTCCTCTTTTTCTTTTTCCTCTTCTTTTCTTTTTTCTTTTTTTATGTTTTTATTTATTTATTTATTTTGTTTTATTTTTTCCATTACTTTTAATTTGATTTTTTCAACTATTTTAGACTAAATCAGCTTCTGGCTAAAAATAAAATAATTTATTTTGGGTTTTGAATCCTCGGACATTATTCGGTGTTCACATCATTAAATAAAATATCAAGAACTCATCCTAAATATGTTTTATATAATTATATATTGTAGAAATTCCTTAGGAAGATTTGAGAAGTTAATATTTGACACTAGGATTCCTACCATTTCCATTCATTAATAACATCTTCTCTATTCACTTATGTCCTTGTTTGCTAATAAAGTTGAGCTTACACATTCGAGGAAGAATGTTATCGAAGGAGGAAGAGTTGATGTAAAGGTCCTAGCTGCAAAGAAAGACTAGCTGCAAAGACCTACTAGGCCTATTAGGAAATCACTAGAATAAAGGCCCAATAACTACAAATCCTACGAGTGATTCATCATAAATCTATGAATTAAACAAGTTGAATAAGTTATGGGAGTAAGTTTACATGCTTCCTTAGATAGTAACGTCAAGCTTAATTAAAAAGTCTTGATTAGAAGATTAGTTTCTATTTAGAAATATCATGTCACCTTATTGTATTGTTTTGTGAGTACATAAAGATATATGTAAAGTGTATGGATAATACTTTTGATTGTTTAAAGAGTAATGTATTATGTGATATTCATATATGGATGATAATGTGAAAGTAGTTTGAAGATAGAGACTAAATGTGCATGGTATATTGGTCAGATTATTTGAGCATGCATGTTATACAGAAGCTTTTAAAATGAATCTATTAACTAAGAAATCATTAAAGAAAGAACTTATGAAAAAAGTTAATACTACTTTTAATATCCTTTATGCACATTCAGAAGGCAAAAGCTCCTTCTAAGGTGGAGACAAAAGAGTTCTCCAAAAAATCTTTCTATTATAAAGGGTCTTCAATGTTTATGATGGTGACGATCATTAAAAAATAAGCTCATGTCCTAAGAATAAAAGGTAGAGTAGTAGAGATAGTGGAAAGATATTGTTTAACTAAGTAGTATTGTATGTCTGTGTCTTGGATTATCACTAATAGAGTGATAGAGAAAAGAAAAGAATTATGTTAAGACATAGATAAAATGATAATCAAATGATATTTATGATGGGATTGCAAAGGTTTATGAGACTTATGTAACTTGTATACTTAATTTAGAAACTAGTTCTTCTTTATATAAAAGAAATCCACTTCAGCTAAAGTTTTCTACAGATTACAAATAAACTTGTATGTATGACATGTTTTCTAATAAACTAAAGTGGTTATAATGAAAGTGATGACACTAACCCTAAAGTAGAATCCTATTGAGAAACTTAGTTTCTCACCCCCTCCTCTTCCACCATTTTTTCTCATACGCTCTCAATGTCATTCACGACCGTAGTGATGTTCATGGAGCTAAGTAATGTTAATTGGACCATAGACGTTCATGGATTGATCATCACCACTTAAGCTAATGTGCAAGTTTATTTTTTTTTGGGTCACTTATTTGTATCTCCCATGATGATTCCAAATTTTTCAACCATAAAATTTGTTATTTTCGTAAAAACCTTTCACCCTAATGGAGTGTTTCCAATCCCCATCTAGTCATATCATTCTAAACATCGTATCTGAGATCCTATGTTAAATTGATAAATGAGAATATGAATAAAAATATTTAAAATAATACCTAATCTTAGTTAATTGAATATGAAAATTTTTAAAAATAACAAGAATACATTCTTTAAAGAGGAGAAATGAGCGCCCTCTCTAAAAAAAAAGAGGGCTCACTCTCCTTCACACCAGAAAACACACGCATCACAGCTGACTCTCCCATCACAAAGAACACAGCGTCTCTCCCTCTCCTTCCTTGGCTCGGGTTGTTCTTTCCAAATTCATCCACATAGTCGCCAATGACCTCCAGTGGAAAGGACCTCAACCATCACCAACCTCGCTGATTCTGAACCGTTCATTGCTCCCGGAATAAAGCCTCTTTTATGTGTCGAAGTTTCGCTAATAGCCATTGGAGTAGTCATTAGCAGCATCTATGTTCATGCACAATTCTCAGTAGAATTCAGCAAGGGGAATGAAGGGAGGGCAGCATGTTAATACTCAACAAGCAAATGCACTCTCATCATCTCCTTCTTTCGCTCCACTTTTGAAGCAGGAGCTGATTTATGGGGATAATACACTTCAGCTAATGACTAAACGACAAAGAAGAAATTAATTCAAGCATGGATGAAAACCTTAGTTTACTCAGATATAAAATTTTTTTGCATGGCGTGACTATACAGACTTCAATCACCCATAAAAGGTAAAATGCTTTAAAAGGAAGTGACGATGTTGTGGTTTTGATTCCAAATTTTGGCATTTGTTAATATTAAAGAAAAGTGAAGAGCATAAAATGACAAAACATAATTCTTAAATTAACTTTTTACGAGAAATGGCGTCGATTTTCTAAGTTTATATTCATTAAAAAATGATATCGGTATAATCTCCTGCAAATGAAAAGTTCAATAGAATATAACATGCATGATTTTCTATTGTTAACTCTTACAAAATGTAAGTGGATGTCCCAGTATGTTATAGTTACAAAATTGTCCAAATTTGGTAAGTGAATCATTAAATAAATTAAAATATAAAACAATATGTAGTGTATTCTTATCTTCTAAAAGTTATAATAATCGATACACTTGATGAATAGTTATAAATATTTAAATTTAATTTGGATTAAAATTTTCGGATAAAATCTAGTTATCATATTAGTTTTGTACCTTAATTTTTATTTGTTCTCTTCATTATATAGTATTATTTTTTCTTTTGATAATTATTTATTTTCTTTTTTTTAATTTACTTGATGGCCATTTGGTATATTAAAATTAATTTTATATTAATTTAAATTTTAAGTGACAAATTTAAAATATATATATAACGTATTCTATTGTTTTATATTTCAAAAATCATATTGGTGGCTCATTTGATATATTAAAATTAATTTTATATTAATTTAAATCTTATATGTAGTATATCTTATTATCTTATATTTAAAAAATTTATATAAATTTAAATGTAACACTCATTTCAGTCATGTGCATATATAAGTTTGCAACCTTAGTTAAATGTTATTATAAATTTTTAATTCTAGTTTTTATAAAATAAATATTTTTAAATAAAAATCAGGCTACAAAATCTCTGTTTAGATTTACTTTTACTTTTTATATTTTAAATAATTTTATATTTCACGTGACAAACTTTAAATATATGTGTTACATATCTTATTTGCTTGTATTTGAAAAATCGTCTAAATTTAAGTTTAATCTTTTTTTATCTTAAGTCCACTGCATATATTGGTTTGAAATTTTATTTAAATATTATAATAAATTTTTAATTTTGACTTTTTAAAAATAAATATTTTTTAACTAAAAATATCATGTTGAATAAATTCTATTCAAATTTATCTTTATGTTTGTTTTAAAATAATTCTACATTAATTCTAAATCGCATGTAACAAACTCTAAATACACGTGTAACACCCGTGTAGCATAATCTATTTTGTGTTTGGAAAATCATATAGCTTCAAATGCAATCTTCATTTATCTTGAACATTAGCATATGTGGATTTGAAATTTAATTTAAATTTTATAATAAGTTTTTAATTCTAATTTATTTAAAATAAATATTTTTAAATAAAAAAGTTTTAATAAATTCTTTTTAAGTTTAACTTTAATTTTTTGTTTTAAAATAATTTTATATTAATTTCAAATCTCATATAAGAAACTACAAATAAATGGGTGTAGCATATTTTATCATTTTATATTTGAACAATCATATAGGTTTAAGTGAAACTTTCGTTTATCTTAAACTTTGTGCATATGTAGGTTTGAGAATATTATTTAAATATTACAATAAATTTTTAATTTGTTTTATTTTAATTATTTTCTTAAATATGAAATACCATTTTGAATAAATTTTTAAAATTAATTTTTTTAATTAAATGTTCTAAGAGTTCTTCAAAAATTATTTTCCTTTAAAAGTTATTCTTTAAATTAATCAAATCTCTTTTAACCAAAACTATGTAACTTTGAGTTTTTCATTGTTTTAAAAGAATATGTAGAAGCAGAATTAAGTCCTGTTAAACTATTTTTAATAAACATATTTCTTTATTTTTATAATTATTTTAATTTATTTTATTAGATCAAACAATTTCTAAAAATATTAAAATTACACACTCAACTTAGTATAACTTTTTTCAGAATGGATAAGTAAGATGTTAACACATTTCCTAATCATAACTTAATCCCGAACCTAGACTTTTTATGTGTTATGCTTTTTCCAAATGCTCTTTCTTATAAATAAAATTTGGCAAGGTTCCATTTTCTAAATTCTTTTTAAATTTCTCAATTTTTTAGATTCATCATTTCATCATAATTTCAGTTATGACAATAATGAGCTTCACCAAAGCACCATCACAAGGAGATTTGTTACACGTAGTAATAAAAGACAAGCAATTAAACCCTAAGTTTACAAGAACATCTATAATCTTATTCTAGAGAAACAAGAATGACAAAACTGTTTGTCTACAAGGTTGGCATTATATGTTGGAACTCATAGTGTGAGGAATATTTTGTCAACAGAGATCCCACAAAAGGAGTTTTGATGAAGGATGAAAGATGAGTGAAGAGATTTGTAAAGGGAGATCAAGATCAACCTCTGACTCTCTATCGACGCCCTTGTTTCAAGACTTTTCCTCCTTTTTATAGCTTTTTGGAATTTTTACGAAGTAGGTCTCTCTTTGTTTTATTTCTTGAGTCTTAACTTTAGCACTTTCGTGCTCAGGTCTACATGACCATGTTGTAGAATCTAAGGACGTTGCATGGTTGTGTTGAAGTTCAGCATGACTGTACTTATGCTAGGCATGACCATGCTTAAGTCTAAATGATCATGTTAGAAAATATAAAGACGATGTCTTGAGTCTTAACTTTAGCACTTTCGTGCTCAGGTCTACATGACCATGTTGTAGAATCTAAGGACGTTGCATGGTTGTGTTGAGGTTCAGCATGACTATACTTATGCTAGGCATGACCATGCTTAAGTCTAAATGATCATGTTAGAAAATATAAAGACGATGTATAGGCACGAGGACTTCCAGCACAGTTTGGTGACTTCTTTTGCTGTCAAACTTGTCTTTTTGTCACACTTTTTTCTCTTTCCATATCTTTTATTTCTTTTGCTCGAATTTGTGCTCTATTTTTTATTCTCTACTTGCATTACTATTCCTAAAATAATTAATAAAAATTATGTCAAATTACTAGCAAATAGGAAATGATGGTCCTAATATTATATCTAATTTCCTACTAATAAATCAACATAATGGTGGTTTATCAATTCCTGAGACCTCAACTTGTTCCTAGAGAGAAAAACGCTAATCATCCCTATGTATGTTACTCAATTGATGAACTAATCAATTTTGATCATCAATGATGGTCAAAACACATGTGTAATATAAGGTGGTAGCAAGGTCTTTTTATTTATTTGTCCATCTACTAAATGTGATCCAATATCCAAGGAAAAAGAAACAAAAGAGAGAAAGTGAGATATAAAAATCTACAAATAAGCGGAAAAAAGATTAATAAGGTCAAAAAATAGAGTCTATCAACTTATAGCATACATAAATTTGTAGATAAAACTTCATATCAATCATTTCTATCAATCAAATATGGAAATGATATTCATGATATATGTACATACAACAGTCAAAGTTAACATCACACATCCATGACAAAACATGTAAGCCCGATCTTTATGTGAGAGGTTGTTAGGATTCCATGTTTCCATCCCAAGTACTTCCCAAATAATTGAATACAGAAACAAACTTAACTTATAATGATAATTCTCATAAATTTGTCAGGAAAATTAAGTTTAGTTATGACAAATATGATACTTGGGTGCTACAAAAGTATTTTAGTGGGGGAATTCTAAATAAGAACAATTAGTTTCATTTCTTGTGGAGTTAAAAAGGAAAGTTTAGATTATATATTTATATGGTTAAGGATTTGTGCACTAATATACATGGTAATAGTAAGGATATTATAGTTAATTCAAAGGGCTAATAATAAGGATATTATAGTTAATTCAGAGGGCTAATAACCTACCGTGTAGAAACGCAAAAACAAAATTACACATTAGTGATTAACAGAATCAATCTCAAAATTAGTAAATTTGGTCGCTAAATATTTCTATGGTCGATTTTGTGACAAAAATTCTAGTTGAAAATTGATTTAGTGACCGAATTATATGATCGATCGTAAAAATATCTAAATTAGCAACCAACTTACTAAAACAATTACAATTCATCACAAAGTTAGTTGGTAAATTTTGATCATAAAACGAGTCGCTATTACTTATAAATGGGGATCAAATTTATGATAGAATTTTTAGTTTCAAAGGCGATTGATGAATGTTAATCATGAAAATGGTCATTATTACCTTTTAATGGTGACTAAATTTTTGGTCGCTAAATGTTGATTGTGAAACTGGTTGCTGTTACCTTTCAATTATGACCAAATTTGCATTCAAATTTTCAAATGCAAAGTCTATCGCTAAATTGATTACTAATGTTTTTAATTAAAACTAATTTTTGGTACTAAATTCAGTCATCAATCTTTTTAGGTTAGATTTGTTTTGAATTTTTTTGTCACTTTTACATAAATTTAATTGAATAAACCTATTTATATTAAAAATAATTTTAAAAATTATAAATGATAAAATTCCAAATCATTAAACAAATAAATTGGCATAACAAATATAAAGTCCATATGTAATAAATTCTAAATAACTATCAGTTCATTGAAAATCATCACATAATGAAAATGCAGATGTAAAATAGAAAATTCTATAGAAATAGTAGAACAAAAATCAAGAAGGTGGATGACCAGTGTTAGGAGGTTCACTATCATCATGATGATCATCAACAATAGCATCATTAGCAAGTTTATTCTCAATGGAGCTAATGATTCTAGAGCTAGAAGACAATCATAAATGTTGCACAATTGCTGGAGAACTATTTCAGTTGAAGTTAGCTCAATTGACTATCTATCTAGCTCTGAATGTGTTTGAGTTAACTCGATTGATTTCCTATCCATGTTTGATTATTTGTTCTAGCCTTCACTCAAGTTAGTGATGGTCTACTCATAGTAGATCCTAACATTAACATTAGGTTGAGTGTAGTTGATAATTAAGGATAAACTTATCAGCCAGTTAACCTAACCCATACACATGTTTTTTCTTATTTCTTCCTCCAACAACATCCAAAAGCATCCATTGTTAAAGGCTGCAAAACATGCAGTAGAGTCATGTATATCATCTAAAAGGGATTCAGCTCAATGATGAACAAATTTTTTCCACAAAATATAATTATACACAAGTGTTTATTATATAAAAAATAAAATAATTTATAAATAAAATTAAAGTGTGAAACACATACAACATTATTTTTCTTATCATTTAGTCATTCTCCAACTTTATTCCTTTTAGTCCTTTCCATAATATCAAATGCAATTGGATCTCATTCAAGCTCCTTACTTTATATATACAATATTGAGTAAAACTTTTAAATAACTAAAATTAATGAAGATAACTTAATTTATTTTTAATTTCTATCCTGTTATGATACAAAAGAACATATATAGAACGTGTACAAGAAGGCTCCAATATCACAAGCTTGATTTTGCTTGCCAATAGTGCTCCCCTTTTAGAAGTCCTATCCAACCCAATGAAGGTTCAATCGTTGTCTAACCTCAAGAATAATCCAAACATCCATATCCTTTCTAGTTCGCACCTTGTTCATCATATTCTTTATCATTATCGATCCTTTATGCTCAAATGTTGATTTGGTGGTAATATTATATTGTGGTAACCACTTATAAATTTTCTTCTTGGTAGTAAGATATGCATAAAAAAATAATGAATAGTAGATATATATTCTAAAAAAGTTAAAATTAAAATGCAATGTTAGCTAAAATTTTTCAAATTATATATTTCTAATTTTTGCAATGATAGAACTTCACGTATGCTATGAATCACCAAATTTAGACTTAATAATTTTTTAAATATCTCTACTACATACATTTAAAAAAAAGGGGCTATTCAAATATAATAATAGCAATATGGACTTAGTAAATCAACAAAAATTAATAATCATATATAAAATGTAATAAAAATAAAATAATCACTCATGCTTAGCTCCTAGTGTACAAATGGATAACTTTTATGTCACATTCTTCTAAGTAATATTGAATCTATTTACCACTCTCATGTCATAGATAGCTAAAAATTGAAATTGGAGGATTTAATGAACAACCTTCACCTTTCAAATTACATGGCATTCTACTCCTTCGGGTGTCTACATGGATAGTAAAAATAAGAAAAAGTCAATATCTTTTACTTGTCTCTTATTCTACTTTCTAATTTAAGATATTAACTTATTCTTTGATTGTCATCACCATCATAGTTTATTGAAGCCCTTAGACCTTAGACCTCATATAGAAGGATTTACTTAAAGCTCTATGAATTCACCATATAAAGTATTGCGCCTTTTGAATACCATAAAAGGTCTTGTGCCTTCTGAGTGTGCACAAGTCCCAAACTTGGCACCGTAAGAGTAGACTTAAGTTTTCACCTAGAGTGTTCTTTAGAGGTTTCTTGACTAATTAGGTTTCATTTTAAGTCTTGATAATAATATGCATGTTCAATATTCAACCAATATGGTATGCACAATATCATCCAAATTATCCAATCTACACACAATCTATCAACATATGGAACCATATGTTCACACACAATTTATTGCATCATTCAAGAGAGCACATAGCACACTGCACATAAATAGGCATACTCAAGTATCACCATGATAAATAAGTTATAATTATATACCCAAAAATTACTTTCTTATTAAGAATCTTTGCTTATGCATGGTCCTTTAATTTTGTACAGCGTGCATGCGTTTTTCTAAAATTATCCAACTTGCCTATATTTTTTATGTTTTATGATAAGTTTCCTGAAGAAAACCTATATGATAAGACAATATAGCATCACTTTCAACCTAAACAAGGTAATATTTACAGGATCTATTCTAAACTCTAAACAACCTCCACTTGAACTCTGTAAACACTCAATTATGTCCGAGACCCATTTTAAGTTAATAAGTGGACAAATTGAAGATAAAAATCCCCAAAAATTCAAAATGCATAAGGGAAAGTATAAACAGATAGAAAAACAGAAAACAGAATAAACAGACAAACAGAGAAATAGACGATAATAAAAATATATATAATAAATAATGAGAAAATAAGAGAAGAAAATTAAACAAACAAAATAAAAAAAGGGGAAAAATAATAATAAAAGTAAAAACACCAAAATTTGAAAAATTAAAAGAATCTACAATAATCAAAAACAAAAAGTGAAAATGAAATATGAAAAAATGTACAACTATAAAAATTTTATAATAAAATAATAAAAATCAAATAAAGAAATATAAAAATTAAAAATCTGGAAAATAAAATAATAAAAATCAAATAAAGAAATTTAAAAATTAAAAATCTGAAAAATAAAATAATAAAAATCATAAAAATATGTAAATTAAACAAAAATAAAAATATGGAAAAAATATTTTTCAAAAGGGAAAAATAAAATAAAATTAAAATATGGGAAAATGCGGAAAAATATTTTTCAAAAGAAAAAATAATAAAAAATCTAAAATCTGAAAGAAAAAAGAAATAAAGACTAGTAATTAATAAAAACTGATAATTAAATAAAAAAAAAGGAAAAGAGGAGTTTGAAAAGGAAGGAGATGGCTTGCTGAAGGTTATAAAAGAAAGCACAGAGAGGTTTTCATTTTTTTTGGGAGAGCTACGACTAAAATTCGGAGGAAGATTTTCTGCTGGGCTTAGGGAATTTGGGTGAGAAAACAACCTTCAGAAATCGGAGCTCCGTCGATCGGATTCTTAAAGAGCCACCTAAAGATGTTCGCTCGCGTGGTGAAAGCTATTTCTGATCACCATGTCTGCAAGTGAGAAGAAGACGTTCATCGTCACCGTAAGGGAATTCGATTCTCTGGACCCTGCAACAGGTTAGCCATATTCTTGCTTAAAGGAAAATGTATGATTCTGTGGTCTCGTAATGAAAACGAGAATTTCATGATTAGAATTACATTACAAGATTCGTTGGTTTCAAACGATCAAAAATAGTCTTGACAAATTGATTATGATAAGTTCAGGGGAGGGTCTTGATCATTGTATAAAGAGTAGCTCACGTAGTTAGGTTCTTTGTTGTCTCCAATTGAGTGTATGAAAAAAATCATTCAAGTTTATGAATTCCTGCTGTGAGGATGTAAATTGTGATCGGAACCCCAAAGTTCTGTTAGCCAATACCGTAGACAAGAATTGCCCATAAGAAGGACGAATTGAGTCATCCTACTCTGTTCGTGTGATTAAATTCCGATCAAGTATAATAAGGTAGATGGCCTAGACATAGTTCTTATTTTGGGTAGGCAAAATATATGGCATATAACGAATAGCTCAAGTGATTGAGCGTTTTGCTAGCACTCTCCATATACTGTGACAGGCGCTTGGCCTAGTGGTTGGGGGCGTTTGTGGACACCCCATGACCAAGGTTCGAATCCCAGGTACTGCAGTTTTTGTTAATTCCATTTAACATAGATCAAGCATGAATTAAATCATCCCAAGCCCTCGCTTCAAACCCCAAGGGCAACATTTCTTGAATTTTAAAATGACCAAGCTCAACAATTACCCTTCTGCCCCCTAGAGTTCATGAAATCCTAAAACTGTCCCCAGGCTTCAAGATTACCATAATACCCTCTCAAATTCCCTAATTACCAAAATGCCCCCCTTAAAAATTCCAAAATTTCTAAATAAATCCCAAAATTTCTAATAATTACCAAATTGCCCCAAAATTCCTAATAGTTACAAAACTAACCCCAAAAGAATTTCCCCATCACTCTAATTAAATCTTTCCATCAAATTCTCAAAACAAACCCAAAAATTCTTTCTTTCACATAAATTCAAATTCATTTTTAAATCAAGATCAATCCTTTTTTTTAGTTCATTGGTTCTAGGTCTCATGCAATGAGCACTAGGGACGAACTGGTAGTTTTTCCTCTTGTTCGTTTCCTAGGAATTCATATGGGTCCCAAGTACAGCCGTAGTTGTCTTGGACCCTGTGCATATGTGGACTGAGAATCCTCTTATAAATAATGTCAATAAAAAACTTCATTTTAGAATTCATAAGTCTCACGCGACGATTAAAGCTTAAGGAGTTCCAATAAATGCTTTAAACCATTAAAATTTAATATATTAAAATACTTAAGGAGTTCCAATAAATGCTTTAAACCATTAAAGCTTCATTTTAGACTCTTAAAAATTATTTAAAAATTAGAAATGATTATGTAAAAGCTTAAGGAAGTTTTAAACAAAATAATAATCAAGAAAGTTGGATCCTGGAGTTTAGAGAATAGATCCATAAAGAAGAAGAAGAAGAATAGGAAAAAATAATTAACAAAAACACTTAGAAAATTTCAAGGTAAGAAATTCCTACTTGTTGAAGCTTAAGGAGGAAAGCTTGAAGGATTTTGTGATGAAGAATCACTCCTTTGATGATCCCACATGAAATTTTTTCAAGAGAAAATGATGAGTTTTTCTTAACTTTTAAAGATTAAGCTTCAAAGATGAAAATTTAGACTTAGTTGTCTTTGGTTTATAGGAAAGCAAAGGATGAAGACTTAGTATAGAGGAGTGACTAAGTATTTTAGGTGAATGTTTATGAAGTAAAATGGTAGATTCTTTCTCTAAGTTAAATTCGATCATGCTTGAGTAATTAGGGATTTAATTTTCAACTAAAGGAAAAGTGATCATTTCACTTTTAATTTCACTTTTTAAATTTAATTCTAAATGGTGAAATAGTATCTTCCAAGGTTAAACATGATTAATTAACCTAACTATGGTTAAATATACTCTAATCATAAGTAAATTTTAACCTAATTATGATTAAAGTAACTTAATCATGATTAATTTTCTCTCTTTTCATAATAATTTATCCTTTAGTAATTAAATGCATGGATGACTCATATTCCATCCTCTTGTCAAATTGCCTAGAAAAACATATTTGAAGATAAGCATGGGTTGCAGACTTGTCCAGCTTAGGTTATCGGTGGCATTTTGGTAATTCTAAAAATTTTAAAAAAAATCTAAAAATTATTTTTAAAGTTTCTATTCCTTAATTAGTTCTTTTAAATTTATTTCTTTTACTTATTTTTTAGGACAGATTGATTCTTATAAAAAATTTGAATTCTTTGTAAATTTTTTAAATTTTCATAATAAAGTTTGTATCTTTTATCTTACATTAGTTTATTTTAATAGTATTATAATAATTATTGATAAGTTTTAAGTTTTTTATATATTTCTAAATTTCTATCCTAAGTTATTTATATTTTTTACTATTATTTTTAATTTAAAAACTCTTTTAATATTTCACAAATAATTTTAATTTTTTTAAAGATTTAAAATTTTTCATTTCTATTTAAAACTATTAATTTATAAATCATAAAATTAAGCTATGAAATTTAAGATACCACAAACGTCCCATTATCTTAAAGTGGCCACGAATCCAATCATGAAACCCCGTGTCACTATTAGTAATGGAAAACTTGGGAGAGGGAGAAGAAACGGAGATAATAAGACTTCTACATGGATTAAGTAAATGAAAATGGATTTGGGAAGAAGAGAATGATACAAAGCGCTTGACAAATTAAAAATTGAGATTGAAACGGTCGATTACCAAAAAGAAAATTAATATGCTTATTTTAGAATTTTGTGACGGTTGCCAATTTGATAGGAAAAAATTAAATTTTTATTGTCTCATACGCCATCGGTTACTAGATTGTTTCTAATGACAATTGAATTAAAATTATCACAAATTTGATTATTAATTCTATATTTTATTGTGGTATCTGTTGGAGCACTTGATCAATTGCTGATTCAAAAGTGTCACAACTTCGTATTAATTTTTCTGGAGGGTACTTTGAGTACGATTAAGAGCTCATGTTTTTTTCTTAAAGATATGGTGACCACATTTGGAGCCTATCAAATATGCACATTAGTTTTAAGGCTGTTTTGTATTATTAATGTTCAGAATCTATTTCTTCTGGGATATTAGGTCCGTTTGGGATAGATTCAAATTTTTAATTTTTAATTTTTAAATTAATTTTAAAAATAAAATCTGTTTGGTAAAAATAATTTTGAAATGAATTTTAATAAATTTTAATAACAGTTTTAATTTAAATTAAAAAAAAAAGATTTATTAAATGCTATTTTTATTTTTAGAATATTTTTATTCTTAAATTTATTCAACCCCATCATTATTAACCTATTATTTTATAATAATAATAATAATAATAATTTAATTTTAAATTAATTTATTATTTTAAATAAATTTAATTATTTATATTTTTTTTATAAACTCATAAATAAATTATATTATTTTATATATTAAAATTATATTTAATTTAAAATATTATAATATAATTTTATATTATATAATTTTTATAATAAAATACTAATGAAAAAATTATAATAATAATATATAAAAATATTTATCTTATATATTAATTCTCAAATAATATATAACATATAAAATTATATAATTATATAATATCTTTTATATTATAACTATTATCATTCTCACAACCAACACCATTAATAAATTATCATTAGTATAATAATAATAATAATATTTTACTTTTATTATTTTATAATAATTTATTTTAAAAATATTGACAATTAAATAATATGTAAAATATAAATTTATGATTATATAATATTTTTATATTATAACCATCACACTATTGTTATTATTTAATAAATATTAATTTATTTTTACTATTATCACTATTATCATTATTATCATAATAATAATAATAATAATAATATTTAATTGTATTATTTTTTAAATTTATATTATTTTATTATATTCTAATTTTTTAAATTATTATTTTTATTTATATATTTTTGTCAATTTATAACAAAGTAATATAATAAAATATCTTAATTTTTTACAATAATTTTTAAAAATTAAAAATAAAAATTAATTTTAATTTTTAAAAATTTAAAAATTTAAAACTAAAAACCAGTCTAAACAAGTTTTACTTATTATAATAAGTGAAATTTTTTTTATAACATATTTTTTGTCTTATTAAAAAATTAGTTCATAATTTTTTTCATTTAATACAATTTATAGTTCTGAAAATATATTATTATTGTTATTTTATTATTTTTATATAGTATTAGAATTTATTTGGATCAATAATTTATTTCAACGCTTATTTAATAAGTGTTTATATTATAAAAGTTTATGTTATAAACGTTTAAATTTTAAGATGAGACGTTTAAATGTATGAAATTTTTTTTCATAAGCTTCCCTCAACAATAAGCTTATAAAAATAAATTTATATTAAATTTTAAAAATTATAATTATTTATTAAAAACTAATCCATTCATTCACATTAACGTTTATAGTATAAGATAGATTTAAATTAATTAAAAAAAATCTCTTCCAAATATATTATAAGTAATATAGTTATAAATTATAAGTAACATAGCTACAAGTTAATGACATAAAGGAAAATAGTTAAAAGTTAATAAGTATTTAAAAATTAGTGTATTAAATTTATTTTAATATGTCAGATAAAAAAATTATTTTTAATAACAATTTTAAATGATAAATAATGAAAATTATAATATTTATCAAGTTTTTTTTATAAATTTTTATTTGTAAAAAATTATTTGTTGACAACGGTTTAAATGATATAATAATTTAATATATTTTATATTGATTTAATATATTCTACATAAATTTATACAATTATCACAAAATATTTATCAAATTTTTTTTAATACAATTATATTTTTTATTTTAAATAAAATTTAACTTTTTCATCCTTTTCTCTTTCAAACTTTTCTTCTCAAAATAATTTTTAAGATATATTTAGAAGGTTTCGAAAAAAAAATAAAGAAAAAGATGAAATTTTTATTCTTAATAATTATATATTTTTAAATTCAAAAATTTTTAAAATAAAAAAATAAATTGATATAATTTAATATTTTAATTATTTTTATAAATATTATACAATTTTTCTATTTAAAAATATCCTTCCTTAAAATTATTAAGATTAACCTAATAATAAAAAATTTAAATAATTTACATAAAATTGTAAAATTTAAATTATATATACTTTTATACATAAAAAAAATTCGTCTCGTTTCCTCTTGCGTATCCTTACGCCTTAACCTTACTACTAAACATTCTCTCATTTTTTTAGGCAAACCTAAACATTCTCTCATTTTTTTAGGCAAACCTAAACATTCTCTAACTAATGGCCCTTTTTAACTTTTCAGATTGCACCCGTTGATTGCTGTATGAAGCTTGATCAAAGCTATTGATATATTGAAGGGGGTAGTTGCATGCAACCCTGCAAAACAATAAATAAAATTAAAAGAAATCCAATTTTATTAGTTACAATATTGTAAACAAGATCATTCAGCGCAAGGTTGATAACGTTTAAATATAAAAGAATAATTCCTTATTTAAAAGAATAAAGAAAAATTTAGAATTTTTAAAAATTAATAAATTAAACCAAATAGATACTAAATATTGAAAAGAAATAATAATGACAAATTGTAACGACAATATAAGTCAAAATATAAAAAACAAAAATTGAAAACAAGAAACTAGAAACGTACGTTTATTGAAAAACAGCAAAACAAAAAGATTTTAAGAACTTTGTTCCCATTAAAAATGTATAAATTAGACTCTTAACCGCATAGAGAAAGTTAATTATACTATAAAGTACAAACAATACCTAAAGTATAATCATTAAATATAAAAAATATTATTTATTAATTTTAATAATATTTTAAAAAATATTATATCTAATTTATATCATAAAATATTATTATAATATTTTAAAAATATGTTGTGTCTGGTTTATATTATAAGAAATATGATATGTTACTGTGTGTATTATTTTAATAAAACAAATTTAATATTTATTTCAAATTTCAAATTAAAACGGAAAACGTATGTTAAATAGACATAAGTCATCCTAAATATAGTAAATGATTGCAAATGTTATTCTCAATTCAATTGGGAATGTTAAATTGTTTTTCGAAGTGTTTCAATTCCTTAATAGAAGTTTATTGCATACCTTCCACGGTTAAATATGTCTGTTTTTCCAATGTCTGCATTCCTAGCATCCCATAAATTGGGTTCAATGCCAACTACTTCAGCAGCAATTTCAGAAGGTTCTTCATCTGAAACTTCAAATTGATCAAATGCAATTATGCGTGACCGCGGGTTAAACTGAAACATATCTTGTGCTTGTTGCAGTTCTTGCAATTGTTGCCTTGGAATATTTTGAGAAGAAATTATATTTTGTTGATTAATATGGTGCGGGACCATGTCATCATCCCCTAATATTATGTCATGGATGCTTTTTCTTTTCCTATCTTTCATAGAGATTCTTTGGCGAAGGAAATATTTCTGAGCATGGCTCGCAATTTGAGTATGAGTTCTTGATCTGACACAATGCTTTGCAATATTTTTCCAATCTCCTTTACCATATTTTTTAAGTCCGATAAGAAATAACCTATTATGTAAATGAAAAGGAGGTGTAAACATATTTAATATGAATATTAGAAAAATTAATCAGAGTTAATGTAGAAAATAGAGTTGAGGGACCATCTGAAAACAACATTGAAAGCTGCGTACATATATCTATACCACCTTTTACCTAAAAATAAAGTCTTTCTATCAAGAAATACATCGCCACACACATATATAAATATTAAGTTTATAGAAAGTTAATACTAACCGTCAAATTTCATATTTACATATAATAATATTTTCTAAAAATTAATAAAATAATTAATATAAATATTAAATTTGATATTTAATATTAACAAATCCTAATATATCTATATATATATATATATATATATATTATTTATCTATCATTTTTATTATATTTTTGTAAAAGATAAAATATAAGAACCAACGAGAAGTAATGTATTTATAATAAATTAGATAAAAGATTTGTTATTCCTTTAGTTTATATTTTAAAAACATAAATGCAAATAAACAAAAATTAAGTGATAAAATAATTATATATATATATATGGAATAAATATCAAATAATTATATGTAGATGTTAACTAAGGCTGACCCAAGGGTTAAACAACAAATTAAACCCTTGTTTTGGACTTTTAAAATTTAATATATTTTTGAGAAATTAAAGAAATATTAATTATTTTATAAATAATATAGGTTCGTTAAAAGTTATTAAATACATGTTTTACTAAAATAAAATCTTTCATTTTATAATTTGACCTCCTAATGCTATAGTTATTAATTAAAAATTAAATGTTAAAGTTGTATTAAATATATGCATATGTATTATAAATTATTAAATTACATACATTTTCATTGCTAATTTTTAATAAATAATTATAATTATTATCTTTACAGTCTATCATAAATCTCGTTTAACAAAATAATATTATGATATTTAATTTATTTATTAAGAAGAAAAAATTAACAAGTGACAGCCATCATTTTTTTTGTACTTCCATTTTCTTTTGCTTGATTTATATGAATGTATTTAATTATTATTTTTTAGTTGTCGGGTTTATTACTTTTTAAT
Source organism: Canavalia gladiata (assembly GCA_037954105.1). Lineage (NCBI taxonomy): Eukaryota > Viridiplantae > Streptophyta > Magnoliopsida > Fabales > Fabaceae > Canavalia > Canavalia gladiata. The sequence goes on from CM075660.1 coordinate 33,230,764, forward strand.
TAGTTGTAAGTAAAACTGTATTTATTTTTTAAATTTTTTTTTAAAAATGAATACGAAAAAAAGGTATATCTTTATATGAGTGTTCCTTTTGTACCTTCTATTCTACTTTTTTATAAACATTTAATAATACTTTTTGATAATTTAAAATCTAAATTTGTACATATAATATTAATATATAGAAATGAATAATATCCTTTCTGATCTCTCATACGAAGTTCTTAAAATAATTAGTATTAAATAAAAAGAATAATATTTTTTGTGAACTGAAAACATAATTAATATTAAAACTAATGATCAAATAAAAATTGATTAAATTATCATTAACTTAATCATATTATATACTATTAATTAAGTGTTTGGAAATAAAAAATTAATATTTTTATCTAATAATAATATTATTTCAAAAAATATTAAATGGATAATATATTATTGGTTGAAAAATATTAAATAAAATTGATTATATTATTATAATAAATAAATTTAAATTTTATAAAATTTAAAACTAAATTTTAATCAAAATCATATTATATTGTTCAGTATGAATTTAGAATTTTACGTTGAAAGATAGAATTTGAAAAAATCCTAACATCTTGATGAGGAGGAGTTTTTTATTTTTAAATTAAATTTAAAAATAAAATTTTAGTTAAAATGATTTTAAATTTATTTTTATATTTTTAAAATAGGTTTAATTTATTTTTTTAAAAAAATATTTTAAAATTTATTTTTAATTTTAAAATTTATATTCTAAATTTTAAATTTATATTTTAAAATATATCATCATCTTCCTCTTATCATCATCACTATCTCTTTTTTTATTTTATTATCATTACCATCACCGCAACCATTCAATATTTTACTATTTTTATCATCACCATCCTACCATAATTTTCACCATAATTCCACATCATCATTTTAAAATCATCACAATTATCCCACAATTACTATCATAATCACTACTTACATTATTATTACCATAACCACTATCACCAAAATAACAAAATCAACACTAATAATTATTTTATTATTTTAATAATTTATATTATTTTATTATAATATTAACTTTGTTATTATTTTTAAAATTTTTTTATTTTTTATTTTTTTTAATTAATAATTTTATATTTATTTATATGAGAAAAAATAAAATAAATTTATTAATTTTAATAATAATTTTTTAAAATTTAAAATTATATTCAAGATTAAAACTTAATTTCAATTCTTAAAATTTTTAAACCTAAATCTAAATTACACCCGCAAGTGAGGTCAAGAAACCCATTTTGAATATTTTTAGAAAAAAAGAAAGAAAAATAAAATAACCATAGAATTTTTCAAATTAAAAAAATAATATCAAAGAAAAAAACTAAATACCAAAACATTAAATTAAGTTAAACATCTGATTTGATGATACCTGTGCTCTTCTTCAGTCCATGGCCTCCAAGGTCTCCCATTATTGTTTCTCTGAGCAGACTCCAGTGAACCATCATCCTCTGAGTTCCTGGATGTCTCGACCCGACCCGACTCAATGTGGGTTTTGTCATGGAGCAATTTTTGGTGATATAGTTTCATGACCTCATCGGCAACTTTCTCCCACCCGTTCTCGTTCTCCTCCTCTGGGAACATTGCAAAGGCTATGCCCTGTGCACGAGTCCACTGAGTTGACTCACTAGAGAATAACTGAGTCTGTGACCGAGTCTGCGTATCATTCAGTCCCTGCCAAGATTGATACATCTTCGTTTAGCTGAAAAAGACTTGTTAACTCAGGCTCTTCTGCAAAACTGAACTTAATTTTGCTGAATTTCCTTTGCTTTCGACATTTATATAAGATAATATAACGAAGTTCAAAACTTGTGAAATGTGTTCGCTTTTTGTACTTTCCTATAAAACTACGCTTTCTGCTATAGCAACTAATTAAATTTTATTAATAATAGATGGCTCCTTTTTTAAAATTTAAATATTTAATTTATCTCAAATACATAAATTATATTAAGAATATAATTATTTCACTGTGTAACTTTAAATGAAGGGCGAGGCTACTGATTTGGCCCTATAGTTTGCCTATTAATTCACACTCTTTATTAATAACTCAAAATATAATTTCATTTATTATCCTTACATAAAGAAAGTTTTTAATAAATTTTAATTGAGTGTATTAATACTCAATATTATTTTCTCCATTTTTTAATGTTTAAGGTTATATGCATGAATTAAGAAAATAATTGATATTTTAATTTTTAAAAAATTATTATTTAATTTTTACTATGTATTTTATATTATTAATTATTTAACCTTTATCTTAATTATTTAATATATTTTTCAATAAAATATATATTATTTTTTGAGAATAAAATTAAAATAAAAACATTAATTATTCGTTACTCTTATAAAATAATAAATAAAATAAAAATGTTAAAATATCAAATTTAAAAATACAGAGGAAGTAACAGTATATATATTTTTAAATTTTTAAGTTAACTTTATTTAAACCGAGAAAAAATGACAACATTTGTAAATAATTAATTTAATTTATTTCTTACTATTATTTAATGTATAGCCTCGGTACAAAACTGAATTAAATAACTATTTTATTAAATAACATTAAGGCTGTATGTAACTATTGTAGAAAGTGTATATAAATAGCAAAATAATATAGAATTAAATACCCTACCAAAAAATATATAAATAAATTTTAAATTTAAAAATACATACATCATTTAAAAAAATGAAAAAATACCCTTAAATAGAAGTACTCAAACTTAATAAATAAGAATATATTAAATATAATTTTTTCTTACCTCACTTCTTAAAATCAATGACAAAATAATTTCCTTAATTATTATATAACTAATACACGAATTCATTCAGCCAACACTAAGTATGACAGATATTAGAAAAATGAAAATATAATTAATTAAACTAATTTGTAATAATTTTTGCAAAATTAAATTTTTTTAAATATTTTCCTTAAATATTAGACGCATTTATAAATATATAGAATACATAAAATATTTGTTGTTATAAATAAAAATTGTCACAATTGATAAATAATTGTATCTCATAAATATATTTATAAAAATTTGAACGTAAATATGATTTGACTTTATTGATAAAGACAAAATCCATTTCGGTGATCTGTATGTTTTAAAATGGTTAGTCATTAACTGTTAACTGATACGGAGCTTAATTCACAATAAAAAATAATTAATTTATTTATCCCAACTTTTTTTTACGACTATATTTTAAATGTTGATTTTTATTATAATATTAAATTTAATTTAATATTTAACTTTGTTTGAAAAGCTTTACTTAGGTTCATTTATCTGACTAATATGAACACAAATTCTGGATGATTAGGTAAATTTTTTAAGAAATATAAGGTGAAAATATAAGAAGAGGTTAAATTGAGTTTTTTTTTAAATTATAAAAATAAAAAGATGATTTTTGAAAATTTTCTTAAAAGAAGCATGTAGTTAATAATTGGTTAAAATTAATTATCTCATAGGGAGAGATTAACACAGGGTAATTTATATTGATTTACTTTAAAATTCAAGGTTATATCTAGTCTTTTACTTATTATCAATATTTTACTATAAATTATTATTTATAAAGACATAAAATCATCCTTGCGTAAGTAGTTTTTTTACATGTTCTTTCTAAAGTCATTAATGTCAAACATTATTTTATAAGGTTGTCGGATTTCACACTTTAGAATCTTAAAAAAGAATATTATCTTAAATCTTTGTAAGGTAAACTAATACAATTAATAAATAAAAAAATATTCTAATAATATCTACAAAGTAATACGGGAAAGCAAAATATTGTAATGTATTAGAAAGTAAATTTATTGTAAAAAATGATGAATAATTCCAAAAAATCCAATCAGCCTGAAACTGTGTCAGGCAAATTGGCATTACCTTTCCATTGACAACTTTGAGTTGTGTGTCATTGAATAAGTGAGTCATGGATGACCCTCGTTTCGTAGCTGCCGTAAGAATAATGTCTTATAAGAAGACAGGTTTCTAGCAAGAAACACACTATGTTATATTAGAGGAACAACTTTATAAGCAAGGGCTTGACCTTTTTATTAGAATTCCGTAATGAATAATCAGCTGATTCTATCATGTTTGAAATACACTGAAAAATTTGAAATTTGAAATTTGAAATTTGTTTTACACTAATACACCCTCTAATCCTGATATGGGCCTTTTCATTCCATTTTTACTTTTTACATTTTTTTTATTTTTTGTAAATAAGTTTTTAAAATGTATAATTTTATATTTTTAAAATATATATGTATAAATACAAACAAGTAAAATTTAAAATAATTTAAGTACATTCCGTAAAACTAATTTACATTATAAAATATATATTTTTATATTCTATAAACTAGTTTATAAAATGTATGTAAAAAGAAAATTAAATAAAAATAATAAAAAATTAAATAAAAAGTATAAAAAGAAAAAATGTAAAAAATATGGCCTTAATTTAGTAAAAAAAAAAATGAGTCCGAAGAACATATACAAAAAGAGAAATAAAAAAAAATTGATGTGGCAGAGAGAGAGAATTTGATAAGAGTTTGTTAGGGAGATTTTTTATGGAAGGAAACATATGTGGATGCTGTAGTGTTGTTAGCACAATTGTACATGGAAAGGAACATTCTATTTCTTCAACTCATTGTTGAGTGATGATGACGATTTAACATGAGAACAATTCAAGTGTGAACTATTGAATTGATATGGAGGGATGGATGAAGAAGGTATGTTTGAGAAGCTCATTGCTTTGCATTACTGTGAAAGTGTTAATGACTACATACAGGAATTTCAACGTTTAGGTATTTAGGTGAAGCAACTATTGGAAGATCAATATTTTGGGTATTTTATCCATAGGTTGAAGGATAAGAGAAGGAAAAAACTTTATAGCTTACATGCACTAGATCTGCTTTCATGAATTAGGTTACAAAATGTGACGTGTAGTGGAGTTAGAGCCTTAGAGGTAAATGGAAAAAAAGGTTGAGGAGACTAGATATGTAAGGTGAGTATAGGTCTCAAAGTTTCTTTTAGATTTATCTAGATATTTTTAACAAGAAAGAAAGGGATTAGAATAGCACCTCAACCAAGTTTAGTAATTTTGAAAATAAAAAAAATAGATTTTTTAGGTTTATAACCAATGTAAAACAAGGACTTATGAACTATGAATGGGAGAACAAAAGACAGGGGTATTAGATATTTTTTTTTCAAGAAATAATTGATATGATGCGAAAGAAATTTTGTTATAAATGTGATGGAAATTATCAATTTTAACATGATTTTTCAATCAAGAAACTAAGCATAATGGTAATGGTGACTAATGAAAGTGATGATGAGACTATTGATGTGAGAATTTTTATCAAAGGACCAAACCATTAGATTAAATGTTAAGAGAATTCAATAAGAATTGGAAGCATTATTCTTTAAAGGAAAAGAACATAATGAAAAAAAATTTTCTATGAAATTATCCTGCAAAAAAATTATGAATTTTACTATTTTAACTTAAAAAAAATAAATGTAAATTTTTTTTTTGTAATTTCAATTTAGTTGTATTTTTTTCTTAAGTTGTAAAAGTAGGAATAACTTATTCCAATTTCGAATAAGAATAAGCTATATTGCGTGGAAAACGTGAGTATAAAATTCTTGTCAGTATAAAAAAAAGGTATTTTAAGCCCTCAATATCAATCGCACAGAGAGCAGACAATCTATGTATGGAACTTGAATTTTAATTTTTGAGCTCATCAAAAAAGTTATTTTGTGAAAGAAAATTGTTTTAAAAAATAATAAAAGGAACAGAAATAGAAATAAGATTTATATAATATAGAAAATAAAAGAAGCGGTGCAAGTTATGAAAAGTTTATAGGATTTTGATTTCCTTTGTGACTTTATTTTTTTTTTTACCCCTAGTTCCCCCTCATTCAATTACTAACCACCTACACTCATTCCACTAATTCTCCTTGATTTGATAATAGCAGTAATCTCCCTTCTAGCATTATCTCCCTTAATCAAGTAAAATAGATAAATAAAAGAGACATGAAATTTAAGAGGGCATTAACTATATGTCAAACGATTAATTGGTTTGAAACCTAGATTCTTGATTAGTCTTCCAAGACCCTTAAGTTCAAATATTCTATAGTTCTATCAATTAGGCATGCTACGATCATCTCACCTAACCAACTTACAAATAAACAAAATTGATTAATTCCTATTAGTGGATTAAGCATGATAGAATAACACAATTTTAATTATGACATCATTTTAGAAAAGAGGAAAATGAGGTTTAAACAATACACATCACAAAGTTTGTCAAATCCTTATAAAGGGGAAATTATTTATTCATAAGGAAAAAAAATAATAAATATCGATAACAAAAATTATATAAGAGAAATACAAAATCAATGTTGCCAACAAAGCTAGCAATTGTTCTACATTTTCACCATACAAGAATTACTACCATAAAGATCGTATGGGACGATGCTAGAGGGAGAATCGAGAATGGAAAGGATAAAAATGAGATATAGAGGACAGGAAGGGCTATGCCTAGAGAGAAAGGTGTCTTTCTCCTATGTAGAGGAGTGATCTCTTTGTGGGAGAGGGTTGGTGTTTGATGTGTGTTGAGAAGTGTGATAGAGCCTCTCTTTTATTGGTGTAGATTTTAGGATTTTCAATGTCACAAATTAGGATTTGCTTCAGCTTCCTTATAGTCATCATGACTGTTCTAGGTTTCTACAGCTTTGTAGGATGACTAGAATATCTCCTATGTCATTAGGGCTAATTGGAATTCCCCTTGCATCATTAGGCTTGGCATGGAACTGCTTGCTGGTCGAGTCAAATCTTGGCATGGTCGTGTTATGTTACGTCGGCACGACTATGCTATGTCACATCGGTACAACCGTGTTGAGTCACGTTGGCACGATCATGCTTAGGTCTGCACGGTCGTGCTAGTCCATTGAGGGGAATTTTTGTCCTTTTTTCTCTCTTATTGTTTTATATCCCTTTGCCTTCTTTTTGATCCAGAATGTACCTAGTATTAAATTCTTTGTTTGCTCATCGTTCCTACAAAAACAACAATTATTAGGTGTAATTACAAGTGAATTATACTAAGTTATGTAGTAATTATGCCTAAAAACCCATATATAGACTAATAGAATGATAGTTTATCATGCTACTTAGAATAGGAATAAGCTTAGCTTAAGAGTTTGGTTGGCTAGGGACAGCCCATACCTACCACCAAGAAGCCTTCTTCTCTTTTTTCTATAAATAAATGCTTAGTATATAATTCCTTAACCTTTAGTTATTTACACTTGAGTGAAATCCGATTTAGAGAGTCTTCTCTTCTATTCTCTTTTGTTCTCTTCTTTCTTAGTTATTGGGATCAAGACTATTTTCTTATCATTGGAGCATCCAATATGGTGGAACTTAGCTTATCTTTAGCTAGTGGAGTGACACTTTGCTTAGGATTATTTTTTTTCTTTTTACACTTAGCCATTTAATTTCTTGGAAATTACATTCCTTGGTCTTAATTTAAGTCTTTATGTTCAACCATTAATTTCCTTGATTTCTTATGTCATTTATCTTCTAAGTTCTTTACATTCCTACCTTTTATTTTTAGCCCTTTTCTCCTTTAATTCTTATCATTTTTTTTTTGTATTTTCTTCCTTTTGAGCATTTTAGTTTCAACCTTTAATTCTTTCAATCACCTTTGTGAATGTCCCCTTTATTTTTTACAAGTTAATGTTTAATTGATTTTCCATTTTGATGCACAAACTTGTGCTACATTGAACACATTTTGGAGCCCCTTTTTCTACTCAGAATTTTGTGCCTATAATTTGATGTTTTTGAGCTCCAAATCTACCTAAGTTCATTTCCTTCCTCCCAAGTGGGTTGTATTATATGGTATCAAGAGCTTGTTACTTAGAGATAACTTCTTTCACTTTTCTCCTTCAACTTTCAGCATCTTCTCCAATTTTTACCTCTATTTTTTCACCATTTTTTCTAAATATTTGCTGCCCATTATTACTTAAATTCATATGTCATTTTTGTTACCTTGAAACATATGTTGTTGGATCTCTGCTTAAATATCAATTTAATTGGTGAAAGTGCTTAAAATTGCATCAAAATGTTAACAATTTAAAGAACCTCTTTCACTATTTTTTGGGCATCTTTTTCTAGCAAGAATTGTAACCCCTAATAACAAACCCATCCTATGCTTAAGTCATATCGTGAATTCATTATTAGTTTGTTACTTCATGATGAAGAACTTCTTGATAAAATACTATTATTGAAAATATGGTACAATTTATTTTCTTTAAAACATTTGTTAAAAGTGAGAGTTTCGCTATAGTAATTAACGTAGTAGGAAATAAATGTTATGATATCGTCACTTATAATAATTTTGAAAACTTGCATTTATTTACTTGTCATCCTAACACATTCATTTCTACAACAATATTTATATCATCAATTACATAAGTAATACAACACATAAGAAATAGTTAGTCAGGGCTCTCAGTGATTACTTTAAATTAAAACAAGGGTATTAATGCCCATTATAAGTTATAGTCATCCATAACAAAACTTATACCTAGCGATGAAAACGATATCCTCTTTAATGGTTTATAGTTTATCTCCGCTAAGAATGACTACATCTTCTCTTTCTCAGTTATTCCAACCCATGAGTATTATAGAACCAATATATACTATACAATATAAGGTAGATTTCTATTGTCACGAATAATATAATCAAGGTTTGGAAGAGAAACAGAAGGTAAGGAATGAAAAATCATAATTTCTCAGTACGCATCTATCCTAGAGTTGGTGATATCATTTCTATTCTAGCCACTTTAGTTTCCTAAGAAAAGGTGACAGACATGCAAGTTTAATTATTGTCTTTTTAAAATAATACTTGTTTGAAGTGAGTTCTTTTAATAACAGAAGTTAAATCTCACACAAGCATGCAACTCATACATATTCTTAATCACTTCTACATAAAAATGTTCATGGACATAAATCTCAAGCATTCTTTAGATCATGTTCTCATCATGATATTATTTGACTCTTACTCATTTTATTCCTTATTCATAAATTGATCTTTCTCTAGTCACCCTCTTAGTGACAATTTCACGTAAGGCATATCATTAACAATTTCTTCCACTTGTCTATTACTCCACCTTCTAATCTAATATATGAGCTTATTCTAGATGGTCGTCACCATCATAATTTTGGAAGACCTATGCCTTCCCTATAGAAAGATTTATTTGAAGCTTGAAGGCCTCATCATAAAAGGTTATATACCTTCTGATTACCATAGAAGAACCTATGACTTTCTAATTATGCTCAAGTCCTAGACTTAGCACAGTAGGAGTAGTATTAAGTTTTCATATAAGGTTCTTCTTTAGTGATCTCTTAATTTATTAGGTTCCATTTTAAGTCTTCATAATAACATGCATGCTCAATGTCCAGCAATATGATATGCATCTTTAGCATCCAAATCATCCAATTCTTACGTAATTCACCAACGTATGGAACCATAATTCTCATCAATTCTTTACATTATTCAAGAGAGCAGATAGCACACTTGTACATGACTAAACGTACTCAATAGTCATCATGATGAATAGAAAAATATTTGCTCAAGAATTTACTTCCTTGCTAAAAATATTTTTTTACATATGATCCTAAATTTTTGGACATCATGCACTCTTATCTTAAAATTATCCAAGTTGTCTACATTCTTAATATTTTATGACAAGTTTCTCATAAGAAACCTAAGTCACTTATTCCTTTTATACTTTTCTCCATATTTCATTTTCTCCATAGTTGTTTTCCTTGAGGCTTTGCTTTGAGTTTCTATACTACTTAATCATTATAACTCACTTGATCGAATTGTCTCTTTAACTCCAAGCAAGTTTAGTGTTTATTATTTTAAATCTTTATGACCTACACTTACATTCCACAACTCTAAAATTAATTTATTAATTCTTGCCTATTAACTTCACTTACTACTCAAGATTACTAGTTTGGGTTAATGGCTTATGGCTTATAATTTTTTCTTATGAAATCACTTCCACTTACTTGAAATCATCTTTGTACATTGAGAATATCCAATAGCTTTAGCCTATAATTTTTTAGCCACTTTTATCCACTTTCTCCTAGACTTGGGCAAATGGCCATGTTATCATTGTTAAAGCTTATGGCCCTTTTTTTTTATCTTTAAAAGGTGATTCTTTGTGAGATCATGACTTAGGTTGTTAGATTGGTGTAACTTGGTACTTTTAAAAAATTTTCTCCTTAATTACTATGACTTGGCCAAATGACCACTTAAGTTTTTAAAATCTCTTAATTGAACTTTTAAGCACCTCCTTCTGCTTGGTTAGATTCCTTTTTATGACTTGAAAAAATTTTCGACTCTTTTTTCCTTAATTCAGCAAGCTTATCTGAACGGCCTCCTTGGCTACATAAAGGTTATTATCACCAATTTTTCTTCCTTAACTTGTAAATCCTTAATTTTATCACTAATTACACTCTTTTCTTTTGGATCCACCAAAATATATCCTTGATCCATGATCTTGATCATGATTATACAGAGTTTGAGATGTCTTCTTCATCTTCTAAGTCCATAAATTTAACCTTTGTTTTATAACCATAAAGATCTATTTGTTTAGATCAAGTTTTAATTTTTATAACTTAACTCTTAGAACCCTTTTGATTTATGATTATATTTGTCTAGATCTTGACTTTTATAAAGATCCGAGTTCAAGATTAGAACTTTTCATAAAGATAAAAACAATCTTGTAATTTTAAGGAGAAAAAAGATATATAACATCACTTTAAAGCCAAACAAGTTACGATCCATAAGATCTACTCTAAGCTCTAGTTTATCCTTCACTTGAGCATCTTTTAACACTTAAGAAAAACCTCTCAAATATTCCCAAGATACTTAAAATCAATTTGGAGAAATTTTTAATTGATTAAATTGCTCTAAAAGTATCAAAGAGGGATTTAATCCATTAACCTTTCCTCTTTGTCTCAAAAATCACTTAAAAATTTATTGATACAAATTTTAAAAGAAATACAGTAGTTTTGAACAATAAAATTCTCAAGAACATTGGATCCATAGAGTTTAGAGAGAGATCTATATAAGAACAAGGAGAATAGGCCAAAATAACTTAAATAAATGCTTAGAAAATTTAAGGTAAAAATCCCTACTTGTCAGAGTCTTAACTTGGTAACTTGTGGATTAAATGATGGAGAGTCTTCTCGCTTGATGTCTCACACAAATTCTTTGATGAGAAGTGGTGGGGATTTGTCTCCTTACCTAGATCAATGTTTAGGCTTAAAGGTAGAAGATTATCTCACTCAATCTTAGTTCAAGGATTCTTGAAAGTGAGAATTTTGTTTATGGGGCCTTGGGTGAGTGTTTGAAGATGAAATTTTGAAGAAAATGGGACCTCCTGGGCTGTATATCAAATTCTTCCATCTATGGATATTTAAGAATTAAATTTATAACTAAGGGCATTTTGATCCATTCACATGTAATTTTTATTTTAAAATTTAATTGTAAAATATGAGTAATTATTCTTTAAGAGTAATAATGGTTTATTTAACCTAATCATGGTTTGTTTAACCTAATTATAGTTAGTTTTTAACTTAACCATTGTTACTTTTATCTCTCCTCATAATATTTTTATCTTTTATGACATTATGACTTGATGACTCATGGTGAATAGTCATCCTCATGTAAAATTAAGTGAAATTTAGTGCACAAGGATAAAGTATAAGTTTTAGGTCTCTACTTAACAATTTCTGACCTTCCTAGGTTTGTAAGGATATTTTGGTCCTTCTATAAAAATTTTCAAAAAAGTTTCTAACCTTTTTTTTATGTTTATAATCTTTATTGGTTCATCCACGACTAGTTTTTAAGTCATTTACTATTTTTTGGGGAACATTTTAGCTCTTATAGAAGTTAGGACTCTTTAAGAGCATTATGGACGTTTTCGATGACGTTTTTGTTCTTTCTTCTTCGTGACATCCTAACCATTTTTGAAGAGTTCTAAGTCTCTAGGTTGTTTCCTAGCTTTTATTTTGAGTTGCCTATGCATTATCAAAAGATTTCTACATTCTCCAAAATTTCATTTCTATCTTTGTTTTCCTATTTTCTAGTATGAATTCATGATGTTAGAAATCTATCATAGAAATTTTTAGGTGTTACAAGAATAGCCTATATTTTTTCATTAAATTCTTTGATATTTATAAGTTTTTTTTCTTCGAATTATAACTTGATCACTGTTGTTTCAAAAACCCCACAAATTAGTTTGGAAAAATATTGATCATCATGTTCATCATTGTTCTTCATGTGTTCTTGAGGAAACTTTTGTTTTATCTTTGAAAAATTTATTGTTAGATGTTTAACTGTTAACCTAATCCTAAAAGATCCAAGAGAAAAGAACAATAATCAACAGAATAAAAAAATGAGTGAAAAAAATATGGACAATTTTTTTAAAAAAAATTCATAGAATTGATTGATCTTTGAGTTTATTTTAATGTATCTCAATTGTAAAATTTGAGTTAGGTGCACGATTGTATAAATTTGAAGTACATTTAAATGCTTGATTTGAATTTATCCTCTTAAATGAACCATGATGCATATGGATGATTTTCTTTGAAAAAAAAAGGTTAAGTTCAATTTTTAGAAAAATCCATTCATCCTTGTAGAACTCCCTTTGAGTGCCTTTGTTTTACTATTTAATTGTTGCTTGTCTTATTTAAATTCTAGTTTTTTAAAATTTTAAGCCCTTTGAGTTTAGATATTTTTTTGTAAGAGTTTTACATTTATCCCCAAAGTTACTACATTTTATCCATTCTTGAATTTCTTGATAAGTTGAGCTTTTATCACATTGGAAACTTTAAAGCCTCTGATTTTAAGTTCAATATGTGAGTTTTCTTTAAGGGTTAAACTAAAATCAAATTGAGTGACTAAGAGTGCCAAACACTTGGTGAGGAAAGGAAATGATTGTTTGTTTTAATTGTGTGAGCAATTTTTTAATTTGCAAAGCATTCTTAGTTTAATTTAGCATGTAGCTCTAAGGAAGAAATCTTGTTGACTTGGAGTTGAACTTGGAAAGGACTAGGACTTCCTTTTTGTGTAATTTTAGAGTTTGGTTCTAGTGGGTTCATAATGTTATAATCCTTTTAAATTAGTTTATACTTATGAAATTTTCTTGTCATTTTGGTAGTAATTGTGTGTAAGTTGATAAGGCCCTTGTGTGATTTTAAGGAGGTATAAAAGGGAGTCTAAGTGTGCTTATTGAAAGGAGTAATAAAGGGGTTCCATAATTGCTAGGTTTATAACTTAGCTTATGTGACTACTTGTTACTTATCTTTTCCTATCTTGGACCTTGTCTTGTGTAACAAGCCAATTAATTTTATCTTTTAATTTTAAGTTCTTAATTGTTCAAGTGTTTATGTGGTAGAAATTTGTAGTTAGTATATTTGTAATTTTTTTAATTGATTTTTCTTTCTCTTGAGTGGTGAGCATCATGAGTGAAAGTGATTATCCACCTGGCTTTAATAGGTTACATTTAGAATCTCTTACCCAAACATTTGAAAGAATGTTAAGAAAATAAAGTGAACAATTTGAAGATCACTTATATGAAATAGAAAAGAGGAACTAGATTTTGTTTGAAAACAACAAAATGAAGGACCTAGTAGTTTTAAGAAATATAAATATAAAACTAATTCACCATCTGAAAATTCAAGACTAATCCATATAATATTCCATTGTTAACTAACCTAATTCTATCTTATTTATGATGTTTCATTTGCTAATCAACCTATGAACTAGATTCAATGGTTGAACTAGATTGAATAATGGTAATTGCATGCCATGCATTTATAGGTAAAATCCAATTTGATACTGTTTAAGGAACCACCTTCCATTATTCTATTTTCACAGAAAATACTAATGTAGAAGTAGTTTTTTAGGAATTGGTGGACAAAGGTGAAACATTTAGGCAATTAAAACATCACCTACTTAGAGCTTAAGTTGGAATGAAGAATTAGGCTAATGTTAAATGACAGGGGAAGAGTTTTGCGGTAGAAGAGTATGAAATTAATACCCCATAGGAAACAATCTATTATTGCCCGAATCAATCCAAAATTAATATCTCTCTATCATGGTCCATACAAGATTTTCCACAAGTTGGTGTAGTCGTTTATAAGCTACAATTACTTACATATTCTAGAATCCATCTTGAATAAAGTCGTTTGGAATGGTTAAGTGTAAGATAAGCTGGTGTGAGGCTTAGATGAGCACTTTCAAGAGTTGTTGGATCCTTCAACAGCAGTTGGTTGTAACATCCTAAAAATAAAATCTGTTTTATGTTTTCTTGACCAATAACTTGGCTAATCAAGTTTGAACCATTAATTAGTCTACTTGTTTACCTCCTTGAATATGAATTCAAAACTTTTTACTAATGTCTTATTTAAATGTCTTTAAGCATCCAAATTAGCCTAATTTACCTAATTATAGGTGGCCAAATCCACTCCCTAAGATCCTAAAACATTATGGTTCATTTGTTTTTCTTACATTGGAAGGTGATTTACACTAGTTAGAACTTAGGCTATTAATCCACACCAAATTATAAATTTTTAGGAATTTTCCTTCTTGTTTAGTAGGCATGGCCAAATGGTCCATCTCCTTTCCTTAACTCCATAACTAATTCCTACTCACCACCTTATGTATATTTGGGTTCATTCTTAAGTCTTAACAAGATTTTAATTTACTTTCACTAATTTATCCAAGCATGGTCGAATGGTTACCCAAACTATTACCAAACCTCCTTCAAACTTATAATTCCTTTCTTATACATGGTTAAGATCATCTTTACACCTTAATAAAAATTTTGAACTCAAGTTTTACTAATTTAGTGGAAAGTGGCTGAAACCACTGTATGTCCAAACAAGGGTCCTTTTCTTAATTCCTTCTTACTTGACCTTTGTGTCATGAATTTTAGCACTTGGTAAATCACATGTCTTTGGAACCATCAAATTTTATCCATACTCCATAGCCTAGGTCATGGTCATGAAAGATCTTAAGTGTCTTGTTCAACTTTGGGTCCATACTCCACCTTTGCTCTTACTAGTTTTACGATCCAAGTTTTAAGTTAAGTTTATAACTTTTGTGACTTAACCTTTTTAGTATTTTAGGATATTTATCATATGGGTCCAAATCTGAACTTTCTATCTAAGTCCAACTTCAAGATTTAATCTTTTAAAAAAATACATAAGCAAGCTTACAACGTTGAACATAAATACCTTAAAGAAAACATTTTTCAAGACAACCAAGTGTAGACCTATTAGATCTACTCTAAGATCTATCCATCCCTTACCTTAGGAATCTTAAAAATATTCATAAAAATTTTAAAATCTCCTTAAACTTCAAAGAAATCATTTTTAAAATTTTTTTACTAATTTAAATTGTTACAAAGGTTGCAAGAAACACTTTAATCCATCAAAATTCCCTTTTAACTTTCAAAAATCACTTAAATCTTGGTGATGCTTATTTTTAACCATCAAGGATAGTTTTAAACTCCATCAAAAATTAAGCATGTGGGATCCATAGAACTCAGTGAGAGATCTACCAAGACGAGAAGAAAAACAAACCATAAACACAATTAAAAGCTTAGAAAAAGTGTATGGTAAAGAACCTACTTGTTGAATACTTTTATGAAGGTTTTGTGGGTATTTGAAGTTGATTCCTTCCTCCTTGGTGGTACACATGAAAAACTCCTAGTGAAAGTGATGAAGCTTGGTTGATTTGTCTTGTTATAACTTAAACTTCAAAGATGAAAGTTCAAGTTTAGTGTAGATTTTGGTGTTTTGAGAGAAATTGGAGTTTTGAATCAATTGAGAGAATTTTCTTAAGTGTTTAGAAGGTTAATAATGAATCAAATGAACCTCCTTAATCCTTAGATGAAATTCAATCACTTTAGGGCATGTGGAAATTAAATTCCCACATAAAGTAAATTCCCACATCAAGGCATTTTGGTCCATTTACATGTAAGTTTCATTTTTCAAATTAAATATAAATGTAAGAAATTATCCTTTAGAATTAGTTTAAAACTAATCAACCTGAATTAATATCAATCAAGATCAGCTTATTCTAAACATGATTAATTTTAATTAATCAAGGTTAATTTACTTTAACCATAGTTAATTTTATCTCTCCTCATTAATATTTTTATCTTACATGATATTAATGATGTGATAACTCATGGGTGAGTCATCATCTCATTTTTCATATGTAAACTTTGTGCTCAATGGATAATGTCCAATTCTCGGCTTTTTGTTTGTATTTTTTTCCCTCTTGATCTTCTAGGGGTATTTTGGTAATCTTTTTATGAACTTCCCAAAAAGTTATCAAATCATTTATTCAATATTTCTCATACTTATTGGTTTATTTCCAAATTATTCTTATGTCATTTGTAATTTTTCTAGGAACAGTTTATCCCTTATAGAAGACAACTTTTTAAGGACGTTTTGGATATTTTTGGACATTTCAGATGGTGTTTTTGTTCTCACTTTATTTATATTATTTTCTTATAACTTTTTAACCATAATTAATGGATTATAAACCTTTATAGTATCTTTTAACTTTTATTTTGAATTTCTTGCACATTTATTTGTATCATCTTAATGTAGAAATATTTTCGTCATTTATTAAAAATTCTTTAATTTCTCTAGTTTTTATTTTTATTTCTATTATATTTCTTAATTAAAGGAATTTATAACTTAAAAAGTTTATCATAAAAAATATTAGATGTTAAATGGTGTATTATCCTAATTCTTATCAAAGACATTGTAGGAGTAACCATTAGCTTTACTACTCATATGCTAGGAGTTGAGTAATGTTAGCTTACCTTTAGATAAAATTGCACTAAATTTATAAAAAAATATAATTGTTAAATTTCTTTAATTTATTCTAATTCTTCTTCCTATAACATATATTATTTTTAACATTTTAAAAATATTATAAAAATATTAAAATATGTTACCTATTAACATTTTTAATATCATTTTTATATCTTTAGTTAAATTTAATAAATGTTACAATATATTATTTTAATAATATTTAATATCAAATAAAAAATTTGTATAAAATTCTATAAAATATAAAAAATGTTACTAATTTTTAAAAATTTTAACAAAAAAATATTTTTAAAAATATAATTAATAATAAAAATATTATAAAAAATTATTACTTTAATGTTTATAGAATAAAAATAGGGCACAAAAATCATGTATTATTCATCAACATCTCCGATCTAATGTCCATCAAAATTTAATAATAGTATAATCATATCATTATCATATTATATATATTCAATCAAGCATGATTTAATTTTAAAAAAATTAACTTATTTAACCTTAAACATAAACAATCTCTAATTGTGTAGTTTGTCTAAAATTTATTTAGAATGATTACGAGTTTTAAATTTTTAGTTTTTAAATTAATTTTAAAAACAAAACATGTTTGATAAAAATTATATTTAATATATTTTTAAAATAGATTTAACATAAATCTTAAAATAAAAAAATAATTTATTGAATATTATTTTTTATTTTAAAATATTTTATTTTTAAATTTATTCATCTCTATTACCACCGCAAATCAATATAATAATAATAATAATAATAATAATAATAACAATAATAATAATAATAATATAATTTTTGTTATTCAAAAGAATTTAAATTTTTATTTATCTAATTTTTATAAAATAAAAATAAAATAAATAACATTATTTAATGTATAAATTATATTAAGCTTATAATATTTTAATATAATTTTATATTATATTATATTATTATTTATAATATATTATTTTTAAATAAAATAAATATAGAATAATATAAAATTATTATAATAATATATAAAATTATTTATCTTCAATATTATAATCAAATAATTTATGAAATAAAAATTTGTATAATTATATAATATTTTTATATTATAACCACTATATCACTATTATTCTTTTAGAAATACTATTTTTACTTTTATTATTACTAATATTACCATCATCATTGTAATAATAATAGTTAATTTTATTTTTATTATTTTTAAAAAAATTAATTATTTATCTATTTTTTATTAATTCACAAATGAATAATAATATTTAATATATAAAAATTATATTTAATTTATAATATTATAATATAATTTGATATTATATAAACTTTAAAAATATAATATATATTATTTTATATAAAATAAATATTAAATAATATAAAAAAATTATAATAATATATAAAATTATTTATTTTATATATTTATTATCAAATAATATATAAATATAAAATTATATAATTATATAATATTATGTATTTTATAACTACCATCATTATAATTATTATCACTATAACAATAATAATAATAACAATTTATTTTTTATTATTTCAAAAAATTTAATTTTTATTTACCTAATTTTTATATATTAAAAAATAAATAATATTAATTTATATATAAATTATTTTAAATTTATAATATTATAATATAATTTTATATTATATAACTATTTATAATATATTATTATAATATAATCAATATTAAATAATATAAAAATATTATAATAATAACCTATATAAAATTTTATATCTTAAATACTAATAATTAAATAATATATAAAATATAAATTTATATAATTATATAATATTTTTTATATTCTAATTATCATATTATTATCATTATTTTATAAATATTATTTTTATTTTTATTTTTCTCATCATTTTTCTCATATTTATAATAATAATAATAATAATAATAATAATAAATTTATTATTTTTAAAATTTAAAATTTATATTATTTTTCTATAATTTAAATTTTTAAGTTAATATTTTTATAAATTTATAATAGAAAGATATAATAGAATAATTTAATTTACTTTTATAATAAATTTTAAAAATTAAAAAATAAAAAATAAAAATTAATTTTAATTTTAAATATTTTTAAAACTAAAAACTAACAATCGCATAAAACTTATAAAGCGCTCAAAAGTATCTAGTCACTAATAAAGTATTTAAATAATTTAATTATTAAATATTTTGTACAAATGGTTTCTTCCCATTTTAGCACTGGACGTCACTCACATCTAAAATCAGTAAAATATAATTATGAATTTTTGTTAAAAATTTAAAATAAACAATTTAATAGATTTTAAGAACAATTCTATAATCATTCCCGTCACACGTGGACACCACCATGTTATGAAACCTGAAACAATAAATAGAGATCAATTTAAATTGAATTAACAGTGTCAGGCTATGAGTGTATATTCAATTAAACAATTAATGATCCGATCATGCTGCTTAGGAATAGGGCTTACAGTTTTTCAAGTTGGAGAAGCAACCAAAGTGACCTGTGGACTAGTCCACGAGACCTATAAACCACGTTCAAGCGGTTCATTGTATGTTACTTTTGCATCATGCGGCTCAATATTTATTTCACAGAACAACCACTGAATTCATGATGTTGAGGTTGTGGTGTGACCCAACAATTTACAAGCGGAACAACACTGTTGAATGGTATTTTTATAACATCCTAAAAATAAATATTGAATTCACGCTTAAGTGATCATTTGGATATTTGGTTTTATTTTTAATTTGTTATCTTATAATACAGAATTTATTTTAAAAAATACTTATATGAAAATATGATAATTTTTTTTTTAAAACTGTTTGATATAAACTGCGAGTCTCGTCGATAAAACGTGCATAACGGTAAAATAAATCATTAAGCGGATTTCTACATACGTTTAAAATCTTAGAAATACTAAGCGTTTATATTATTCTTTTTGTTTATCATTTGCCTATAATAAATAAACAAGATTCAATCATAACACACATGTCACACAATAATTATACATAACATTTCATACATATCATAAGTCATAGGCCCGTGGGCCTTATCATGTAGTTATTACAAACCATAAACTTACAACTATTATACAATATTTATACATAAGTTAGCTAATACTACATATTAGAAGTTAGGATGCTCGTATCCAATTATATTTTTGACATTAGTGCGATGTACACCTCCCAGAGAGAGTGCCTCACATCTGCTTCAAGTACGTGAATTGCTACCATAATAATCAGCATCCAAGGTGTCTGGGAAAAAAGTGGGAAGAAGTAGGGATGAGAAACTAAGTTTCTCAGTAGGCTATCTACTTAGTTCTAATGTCATCACTTTAGTCCCAGCCACTTCAGTTTATTTCAGAAATCATTTCTTACATAAAAGGTTACTTTTAATTCTTTGAAAACATTTCTCTAAAGTGGATCAATTTTATTCAAAACATACAACTTAGTATCTCACCATATATTCTTCTTAACATTCATAACTTTGGGATCACAAATAAGATATCATTTGACTTACAATTATTCTATGTGTTAAACTTTGTTCTTTACTACTTTTCTTTGTCTTTATCATTTCTTTGTCCAACCTTTGGGACACTTTATGAATCTAGTTTCACCACCTTTGGGAGAAAACAATTAGACATAGACATGTATTAAATTTTGTCAAACAATATCTTCTCACTGACTCTACTCCCACCTCCCACTAAAAATTAAGGATATGAGCTCATTCCTAAGTGATCGTCACCACCACATAAGGGATGAAGGACTCAATGCCTTCACAGTAGAAGGATTTTTGGAGTGACCTTTGCCTCCTAGAAGCAACCTTTGACTTCTCTTCAGTAGAGCTTTTTAGGGCCCTCTAGATACTAGTGCGCATAAGGCACAAAGATAGCATTACGTTTTCACAAAAAGTTAGCTTTAGTGATCCCTTAATCTTTTTAAGTTCATTTTAGTGGCTTCCAAATAATTATGCATGCTCAAACAAATTTCCAACCAATATGAAATGCACATATAGGTTTCGAATTTTCATCTCAATCATCATCATTAACCAATCTCATACATCATCATCATCCTTTCTCATTCATGAGTATCCATCATTTATTCATTCATAGATAGTGAGCATTCATAACTAATAATGAAATTTGATTGGTAAATCACATAGCATAATGTCACATTTACACCACCAATCTAATGTTTCAATTCGGTATGATGTTGAAATCACACAAAGGACTTACATCACTCATCCTTCTAAGTTACCTCTCATCCTTTCCTTTTCTCAAATTTATATTTGTTCACTAAGATTTTACGTCTTAGCATCTTAATCTTGGTGGCCGAATGGCACCTTTCAAGTTCTTTTCTCTTTGTGTTCTCTTTTGTTTAAGTCTTATGCATGTCCTAATTATTCTAAGTTCAAGTATTAAGTATTTACAAATCTTTTATAACTTATTCTCATTAAGGTATGTTATGATCAAATTACTTAGTGAACTTCTAACTTCAAGTTTAAGTCATATCCACCCTTCTTAATCATGCCTCTAATAAACCTTTGAAATATATTACCTTATGTTCTCCTTTGTACTACCTTAATAATTAGGTCTAATTGACTCTTAAACTTTTAAAGTCTCTTTTATTCCAAACCAAATAATATCTAAGTAGAAATTAATTAATCTTCTAGGACAATTTATTCCTAAATGGACGAATGACCAACTTCCTCAAATTCTACCTTTCATACACCTTAATTATATTTTGCCTACATATTTAGGATCATTATTTGGGCCTAGTTAAGGATTGAAACTTATCCTTAGTTAATTTAAAACATGGTAGCCGAATTCCAACCTCCTAGACTTAGGTTTCCATAATTTCCTTCTTCACCATAGGATCATTTGCCTAAAAAATCAATAGGTCTCTTTACCCTCCTCAAAACTTTTTCATACTTTAATTTCATTCTATTTACATAGAAATGGTCCTTAATTAACCCTAATTGGAAATTAAAATCTCTTTTAAGTTAATTAACTCCTAAGTGGCCGAATGCCACTTTTTTAGGTTTAAGGTTCCTTTCTTCCTAACCCTAGTTAACTTAAGTTGACCATTTCTTAACCCTAGTTGACCTTTACTTAGAGGCCAAGTTTAAACTTTATAATCGACATATTATAAGATAAGCTTAAGTATTTTTACCCAAAATTTAGTGGCATGTCCAAATTTGACATTTACCCTTGCTTAAGTTATGGTAAATTTCCTAGTTACCCATTTTAAGCTTATTTGGAAATTTTATCACTTAGTAATTTTTATATTTTTTCCTAAGCTTACCTAGGCCATATATTCTGAAACTTAACCTTTTAATTAATGATTAAATCTCCAAATAATTTATTTACTTGTTGAAAATACTTGATTTTTCCTTAATCACATTTTAAGCGCATTTTTTTTCCAAAATCTCTCTAGAGTGGCCGAATGCACTCCTAGAGGTTTTTAACTCATTTTTGTTTTTGTTTAACCTTGTTTAAAGGTTGATTTAGTTCATTTAAAATCTTATTTCAGAGCTTTAGTTACTTAGAAAAATTTTTAACGAAACTAAAGCTTGCTTGGAAGTTGTGGCCGAAAGCCTTCCTTGGTTAGCCAAGGTAATTTCTTCAAATCTTCCATCTCACACCAACTTGGTTTAGTTGTGTTAGGTTTGTGAAGCACCTCTTGCCTCTGGTACATGCTTATTTCATCCATGTTTTGATGCTTAAGTGCTGGTCATGATGAGTCTAGGGTGCCATACAAGGATTTTAGCCACTTTTGGCTACAAATTACATCATTTGCTTGGTAGCTTTCTAACTAATGTCCAAAGGAAACCTTTGGAACTTGTTACAAAAATTTATTCCACCTCTTAACATGCATACTCAGAGGTTCAGATCCAGCACAGAGGTCATACCAAACTCATCACAAAATAAAATCACAAGGTTAAAACTTAAGCATAAAAATAAGCATGAAAACAAGAACATAGTATATTTTTCCAAGCAACAAAGAGTAGATTTTTATGATCTACTCCAAGATCCATAAATCCTCTTTCAAATTAGCTTTAAAAATCTTTCTCATGAGAGCATAAAACTGATCAAATCTTCAAAAATAATTTTAAAACAAAACCCACCGATTAAATTTCTTCTAAGTGCCTTAGAAGCACTTTTAACCGAACAAACTTTTTTTTTCTTTTCAAAAATCACTAAAAATGGGTGAGGATGATTTTGAACGGTTAAAATACAGTTTTAAACTCTCACAAGTGAAAACAAAAGAAGACAAACAGATCTTGGAGAAAAGATGCATGAAAGAAAACAAACACATCATAAAAAGGCAAGTTAAAAGCATAAAAAGACAAGTAGAAAGATCCTACTTGTTGAATACCTCCTTAGTGTTTTTGTGTGCTTTAAAGGCTGCCTTGGGTCCCCTTTGGTCTTCTCTGGACATGGACAAAGGATTGTGGTGGGGCTTAAGTGTTTATAGCTTTAATATAGCTTAAGTCTTAAAGATGAAGATTTAGGCTTAAAGTGTAAGTTTTGGGTGGTTGGAGTTATGACAAGCTTGGAGAGAATGGAGAGGATTTTGATGAGTTTCTAAGCTGAAAAATATGAATCAAATGGGGTCCCAAGGGTCCCAAAAAATTCGGACTCTTATGGGCCAAGTGGAATTAGTTTTGTACTTAAGGGTATTTTGGTAATTTTGCCTAGATTTTTCCTATTTTTCAAAATAAATCAAAAGTCAAGGAATTATCCTTTTAGGCTTAGATTAGTATTAATTAAGCTGATATTTCCTCTAATTATGATTAACTTAACATAAGCATGCTTTACTTTTAATTAACCAAGGTTAGTTAGTCTTAACCATGGTTAAAGTAACTTTTTACTATTCATTTTTGTCTTTTTGTGGAAAACTTGGTTGACTTCATTTTGGTGACTCACCACCACCTTTGCAGCTGTTTCATTTCGTGCACATGGGTGTGGGGCCCACTCTTGGCATGCTTATCACCTTATCCTGCCCTCCCGGCCTTCTAGGGGCGTTTTTGTAATTTTCCTCAACATTGCCGAAAAATTTCCCAAATTATTCCTCTGACAATTCTAAGACTTTTTAGTTCGTCCCCATGTTAATCTAAGGCCGTTTTCTATTTTTATGGGAACTGACTAGCTTTGTGCAAAAAGTACAGCTCCTGGGGACATTTTGGTCATTTTTGGGGTTTTCGAAGGGCATTTTTGTCCCTTCTCAGGTTTCTAAATTTTTCTCATTAATTTTAACTATACATGATGTTTATAATCCCTCCAAGATGTCTTATACTTGTATTTCCATTTTTCTGACTCATTATTTGAGTTGTCCAGGTGTAAGGGCATTTTCGTCATTTGCACCAAATTTCCTAATTTCTCTGCTTTTGACTCCTAATTTCACCTAGTTTTATTCTAAAAATTATTTGTAACCTCAAACATTTATCGTAGAAAAATTGGGATGCTCCAATTTTGACGTGTATTCAACAAATAGTATTCATTTTGTTTGTACGAATAAAGCGATGAGGTTGACAACTGTGAGTACCAATTCTTGTCCGGATAAAAATCCTCCTTAATTAATTAAATTACTAAGTACTTTTAGAGACCAAAAGCCCAAATTATCAAAATAAAAGAAAAGGAAACATAAAAAATAAATAAACAAGTAAATAGATAATAAGCAAATTACATATAAAAATAAGGAAATTGAAAAAATAAAATTCAGTTAGGTTAGTTGGGAGTTAGTTATAAGGTAGTTGGACTAGACTTATGAGTTAACTTCCATTAGGTTAATACCACCATAGTTAAGCTAGGGGTATAAAGGGAAATTGGAAAAAAGGAAACGGTTACTGGATTTTGGCACCCGAAAGAAATAGAAAAGGAAAGTAAAAAACTGAGGATTCTTCCTCTGAGCGCGGAGGCTTTTGGGATTTTCTCATTGATTCTTGAAATTTCGGTGAAAAATCTCCTTCTTCGACCATTGGTAACCTTCAGAATTCTAGGACGTCTAGAAAGGATTGGCTACTGATAGCTGATTCTTGGAGTTTCTGAACAAAGTGGTTCGAAGTCTTCTCGTTCTCTGTTCAATTTTCTGAGGGTAAGTTCGTTTCTCTTCTTAATCCGACGTTTCTCATGTTTTCATTGCTCATCCTACATTTGTGCCTAAGGTATTGCATGTATAAAATCCGCCATGGATGAAATAACCGAATGCTTATGACTGTTCTATTGAACTGCATATTTCACCTAGGATTTCTAGTTTTGAACAAGGCCAGGTTTTTTTAAATAAAAAATTTTGATTGAACTAATCATCGAGTAAGGGTGTGGTATTTGATTTTTGTTCATTTGGAAATTGAGGTTTGTAGAATATTAGAGAACATTCATCTAGGCCGAATCAATGAAAGAAATTGCAAATTCTGATATAATCCAACATTAGGAAAGGAGATTTGCTGGTTCATTGTGCATTAGGGCCAAAACTGGTAAGATCTTATTCACTGAACTCTGCTATATTAGCAACTATATCAGAAGACTCATTGTCTTTCAATGTAGAGGAATAGGAAATTTGGAAAATCTAATCCAAAATTGAAACAATAAACTCTACATCTAGTTAAGACTGCTTCATTTCGTTTTAAGAAAAGTCAAATCTTGAAGTATTGGACTGCCAAACATTAACCTTTTCCTAAATCACTACTCTGTAGATAAATTGCAAACTCTATGTTAGCTATCTCACTAGTTTCTGGTTATAACTGCAATCCTGTGGTTTTAATGTCAAGTGCCTAAGGAACCTTAACTCTAGTGGTATCTGTTCTTAAAAAACTAGTTACTAGTATACAACCAGCCTAGGATTTGGTTGTTGGTATTAGCACCTAGATTAGCTAGCAGAAAGCCTTGAGTTGTTGCTGTGAGCTAGTCATTAAGATTTGGTACTTCCCTTCTCATTAAGCCAGTCTCTGGTCAATGAGGGGCAGGGGAGTGATGCTGATTTCCCAGTTGAAACCTGTGGCCAAACCAGATTTAGGAGAACTATAAAATCAGCACCCTTTAGTAACCTAAACTGGGTTTCATCACTGTTCATAGGATTGAGAGAAGGCTTGTCTAAAGGTGTTATCGGGTTAAAGTCAATTAGGGCCATGGGTTAGCCTGATACCATCCATTGGTAGAAAAAACTGTGGGGATACCTTTCTTGTGAATCAATGAACTAATTAATAAAGTTTAGATGAGTCCAGGAGTGTTAACATAATAATCTTTTCTTCAATTTTAAATGACTTATAGCTTAGATCATGTAGTAACAGGCAAGAGAGGGACTTTAGCTCGTTACAAAATATTGCCTTTTCAAATCATGACCTGGATATACCATGGTTCATCCGGTGGTTTGGATATACAGGCTTAGGTTCGGTTTTTTCTTCAATCCTGGGTCCCTAGGGAACCTGCAGTGGGTGCTGGGTTCAAATCACTGTTCTCTGAGTAAGGTCTGGTCTATAAGATAAAGTCTAGCACGCCTGATAGGTAAGTCTTGATCACGTCAACCTCAGATCTTGTTTAGATTAATTAGATTAGAAGTCAATTGGGCATATGTTCAGAGGTTCAAGTAACAGAAATCAAATCAAAATCAGCAGTCAGCATGGTTGACCAACCAGGTTCTGATTTAAACCTGTCCTTATTCAGCTAGGCACTGATCTGAATCTGGAGTCTTTAGTGTAACTCATTTTCTATCCCTCAAGCCTGTCATAACACTAAAGCCCTGCTAGATCTTGTGTCTATCTGCATATTATTCTAGATCGATTATACAAACTATAATTTCCAGTGATGGATTTCTTCTTGACAAAATGAAACCAAATAGGATACTTTTCATACAGGCTGTGGTTTGATTAGCTACACTAGTGCCTGGGCTAATTAGTAGAGAAATCTCAGGAACAGTCCATAAAGGGGTCCTCAGGTCAAGGGAATGTAGTCCGCAGAAAATATATGTATACCTCAAAACACAAGAACCTAAAAAAAACAATCCCAGGTCTTGCCTTGATCTTTGCTAGAAGTGTAGTAGAATGGTTTGGGGTGTGGATATCAGTTCAGGCCTCCAGGATCAAAGAGAAATAAACCAGGAAACTGATTCTTGGTCAATACATAGTTTGCGTATATTCTAAAAAAACTAGAAATGGTCTAAACGAAGGACCTTATATTGACCTTTCATCATAGGATTTTCGGCCTCATATCCAAGCTACTGGTTTTAGGATAGATTCGGGGTATCAGTCGAACCTTGATAAGGATGACATATGTGTTAGCTTAGGAATAAGCCCCTATTAGTGAGAAACACAGTTCAAGAACTACACAGATTAAGTGTTTGGAGGTGAGGCTCATTGCCACACAGCTCTTCAAAGCATAGAAGGATCTCTAAATCCTGGGTGGAATGAATTTATGGGAATTCAGTATCCTTTTGCCTAGGGTCGTTGTTCTGCTCTGATAAATAACTGCAAATCAGTCTTGGTTCAAAGGATTTATTTTTACGCTAGGCTTGGATCAGGTTACAGTGGTGACAAAGGGGTAGATAATATCTGGTAGACGCTAAGCTTCTGTATTTTGGAGTCCAAAATCTACTTAGTGAATTAGACCAGGTGCTGGGGCCCTAGAACTGTTTGGGGTGACAAGCGTGCACACATGATGAGCATTCAGACCTTATGCTTGTAATGAACCTGGTGTTAGGTTTTCAATATCACTCTGGGTATTAAACAAAATCTGGAACGAGTAGGCATCTGTTATGTAGTCTTTGGCTGGTATAGGAAAGTAAGTCGGTCACAGGACAAGCATAGCTAAACAGAAAATCGGATTAGAGCCAGTGCTAGGAAGTTTGACCTGCTAGGGAAATACAGGAATCATGATCACAAGTTAGGAGGCCCTCCGTATGGCTAAGGTAAACTTAAGAAGCATCTTGGTTGCAAAACAGAGAGCCCTTTGATTTAACAGGTCATTCATATAACAATAAAAATCTGTAAAAAGCTAAGTAGAGAGGGCTCTGGATCCATCAGGCTGTGTTATACAAGCTTAAGCTTAAGAAAAGGCTAAATCCATACATACTAGGTGATCATATTTTTGTTGTTATCAGGTACAGTGTTGGCAGTTTATAGGTCATATTCTTAGCTTCCTTTTCACCTTAGGATAACATGAACCCTTTTTGTTTCTTTGGATGACCTGAGCTATGAAACAAGGGACAACTTGAATAGGCACAACCGTCATGACCTCGAATCTGTCATGACAGCACTCTGAGGAAGAGTAAGTAATTAAACCATAACAGATTCCAGGGATTGGTCATATATAGCATTATAGTAGTAACAAATAAATCAGGGAGTTAATCTCTAGGTCAGCACCAGGCCTCTATTCTTGTAGACATGACAGCGATGCGAATTAGAAGAGCTAATAGATGTTCCCAGATTCTGTAAATTAGGTCAAGTGAAGACTCTGGTTACAAATTTACATTAGAACAAAAATTTTATCAAAATCTGAAACTTCAAAAATCAGGTAAACCCACAAGCAAATATACATATGCCTTCATTCACTCTTATTTACTTTTTTTCTATTTTTGAGGTTTTGGGGTCTCATTTGGTTTAATGTTTAAATAAAAATTCCTGTGCAATGGATTCTAATACGGGCAAGTAGCTGTCTTTATTGCTGCGTGTTCTAATTCGTGCTAATTCAAACACGGCTTACGACAGTTTGGATTATGCAAGCACGTCTGTTTTTCAAAATTCAAAAAATCCTGATTTAAATTTTCCTCAACTGTGCAACGGATTCTAATGCGAGCAAGTAGCATTCTCTACTGCTTTGTGTTCTAATCCGTGCTAATTCAAACACGGCTTACGACGGTTTGGATTATGCAAGCACGTCTGTTTTTTCAAAATTCCTTTTTTTTTTAAAAAAAAACCTCTGATTTAAATTTTCCTCAACTGTGCAATGGATTCTAATGTGAGCAAGTAGCGTTCTCTACTGCTTCGTGTTCTAATTTGTGCTAATTCAAACACGGCTTACGACGGTTTGGATTATGCAAGCACGTCTATTTCTTAAAATTCTTCCTTTTTTCAAGAACCTCTGTTATAAATTTTCCTCAGATTGTGCAACAGATTCTAATACGGGCAAGTAGCGTTCTCTACTACTTTGTGTTCTACTCTGTGCTAATTCAAACATGGCTTACGATGGTTTGGATTATGCAAGCACGTCTGCTTTTTCAAAATTCCTTCTTTTTTTTAAAAAAAAAAACCCCTGATTTAAATTTTCCTCAACTGTGCAATGGATTCTAGTGCGAGCAAGTAGCGTTCTCTACTGCTTCGTGTTCTAATTCGTGCTAATTCAAACACGGCTTACGACGGTTTGGATTATGCAAGCACGTCTATTTCTTAAAACTCTTCTTTTTTTCAAAAACCTCTGTTTTTTTATTTTTTTTCCTCAGATTGTGCAACGGATTCTAATACGGGCAAGTAGCGTTCTCTACTGCTTTGTGTTCTAATTCGTGCTAATTCAAACACGGCTTACGACAGTTTGAATTATGCAAGCACGTCTGTTTTTCATAATTCTTTCTCTTTTTCAAAAACTCCTGATTTAAATTTCCTTCAACTGTGCAACGGATTCTAATGTGAGCAAGTAGCGTTCTTTACTGCTTCGTGTTCTAATTCGTGCAAATCCAAACACGGCTTTCGACGGTTTGAATTTTGCAAGCACGTTCTTTTCCAAATTCCTCGCTTTCCTAAGAAACGTTGAATTTAAAATTTTTACCTAAGATTGCTATTTTCTCCTCCAAGAGATCAAGTCTCTTAACCAGAACTATGTAGCCTTGAGTTTCCCATTGCACCAGGGAATACGTAGGAGCAGGATCAAGTCCTGTCAGGCTATTTTCCATAAACCTATTTATTTTCTATTCTATTTTAAGGGATCAAACAGTTTTCAAAATATCACACACTCAGTTTAAGGATACCGTTCTTTGGAACGGGCGAATAGGGTGTCTAATACCTTCCTTACTCGTAACCGACTCTCGAACCTAGATTTCTTCCTTAAGTTAGGGTTTTTCCAAATGTTTTCCCTTAAAATAAAATTTGGTGTCGGCTCCACTATCAAAATAAAATTCTTTTCAAACATTTACCGAGTTCGTCGTCTCGTCGTAATTACGGTTACGACAGATGGCGACTCCACTGGGGACACTTTAGAGAGTCAAGCCCGATTATGATTGAGTGTGCATACTATATTGATCCTTGTATTATTTATTTGCTCATGTATTTATTTGATTATTTTCTATCCCACCCTAGGGTAGATGATTTTCAAATTGCTATGTATACTTGTTGCAATTTCCCCTATTGCAGGTAGCTCAAACCACCAACAGCTATAAGAGGATTGTATGCCCTTGGCACACACCGCATATATGCATATGAGCATGATAGGGGCCCTACACCCGGGTCTGAGAGCAACTCAGGAATAGAGGGATCTAGTAGTGTCACTTGGGATGGA
This sequence comes from Canavalia gladiata, assembly GCA_037954105.1. NCBI lineage: Eukaryota > Viridiplantae > Streptophyta > Magnoliopsida > Fabales > Fabaceae > Canavalia > Canavalia gladiata. Next base: position 33,261,180 of record CM075660.1, read on the forward strand.
CGTCCCGTTTGGCTATCACGAAAATCCCAGCTAGAGTGCGTCCTTTCCTAGTACCTTGTAACTAGTAGCATTCTCTACGGTTGCAGTAAGTACAAAGAACTGGAACTTGGCTCTAGTGACCGTTATACCCTAGGTTTATGGCTAACGTTTGGTGAGAAGCAAACTAGACACCCTAGATCCATAGGACAGGTAACCTTGGAATAGGACACGCGGAGGGCACTTTCCTGTTATAATGCTGATAGCTGGTTATGAACGTATTGTTTAAAGAGTGTTTGGAGAAAGTAAGTACGTTGAAGAAAAAAGTGAGGGTAAAGCAAAAGAAAAAAAGAAAAAGAAAAGAGAGAAAAAGAAAAGAATGAAAGTCCAAAAAAAAACAAAAACAAAAAAAAAACGACAGAAAAAAGAAAAATGAAAAAACGAAACAAAAGAAACAGAAAGAAGGATCTGGAGAGAAAAAAAGGGGTCGGTGCCAGACTTTTGAGGCAAAGATCAAAACCACGAAATAAGATAAAGCTCTGAGGGGACAACATTCCCTCATAATACTATGTGCCATGCATTATTTCTTCTTTATCATGCATTTGATTATTTATTCAGATAACTGACTGGTTTATTTGTTGGCTTTTCTTTCTTTCTTTTTTTTTTCTTTCTTTTTATATAAGGGGATCAGATTCTGGGTAAATATCCGAAGAAGGTGAAATGGATATTAATGTGGGATCAGAATTGAGAAAGAAAAGAAGGATTGGGGCCAAGATGACCGACCTGTCCAGTTTAGACTCTTTTGCTAGAAAGTTACAAACGATACAGAAAATGACCTTTGTTAGGAGATACAAAAATATACTGAAGTTGCTAGAGGTGAAAGTATAAGAGGAAGCCATTACTACTATGGTGTAATATTATGACCCTCCCCTGAGGTGCTTTACATTCGCAGACTTTCAGTTGGCTTCAACCTTGGAAGAATATGAACAGATCATAGGCTTACCCCTAGAAGGAAGTAAGCCATACAATCACTTGGAGCATAGCACTTCCTTTAGGGCGGTAGCTCAATCAATAGGGCTGCAAGAAAACCACTTCATTACCGATTTCCAGGAAAGAAATCATATTAGGGGTTTTACTAAAGAATTTCTAGAGAACTATTTGCAGTACCTGGTAGATAATAGCTGCTGGGATTTTTTCATGGATGTGCTTGCCTTGGGCATCTATGGCTTAGTATTATTTCCCCAAATTGATGACTTCATTGACATGCCGGCCATCAGTACTTTCTTGTCTCGGAAAAACAAATATGAGAATCCGGTTACTGCTCTACTGGCAGATACCTACTGTGCTCTGAATCTTTGCAATGAAAAGAAAAAGAGGAAGATAACATGTTGCTTACCAATAATTTATATCTGGATTACGGCTCATGTGTTCAAAAGGGAAGTGAAAGTCCAATGCCCGATCTCATATTTACTATGCTACCAGATTAAGAGCATGACAGGCAGAGAATGGGAAGAATATTTGGCTGGTTTGATAGAGGAAAAGATTAGATGGCAGCCGGCTTGGCAGCAAAGAACAACGATCATATATCAGTGCAAGGGTTTCCCCAATGTCCCTCTAATGGGAACAAGGGGTTGTATCAGCTATAATCCAATACTAGGGCAACGCCAGTTAGCCTATCCCATTCGAAGTCCTCCAGCCTAAGAGCTACTGACTCTTATTACCATATACTATGAAGGGGACTTCGCGGAATCTCTTCGAAAAGTACGAGAAGCTTGGGAAGTGGTCACCCGGAAAGGAAAGGAGTTAGGAGTCAGAAGTTGTGCGGCAAAAGAAGAATACCGGCAGTGGGTAAGAGAGCAGGTGCAACAAATCAAGTTACCTTTCAAACCGCAAGCTGTAGCTTCAGGAAGTCAACCGTTTCCTGAAACGTTCGAAGACGAGGCTGTCAAAGAGTTAAAAGCAAAATTGGAGAGCATGACTATAAAAAAAAAACAGGTTGGAAGAAGAGCTGTTACGAGCACAACAAGAAGTTGCCGCGCTCAAGAGGGATTGCCAAGAAAAAGATGCCACCTTGGAAGGAATTCGTCAACAGCAAAAGTCCGAGCGAGAGCATGCAGCTAGAGTCCACAGGAGTCTACAAGCTGCTAATAGAGAGCTGGGGATGAGAGCACAAGAAAGAGATGCGACCCTCCAAGAAAATTAGAGGATAAGGGATGTTGTTGAGCAAATGAGGAGTCGAATTCGCCAAATTAGACGGGAGAAAGATCAAGCTCTGGGAGAAAGGGATAGAGAATTGGCAGAAAAAAATCGAATGATCGATGAAAGGAATGAGTTACATCAACGGGTAGAGGAGTTAAAGCAACAAATAGAGAACCTGTTAGTGGCATGTGAAAATGAGGTGAATGAGGAAAAATGGAATGTCATTGAAGTCATTAGGATGCAGCAAAGAGGGATAAGTGATTTGCAAGATGAAATGAAGTGGTATCAAGACACAGCGGATCATTGGACTAGATGTTTTGGGAGGTTAGTTAGCTTGGCTAACACCGCTATCGCAGAAGTCCCTCAGTTGCTCAAAAGAGCAGAAGCTTCGCTACATCCACTCCATACGCCGGCTGAAGTCGAAGAACTTATCCATTTTTGTAAAGAGTTAATCATGAGAATGAATCGATATGTTGCTCTAGTTGAAAAAGAAGAAAATCTTTAATACTAATTAATAAATATTGAATTTACAGAAAACAAAATAGCGGATTCACGCATTCCCCAGATTCCTATAGCACACGTTCAAAGACAAAAATGATGAATGAGCTAGAAGCACAAAATGAAGAGCTGCGCAATGAGGTCGCTGACCTGAGGGATAAGCTGGCTAGAGTCATGAAGCTGCTAGAGAAGAATGCAGAGGGACCCTCTGGGGCAGAAACGACAGCGACGACTGATACACCAGGTCCTGTTCAAGTAGTTACTGATCGCGAGTGGCCTCCTTATGGGATACCACCTGGGTTTGCACCTTTGTTCGGTCAAAACCCTCAGTAAGCACAGGGCGTTCCTACAAATCCTGCTGAGAATCCTCTCACTCACACCCAATACCCAAACCATCCTACTGCCTACCCACCACATATGAATCCACCAACCACCTACCATACAAATCCTACTACCTTCCCACCATATATAAATCCACCAACCACCTACAACATAAATCTTACTGCTTATCCTCCACACATAAGTCCTTCAACTTCTTATCCACAAAATACTAATCCCAACTACACATACATGAATACTACCACCACTGAGAATCCTACCAATTCCATCCCCATGACTACACACCCACTAAACCCACAACGACCACCTTTCCCTCCACCAAATACTTATAGCCATACCATCCGACCAGGTGGACACCATACAGCTGGGCCAGCAATGAATGAACAGTGGACAATACCCTTGGTCAAGAGATACCTCTCAGTGGTAGATGGCAACACCTGGAAGAGAGAATCAAGGCCATTGAAGGCAGCGGTTATGGACTAGTAGACGCTTCTGACCTGTGCCTAGTCCCTGATGTGATAATCCCGCCCAAGTTCAAGATGCCTGAGTTTGAAAAATATAAGGGAACGGGATGCCCTCGAAGTCATCTAACGATGTACTGTCGAAAAATGGCTTCGCATGCACACGATGATATGCTTCTGATCCATTGCTTCCAAGATAGCCTCACGAGAGCTGCAGCCAACTGGTACACTCAGTTGGAACGAACCCATGTCCGATCTTGGAAGGATTTAGCATATTCCTTCCTTAGGCAATACAAATACAATATAGAGATGGCACCTGATCGGTCTCAGTTGCAAAATATGATCAAAAGGGAAGATTAGACCTTTAAAGAATATGCTCAACGGTGGAGGGAGTTGGCAGCTCAAGTCCAACCTCCTCTATTTGAAAGAGATGATAGGAATGTTCATGGACACTCTCCCTGCACCATTTTATGATAAGATGGTGGGTAGTGTTTCGGCCAATTTTTCCGATATGGTATTAATCAGAGAGCGAATTGAAAGCGGCTTGCGTCGTGGAAGAATTGTACATAACATATTTGGCAATGTAAATGTGAAGAATCCAACGAACAATTCTTGGAAAAAGAAAGAAGGAGAGGCTCACCATGCCACATTTGATCTAAACCGCTCCACAGCTACACCCCCTAGTTACCAAGTACCTTACCATCCTCAGTATGCACCATACCCTCAGATGGTGGCCACCTCCCAACCTAACTACCAACCACCTTACACACCCCCCACATCTTTCCCGCAGCATGACCCTACCATAACCAACCACATCCCAACCTCCACAAAAAGCCTGGAATCAAAACCCTGGCCCAAACACTAACCAAACCCAAAGAAAGCCAAATAGTGAAAGGAAAGTTATACACTTTGACCCGATTCCTATGACCTATACTAAGATTTTACCCTTCCTAATACAAAACTCATTAATCGCACCATGTCCTATGAAGCCATTGGAGCCTCCATTTCCCAAATGGTACGATCCGGCTGCTAAATGCGATTATCATGTTAGGGCTGTGGGACACTCCACTGAAAACTGACAGGGTTTAAAGCACAAAGTCCAGAACCTGATAAATGCCAAGTGGTTAAATTTTGAGAAGGACGCTCCTAACGTGGGAAATAATCCTTTGCCAAATCATGGAGGGCCAACTGTGAACTGCTTGGAAGTGGAGTTCGAGGTGAATATGCTTAATGAGGCTTTCCCTGGTCATCAAAGGCCTTTAGTTATCAGGTACTCTGAAGAGCCGGTTGTCCCAACACCAAATGGTTTGAGGCCGATTACTATAAAAGTGCCAGGGCCATTCTTCTACAAAAGCAATAAGGAGGTACCTTGGAAATATGATGTTGAGGTATCTGGAGGCAAGACAGAAGGGGAGAGAATCGAACTCACCACTAGCGCAGCTACTGATGTGGTGAACATAGCAGGAGTTGGGGGTATGACTCGGAGTGGTCGCATCTATACCCCTATAGAAGAAAGGAGGGGACGGCCCTGTGGCGAGGCAATATTGGCCGGCCCAGAACCAGAGGCCAGTAAAGAGGGAGAAAGAAGAGAATTTAAAAAGCCTATTTCTGAAAAAGACGCCTGTGAATTTATGAGGATGATCAGGCAAAGTGAATATACGGTAATTGAACAATTGAACCGTATACCAGCTATAATTTCCTTGTTGGCGTTAATGATGAATTCTGAGCCTCATTGGAAGGTGTTATTGAAAATACTTAATGAGGCACATATGGTACATAACCTATCTGTGGAGAAGTTCGAAGGGATCGCAAATAACATAACCGCCAACAATTTCCTCACCTTCACCGATAGCGCACTGCATATATCAGTGAAATGTAGGGACCATATCCAAGCTCGGGTCTTGATAGACAACGGTTCCTCTTTAAATGTGATGCCTAAAATGACCTTGTCTAAGTTACCCTATGAAGCATCCCACCTAAGACCAAGTTCAATGGTGGTTAGGGCCTTTGATGGGTCTCGAAGGGAAGTCATTGGAGAAATTGATTTGTCGATATAGATTGGCCCGGTTATTTTTGAGGTGACCTTCCAGGTGATGGACATCTTGCCCGCATACAGTTTTCTCCTGGGAAGACCATGGATTCACTCCGCTAGAGCAGTGCCATCCACCCTTCCTCAAAGGATAAAATTCATTGTAGACGATAGGCTGGTAATCGTCTTTGCCGAAGAGGACTTTCTCGTCAGTAAGCCCACTAATCCTGCTTATATTGAGGCTGCCGAGGAAGCCTTGGAAACACACTTCCAGGCTTTAGAAATTGCTAATGTTACTACTGTTAAGGAGGGAGAGGTGGTGGACCAACGTCGGCCCCCTAAAGCTTTGTTGATGATGGCCAAAATAATGTTGAAGAATGGATTCCAGCCCGAAGACAAACTGGGGCAAAACAACGGTGGATTAACCCAGCCTTTGCAGTTGATTAAGAACAAGCAGAGGTTTGGGTTAGGGTATAAACCCACTGAGGAAGAAAAGAGGAAGCTTAAGGAAGAGATGGAAGAAAGGAGGCGGGCTAGACTGGAAAAGCGAAAGCCCCAGATAAAGAGGGTCCTTCTGCGTCACATTCCAGAAAATTTTCGGAGTGCTGGGTTCGAGATTCCAGATATGATAGTGGTTGTTGATAAAGAAGAGCCGCTTAGCACGAATGATCTGGTGATAGCTTGCCCACTAGGGCATGAACTAAACAATTGGGAAACCATCGAGCTTCCTGTGATTTTAAATTCAGTCTACATGTAATTTGTAATTGCTGTGAAATTTTGTAAATAAACAATATTTTGTACATATATTTGATCAATAAATACCACTGAATTCTTTCAAGAATATTCTCTTCCTTCCTCCAATACATCCGTATATCTTATCCTTTTCACATATTTGCATATCCGAAAACAACTTGCCTAATGACGATCACACTAGTATTGTATTGAGTAATTTTGACTGTCTTGTTAATGAAATGGATGAGGAAACATAATTTGAATGCGAGCCCTCTGGGGAACTACTAAGGTTGGTTGAGCGGGAATCCAAATTGATTCAACCCCATCAAGAGTCAGTAGAATTAATAAATCTGGGGACTGATGAGGATAAAAATGAGGTAAAGATAGGTGCGTTCAAAAACCGCTCTCGATTAGTGTCACTATTACATGAATATAGCGACATTTTCGCTTTGTCATATCAAGATATGCTAGGATTAGACACATCGATTGTAGAACATAAGTTTGATTTAAAGCCTGAATGCCCACCGGTGAAGCAGAAATTACGAAGGATGAAGCCAGAGATGTCCCTAAAAATCCGAGAGGAAGTAAAAAAGCAGTGTGATGCAGGTTTTCTGGCCGTAGCAAAATACCCGGAGTGGGTCGCAAACGTAGTACCGGTCTCCAAGAAAGATGGAAAGGTGCGAATTTGTGTAGACTTCAGGGATCTAAATAGGGCCAGTCCAAAAGACGACTTCCCTTTGCCTCACATAGACGTATTAGTTGATAATACTGCCTAGTTCTCCTATTTTTCGTTTATGGACAGTTTCTCTGGGTATAATCAAATCAAGATGGCTGAAGAGGATATGGAGAAAACCACCTTTATTATGGCTTGGGGAACTTTCTGTTACAAAGTCATGCCTTTTGGGTTGAAAAATGCTGGGGCAACATATCAAAGAGCCATGGTGACATTATTCCATGACATGATCCACAAGGAGATCGAGGTATATGTGGATGACATGATCGCCAAGTCAAGAACTGAGGAGGATCACCTTGATAATCTGCAAAAACTATTTGAACATCTTCGAAAGTTCAAGTTGAGAATGAACCCAGCTAAGTGCACTTTCGGTTTGAAGTCAGGGAAGCTGCTGGGCTTTATTGTTAGCGAAAGGGGAATTGAGGTTGATCCTGATAAAGTCCGTGCAATTTTGGATATGCCAGCCCCGAAAACAGAAAAGGAAGTGCGAGGGTTTATCGGAAGGCTAAACTACATCGCTAGGTTCATTTTTCTGTTGACAGCCACGTGTGAACCGATTTTCAAACTCTTGCGCAAGAATCAGCCCATCAATTGGAATGAGGATTGCCAAGAATCCTTTGAAAAGATTAAGCTTTACCTGCAAGACCCTCTGGTTCTAGTCCCTCCAGTCCCAGGGAGACCATTAATTCTATACTTGACAGTGACGGGTAATGCCATGGGATGCATGCTCGGTCAACAAGATACATCTGGAAAGAAAGAGCATGCCATTTACTATTTGAGCAAAAAGTTCACCGACTATAGGCAAAATATTCTTTGTTAGGACAAACCTGTTGTGCATTGGCATGGGCTGCTCATCGTTTAAGACAGTACATGTTGACCCATACCACCTGGTTGATCTCTAGGATGGATCCGATTAAGTACATCTTCGAGAAGCCCGCTTTGTCTGGACGGATTGCCAGATGGCAGGTTTTGTTATCAGAATATGATATCGTGTATGTTACACAAAAGGCAATTAGTGCACTTGCAGATTACTTGGCTCAACAGCCTCTAAATGATTACCAGCCGATGAGACAAAGGTTTCCAGATGAGGATCTGATGGCAGTATTTAGTGAGCCGGAACAGGAAGTAAAAGAGAAGTGGATGATGTTGTTTGATGGGGCATCCAATATGATGGGTCATGGCATAGGAGCCATATTAATTTCCCTAGAAGGACAATATGTACCTCTTGCAGCTAGATTAGGCTTTGATTGTACTAATAATGTGGCTGAATACGAAGCCTGTATCATGGGAATACAAGCAACAATTGATGCTAATGAAAAAAGCTTGGAGGTCTATGGTGATTCAGCTCTAGTTATCCATCAGGTTAAAGGTGAATGGGAAACTCGAGATGCAAAGTTGATCCCATACCAAGCTTATATTAAGGAATTGTTGGAGCACTTTGAGGATGTCACTTTTGCACATATACCTCGAGAGGACAATCAGTTGGCTGACGCCCTAGCCACCCTCTCGTCTATGTTTAGAATAGGTAGAGAGGAGGATATGCCCCTTATCCAAATTCAACACCGAGATCGACAAGCCTTTTGCCAGTTGGTTGAAGAAAAACAGGATGGGCAACCATGGTATCATGATATCCGGCGTTTTATGAAAAATAAGGAATATCCCAAGCATGCCTCGGAAAATGATAAAAGAACTTTGAGGAGATTAGCCGCAAGTTTCTTTCTCGATGGAGAAACTTTATATAAAAGAAATCATGATATGGTCCTGCTCAGGTGCGTAGATGCAGCAAAGGCTAGTAAAATTGTGCAAGAAGTCCATGAGGGATCGTTTGGTGCCCATGCTAACGGACACGCGATGGAAAGAAAAATCCTCAGAGCAGGATACTACTGGTTGACTATGGAGGCTGATTGCTATAAGTATGTTAAAACTTGTCATAAATGCCAGGTATACGCTGACAATATCCACGTGCCACCTACGTCTTTGAATGTGCTATCTTCACCATGGCCATTCGCTATGTGGGGAATGGATGTTATTGGACCAATTGAGCCTAAGGCATCCAATGGACATCGTTTCATATTGGTTGCTATTGACTATATCACCAAGTGGATCGAGGCTACCTCCTACGTCAGCGTGACCCGGAGTGTGGTGGTAAAGTTAGTAAAGAAGGAATTGATTTGTCGATATGGGTTGCCCAACAAAATCATCACAGATAATGGTACCAATTTGAATAACAAAATGATGAATGAATTGTTGACCAATTCAAGATTCAGCATCATAATTCGTCCCCGTACAGGCCAAAGATGAATGGAGCGGTGGAGGCAGCTAATAAAAACATCAAGAAAATTGTCCAAAAGATGGTGCTCACATATAAGGATTGGCATGAGATGCTTCCCTAGGCCCTCCACGCGTATCGTATTTCGGTTCGTACCTCTACTGGGGTAACTCCATTCTCGCTCGTTTACGGAATGGAGGTTGTCTTTCCTATCGAAGTAGAGATCCCTTTGTTAAGGGTGTTAATGGACGAAAGGTTGGAAAAGGCAGAGTGAGTACAAGCCCGGGTTGATCAGTTGAATTTGGTTGATGAAAAAAGCATTCGAAAAGAAAGTACGTCCTCGAGCATTCCGAGAAGGAGATTTGGTTCTCAAAAAGTCATTACCTATGCAAAAAGCATTACAAGGGAAGTGGGGCCCAAACTATCACGGGCTATATGTAGTTAAGAAGGCCTTTTCAGGGGGTGCGTTGATTTTAACTAATATGGATGGGAAGGATCTAGCAAATCCAACCAATGTTGATGCTGTAAAAAAGTATTACGCTTAATAAAAAGCCCGCTAGGTCGAAGACCCGCAAGGGCAACCTAGGAAAAAGTTAGGGCATCCAAAAAGCCCACTAGGTCGAAGACCCGCAAGGGCGACCTAGGCAAAAGTTAGGGCATCCAAAAAAGCCCGCTGGGTCGAAGACTCGCAAGGGCGACCTAGGCAAAAGTTAGGGCATCCAAAAAGCCCGCTAGGTCGAAGACTCGCAAGGGCGACCTAGGAAAAAGTTAGGGCATCCAAAAAAGCCCGCTAGGTCGAAGCCTCGCAAGGGCGACCTAGGCAAAAGGTAGGGCATCCAAAAAGCCCGCTAGGTCGAAGACCCGCAAGGGCGACGTAGGAAAAAGTTAGGGCATCCAAAAAAGCCCACTAGGTCGAAGCCCCGCAAGGGCGACCTAGGAAAAAGTTAGGGCATCCAAAAAGCCCGCTAGGTCAAAGACCCGCAAGAGCGACCTAGGCAAAAGTTAGGGCATCCAAAAAAACCCGCTAGGTCGAAAACCCGCAAGGGCGACCTAGGCAAAAGTTAGGGCATACAAAAAAGCCCGCTAGGTCGAAAACCCGGAAGGGCAACCTAGGCAAAAGTTAGGGCATCAAAAAAGCGCTAGGTTGAAAACCCGCGAGGGCGACCTAGACAAACGAAAGAAAAAATCTTATCATCACACGATGATCCTCAGGAATGAGTAGGAACAGGAATGTGATACTCGGGAAAAAGATAAAAGGGGGAGTGATTCAAAAGCAGTCAAGGTAGTATTGGGCAGATACTAGGGCAAATTGATGAAAGGGCAAGGAACGGATAAAGGTGAAATAGGCCAACATTGAAATCGGTTCGGAGCTGATCGGAATAAGACTGGGCTGATACTGGGGCAAAATTTTGACTAGGCTGATACTGGGGCAAAATTTTGACTGGTACTGGGGCAAAATTATGTTTCCTAATAAGCATGGGCGATAAGGCAGGAAAGGTTATGAAAATACAATACTAGCACTGGTCGTCTCGAAGGCACAAAACGATCCAAAATTTCACCCCCAAATACATACTCTTCTAATTCTTCATTCTTTTTACCTTAGAAGTTCGGCCATTTCATTGGTTCAGTTGTATTCTTTGATGAAGCATATATACAGAATTAAGTGTATCACAGCAATTATTAAATACTAAGACTGCTTAAATAATAGTTAGATCGAAAATTTCACAATTGATGGTCATCTAATAACATGAATGATTCTTCTCTACAGAATAGGCAGCGTGATACACAAAGTTTGCCAACGAGTTCAAAAATGGAAGGCCAATCGCAGGCTCTAGCTCATTCTAAATGTCATAAGAATCGTGCTATAGGGAAACCGTGAATTCAAAGTCCGCAACATAAATAAAGATCAAAATCTTTCCAATCAGGCATTCCATTTTAATTTCCTGCATTCTGGCCTATCACATCAGGCACTTCATGTTTAAATTTCTGTCCAACCTATCACATCAGGCACTGCATTTTATTTTCTGCATTCTGGCCTATCACATCAAGCCCTTCATGTTTAAATTTCTGTTCAACTTATCACATCAGGCACTGCATTTTAATTTCCTGCATTCGGGCCTATCACATCAGGCCCTTCATGTTTAAATTTCTGTTCAGCCTATCACATCAGGCACTGCATGTTAATTTCCTGCATTCTGGCCTATCACATTAGGCCCTTCATGTGTAAATTTCTGTCCAGCCTATCACATCAGGCATTGCATTTTATTTTCTACATTTTGGCCTATCACATCAAGCCCTTCATGCTTAAATTTCTGCCTAGCCTATCACATCAGGCACTGCATTTTATTTTTTGCATTCTGGCCTATCATATCAGACCCTTCATGTTTAAATTTCTGTTTAGCCTATCACATCAGGCACTGCATTTTAATTTCCTGCATTCTGGCCTATCACATCAGGCCCTTCATGTTTAAATTTTTGTTCAGCCTATCACATCAGGCACTGCATTTTAATTTCCTGCGTTCTGGCCTATCACATCAGGCCCTTCATGTTTAAATTTTTGTTCAGCCTATCACATCAGGCACTGCATTTTAATTTTCTGCGTTCTGGCCTATCACATCAGGCCCTTCATGATTAAATTTCTGTTCAACCTATCACATCAGGCACTGCATTTTAATTTCCTGCATTCTGGCCTATCACATCAAGCCCTTCATGTTTAAATTTTTGTCCAGCCTATCACATCAGACATTGCATTTTATTTTCTGCATTCTGGCCTATCACCGCCCTTCATGTTTAAATTTCTGCCCAGTCTATCACATCAGGCACTGCATTTTATTTTCTGCATTCTGGCCTATCACATCAGGCCCTTCATGTTTAAATTTTTGTTTATCCTATCACATCAGGCATTGCATTTTATTTTCTGCATTCTAGCCTATCACATCAGGCCCTTCATGTTTAAATTTCTGTTCAACCTATCACATTAGACACTGCATTTTAATTTCCTGCATTTTAGGCTATCACATCAGGCCCTGCATGTTTAATTTTCTGTCCAACCTATCACACCAGGCGCTGCATTTTAATTTTATACATTTTGGCCTTTCACATCAGGCCCTGCATGTTTAAATTTCTGCCCAGCCTATCGCATCAGGCGCTGCATTTTAATCTCCTACATTATGGTCTATCACATCGGGCCCGACATGTTTAAATTTCTGTTCAGCCTGTCACATCAGGCACTGCATTTTGATTTTTAGCATATTGGCCTATCACGTCAGACCCTATGGGTTTAAACTTTTACTCGGCCTACCTCACTCAAGCCGAACAAGTCCATTGGTAACCTTCAGAATTCTAGGACGTCTAGAAGGGATTGGCTACTGATAGCTGATTCTTGGAGTTTCTAAACAAAGTGGTTCGAAGTCTTCTCGTTCTCTGTTCAATTTTCCGAGGGTAGGCTCGTTTCTCTTCTTAATCCGACGTTTTTCATGTTTTCATTGCGCATCCTACATTTCTGCCTAAGGTATTGCATGTATAAAATCCGCCACGGATGAAATAACCGGATGCTTATGACTGTTCTATTGAACTGCATATTTCACCTAGGATTTCTAGTTTTGAACAAGGCCAGGTTTTTTTTTAAAAAAAAATTTGATTGAACTGATCATCGAGTAAGGGTGTGGTATTTGATTTTCGTTCATTTGGAAATTGAGGTTTGTAGAATATTAGAGAACATTCATCTAGGCCGAATCAATGAAAGAAATTGCAAATTTTGATATAATCCAACATTAGGAAAGGAGATTTGCTGGTTCATTATGCATTAGGGCCAAAACTGATAAGATCTTATTCACTGAACTCTGCTATATTAGCAACTATATCAGAAGACTCATTGTCTTTCAATGTAGAGGAATAGGCAATTTGGAAAATCTAATGCAAAATTGAAACAATAAACTCTGCATCTAGTTAAGACTGCTTCATTCCGTTTTAAGAAAAGTCAAATCTTGAAGTATTGGACTGTCAGGCATTAACCTTTTCCTAAATCACTGCTCTGTAGTTAAATTGCAAACTCTATGTTAGCTATCTCACTAGTTTCTGGTTATAACTGCAATCCTGTGGTTTTAATGTCAAGTGCCTAAGGAACCTTAACTCTAGTGGTATCTGTTCTTAAAAAACTAGTTACTAGTATACAGCCAGCCTAGGATTTGGTTGTTGGTATTAGCACCTACATTAGCTAGCAGAAAGCCTTGAGTAGTTACTGTGAGCTAGTCATTAAGATTTGGTACTTCCCTTCTCATTAAGCCAGTCTCTGGTCAATGAGGGGCAGGGGAGTGATGCTGATATCCCAGTTGAAACCTGTGGCCAAACCAGATTTGGGAGAACTATAAAATTAGCACCCTTTAGTAACCTAAACTGGGTTTCATCACTGTTCATAGGATTGAGAGAAGGCTTGTTTAAGGTTAATTAGGGCCATGGGTTAGCCTGATACCATCCATTGGTAGGAAAAACTGTGGGGATACCTTTCTTATGAATCAATGAACTAATTAATAAAGTTTAGATGAGTCCAGGAGTGTTCACATAATAATCTTTACTTGAATTTTAAATGACTTATAGCTTAGATCATGTAGGAACAGGTAAGAGAGGGACTTTAGCTTGTTACAGAATATTGCCTTTTCAAATCATGACTTGGATATACCATGGTTCATCCAGTGGTCTATAAGATAAAGTCTAGCATGCCTAATAGGTAAGTCTTGATCACGTCAACCTCAAATCTTGTTTAGATTAATTAGATTAGAAGTCAATTGGGCATATGTTCAGAGGTTCAAGTAACAGAAATCAAATCAAAATCAGCAGTCAGCATGGTTGACCAACCAGGTTCTGATTTAAACCTATCCTTATTCAGCTAGGCACTGATTTGAATCTAGAGTCTTGTAGTGTAACTCGGTTTCTGTCCCTCAAGCCTGTCATAACAGTAAAGCCCTGCTAGATCTTGTGTCTATCTACATATTATTCTAGATCGATTATACAAACTATAATTTCTAGTGATGGATTTCTTCTTGACAAAAAGAAACAAAATAGGATACTTTTCATACAGGCTGTGGTTTGATTAGCTATACCAATGCCTGGGCTAATCAGTAGAGAAATCTCAGGAACAGTCCATAAGGGGGTCCTAGGGTCAAGGGAATGTAGTCTGCAGAAAATATATGTATACCTCAGAACACAAGAACCTAAAAAAAACAATCCCAGGTCTTGCCTTGATCTTTGCTAGAGTGTAGTAGAATGGTTTGGGGTGTGGATATCTGTTCAGGCCTCCAGGATCATAGAGAAATAAACCAGGAAACTGATTCTTGGTCAATACACAGTTTGCGTATATTCTAAAAAAACAAGAAATGGCCTAAACAAAGGACCTTATATTGACCTTCATCATAGGATTTTCAGCCTCATATCCAAGCTACTGGTTTTAGGATAGATTCGGGTATCAGTCGAACCTTGATAAGGATGACATATGTGTTAGCTTAGCAATAAGCCCATATTAGTGAGAAACATAGTTAAAGAACTACATAGATTAAGTGTTTGGAGGTGAGGCTCATTGCCACACAGCTCTTCATAGCATAGAAGGATCTCTAAATCCTGGGTGGAATGAATTTATGGGAATTCAGTATCCTTTTGCCTAGGGTCGTTGTTTTGCTCTGATAAATAACTGCAAATCAGTCCTGGTTCAAAGGATTTATTTTTACGCTAGGCTTGGAGCAGGTTACAGTGGTGACAAAGGGGTAGATAATATCTGGTAGACGCTAAGCTTCTGTATTTTGGAGTCCAAAATCTACTTAGTGAATTAGACCAGGTGCTGGGGCCCTAGAACTGTTTGGGGTGACAAGCGTGTACACATGACGAGCATTCACACCTTCTGCTTGTAATGAACCTGGTGTCAGGTTTTCAATTTCACTCTGGGTATTAAACAAAATCTGGAACGAGTAGGCATCTGTTATGTAGTCTTTGGCTGGTATAGGAAAGTAAGTCAATCATAGGATAAGCATAGCTAAACAGAAAATCAGATTAGAGCCAGTGCTAGGAAGTTTGATCTGCTAGGGAAATACAGGAAGCATGATCACAAGTTAGGAGGCCCTCCGTATGGCTAAGGTAAACTTAAGAAGCATCCTGGTTGTAAAATAGAGAGCCCTTTGATTTAACAGGTCATTCACATAATAATAAAAATCTGTAAAAAGCTAAGTAGAGAGGGCTCTGGATCCATCAGGCTGTGTTATACAAGCTTAAGCTTAAGAAAAGGCTAAATCCATACATCACCAGGTGATCATATTTCTGCCTTTATCAGGTACAGTGTTGGTAGTTTATAGGTCATATTCTTAGCTTCCTTTTCACCTTAGGATAACATAAACCCTTTTTGTTTCTTTGGATGACTTGAGCTATGAAACAAGGGACAACTTGAATAGGCACAGCCATCATGTCCTCGAATCTGTCATGACAGCACTCTCAGGAAGAGTAAGTAATTATACCATAATAGATTCCAGGGATTTGTCATATTATGATAAGATACCCCACTGTATTATCTTAAAGCAATCACAGTCATAGGGTTACACATCATAAACGAAATTGCAGGTCATACTCTAACTACATAAGTATCGCTGTAAATAGGCCTGTGAAGCATGGTTGACCTTGATAAAAAATACAACTAAGAAACCACTTGATCCTGTAAGGGTACTGTTTTTTACCTAAGAAATGGAGACCAGAAATAACAATCCAACCCAAACTCAATATAGCATTATAGTAGTAACAAATAAATCAAGATGTTAATCTCTAGGCCAGCACCAGGCCTCTATTCTTGAGACATAACAGCGATGCGAATTAGAAGAGCTAATAGATGTTCCCAGATTCTGTAAATTAGGTCAAGTGAAGACTCTGGTTACAAATTTACATTAGAACAAAAATTTTATCAAAATCTGAAACTTCAAAAATCAGGTAAACCCACAGGCAAATATACATATGCCTTCATTCACTCTTATTTACTTTTTTCTATTTTTGAGGTTTTGGGGTCTCATTTGGTTTAATGTTTAAATAAAAATTCCTGTGCAACGGATTCTAATACGAGCAAGTCGCGTTCTCTACTGCTTTGTGTTCTAATCCATGCTAATTCAAACACGGCTTACGGCGATTTGGATTATGCAAGCACGTTTGCTTTTTCAAGATTCCTTCTTCTTTTTTTTTAAAAAAAACCCCTGATTTAAATTTTCCTTAACTGTGCAACGGATTCTAATGCGAGCAAGTAGCGTTCTCTACTGCTTCGTGTTCTAATTCGTGCTAATTCAAACACGGCTTACTACGGTTTGGATAATGCAAGCACGTCTGTTTCTTAAAACTCTTCCTTTTTTCAAGAACCTCTGTTTTAAATTTTCTTCAGATTGTGCAACGAATTCTAATACGGGCAAGTAGCGTTCTCTACTGCTTCGTGTTCTAATTTGTGCTAATTCAAACACAGCTTACGACGGTTTGGATTATGCAAGCACGTCTGTTTTTCAAACTTCAAAAAATCTTGATTTAAATTTTCTTCAACTGTGCAACGGATTCTAATGCGAACAAGTAGCGTTCTCTACTGCTTTGTATTCGAATCCGTGCTAATTCAAACATGGCTTACGACGGTTTGGATTATGCAAGCACGTTTGCTTTTTCAAAATTCCTTCTTTTTTTTTTTTAAAAAAAATCCCCTGATTTAAATTTTCCTCAACTGTGCAACGGATTCTAATACGAGCAAGTAGTGTTCTCTACTGCTTCGTGTTCTAATTCATGCTAATTCAAACACGGCTTACGACGGTTTATATTATGCAAGCACGTCTGTTTTTCAAAATTCAAAAAATCCTGATTTAAATTTTCCTCAACTGTGCAACGGATTCTAATGCGAGCAAGTAGCGTTCTTTACTGCTTTGTGTTCTAATCCGTGTTAATTCAAACACGGCTTACGACGGTTTGGATTATGCAAGCACGTTTGCTTTTTCAAAATTCCTTCTTTTTTTTTTAAAAAAAAAACCCCTGATTTAAATTTTTGTGCAACAGATTCTAATGCGAGCAAGTAGCGTTCTCTACAGCTTCGTGTTCTAATTCGTGCTAATTCAAACACGGCTTACGACGGTTTGGATAATGCAAGCACGTCTGTTTCTTAAAATTCTTCCTTTTTTCAAGAATCTCTGTTTTAAATTTTCCTCAAATTGTACAACAGATTCTAATACAGGCAAGTAGCGTTCTCTACTGCTTCGTGTTCTAATTCGTGCTAGTTCAAACACGGCTTACGACGGTTTGGATTATGCAAGCACGTCTGTTTCTTAAAACTCTTCCTTTTTCAAAAACCTCTGTTTTTTTTATTTTTTCCTCAGATTGTGTAACGGATTCTAATACGGGAAAGTAACGTTCTCTACTGCTTCATGTTCTATTTCGTGCTAATTCAAACTCGGCTTACGACGGTTTGAACTATGCAAGCACGTTTGTTTTTTCAGCATTCTTTCTCTTTTTCAAAAACTCCTGATTTAAATCTCCTTCAACTGTGCAACGGATTCTAATGCGAGCAAGTAGTGTTCTCTACTGCTTCGTGTTCTAATTCGTGCAAATCCAAACACGGCTTATGACGGTTTGCATTTTGCAAGCACGTTCTTTTTCTAGTTACTCGCTTTCCTAAGAAACGTTGATGTTAAAATTTTAACCTAAGATTGCTCTTTTCTCCTCCAAGAGATCAAGTCTCTTAACCAGAACTACGTAGCCTTGAGTTTCTCATTGCACCAGGGAATACGTAGGAGCAGGATCAAGTCCTGTCAGGCTATTTTCCATAAACCTATTTATTTTCTATTCTATTTTAAGGGATCAAACAGTTTTCAAAATATCACACACTCAGTTTAAGGGTACCGTTCTTTGGAACGGGCGAATAGTGTGTCTAATACCTTCCTTACTCGTAACCGACTCCCGAACCTAGATTTCTTCCTCAAGTTAGGGTTTTTCCAAATGTTTTCCCTTAAAATAAACTTTGGTGGCGACTCCACTATCAAAATAAAATTCTTTTAAAAAATTTACCGAATTCGTCGTCTCGTCGTACTTACGGTTACGACAACAATCGAATCTTTATATAAACTATTCTAATTTTAAATCCATCGTTACTAAATTAATTTTAAATTTTATATTAATTTCATTCATAATTATTTATTAATTATGTAAACTTTTATTAGTATCAATAATTTTACGAATAGTATATTCCCTTACCTGCTCAACGATATATCCAAGTAGATGGAGGTCATCTAACATAAACCCGTTGACTTCTCTAAACTCAAATAAATAATTGGTAACTCTAGTTTACTTATAATTATTAAGTCATGTGTTCTTGTCAATCCTGTAGAATAAAGGCATTGGCAAAAAATAAAATAAAACCTCTATTTTATGGTTTTAAAATACAACAACAATTCACACTGTCAAATGATGTTGTGCATAATCCAAAAGCCAATAATAATCATATCTGAGAACATTACAAAAAATTGTATGATTTCTATTAGTTGAAAACATATATTCTAGCGGTTAAAAATTGCCACAACTATTAACATCAGTGTTTTAAAAAAATATCAGAAATACGGATGTCAAAAATTGTATATGTTATTGACGATTAAAAATTGTTATAAAAATTTTAAAATTAAGAAAAAAATAAATCAATTTTTTTTATATCCCTCTTGTTAAATGATGGATAAAATATAGTATAAAATTTTATTTTTAAAATATATTTGTGATGAGGGAACACGTCACCTCATTTCTTTCTAATTTTGTTAATAAATATAAAATTCTATTTTAAGTATTTATATTTCAATATTAAAAAATAACTTATTTAATTAAAAAACTAGTGAATGTGTTATCTAAAAAAAATTAATATTTTATAAAATAATATAGCCATGATGACATGATGCATTAACATGCCATGTTAATAAACCATCAGTTACATTAAAATAAAACCACCCTTGAGCAGTAAGAATGATAAAGTTCATAAAACTATATGGACAATGAATAACACAAACGGACATTATAAAATAATCCAAAGGTAACTAAATTTAGAATATTTAAAATAAAGGGAAACGAGAACAGAAAGATAGATATATGAATTTATACCAATCTCGTGAACAAAAATAATACTTGGAGCAATTTTATCGGCTAGAAAAAGATAACTTCGACGTATTTTTCTCCTTCACCAAACCACTACAGCAAATATATATATATATATATATATATATATATATATCTATCCATTCACTAAAACATAAATGGTAATATAGAGCAAAAACATTTCAATTTAATACCTTGGAAGTAATGTTGTACGTTAAAATCTTAATGAAATTTGCTTCAGCTTCTGTTGCTATAACCTTCACAAGCATTCTTTTTCTTGTGTTAGGGGACCAAAAAGCAATATACTCTGGCAAGGATATATACAAAGTAATTACAACAAGGTACTACACATGGAATGATCAATTAAAAATATGTTCAACAAATAATTTAAAATTAACTAAAGTGAAAGTCTTTTACTTGGTTGACTATTTTTTACTAAACAAGTTAGGTCTCTGAAGATCCAGTATAACCAATTCCTTTAAGGTGCCCATCATATTTTCTAAAGCTCTAATATCATCAAATGTAACACCAATATTAATTAGTGGAACATCAACAAGTAATTTTTTCTCAAATCGTTCTTAGTAACTATATCCTGGAAAAACATTTCAATTCAAACCATGACAGTGTAAAGAAACCAGATAGAATTAGTATTGCTAAGTACTTGTTCCACAGAATAGGGTATAAAAAAGGCATAGGTTGTTAACAGATTTTGTTAAATTATCTTAAGTGACTTTTTTGAGTTCTTGTTCTTATTTTGAACGCCCTAGAATGTCATACTTAATGTTGCCCCATTGAAATGAAAAATAGTGTTAAAAATAAATTAAAGGACAGATAACATTGCTATATTTTATTGTTCAATTTTTTAAGGTTGATATTATGAAAATGATAAAAAATGATGAGGATTACCTTTCTACGAATATTACAAGCTTAGAATCTTTTATAAAAGCTTCAGATGAAAGCATAAAATGGTCCCATCCAATGATCTTCTTCACACCTTTGTAAATGGAGTTAACAGAATATTATTAGTAAAACAACAGCGATCCAATTCAAACAATACTGATTACAAAATTAGCACGAAAAAAATTTTAAACATCAAACAAAAAGGATAGTTTTAGTTGTTAGGGTTTGGTTTTTGATACAAACAATCTCAAGATCAGGGAAATCCAATCTAACTCTGCTAAGAACCTGAGTCATCATAAGAACCTCATCAAATGTTTGACAAATACAAGGAATAAATAAATTTTAATATTGAATAAATAAAAGTCAAGTCAAAGACCAAACAGAATGGAGCTCACATATGTGGGTCATTTTATTTTTTAAATAGAATGTTTATATATATATATATATATATATATATATATATATATATATATATATATATATATATATATATATATATATATATATATATATATATTGATATGCTCTGGTATTAAGGGTATATGAACCAAACAACAACTGATTTAGAGGACTACGATGTGAAACCTTGAAAAGTAGGAACAAAAAATAAATTTATACATATAAACAACTTTTAGAAAGACTTGTTAAACTTATTGGAGAAAATTTCACAAAGCAAATGCATGTCTCATGCCACATACTTCAAAGGCACACAATAACTAATCTCATCCAAGAGCAAGAACATTAATTGGCCAATATACATAATCCAACCAAAATTCTACGATGTTTAAAAGTTTAAAATGCTTATTTCAATTGAAACTAAAATTGAGAATAACTAAAACATATAATTGATTGTTAAATGCATACTTACGCAGCAATTATGTTTACCGTGTTAGAGAAAGCAGGAGTTGCATTGAAGAAGATAGAAATTCCAAAAATGTGTCGGATTGAATTAAGGGTTCCCACAAATTTGGCTATCTTTGCTTCACAGTCGAGATGGATATCTAGAATAAGGAAAGATTTCATAAAATCAAATATTTTCTTCAAAAGAAATCACCAAATTTCAATTAGAATTTACATTAAAATTTAAAATTGAAGCTTAGAGCACATAATCAATGAACTCCCAGAAATCACCAAAATTCAGTTAGAGTTGAGAAAAAGGATAACTATAGTGGCAGCTTGCTTCTCTTTGAGATGATTCAAACCAGAGAGAGAAGAAGGATTCAGAACAAAAATCAAGAAATGAAACAGCAGAAATTGTTTCAAAGAAAATAGAAATTGAATAACGCCTTTACGTGTATCGCGATTGAGCACGTGAAATCAAAGAAAATAAACTGAATAAAAGAATAAAAATATGAAATAGAAACGGAATGCATACTACGTGTAGAAGAGATCGTGCGACTCGACAAGATTGAATAATCACAACAAGAATATTAGATTTTAGAGGCGGTTGGATAGCGGTAGTAAAAATAACTGCTATTAAATGTATCTAATTTAATTTCAGTTTTGATTATTTTCGAGAATATTTTATGTGCCTTGTATGTAGAGTTGTGAATTCTTTTAAATTTTTCACTCTTATTGTCGTTTCAAATGCCTTAATCATCTATAGCTAGTTTCTTCCTCAATATTTCTTCTAGCGTGATATGATTCTGAATCGACCTTGATGTTCTCATTGTGCATCTCCACCAGCACCATTGATGTGAGAACACCATATCGCAATCATAATTCTGACGAGACGACGAACTCGCTAAAATTTTGAAAATGGAATTTATATTTGGATTATGTGGAGCCGCCACCAAATTTTTATTTAAGGAAAAAAGATTTGGAAAAAACCCTGACTCGAGGATGAGATTTAGGTTCGGGAGTCGGTTACGAATGGGGAAGGTGTTAGGCACCCCATTCCCTCGTTCCGAAGAACGGTACCCTTAAATTGAGTGCGTGATTATTTGAAAATGGTTTTATCCCTTTAATTAGAGTGCAAATAAATACTTGATGGAGATTAGCCTGACAGGACTTGATCCTGCTCCTACGTATTCCCCGATGCAATGGGAATTCAAGGCTTACGTAGTTCTGGTTTGTTTGAAGGCTTCACCTTCAGAGGTGCTTAAAAGAGAGGTGACGTGTTGAAGAGGTTTTTTACTTTTTGGAAGGACCTTTAGTCCACTCATGCACAAGACTCGAGGTGGCTATGGCAGCACGGGGGCCTATACAGGCTACTAAGCGTTGGACAACAGGTGAACCGCCAGCCCCCGTTTAGAGCCCATCGCGTGAGACCAAGGATCCCAAAATATTTGAAAAGAAGTTTTTTTGTTTTTTTGACAAGACCTTTAGTCCACTGATGCACAAGACCAGAGGCAGCTACGGCAGCACGGGGGCCTATACAGTCTACTAAACGTTGGATAACAGGTGAATCGCCAACCCCCTATTTAGAGCCCATTGCGTGAGACCAAGGATCCCAAAATATTTTGAAAAAAGTGTTTTTGTTTTTGAAAGTACCTTTAGTCCACTCACGCACAAAGCCCGAGGCGGCTACGACAGCACGGGGGCCTATACAGACTACTAAACGTTGGACAACAGGTGCGCCGCTAGCCCCCCATTTAGAACCCATTGCGTGAGACCAAGGATCCCAAAATATTTTGAAAAAAGTGTTTTAGTTTTTTGAAAGGACCATTAGTCCACTCATGCACAAGGCCCGAGGCAGCTACGGCAGCACGGGGGCCTATACAGATTACTAAACGTTCGACAGCAGGTGAACCGCTAGCCCCCTATTTAGAGCCCATTGCCTGAGACCAAGGATCCCAAAATATTTTGAAAAAAGTGTTTTTGTTTTTTGAAAGGACCTTTAGTCCACTTATGCACAAGGCCCGAGGCAGCTACGACAGCGTGGGGGCCTATACAGACTACTAAACATTGGACAACAGGTGAACCGCTAACGCCCCATTTAGAGCCCGTTGCGTTAGACCAAGGATCCCAAAATATTTTGAAAAAAGTGTTTTTGTTTTTGAAAGTACCTTTAGTCCACTCATGCACAAGGCCCAAGGCGGTTACGGCAGCATGGGGGCCTATACAGACTACTAAACATTGGACAGCAGGTGAACCACCACCCTCCCATTTATAGCCCATTGCATGAGACCAAGGATCCCAAAATATTTTGAAAAAAGTGTTTTATTTTTTAATATAATAAAGGTAATAAAAGGAATGACTTGATATGAAAAAGGAATTTGTTTTGAAGTGAATTTAATTGAGTTTTTGAATCTTGACTTGATCAAGGATGAACTTGACTCGGACTTGATAATTTTGAGGAAAAGCATTTGAAGTTGATTTGGAACTTTGAGAGGGGGAGGATTAAACTCAAAGGCTGATTTAATTTTATTTTAAGAAAAGAGTCAAAAAGGGGAATTTATTTTGAATATTGGGCTTGAATTGGACTTGATTTAACATAAACTTGACTTGATTTGAAGTTAAGGAAAAGAATTGCGAACATGCTTCAGTAATCAAGCAATAGAAATTTCATTTCAAATACAAATTAGAAAAATAATATAATTAAAGAAACTAGAGAGAAATAAAAAGGGAACACAACAAAAATAACCAAATTCAGAGATCATTTGACCAATTAAAAACGAAAATGAAAAACAGAGACGAAGATCAACCTTAAGAACACACAAGATTTTGGCGCCAAAATTTAAATTCAAATCTCAGAATTTTTAAAAAATATCTTTTTGTAGATCTGAAAAATCAAAACCAATCAATTAAAATATATGGATTATAGGAATAAAAAAAAACAAGTTTAACATAAATCCAACTAGAAATGAGCAAGTTATGCACAAATCAAACAAGCTAGGTTAATTTGTGCATCAAGATGAACATGCTTCGGTAATCAGGCGATTAAAAATTCATTTCACATCCAAATTGGACAAATAATATCATTCCATAAACTAGGGAGAAATAAGAAGAAAAAAAATAAAATTCACGGGAATTCGGAGATCATTTGACTGATTAAAAACAAAAACAAAAAACAGAGACGAAGATCAACCTTAAGAACACACAAGATTTTGGCACCAAAATTTGAATTCAAATCTCAGAATTTAAAGAAAATATTTTTTGGTAGATCTAAAAAATAAAAACCGATAAATTGAAAGATATGGATTATAGGAATCAAACAAAACAAGTTTCACATAAATCCAATCAGAAATGAGCAAGTTATGCACAAATCAAACAAGCTAGGTTAATTTGTGCACCAGGATGAACATGTTCGGTAATTAGGCGATTAAAATTTTATTTCAGATCCATATTGGACAAATAATATCATTCCAAAAACTAGAGAGAAAGAATAAGAGAACACAACAATAATAATCGAAATCGGAGATCATTTGACCTATCAAAAAGGAAAATGAAAACCAGAGACGAAAAGGAGCTCAGAAATCTTAGAAGAAGCTAGAAACTTAAGCAGAATAAAAGTAGGATCTAACCTCGATTGGAAGGTGTTGAAGAACTGGTTTGAAGGAAGAGGTAGAGTCTCCTTGGTCCTGCCTTCAAAAATTCTGAAAATCCCCTCCCTCAAGTGCTTCTCCTCTCTGCGTTAGTCCCCGATTTCTTCCCAAAAAAGGTCAAGAAGCAAAAAAGAAGCCCTTCTTTTCCTGTTTATAGGTATATATAGACACCTCCCCTTCTTGGCAAGGGTCAAGCTCTTTCAAAGAGCCAAAGGCCAGCCCCCTCTCTCTTAGCAAGGGCCAAGTCCTTTCAAAGGGCCAAAAGCCACCCCCTTTCCAGGAGCCAAAAGACAACCCCCTTTGATTTCAAAATTTTTGTTCCCTATTTTTGATTTTTCAATTTTTTTTTTCCAATTTTTGTTTTTTACCTTTTTCTTTTTTTATTTTTATTTTTTCTATTTATTTATCATTTGTACTTATTCTTTAATTTCCCTTTTTATTATTATTTTTTTATATATTTGTTTTATTTTTTTCTTTTTTGCTTTCTGTTTTCTGTATTTTCTGCTTTCTGTTCTTTCTGCTTTCAATTTTATATCTTTTCAAATTTTTAATTAACTTAATTTTTGGTTAATTTTAACGATTGGGGGCCTCGGACATAATTGAGTGTTTACAGTTCGCTCCTCTTTACTCATTTTCCTACCAGATAATGTGAGAAATGATTCTCTGAATTATCGTAGTAGGAAAGGAGTAAAGATGTGAACACATTATGTCCGAGGCAGGCCTTGAAAAAGTCCGACGAACAGGAGGAGCCTTGAACTTGAAACTGAACCTCATGGATGCCTGGAGAAGGATGATTGAATGACCTTACCGACTTCATGTATCGATAGGGTTTAAATATGCGAGGCTTAGTTGTATAGCCTGACTAGGCTAAGTGGAATTGATGAATGCCTGTTAGGACTGGCGTGGAATTAAATGGGATGGCTTGTTAGGACAAGCAAAATGAAATGAAAATGCCCCTTTAAAACAAGCAAAGCAGAAGAGAAATGGCCCGTTACGACGGGCTCAGTAGAGTGAAAGCGACATGTTTAAGACAAGAAAACATGCAAGAACTAAAATGTAAGATATGTACAAGGTGGCCTGACAACATAGGCCGAGGTATCTATCTAAGTTGGAGGCCTGGCATCATAGGCCCCGCTGTGGAAAAACGAACTTGGTGAGGCCTGACATCGTAGGCCCAGAAGCAGAAAAGTAAACCTGAGGAGGCCTGACAACATAGGCCAAGATGCAGAAAAGTAAAATGTAAGGCCTGACAACATAGGCCGGAGCGCTGGAAATTAAAATGCAAGGCCTGACATTATAGGCCAGAGTGTTGAGATTTAACATGCACGACCTGACAACATAGGCCGGAGTGCTGGAATTTAAACATGCAAGGCCTGACATCATAGGCCGGAGTGCTGAAAGTTAAAATGCAAGGCCTGACAACATAGGCCGGAGTGCTGGAATTTAAACATGTAAGGCCTGACATCATAGGCCGGAATGCGGAAATTTAAAATGCAAGGCCTGAAAACATAGGCTGGAATGCAGGAATTTAAACATGCAAGGCCTGACATCATAGGCCGGTGCAAAAAAGTAAACTTGATGAGGCCTGACAATGTAGGCCAAGATGCAGAAAAGTAAACTTGAGGAGGCTTGACAACATAGGCCAAGGTGCAAAAAAGTAAACATGAGGAGGCCTGACATCATAGGCCATGAATGCAGAAAAGTAAACTTGATGAGGCCTGAGAACATAGGCTAAGATGCAGAAAAGTAAACTTGAGGAGGCCTCACAAGTTGCGGAAAAATAAACTTGATGAGGCCTGACAAAAAAGGCCAAGGTGCAGAAAAGTAAACTTGAGGAGGCCTGACAACGTAGGCCAAGATGCAGAAAAGTAAACTTGAGTAGGCCTGACAACATAGGCCGAGGTGTAGAAAAGTAAACTTGATGAGGCCTGACAACATAGGCCAAGGTGCAGAAAAGTAAACTTGAGGAGGCTTGACAACATAGGCCAAGATGCAGAAAAGTAAACTTGAGGAGGCTTGACAACATAGGCCAAGGTGCAGAAAAATAAAGTTGAGGAGGCCTAACAACACAGGCCAAGGTGCAGAAAAGTAAAGTTGAGGAGGCCTGACAACATAGGCCAAGGTGCAGAAAGGTAAACTTGAGGAGGCCTGACAACATAGGCCGAGGTGCAGAAAAGTAAACTTGATGAGGCCTGACAACATAGGCCATGAATGCAGAAAGGTAAACTTGATGAGGCCTGACAACATAGGCCAAGGTGCAGAAAAGTAAACTTGAGGAGGCCTGACAACATAGGCCAAGGGTGCAGAAATGTGAACTTGATGAAAATCCTGTTGTTAACGGGAAGATGCAGATGAGATCCTACTATTGCCAGGATGAATGAAAACTTGCTTGACAGGAAAAAAGAATTTAAACATGCTCGAGGTCCTGTCGTTGACAGGAGAATGCAAATGAGGTCCCGCTATTGCCGGGAAGAATGTAAATGAAATCTTGCTGTTGCCAGGATAAATGCAAACCTGCTTGACAGATGGAAAAAAATTAAACATGCTTGACGTCCTGCTTGACAGGAACATGCAAATGGGATCCTACTTGAAAGGATGAATGCAGAAATTTAGACATGAAATCTTGCTTGACAAGATGAATGCAAATGAAATCCTGCTTGACAGGATGTGTGCAGAAATTTACACATGAAGTCCTGCTTGACAAGATAAATGCAAATGAAATCCTGCTTGACAGGATGTGTGCGGAAATTTAAACATGAAATCCTGCTTGACAAGATAAATGCAAATGAAATCCTGCTTGACAGAATGTGTGCAGAAATTTAAACATGAAATCCTGCTTGACAAGATAGATGCAAATAAAATCCTGCTTGACAGGATGTGTGCGGAAATTTAAACATGAAATCCTGCTTGACAGGATAGATGCAAATGAAATCCTTCTTGACAGGATGTGTGCAGAAATTTAAACATGAAATCCTGCTTGACAGGATAAATGCAAATGAAATCCTGCTTGACAGGATGTATGCAGAAATTTAAACATGAAGTCCTGCTTGACAGGATAAATGCAAACGAAATCTTGCTTGACAGGATAAATGCAAACGAAATCCTGCTTGACAGGATGTATGCGGAAATTTAAACATGAAATTCTGCTTGACATGATAACTGAAAAATGACCTGTTAAGACAGGTGAAATACAGAAAAAGTCCTATTGATGACAGGAAAGATGCAAGCCTACTAGACAGGCAAAGGAAAATGAAATTGACCTTTTAAGACAGGCAAAAATGTAAAAGTCCTGTTGTTGACAGGATGGAGGCAAAACGCCTGTTAAGACAGGCATAACAAAATGTTGAAAACCTGTTAAGATAGGCATAGCGAAATGAAAAGGACTGTGAAGATAGGAAAGAAGCAAGCCTTGTTAAGGCAGGAAAAGTAAATGACGAAAACTATCATGTTAAGACAGAATAAATGTAGATGGACTCCTGTTGTTGACAGGAGAAATGCAAGCCTACTAGACAGGCAAAGGGAAATAACATGATGTACCCCTAGGAATGCATGTGAAGGTGGAGATGTGGACTTCTTCGTTAGCTACCTTGGACTACTTATTTTGAAAAAAAAAATTCTCTTGAATCACAATAAACTTCTTATTCTACCTTGAACTTGAAGGTTTTTAAGCACTTGATAATTATTTTCTTGAAGAGGCTTGGGCAACCATTTTTCCCCAGTTTAGAAAATTTTTGGTAATCGAAGAATGCCTTAACTTGAGGGGATTTTGGGCAAGCGTCTGCCCCATTTTGAATCTTGATTCAGACTTTGAGGTCTGCCTTATCTTGAATTTTTCTGGGCACATGTTTTCCCTATCTTAAATTTGGGGTTGAGGAATTAAGGATGGCCTCAATTTGAATTCTTTTGGGCAATCGTTTGCCCCAGTTTTGAAATTTTCGGGAGTTGAGGAATTGAGGATTTCCTCAACTTGGATTTTCTTGGGCAAATGTTTGCCCCAATTTGAACTTGACTGAAAATTTGAGGATGACCTCATTTGAAACTTGATTTAAATTTTTTCAACTGTCTTGATTTGAATTATCTGGGCGAATGTCTCCCCCTATTCTGAAATTTTTGGAATTGAGGATTGTCTCAACTTGAATTTCTAGGCAAAAGCTTGCCCCAGTTTTGTTCTTGAATTTAAATCTTTCTTGGGCAAATGTTTTCCCCATTTTGTACTCGATCCAGAATTTAAGGATGTCCTCAAATTGGACTTTTGTGGGCAAGCGTTTGCCCTAGTTTGAACTTGATTTTGAGGAATTGAGGACTGCCTCAACTTGAATTTTCTGGGCAAGTGGTTGCCCCAATTTTGGAATTTTCTAGAATTGAGGATTGCCTCAACTTGAACTTTCTAGGCAAATGCTTGCCCCAGTTTTGTTCTTGGTTCAGAATTTGAGGATGACCTCAAATTAAATTTTTGTGGGCACGCATTTGCCCCAATTTTGTTCTTGGTTCTTTTTAATTATGATTGACTCGGGCAATTTTACCCAGGTCTTAATTAGCTTTGAAAAACGAATTATGAGATGCTTGAATGACAAGACACTTATTGCGATGCTTGAATGAATGAAAAAGATGCGATGCTTGTGGTGTTTGAATAGAAAGAATGTGATGTTTTAATCTTATTGACTGTTTTTTTATGTTTGAAATAATTATTTGATGAAATGGATGCTATGAGATGAATTCAAACCATGAGATGGTGTTAAAACTTTTTGTTTCTCTTTATTTTTTTTTACATGTCCTTTCTTAACAACCTCATAGTGGGTGTGAAGGGAACCAAAAATCAGGACAAGCTGGATTGACTCAATTTCGGAGTTTTCTTGGTCAAGATCCTGGAGACCCAACAACGGTTATTATTTGAATAAGACACACTCCTTTTGTCTTGGTGGCGTTATG
Source organism: Canavalia gladiata (assembly GCA_037954105.1). NCBI lineage: Eukaryota > Viridiplantae > Streptophyta > Magnoliopsida > Fabales > Fabaceae > Canavalia > Canavalia gladiata. The sequence continues at coordinate 33,290,854 of CM075660.1, forward strand.
TCTGACAGGAGGATGATCCTTCGGGAACAGTCATATCGTGTTACGATGGTCGAGGATTCATCCGATTTTTTCATGACTTTTCAAAATTAATCTTTTTATGTTTTACAGTTTTCACATCTCTTTTAGCATGTGTACCTTTGAGGTATGCAAAAGTGTTTTTGAATGGTTTAATGGGAGAAGGTAGTATATTTGAAAGGCGAAGAATGTTGGTTTGACTGCCCTAATGGCATTTTTTGATGCAAAATGTTAATTCAAACAAATGGAAAAATTTTGCCCCAATTTTAGAAGGATGGAGAGGTAGATCTGATTACCCAAATGGCACCTTTGGTGAAGCATGCCAATGCTGTTTTTCATAATCTCGATTGCCAAATTAACCAAACTTGAGAAATGGAAAAACTTTTGCCCTAGTTTTAGGAGTTGTGGGGAGCAGAAATGTAATGTTGTCCTGGGATTCTTGATTTGATCTTAATTTTTTCCTCGGTTGTTCCTTTGAGTTTTAACCCAGCAAGTCTTTCGTTTCGCCCTAACTTTTGCCTAGGTTGCTCTTATGGGTTTTCAACCTAGTGGGCTCTTGATTATGTACCCTAATTTTTGCTAGGTCGTCTTTTGAGGGTTGTCGACCTAGCAGGCTTTTGTCTTCGTGCCCGAACTTTTGCCTAGGTCATCTTTGAGGATCACTGACCTAGCGGGCTTTCTGTTTCATTGTGCCCTAATTTCTGCCTAGGCTGCCCTTTGAGGGTTTTCGACCTAGCGGGCCTTCTGTTTGATTGTGCCCTAACTTTTGCCTAGGCTGTCTTTGTGGGTTTTCGGCCTAGCAGACTTTTTGTTTGATTGTGCCCTAAATTTTCTCTAGGCCGCCCTTTGTGGGTTTTCAGTCTAGCGGGCTTTTTTCTTGATGTGCCCTAACTTTTGACTAAGCCTTCTTTGTGGGCTTTTGGCCTAGCGGGCTCTTGTTTTGATCTTGATTTTGCCTGAATTATTTTTGGAATCCAGCAAGACCTTTTCTGATCATGCCTTTGTCGATTTATTTTTAACCCTATTTTGCTTGGATTTTCTTTGATTTTAATTCAGCGGGTTTTCATTCTCCTTTTTCTTGAATTTTGACCCTGATTTTTCCTGAATTATTCTTTTGATTTTAATCCAGCGGGCTTTTTCATTTTCTTTCTTGAATTTTGACCGATCAGATCTTCTATGAGGTCTTACTTAGACTGTTTTGACTTTCAATTTAGCGAATCTATTATGTATCCCTAAATTTTTCCTGGATTTGAACTTTGATCCAGCGGGATATTTATTGCCTTTTTTTTGTTAGACAAAAGTGTTCCTTGAGAGGAATGGTGATCTGGAATCCCTGGTTGCTTTTTTTGCTTCCTCATTTGGTTTTTTCTTTGAGCTTGATTAATCAGACGTTCAAGATCATTCATTACAGCACTGACATTGTTACCAACAGGTATTTATTGTTTTGGTGTAGGATAAGAAGCGGGCTGAGTGGATAAAAAGAATGGTAAAATTTTTAGAAGTAAAGCCAATAACGTGAAGCACGTGCTTAAGAAATATGAAAACTGTAATTTTTGCATTATTTATTCAGATTTATTTACAAAAGATTGATTTTGAAAAATATTACATCCTGGATGATTTTCCTCGATAGATCAATTTGTACAAGGCAACTCATGTGCTGCTCCCATTTCTTAGCCAATTGATGAGCTCTTATGATTCAGCACTGGATTATTTCCCACATTAGGAGCAATCTTCCCAAAATCTAGTTGTTTCGCATCAATCAGGCTTTGCACCTTACGTTTGAGAACCTGGAAGTTTTTGGTGGAAGGACCAATGTACCCCGCATGGTAGTCACATACGGCATTTGCGCGTACCATGTAGGATATGGTGGTTCTTGAGGTTTCAGTGGGTATGGAACCACCAAGGAATTCTGGATTAGCTGAGGTAGCAGCTCAGTATAGGTCATTGGAATGGGGTCAAACTGGATAGGATCCTTTTCCTTCTTTTGTCTTTGGCTAGGATTTGGGCTCATGGCTTGTGTTTGGACCATGTATGGTGTGGGCGGTCGGATTGGCATTGGATAGTTGTAAGCTGGATGGTAGGGTGTTTGGTAAGCGGTGGTGATATAAGGATATGGTATATAAGGTGTGTATGGTGGTGGTTGGAAACCAGTTGGTCCATAAGGTGCCATTTGAGGCATGTATTGTCCTTGACTTGAAGCCACATTATAGGTCTCCCCTGTCCTCTTCTTTTCTATAGAGGCTTCAATTGTCCCTGCGGACTTGCGCGCGATCCTTTCATGACGCATGCCACCTTCGATCCTTTCTCCAATGATGACGACATCGAAGAAGCTAGAAGTCACACTGCCTATCACTTGTCATAAAAAGGATCTTGGAGTGTGTCTGTGAACATGCTGACCAATTCCCTTTCGGATAAGGGAGGTTGTACTTGAGCGGCCAACTCTCGCCAGTGTTGGGCGTATTTCTTAAAGGACTATTCTCCCTTCTTGGCCATATTTTGGAGCTGAGTCTGATCGGGGGCCATTTCTGTATTGTATTGATACTGCTTCATGAAGGCCTCAGCAAGGTCTCTCCATGAACGGATGCATGTCTGCTCCAGTTGAGTGTACCAGTTTGCAGCTGCCCCTGTTAAGCTGTCTTGAAAGAAATGGACAAGTAGCTTCTCATCGTAAGTACATGCAGACATTTTCCTACAGTACATAGTTAGGTGTTTCTTTGGACAACTGGTTCCTTAATATTTCTCAAACTTAGGAACCTTGAATTTGGGAGGGATGACCACGTCGGGAACCAAGCACAGCTCTGCTGCGTTTGTGGCTTCATAAGCACTCCCCTCAATTGGCTTGATCCTTTCCTCTAGGCCCTTCCACTTTTCTATATCCTCCTTAGAAGGATGGCTTGGGTATTCCCCTGGTATGTTGTGAGGATAGGAAGGTGGTATGTGTAATGGACGAGGTTGTTGGGTGAACATAGGATTCGTTCCCCCAACCGCTGTTTGATGAGCTTGTGGAGTGGTGTTTGGAGGTAGGTTATGTGTTTGGGTTTGTGTTTGGGCTTGTGTTTGGGTTAGTGTATGTGCATGCCTATGAGGAAACCCATAATGAACCCCTTCGGTTGGTGGAGGCATGGTTAATGGTGAAGGATTTTGTGGGGTGAACCTAGGAGGATTTGACGGGTCAGTTGGTTCTTTTGGAGGGGATTCCCTTGCCTCCCTTTATTTAGATGATTGGATGGCCTCTATCATCTTGGCCATCTGCTCTTTTAAAGTCTTGACTTCATTTCTTAACTCCTCATTTTGCCTCTCTAGCTCATCCATGATTCCTGATTGGGATCTGGTCTTATAAGGATGTCGAGGAAGCTGTGTTTCTCAAATTTTCCTGTTAAAGTTAAAAATTTAATTTTTGAGAAACCGTTTGAATAGAAAAATCATGAATATATGATTGTTCGTGTAAAATGAATATGCAAAAGGTGTAAAATGATTTTTGAAATCTTTCTTTCATTGATAAATTTATGAATGGATGAATGAATGCATGCTATGCACAAATAATTTTAGAGACTAGAAAATAATTGAGTGTTGTTTTATTTGTTTTTAGCAATTTTATGTTTTTATGAATTTTGGTGTTTTTTTATGTTTATTTTTTATTTTGCTAGAAAACCTTTGGTTTTGTTTGAAAACCTTTTTAGTTTTGCTAAAGCTTTCTAAAGACGTCCTTTAGGTTTTCAAAATTTCTTTTTTTTCATTTTTCACATTTTCAGAATCATTTTCAAATTTTCCTAGAAGTTTTTATTTTCCTTCCTCTATCTTGGTTTTTCTTGAAATTTTTATTTGTTTTGAGTTTTCTCCTTTTGCTTGACTTTTCTTGATTTTTTCAAATTTTGGTTAATGCATTTTCTCAAATTTTGGTTTACGTGTTTCTCTTTTTCCTATATTTTCTTTGTTGATTTTGTATCTCCCCAATTTCAAATTTTCTCTTCTTCTCTGCCATCTTGGGTGATTCTGTTCAAATAAATGCCCAGAAGTAATGTATCTAGAAAGGGGTGTGTGCCCTCCTTACTTCTTGTGTGGGTTACCTGTCCTAAGGGTCTAAGGCCTTTAATGTATGAACCTCTCGAAGGTGGTTAGTAATCCTGGGGTGTAGAGGTCACTAGAGCCAAGTTCCAGTCCATAATGCTTGCCAAAACAGTAGAAGTAGCCACTAGTTGTAGGGCATTATGAATAGGACGCACTCTAGCCGGGATTTTTGTGAAAGCCACACAGGACGTAGGCCCAGCGTGACAACACTAGATCCCTCTATCCTAGATAGCACTAGACCCGGGTATGGGGCCCCGCTCATGATAAATGCATATACAAAGTGTGGAGGGCACCAAATTATTGGCATACCTGCAATTGGGGAAATTCTACAAATATATATTGCAATATATTGTTCCTCTACCCTAAGGTTATACAGAGAATAGACAAACAAACAATAGATGAATAAATAAGCAAGTAAATCGTGCGAATAAATAAGAACGGGATCCTGCAAATACAACACACACTCAATTTAACGGGCTTGACTCTCTAATGTCCCCAGTGGAGTCGCCATCTATCGCAACCGTAATTCCGACAAGACAACGAACTCGCTAAAATTTTGAAAATTGAATTTATATTTGGATTATGTGGAGCCGCCACCAAATTTTTATTTAAGGGAAAAAGATTAGGAAAAAACCCTGACTCGAGGATGAGATTTAGGTTCGGGAGTCGGTTACGAATGGAGAAGGTGTTAGGCACCCCATTCCCCCGTTCTGAAGAACGGTACCCTTAAACTGAGTGTGTGATTATTTGAAAATGGTTTGATCCCTTTAATTAGAGTGAAAATAAATACTTGATGGAGATTAGCCTGACAGGACTTGAACCTGCTCCTACGTATTCCCCGGTGCAATGGGAAATTCAAGGCTTACGTAGTTCTGGTTTGTTTGAAGGCTTGACCTTCAGAGGTGCTTAAAAGAGAGGTGACATTTTGAAGCGGTTTTTTATTTTTTGGAAGGACCTTTAGTCCACTCATGCACAAGACCCAAGGCGGCTATGGCAGCACGGGGGCCTATACAGGCTACTAAGCGTTGGACAACAGGTGAACCACCAGCCCCCTGTTTAGAGCATGAGGTGACACCAAGGATCCCAAAATATTTGAACAGAAGTTTTTTTGTTTTTTGACAGGACCTTTAGTCCACTCATGCACAAGACCCGAGGCGGCTATGGCAGCACGGGGGCCTATACAGACTACTAAACATTGGACAGCAGGTGAACCGCCAGCCCCCCATTTAGAGCCCATTGCATGAGACTAAGGATCCCAAAATATTTTGAAAAAAGTGTTTTGTTTTTGAAAGGACCTTTAGTCCACTCATGCACAAGGCCCGAGGCGGCTACGGCAGCACAGAGGCCTATACAGACTACTAAACGTTGGACAGCAGGTGAACTGCCAGCCCCCCATTTAGAGCCCATTGTGTGAGACCAAGGATCCCAAAATATTTTGAAAAAAGTTGTTTTGTTTTTTGAAAGGACCTTTAGTTCACTCATGCACAAGGCCCAAGGTGCCTACGGCAGCACGAGGGCCTATACAGACTACTAAACGTTGGACAGCAGGTGAACCGCCAGCCGCCCATTTAGAGCCCGTTGCTTGAGACTAAGGATCCCAAAATATTTTGAAAAAAGTGTTTTATTTTTTAATATATTAAAGATAATAAAAGAAATGACTTGATATGAAAAAGGAATTTGTTTTAAAGTGAATTTAATTTTGAGTTTTTGAACCTTGACTTGATCAAGGATGAGCTTGACTCGGACTTGATAATTTTGAGGAAAAGCATTTGAAGTTGATTTGGAAATTTGAGAGGGGGAGGATTAAACTCAAAGTTTGATTTAATTTTATTTGAAGAAAAGAGTCAAAAAGGGGAATTTATTTTGAATGTTGGGCTTGAATTGGACTTGATTTAACATAAACTTGATTTGATTTGAAGTTAAGGAAAATAATTGCAAACATGTTTCAGTAATCAAGCGATAACAATTTCATTTCAAATCCAAATTAGACAAATAATATAATTATGGAAACTAGAGAGAAAGAAAAAGAGAATACAACAAAAATCACCAAAATCAGAGATTATTTGACGAATTAAAAACGAAAATGAAAAATAGAGACAAAGATCAACCTCAAGAATACATAAGACTTTGGCGGCAAAATTTAAATTCAAATCTCAGAATTTAAAAAAAATATTTTTTGGCAGATCTGAAAAATCAAAACCAATCAATTGAAATATATGGATTATAGGAATAAAAAAAACAAGTTTGACATAAATCCAACCAGAAATGAGCAAGTTATGCACAAATCAAACAAGCTAGGTTAATTTGTGCATCAAGATGAACATGCTTCGGTAATCAGGCGATTAAAATTTCATTTCAGATCCAAATTGGACAAATAATATCATTCCATAAACTAGAGAGATATAAGAGGAAAAAAAAATAAAAATCACGGAATTCGGAGATCATTTGGCCGATTAAAAATAAAAACAAAAAATAGAGACGAACATCAACCTTAAGAACACACAAGATTTTGGCGGCAAAATTTGAATTCAAATCTCAGAATTTAGAAATTATTTTTTGGTAGATATGAAAAATTAAAACGAATAAATTGAAAGATATGGATTATAGGAATCAAACAAAATAAGTTTGACATAAATCCAATCAGAAATGAGCAAGTTATGCACAAATCAAACAAGCTAGGTTAATTTGTGCACCAGGATGAACATGCTTCGGTAATCAGGCGATTAAAATTTTATTTCAGATCCAAATTGGAGAAATAATATCATTCCAAAAACTAGAGAGAAAGAAGAAGAGAACAAAACAAAAATAATCGAAATCGGAGATCATTTGATCGATCAAAAAGGAAAATGAAAACCAGAGACGAAAATGAGCTCGGAAATCCGAGAAGAAGCAAGAAACTTAAGCAGAATAAAAGTAGGATCTAACATCGATTGGAAGGTGATGAAGAACTGGTTTGAAGGCAGAGATAAAGAGTCTCCTTGGTCCACCCTTCAAAAATTCTTAAAATCCCCTCCCTCAAGTGCTTCTCCTCTCTGCGTTGGTCCCCGATTTATTCCCAAAAAATGTCAAGAAAAAAAAAAGCCCTTCTTTTCCTGTTTATAGGTATATATAGACACCTCCCCTTCTTGGCAAGGGTCAAGCTCTTTCAAAGAGGCAAAGGCCAACCCCCTCTCTCTTAGCAAGGGCCAAGTCCTTTCAAAGGGCCAAAAACCACCCCGTTTCCAGGAGCTAAAAGCCAACCCCTTAATTTCAAAATTTTTGTTCCCTATTTTTGATTTTTCAGCTTTTTTTTTCCAATTTTTGTTTTTTACCTTTTTCATTTTTTCTTTTCATTTTTTCTATTTATTTATCATTTTTACTTATTCTTTAATTTCTATTTTTTATTATTATTTTTTTATATATATTTTTTTATTTTTTTATTTTTTGCTTTTTGTTTTCTGTATTTTCTGCTTTTTGTTCTTTCTACTTTCTGTTTTATATCTTTTCAAATTTTTAATTAACTTAATTTTTGGTTAATTTTAACGATTGGGGGCCTCAGACATAATTGAGTGTTTACACAACACAACTCATCGGGGATTGTGTGAAATCGTTCTCTATCAAACAAGAACTTACATTTCTCTTTTTTTTTTTTTCATGCGGTTATGATTCCAACAAAGGTTTTGTTAATATCTCCATTTTACCTTCTTATTAATTCAACGGCCTCATTTTTTAATGTTTTTGGATCGTTAATTCATGTGAAGATGGATTCTTCAAAAGAGTTTTTATCTATGTACCTAAAATACCATAAATTAATTTTGATTATGTTCTAACTTTATCGATTTCATAATTAAGACATGAATCCTTTCCTCTATCCATTTAGTTGAAAACTGATTGTATTTTTCCTTTTTTGTTTCATTCTAAAACTTGGTATTATTTATTTGTGCATCTGCATGATTTTGCTAAGAGTGTTACAAAAAGTAAAGAAATACTTTGGATTGAGCCACACTTTGCTAAGTGCACACAGTAGTAATTTCTACTGTGATATGGAGGATTTGATTGGACATAGATTACCAACATTTTAGAAATCATTTCCCCGTTCACGACTAAGTGATTTCAAAATCTTCTCATTCTCACGTGAACACTACTTTTAGCTTTAACTTATATCTTGTTTTGAATTTCATCTGTCAACTACCCTTCCTTCTATTTTAGTGATTATGCTTAGAATTTGTATAAATTAACATAAAACTATTGCTTCGCCGTGAAACCAGTAAGGTCTGAAAGATAATGAGGCCTAATTTTCCAATGTTAAGTTTTACAATTTGGAGCTAAAGGATTTATAGCATTGAAAGATAATATCCTTTTTATTTATAAAATATAAGTAAAGATAAAATGTGCAAGATAATTTTCTCTGTGTAGAAAATTTTAGACACAGTGACATTTGTTGTGATCATAACATGTAATCATGTTGATTATCTAGAGAGGACTATTAATTTTCTATTGAAGTATGCACCTTATTATCATATATTTTGTTTACTAATATTTCATACTCATTATCTAGTATTTATTTATCTGCAGTCATGATCTATTTATTTTTACAGATAGAAAAGTTTCATTTCTTCAAAACATCCTTTATTTGTATCTTAAGCATTTTATATGTTTTGGATTCTAGCTTGCACTTTAAAGGATTTTTCATTATCATTATTTTAAAAATGCTAATACAACATAAATAATTAAATGTGGTTCTTCATATTTATTCAAGATGAATCAAATTCACATGTTAAAAGTAAGACTTTAGGCTATGATCAATTATCTTATATGCAGGTATATACAGTTACATAAACGAGCTGTATTTGAAATATCGGCTCAGTATATTTGCATACTCTCATTTTCAAAGGCCAATTGCTTGTTTGTTGTACATATCAAGAATATGTGTAAATTTACAGTCAATTGCAAATGATGATGATTACTGTAGCTTAGCTAATGATCATTGATACACAATCCCAAGTGCTCCGTTTCTTCTGCCAAAATTGGATAATACAAAGAAAAAAGTAATTCCGCTTTCAAGTTGGGATTCCATTTCTTTGATTTATAATTTTGTATTAGGCACTACAAAAAGTTATAATTATTTGGCATTTTATTTCTAGTAGTTACAAGAAATTGCCAAAATAATTTATAAGTTTTTACAATTTTTTTTACTGTAATTCAACCTAGCACAAAATATATGCCTTGAACCTTAGAGGTATGATTGGACAAAATTTAGTGGCCTAAGCGCTTTCAAACACAGTAATGAAAATGAAAATTGGATTATTATAAATAGAAATCTTTCAATTTTGAGTCATACATTCCAATCGATTTTGGGTCTTGTTAGTCTCGTTTTAGTTACAGCCTTGGTGATGTTCCTTCCAATTTTGGGTTCGAACCATTGATATTTACAGGTACCTTTCTCTCTTTTTTTTTTTCTCTGCCATAACCATTGTTATCCATTATATTCATTTATTATGTGTGATTTTTATTTTTCCTTTGCAAGTGTTTCAAGTGGGAGTTAATTTTGAGAAAGATTTGCAAAAGCAGGAAGCAACGTGGGAAAGGAAACATGAACTTTCTGCCGATAAGATTTTTGCCATGTAGTTCGACCTTGGACGTTTCTTCCTTAAGGTTTATTGTAGGCAATATATGATGGAAATTTTGTTCATTCAAAAATCAAATAAAAGGATTTAAAATAAAAAAAACACCTTAGATTATCAAAATGGATGGAGTTTGTTAAATGAGTCGCTAATTTGGGAAATTGAAATCAACATTTTAATAATTTTAAGAGTTTTTAAAATGACATTTTTTTTTTAATTTCAAGATACATATGAATTGCTAATTTCTGAAAACTTATGTTGGAAATTGATGTTATTTGCAGCATATATTAGGACCTTTACTTTTTCCAGTAGAGATACAATTTCAAAAGGCTTACATTGGTAGTAATTAACACCCATCATCATGTTATCTTGGATAATAATCATGGTAAAGGTATCATAAAATGCACAAAATTTTAACTGAATAGTTAATGCTGCTAGGAAAGTAAACAGTTAAAAAGACATGGAAGGAAGTTTGTTTTACCTGCATTCATGCTGAGAAATTCTACCTACCACAAATTTGTGGTCGCAATGCCATTATTTAGGTGGCATCCTTTCCTAGAATGCTTTAACATTTTATTTTTTGTCTTAATAATCATGTTCTCCTTACCTTACTCCAATTTCCAAATAAAGCTAATAATCAATATCACACATTATCCCTTTAAGAAAGGAAATATAGAAGGAGAAGTGAAGCACAAAAGATAGAGAGATTGTGTCTATATGGAATGAGTACCTAGAGCAAATCAGATTCTTTCTTTGGAAGCATAAGAAAGGTTGTGTAAAAGGGTTGAGTTTGCCATAGTGAACCAACACAAATATTCTTTATTCCCTTTTGTTTAGCCATGTTTTACAGGTAATCATAAAAAGCTATGTATGGGTTTGGAACTGTTTCATATATTAGGATAATTTATTTCTATGCGATTTTCTTGCTTCAATGATTTCTAACAAAACAATTATCTTTGTAAAATGTAGGTTATTTAGCAACTTTTCCTTGGCTAGCAAGATTCAAAATAGCAATTAGACCTGCAAAGAGACTTTCTTTTCTTCATGAAAAAGAAAAACCACTTTTATATATATAGAGATGTTAAAAGCTTCAAATATTCTATTGGATACTGTAAGTCCTCATTAGCCTTTATTCACTTAATTTAAACAAAATAGTTAAGTGATCCCAATCTATTAAGTAAATAGAATTAAACTAACATGTACACTACCCATATTTTTTTTTCAGGATTACAATGCTAAGCTCTCAAATTTTGGTTTAGCAATAGATGGACCAGAGAAAGACCAAACTCATATTACAACTCATGTAATGGGTACCCATGGTTATGCTGCTCCTGAGTATACACCACATGTATTTCATTTAAAAACCAAATTCAAACCAACCTCTTTAATTTCATTCACCAAAATATTTACTTAATTCAATCTACCTTTTATTTCATTTTTAGGACATTTGACTACAATGAGTGATGTACATAAGTTTGGAGTTGTGCTGTTAGAGCTACTCCCAAAAAAGAAATCAGTGGACAAAAAATACCTATTAGAGAACAGGATTTGGTAGAATAGGCAAGGCTTCAATTGAAAGATGTACTTGAGAAAATAATTGATTCAAGACTTAAGGATTAGTACTCAATTGAATATTCAATTAAACCTGCCAAACTATATAAGTAACTATCATAGTATGACTATTGCAATTTTGTAGTAGATGGCTATTAATTAGAATATGTTTTTACTAGTTAAGATCATATGTATGGGTATGGATTTGTTTTAAATGTTTAAACTATGTTGGTGGAAGTGCTAGCTCTTAGGAAAAGGTCAATTTGATGATAAAATTGCTTTTTCTTTCGAGTTTAACATGCTTGACAATTAGACACATATGAAAAGCACACACAAATACTTGAATTCAATGTTTTGCTCAATTTTTTATTAACTACTAGTAAATATATTTTTTATTAATTAAAAATATTATGGCGATTTTTAATCCCCAGTAAATATATTTATTTTTTTGGCAGTTTTATCTGTGGTTAAGAAAAAATTACTATAAATATTTGTGACGTCCGTAATTTTAACATTTTTTAAAAATACTGATATTAATTTTTGTGGTGGTTGAAAACCACCACAAACTTTATTTTTAATTATTAGAAACATTGCATTTTTTTTTTAGTGAATTAAGCAATGAAAGTTTGAAAATAGTTCTAGGATTCAGGTATGCAATTAGGGCAGCAAGATTGAATGTCAAGGTCACAAATGTAGCGAGGTTTGTGCAACCGAGCAACCAAACAAGGTCACTTTCAGTGTCCAAGACAAATGAATATTTTTGAGGTGGAGTTCCAAATTCGAGATCTATAGAGTATCTCTGTAACTGTAACTGTTTGAAAAAAAAGGATGTGATTGTAAGGGATGAAGATTTTGGAGTTGAATTACAGTGTTTGAGATAGTTTTGTAATAGCTGATTAAGGCTGATTAAAAATAAGATTATTTTGTAACATTTGATTTTAAAATGTTGCTAAATATATTAATTAATAAAAATTGGTAACATTTTTACCTGTGTTATAAAATAAATGTTAAATAATAATAAGGTAGTAGTGTCTAGATATTATGCACAATATATATAGCATGGTGATTCAATATATGGAGAATGGGTATTATAGATTGTTTCTTCATCTTCCATACATAGACAAGCGAAACTTTTTATAGTAATTAATAATAATTTATTTAACCAAATGGATAGAGGTTGAATATTTTAACCAAAATATTTATTTATAAAGTGAAGGAATTCACTAGTAAGAACAAAATATGCATCTTCGATTTCAACATACCATCTTGATGGTAGAATTCAATTTAGGATAGGACAATTCTAAATTATCACTATTACATATTATATATTTTGCAATATATATAAAATGCAAGATTTTTAAAAAATATTACTAAAATTAATATGTAACATTTTTTTTATATTTTTGTAACATTTTTTAAATATTACTAATAATATTTTATTATGTAAATCAGATACAATACTTTTTAAAATTTTACTAAAATTAATAGGTAACATTTTTTATATTTTTATAATATTTTTTAAATGTTGCAAAAAATATAATATGACGTAATGTATACGGTTTTAGTATTTAAAAGATGCCAATAAAAACGTAATTGGTGATCTTAAGAAGTTATATAAAGAAAATAAATTATTTGTAGGAGTTGTGAAGAGGATTATTGTCTTACCATACCACCCCTCAATGGATAGAAAAGAGAAACCCACTTTAGATTGACTTGTGTTGTCAATACCATAATACTTGTAGAATTGTGAATCAGTCTAAGAAAAACGATATTTCAACTTGAAAAGGAGAATGAAAAATTAAAGATACAAGTTGACTTAAATAAGGAAGGGAGGTCGTATTATGTATTAGAAATTATGCTAGAAAATTAGGTTTTGTTAGAAGTTATAAATTGGGAATTAGACTACAAGCTTTCCAGTAAGGAGACCTTGTTTCGAAATAACCAAAGAATATTAGAAAGGAGTCTAAAGAAGGAAACTTATATTCTAATTAGGGGGGAAATTTTCTGTTAATTGAAGTAGTTGGCAAAAGAGCTTATTGACTTGAAAAGCTGATAGAGGAACCCATAGTTTAAACTAGAAACACCTTCCATGTAATTCTAAAGTAGTTAGTTTATATTTCAATTTTGTGATTTTTGAAGATTTTAAAATTTTGATCACTCAAAAGGTTACTCAAATGTTCGAGTAGGCACTCCTTGGATCCTTTACTCCACGCAAATACTAAGTTTTAAGTGCCCACGTAGCCACTCACAAGCTTTCAAGTGAACAATTTCGGTCACTATTTCTATGAACAATATTAAGTCTTACGCAATTATATAGTTACTTAAATTTTAAAATCGTAAGTCTTATCTTCGTTAAATTTGGTTGTTAATATTATTGTTTCTAGTGTATAAATCACCTTTTATGTTATCTTATTAGTGAATTTTTGAGTTTCAATTATATAATCCTAACACTAATTTTAAATATTGCCTTTTAGAAAATTTTGATAGCATTTGATACATTTTGATATTTTTCTTTGTAGGTTTTTGGTTATAACTTAGCAATAGATGTCTATTAAATGTTATTTACATGATAGAAAATTTTTAAAAGTATATATAATTTTTGTAAAATTGGAATTAGACTAATTCAGATATTTTAGTGGTCAAATGCAGTCCCAAGGTCAGACAAGGAATATGTGTACTCTTTTAGAATATTATTTAATTGGTCAACATTGGTGCTAACGGTACATTGGGGATTACAAAAGAAGTTGTAGTTATATAAGGAGGAACTCAATGTGAATTGAACTCTAAATCAATAATTTCTATAACGTTTTTTGTTGCTAAGTTTATGAAACCTAGCACACTTGAACTTCATAGCACTAGTAGAAAATAAGCTTTTTACATCGGTTGTTAAGCACATTTTACATCGGTTATTCAGGCGGTGTTGAAGCGGGCGATATAGAAAATAAGACTTTTTACATCGGTTCTGCAACCGACGTAAAAAGTATGATTTTCTACATCGGTTGGGCAAAGAACCGATGTAGAAAGTACACTTTTTACATCGGTTGCGGGCAGAACCGATGTAAAAAGTATACTTTCTACATCGGTTATAGCTTTGCCTAAACCAATTAAAAAATGGGCAACTTTGGTTTTATGGAGAATTTACTTAAGGATATAATAAATATATAGCCTTAATATATTTTACAATTTTGAAACTCAAGTCATGATAACAATGATGTTTCTAAAAGAATAATTTTTCTTTCATTTCTAGTGTATAAAGGTAAATGAATTTGTGAATAAATTTAGAAAATAGAATATAAACTCTAATGGAAAATGAAGTTTTTTTTTTTATGCATAAGAATATTTATTTTTTAAATAATTTTTATCCACTTATGAAGTGTTATATCTATTCAATTGATATTTTTTAAATGAAAAGTTATGTTTTTAATGTATCTATTTAAAAAACAGTTATCCATTTTATTTGGTATCTTATATAAAAAGTTACCTTATTCTATTTTTTATTATAATAAATAGTAATATCTTTTTAATTAATGTTTATTAATGTACGAATAATCACATCATTTAATCTTGATATATTTTCATTTAAAAATATATCTTTAATTCACATATTTACGATTATCTAACATAAAGCATTATAACCTTGGATTGAACTAATGTAACTTTCTAATTTGAATGTAACGAAGTAACTTTTCAAATTGAATGATTCAATGCATTTTTATTCATTTTATATGAACCAAAATAATCTTCAATGAAATAATATAACTCTTCATAATATGATTATTCATGTTTTGAAATTTTTTACATTCCTCCATTATTTTTAAAACCTCACATATTCTAATTATTCTAACTAAGTTTTTAGCTCAAATAATTTTACCAATAACATTTTATACGAAATTATAGATATCGAGTTCTAGATAATAAATCTATTAAAAATTTAATTTTTTTATGGGAGAAAATTGAGAGATGTTATTAAAAAATCAAAAAATTCTTTAGGGTCACTAGTGGAAAATGAGCTTTTTACATCGGTTGTTAAGCACTTTTTACATCGGTTGTTAAGCAGTTTTTACATTGGTTATTTAGGCGGTGTTGAAGCGGACGATATAGAAAATAAGATTTTTTACATCGGTTTTGGAACCGATGTAAAAAGTATGACTTTCTACATCGGTTGGGCCTACAACCGATGTAAAAAGTACACTTTCTACATCTGTTGTGGGCAGAACCGATGTAAAAAGTATACTTTCAACATCGGTTGTAGCTTTAACCGATGTAAGAAACTCATACTTTTTACATCGGTTGTAGGCCCAACCGATGTAGAAAGTCCTTTTTTTTAATGTTCATTTTGTTTAGACATACTACCGTATTATTTATTCACATACCTGCATATACACACAATCACCAGGCAGACAATAGAGAATCACCAGACAGACAATACAGAATTCACATAATCTATATATTTAAACTAAATACATCATTATTTATTATCAAACTTTAATTTACAAATGAAATAACTTAAAATTACATCAAACACGTATTGAAAGTTGAAAAAAATGTAGTAATCAGTCATGTACCTGTTAAAAGCAAAGAGAAAAGATGTTAAAAACTCTACTAAACATAAAAAACGTAATAAATATTTTAAAATAAGTTAAAAATAAACATACAATGATGAAATAATTAAATAAATAACTAACTTGTATCATGTAGTAACATTTTCCCATATTCCTTCATGATGATCATCTCGAATAGCATGTACATCATCTATTTCATTTTTTTCATTGATACTAGATATCCTTGATGATAATGGAGTTTGAGAAATATCAATATTTGAAAGATCATTGGTGTCATCACTAGCGATTGTTGTCTTTCCTTGAAGAACAACTGACCACCTTTTGGAGAAAGGATCTTGAACATAAAACACTTGTTTTGCTTGGTGGGCCATGATAAAAGAGCCATCCTTGTAAGCTACTTTTTGAAGGTCAACCAATGTAAATCCCAATTCATCGACTTGCACACCACTGTTACTATCAACCCATCTGCATTTGAAAACAAGCACTCTAAATTTGGTGTAATCAATCTCCCAAATCTCTTCAATCACTCCAAAGTAAGATATGGAAGCCTTTACAGGATTTTTATCTTTAGATCTTGCAAAATGCATCGACTCTGCCACCACCATAACCCCACTATTTTGCATGGTACTTTAATCATCTTGAGACTTTGTATAAAATGAAAAATGATTAATATCGTACCCAGTCCAACATATGACATCAATGTTTGGGCCATTTGCTAGCCACTTCAATGTATCAGAGGCACCATCATCCTTCTTAATTGTTTCATCAAACCAGTTTAAGAACGTTTTGTTATGCTCATTCAACAACCATTTCTCGTTCATTCGAACATTCTCCTCCCTTATCATAGTTTTGTGAGTAGATAAGTAAGGTTGAACCTCATCGGTATTATTCAAAATATACAAATGTGCTTGAAGGACTTCTGCATGACCCATGCTTTTCATAGTTATGCCTCGTGTACCTTTACCTCCGTGTCTTCCCTCATGACGAGACTTAGGAACTCCTATGGGTTCCACCTCTGACAAATACTCTGTACAAAACTCAATGGCCTCTTCTGCAATGTATCTTCCAATCATAGATGCCTCGGGACGGTGTGGATTCTTCACATACCCTTTTAATATTTTCATGTATCGTTCTATTGGATACATCCACCTCAGATAAACTGGACCACATAATCTGATCTCTCTCACTATATGAACAACCAAGTAAACCATAATGTCAAAAAATGATGGAGGAAAATACATCTCCAATTAGGCATAAGATAGTGAAAGCTTCATTTTCCAACTCATCCAATTTTAGAGGGTCAATGGCTTTGCTACATATTTTATTGAAAAATAAGCATAACCTACTTATTGTATGTCTAACTTTTTTAGGTAAAATGTCACGAATAACCACTGGAAGTAGTTGTTGCATCAACACATGAGAATCATGAGACTTTAACCCAACTAACTTTAAATCTTTCATCGAGACAAGTCTTTTAAAATTTGAAGAATACCCTTGTGGCACTTTAACCCCACGTAGGCACTCACAAAAAGAAATTTTCTCTTTTTTTGACAATGTATGACATGCTAGGGGCAAATATGTTCGCTTTCCTACAGACTGTAGAGCTAACTGATGTTGTATACCCATGTGAACCAAATCCAGTCGAGAATTGACTCCATCTTTAGTCTTGCCCTGTATATTGAGAAGTGTTCCAATGATGCTATCACACACATTTTTTTCCACATGCATCACATCAATACAATGTCTAACATCAAGTTTGCACCAATATGGAAGATCAAAAAATATTGATCTTTTCTTCCATATCCTTGTCTCCGTGACCTTTTTTTGAGTCTTTCCAAAAACAGTTTTGATGTTTTTAACCCGATCGTAGACTTGTTGTCCAGTTAAGGCTTTTGGAGCAACATCATTTTCTGGCAACCCATTAAAAGCTTTCCTTAATCTACGATAAGGGTGATTAGTCCTGAGAAATTTTCGATGACCAAGATACACTGTCTTCCTTCCATGATGCAGTTGATGGTAACTTGTGCCTTCTTCACATATGGGACATGCTTTGTGCCCCTTAGCGCTGTATCCACATCAATTTCCATATGCTGGAAAGTCATTAATAGTGCAAAAAAGCATTGCCCGCATCGTGAAATTTTCATTACCATATGCATCAAACACCTCCACACCTTCTTCCCATAGATTTTGCAAGTCTTCAATTAAAGGAGCAAGATAAACGTCTATGTCATTTCCAGGTTGTTGTGGACCTGAAATCATCATGGACAACATGATGTATTTACGTTTCATGCATAACTCCGGAGAAAGGTTGTAAATTGTCAAAAGTACAGGCCATGAACTATGTTTACTACTTAAATTACCGTAGGGATTCATTCCATCTGTTGCAAGTCCAAGCCTTAGGTTTCTTGGCTCATTCCCGAAATCGGGATATAGTTGATCAACCATCTTCCATTGCAAACCATTAGCTGGATGACGAAGTTTTCCATCAATCAGTCTTTCATCTACATGCCATCTAAGGTTCTTTGCTTCATCTTTATTACAAAACAATCGTTTGAACCTTGGAATTATTGGAAGATACCATAACACTTTGGCTGGAGGCCGCTTTGTGCTGTCATTGCAAATAGAATCACCATCCTTCAGTTTATAACGTGAAAGTTGACACACAGGGCATTCATGTAATCCTTCAAACTCATTTCTGTATAGTATGCAATCATTGGGGCAGGCATGTATTTTCTTATACTGCATACCCATCGGACACAACACCTTCTTCGCCTCATAATTACGCTTTGGTAATGTGTTACCTTCCGGAAGCATCTCTACCAACAGTTCAAGTAATTCGGTGAAACTTTTATCACTCCACCCATTCCTTGCCTTCAGAGTGAATAATCTTAACATTGCTGACAATCGTGTAAAGGTAGTACATCTCGGATACAAAGGTTTCTCTGAATCAGTAGACAAGTTACCATACATATTTGCCCACTCAAATGACACATGCCCTACATCACGAATCATATCCTCTACCCAATCTTCCATAGTTATATCAACCTCCATCGTCTGTGACACACTTGGCATGCGTAATAACTCACCATCCCATGTCCATTTTGTATAACTTTTGCAAAATCCATCACAAAGAATATGCTCTCTAATTTGACCAACACCCAAACGTCTCTCATTTAGACAATTAACACACGGACAGTAAAATTGTCCATTACTCTCAGGTAGATTTGTCTGCGCAAAATTCAAAATGTCTTCAATCCCATTCTCGTACTCATCGCTCGTTCGTTTAGCATTTATCCAACTACGATCCATACTATACAAGAATCATCAACACATGATTTATGATTAACCTTGTCACTCATTGTTGTTAATTTATTATCCTCACTATTGGTAAGACCCTATCCCATTCGAGAAAAAAGTTTTTTATTCATCGATTAACAAACTTCAAAAATCTTGAATATCATACTTGGTGAAATTTCGGCAGCATTTCGCATCAGTCTCCAAGTACATAACTTCATTATGGTTTTATTTAGCATAATGAAGCATGTACCCAGAGACAATGCAAAATGAACTAAACCAAAATTTAATCAAGTACAATTTACAAGATTTATGAAGAAATTGTTAACCACTGAATAAAAAACTTTAGTCCCAAACTGTCCAACTTGGACAATTCAAGATTTAATATAATGAATGATTTACTTATTTAGTAATATACTCATTATATTCAACCTTGAACGGGAAACTAAGGGTATGCTCATATTTGAACTCAAGAAAACAAACCAACATATTTAAACTCAAAATCAATACTATAACATACATAAACCCTAAGCAAACTTTCACATCTGCAATCACAAAGTAGTGGTGCATAGAACATACCTCACAGTCAACACAAAATGGTTTAGCGGTGGCCAAACGGTGTCCAAATGGAGGCACAACGGTGGTTGAACAACGACATAGCACGATATAGCCAAATAAGAAGCTTATAAATTACAGAATACAACAAAATAAATGTAAATTTCAACCCTAATAATAAAATGAGATGCATAAATAACAAGAAAGACGAGTTCGAACCTTACGGTGCGCGACGACGACTTCGAACGAACGAAATCATTCCAACGGCGACGACGACCACGAACGTAAGCACGGAGTGAAACCAAGAACAATAAGGATGTCGACAATGGCTAAGACTTAAACGAAAATAGAGAGAACAAGCCGAAACTAGAAACTGGGGTTTTGGAAAATGAGGTTAAACACGAACAGCGTCGAAAAATAAGTGACAGGGGAAGACATTCTACATCGGTTGTTTCTCAGAACCGATGTAGAAAGTACTTTCTACATCGGTTGAGAAAATAACCGATGTAGAAAGTTTTAAAAAAATCCACTTTCTACATCGGTTCCAGAACAACCGATGTAGAAAGTACTTTCAACATCGCTTGTTTCGTAACCGATGTAGAAAGTTTGAAAAAAAACTCACTTTCTACATCGGTTGGGAAAATAACCGATGTAGAAAGTACTTTCTACATCGGTTACATAACAACCGATGTAAAAAGTATTTCTACATTGGTTCTTTTCCCAACCGATGTAGAAAGTTTACATTTATTTACAAAAATGCCACCGCGTTTTTATTTACATCGGTTTTAAAAAACCGATGTAAAATCTTGTTATAGTATCGTATTTTTGCACTAATGTAGACAATTTGTTTTCCAAAAGTGCGATTCTAAAAGTTTTCTTCCAAGGTTTCCTTTCCTCCCAAATTTCCTTCTTCTACACCTTAATAATAAGTAATACATATATGATTGTGTTTTTTGAATACCTTTGGTAGCTCGACCTTTTCCTCATTGGATAATAAAGTACACTTGTTATATTCAACTATATGATCAACAATTTTAACCTTCTATTTCAAAGAATTTTCCTTATTATTATTATTATTATTATTATTATTATTATTATTATTATTATTATTATTATTATTATTATCAATTATAAAGTCCGTGTAGGATGACAATATCCCTTGCAAAGCCACAATCGTAGCCCTAGAAGAACAAAAAACTTTTCTTCGTTCTTTCTTGATGACAAGATCCACTTCGCAAACATCCTTTAAGATTGGAGTTTCCTTCACTATAGTATCTCATATGAGAGATTCTTCCCTCACCAACCTTTGCTTTCCTAGTACTTTCTGGTGGAAATAATTATTTAAAGAGTAGAAAAAAATGAAGGGAGAAGGAAAATGTTCACAATGTCTTAAAAGAAAGGATAAAAACTTTGCCTAAACCAATTAAAAAATGGGCAACTTTGGTTTTATGGAGAATTTACTTAAGGATATAATAAATATATAGCCTTAATATATTTTACAATTTTGAAACTCAAGTCATGATAACAATGATGTTTCTAAAAGGATAATTTTTCTTTCATTTCTAGTGTATAAAGGTAAATGAATTTGTGAATAAATTTAGAAAATAGAATATAAACTCTAATGGAAAATGAAGTTTTTTTTTTATGCATAAGAATATTTATTTTTTAAATAATTTTTATCCACTTATGAAGTGTTATATCTATTCAATTGATATTTTTTAAATGAAAAGTTATGTTTTTAATGTATCTATTTAAAAAACAGTTATCCATTTTATTTGGTATCTTATATAAAAAGTTACCTTATTCTATTTTTTATTATAATAAATAGTAATATCTTTTTAATTAATGTTTATTAATGTACGAATAATCACATCATTTAATCTTGATATATTTTCATTTAAAAATATATCTTTAATTCACATATTTACGATTATCTAACATAAAGCATTATAACCCTTGGATTGAACTAATGTAACTTTCTAATTTGAATGTAACGAAGTAACTTTTCAAATTGAATGATTCAATGCATTTTTATTCATTTTATATGAACCAAAATAATCTTCAATGAAATAATATAACTCTTCATAATATGACTATTCATGTTTTGAAATTTTTTACATTCCTCCATTATTTTTAAAACCTCACATATTCTAATTATTCTAACTAAGTTTTTAGCTCAACTAATTTTACCAATAACATTTTATACGAAATTATAGATATCGAGTTCTAGATAATAAATCTATTAAAAATTTAATTTTTTTATGGGAGAAAATTGAGAGATGTTATTAAAAAATCAAAAAATTCTTTAGGGTCATTAGTGGAAAATGAGCTTTTTACATCGGTTGTTAAGCACTTTTTACATCGGTTGTTAAGCAGTTTTTACATTGGTTATTTAGGCGGTGTTGAAGCGGACGATATAGAAAATAAGATTTTTTACATCGGTTTTGGAACCGATGTAAAAAGTATGACTTTCTACATCGGTTGGACCTACAACCGATGTAAAAAGTACACTTTCTACATCTGTTGTGGGCAGAACCGATGTAAAAAGTATACTTTCAACATCGGTTGTAGCTTTAACCGATGTAAGAAACTCATACTTTTTACATCGGTTGTAGGCCCAACCGATGTAGAAAGTCCTTTTTTTTAATGTTCATTTTGTTTAGACATACTACCGTATTATTTATTCACATACCTGCATATACACACAATCACCAGGCAGACAATAGAGAATCACCAGACAGACAATACAGAATTCACATAATCTATATATTTAAACTAAATACATCATTATTTATTATCAAACTTTAATTTACAAATGAAATAACTTAAAATTACATCAAACACGTATTGAAAGTTGAAAAAAATGTAGTAATCAGTCATGTACCTGTTAAAAGCAAAGAGAAAAGATGTTAAAAACTCTACTAAACATAAAAAACGTAATAAATATTTTAAAATAAGTTAAAAATAAACATACAATGATGAAATAATTAAATAAATAACTAACTTGTATCATGTAGTAACATTTTCCCATATTCCTTCATGATGATCATCTCGAATAGCATGTACATCATCTATTTCATTTTTTTCATTGATACTAGATATCCTTGATGATAATGGAGTTTGAGAAATATCAATATTTGAAAGATCATTGGTGTCATCACTAGCGATTGTTGTCTTTCCTTGAAGAACAACTGACCACCTTTTGGAGAAAGGATCTTGAACATAAAACACTTGTTTTGCTTGGTGGGCCATGATAAAAGAGCCATCCTTGTAAGCTACTTTTTGAAGGTCAACCAATGTAAATCCCAATTCATCGACTTGCACACCACTGTTACTATCAACCCATCTGCATTTGAAAACAAGCACTCTAAATTTGGTGTAATCAATCTCCCAAATCTCTTCAATCACTCCAAAGTAAGATATGGAAGCCTTTACAGGATTTTTATCTTTAGATCTTGCAAAATGCATCGACTCTGCCACCACCATAACCCCACTATTTTGCATGGTACTTTAATCATCTTGAGACTTTGTATAAAATGAAAAATGATTAATATCGTACCCAGTCCAACATATGACATCAATGTTTGGGCCATTTGCTAGCCACTTCAATGTATCAGAGGCACCATCATCCTTCTTAATTGTTTCATCAAACCAGTTTAAGAACGTTTTGTTATGCTCATTCAACAACCATTTCTCGTTCATTCGAACATTCTCCTCCCTTATCATAGTTTTGTGAGTAGATAAGTAAGGTTGAACCTCATCGGTATTATTCAAAATATACAAATGTGCTTGAAGGACTTCTGCATGACCCATGCTTTTCATAGTTATGCCTCGTGTACCTTTACCTCCGTGTCTTCCCTCATGACGAGACTTAGGAACTCCTATGGGTTCCACCTCTGACAAATACTCTGTACAAAACTCAATGGCCTCTTCTGCAATGTATCTTCCAATCATAGATGCCTCGGGACGGTGTGGATTCTTCACATACCCTTTTAATATTTTCATGTATCGTTCTATTGGATACATCCACCTCAGATAAACTGGACCACATAATCTGATCTCTCTCACTATATGAACAACCAAGTAAACCATAATGTCAAAAAATGATGGAGGAAAATACATCTCCAATTGGGCATAAGATAGTGAAAGCTTCATTTTCCAACTCATCCAATTTTAGAGGGTCAATGGCTTTGCTACATATTTTATTGAAAAATAAGCATAACCTACTTATTGTATGTCTAACTTTTTTAGGTAAAATGTCACGAATAACCACTGGAAGTAGTTGTTGCATCAACACATGAGAATCATGAGACTTTAACCCAACTAACTTTAAATCTTTCATCGAGACAAGTCTTTTAAAATTTGAAGAATACCCTTGTGGCACTTTAACCCCACGTAGGCACTCACAAAAAGAAATTTTCTCTTTTTTTGACAATGTATGACATGCTAGGGGCAAATATGTTCGCTTTCCTACAGACTGTAGAGCTAACTGATGTTGTATACCCATGTGAACCAAATCCAGTCGAGAATTGACTCCATCTTTAGTCTTGCCCTGTATATTGAGAAGTGTTCCAATGATGCTATCACACACATTTTTTTCCACATGCATCACATCAATACAATGTCTAACATCAAGTTTGCACCAATATGGAAGATCAAAAAATATTGATCTTTTCTTCCATATCCTTGTCTCCGTGACCTTTTTTTGAGTCTTTCCAAAAACAGTTTTGATGTTTTTAACCCGATCGTAGACTTGTTGTCCAGTTAAGGCTTTTGGAGCAACATCATTTTCTGGCAACCCATTAAAAGCTTTCCTTAATCTACGATAAGGGTGATTAGTCCTGAGAAATTTTCGATGACCAAGATACACTGTCTTCCTTCCATGATGCAGTTGATGGTAACTTGTGCCTTCTTCACATATGGGACATGTTTTGTGCCCCTTAGCGTTGTATCCACATCAATTTCCATATGCTGGAAAGTCATTAATAGTGCAAAAAAGCATTGCCCGCATCGTGAAATTTTCATTACCATATGCATCAAACACCTCCACACCTTCTTCCCATAGATTTTGCAAGTCTTCAATTAAAGGAGCAAGATAAACGTCTATGTCATTTCCAGGTTGTTGTGGACCTGAAATCATCATGGACAACATGATGTATTTACGTTTCATGCATAACTCCGGAGAAAGGTTGTAAATTGTCAAAATTACAGGCCATGAACTATGTTTACTACATAAATTACCGTAGGGATTCATTCCATCTGTTGCAAGTCCAAGCCTTAGGTTTCTTGGCTCATTCCCGAAATCGGGATATAGTTGATCAACCATCTTCCATTGCAAACCATTAGCTGGATGACGAAGTTTTCCATCAATCAGTCTTTCATCTACATGCCATCTAAGGTTCTTTGCTTCATCTTTATTACAAAACAATCGTTTGAACCTTGGAATTATTGGAAGATACCATAACACTTTGGCTGGAGGCCGCTTTGTGCTGTCATTGCAAATAGAATCACCATCCTTCAGTTTATAACGTGAAAGTTGACACACAGGGCATTCATGTAATCCTTCAAACTCATTTCTGTATAGTATGCAATCATTGGGGCAGGCATGTATTTTCTTATACTGCATACCCATCGGACACAACACCTTCTTCGCCTCATAATTACGCTTTGGTAATGTGTTACCTTCCGGAAGCATCTCTACCAACAGTTCAAGTAATTCGGTGAAACTTTTATCACTCCACCCATTCCTTGCCTTCAGAGTGAATAATCTTAACATTGCTGACAATCGTGTAAAGGTAGTACATCCCGGATACAAAGGTTTCTCTGAATCAGTAGACAAGTTACCATACATATTTGCCCACTCAAATGACACATGCCCTACATCACGAATCATATCCTCTACCCAATCTTCCATAGTTATATCAACCTCCATCGTCTGTGACACACTTGGCATGCGTAATAACTCACCATCCCATGTCCATTTTGTATAACTTTTGCAAAATCCATCACAAAGAATATGCTCTCTAATTTGACCAACACCCAAACGTCTCTTATTTAGACAATTAACACACAAGTAGTAAAATTGTCCATTACTCTGAGGTAGATTTGTCTGCGCAAAATTCAAAAACTCTTCGACCCCATTCTCGTACTCATCGCTCGTTCGTTTATCATTTATCCAACTACGATCCATACTATACAAGAATCACCAACACATGATTTAGGATTAACCTTCTCACTCATAATTGTTAATTTATTATCCTCACTATTGGTAAGACACTATCCCATTCGAGAAAAAAGTTTTTTATTCATCGATTAACATACTTCTAAAATCTTGAATATCATACTTGGTAAAATTTCGACAGCATTTCGCATTAGTCTCCAAGTACATACCTTCATTATGGTTTCATCTACAATAATCAAGCATGTACCCAGAGACAATGCAAAATGAACTAAACCAAAATTTCATCAAGTACAATTTACAAGATTTATGAAGAAATTGTTAACCACTGAATAAAAAACTTTAGTCCCAAACTGTCCAACTTGGACAATTCAAGATTTAATATAATGAATGATTTCTTATTTAGTAATATACTCATTATATTCAACCTTGAACGGGAAACTAAGGGTATGCTCATATTTGAACTCAAGAAAACAAACCAACATATTTAAACTCTAAATCAATACTATAACATACATAAACCCTAAGAAAACTTTCACATCTACAATCACAAAGTAGAGGTGCATAGAAGATACCTCACAGTCAACACAAAATGGTTGAGCGGTGGCCAAGCAGTGTCCAAATGGAGGCACAACGGTAGTTGAATGACAACACAACACAGTAGCCAAATAAGAAGCTTAAAAATTATAGAATACAACCAAAATAAATGTAAATTTCAACCATAATAATAGAATGAGATGCATAAATAACAACAAAGATGACTTCGGACCTTAGGGTGCGCGACGACGACTTCAAACGGACGAAATAGTTGCAACGGTGACGACGACCACGAACGTAAGCACGGAGTGAAACGACGAATAACAAGGATGTCGACAATGGCTAACACTTAAACGAAAATAGAGAGAACAGGCCGAAACAAGAAACTGGGGTGTTGGAAAATGAGGTTAAACACGAACAGTGTCGAAAAATAAGTGACAGGGGAAGACATTCTACATTGGTTGTTTCTCAGAACCGATGTAGAAATACTTTCTACATCAGTTATTTTCTCAACCGATGTAGAAAGTTTTAAAAAAATCCACTTTCTACATCGGTTACAGAACAACCGATGTAGAAAGTACTTTTTACATCGCTTGTTACGTAACCGATGTAGAAGGTTTGAAAAAAAAAATCACCTTCTACATCGGTTGGGAAAAGAACCGATGTAAAATCCTATTATAAAAACGTACTTTTGCACTAGTGGGTAATTTTTATCATAAAAATTTTCTTAATTCTTTATTTTGTTTCAACCTTACTACTTAAAAGAAAACATATTCTTGCATTTCATTCCTATTACTATCTAGGCTAAGAGAATTTAAAACAAATTTTACCTGTTTCATAGTTTCAGTCTCAACAGTAAGAAAGACAATAGTTTTATTTAGATAATCAATATGTACATGATTCCTAAAGAGCCAATCCATTCCTAGAATTATATCCAATCCAACCAACGACAAACGAATAAAATCAGATGCACATACTCTATCAAGGAAGGAAAATGTACAGTTTGGACAACTCAAACAAGTCTGTACCAGTTTACCGGTAGGAGTAGAAATTAGGAGTTCATAAGGAAGTTCAGACATAGAAAATCCCAGTCTTTTCATGCAATAATGAGAAATAAAAGATTGCATGGCATGAGAATCATATAATACATTTAAAGTTTGACCATATAAAATACACCTACCTCTCACGGGTTGGTGGCATGAGTCGCTTCCTCAACATTCAAAGTGAAGACCATTCCTTGAGTAAGATTAGCAAGGTAACTTGTCCCTTGAGCTTTTAGAGTAATGATTCTCCAATGATGTTGGGTTTGTAACATCGTCGGGCAGTTCCTCACGAAGTATCTAGCCTTTCCATAACCGTAACAAATATCCCTTCCCCACTGTTGTAACCACAATTACAACAAGACGACGAACTCTAAAAATTTTAAAAATGAATTTTTAATGGATTGTGGAGCCGCCACCAAATTTTATTTTAAGGGAAAACATTTGGAAAAACCCTAACTTGAGGAAGAAATCTAGTTTCGGGAGTCGGTTACCAGTAAGGAAGGTATTAGGCACCCTACTTGCCCGTTCCAAAGAACGGTACCCTTAAACAGAGTGTGTGATATTTTGAAAACTGTTTGATCCCTTAAAATAGAATATAAAATAAATAGGTTTATAGAAAATAGCGTGACAGGACTTGATCCTACTCCTACGTATTCCCCGGTGCAATAGGAAACTCAAGACTACATAGTTCTGGTTAAGAGACTTAATCTCTTGGAGAAGAAAAAAGTAATCTTAGGTAAAAAATTTTAAAACCAACGCTTCTTAGGAAAGCGATTAATTTGGAAATGAACGTGCTTGCAAAATTCAAACCGTCGTAAGCCATATTTGAATTTGCACGAATTAGAACATGAAGCAGTAGAGAACGCACCTTGCTCGCATTAGAATCCGTTGCACAATTGAGAAAAACTTAAAACAGACATTTTTTGAAAAAAGAATGAATTTTGAAAACCAAACGTGCTTGCATAATCCAAACTGTCGTAAGGAGTGTTTGAATCAGCACGGATTAGAACATGAAGCAGTAGAGAACGCTACTTGCTCGCATTAGAACCTGTTGCACAGTTGAGGAAAATTTAAATCAGGAGTTTTTTTTTTTTAAAAAAGAAGGAATTTTGAAAACAGACGTGCTTGCATAATCCAAACCGTCGTAAGCCATGTTTGAATTAGCACGGATTAGAACACGAAGCAGTAGAGAACGCTACTTGCTCGCATTAGAACCCGTTGCACAGTTGAGGAAAATTTAAATCAGGAGTTTTTGAAAAAAAAAAGAATTTTGAAAAACAGACGTGCTTGCATAATCCAAACCGTCGTAAGCCGTGTTTGAATTAGCATGGATTAGAACACGAAGTAGTAGAGAATGCTACTTGCTCACATTAGAACCCGTTGCACAGTTGAGGAAAATTTAAATCAGGAGTTTTTGAAAAAAGGAAGGAATTTTGAAAAACAGACGTGCTTGCATAATCCAAACCGTCGTAAGCCGTGTTTGAATTAGCACGAATTAGAATACAAAGCAGTAGAGAACGCTACTTGCTCGCATTAGAACCCGTTGCACAATTGAGAAAAAAAAACTTAAAACAGACATTTTTGAAAAAAGAATGAATTTTGAAAAATAGACGTGCTTGCATAATCCAAACCATCGTAAGCCGTGTTTGAATTAGCACGAATTAGAACACGAAGCAGTAGAGAACGCTACTTGCTCGTATTAAAATTTGTTTCACAATTTAGGAGAAACTAAAAAACATTTTGAACGTTTTAAAACAACCATTTGAAAACAAATGTTGGAATAAATTGCTAAAAAGGGGTTTGAGACAAATGCTTAGTAAAACAAGAACCCGGATCAGAAAATCAGCATCGAAATGTGAAAAACTAGGTACAACGATAATACATTCTCCATCATTTTTGTTTTGTGTAGGGCCTATGACTCTTCTTAGCCTTCCAAGTTTATCCAAGATGCCATTGTACCTGCAACATGATGTTTAAACCTGCTGCTATTCTTTTCGCAGGCCAAGCAGCAGTCAATTTATTCAAGATTGAGTCTATATTTGAGCTAAATCAGGGGCTGGCCTTTTACAGGGATAGGGGCCCTTACTAGTTTGTTGCCATAAATTTCCAAAGTTCCAGTTTAGACATAAACCAAGTTTAGGACTAACAATGCACAACTTCAAATTCTGGAGTATATAACTTATATGTTTGTTGGTTAGTTTTAATTAGATCATTGGCTGACTAGCTCCTAGTTGGTATGAGACTAAGGGTTTTGTTAATTAATTTCAGACCTTTTGTTAAATTTTTCAGCAGAGTTCCACTATTATTCTTTCCTCTAGCACATCATGCTTAAGAATTAAATTTGCTGCTGAGAATGTCTCAAGATCAGTATAACCATTCAATAACTTCTACTTTAGAGACATACCAACCATTTCCAGCCTCATACACTTGCCCTAAGGCCAGCCTACCAGATATGGTTCAGGCTCCTGGTCAACTTGCTGTTAAATCTAATAGTGCAAGTCATTGGAGGGTAGACTATCCAGACCTAGGGTTACTGCTAATACTGTAAACAGGACTGGATGTATTCTAGCATGCACTGGACTGATCTAGCTATTAATTTCATAAGGACCTAAGACCATTTCTATCCCTGGGATTTTGTTGCTGTGATGACAGATTTATAATGCATAATTTAGGCATAGCAATATTTCTAGGAAATTTATTCAAGGAGGTAGTGAATTTTATTTGGCAACAGTTTGGTTGATGCTTAATGCATGAGGTGATACTGATTTATACCTTTAACTTTTTATCAATCCACTGCATAAATCTTAGCTTTTTAGGGGATGAACCTGGCTCTATATCTATCAGTTGTAGTCTACCATCGGTCACCAACACCAGTTATTTTATGGTTAATTAATAACTTTCACAGAATCTATTCTAAGAGTACATCAAAACCTGAGCTAATCCCTAGATTCAGACTATTTATTATGTTTCCTGAATGCCATTTTGGGATGGGTGTTTGATTTGACTAGAACTTGCTATCCTTGCTCTAAATTAAGATAGTCCACAGAATCTAGGAGAGCTAATCAAATTCAGAAATAATGGGCCTGAGTCCTGTGGCTTGCTACTAAAATCCAATATTAGGCCATCTAATAATCTAGAATAAGGTGCTGAAACTGGTGGCCTAGTAGATCCCTAAACATAGGTCAGAATAGCACAAAAATACATACAGTCCTACCATATGGCCTACACTAGTAACAGGTGCTCCCCTAATCTCCTTTCTTTATTAGCTAAAGTTTCATGTCTTGGTTCACTTGAGAATTTATGGACTGAATGTTAATCTTTGCAGGGTTTTACAGGTTAAGAGGAAGGGGACATGTGGGTAATATTTCCCTGGCTAGAGGGACCAATATGGATAGGTTGCCAGACCTGATACAATGACTAATAACACAGAAACAACCCTGGAACCAGAACACATTTGCAGCCATTTATCAAAATAGTGCAAAGCCAATTGGCAAAAGGATACCAGTCTTCCAGAAATTCACCTAATCAGAAACAGGTCTAAGGGTCTCCCACCTGATCATGAGCCTCTGGCCTTTATTCCCTACATCTGGTAGGAACAGTATATGAACTTGTGACCATAGGTGCCACAAGCCTGAGACCATAAGTCTAGCATTAACTTGCATTTCCAGTGCAGATTAAGGATCTTGGCTGACCTATTTCCTAGTTGGCCAAGGAGTAGCCTACTATATCACATAAACGAAACTGGATTCTCTCACACACTATCATACCTCATGGTCAGTTATATGATCTAGACCAGATTCCTTGCTTCAACTGAAGTTATGGCTCTCTATGACCTGAACCAATCTGCATGGTTACAAGGGCTACATATATAGCACCAGTTTTTTAATTGAGGCCTGAATGGGAGCTTTGCCTTACAACTTTATTCTTGACATTCCAAGATTTACCCAAGTTAAAATCTTGATTCAAAAGCTAGAGCCAACACAGTTGTGCATACACAACTCTAGTGAAATCCTATTGTAGCTTATGTTAGCACTTTACAGGTTCTTGCCAGGGGTAGCTAAATCAATTATAATTTCACTGACCTTTGACATTTAATCATTAGCACCTGGTTCACTTAGATTCTAGACTTGGCTACTCGCACATCCCCTATCAATTATCAACCAATATAGTGGCAGATTGCCAGTTTCTACAAAGACCTCACACTAGCTAAATAGCAACCCAATTCAGTTACTAACCTAACCTTGCTCCTCCTGAATATATTTACATAAGAGGGGGGCAGAGATTTATTAATGGGAATGACAATCCGTACCTAAGACAAATCTTAATCAGAGAAACAGTATTTACCTACAAACCAGAGAACATCCTGCATGATCCCTGCAATCAGTGGCAAACAGGTCCATCTTCTTGTTGTTAACCTAAGTTTGGCCTAATGCTCAAACTGTTTGTTAATGTGGTAATGACCCAATCTACTATGGGTACTAAGAATAAGTTGGGGATAATTGGGAGCAAGGATTTTTGTTAGTGAGTTGGGCTTGGCTTAGAATCTGCCACGGCAATGCCAAATCAAAAGGCTAACAGGACGTCAGGTACCTGTCAACTCATACGAACCAGACTCAGGCCTGAGAATCCTTCACTGAATCATGAGCCCCTAACCTTAATTCCTTATATTCCCAAAGGCCAAACCAGAAAATACATCAGCTATCTGGAGTTCAAAAAGTGTTGAGGCTAAACTACTAATCCTGAACCTTGATGGCCAAGTGTACCCTGGGAAGTCAGGTCAATATCTGTAATATTAGAGCCATTGCCCAGATTTCTGTGATTTTCAAAACAACCCATAATGCCCCAAACCTGTAACTATTGCTAATCTGTGACCTAATTTTCGTTAGCCAGGGGATGCTACCTATATTGCCTCATGTTGGGCTTGCTCCTGTACCAATTTTGGCAAGCAAAATCTGGTTTTACAGAGGGATGAGAATTAGGGACTAGTATAACAACCTTATGCAAGGATAACACCCATGCCTACCTCAAACTAAGTGTCACTGCTGCATCTATGCTCAGTTCCTGTTTTACCTAGGTTCTATACCCAAACATAGCCTAAAACTCTAATGAATGAGCTGCTCCTAGCTTTATTCTCTATATTTCCCAGGATCAAAACAAAATATGTGCAACAATCTAGGGCTCAAAAGAAATTAAAACCAAACTGTTAATCTGGATCATGCCACTTAGGGTGCCACTGGTTTTTAACCAAAATAAAATTCTGATATTTCCCTTAGACTCTTAACCTAGTTATCCTAGGTCATTCACCCCATAGTCCACCTACCCAAGGAGAGCATCCTGATTTGCTAAAGATTTATGGGGAAATCCTAGTTTCTAAACCCATTCTATAGGCTAAACTCAAAACTATGGGTTATCCTCCCTTGTTAAGACCAAATCCAGTTTTGGGGATCTGAGGTCAGGTATAGGTAGCTGCCAACAGAAACAATAGACCTGGTCTCTGGCTCTGAATCGAGACCTGAGTCAAATATTTATCTGCCTTTGATACCTACTGAATTAGCTATTTTCTAACCACTAGTGCCAGCTACCCTTAGCCTGATATGAAATTTAAAACCAGCTTACCTTCAGTCCTGAGTTTTGTAGAGATGATCAAGAATCACCTGTTCATGGCTGGGTGCCATAATGAGAACAGTACCAAAGGTATTTCCTAGAAGCAAAGCCTTTGGGAACCCACTGCAGACCCCAATACATGACCACTGCCACTACTATTACCCTGGTATAGGCTGTCTCTCAGGTAACTAAAATACTGAATCCATGCCTATTGATTCTTATTAATGGTTTTGGGAAATGGCATCGTACATTACCCATAGGCTTTCTCCCCACATCCTACGGTGGAGCTAGGTTTGGGTTACTACCAAGTGCTGATCTTCAAGTTCTCTAAATCTGGTTTGGCCATAGGTTTCAGCTGGGATATCAGCATCACTCCCCTGCCCATCATTGACTGGAGCCTGGCTTAATGAGAAGGGAAGTACCAATTCTTAATGACTAGCTCACAACAACAACTCAAGGCTTTCTGCTAGCTGATCTAGGTGCTGATATCAATGGTCATAACCTGGATATGGATCAATAGTACTAAAGGGTGCTTGGAAAGAAACAACCTAGATCATTATCTGCTAGGTATTTGGCCTTGAAATAACAAGACTATTAATATGACCAGCACCTAGTGAAATAGCTGATACAGAGCTTGCAAGCTATCTACAGAACAATAGTTCACAAATATTTATTCCTTATATAGAAATGTTAATGCTTTGTAGGCCAATTTTTTTCTAGGTTGACAGAAGTAGTTCTTCTTTTGCTGCATTTCAAAGATTGGGCTTTTCAAGACAGAACCAGATTATATTAACCGAACGTAGGACTCAACTTTCAGTGATTATGGAGGCGGCCTCAATTACCTACAAGCACTAGCCTTAACACATATAGCTCAAACATCAATACTAGACTGCAAATTAGAGTATTCATTCAGTTTAATTTAAGAGCAGGTGTGTGTATGTTGGCTACCATTCCAGTTCAATATTAGGCATCCTATGTTGGCTAGATTAACCCATTCCTCTAGCTAGACAAATGACCTTTCAGTACAATTGTCAGCACCAAAGAGCTCAACGAACAAATTACTATTCGTTCTGACCCTAAAGCACAATGAATCAACAAAATCCTTGTTCACTCAACTCTAAAACCTTGGGCTTTATTCAAATCTAACAATCCTACGGGGAATATGCGATTCCATAGAAACGGCACAACCAACCAGATATTCTATTCATCATGGCTTCTATGTATACAAAACATTAAGCACAAATAAAAGGAGCAATTACGAAAAAAAAAAACAATGAATGGAACATGAAAGAATGCGGGATTGGGAAGAGAAGCGGACCTAACCTCAAAAGCTGAGCGGAGAAAGAGGAGAACTCGAGTCCTTCGTCAAGAAACTTGAAGTAAAAACTTGAAACAGTTTTTAGCCAGCTGACCTTCCTCTAGGTGCCCTTCCAATTCCAAAAGTTGCAGGCGATTGAAGACGAAGTTCTCTCTAGCAATCTCAAGAAGAAGAAAGGAATCCCCCAAAAACCCACACTCCAGGGAATAATGCCCAGTTTTCACTTTCGTTTTCTGTTTTTTGGTGCCAAAATCTAGTAACCGTTTCCTCTTTCTCCAATTTCCTTTTATACCCTTGGCTTAATCATGGTAGTATTCGCCCTATCCCATAGTTAATTTTTAACCATAATTGTAACAACCCCAACTGTTTTTAACTAACTCTCAACTAATCCGAATTGAATTTCATTTTTCAGTATTTATTTATTTTATTTTCAATTTCATTATTATCTATTTACCTATTTATTTATTTACTATACTTCCTTCCCTTTTCTCTTTTCCTTTCTCTTTTCTTTTCTTCCCCTTTTTGATAATTAGGGTTATTGATCACCAAAGATGCTTAGTTCATTAGTAATTTAATTAAAAGGGTTGTCCGGACAGGAATTGGTACTCACACCACAAGCATGGTTTATCACCTTGATATTTTCCACACTTCTAGCATAGGGTGCTGGTAGACCGTCTAGGGGCACTGATTACTTTCCCTTGAGATCTTTTTATTTTGTTTGGAAATGGTCGTATCCCACTTTGTGATTTAAACAATTCCCCTTGAAGTGCTAATCCCTTTTCATCCGCCTTAGCTTATGCAACCTCCATCCTTCATTTTCCTTCCTCACTCTCTTGGCACTTGTTCATTAAGCTAGCAAAATTTTGTATGTTTACTAGGCTAATGAATACTAATAGATCCTCTCTAAGATGTCTCAGATACCTTATGCACTTTCATGCTTCATCCAGATTCTCTAGATAAGTAGCAGAGTACCTACACAACTTCTCAAACCTCTCTATGTACTTGGCCACACTCATAACTCCTTGTTGCATATGCAGGAATTTCACTTCTCTATTATATTTCTTAGATTGAGAGAGATACTCCTTATACACAACCTTCTTGAATGTTGACCAACTAATTGAAGTATGTCTAGCTTCTATAATTTTTCTCACCCTATTTCCCAAAAATTAGGTGTCTTCCTCCATCATATAGGTGGCAAAAGCCACCTTTTGCTCATCATTGTGGCTTACTACTACAAACATCCTTTCTAAGGATTTAATCCATTCCTCAGCAATGTCACCTAGGATGGTACTCAAATTCACTAAAGCTTCTGGGGTGACTACATTACTTGGGCGCCCTCTTCCTTACCTTGCCTCTACCATTGATTCCTGAACACACATGCACAAAAATTTAGGTGATCAAGCTCAATACTGAAATCAAGCATGTCAGCAACCAACATTAGAAAGCATAAGGCATTCATGCACTAACTAAAATAATTAGTTTCAAAGCATGACTTATAATTTCTATCATAGAGATCTTATGCATGCTCTAAAAGCACAGTCAGACCATCCTTAGGCTCCTTAAGGATGAACAACTCTGATACCATAATATAATACCCTAATTATGAATATCAATTTTACGCTTAAATCATTCATTCAATTCTATTATTAGTTTGTTATATCATGATGCGAAATTATTTTAGAAAATACTTGTATGGAAAATACGGTAAATTTTTTTTAAAAAACTATTTGTTATAAATTGCAAGCCTCGTCGATAAAATGTATGTAGCGGTAAATTAAATAACTAGATGATTTTGCATGCATACAAAACATGAAGAATAAAAAATGCTTATGTTATTCTATTTGATTCTTAATTCGTAGTAGAATAAGTAAACATAGCTTGATCATGCCTCACATAGCATCTCATAATTATACAATTCCATCACATATCTCAAAAGTCTTAAGCACGAAGGCCCTAAACCCTAAACCCTATCATACACTTTATTTCAAGCCCTAATTTACAATCCCCATTTACATACATTTTTACTATAATATTATACATATATCAAATATACATAACATACTATTTCTTACTAATATTTGGATGCTTGCATCCATCTATTTACAAACATATACATAATTGGCATGACATTCAAATTTTCTAGTTCCTTGAGAAAAATTGGAA
This sequence comes from Canavalia gladiata, assembly GCA_037954105.1. Taxonomy (NCBI): domain Eukaryota; kingdom Viridiplantae; phylum Streptophyta; class Magnoliopsida; order Fabales; family Fabaceae; genus Canavalia; species Canavalia gladiata. The sequence goes on from CM075660.1 coordinate 33,327,345, forward strand.
GATCCTTGAACTTCTACTAGCCAAATGGTGGAATCGCTCCATGCACATGCTTGGATCTAACGACATAAATGTTCCAATGTGGGTTCGTTGACTAGTTGACGTTTCTAAGGTGGATAAACTCCATCACCATTGCAAAAGACATCGTCATTGTCTGGAAAGTGGGAAGAGAAGGAATGACAACTAGGTGTTTTAGTAGGTTTACAACTCTATTTTTACGTCATCACTTTTATCCCAATCACTTTATTTATTAGAAAAATCATTACATGCATATAAGATTTCTTTTAATCTTTTAGAAACATTCTATTAAAGTGGGTTATTTTTATACATAAACAACTTATTGTTTATGCATATATCTGCCTAAATTACATATGTTGGGTCACAATAAAGATATTATTTAACATACATATTATTCTATGTCTTAGAATTTATTTCTATCATTTCTCTATTCCACACTTTGGGAAAATTATGGATCCAATCCCACAACTTTGGGAAAAATATTTAGATATAGATATGCATTAAAATTGTCAAACAATATCTTCTCAATGACTATGCTCTCACCTCCTACTATTATGGATATGAGTTCATTCTTAGGTGGTCGTCACCACCTTATAAGATGTGAAGAACCTGTTGTCTTTGCTGTAGAAGGATTTTTGGAGAACTTGATGTCTCTTAGGAGAACCTTTTGGTCTACTCTTCAATAGAGCTCTAGGTGCCCTCTGGAACTAGTGTGCACAAGGCACACAAGAAAGTAGACTTAAGCTTTCACATAAGTTTGCTTTAGTGATCATTTAACATCTTTAGGTTCATTTTAATGGCTTCCAGATAATTATGCATGCTCAAGCAAATTTCCAACCAATATGATATGCGCATATAGATCTCATCTTTTATCTTATCATCAACATAAATAATTCTTATGCATTACATCATTCTTTCCTTAACTATAAGCATTCAACACTTCAACATACATCAACAATGTGCATCCATAAAAGCATTACAAGTTGACTAGTAAATAATATAACATCATTGCATATTTCAAGTACATGTCCAACTTATTTATCACTTTAGCCTTTGATGTTGAATCACTCAAAGGGACTTAATTCTCTCATCCTTCTAAGTTGCTCCTTAACCTTTCTTTTTCTCAAGGTCACATTAGTTTCATGATATTGTTACAGCTTAGAATTTTAATCTAGGTGGCCAAATGGTACCCTTTTATGTTTTTATTTTTTATGCTCTTCAATTGTTTAAGTCTTATGCATGTCTATTTATACTAAGTTCAATGTTAATTATTTACAAGTTTTTAACTCGTTTAGGATATTTTACTTACATATGGTTGAATGGTTTTCTATGTTTTCGCCAAACTTATTTTAATTCTTCATTTAACATTATAAGGTTTCTTAAGTATCCTAAACCAATATTTTAAACTATTTTCTTCTTAGTTAACCTAGAGCGGCCGAATGTGAATCCTTTGTCTCTAAGGCCCTCTAGTTTATTTTTTTCTTGACTTATGGGTTGATTTTTACATATGGAAGACTAATTCATTAATTTCCATCTAACTTGGGAATTTTTAAAACTTTTTCTCCATCGTTAAAGGTCATGACCGAATGGCTTAAACTATTTTCCAAACTTTATATTCTATTCCTAAACACCAATGTTATACATGCTTAGATTTAGACTAGAATTATGATAACTTTTTTGAATTTCGGTTTACTACCTTAGTAAATATGTCCAAACGGGTCGCGTAAACTTTGTAAGGCTTACTCCCACTTTTGATCTCTTCTTATTATAGTCCAAGGATGTTTGGTCATGCTAGTTGAGAATTAAATCTTCTTCTAGATCCATTTATTCCTAAGTGGCCAAATGGTCCCTTAGCTTATGTCCTAACCTTCTTACACTTTTCATACCTTATACTTACATGACTAGGATCCTTGATTGAACCTAGTTAACAATTAAAACTTATTTTTGGTTAATTAAATCCATGATGGCCGAATGTCACTCCTTAGACTTAAGGTACCATATTTTTAACCCTAGATCCATTTACCTAAAGTGGTTGAATGGATCCTTGGCCTACCTTAAGGCTTTCTTATACTTTTAATCCATTATGTTTGCATGCTAAGGGTCATTAATTAAATCAAGTTAGGAATTAAAACTTCTCTTAGGTTAATTAACTACATAGTGGCTGAATGCCTCCTTTAAGGCTTTAGGGTTTCTATTCTTAATCCTAGTTGACTTAGGTTGACCCATTCTTGTGGTTGAAGTTTTGAGTTTAAGTTTGACCAAACCTAGAGGATTTTTAGCTCTTTTTCCTACCCTTAAGTGACCTGGCTGAATTCTACCTTCCTCTTTCCCTAAGTCATGGTTTAATTTTAGTTGCCAATTTTAGGCTTCTTTGAGGTTTAGACCAAATACTAGTTGTGGGTTTCACCTTAATTTTCCTATGTTAGTAATTATGAAATTGATCACTTTTAATTTTTTCTTATAACTTTAATCATTTCATTTATCAAATGAAGTCCTTAATACACCATTAACCAACATTTTAAACCATTTTTCCTAAAGATTATTCTAGGGTGGCCGAATGCACACTTAGAGGTTTTTGAACCATTTTTGCTCCAACTAAATTCATTCAAAGGTTGATTTAACTCATTTAGAGCCTAATTACATAGTTTATATCATTTATAAAAATTTTATCAACCTTTATCCTTGCTTATGGTAGCATGGTTGAATGCCTCCCTTGGCTTACCAAGACCATTTTTTCCAAAATTTCTTCTCCCATAACCTTGGTTCTTTGGTTTTGTGTACTTGCAGCACCTTGTGCCGTTTTCCCATGCATTTTTCATCCAAAATCCGGAGCTTAGATATGTCCAAAATGATTCTTGGGTCATACAAAGCCTATGCCATTTTTGGGTTCAAAATTCCCACCTTTACTTAGTAATTTTAAACCTTTCCCAAAGCAAGTTTTTGGAACTTATTGCATAATTTTTCTTTCATTTTTTAACACTTATGTTGAGAGGTTTGTGAACACCCAATTATTTTCGAAACCCCATCTAAATTAATCAGCGGATAAGCGATAAGTTATGTAATAAGTTCAAAAAAAAAAAAATAATAAAAAAAAAATAAGAAATAAAAAAAAAAGGAAAAAAGGATAAAAATAGCGATAAATAAATAGATGAACAAGTAAATAAATAAAAACCAGATAAAAGTATTAATAATAAAAAGGAAGGAAAACAAAAGAGAAAAGTAACATAACCAAATGGTGTCATAAAGGGTAAAATTAAAGAAAAGAGAAAATAAAAGGAAATAAAACATACAAAAAGGATAGGGTTCAAATAATAAAAGTGATATAAAGAATTGAGTAATAACATTGATGAGGATGAAAGGAAGCCGAAAATGAAATGGATGAGAATCAAAACAAATATGGAAAGTTGGACAAAAGGAAAAAAAGAGAAAAAGACAAGAAAGGCAAAAATCAGAAAAGGGAAAAAGAGAAAAGGGGTGGGAGACAAAAGAAAACGGAACAGCAAAAAGAAAAGAAGGGGGAACGTGAAAAGCATAACAGAAAAGGGTGTAGCTAATCAATAAAAAAAATGGTGCAAAAAGGAGATATAAAAGAAGAAAGGAAAGGTCCTTGGGGGATGTTTTTTTTTGGAGAAAACATTCTTGATACAACCTGAGCTACTACTCTCTTCACCTTCGGTGCCCAAGAACAACCACATTGCCGCAGCACAAGGAAGCTTTCGCACTGGGAGGGATTAACTTTACTCAAAGCTCGTCCCAGCCTGAATCGAAGGAGGTCTCACGTCATATAAAGCCTATCTTGCGCAGGAATAGCGGACGAAGGCTTGCAAATAAAGGTTATCAGTAGGATTCCCAAGTAAGATCTCGAATCCTTTACTCTACATTTGATTAAAATCTGATTGAGTTAACTAAGAGGATGATTGAGACAGTGCGTCGATTCTGTTTGTATTAGCATGTGTGCATCTTGATTCTCGTTTTGAGTTTAAAATTTGCAACGATCGTAGAATCGGCTTAAGAGTATTCGTTAGTTTGTAATATTACCGTAATCTCACACCATTTGCTTTAAATTGACATGTTGTGTCTGTGAGATAATCCATGAATACTGTTTGAAATGTTGACCAATGCATGATTAAATTAATGGGAAGAATAACCTAGTTTGATCTTTTCGTATGCTTGAGATCTACTCCCCTCCAAGGTGACCAGAAGGCACCAACGGTGCACGGAACGTCAACCTTTAAAAGTCACACTAACACTATTGACGATTAAAGTAGGTTGAAGGTGGTCTTCGTGCTACTGAAGTTTGTGAATATAGCGACCGAGCAAGCTAGAGAGTTCTTAGAACTTTCAATGCCAATATATATCTGAGTGTGAGAATAAGCTACTTTCATTGGTAGTTGCAATTGATGATATGTTTCAGACATCTATCTACAACGCGTCAAAGTGATTCTTCTGTTCCCCTGCTGTTTGAGAAGCTGCTAGAAGTAAATTCGGAAGGATCCCGGTGGACAGAGAACAAGGGAAAATAACTCAACATCGAATCCAATACACTGGAGCAAACTCAACATCGAATCCAATACACTGGAGCAAAGGAGTAAATAGTTGGCTTTCTTAAGAGTTATGTGGAGGGACCATTTCTCGTCCATCAGAGATGAATTTCGTGGGATTTTCAGGAAGAGGTGTAAACACCCAATTATGTCTAAGGTCCCATTTTTAAATTTATTTAAATAATTAAGAAAGAGCAAAAAACAGAGAAACAAAAAAAAAAGCATAAAGCGATAATAGAATAGAGAATAAATAGAAAAATAAATACCAAAATAAAAATAAAAATACAAAAATGAGGGAAGAATAAATAATAATGATAGTAAAGAAAAACACAAATCTGAAAATATAAAATAATAATGATAAATAAAACAACAAAAAAAAAGGGAAAAAAATAGATAAACAGGAGATGGATAAAAAGGTGGAAAGTTCAAATTTTTTGAGGAGGGAGTATATAAGAAATATACTCTATGATTAGAGGGAGGTTCCTTTTGATATTTTTGGAAAAAAGAAAAGAGGAGAAGAGGATCTCTGGATGGCAAATTTGGGAGGGAAAGATTAGGCTTCTTGAAGGATCTTGAAATCAAAGGGCGGTGACTCTCTCGAAACGGAATCTTCTAGTCCTTTCTCCATTAAAAAGGAACTATCCATGGAAAAGGATCACATGCAAATTGCTCCTGGATTTCAAGGAGAAACAGTCTTCAATCTTTGATGGTTACATCACAGTAAGCAGAGAAGGAGAACGCGGCTCCAACTTCACAGGTTTGTGTTCCTCTAGTGCCCATCATATAGAGTAATTTGTGTGGGTAATCACTCTGCATCTAATGATATGGCTATCGGATTGCCTCATGAAGAATCTATATGTTAACTTTCTTAATCAAGAATCGCTCCTGGTATGTTAATCTTGTTTAAACCCTGACTGCATGTGATATGAGAAGCTCCGCATAGTCTAAATACAAAGCATGCATGGTGTTTGTGATTATACCATCATCGTACTGGGATATCCGTTGGCTCCCCTATTTCTGTGAATAGCCTATGCCCATTGCTTAAAACCATGACGATTGAAATCGATTGCATTGAGACAAAATAATAGGTGAATGAAATGTCGAGTAGATCGCAAGAAAATGCCACAATAAACATGCAAGTGATGAAGTAGAATGTAGTTTGTAGAATGCATGACTCACGGGTGCAAACGGTCTTGGACTCTCACAACTACACGATGTGTGCATGCATGTTTCTTCATTCCAATTCACGTTGAAGTCCATGACCGAATCTAGAGAGTTGAACTTGGATCAGGGGTTGGCTAGTGTGTATTGCACCTTGGGGGCATACAACATAAATGAATGAGATGCAAATAGATGTAGAGAGGGATAGGCGATCTCTGTGGCATGCAACATGATCGACACTGAAGCTGTTCACCGATAAAGAAATGGTCCTATGTCCTGGTCCAGGTCAACTTGCTTGAAAACGTTACTAATAAACATGTGATTCCAATCATTGTCTACATAGTAATCCCTATAGTTGATCAAATAACATGCAGTGTGAGCCAACCGATGCCAAGACTCGATTCATGAATTAGAAGTTGGTCCATAAGGTCCTTTTGACAATCATCATTGTCACTAACATTACACTCAAGAGCTTGTACTATTTGCACATTAAGATAGAACTCGGTCAGATTGCCATTTTGAACTGCTTAGAGTTGGCGTTGTTGTACCTCCAGTAAGAAACGTGTAGCTGTTACATACAGTGAAACGGGTCCAAGAAAATGGCCCAATTCCTAAAGGTCCCAGTCGCTATGCCAAACCATCTCTAGGTGCAAAGGAAACTGAAGGGCGCCATTAGCAGCTGATTACTCCTTATCCGATCATGTTCTCAAAACATCGTGAATAGTCGCTCAGAGATCAGCTAACCACTAGTGGGGATGCCATGCAAAGCCATGCAGCCTTTGGCTCAAAGAGGCTACTCTCAATTCTGGCCATGCTTGTCGGGGGCACACCTCTATCCATTTGGTGCCACTGTTAGTCCTAAGGATGTGGTATCACACCATCGAGGGCATATCTCATGTCTCTAAATGGAGTTACTAATTGGGGAATGAATGAAGGCGCTAGGTACGTAGAGACTCTTCCCATGTTTCACTGCAATGGCTGGTGCTATACTTTGACTCTTGCGGCTCTTCGTGAGACAAACATTTGTCTTCGGTAGACGATAGCTAAGGCAGTATATGCAGCCATTGCTGAGTATAGAGTGACCCACTTTTGTGCGGCACCAGCGGTGCTTAACACAATCATCAATATCTCTCCTAAGGATGTCATCCTTCCTTTACCACAGGTTGTGCATGTGAATACAACTGGGGTAGCTTCGCCTCCATCCGTGATTGCTGCAGCGTCTGAAAAAGAATTTCGTGTCACTCATATTTACGGTCTCTCAGAAACATATGGCTCCTCCATGGTACGTGTCTGGAAGCCAGAGTGGGAACCACTCCCCCACGATTATCTAGCTTGAGTCAATATAAGGCAAGAGTTGTGGTATATTGTCTTGAAAAGCTTAAGGTTACGAATGCAAAAACCATGCAACCTACTCTTGCTAAGAGTGCCACGGTCAGTGAGCCCTGTATGTGGAGTTCAGGGGCAAGGAAATCAGGTCGGGCCTACCCAAACGGGATGATTCGCCACTGACCAGTAGCAGCTTATTACCTGATCTTCAAAAGCTTCGATGAACAGCAGATCAGGAAAGATCACAACGACCAAATCCATCCATATAGGTCTTCACAACCTTATGCAAAACATGCACGAGGACCTTCAGTATTTTGCGTTAGCAAAAGATCAATGTGAGAGTGGGGCCCACCAACAACTTTTTTGCAGAATGGGGGAATGGGCTCGATTATCTTGCATAATTATTTTTGAGTTACAGAATCAGTGTCAAAAGCTAAGCAGACCAAATGGTTAAACACTTAATTTGCCACCGCATTGTCCTCCCATTGAGCCCCAACAGCAACACTTTTGTCACATTTGAAGGTGAACATTTCTAGGAAATTACAAATAGGCCCCTATACTCTCCATAATTTCCATCCGACCCCTGTGCTTCCCAAAATCCCAGATCTACCCCTACATTTTCCATAATCATCGTCTTGCCCCAATACTTTCTAAAATTGCAATTCTGCCCTCACACTTCTCAAAATTCAAATTCTACCCCAACACTTTCCAAAATCACAATTAAACCCTCCAACTTCAAAATTCGAACTAATTTCTTTGCCCAAGATTCAAATTAAAATTCTTTTCTTCCAAATTCAAACTAAATTATCCTTTTAATTCTTTTTTTCGAATAAAATCAAATCATACCCAAGATTCAAATTAAAATTCTTTTCTTCCAAATTCAAACTAAATTATCCTTTTAATTCTTTTCTTCGAATAAAATCAAATCAAACTCAAGTTAGTCCTCTTTTTCTCAAATTTTCAAATCAACTTCGAATGCCTTTCCTCAAAATTATCGAGTCCGAGTTAAGCTCATTCTTGATCAAGTCAAGTTTCATTTTCCAAAACTCAAAATCAAATTCACTTCAAAATAAATTCCTTTTTCAAATCAAACCATTTCTTTTCTTATCTTTATTATATTCAAATTAAAATCCTTTTTCAAATGTTTTGGGATCTTCTGTCTCACGCAATGGGCTCTAAACGGGGAACTGGCGGTCCACCTGCTGTTCGACGTTTAGTAGTTGTCGCAACCGTAATTTCGACGAGACGAAGAACTCGCTAAAATTTAAAATTTAGAATTTTTATGGATTAATGTGGAGTCGCCACCAAATTTTTTTTAAGGGAAAAATATTTGGAAAAACCCTGACTCGAGGATGAGATTTGAAGTTCAGGAGTCGGTTACGAATGGGGAATGTGTTAGGCACCCCACTCGCCCGTTTCGAAGAACGGTACCCTTAAAATGAGTGCGTGATTATTTGAAATATGTTTGATCCCTTTAATTAGTGTGAAAATAAATACTTGATGGGGGTTAGCCTGACACGACTTGATCCTGCTCCTACGTATTCCCCGGTGCAATGAGAAACTCAAGGATTACGTAGTTCTGGTTTGTGAAGGCTTGGCCTTCAGAGGTATTTAGAGGGAATACAATATTTCAAAAATATTTTCATTTTTTTTAAAGGACCTTTTAGTCCACTCATGCACAAGTTCCGAGGCGGCTACAGTAGCACGGGGGCCTATACGAACTAATTAAACGTTGAATAGTAGGTGAACCGCTAGTTCCCCGTTTAGAGTCCATTGCGTGAGACCAAAAGATCCCAAAGTATTTTAAAAGAATTTTAATTTGAATATAATAAAGATAGGAAAAGAAATGGTTTGATTTAAAAAAAAGGAATTTGTTTTGAAATGAATCTTTGAAATGAATTTGATTTTGTATGAACTAAATTTAAAAAGAACTTGAGAAGTTGCACTTACTTTGAAGCTTGAGGGATTGTACTTGATTTGAAACTTGAGGAATTGTACTTGATTTGAACTGATCTTGATTTACAATGGACTCCACTTTGATTAGAATTTGATGAAAAGATTTAAACTTTATTTGGAGATTTTTGAAAAAAGGAAAATCGATTTGATTGAAAATTAAGTGTGAAGGAATTAAACTTGAGTTGATTTGATTTTATTTAAAGAAAAGAATGCAAATGGGTTTGAGTAAAAGAGGGATTTATTTATTTGAAGAAAAAGAATTAGGATGAGTTTTAGTAGAAGATGGATTTATTTATTTTGAAGAAAAAGAATGAAAACAGATTTGAAAAAGGAATTTTGATTAAAATTTGAATTTCGAATTAGTTTTGTTTGGGATTTGGGAATGAATTAAATTAGCACACGGGTTGAAAATCTGAAGAAATTGGACTTGAATAAGCCACTGGACCATGAATTAGGAAATTGAATTGAAGAAATTGGACTTGAATTAGGAAATTGAATTGATCTCTCCCCTTTTTTAAAAAAACTCAATCTAGGGATCGAACCCCTACCCTAAGGTGTGTAGGGAGCGCTCCTAGCCACTGGACCATGTCTAGACTTTAGTTAAGGTTTCATGCCATTATTCCCATATGAGGAATGAAAATTTAATAAACTTAATTACTATTTGCAAGAAAAGGTTGGCAGGGGATCGAACCTGCGTTTTCCAACTACCCAGGACGCATTCCCCCAGTAGGCTAAGCCTTTGACTTGATATTGGGATGTGTAAGTATGTTTTTCCCCCACTAGGCTAAGCCTTTGACTTGATATTGGGATGTGTAAGTGTTTTTAACTAGTTGAACAATAGTGGTTCGGTAATGCAAGTTAAAAGAGAAAAATGTGCATAGTGGGTATTGAACCCAAGTCTTGGGGAATCATATGCGGCGAGCGTTCAACCAGTGAGCCATTCATCTATGCTTGGTGCTTTACCAATCTAAAAATAAAAAGCATGTCCAGGCTGTTCATTATTTTTAATGAGCCTCACCAATGGCCCCCCGCATGCATTAGAACTTTCCCTTTCTTGCATGGTCCTCCTTATGCATCCGATATCTGAATTCCCATCCCCGACTATATGGTTTTGGCACTTGACGTGCAGTTCCTTAGATTTAGGGGCAGGACCTCCCACAAGGACGTCGTCACATGCAACCGACGTCATTCCTGGAACCCATGGTGAAGCTGTACAAGAACACCCTGCTCCCTCAATTTGAATTAGGGTCACGAGCTTTCAGAGTTTCCAGGCCCTGAGAATGACCAACCCGGGATCCATGCTACAGGCTGTGAGGTGCCAACTCAAGGGGTATATCTCTAAGTCTCGGAACGGCTCGAGCATATGGCTATGAGAAGTATCTGATTGTCAAGACTCTTCGAATTTATTATTTAGAATTTTGGAGTTCATTATAACGGTGTTGACAACTACTGAAGTGGTCCTTACATGGTCTGATTTTGCCCAAAAATTTTTTTGATGTGAGCCTAGCTTCCTAAATTTTGGACGAACTTCTCAAGAGACTAAGACAGACTTAGGAAGTCCTCCTCTTTTTCAGCCACCATATTAAAGATATTAAGGGTACCCAAAATGTAATAACCATCTCTTTGCTATTGGCTTTGGCACACTTACTTTACCATTATACGTTGATGATGGAAGAACGCAATATCAAGACTTCCTGGAGGACTATGAAACCGCCATAAAGCTGCAAGGGTATACCTGAATTACACTACCTGTGCCACCCATTTCACTGTTAGGAGACATGCAACTCCTGGTCCTTATGATGGTAAGGTCTTGCTGCATGTAAGGAGATATTTCTACGTCCAGGAGTTCGAGCAGTGGAGTTAACCCGCCATTATATGTGACACTAGCTTGATACGGAGCCCTCTGCTCGTCCAAAACCACCATGATTAATTTGATATGGGCTCTTGACCTTGATTGTGGCTAGATGATGTTGATGGCATACAGTTATAACAGAAATCAGAATCACTTGTTATGCCATCTGGAAAAGGGTCCCTTGTATCAGCACGATGCATATAAATGCAGGTTTAGACACTATTTCGCCATACAACCTACCAACCTTCTTTCACGTAGTAGTCACGCCTACGGGTGATGCAGTGATTGATTCTTCAGCAATGTATCCTTACCGAGATGAATGAGCATGGCCCCAGAATTTGTTAACTCTCTATTTTGATCATTTTATTCGAGTTTTACAGCACCCATAGGAGTAAATTGAATGTTCATTCGTCATCATCAGGAAGGAGACCAACCCTGTAACTGCATCTTCCAATTCACTGGTTATCCCCCTTCACAGTCAAAATGACATTGATTCTGTCATGGGGTTAACGACATTTACTAGAAATCCATTTATTTCCCTGCCTTTCTATCACTGCCTGCTATAACACCAATTATACTTAACATGCTGTGAGATCAACGTCATGGCCAAATGTGGTCGTTTACGGCCTCACCGCATCCCATGCCTCCAGATTAACTACAAGCCCAGCTTACGAACTTATCATGACTCTGAAAGGACACTCGTTCCTTGGATTTTTACCTCTAAGTTCAAGGTGGCAACTGTGCCTTCCCGAGCCTGAATTGTTGGCTCCATTGTACGTCTGGGCTATTAAACTACACCAACTAACCTAAATTTTTCCTAGAGTCTATAAGAAGCATGGCATATATTTGAAAGAGCAAGTATGGAAATCAAACATTTGTCAACTTTCCAACCAGAACAAGAGATTATCTATGAGCAATCTAAGCCAGAAATCATCAAACCTAGAACGGAATCCTGAACAGAGTTCGTTCTTCAGGAGGAGGGATCAACTTCTTGAGTCCTATCTCTTTCAATGGAGCTCTGAGCCAATTTTCCAGGAGGTTTCCTCCCTGATCCGCCTTAGCCCTCCCCACGAAGGATCTTCCCTTTTCACCCTTTTTCAGGAGCTCTTTCAAGAAAGCCCCCTCCACCAGAATCTGTTCCCCACTCCTCTCCTCCTTTTGCCAAAAACTCCTCAGGCTCCCTTATACCCTCGAACCCCTCTCTCTTCGTGCATGCCTCCCCTCTTAATGCATTCTCTCCATTCTTTTTTTTTTTTTCTCAAAAGTTGTTTTTTCTGTTTTTTTTATTATGTTCATTCTTTTTCCTTTTTAGTCTCCTTTTTCTTATTAACTTTTTCAGCTTTTTAATCAAGTTTTCTTTTTGTTTAATTTTTATTTGTTTTTTTGTTTTTCAGATTTTAAAAACCATTTTTCTGTTTTACTGTTTTGTTTCTGATTTGGAAATTTAATTTTTCTTTTTTTTGTCTTTTTCTATTTTTTGGTTTTTGTTATTTATTTTTATTTTCATTAATTCTGTTTCTATTCAAAAACTTTTCAAATTCTGTTTTTATTTCTATTTTTAAATATAATATTTCCTTACTATTATTTTTCTAGTTTTTCTTATTCAGTTTTTTTTATTTAATTTAACCTTTTTATCTATAGTTTGGTTTTTATTCTTTTCCCTTATTTTTCAGACTTTTTTTTTGTATTTTTCTTTTTACTATATATTACATATTTTTTTGTTTCAGATTTTTCTTATTGTCATTTTTATTTATTGTTTTTTGTTTGTTGTTTTTTCCTTTTATTATATCTATTTTCTATTTCTTTTTATTTTCCATTTTTTTTATTTTCTGTTTATTTATTTGTTATTAATATTTTCCTTTTTATTAATTTATTTAAATATTCACTAATTAATTTTAAAACCAGGGGGGCGTCAGACATAATCAGGTGTTTACAGTAGTTCGTATAGGCCCTCGTGCTGCCTTAACCGCCTCAGACCTTGTGCATGAGTGGACTGAAGGTTCCTCCAAGAACAAAAAACCTTTCAAAACAACGTGTTCATCTTCGAACACTCATTTTCAAACACTTTCGAAGGTCAAGCCTTCGAGCACCGTTAATCTTCAAATATTCCTTTTAAACACCTTTGAAGGTCAAGCCTTCACACACCAGAACTATGTAAGTCTTGAGTTTCCCATTGCACCAGGAAATACGTAGGAGCAGGATCAAGTCCTGTCAGGCTAACCTCCATCAAGTAATTTATTCCCATGCTAATTAAGGGATCAAACTATTTTCAAATAATCACACACTCGATTTAAGGGTACCGTTCCTCGATACAGGCGAATAGGGTGCCTAACACTTTCCCTATTCGTAACCGACTCCCGAACTTCGAATCTCTTCCTCGAGTCAGGGTTTTTCCATGTATTTTTCCCTTAAATAAAAATTTGGTGGCGACTCCACATGATCAAAAATAAATTCTATATTTTAAAAATTTTTAGCGAGTTCGTCGTCTTGTCGTAATTACGGTTGCGACAAGAGGCATGAAGGGATTGGGGACCTCGAAGAGATGAAATTGACATCCAACTCACTACGCAGAACGTTGCTGGCTTTCAGTGAGTAGACAAAAGGGTCAGAAATGCCCAGGGAAGGTCATGCAAAAGACATACAGATTTAGGCTCACGTTGGCCGTGCAAAAGCTATACAGATTCTGGCTCGTAGGGAAAGAGGTTGTTTCCAATTTCTATTATGTTTGTGAGGCGGCAAAGCCATGCAAGCGTGAACTCCCTGTAGAGTCCGATAAAGGCTAAGGGAAAGAACCAGAGGGCCATAAACCTGAAGTGTTGGATACTCGTTCGACTGCAGGCCTTCTCGATGGTGACTCTAACAAGCCTGTCGTGGGAACAAGCTGACATTCGGTGTAGACAGAAAATCACATAGTAAATGACATTCCGGGTGCCTTCGAGAAGGATGCGATTGCCGGACTATTGAGGATTTGCTTTGTTAATAGACAGGTGAGTGTGCGAGTATTGACTATAACCTTGGCAATGACAAAAGGGCTTCCATGTGCATGAGGTGTAGAAACAGATTAGGATATCAGATGCTAATCCATCAGGTGTATGTTGGTTAAGCCATTCTTGCAGGAGAGCTCAAGAATGTGGAGAAAAGGCTCGAAATTACCTCATTAACAAGTGCTCTGGTCGCGAAAGTAGTTGCGATTGTTATTAAGGCAAAAGCTGTCAGGATGGAAGTCAACCACAACGTCACCACATGCAGCATGCACAGGCCAAGCGAAATTCGTACATGGGCCCCATGGTAGGGCGTTTATCTGCATGCGAAATGCTCAAAAATGGAATCCTTCCTGTTGCTGGTGCCATCCAGAATGGGCCAACCTTTATTGTCTATGATGATATATTCAAAGGTATGAATTTGAAACTTTGGTTCCTCATAAATGGAAGTTCCAATTCTGAAAAGTCGATTTGAGGAGCAAAATCTAATTGAACGGTTCTTGATCAAGTTAGATTTCTATGGGTGTTGAGACCAAAGTGAGATGCTCAGCCTGGTGATAGAAACGCTGCTTATGCGCTCCAGGTTCCCCATTCAAGCCCCACACATAACACTTCCTTTTTAATTTTTCTCCCTCACCATAATGGGTCACAATGAGCATAATGTCCAAGTCGTTCCTTCCAAAATTCCCTTCTCCATTGGGCCGTCTACCAATAACTGACCTGGGCCTTTAAATTTTCAAAATTGACTAAAATTACAAGAGGTCCGAATTAGGCCATGCCAGTTTCAGAATGGGGCCTTGCAGATTTGAAGTAGCGACAATTGATCAGGCCGATGCAAATTACACTTGGCCCGAATTAGGTGGATCTTCCATTAGGGCCAGTCACACTTAAGCCTTGTGTCCCGCAAAATTGGCCATCCAATTGGGCCCCCTCCAGAAAAACCCATGGGCCACAACATCCACAATTTCCAATTGGGCCTTGTAAGATCGGATGAAAATTCCCATACAATCCTTTTACATTAATTTGTCTGGTCCCAATTTAATCCTTTATTCATTTTATCAATTTAATTCTTAGCCTCGAATTTAAACCAAAATCTAATTCTTTTACTCAAATTTTAAATCGAATTCATTTTTGGCTCAAATCAAATTTATTTCTTTTCTATCTTGAATAAAATCAAACCTATTTCAAACCAAGTTTAATTCTCTTCTCAAAATTGCCTCAAGTATCCCTTTAGTTCATACCAAGTTTTCCTCGAGTCTCACCGAGCACCTTTCAAATTTTAAAATCAGATTGATATTCCCACTTCCCTTCCTCCTTTTCCTCAAAATCAAGTTCTTTTTGTCAAGCCTAATTATTTTCTTCCTTCTATTTTAAATTGTTTTGCAAATTCTTAGTCTCACGCGACGGGCTCTAAGCACGAACTGGTAACCTTTTTTGTTGTTCGACGTTTAGAGATTCGTATGGGCCCAAGTTCAGCCGTAGTTGTCTTGGACCCTGTGCATAAGTGGACTGAGAATGCCCTTTTAAAATAAAAACTCGTTTTGCAAATTCTCGGTCTCACGCGACGAGTCCTAAATACCAACTGGTAGCTCTTCCTACTGTTCGGTGTTCAGAAACTCGTACAGATCCCTGTGCAACCTTAGTTGTCTAAGATCTTGTCCACTCGTGGACCTTGAAAAGGCTTTTCAAGTAATAAAATTGTTTTCTACGAAATCCTTGGTCTCACGCAACGAATCCCAAACACCAACTGGTAGCTCTTCCTACTGTTTGGTGTCTGGAAGTTCGTAAGGGTCCTTGTACAGTCTTAGTTGTCTGGGACCCTATGCGTCAGTGAGATTAAAAATCGTGCAAAACACCAATGTTGTTTCTTAAAACTATCTTCCAAAATCTTCTTAAAAACCTCGAAGATTAAGTCTTCAAAATACACCAGAACTATGTAGCCTTGAATTTCCCATCGCACCTGGGAATACGTAGGAGCAGGATCAAGTCCTGTCAAGCCCCTTTTTGTACAAACTCATTTACCTTTAGGGATCAAACTACTTCCAAAAATCACACACTCAATTTGAGGGTATCGTTCCTCGGAATGGACGAGCGGGATGCCCAACACCTTCCCCACTCGTAATTAACTTCCGAACTTCGAATCTCATCCTCAAGTTAGTGCTTTTTCAAATGTTTTCCCTTAAATAAAAATTTTGGTGGCGACTGCATATCATCAAGAAATTCTTTTAAAATTTTAAATGGGTTCGTCATTACGTTGCAATTACGGTTGCGACAAGGTTCAAATCGGGTCCAGAGATTGCACAAGTCTACAACAAGTAGAAAAAATTAACTTTAAAAAACTTAAGCATAAAAACATGCAACATAACATTTTTTCCATACAACAAAGTGTAGATTCACATGATTTACTCTAAGATCCATATATCTCCTACCAAGAATGCTTCAAAAACTTTTCTCATGAGTTCTAAAAATTGATCAAAGCATCAAATGGGGGTTTTAAACAAAATTCATCAATTTAAATTTCTCCTAAGTGCCTTAGAAGCAATTTAAACCGACCAAACCTTTTTTTTTCTTTTCAAAAATCACTAAAAAATGGTGGGGCTGATTTTGAACAATCCAAATACAATATTGAGCCCTCATAAGTGAAAATAAAAGGAGATGCATGAATTTTAGAGAGAGGATCCATAAAAGAAAGAAATCAAACCATAAAAAGAAAGTTTAAAGCTTAAAAGAGACAAGTGGAAAGATCCAACTTGATGGTGACTTTGTGTAGTGGTGGTGAGGCTGTGATGGCTGCCTCTTGTCCCCCCTTTGGCTGGTCCACAAGGTTCTCTAAGTGAAAATGGTGGGGCTTAATGTTTAAGGCCTTGTTTTAGGTTAAATCTTAAAGTTGGAGACCTAGGCTTAAGGTATAGAATTATAGTGTTTTGGACTTAGATGAACTTAGAGAGAATTTCTGGGAGTTGACTAAGTGTTTTTCTCTGTAAAAATTGAAACAAATGAAGTCCCGAGGCTGTTTAATGGGTTTGGCCATCCATGGAAAAAGTTGAAATATTTTTACGTTTAGGGTTATTTTGATAATTTTGCATGGATTTTCCTATTTTTAAAGATAATTCAAAATTTAAGGAATTATCCCTTTAGGCTTAGATTAGTATTGGTTAGGCTAAGTTTACCTCTAATTATGTTTAACTTAGCCTATGCATGATTAACTTTTAATTGATTAAGGTTAATTAGTCTTAACCATGGTTAAAGGAATCTTTTTACTATTTATTTTTTATCTTTTAGGGTTAACTTGGTTGACTTGACTTGGTGAATCACCAACTCTTGCACATGCTTAATTTTTGTGCAGTCCATTATGGACTCCACTCTTGTCTTGTTTCTCACACTTTCTTGCCCTTCCATCCTTCTAAGACGTTTTCATAATTTTTCTCAGCATTGTCGAAAATTTTCCAAATTATTCCTCTAACAATTCTAATACTTCTGGTTTATTCCCATGTTAATCTAAGATCATTTTCTATTTTTCTGAAAACAGACTAGCTGTATGCAGAAAGCAAAGCTTCTAGGGATGTTTTGGACATTTTCGAGATTTTTTTAGAGTATTTTCATCTTTTTTTTTTACTTTCTAAGTTTTTATCACTACTTTTGGTCATCCTTGAGATTTTATAATCCTTTATAATTTCTTTTGTTCATCTTTCTAGTACATTATTTGAGTTATCCAAATATAAAGGTATTTTCAAATCCTACTTAATTTTATTCTAAATATTATTTACAGTTGAAAAAATTCATCATAAAAAATTAAAATATTACACTGATAATAGGCACACCAACTAATATATGCTTATAGAGCTAGTAAATATTAACATTAAACTTTCCTTTTATATTTAGGGGAATCAAGTACTTATGAAACTTAGAATAAATAATATAATATCTAATACTTTTTTGGTTTAGACTACAGGTATCTTCTGCTAGAGATAATCCTGCTTGAGATGGATAAGATCAATATGGACGACAAAGCTCTCCCTTTGAGTTTTAAACATAGCCTAATAATGTAATTTCACAATTGAATTCAAGGTTTAATGTTACTCAAGTATAAGTTGGGTTTCCGCCGTAGGTGATCATGATATTATGGGCTTCAACCTTTTCTTCTTTTTTATACTTCAGTGTCAAATTCCTTGCTAGGATTTTCGTAAAAAATTTTACAAGTTTTTCTTTAAATATTATATAATTGATGACAATGAATACATTTGAAACTAAATTCTTTACATAGTTATTTCCTATTCAATATGTTGTGAACTTTCTATTTAGAAACTTGACTATAAACCTTTTAAAATATGGACTGATTATCACAATGAATAGCTATTGGTGTCATTGATTTAGATCATACGGATGTTTCAACTAATAAATTTCCAAGTTAATCTACTTCCTTACTGCATGAATTACTATAAAACCAATCTACTTGATTAAACCAACAATACATATTTATTTCATTGATCCTTAAGAAACATTACCCCGTCAAGAATGTAAACCCAACCATTAGTAGAAATATTTTGATTCTTTTTTATTAGTTATCAAACCATTATATGTTTTACTTATTAAAATTGTAGAACTCAACCTATAGTTCATTGTGCTTTTCAAAAACTTGTTATTTATAAATAAAATATGATAAATATGTTACAATGTGAGGAAGATCACGACAACAAAATGACTTGAAAATAAAAACAATAGAATTGCCACCAATTTTATTTAAAATTAAAAAAAGTTATAAAAATCTTTATTTTATAAAAATTGGTTGAATTTAAGCCTTAAAGTCTAGTTATGGCATAAAGAAAGATGGAAACATGATAATAAAATGACTTGAATATAAAATAATAGAGTTATCATCAATTTTATTTAAAATTTAAAAAATTTAAAAAAATTTCTTTTGATAAAATTTGATCTAAAAAATAGTTTAAGCTTGAAAATCTGGTTATGCACAACGAATGATGAAAATTGAATCACACGGCACCCAGAGTATATCTATTCAACAAATGATTACATTATAATTAGTTGTGTAATTATTTGTAACTTTAAAAATTTTTATTCAACCCCGAAAATATAATAATACAAAACCTAAATTTGTTGATTTTTTTTATTTTATTTTAGCTTGACAAATTGTTTCCTTCATCTAGGATATTTTGTGTACAATAAAAAAATCAAAGTATCATCGTCCTAAAACGTAAGTTAAATTGAATTGAAATTATTTTTAAAAATATTTTATAATAAAGAAATATAATTGAAATAATTTTGAATTTAAGAAAGTTGAGGCACATATAAACCCTACAAGGATAAAATAAGTGAACTATACATAAACCAAATTTTGAAATATATAGTCAAATTAATGTAATAAAATATATGAATTAAAAAATTAACTTAATGAAATATATTAAAATTTTAAAAAAACATTTTGTAAAACTTAAAAAGGTTGAGCTACACATAAATTTCGAAAAAGATCTATAAGATAGGTAAGGTATATACACTACCTTATATTATATTATTTTCAATATTTAACAAAATGTTATAAAAATATAAAAAATGTTATTTATTACTTTTAATAACATTTTAATAAGTATTGCATCTGATTCATGTTGTAAAATATTATTATTAATATTTAAAAAATATTATAAAAATATAAAAAAATGTTATTTATTAATTTTAGTAATATTTTTAAAAAATATTACATCTCATATATATTATAAAAAATATACTATATAATAGTGATATAAATCTTATTTTAAACTATTAAATTTATATAATAACTTGTATTTAAATTTTAAAAATATTTTGTTAAATTTATCTAGGAGGTTGATATAACCTAAGTGATAGGAAGTTTAAAAATATTTTGTTAAATTTATCTAGGAGGTTGATAGAACATAAATGATAGGAAGAAGATAGTTAAGCTAGACATGGATTCTATCTTAAAATATATAAAAAATAAATTAATAAAATATATTAATTAAAAAACTACCATGATAATATATATATATATATATATATATAATTTTGAATATAAGAAGTTGAATCATACATAAACTCTAAAAGGTAGGAACAAAATCCTAAACTGTACATGTGCCATTAATATTATTTATACATGTTCCCCAACATCAAATTCAATTTTTATTACCTATTTTTTAACTAATATAAAAAATTGTTACTTTCTATACAAATTGTACCAACTAGTTTTAGAATATATATAAAAGATGAACTGTAGTATTGTTTTGCTTTCTTACCTATATATAAGCATTTAAAAAAATAGGATAGGGGAGACTTTTTGTTATCACATTCTTCTTAATATTATCTTTGCCAACATCATTCCCCATTTTGACAAAAAAAAAAATTGAACACATCCTGTAAATAAAGAAAAGGCAAAATCGTGGGATCAGGCATCTGTGTTTTAACACCATCCTTGGACCTTTTTATTTGAAAATCAAAATTTTACTTTATTTGTCAAAAATCAAAAGAAATGGTAATATCATATTTAGTATTTTCTTTAATTACTAATAGAATGTACTAAGAACAATTTTATTTTCTCTTAGCAATTTTTAAAGGGAGTATAACAAACATAGTATTAACACCTACCCTTCTCATTTAATTTTTATTAGATAAAATAAATTAACATAGTAATTGTTTAGTTTGTCATAATAAGAAAGAGAAATATGAACAGCTATTTTGTCCTAGGATACAAAATTAGAGAAATATAGATATTGATTTCAATTGAGTAAAATAAGGAAAAATTAGGCGGAGGCATGAAGGTGAATAAGAATAAGCATATGGAAGGAATTTTAAAAAATAATTAATGATTATATATATATATATATATATATATATATAAGAGCTAAATTTATTAACGTTGTGTTAAATTTAATATTTACATTAATTTAGTAAATTTTTATAAAATATAAAATTAATCGAAAGCATAAAGATGAATAAAAATAAGTATATGGAAGAAATTTTAAAAAATAATTAATGATTATATATATATATATATATATATATATATATATAAAAGAGCTAGATTTATTAACGTTGTGTTAAATTTAATATTTACATTAATTTAATAAATTTTAATAAAATATAAAATTTATTAATATAATCGTTAAATTATATTATAATATTTTTATAATCATGTATATTAAAATTTAAATAATTTATATATTTGTAGGTATGTTATTAAAAAATATTAATATTTATATATATTTAAATAATATAGTAGACATTAAAATAAAATTATAAGATAAAATACTTATTAATTTTTGTTTTGTATAAAATTTTATAAATATGATATATTAGATAATAATTTTTAAATTAATAGATAGATTGATAAATTTTATGTTTTAAAAAAAATATTAAATTAATGTAAGTTAAAGTTTGATATATGATGTTAAAGGATTTGATTTTATATATATATATATATATATATATATATATATATATATATATATATATTTGAAGCAATAAATTTTTATTAGAGAAAATATTAAATTTGATTTAGAGAAAACATTAAATTTGAAATAGAAAAATCATTCAATTGAAAATTCTTTTGTGAAAGTTATAAATGAAAAAAATTGTATGTGAATGTTGTAAGTATATTCTAAAGAAATAAATGTGAAATTAGTAAATGTCTTAGAAAGTTAAAAATAATAAAATATTATTAAGATGGAATGAATGAGAAAAAATGCATGAACATTTACTTTTTAAATGAATAATATTATTAAAAGTGATTATTAATCAAAGGATTTAATTCAAGGTAAACATTGTTCAACCAAGGAAGATCGTTTGTCTACCTTGAGTTGCAATGTAAAATCATAATACTTAATTTAAATCATACCATAAAAACATTTCTTCAAGTAAATTTTTACATGTTTTTTCACAATATCTTCATAAAAATATTTCTTTAAAATTACTTCCTTCATGCTGGGACTTATTTAATTTCATTTAAATTTTCCACATTTGCGCTTTTCTTTTATCAAGAATTTGTTCTAATTTAGGTGCCAAAGGATAGAATGATGATTCATGAAAATTTTCTCTGGTTATTAACTAGTAATCATATCTTTACGATAAGATAAACTTAAATCTTAATTACATTATCCTTATTGTAACCTCCTGAAATTTTTATAATAAATTTTTTGGGTTACAAATAATTTTTAGTAAAAAATAAAGTAAAAACAAATGCATAAAGTAGAGAGATTAGAAAATTTAATGTAAATGATAAAAATACTCCTCCATTATGATAACTCAAACAATATGCAGGAAAAATATAAAATAAAAGGTAAAAAATATTTTAAGAGATTATAAAACATTAAATATAATTGAAAAGTCATGAAAAAAGAATAGGAAGAATGAAAAGGTGAAAACGTCATCTTAAAACTTTGAAAATGCTTGAAACGTTTTTATAAAGCTTTGCTTTCTATAAGGGCTAAATTATTCCAAAGAAAAAATATATAATAACATTGACCTTTGAGAAAAGTAAAGGTTAAGAGATAACTTAGAAGGATGAGTGATGTAGATCTCATGAATGCTTTATCATAAATGTTAAAAATTGAGAAAGTTGGACAAGTTATGAAAGCAAGTGAATATGCTGCTCAAGTAAGAAAGTTTTGAATAAAAGATGAATCTTTACATGAGATTATTATGTCAACTTATTGTACATAAAAGATTAATATGAAGTGTATGGATTTTACTCATGAATGATTAAAGAATAATATTGTACATGATGATCATGTATGGATGATGATGTGATAATAGAATGAAAGTAGAGACTAAATACGCATGAAATATTGGTTGGATTATTTGAGCATACATATTATTTGGAAGCCTTTTAAAAACAACCCAAGTAATTAAGGGATCATTAAGGAAAGAAATCATGTGAAAATTTAGAAGACCCCAGTTCCTTCTAGAGAGGAGACAAAAGGGTTATCCAAAAATCCTTCTACTATGAAGAGCCAGGTTTTTAATATTTATGATGGTGATGACCATCAAGAATGGGCTCATATCTTAAGAATAGAAGGTAGAATAGTAGATCCAATGAGAAGATATTGTTTGACTAATGTTAATGTATGCCTATGTCTTATTTTGAAAGATTAAAATTAACCTTGTATGCATGGCATGTTTTTCTAATAAACTGAAATGGCTGGATAAAAGTGATAACATTAAACCTAGGATAGAATCCTGTTGAGAAACTTAGTTTCTCACTCCTTCTCCCTCCATTTTCTTCCCAGACGCTTAGGATGTCTTTTGCAAACATGGTAGTCTTCGTGAAAATTAGTAACGTAAATTGGACTGCAAACGCTCATGGATTGATGATAATAGTTGAAGCCAACATGCGTATATACTTATCTTTGGGATATTTGTTCCTTTCGATGGTGATGAGTCCAAATTTCTCCACCATGGAGCTTGCGGTTCCTTTGGAAGCCTTCCATCCTGACAGGGTGTTTTGGCCTCGTCCCGGTTACCAAGCACAACCCACAGCGCCTGTAGAAGACTCCTCATCATCCGAAAGAGCAATAGACCCATAAACACCATCCCACTATTACAATACTTTGCACGTCTGGTCATCTTAGGCCAGTTCTTCATATCCTAGGTGCTACCCATAGCAAGCATTCTAAAAAATGACTGATGGGACTTTCATCACCTTGGATGAAAGCTTATGGTTAGAATGGTACCATCATAAGTCCTGAAGTGTTTTACAAAGATTTTGATCTTTAGAAGGAAGAGAAAACAAGTTATACCAATAATTTATATTTTATAATTAGATGAATGAATGCATCCTATTTACTAGTAGGTAGTTTGTAAAATAGTTAGTGTGTACATGGTAGAAATAAATATTTATATAATTAAAGTGTATAAAGTAATGTATGCAATTAAGTGTGTAAAGGCTCTAGTGCCTTAACCTAACTGTGTATCTGTAAATAAAGATTGTACAAATGTACAAATATTGTATGTTTGAGTTATGTTAAACAGATTTACTACTTACTAGAAAAAACTAAACGAAAGAAATAATTTATAATGTTAACAAATTATACATGCACAAGAGTGCCTAATTGTTTACATTCTGTTACGAATGCTATTTTGACAAGGCTTGCATTTGATATCAAAGTCTTTTAAATATTTTTTTACTTTATTTTCACTAATAATTATTTTCTAAAGATTCTGCATCATGAGATAACAGTCTACTAATGGAATTAGATGTACGAATTAGGCATAAAAATGGTATTCATTATTAGGGTGTTATGCTTATCTTTCTTATTGTTATTAGTATGTTATAATCCTAGAGTGATAGTAAGAATTTACTGGGATGCAATTAAATTGAAGAGAATGAGATTATGTAGCAAAAGCATTATTTAGGAGAGAAAGAAAAAGAACAACAAGATATACAAGTCACTAAGAGATTGCAAGAATTATCAGATCTTACAAGCTACAAAGCATCTGACGGAATTCAAGATATTCTATTAGTGATGATCTTGAACTATTAGACAACAGCATGTACTCCCTCAAAGACACGAAAGAGTACAAAAGATCCTCCACATTCTCTGTTCCCTGGAGCACTCGTAAAATGAGGAAAAATAAAAGGAAGAACACATAAGTCTAACACGATTTGGTATTGTTTTCCTACATCCATGAAACATCTCAAAAGTATTCATTATTGAAATTTTTGCATTGATAAAATTGCAAATCCTCGCTTACAATTTTTGAACCTACAAAATTAAAAAATCTTCCATTACATATAACTACCCAAGTCCCGAGTACACTTAAAGGACTACATTGTTATGGTGATACACAACTACCCAAGTCCTGAAAGACTACATTATTATGGTTGTGATGATAACACTTATACAAAATATTCACATATATAAGAGTTTTTACCTCTTGTTTCTTCGAGTTGTTTGATGTAGGACTTGAATGAATAGAATCCCAACATATCATAATTTCATTTAAATTCTCACATC
Organism: Canavalia gladiata; assembly: GCA_037954105.1. Lineage (NCBI taxonomy): Eukaryota > Viridiplantae > Streptophyta > Magnoliopsida > Fabales > Fabaceae > Canavalia > Canavalia gladiata. The sequence continues at coordinate 33,352,156 of CM075660.1, forward strand.
TTTCCCCTTTTGCAGAAAAATACTTTAATTGAAAACTCTTATTTCTATCTATTGCGATCCTCATTTACTGTAGTATCCATCAACCAACAAGATATTCTCACAAACCACAACAATCTTCCTTTCTAGTATGAGACCCTTTCACTAGTATAATCTCTCTCAAGTGAGAACATTTCTTATAAAAGGTTGATGTTATGGTGTCAATTATTATTCTTTTGTTTCTCCTTATCCTTGAGCCAGAACCTCAAGCTTTAATACTAGTTGTTGGACACAGAAGGTACCCCACCAAAGAAACAAAAGAACATAAAATATCTTGCATAGTTTTTGTCCTCGAGAGCATTCATAAAAAGGAGAAAAAAAAAAGGAAGAACACACAAATTTAATGTGGTTCAGCATCATTTTCCTACATCCATGGAACACCTCAAAAGTATTCATTATTACAATTTTTTGTATGGAAAAAATTTCAAATCGTCCCTTATAACTTTTAACAGACAAAATTGAAAACCTTTCCATTACAAAAAACTACCCTAGTCCCAAAAGATTACATTGTTGTGGTTGTAGTGATAAAACTTATACAAAATCTTCATATATATAAAAGTATTTTACCTCTTCCCTGTTTGAGTTGTTTGATGTGAGACTTGAATTAATAGAATCCCAACATGAATCACATGCCACAAGTATGATTTTGATGTTTCTCTTTTTTCTCAACATAAATTAACTTCATACTTTTCTTTCCCTGATCTGCATTACTTCTCCCACTTTCTTTTATTAATTTTTTCCTAGATCATTGTATTAGAATTTTTATCTAATACTATTTTAATATTATTATTTTTTCTTAAATTTTTCCTATATAATATTTTATTTGATATTTGGATCTAGGAGACCTTTTTCTTATTTTTTGTTGCCTTAAATTTTTCTTAGACCTCTCTTTTATTATGATTTTAGATCTAGTAAGTCTTTTATTATTATTTTTTGTTTTTTGCATTGATTTTTCTTTTCTTTCATTTATCAATCCTTTTATTATTACTTTTACTTTAACTTTTTTCTAGATCATCCTTTCAAGTTTTCGATATAGTAGGCTTTCAAAAACTAGTTCATCTAATCAAAACACTCGTTCAATTAACATTGCATTAAAAATTTTTAATTCTTATTTGATAAAATTGTGCATGGATAGGGATGGAAATTGTTTCTCCTTTGGCACTCATGTCCTATCTTTATTCATTTTGCTTCCTTAAATATGCTTCTATCTAAATCTTAAGTAATGGTATCTTCCACCTCAACATACCAAGGAAGATGGTGTTACCCCAATATTTTTTGGTTAAGCATCATTTTATAGTAGGATATTTTCCCATCATATGATGAGCATTTCTTATCTCATATTTTGTTCAAAATTTCTCTATTTCATGATTCACATTTTATCCAACACAAGAATCATTTAATAAATTGTTAGAAACATCAAGAGTCAATTAAGTTATTAGAATATTTAAGAAGGAATTTATATAGGAGTAGAGAAAAAGTAAAGATGAAAAACGAAAGCAACAAGATAAAAATACATGAATTGATAAGAATAAAGCATAGAAAGTTATCCATACATAATTATGATATTAACATCATAGTATTATTTGATTACAAAGCTTGAAAGATAAAGGCATATACAACCATTACTTGAATTAAACCAAACCAAGTAAATGTTCAAACTTCCACTTGTTCCATTTCATTTTGGATCTTAATAAGTTTGTTCACTAGTGTAAAATAAGTTTTTTACATCGGTTGTTATGGACTATTTACATCGGTTATTTGAGTAGTGTTGAAGCGGACGATATAGAAAATAAGATTTTTTACATCGGTTATAGAACCGATATAAAAAGTACACTTCTATATCAGTTGTGGATAGAACTGATGTAGAAAGTAGGATTTTTTACAGCTATTGTGGGCAGAACCGCTGTAAAAAATCATACTTTCTACAGTGGATCTGCCCACAATCGCTGTAAAAAGTATACTTTCTACATCAATTCTACCTACAACCGATGTAGAAAATCACTTTTTTACATTGGTTGGAAAGTCCAGTTTTTTTTTAAATATTCATTTTGTTTAGACATACTACTATATTATTTATTCATAACACCTGTATATACAAATAGAATGACCAGACACACAATACAGAAATCATAGAATTTATATATTTAAACTACATCATTATTTATTATTAAATTTTAATTTACTAATGAAATAACTTAAAATTACATCAAATGTACTATAAATTTAAAAGTTTTAAAATAAGGATTTAAGAAGAAATTGTTAACCAGTGAATAAAAAACTTTAGTTCCAAATTGTCCAACTTGGACAATTCAAGATTGAATACAATGGATTGTTTACTTATTCAATAATATACTCATTGTATTCAACATTGAACGGGAAACTAAGGGTATGCTCATATTTGAACTCAAGAAAAGAAACCAACTTAACTTAAAAAGATCAACATGTAATTTAGACATATAATTATGGTAGTTATCATTTTAGTAATCAATAATAAGTTGTGATCAACTACAAGTAACCTATCTCATATCTATTATGATCTTAATAAACTTAGTTATGGATTCTTTATGAATTAAAAATATTCCCTTAACAATTTATCTACGGAGGTTGAACTTAGGTTATATTCTTAAGTCATGAAGATTGTTCAATGTTTCAAAACTAGGTTCATGCACTCAAGTATTACCTATATTTAAAACAAAATCAATACTATAACATACATATCACCTAACAAAGCTAAGGTGCAAAGGCTTCTTTGTTCAAGCTAACATAAGCAAACTTTCACATAAATAGCTCACAATCAACACAACAATGGTAGAGCGATGGCCAGGTGATGTTCGAGCGGACGCACAACAGTAATCGAGCAAAGGCACATCGGTAGCCAAATAAAAAGCTTGCAAATTATAGAAAACAACCAAAATGAATGTAAATTTCGACTATAATAACAGAAGGAGATGGATAAATAACGACAAAGACGACGGAGGTTGCTCATACTTTAGGGTGCGCGACGACGACTTCAAGCGGAGCCAATGTTCACAACGTCGACGACCACCACGAACGTAATGACGGAGTGCAACGAAGAGCAATAGCAACGGCAGCAATGATTAAGACGTAAATGAAAACAGAGAGAAAAGACTGAGACAAGAAACTAGGAATTTAGAGAATAAGGTTTAAAACGACAAGGGTCGAAAAAAAAGGGAAAGGGGAAGACTTTCTACATCGGTTGTTTCTCAAAACTGATGTAGAAACTACTTACTAACTACAACGGTTAAACGAATAACCAATGTAGAATCTTTGCCATTTTATTTACAAAAATGTCATCGCTAACTTTTTACATCAGTTCCCTAAAACGATGTAAAAAATGGTTTTAAAAAATTGACTTTCTACATAGGTTCTCAAAACAATCGCGGTAGAATGTACTTTCTACAACAGCTATAGAAAGTACTTTTTACATCGGTTTTTTTGAGAACCGATGTAAAAAGTTGTAATAAAAAACTGACTTTCTACATTGGTTCTTAAAAAAATAGATGTAGAAAGTACTTTCTACAGCGATTATTCTGTAACCGATGTAGAAAGTACTTTCTACAATGGTTGTTTTAAGAACCGATGTAGAAAGTTCACATTTATTTACAAAAATGTCACCGCGTTTTTATTTACATCTATTCATGACCAACCGATGTAAACTCTTGTTATAAAACACTATTTTTCCACTAGTGGTTATCTAACAACTCCCAAAGTGCTTTCGTAATTCCTCCACACTCCTTAATTGAATTTATTAGGATGCTAGAATGATAAGCACTAATGACATTTAGGTTGTACCACTAAACTTATAGAGAAACCATGGACTTAACTTAACATGGGATAATCATATTTTCATTTTGTGACTAATTGGAAAGATCTATTTTATGCATATATAAGTCTGGGAGAAAACGTGTTTCAACAAATGGTCTTGGATAGATTGATTAATTAGTTTTGGGTAATTTGTGAGATGAAAATTAGGGATGATTTGGTGTGTTACTTGGGAGGACAATACATATTTGGTGAGTGTATCAATGGATGAGGGACATTATTGATTTTGTATGGTGTGTATGGTATAGTATTGTGAAATGGTGGATATTGATAAAAAGGATTATATATGAAATAAGAGTGATATTTTATACATTGGCATGGGTAGGATGAATGGATTAAAGTAAATAATCATTCTTTATTTTTAGAATTTTCCCCTTTTCAAATGAGACCCTCCTTTATTATCTTGTAATTCCAACTTCCTTTCTTTCTTGTATGTTTACTTCAATTCTTTTTCTTGTTTCAATTAGATTAATAAACTCTTTTACACGAGTTTTCAACATGATTTTAAGAAAATTCCCCAATAGTTTTAATGAAATAGGAACACATTTTAGATTTCAACCTAGGATGACTTGAGTTGACCGTGCTCTCCATCTCTATTCATACTCATAAAATGTTTCATTCACTTTCTCTTTCAACCTATTCAAGTGACCATGGGTCAAGTTAAATTTGTACAAATAGAAAAAAAAGCTTTTTCAAGATATTTTCAACACCCAATTTATGTCTTGTCAAGATATATAATATGTACCATTCCAAGATACTTCGTTAAGGTTCTTAGAACAAAGATTTATAAGTCAAATTTCATCCATTGACCAAATCACTATCTTTGTACAATGCATATGGAAGTGCATAATGGAACTTTTAGTCCCATTCAATTTCACTAAATCCGATATTTAAAAACTCATTAGGGATGGAAAAATTTAGGGCTAAGCAAAGTTCCTTCATACCTATGGGATCATATGGGTTTGGTTCATGCATTGTCTTAAACTGCTCTAGCATATTCTCTTTTATTTCCTCCTTCAATTTCTACCATTATTGGTAACAATTTTCATTCTATCCATCTTGTTTTCAACTAGAAATATTTCAATATATAGTTAACTCATGGTTATTTCTCTCCCTTACTACACTATTATCTTGGTCATCCTCTTTGTTTTATTTAATACATTTGTGAACATCCTCCTTAGATCTTCATTTTGAGTATGCATACCGCTATCATGATCCTTAATTTATCAACTTCATGAGGTAAATTTCTTCTAACTTTTTATCATTATTTGTAAGGTTCTCTTACAAATGGATTAAGCTAGGCCAGATTTTTGAGTATGCATACCGCTATCATGATCCTTAATTTATCAACTTCATGAGGTAAATTTCTTCTAACTTTTTATCATTATTTGTAAGGTTCTCTTACAAATGGATTAAGCTAGGCCAGATTAAGCTTTGTGTGTTTAAACTAGACTTATTTCAAAAATTTTAGGCCTAATTTTGGACTTGTAGCTTATCATAAGTTTTTCTTGTTATCAAAGAGTTTGTTTTAAGACCTACCAAATCTATGATTCTACTTAAAATCCTACAGTATAATAAATGATTAAAAAGATTCCACACTTAAAGTTTTATCCAGTATATTTCAATTTCAAATATAAATTATATAATAAACTAATAATATATTATATAAAATTTAATATATTAAAATAAATATAATAATTAAGTATAAAAAATATGCATGTTTTTAAATAGACTTAACAACATTTTTTAGAAACTTAAGCATGGTTCATATATATAAATCAATTTTTAACAAGTTTGTAAACAAGTTAAGCTAGACGAAGCTTTAAATAAATTAGGTTGTAGGTTTCTATTGGATGGTTTGACCCAGTGTCGTCTGTATATACTAGGATAAAATGGTATTTTTCTTAAGTGAGCAACGATTTATTTTGAGCAATTTCATATTGCTAAATAAAAAATCTAATAAGATGCTTATTGGTTAATTTTGACTTATTAAAAGAATCTTTGTAGAGAATTGTTTATAGATTAGGAGTGAGAATGCTTAATATGTGTATCTCTGATTAAAACTTTGGCATGAGAAAAATAAAAAAAATATTTTATTCTTTTATTGTCATCATTTTATTTTTTGTTAAAAATATTCTCAATCTAACTTTGTATCACACAATTCTCGGTAATGATGTATAAATTCTAGTAGAACTTAGAAGTTTTCTTTGTGAATGGATAATACTCCCATTTATAGACACTTAGTATCTACATAGGAAAAGAGTTACATCTATTTTATTAATGTCATTTCATAGAAGGTCATACCTTTCCAATGTTTCTATTCAATGAAAATTCATATTATTTCATATGATATTTTATATAAAGTCAGTTTTTTTCCAATTTTCTTTCTTAGTAACAAATACATGTTTTTAATTGATGCGTATCCATGTATGAAAAGTCACATCATAACCTAAATGTTTATTCATCTAAAAAATTATTATAATTCATATATTTATCATTATTTTACATTGGTGTGAAAAAAACTTGTTGCCTGCAAAGCGTGTATTCCAAGTTTTACTCACGAGAAAGTTATCTGTTAATGTAGAAAGAGGTTATTATAGATCTTTAATGTCGAACCCACATAGACTATGTTAACCGTCCTTAAAAGAATGTTCAAATCGTAACTTTGAAGATCATCAAAAAGTATTTTGTTTGCAAATTATTTTTTAGAAATGAAAATAAGAATAAAAAAATAATAGAAAATGTATGGAAAAGAAAGAATAAAAATGAAAGTTTAATTGTGAAAAGGCATGAGATTTTGGATCCTCTTATGACTTTACTTGATTCCATCCTTAAACTTTCCTATAAATGACTGAAAATCAATTGCTACCCATCCATTCTAATTTTATTATTGCCCAATAATCATGCAATAGTAATATTTTTTCCCCCAATTACTACCCCCAATGGTCATGCAATATATAAAAATTGGAGAAGCATAAAGATCATTTGGATATTAATTTAATAACTGGTTAGAAACCTAAGATCATAATTATCTTCTAGAAGCCTTAGGCTCAGTTTGTTTTATAATTCTGTTGATTAGGCAATGATATCAATGCCTATCATCAACCAACTTGGAAATAAATTGGAGTGATCAATTCCAATTAATTAATTATGTGAAACAAAGTAAGCATAATGGAATAAAAAAACAAAATCATTCATAAAGAAGAATTGGAGGTTCAATTGGTCATATCTTAAATTTTACCATACCCCCACAGTTTGGGAATTATTTACACAAAATAGATAAAAATAAGAAATAAATACTAATCCAATAAAACAATCCATAATTCTAATCTTAAGAAAAGAATACAAAATTGTAGTGCTAGCAAGACTAATAAAGGGGCTTTGCAACTCACACTGTGAAAGGGGATTCAGCCTCGAAGATCCTACTAGAGGATGTTGAAGAAATAAATAAATATGGAACTATAAACAAGGAATGATATGATGTGTAAGACATGTTTTCTTCCAAAGCCTAGCCTTCTTTTTTATAGCATGAATTGATTTGTTTCTGTTATAAACTAGTTTGACCTAAGTTACCTCCTATATCGTTAAGATTGTTCTAAGTCATTTACCTTATAGTTAGGGCCGACTTAGATCAACTTCTACGTCATCTTAGGTTAAACGACTATGCTTAGATTGACATGGTCATGTCAAAAAAGTTAGGATGCTGTAAGGTTGCGATTTAGGTTTGCATGGTCGTTCTCATCATCCAAAACGACCATAATCAAGTATGCTTATGTCCAACATGGTTGTGTTAGCTTCTTGTAGGGGAATTTTAGTCTTCCAACACTCCTTCATCCTTTTATACCTCTTTTAGCCTGAAAGATGCTTAGTTTTTTATTCTTTTTTTATGTGACCATTCACGAAAGAAAAAAGAAAATGAGGTGAAATTATCATAAAATAATAATGAATCACACTATAATCATAACTAATTTCCCGTAGATAAACCAAAAGAATAGTGGTTTATCGACTCAAACTTAACCATTGCTTGTCCCCAAGCAATAGCCCACCGAATGAGAATTTAGCAAGTTTAGAATCTAGGAACCTAGAATATCAAATATGCAGTAGACAAAGAAAACTACCATCACAGGAATAATCAAGAATAATCCAATTAGGATCTTAACTACCTAAAATCAAGTTCCACTCATAAAGGGGATCAATCTTCTTACTATTTACCAAGTGTGTGAAGGTATGGATCATTATTTCTCTACTCCTCGCAATATACACTATAGTAGACTTGGCCATAAACTTCAAATATCCATTAAAAGCCACCACAAACAAGAATCAAATTGTATATATTAAGATTGTAACTTAACCAAGGGAATTACACAATTAGGTAAGATATAAAAAGGGAAGGAACATAAAGGGTTTCATTATTAACTTTATTTTTAACAGATACAAACCTTTAGACTATGACAATATTTACCCAGGCTTCATGAATTTACATTTTATTTTTCGAAGCTTCTCCATACTATTCATTTTTCTTCCTTTTTTTCTCTTTTTTCCCTTTTGAATCATTTATACATTCCCAAGCATTTACTTTACTTTAGTTATAATCTATAAGCACATGAAATTATAACAATTATTTAAGGGGTACCAAAGAATGTAAACTTTAATCTTTCAAGTTTAAAGGGAGAATTAATTGATATTCTAAAGTCCAAGTTCATTTAAAGAGGCCTAATTTTGATTTTATTATTTTCTTGTTATGAAATCAACTTATGCAAGTCTTTACAAGGTGTCGTAATCGTAATTACAAAAAAATGACGAACTCATTAAAAATATATGATCATGGAGTAGCCATCTGTCATAACCGTAATTACAATGAAATGACGAACTTGTTAAAAATTAGATAGAAATATTATGATCGTGGAGTCGCCACAAAATTTTTAATTTTAAAAGGAAAAATGTTTGGAAAAAACCTTAACAAAGGAAGAGTTTTAGGTTTGGGAGCCAATTATGAATAAGGAAGGTATTAGCACCCTACTCGCCCATTCCAAAGAATGGTACCCTTAAATTGAATGTGTGCTTTTAATATTTTAAAAATTTTTGATCAATAAAATAGAATAAAAATAAGTAGATTTGCGGAAAATAGCTTGACAAAACTTGATCCTGCTCATACGTATTCTCTAGTGCAGTGGGAAACTCAAGGCTACGTAATTCTAGTTAAAAGCAGACATGATTCTATACAAAATTGGTTTAGACTCAATTTTCTAAAATTTATGTGTACACAAAGTCCAAAACAAACGTAAGACACACTTCAACCTATACATATTAAAATATGAAAGGGTAGAGAAGGCTACTCGTTCGCATTATAATTCATCACACGAGTTTCAGATAAATTTAATAAATGAGCGAAGATAATCTTTAAGTCAGGTTCGTTAAAACATAATTTTCTGAAATTCACATGCGCATAAAGTTTGAGTCAAACGTAAGCTACATTTGAACTTGTACAAATTAAAATATGTGAACGGTAGAGAATGCTACCCGTTCACATTAGAATTTGTCACGTGAAGTTTAGAAAATTTAATAAAAGCAGACATAGTTTTAGGCAGAAATGATTTAAAGGTAATTTTCTTAAATTTAGATATACATAGAGTTGAGGCCAAACGTAAATTGCACTTGAATTTGTATGAATTAAAATGTAGAGTAGTAGAGAATGTTAACAGTTCGCATTAGAATTCGCCACGTGAATTTCAAAAAATTTAATAAAAGTGGGCATAGTTTTAGGCAGAAATGATTTAAAGGTAATTTTCTAAAATTCACATGTACACATAGTTCAAGCCAAACGTAAGCTGCACCTAAATCTGTATAAATTAAAATACAGAATGGTAGAGAACGGTACCCGTTCGCTTTAGAATTTACCACGTGAATTTTCGAAAATCAGGAATTAGATGAAAAGGCAAAAATGATGTTTAGGTGGAATTACTTTAATTTTGAAAGGGGCTTAGTTGTATCTACATTCTTATTTTTGGCAGCAAGATGGCCAAAAAAAATGAATTGGGCTTATATAGGCCTACTTGTTCATAGTTGGCATCCATGGAATTATGCTTATCCAGATACTAAGTCACTTGATTCGGGGAGCCTACTAACTAAATGAAGAGGTCCTCCCTATTACTGAATGGCTTATTGCTAAGTCATGTCTCAACCTTGGCAATTTCATTAATTGACATTTGGGACTGAACTTGCCTGATTACTCTCAGCTAGTCTATCAACACATAACCTTGTAGCAACATTCATGCACTCCCAAATCAGTTACTCATTGGGTAAAAGTTACAGGCCTTGCTTCAACATAAATGCACTGTGCCTAAACATTACTATCTAGGTTGTGCTCACAGTAATCGATATCAACAACCTAGGATCAGGAATACACCCCTCCTATTATCAATTTTAATACGAGCTTACCAACTTCAATGATTAACCTAGGATTAGGTAAGCATAAAAATTTACATCCATCCCTTCTTTGAATAATGCTGGCATGGGTAACTAATATGGCAGATTGGGAGGATATGGAACCTGCCACTGATACATGCATCAGGATCTGCTCCAGGCTATTAGTTGGTTTACGGAGGTATCATGAACCAATGAATGTTAAGGCCAATTCCGGCCATGGTTATTACACTATAGACCACTCTATTGTCAAGCAAAGTGTGTAGAATATGACCTTGTGATTACTAATGTAACAGTCTTGGAAGATGTGGAACCTACCATTAATACATGCATCAAGACCTATGCAAGGGAATCAGTATCAGTGAGGGCCATATTAGACAAGTCTACTGTTTAAGATTTATAAGTCACAACTACAATTAGCCTTACTCACTGCCCTACGATGTAGCATCAAAGATAGCTCTGATACTTCCCTACAGTTTAGAAATTTAGAATTCCTACAAAGGTTGACAAGGTACTCCAAAACATTGACCCCAAGAGTTGACAGTATCCTAATTTTAGTTGATCATGCCACATTGGCCTCTACACAAAAAAAACTACCAGTATTATTAATTATGAGATTAGTACACCAACATGGAGCCTAGGGTATATTGCTGTCACAAGTGAGGCTATAATTACAACCATGACTCATTAGATTCAACATCCAGTATAATCTCATAACTGGTTTCCATCTTTAGAAGGCTAACAGGCCAAAATTCTATTACTTTGGCCATTGACATTAGCAATCAGACTTACTCTTTCATAGCACCTTATCATTCCAGAACCTACATCAGTAATGCATTGAGCAAGGGACAAAATCGACCTCTTAATCAATTTTGGGTTGATTTATCTACTATTTAGCTAAGGCACAGCCAACTGCATGGCCCAGTATGGAATTTACTATCATAATAGATCTGAGGATGTAAAGCAGACTCTTATCAAGCCTTTTATGAAACTCAACGTGACTTACATGACTTGCTTTAATGGCTAACTGAATAGGAGCAATTCTCAGTCCTTTTTCTTCAACTTTTTTAGGCTAACATATATCCTATTTGGCTAAGAAATAACACAGTGGAGCATAACACTATAATGCTAACATAAAAGGTGTGGAAGTATGGATTAGGAATCTCCTAAATTACAGAACTTAAATCTAATTGAATATGAGAGGACTTAGAGCTCTCTAGTCTAAGTTCCTCTAAGATGGTTGCTTCCTCTAGAATCAAGGAAACACAATGCATGGCATACTACTATGAAAGGTCTCGAAACATGACACCATGCTCAGTCAACACAAGATTCCAAATTGATAGTAGCAAGACTCATTAACAGTATCCTATAAAAGCTAATCTAGCTAGCATAGTGACCTCACATAAGGATCTTGGGTATGGGCATCTATTCAGTATAAGACCCTCACTATTACCTACTATGTAAGCATAACCTAAGACTCACAGACCTCCCTTGGGTTTGACTTCTTGTAACTATTTACATTTTTCTGATAGAACCTGATTGGTCAAAAGAAGTTTCCACTCATGCACTTTCATAGTTTTTCAAGACCGCTATCAGTATCTTACTGCATAGGAGTACACTTTTAGATCTCCCTCTTAATCTCCTTTGGCCTGATTTATGTCCTATTTGATTAGGGAGCTACAAAATTCATGGTCTGATGTTGTGTTTGCTATCATGACAGGTCTAAGATTACAACTCCAGCACCTACCTAGCTTTTATGTGTTTCAGAGCTCATGCCATTAATTCACAGAGCAAGAGCCATTTTTAGCTCTTTGGCCTAAACTTCTACAGGCTAATCTAATCCTTATCTGACTAAGGAATAACAATGGCCATAGCCTAAGATTAAGCTTATTACTATGGCTATAAGCTTGCTGTTGTAACCGCAACATGGTTTTCAAAATCTACCTTAATTTCCTACTAAACAAAAGCAAATTTCAGCTCCTTCTCTTGAGCTTGTTCAGGCTAATTTACTTCCTATCTAGCCTAGGAACCTTAGGATACAAAACCTTAAACTGAACTTTCTGCTATGACAGGCCTGAGATCATATCTCAACCACCTAGCTAGCCTACATATACTTCAAAACTCACTACTGCACAGGGCATTCATTAGTTTCCAATCTTGAATTTTTTGAGAATGGTTTATTTCCTATGAGGCTAAAAACAAAAGAATTCATAACTTGGTGTGAGCTAGGTGTTATGACAGTTTTAAAGAATACGGTTCCAACACCTACCTGACCAAAGATCCTATTTGGCTCCCTAACTTGAGCTTCTTCAAGCTAATTTTCTCCCTACTCAACCTAAAGATCCTAGGATGCAGGACCTGAAATTGAATTTTGCTGCTTTGACCAATCTGAGAACATAACTCAAACTCCAAATGACCTACATGCGCTTCCAAGTTGGTGCTGCTAGCTTATTAAGTAAGAGGCCTACTTACTACCCTGACTAAGGCCTCCTCCAGCCATCCCAATTCCTATTTTGCTAAGAAGTCTACAGCATCCATAGCCTAAAGCTCATAGTTTTTTTCTTAGGTTTAGATTTGTGGCCTATCCTATTGTGGATCAGGAAGGTGCGTGTACTAAACATTTTACCAGACCTTGAGCGATGCACTAAGCTACTGTTAATTAGTATCTTCCTAGCTATATTCCTCTATTGACTGAAACCTCATCTCAATAGGCATGGATGATGATCTGATAAAACTTGATTGGTAAACTAGAGCCTGGCCAAGGCCAGTGGAATCAAAATGAAGTTGGACTTATCATTTCCCATGCAAATAGACTATTTGAACTAGAATTATGTAGTATCTGATTATTTACCACCAAGGAATTTGCAAGCAAACAAAATTTCGAATAGAGAAACAGGATGCTTCCTAATGTATTTTAGAAGCTAAATCTTTCAGGTTGAAAGCCAGATCATAGAATTTCTCCAAAGAAGTTCTCCTACACAACCTCATACTAATGATAAAGCAAAATCCAGATTTACCTAAATTTCCTATCATTCAATTGAGAACTTCAAATCATAATTCAAATGCAGAAGTGAAAGCACGAATATAGCGATTAATGCGATTAGATTCTTGAAAGTTTCATCATGACAAAAAATCTTCATCCTCACTCAAGTTCACTCAAATCGTAGGGATACATGCGATTAGATGGAGCAACATTTAAGCTAGTATGATTTTACATTATGAGTGAAACGCATGAGAGAAAACTGACCTGAAAGAGGTTAAGGCAAAATTCTTCTTCTCCTCTCAATGGAGTATAGCAGGTTTATGCAAAGCTAGAGCTGCAATTAACAAATACTTCCTCTATACTAGGTGAAATTGCAATCACTTTTGAGGCAAGAGTGAAAATCAAAGTCTGAGAGCTACTCCTCGAGTCCTTAGAGAAACAGATCAAAGACAACGAATTCCCCAGAGTTTTTTTCTCACGCTTGGCCAAAGGTCCCCATTCTTGAATACCTTTCGGTATTTATAACCTTTTGAATGGATTAACCCCTCTTTATCTAAGATTGCCTAACCATAATTCCCTGCTCAAAACTGATTAACCAATTTCCAACTGCCCCTTAATAGAATTGTTCCGCGACCTTTTTTTTTTATCTTTTTCTTTCTTATCAGCCGAGCCATTTACTAAATTTTGGGCTCAACTACTTCTTTTATTTTTCCTTCTTTTTCTATTTTTATTTATTTCCTGTTATTATTATTATTATTTCTCCCCCATTTTTTTAATTTAAAAGTGTCTCGAACTAAAATTGCTACTCACGCAAGATTTTAATGCAAATTTTATAATATACAAATTGGAGAAGAATCACTCAATAAAAAGGGAAAGAAAGAGGTTGGATGCAACCTCAATTAGGATTAATCTTTGCTAAAGTTGCTTTAATGTGAAAAAAAATAACAACAAATATGTTATTAATTATATTTATTAAGAGTTTCTATATCCTCAATAAATTCAATTAATGTCTACCACAAAATGTTAAGGATCCCTAAATCCTAAATTCACTAACATTCCAAACACTTGAGCAGGTAGGGTTATTGTAAGTCACAAGCATCTTTTAGAAAAATTAAGGTCGAGGATCTCGCTTCTCAAACTTAATCTTCTACCATTTCCATAATTTTTTGAAAAAAAATTAATTACCAAGGCAGAGGCAATAAAAAAAGGATGAGGGATAATAGATTGGAAAATATAATTAGGATATAATATTTGTCCTAGGCCCCGTTTTAAAATTAATTAGTAAATAAAAATTTAAATAATAGAAACAAAAATAAATGAAGAAAATAAAATAATAATATTTGAAACAAATAAAAATGAAAAAAAAAACAGAAAATAGAAATATTAATAGAAAAGCAGACAAATAAACATATAACAAAATAATAAAAATAGAAGGCAAAAATAAAGTAAATAAAAGAACCAAAGAATAAAAATAAAAAACAAAAAAAAACAATAGAAAATTAAAACAGAAAAATAAAAATGGAAAAAATAACAAAATAATAAAAAGAAATAAAAAAATATATAAACAAAAAATGAACAAAATAAATAATACAAATAGTAATTAAAACTAAAAAAATAGAAATTAAAAATTAAAAACAAAAAACAAAAAAAAGAAAATTAAAATAATAAAATATAGAATAATAATGAAAAAAAAAGAGAAACAGAAAACAGAATAATAAAATAACTAAAAACAGAAAATTAAAACTAAAAAAAATAGAAACTAAAACTAAAATACAGAAATAACGAAAAAAAAGGGAAGAAAAAAAGAAAGTAAGAATGAGATAAAAGAGCTACTCGTAACTAGGCAACCTCTTCATCAAACTCAAATTGACTTGAACCTCAATCTTAGTATATTGCCTAGTATGCCTCAATTCATTTTACCTAATATAAGAGTTGAAAGGTCATATTTTAGGAGAGGTAGTGCAAAGATGGCATTGTTGAGATTCCAATCTCCTACCACAATCCTGTACAATTGGGACACCTTTGTTGCATTGTTTGTTGATGGTTATATGCCTAGATTATATCATATTAAACGACCCTCACCTTATTTTTATGTGCCCCTTTGATGTTGTATATTTTCACATATAAAGGTTTCTTGCATGCCCCAACTCTTGTTTTATGATAATACCCCACCTATGATACTTAATTTGTTGGTGATCTCAACTATATATGACACTAGTGCATCTTACATATCAATATTGCAAGAAACATTAATGAGATCCATATCAAGTGCACTTGGTCAAATATGGATCCCCTGTACGTATCTTACACTCTATCAAATATTAGTATGATTAAAGTGTCTAATTCCTTGTTGCATAATAGTCTTCCACTTTTACATCATTATTTACTTCATAATGAGATGCCACAGTTACATCAAGGAGTGAATCATTTACAAGCCATACCTTATGTAATAAGAAAACCTCTTTTTAGGAATAGGGAAATTGAGTGAAACCCATAAGAATACTTGGTTCAGGTTTGATAATAATTGTGAGCTTGAGCAGTCTTAATTTTGGGGTAAAAGTGAACTTAGAGCATTTGGCCACTATGCAACCCCCAATTAGGCTTGGACAAGCCCATGTTATGGGTTCAAGAATGTGGAAGAATGTGGCCTATCTCTTAAAGATGGTGTTTCCCTTGATTGAACCTTCTTCCTATGTGAAAGGTTTATGATGATATTTTCACCAAAAAATTGACATCATCCTTGGATGTCTCATCTTCTTTTCTAAGATATCCACCCTTCCTAGACCCACCAGTTTCCCAATTCAACATGTTTACCTTTATTTATTTTAGACCTAGATGAACTTTGATTCTTTTTTATTTTATCTAGGCATTCATCAAAGGCCTTACTTTGTATTTGGAAAGCTCTTTCTATCCTAGAGGCTAGTTATTCAATTTGGATCCTAGGTGAATAAGCATTGTCACTCATATTGCAAAACCTCTCCACACATGAACTTTTTGCAAGGAAGAGAGAGAAAAAACACTACAAGAAATCAAGAGTTAACAAAAAGCATGCAACCTTATCCCTCCAATCAATCAATCAAACAACATTTATGGTTTCACCAACCACCAAAAACCTTGAATGAAAGTCTATTGTTGTTTGAGTCCATAAGTTTTATGCAAAGCTATAATACCCTAAAGAAAGTTTAGAGTTATACGTAGCTTGCTTCAACCTTGCAAAATAACCTTAGAAACACAAGTTAGTGCTAGAAAATCTAAAAATTCTATCAACACTTAGCACCCCCTTATGCCTCCAAGTATGCACAAACCAAAAAACTAAAGTTCTAGGTGAGTATCACTCACCAAGATTATAAAGTCCAAGTCCTTTACACCCAAGTTTAAAAACAAAACAGAATTTACAACTCAAACACCTACTACAATTTCTAAAAAAATTTACAACACAATGTGATGGAGAGATGGAAGGAGGTGGTTCTTCTATATCAATGGATGTTGAACTTTGGAGAAGGATGGAGGAGGAATGAAGTCGATTTCAAGATTGACTTGGAAGCACCACCTCCAGAGATGGATAAGCTTCTTCTTTGTCACCATGAGCTGCCATAAATGAGGAGGTTCCTCAACCCTATGTTTGGTTATAAAGGAGAAAAAGAGAGAGGAAAACTCTCCAAATTCTGAGTGTAAAACCCTCAATTCATTCAAATGAATCATCATATGCAAAATCACACAAGTGGAGCCTTTATATAGGCAAAATGAAGGAGATGCAAACTAGAGGGAAGCAGGGGGAAAATTTGAATCTGAATTGGGCTTGGATTTTAGCCCAATAATGGTGTTTTTCTTACTCCTAATATAGCCTCAAATTGGGCCATAGAAATCCCAAAAAATCCTAAGCTAGAATACAAGGAAATTGGCCTCAAATCCTACGCAAATTGGGCTTGCTAGTTCTTAAAATAAAAAAAAAGTACCTACATCCTATTCTAATATATGAGGCCCAATAGGCTTAGTAGGTCCTAAAACTGGTACTTCTCTGCTGCTGGGACCTCCACATCAACCTCTTCCCCTTTGAAAGCATTCATACTCAAATTAATAAGGTTAACTTTATCTGTAAACAAGGACATAAGTGAGTATAGGAGATGTTATTAATGAATGTAAATAATGGGAATTCCAGGGTCAAATACTAACCTTTTGAATCTTCCAAATAATTTCAACAATATGTAATTATAACAAATGAGACATAAGAGGTAGTAGAAAGTAACAAACCCATAACCCTTATGAGAGTAAAATAGAAGAACAGGGAGTGCAATTAGGTTTATAAGTTTTTGTCCTTGATTGTTTCTATTTGGGGTAGTTCTTGGGATTTTATTTTATGGATTCATGTCAAGCATTACCTTGGGTGGGTTATGATACCCACCAATCTATGGAGGGTGTATCTTAACTCCTTTATAAAGTGACCAAGACTGGTGCTGTGGTAATGAACTTTTAACCAAGAAATTAAATTGCTTACCCACCAAGTCATTTATAATGGAATATTCAATTAGCTTAGATGCAAATGGATAATACAAGTATTCAAGCGTGCTAGGGAACTGAACTGGTACAAATATATGAGGCACACAAAGATATGAGGATATAATCAATTGAATGACTTTATTCACATCATATCCATCAAGCCATGTAACAATGGTGCCATAAGCATTCATGGTTGGTTGAGAGGGATGGGCCTTTATAAGGCCCAGTTCTTGACCTCTACCTAGAGGAAAAAGTTCCTCTATTTGGATAAAGGAAATAGTAGGCTCTATTCCAACTGTGAGTTTTAAGGTAACGGTAACTAGAGGGAGAGGTTTTCTAACTAGGAAGATGTTTCCCACCTTATCCTTCCTTACAAGTTGAATTTCACCCTCCTACACAAAAGAGGTGAAATCGTTACTTACCTTTCTTTTACTTGCCTTTTCTTATTTTTCTTATTTCCATTTTCTTTTATTTCTTCAATTTTTTTCTTTTTCAAACTTTATCTCTCAGCCTCCCTTTTTTGGCTCATATGCATCTGGTCTCAATAGACTTTATTAGGAGATAGAGGCACTAGGATAATTTTCTAGGAGTTGAATTGGAAGGAATACCTATTAGTATGACCATCATGATGGACATCCCTATCATATTGCCATGGCCTTTCCAATAACACATGATTGGCCTCCATGGGGACAACATCACAAGTAACATTGTCCTCATATCTCCCAATGATGAATATGAGGAGGACTTGTTGATCAACCAACAAGTCTCCATTATCATTAAGCCATTGAAGCTTATATGGCTTAGGATGTGGGGTGGTTGCTAACCTTGGTTTGGTAACTAGCCTAGTACTAGCTACATTAGTGCAGCTACCCCCATGAATAATTAAGAGCAAGTGTGCCCCTTGATTGAACATCTACTATGGAAGATGTTCTCTCTTTGAGTCTCTTCCTCCCCCTTAACGGAACTTCCTAACAATCTCCTAACCACTAGGAGATCACCTTCAAGGGTATACTCTAAGGCTTCACTATCAGATTCAGAGGGAGAAGAACTAAAGTCTTTGGACTTTAAGGATGAATAATTACCACTGTCCTTAAGGATCATGGTCTTTTTGTTTGGGCATTAAGAAGCGATGTGCCCCTCTCCCAGACATTTGAAACATTTGACTGAGGACTGTTTTCCTAAAGGTAAGTTTGGAGTTTTGACCTTAGACTCTTTGGAGCCTTTGGTATATTTAAACTCCCTCACTGTGAAACTAGAATCCTTTTTCTTGTTTGCCAAAGTGTCTTATGTAGATGATTTGTATGCAGTGTATTTGTCTATACATCTCTTATTTATTTGGGATTTTACCTGTATAGCTTGGTGGTAAAAATCATTTAGGGTTAAGTATTAGTGGAGTTCTACCACATCTCAAATGTCATGTCTAAGTTCATCTAAGAACCTAGCCATGGTGGCTTCCTCACTTTCTTGCATGTTAGCCCTAATTATTACAACTTCCATCTTTTTGTAGTACTCATCTACACTTTTGGTGCCTTGAGAGAGTCTCAACAACCTATTGTGGACCTCTCTTAAATAATGGGGAGGTACATGCCTAGCCCTTATTATATGTTTCATGGTCTTTTTGTTTGGGCATTAAGAAGCGATGTGCCCCTTTCCCAGACATTTGAAACATTTGACTAAGGACTCTTTTCCTAAAGGTAAGCTTGGAGTTTTGACCTTAGACTCTTTGGAGCCTTTGGTATATTTAAACTCCCTCAGTGTGAAACTAGAATCCTTTGTCTTGTTTGCCAAAGTGTCTTATATAGATGATTTGTATGCAGTGTATTTGTCTATACCTCTCTTGTTTATTTGGGCTTTTACCTGTATAGCTTGGTGGTAAAAATCATTTAGGGTTAGGTATTAGTGGAGTTCTACCACATCTCTAATGTCATGTCTAAGTTCATCTAAGAACCTAGCCATGGTGGCTTCCTCACTTTCTTGCATGTTAGCCCTAATTACTACAACTTCCATCTTTTTGTAATACTCATCTACACTTTTGGTGCCTTAAGAGAGTCTCTACAACCTATTGTGGACCTCTTAAATAATGGGGAGGTACATGCCTAGCCCTTATTATATGTTTCATTTCTTCCCAATCATTTAAGGGCCTAAACCTTTCTTTATTAAGCATATCCCACCATATTAGGGCATAGTCACTAAATTGTAAGGTAGCTAGTCTTACCTTATATGTCTTTCCCTAATGGCATGGCTTGAAAATATTTTTTCTACATTAGGCTCCCAAGCTAAGTATGCCTTCGGATTGGTCCCTCCTTGTAACCTAAACATTTTAATCTTAGGTAGTTTTGTGGTTTCTAAGGTATCCCTACCCCTTGAATTTCTATTCCTACAACTAACTCTATCATCTAAGCTATCCTTATAGGAACTCCTACTCCTATGTTATCTATACCTATGGGATCTATGCTTATGAGTCCTAGGCCTAGAGGGTTCCCTAATTGTAGTTGCTTCTCTATGTCCATGTTTCCTTACTCTTTCTCCTCTTGATGCATGGTCATTAGAGGGTAATGCCCTCCTTTGTGTGTGTGGCCTACCTTTTAAAGAAGACTTTTCCTTTTGGGATGAGTGTCTTCTCCTTCTCCCATGACTCATGTGTTCCCCAGAGAAGTTGACATCTTCATCGAATGTCTCCTCCTCATGATAATTATCCCCATTCCTAGACCCACCAAGTTTAATTATTCTTTGATTTGTTTGTTTTTTTTTATTTTCTTCTTTCTAGGTGATCTAGTCTTTGTTCCATGTCCCTTGTTTGGGTTTGAAAAGCCCTTTCTAATCTATTGGCCAACTATTCCATTTGGCTTCTAGGGGATAGTTCGTGGGTACTCGTTTTCAAAATAGAAAATTCCTCTCCACTCCTAAATTTCTTATGCTAAGAAATTATATCACACATGTCAAACACTTAGCATACAATCTAAGCTCTAAGGCGCGTGTACATGTGCACTCACACACACACAAGGCTAAGTGATTACCTAGTCCTTTTGATCTTGCAAAAAAAGACAAGGTTTGTGCTACCAAATAGTTCTAAGAAATTCAAGAAGCACTTAGCACACAAACTAGGTCTAAAGCACACAAACACACAAGAAGTAATAACTTGACGTTAGGTGAGTATCCTACACCAAGCTTCGAAAGTCCAAGTTGTTATTATAAATAACTTGCAAAGGTAAATCTGAATTACACCACAATTAAATACTACTACAAATCACTAGAATTTACAATTCAAATCAATCCTAATTACAAAGGTTCAATTTAAAATTTACAATTCAAAAACCAAATGCTATTTATTACAAAATGCTTTCACTTTGGTCTTCAATTCAGGTTTGCTCTTAGCCTTTCTCTTTGGTCTTAAAATCTAAGTTTCAAGCCTTGGTTTCATGAGTCCTTTCATACACCTTTCCTTGGGCTTAAGCATCTCTAGGTCACTACAAAATCAAGCACAAATAGAAAGTACACTTGTTGCCTCACTTTGTTAGTGTTAGAAAAATCAAGTTAAATTTCACTAGTCCTCACCAAGTGTTTATGCTCTCCTCCCTCTAATATCGTCACCATACAATCATCCCTCTCATACCATTTCACTCACATAAAATAGCCTCCAAACCAAGCTGGAATTAAGGAACAACTCAACTGAATTTAAATGCTCTAGTGATGCTTAGGTGGTGACGAAAGTGCTCATGCAAGTAGGTGAAAGGTGATAAAACTTAGTGGAATTTTAAAGACAAGCAAGAAAAGCTAAAACAAGAAAGTATAATTAAAAGGAACTTAAGTAATACAAAACATTAGAAGCCAATAAAGAGGCAAACTAGAATTAAAGGCAAGCAAAGAAGGTAGGCACACAAAGGAAATACCTAGAAAGTTTAAAGAGTGGCATGCACATGCTCATGCAATGAAAAGATGCTATTTTTTGAAGAAATTAAGGCATGCATAAACTAAGTAATTAAACCTAATTTGATGCAGAAGTTATGGCCTAAATGAAGCATGGACAACTAACACACCACACTCAAGGAAAGCAAAACAAATGACCTTTATACAAGCCTTTTTCTATATATTTTCTTTCTTTTTTCCAATTCTCTTTTTTTTTGTTCAGTTTTCTCAACTTATTTTTGTCATAATTTTTCTCCAAAGTCCAAGGAGTTCAAGTCCTCAATTGTTCCTTGCATAGGCTCTTGTTAAGGTCCTAAGTCCATAAATTCATGCTAGTGCATTTTGCACTTCATCCTTTACATAGGTATGGTATTTTAAGTCATAAGTCCTTATCCAATTATCTCTAATAAAGCTCAGGTCATAAGGTATAGGAATAATAATTAAGTGTCTTTTAATTAGATTCAAGAATACACTTAATTCTTTAAGTTGAATGACTTAATCATGCAGGACATAAGCCAGACTTAGCATATAGGATGCACACACATGATCATGCACTCTTAGGAATTTTTCAAAGAAAAAAATACAAACACAAACCACGCAGAAAGGAATACACATAGAAGGATCAAAATAGGAAAAATAATACCTAAACAAGACTAAAAAACCAAATCTACACATGAATTTCAAGAACATATGAGATTTTGGCGCCAAAATTTGAATTCGAATCTCAAAATTGTTCTAAATTTTTTTTTGGAAAATATAAAAAATTTAGACCAATAAATTGAAATATATGGATCATATAAAAAAACAAAACAAGTTTGACAAAGATCAGATTAGAAATGAGAAGGTTATGCATAAATCAAACAAACTAGGTTCATTTGCTTGACAAAATGAACATACTTCGGTAATCAGGCGATAAAAACATCATTTCAGATCCAAATTACACAAACAATATCATTACAAAAATAAGAGAGAAAGACAAACAGAACGCAATAAAAAGCATCAAAATTGAAGACCATTTGACTAATAAAAAATGAAGACGAAAAAATAGACAAATATGAACTTGGAAATCCAAGAAGAAGCAAGAAAATTAAACCAAATAAAAGCTGGATCTAACCTCCATTGATGGAGCTTTAATACCAATATGATGCAGAGGTGGAAAGACGTGGTTCTTCTAGATCAATGAATGTTGAACTTTGGAGAAGGATGGAGGAGGAATGGAGCTGGTTTCAAGCTTGACATGGAAGTGTCACCTCTAAAGAAGGATAAACTTCTTCTTCGTCACCATGAGCTATCATAGATGAAGAGGTTCCTCAACCCAAAATTTTGTTTTAGAGGAGAAAAAGAGAGAGAAAATATCTAAAACCTCTGAGTGGAAAACCCTCAATTCATTCAAATGAATCATCATATGCAAAATTACACAAGTGGAGCCTTTATATAGGAAAAATGAAGGAGGTGAAAAATGGAGGGGAGGAAGGGGTAGATTTGAATCTAAATTGGGCTTGAATTTTATCATAATAATGGTGCCTTCCTTACTCCTCAATGCAGTCTTAAATTGGTTAAGAGAATGTCCAAAAAAGCCTAAGCTAAAATACAAGGAAATTGGCCCCAAATCCTATACATATTGGGCTAAAATCCTATTCTATTCTAATGTGAGGCCCAATAGGCTTAGTAGGTCTCTGCAGCTGGTATTTCTCTGCTGCTGGGACCTCCACATCACAATGTCAACCTACTACAAGCCAACTTCTACAAGGTTACAAGTTAAAACAGAAAGCACAACAATACCAAGATATTACAATCTTGAATCACTCTTCGAGCTTTGTGATGTCCTTGCTCCTTAATGGGATAAGGAAAAATACAAATATCGTTGCCCATATAGAAAAAGAGGTTAGTGCAAAGAGTTCAAAAAAATTATTTTTGCTCACCAAGTTTTTCACTTCTCTGAATTCTTTGTGTTTTGCTCACTAAATTTCAAACTCCTCTCACACCTTTCACTCAAAGAACGCCTTAGGTCCAGCCTTGAGAAGAGAGCTCTCAACTTCAATCCTTGAGACTTGATGTTTCCAAAGTGAGGTGCAAAGCTTACCAAAAGGAGTTAGAAATTCAAGACAAAACCAAAGGAGTTTTTAAATGACAAGGAACGAAATCCTTATCACAAAAATTAGGTAAACTAAAATGGAATTTCAATATGACAAACTAAGAGTTGAAGAAGATAAATTATAAATAAGGTTCAAGAAAAGGCACTGAAAATTGAATAGAATAAGAAGAAAGTATAAGGATATTCAATTTAGTGTCCTTGAATTTATAATTTGACCATCTTGAAATTTAAATTATTTTTATGCAGCCTTGGTTTTAAAGAGGTTCATCTCAACTCAAGAACATATATTACATTGTAAATTTAAAGAGAAACATCATCTATACTTTTTCTTTTTCCTTTTTTTTACAGTACTAGCACTTTATTCATCAACATAAGACCATATAAGCATATGCAATTTTCCTTTTCTACATTATTTTTTTGCAGAATTTTTTTTAGAACTTTTTTTTTTTACCTCATGCACTTAAATATAAGCTTCATTTAATTTCTTTCAATCTTGAATTTTTGCACTTTTGCTCCTTTGGATAGTGTTTTAGGATACTCAAAATAGTCCCAAACAAATATACATTAAACATAAAAATAGCATCTATAGTACTTACACAAGATCAAAATGAGTTGAAATCAAGAACACAGAAGAATACCAAAAACACAAACAATTTTCTGATTTTCAAAAAAGTTTTAATATCCTTGTATATCTCATTGAAATACAAAACTTCTACCATTACAAGTTCTTAAAATTACTTTTACATTTGAATAGATCTAAATTTTAAATTCAAGAGCAGAAAAGTGAGTTTATAGATCTAGGAGTTTTGATGCAAATTTCACCGATTTTAGTTTGTGTTGTATAGATCTATACATTAGACACATAACCTCACAAAGATCAACAACTTTGGATAAAAAATTTTGAAAATTGTTTATTCTAAATTTTGGCGTCAAGAACAGGGTTTTAAGGATTTAAAATTTTAATGCAAATTCATGCCAATTGAAGAGGATTTCACCAAACATTTTGCTTGTAACATGCAGATCTAGCATTGAAAAACAAAACCTCATGAAGATTTAAGAGAATTAAGGTTGAATTTTTTGAAAATTTTTCCAGAATTTCAAAAATATTTTGGCACCAAAAACTGCAAATTCAAATTTGAATTTTCTAGCAAGCAATTCAAGTATATTTCACCGATTATTATCATGATAGAACACAAATCCACATAGATCAAACTTAGATTTGCACAAAATCAACACAAAATCTGTCCAAATCTAACAGAATTGGAAAAACAAACAATGAGAGTTTAATTGGAGTAGAAGATTATGTTAATTGACACAAGTTTTCGCCTAGGATCTTACCTCCATTGATGTGCTCTGAATAGCACTTGATAGCACCTTGGATGGGGAGGAAAAAATGGTTCAATAAAGATCAAAGTGATGTTGAATTGGATGCAAAATTATAGAGTATTTTAGGAACCACTCCTAGGGAAAGATAAGCCATAGTTGCTCTGCCACCTTAGAGTTTTAAGGATAAGAAGGTTCTCATCTTAAGGCAATGCTAAGGGAGAGAATTTGAGAGAAAATCTCACTCTAAAAATTATGATTTCAATTAATGACTCAAAGTCTCTTAAAATGAATATAAAGTGGTTTATATATACACCAAAGGAGGGGCATCAATGTGGGCCTTGGATTTGCCTCCTTCCTTCCCTAAAATGGACTCAGACTAACCCAAAATATAAGTCATATATCCAGCCACTATGCAACCCCTAATTGGGCTTCGAAAAGCCTATGTTATGGGTCCAAGAATTACATAAAACAGATAAATCCATTTTATGAGCCTAAGAATTACACATAAAAGGTTCCCTAAGCTTATACAAGTAGGGCCCTTTAAACTTATTACAACAAACCTAATTCTAAACTATACATTGTTATGTGCCAATAGGCCAAATGGTCCTTTGCAATTGGGACCTCTCCATCAGGTTTTAAACTCATTTTCCCTTAACTAAAATCAAGGTGACCGAATGCTTTTTCACTTTTACCCCATAATTGATTTCCATTCTTCTTTTTAAATCTTCCTAGAATCCATTCCTAAATCTTATTAAGATTTTAGGCTAGTTTCTTTATCACTTTTCAATTTTCTTCCTTAAACTTACTTAGGATCTCCTTGACAACTTACTTGAGATCTTTAACTTAAACTTCTTTTAATCCTTGAGAAGTGACCAAATACTTACACTTAAATCCTAGGGCATCATGGTTCACTTTTCTTTAATTTTAGAAGATGATTCCTACTAATTAAGGTTTAGGCCATTACTCATTACCAAGTTTATAGGTTTTTAAGACTTCTTCATTATTAAGAGCTATGGCTGAATGGTCTCGTTTCAATTTCACAACTCCATGAATCATTCTTACTCATCAACTTATAACTCCTTGATTAAGTCTTGATTAAAGTTTCAACTTAATTCCACCTATTTTAGTCATTATGGCCGAATGGTCACCCTATCCATTCCTAAATCTTTCTTACACTTTTAGTCCTTTTCATTTACATGCTAAGGGTCCTTGATTAACCCTAAGCAAGAATTTAGACCCAATTCCCCTTAATTAACCCAGGAGTGGTAGAGTTTCACCCCTTTAGAATTTAGGGAATTTTAGTTCAATTCTTCTCCTTTTAACAGCTAATTCACATCCATTAGGACTTAGGCTCATGGTTTAGATCATTCTTAAAAGTGGTCGAATACTCCTCCTTAAGCATTCAAGGTCTTCTTCTCAAAGTTCATTCTTATAAGTGTTTTGTTCCATGGTTTTTTGTACTTCTAGCCCCCTTAACACTTAAATCCATCAAGAATTAACATTTCTTCATAGCTTAGATTATGGTTAATGAAGGTAATAAGTTTCTTATGAAGCTTATTGACACGCTCGTCGCAAACGTCCAAAAATAATTTCTAGATTTTTCCAAACTATTGGTATAGTATAAGGTGCAACCTAGGTCATCTCCCAAAGACCATTTCAGATTCTTAAGCAAATTAGGAGAAAGTTAGAACAAGAGGATTTTGTAAAGATGTGATATTAAGTTCTAAATGAAAAATACAAAATGAAATTAATTTGACTTACCGATTATCAACTCAAAGAATTCAGAGGCCATTTTCTTAACTAATCATTGATCACTAAAATCATGAATTATGTTTATCAACCCAGGATCATCTAGAACCCCTAAAATGATCCTTGGATTCTCTACTAAGAAAACTCTTAGGATTCAATTGATTATGATCGCAAAGATTTAGTAACCACTTAATCTTTCATTAGATCTAAACCAATTTCATAATCAGAATTCAGTTGAAGTAAGTAATAAAATGAAAACCTTCAATTCAATTACTTAATTTCTACTCTTCAAACTTTTGGAAAATGATTTACCAATCAAAAACCAATTATAAATCAATTATGCATTAATCAAAATACGTCAACCGAACAAACTTTGATTAAAAGAATAAAATTGAAGAATAAAGTAAAACAGAGTAGAAATCACTTAATAAGCATGTAAATAAATATCAAGACCTCAAAGTTAAAATGAAAATAGCTTGAATCCTTGAATTGAAATTACAAACATAGCCTTCCATGAAGGAGGCAAACTAACAACAAAGAAAAACTTAGCCTTCCATGAAGGAGGCAAACTAACAACAAAGAAAGAAAGATGGAAAATGGTATTGGAGTTAATATCCAAGGTGTTTGTTTCTCCTCTTGTAAACCCTTCTATTTATCTAGGATTTTTGAGGCATCATCTTCAGAAGGTCACCAACCAGCTTTATTACTTTTCCATCCTTTTATTTCTTTCACATGGGCTTTGTTGAAAATGCAAAACACTTTTGAATTTTTTGTCACCAATCAGCACAACAATTTTTACATTAATTGCAGTGTAATTTCGGATATTGACGTGTCCGAATTAGAGCTTTACGTCTTAACAAAAGTTGTAGTCCTGAATCTTAGCTTTCCAACAGATCTAATTTCATCTCAATATGACTTCTATATCTCAAGTTATGGCCAGATCTTTCCACACTGTTCAGGTTCCGTGGCAGCAACACTATCTCATCTTTTGAAATAATTTTAGAGTCTTATACATCCCATTTAGAGTCTAATCTTGCTTTTTAACTGTGGAAACTTCTTTAAGCTTTCACTCAAGACAGATTTCATGATTTTTGGATGTCTAAAACTCTTATTATGCTCAAAATACTATAATAGTGTCATTTTAATTGGTTAAGCAAAGAAATTCAATTAAACTCCATATGAACCCAAACTCATAAAATATGAAAAAGACCACTTAATTAAACATATAAGAAGTATTAATGAGCTACAAATGAGAGATAATTATTTATGAAATTTATGCTTATCACTTATCTCATTTTTGGTTCCAAAACTTTGTTTTCCTCATGGTAGATCTTAAATCAAAGTCCATATCAAGCTCTTAGGACTTGTGGTTAAATTTTTCATAGTCTTTCAAGTTATTTAACCTATGAGATCAGATCTGGACTTATAAGAATAATATCTCATAATATTGAGAAAATCTCTAAATTTCAAGTTTAAGCGTAAAAATCTCAAAGATAGTATTTTTCATGGAAAATAAGTTTAGATCCATTAGATCCACTCCAAGATCCATAAATCCCATAACATGAACACTTCAGAAACTTTCCTCATGAACTTTCAAAACATCCATTAGCATCAAAATTAATTTTTAATAAATTTTAACCAATTAACTTTAATCCATCCGACTAACTTCGATAAGCACTTTAATCCACCCACACTTCACTTTAACTTTCAAAAGTCACTAAAAATGGTTTATTCTCATTTAACCATTCAAATGCAGTCTTTAACTCTCATGAGTTCAAACAAAATGAGATGCATGAGCTTTAGAGAAAGGATCCACAAAAACAAGAAAATAAACCATGAAAATCAAGATTTAAAGCTTAAAACATAAGTAAAAGAATCCTACTTGAAGACTTAATGATTGGTTTTTTGTGGGGATTCTTGGGCTGATATTTCCCTTCTTAGATGGTCCACAAAACTGCTACCATGTGTGATGGTGGGCTTGGTGGTTAGGTGTTAATTTAGCTTAAACTTCAAAGGTGAAAGTTTATGCTTACGGTATAATCTTTGGGTTTTTAGGTTGGTTAAACTTTGAGAAAATTTGGAGATAAAATCCAAGTGTTTATAAGGTTGGAACTATTGAAAATGATCCCCCTCCATGGTGTTCCTAAGCAATTTCATCCACTTAGGGCATGTGGGAATTAAATTCCCACTAAAGGGTATTTTGGTAATTTTACATTTGATTTCTATTTTCTAAAATAAATTTAAAAGTAAAGATTTATCCTTTTAGAATTAGATTAGTGCTAATCATGCTAGTTTTGTCACTAATCAAGTTTAACTTATCATAAGCATGGTTAATTTTAATTAATCAAGGTTAATTAATTAAGGTTAGTTAACCTTAACCATGGTTAAAGAATCTTTACATTTATTACTTTTGTCTTTTATGTTTTTACTTTTGTGTTGACATATATGGTGAGTCATCACATCCACATGTAATTTCGTCCAAATCATATGGGGCACACTTTTGACTTCTTCCTCACACTTTCTTGCGCTCGTGGCCCTCTAAGGGCATTTTCATAACTTTTCTCAGCACTACCTGAGATGTTCCTAAATTTTTTCTTTGAAAATTCTAACACATATTGGTTCATTCCTGATTTAATCTAATGTCATTTTTTTTTCTTGGAACAGATTAGCCTTTTGTAGAAATAAGAGCTTTCTAAAGGCGTTTTTAGAGTTTTTTAAGGGTTTTTTCATCCTTTGTTGTTTCTAATATTTTCTCATGACTTTTTGATCATCCATAATTTTCTCTAATCCCTTAGAATGTATTTTAAATTTTATCTTGAGTTTGCTACACCATATTTGGGTTATTTTATTATAGGGGTATTTATGTCATTTATTGAAAATTCTCTAATTTTCTTAGAGATTTTAAGGGAAAGTTTTATAATCATTTATTTCTTAGTCATTAAACTCAAGCAATAAATTTGGGATGTTACAACCTTAGTCGTCTCCCAAGGACCTTGACAAACAATTTGGTTGGATTCAAAGCTAGAAAAATGAGGGGGGGGGGGGCGTTTGTATTTTATTATTGATAAAAGTAAAATGAAAATTAATAAAATTAACAGTATTAAAAATTGATTAATTCATTAGTTCAATTCATAAGTGGGATTATCATAGGTTCAAAAAAATTATTTTTGAAAACAATTTGAATTCTCGTTTGGTTTGAATTAAATCAAGCAAACGTCAATGAAACTCATGATTTTCTACTAAGATAAAACCTACAAATCAAATTAATTCATCCTCAAATAATTAAGCATCATCCAAACTCTCCAAATCAATTCTAAACAACCAAAGTCACCAAACCTTGTAGGAAAGCCCTAATTTTTATTTAGTTTGAATTCAATCAAACAACCACCAAATTAAAATCATGATTTCCTACCAGAATAACACCTAGAATTTGAATTAAACATTACGTGGAGTCTCCAAATAAATTCTTAAGAATCGAAATCACCAAATATTTTAGGAAACCCCATAGCTCCTTTCAATTTTTGCATAGAAATTAAATAATTAAGCAAACTCTAATTTTATAATTGCAGCATGCAAGATGAAATTAAATTAAGCATCTAATTTTACAATTACAAACAACAAATGAAATTAATTAAAAGGAAATAAGAAGAAATTGTAACAGAAGTTTAATTTAAGAACAAAACCTCAAATCTCTTACTTATAGAATTAAAACCAATGAGCTAACCAAAAAATTTATCCTTCCATGAGACTTTTTATGAAAACAAAAATAAGAAGAAGAAAGAAAGAAAGAAAGAAAGAAAGAAAGAAAATTTGAATGAAAGGTTATTGAGAAATTGGAATAAGTTTCGGTATGTCTACAATGTGTAAGGGTTTCCCTTTTTTTAGACTAAGTTTGCCTATTAAAATTAAAAGTTCAAATTTAAAATTTAAAAATAAGATAAAAATTGAATAAATTCTTTTAAATGCAGAATAAAATCCTTCACAAGTTGATTCCTTTGTCCCTTTAGGTTTGCAATTGAATTCTTTATTTACTCTTTCATTTAAATTCAAATTAAGCATGAAATAAGCGCCTTTGTCTAACGCCTTTGTTTTCAAATTTTTATAAGCATGTTGGCAGTGGAATTAGTGTTTCTTATCTAAATAAATGTTCTATACAATTTTTTAGCCCTAGATATGTACATTTTACACGAATATGTCTAGGCTATTTGGATAGAAACTATGAGCCACGGTTCGGCCCAAATAACTTTAAGATACATTATGGTTAGGCTCAATAGGGACATGTGATTTTAGGGTTTTGTCTCAGCTTTCTAATTCCTCTGGAATCACTCCAATCTCAATTTTATAGCCCAAGATATGGCTTGCACAATGAACAAAGGTTAAGTGGACAAAAATTAGACATGATTAAAACTCAATTGAGCCCAACACAAATGAAAATAAGTGTCCAAAATTTTATTCATCACAGGTCAAGGAGGAAAATACGTAGAAGCGAGATTGCTACTAATTCCAAATCAAGGAGAAGTAGTAAAAATAGTGTAGGTGGTCAGCAATTAAATAAAGGAAAATCGGGGATAAAAATAAGTAAAGTCATAAAGGGAACTAAATCTTTATAAATTTTTCATAACTTACATCGCTTTCTTTTATTTTCCATGTAGTAGAAATCTTATTTCTATCTCTTTTTCTTTTACTATTTTCACAAATAACCTTGCTCTTACTGTTTTCACAAAGAACACTTCTCTTGGTGAGCTCAACAATCATGATTTAAACCTTATGCACAGATTGTCGACATAGTCTTTGTGGTATTAATACTGAGAGCCTAAAATATCCTATTTCTATACTAATGAGTATATTTGGCCACGGGTAAAACTTGTCAAAGAGTTTTATACTCACATTTTGCATGCAACAAGTTTTTAGCATCGTTGCTAGGAACTATTTTCAAGTAGCTTTTGAGATTTGATTTCCGATTACTTGAGACATGTACATATTTGAAATTTTATCTTCCTAATATTTTTATTATCTTTTCCTTTTTTAAAAGTGAACCATAAAAATTTAAAAAAAAACTGAATTTCCCTTACCTTTGTCTTCATTGTTTATGCTAACTTGTTCTCAAGCTTCTAACCTATAGTTTGAACCTAAAACTAGAAAGTTAAGTGTGAACACTGAATTATGTCCGAGGATAAATTTAAAACCCAAAATAAATCATTTTGTTTTTTTAGTCTAAAATAAAAAAAAATAACAAAAAAGAAAAATAGAAAAAGAAAGAAAAATAAATTTTTAGTTAAGAATTTAGTTAGAAAGTTAGTTGGATTAGTTAATGATGGTTAAGAATTAGTTAGAGAAAAAAAGAGAAAAAGAAAAAAAGAAAAAATAAAAAAAATGAAAATGAAAGAAAAATAAAAATAAAGAAAATAATAAAAAGAAAACAAAAAAAGAGAAAAATCAGAAGAAAAAAAAAGCGGAAGCTTCTTCACTTCTAAAAAATTTTTCCCTTTCTTTTATTGAAAGGGGCTTTTAGATTTTTTCTAAGGGGAGCACCAAAGAGACTCTTGAATTCTACATCCAATTGAGCACCTCCTTGGCCTCCATGGAACCAGTTATTCATCACCTTCCAAGATGCTATCAAGTGGCATTCGAGAGCATCAATGGAGGTTAGATCTTGCTTCTATTTCGTTTAATTTTCATGCGTCTTCTCGGATTTCCGAGTTCATCTTCGTCTCTGTTTTCATTTTCATTTTTTATCGGTCAAATGATCTGTGATTTCAGTGAGTTTTATTGCGTTCTCTTTTTCTTTCTTTTTAGTTTCTGAAATGATATTATTTGTCTAATTTTGATCTAAAATGAAGTCTCTATGACCTGATTACTGAAGGATGTTTGTCCTGATGCGCAAATGAACCTAGCTTGT
This sequence comes from Canavalia gladiata, assembly GCA_037954105.1. Classification (NCBI taxonomy): domain Eukaryota; kingdom Viridiplantae; phylum Streptophyta; class Magnoliopsida; order Fabales; family Fabaceae; genus Canavalia; species Canavalia gladiata. Next base: position 33,384,913 of record CM075660.1, read on the forward strand.
TTGATTTGTGCATACCTTGCTCATTTCTGGTCTGATTTTTGTCAAATTTGTTTTGTTTGATTCCTATGGTCTATATCTTTCAACTTTTTGGTTTTAATTTTTCAGATCTACCAAAAAATATTTTCTAAAAATTCTGAGATTTGAATTCAAATTTTGGCGCCAAAAACTCGGTGTTCTTGAAGTTCATTTTCATCTCTGTTTTTCGTTTTTGTTTTTGATCAATCAAATGATCTCCTATTTCAGTTATTTTTATTTCTTTATCTTCCTATTTCTCTCTAGTTTTAGGAATGATATTATTTGTCTAATTTGGATCTAAAATTAAATTTCTATCACCTGATTACTGAAGTGTGTTCATCTTGATGTGTAAATGAACCTAGCTCATTTGATTTGTGCATACCTTGCTCATTTCTAGTCTGATTTTTGTCAAATTTGTTTTGTTTGATTCCTATGATCTATATATCTCAATTTTTTGGTTTTAATTTTTCAGATCTACCAAAAAATATTTTCGAAAAATTTGAGATTTGAATTCAAATTTGGGCGCCAAAAACTCGGTGTTCTTGAAGTTCATTTTCGTCTCTATTTTTTGTTTTTTTTATCAATAAAATGATCTCCGATTTCAGTGATTTTTGTTGCGTTCTCTTCATATTTCGCTCTAGTTTCAGGAATGATATTATTTGTCTAATTTGGATATAAAATGAAATTTATATTACGTGATTACTGAAGTATGTTCATCTTGATGTGTAAGTGAACCTAGCTCATTTGATTTGGACATAACTTGCTCCTTTCTTGTTAGATTTGTGTCAAACTTGTTTTGTTTGATTACTATGATCCATATCTTTCAATTGGTTGGTTTATATTTTTAGATATACCAAAAAAATATTTTCTAAAAATTCTGATATTTGAATTCAAATTTTGGTGCTAAAATCTCGTGTTCTTGAAGTTCTTGTGTAGATCTTGTCCTTTTAAACTTGTTTAGGTATTAGTTTCCATGTGTGGATCCTTCTATATGTATTTATTTCTGATTTGTTTATGTTTATATGTTCTCCTTTCTAAATCAAATCTTCAAAAACTCCATTTTTCTAAACAACAACTTTCAAAGCTTTAAAAGATCTGAGATCTCACGCAATGAACTCCGAAGTTGAAAGTGCAACACACCCTGTCTTTCGACGTTTGGAGAATCATATGAATCGTCGTGCAACCTTCGCTTGCCTTCGATTCTGTGCATGTGGATTGAGGATCTTCTTCTTAATCTCCTTTCAAAATTCTTCCTTTTCTTCCAAAATAATTTCCAAAATTTCTAAAAGACCCAAGATCTCACGCAATGAGTTCCAAAGTTGAAAGTGCAGCATACCCTGTCTTTCGACGTTTGGAGAATCATATGAATCGTCGTGCAACCTTCGCTTGCCTTCGATTCTGTGCATGTGGATTGAGGATCTTCTTCTTAATCTCCTTTCAAAATTACTCCTTTTCTTCCAAAATAATTTCCAAAATTCCTAAAAAATCCAAGATCTCACGCAATGAGCTCCAAAGTTGAAAGTGCAGGATACCCTGTCTTTCGACGTTTGGAGAATCATATGAATCGTTGTGCAACCTTCGCTTGCCTTCGATTCTGTGCACGTAGATTTAGGATCTTCTTCTTAATCTCCTTTCAAAATTATTCCTTTTCTTCCAAAATAATTTCCAAAATTCCTAAAAGACCTAAGATCTCACGCATTGAGCTCCAAAGTTGAAAGTGCAGCATACCTTGTCTTTCGACATTTGGAGAATCATATGAATTGTCGTGCAACCTTCGCTTGCCTTCGACTCTATGCACGTGGATTGAGGATCTCCCTTCTAATATCCTTTCAAAATTATTACTTTTCTTCCAAAATAATTTCCAAAATTCCTAAAAAGACCCAAGATCTCACGCAATGAGTTCTGAAGTTGAAAGTGCAGCATACCCTGTCTTTCGATGTTTGGAAAATCATAGGAGTTGTCGTGCAACCTTCGCTTGCCTTCGACTCTGTGCACGTGGACTGAGGATTTTCCTTTTAACCTCCTTCCAAAATTATTCCCCTCTACCAAAATAATTTTCAAAACCAGAACTATGTAAGCCTTGAATTTTCCATCGCACCAGGGAATACGTAGGAGCAGGACCAAGTCCTGTCAGGTTAACCTCCATCAATCTATTTATTTTCACTATAATTAAAGGGATCAAAACAGTTTTCAAGTAAATCACACACTCAGTTTAAGGGTACCGTTCTTTGGAATGGGCGAGTAGGGTGCCTAACACCTTCCCTATTCGTAACCGACTCCCGAACCTAGAATTTCTTCCTCAAGTTAGGGTTTTTCCAAATATTTTCCCTTAAAATAAAATTTGGTGGCGGCTCCACATACAATTAAATTCTTTTTAAAATTTTTAGCGAGCTCGTCGTCTCGTTGTAATTACAGTTATGACAGATGGCGACTCCACTGGGGACCTTTAGAGAGTCAAGCTCATTTGATTGAGTGTATGTTGTATTGATCCCTTGCATGTTTATTTGCACGATTTATTTGTCTATTTATTTATCTGTTATCCGTTTATCCATCTATTGTTCAACCCTAGGGTAGATGAATTTAGAATATGCTCTATATATATACACTTGTTGTGATTTCCCCAATTGCAGGTATCCCAATTATTCGTGTGCCCTCCACACATTACATTAATGCATTCATCTCATGAGTTGGGCCCTGTACCCGGGTCTGAGTGAAGCCTAGGATAGAGGGGTCTAGTGGTGTCACTTTGGACGCACGTCCTATTTGACTATCATGAAAACTCCGGCTAGAGTGCGTCCTATTCATGTGCCCTGCAACTGGTAGCATTCCCTACTGTTGTAGAAAGTATTATGAACTGGAACTTGGCTCTAGTGCCCTTTTACACCTCAGGATTACTGACCACCTTCGAGAGGTTCATACATTAAAAGCCTTAGGCCCCTAGGACAGATTACCTACATAGGATGCATGAGGGCCCACATCCCTTTCATGATACTTGGTTCATAAGCTATTCACAGGCACATATGTGAGCAGAATCATCCGAAATGGTAGAAGGGATGAAACTCGAAAGTTAGGGAGATAAAGGAAACAAAGAGGGCAAAAGAAAGAAAAATATAAAATATGTAAATAAAACTTAGAGAGAAAAATCCAATAAAAGATCAAGAAAAACAAAAAGAAGAATTGGAGAAGAAAGATAAAACTTCTTTTATGGAGAAAATTAGAAAATGAAAAAAAAAATGATTATTTTGAAAATGTAGAAAATATAAAAAGAAAGAAGAAAGAAAGAAAATTTGAAAAATATTTTTGAAAGAAAATTTAGGAAATTTTAGCAAACTAGAAGATTTTCCTAGCAAAATACTAAAATATAAATTGTTGAAGATCAAAATACCAAAAATTACTCAATCATGTAAAATTTCAAAAATAATCAACCTTCAAATCTCTAATCATTTATGCATTTCAAACATTCATTCATTCATTCATTCATTAAATAAATTTAATTTATCATTGAAAAAGGAGATTTTGAAAATCATCTCATACATTTTCATACTCATACAAGCATTGGTATTTTTGTCATTCGTTCGCATTGTTTCTCAAAAAATTAATTTTTAAAATTTAACAGAAAAATTAAAGAAAGACAACCTTCTCGACACCCTTATGGAACTCGTTCACAATCAAGAATCATGGATGAGTTGGAGAGACAAAATGAGAAACTGAGAAATGAGGTCAAAACTTTGAAAGATCAAATGGCCAAATTAATGGAGGCCATCCAACTGTCAAAACAGAAGGACAGGACAAGATCCCTTCCAAAAAAATCCGCTGGCCAATTACATCCTCACGGCTATGGTCCGCCAAACTCTCTACCATCAACCATGCCTTCACTAAATGAGTGGGTTCACCATGGACTCCCTCATGGACATACACCTTTATTCAACCAAACCCAAACACAAACACAAAACCAACCTTTAAACCCTACAGAAACTCCCCAAATCATCCCAAACACTACCACACGACAAACTGTCCAAGCCTACCAAACAGCTCTTGGGGGAACAAACCCTATGTTCACTCAAGGGCCTCACCCTATATACATACCATCCTCTCAACCTCATACATGTCAGAAGAGTATCCAAGTTGTCCTTCTAATGATAATGCTGAAAAATGGAGAATCTTGGAAGGAAGAATCCAGGCAATTGAGGGAAGTGCATACGAGGCCAGAGACGCATCTTATCTGTGTCTAGTCCCACACGTGGTCATCCCTCCGAAGTTCAAAGTTCTTGAATTCGAGAAATATCAAGGAACTGGTTGTTCGAGGAACCACTTGACCATGTTTTGTAGGAGAATGGCTGCCTGTGCTCATGATGATAAGCTGCTCATCCACTTCTTTCAAGACAGCTTGGCTGGGGCAGCTCCTAATTAGGTACACTCAACTAGAACAGACAAATATTCGTTCATGGAGGGATATAACCGATGCCTTTCTGAAACAATACAAGTATAACCTGGAGATGGCTCCTGACTCAGCTCCAGAATATGGCCAAGAAGGGAGATGAGACCTTCAAGCAGTATGCTCAAAGATGGCGAGAGTTGGCCGCTCAAGTGCATCCGTCCTTATCTGAAAAGGAATTGGTCAGCATGTTTGTAGATACACTCCAAGACCCTTTTTATGATAAAATGATTGGCAGTGCGACTGCTAGTTACTCTGATGTCGTCATCATTGGAGAAAGGATTGAGGGTGGCATGCGCCGCGGGAAGATCACGCAAAAGCCTACAGACGCAGTCAACGCTTCCGCCGGATCTAAGAAGAAGACAGGCGAAACCTACAACGTGGCTTCTGGTCAAGGCCAATACACTCCACAGATGATGCTTATGGCCCAATTGGTTTCCAACCTCCATCTTACACACCCTACATACCATATCCTTACCTAGCCAATGCACACCAAACACCATACCCTTCTACTTACAACTACTCACTGCAAGTCCAGCCACCAACACCTTATACGGTCCAAACACAAGCCATAAGCCTAAAACCAATCAAGGCCAGAAAAAGGAGAAGAAGCCCGTCCAGTTCGACCCTATTCCAATCTCCCACACCGAGCTGCTACCTCGGCTGATTCATAACTCTCTGGTTGCACCTTGTCCTCTGAAACCTCAAGAGCCACCATATCCTAAATGGTATAATGCAAACACCAGATGCGATTACCATGCAGGATTCGTCAGTCATTCCACAGAGGATTGTCTAGCATTGAAACGAAAGGTACAAAACCTAATCGATGCAAAGTGGCTGGATTTTGGGAGGCTTGCTCCTAACATAGAAAACAATCCATTGCCGAATCATGAGAGTTTGTCAACCAGCTGAAAGAGACGGGAGTAGCATAATGGGTTGCCTTGCACAAGACGGGACTGAGGATATTCATCCAAAAAAAATGTCGTACTTTTCAAAATCAATCTTTTGTAAATAAATATCAATGAATAAATACAAAAATTACATTTTTCATATTTCTCAAGCATGTGCCTCACATTGTTGGCTTTACTTTTAAAATTTACCATTCCTTTTCATCACTCAACCCGATTCTTATCCTATACATAAACAAATAAATACCTATTGGTGACAATGTCAATGCTGTAATAAATGATTTTGAACGTTAGATTAATCTAACTCAAAAAGAAAAACCCAATGAGGAAGCAGAATAAACAACCAGGGATTCTAGATTACCATTCAAAGTGTCTTGTCAAACAAAAACATCCCGCTGGAATCAAGTTCAAATCCAGGGAAAATTAGGGATGCAAGATAAGATCCGCTGAATTAGAAACCAAATGATCCCGGCAAGATCAACATTCAACTACATAAAATTCAAGAAAAAGAAGAAAACCCGCTGGATTAAAATAGTCCAGGAAAAATCAGGGTCAAAATTCAAGAAGAAGTGAAACCAGCTGGATTAAAACCCATAAATAATCCAGGAAAAAGTAAGGTAAAGTTCAAAAATAAATCAACAAAGTCATGATTAGAAAAGGTCTTGCCGGTTTCCAAATACTATTCAGGCAAAATTAGTATCAAATAAAAGGACCGCTAGGTCGAAAACTCTCAAAGGAGGGCCTAGGCAAAAGTTAGAGCCCGCTAGGCCGACAATCCTAAAAAATGACCTAGGCAAAAGTTAGGGCAATCAAACAAAAGCTCGCTAGGTCATCAATCCTAAAAAACGACCTAGGAAAAAGATAGGGCACAATCAAGTAAAAGACCCGCTAGGTCGACAACCCTCAAAGGGCGGCCTAGGAAAAAGTTAGGGCACAATTAAACAGAGGCCCGCTAAGTCGAAAATCCATAAAGACGGCCTAGGCAAAAATTAGGGCACAATTAAATAGAAAGCCCACTAGGTCGACAATCCTCAAAAAACGACCTAAGGCAAAAGTTAGGGCACAATCAAACAAAAGTCCGCTAGGTTGAAAACCCGTAAGGGCGACCTAGGCAAAAGTTAGGGCAAATGAAAGACCTGCTAGGTTGAAAACTCAAGAGAACAACCCAAGTAAAAGTTAAGGTCAATCCAGGAATCTCAGGACAACATGACATTCTGCACCTCATGTCTTCCTAAAACTGGGGCAAAATTTTGCCATTCTTCAAGTTTGATTAATTTGACAATCAAGATTATGAAAAGCAGCATTGGCATTTTTCATCAAAAGATGCCATTTGGGCAATCAAACCAACATTCTTCACCCTTTCCTTTCAAAAATACTACCTTAAAACATGCAACCTCAAAATTCTCTATCTCCTTCCTCTGAACCATCCTATCACTTCGCACACCCCAATAGTGCGCATGCTCAAAAGAAATGTGGAAAATGTAAAAAAAATGATAAAAAGATTAATTTTGAAAAGTCATGAAAATCGGATGAATCCTCAACCATCGTAATATGGCATGATTATTCCCAAAGAGCCATCCTCTTATCAGCAATGATGACACCAAAAAGAAAAGGAGTGTGTCTTATTCAATGAGGCTGACCACTGTTGGGTCTCAAAGATCTTGAAAAGGAAAATTCTGAAATTGACCAAGAAGCCAAGAGACAGAGTCAGTCCAGTTCATCCTGAATCTTGATTCCCCTTGTACTAACTATAAGGTTGTTGAGAAAGTAAAATGTCGAAGAAAATCAAAAATCAAGAGAAACAAAAAGTTTTACACCATCGCATGGCATGCATTCACCCCATATCATCCATTATATCAAATATTTATTTCAAGCATCAAAAAGCAGTCAATAAGATTAAAACATCGCATCCTCTCTATTCAAGCATCACAAACATTGCATCCTTTTCATTCATTCAAACATCGCAATAAGTATCTTGTCATTCAAGCATCCCATAATTCATTTTTCCAAACTAATTAAGACCTGGGTAAAAATTGCCCGAATCAATCATAATTAAAAAAGGACTCAAGCTCAAACTGGGGCAAACGCTTGCCCACCGAAAATTCAATTTGAGGTCATCCTCAAATTCTGAATCAAGCTCAAACTGGGGAAAACGCTTGCCAACCAAATAATTCAATTTGAGGTCATCCTCAAATTTTGAATCAAGCTCAAATTGGCGTAAACGCTTGCCCACCAAAAATTAATTTGAGATCATTCTCAAATTCTCAATCAAATTCAAACTAGGACAAACACTTGCCCGCAAAAATTCAATTTCAGGTCATCCTCAAATTCTGAATCAAATTCAAACTAGGGCAAACGCTTGCCCACAAAAATCCAATTTGAGGGCATCCTCAAATGCAAAATCAAGTCAGAACTGGGGCAAACAGTTTCCCAAACAATTCAAATTGAGACAATTGACAATTTCAAGTCAAGGCTCAAACTAGGGCAAACATATGCCCAGAAAAATTCAATTTGAGGTCATCCTCAAAATTATGAATCAAGTTCAAACTAGGGCAAACGTTTGCCACAAAAATTCAAGTTGAGATCATCCTCAAATTCTGAGTCAAGCTCAAGCTGGGGCAGATGCTTGCCCACAAAAATCCAATTTGAAGTCATTCTTAAATTTTGAGTCAAGCTCAAACTGGGGCAAACGCTTGCACGCAAAAAAAAAATCCAATTTGAGGCCATCCTCAAATTCTGAGTCAAGCTCCAACTAGGGCAAATTCTTGCCCACAAAAATTAATTTTGAGGCCATCCTCGAATTTGGAATCAAGTTTAAACTGGGGCAAACACTTGCCCACACAAAAGTATAATTTGAGGTCAACCTCAAATTTTGAGTCAAGCCTAAACTGGGGCAAACGTTCGCCCAGAAAATTCAAGTTGAGGCAATCTTCAATTCCTCAACCCCAAAATTCAAGATAGGGCCAACATGTGCCAAGGAAAATTCAAGACGATGCAATCCTCAATTCCTCAACTCCAATCAAGTTCAAAACTAGAGCAAACGCTTGCCCAATATCCCCTCAAGTTAAGGCATTCCTCGATTGCTAAAAATCCTCCAAACTGGGGCAAAATGTTTACCCAAAGTTTCGTCAAATCAAGACATCTCTCAATTATCAAAAATTTTCCAAACTAGGGAAAAATAGTTGCCCAAGTTTCTTCAAGAGAATAATTATCAAATGCTTAAAAAACCTTCGAGTTTAAGGTAGAATAAGTTATTCGTTTTAATCCAAAAAAAAAAACTTCAAAATAAGTTGTCTGAGGCAGTTGACGAAGAAGTCCATATTCCACCCTCCCGTGCATTCCTAAGGCACATCATATTACTTCCCACACTTGCCTCAATGGGTCATTCTTTTACTTGCACTAACAGGCCATTACTTTCATGTTGCCACACTTGTCTCTACAGGTTATTCTGTCCCGGTAAGACATCTCTTTTTCTGTACTTGTCTATTTGTCTTGAAAAGCCTCTCTTTTCCATACCTGTCCTAACAGGTCATTCCGCACTTCAGCCTATCGCACGAGGCTCTGCATGTTTTAAATTTCTGCACTTCAGCCTATCACACGAGGCTCTGCATGTTTAAATTTCTGCATTTAAGCCTATCACACGAGGCTCTGCATGTTTAAATTTCCGCACTTCCACCTATCACATGAGGCTCAACATGTTTAAATTTCTGCACTTCAGTCTATCACACGAGGCTCTGCATGTTTAAATTTCTGCATTTCAGCCTATCACACGAGGCCGCACTTCAGCCTATCACACGAGGCTCTGCATGTTTTAAATTTCTGCACTTCAGCCTATCACACGAGGCTCTGCATGTTTAAATTTCTGCATTTCAGCCTATCACATGAGGCTTTGCATGTCTAAATTTCCGCACTTCAGCCTATCACACGAGGCTCTGTATGTTTAAATTTCTGCATTTCAGCCTATCACACGAGGCCCTGCATGTTTAATTTTCTGAATTTTAGCTATCACACGAGGCCCTGCATGTTTACATTTCTGCACTTCCGCCTATCACACGAGGCTCTGCATGTTTAAATTTCTGCATTTCAGCCTATCACACGAGGCTCTGCATGTTTAATTTTCTCCATTTCAGCCTATCACACGAGGCTCTGCATGTTTAAATTTCTGCACTTCAGCCTATCACACGAGGCTCTGCATGTTTAATTTTCTGCATTTCAGCCTATCACATGAGGCCCTGCATGTTTACATTTCTACACTTCAGCCTATCACACAAGGCTCTGCATGTTTAAATTTCTGCATTACAGCGTATCACACGAGGCTCTGCATGTTTAATTTTCTGCATTTCAGCCTATCACACGAGGCTCTGCATGTTTAATTTTCTGCATTTCAGCCTATCACACGAGGCTCTGCATGTTTAAATTTACGCACTTCAGCCTATCACACAAGGCCGCTGCATGTTTAAATTTCTGCATCTTGGCCTATCACACAAGGCCCCCGCACGTTTAAATTTCTGAATCTTGGCCTATCACACAAGGCCCCAGCGTGTTTAAATTTCTGCATCTTGGCCTATCACACAAGGCCCCTGCACGTTGAAATTTCTGCATCTCGGCCTATCACACAAGGCCCCTGCATGTTTAAATTTCTGCATCTGGGCCTATCACACAAAGCCCCAGCACGTTTAAATTTATGCATCTTGGCCTATCACACAAGGCCCCTGCACGTTTAAATTTATGCATCTTGGCCTATCGCACAAGGCCCCTGCATGTTTAAATTTCTGCATCTTGGCCTATCACACAAGGCCCTAGCACGTTTATTTTTCTGCATCTTGGCTTATCACACAAGGCCCCTGCACGTTTAAATTTTTTCATCTTGGCCTATCACACAAGGCTCGTGCATGTTTAAATTTCTGCATCTTGGCCTATCACACAATGCCCCTGCGTGTTTAAATTTTTGCATCTTGGCCTATCACACAAGCGCCCCAGCACGTTTATTTTTCTGCATGTTGGCCTATCACACAAGGCCCCAGCACGTTTATTTTCTGCATCCTGGCCTATTCAGTCCCCTGCACGTTTACTTTTCTGCACCTGGCCTATTCAGGTCCCAGCACGTTTACTTTTCTACATCCTGGCCTATTCAGGCCCCAATATCGTTAATCTTTTGCATCCTAGCCTGTCTGAACGGGTAGTTTCATTCCAGTTTGCCTATCTTAACAGACCATCATTTTCCATTATGTTAGCGTAATCAAGCTCTGTATTCCAAATTTCCACATTTTGGCCTACCGTATCAGGCCCTGCATATTTAAGCCCGTCAGCTCATTACACAAGGCTTGCAAAACTTATGCAAAATTTCCACATTTGAACTACTATCCTCCAATTTATTAGGGCAGGCATTCCTAAGTTTTCGGTTAAGCCTAGAACTTTTCTGGTACCTCGGAAGCATCATTCAACTCCCTGACATATTCACGACTTACCAATAAGGCTCGCACCCATGCCAGTTTTTGTCTTTTACCTCGGACATAATTTGTTTACTTCTTTACTCATTTCTTACCGTGATAATCTAGAAACTTATTTCATATATTATCTAGTAAGAAAATGAGTAAAGAGGGGCAAACTGTGAACACTGAATTATGTCCGAGGATAAATTTAAAATCCAAAATAAATCATTTTGTTTTTTTAGTCTAAAATATAAAAAAAATAACAAAAACGAAGAATAGAAAAAGAAAGAAAAATAAATTTTTAGTTAAGAATTTAGTTAGAATGTTAGTTGGATTAGTTAATGATGGTTAAAAATTAGTTAGAGAAAAAAAGAGAAAAAGAAAAAAAGAAAAAAGAAAATGAAAGAAAAAATAAATATTTAGTTAAGAATTTAGTTAGAAAGTTAGTTGGATTAGTTAATGACGGTTAAGAATTAGTTAGAGAAAAAAGAAAAAAGAAAAAAAATGAAAATGAAAGAAAAATAAAAATAAAGAAAATAATAAAAAGAAAACAAAAAAAAGAGAAAATCAGAAAGAAAAAAAAAGGCGGAAGCTTCTTCACTTCTAAAAAATTTTTCCCTTTCTTTTTTTTTTGAAATTTTATCTATAAATAGGGACTTTCATTTAGTTCAAGGGGGATTCCTCATTTCTAAGAAAAAATTTCAGAATTTCCAAGGAGGGAGAGAGAGGAGCACTTTGGGTCATTGAAAGGGGGCTTTTAGATTTTTTCTAAGGGGAGCACCAAAGAGACTCTTAAATTCTACATCCAATTGAGCACCTCCTTGGCCTCCATGGAACCAGTTATTCATCACCTTCCAAGATGCTATCAAGTGGCATTCAAGAACATCAATGGAGGTTAGATCTTGCTTCTATTTCGTTTAATTTTCATGCGTCTTCTCGGATTTCCGAGTTCATCTTCGTCTCTGTTTTCATTTTCATTTTTGATCGGTCAAATGATCTCCGATTTCAGTGATTTTTGTTGCGTTCTCTTTCTCTTTCTTTTTAGTTTCTAAAATCATATTATTTGTCTAATTTTGATCTGAAATAAAGTCTCTATGACCTGATTACTGAAGGATGTTTGTCCTGATGCGCAAATGAACCTAGCTTGTTTGATTTGTGCATACCTTGCTCATTTCTGGTCTGATTTTTGTCAAATTTGTTTTGTTTGATTCCTATGGTCTATATATTTCAACTTTTTGGTTTTAATTTCTCAGATCTACCCAAAAATATTTTCTAAAAATTCTGAGATTTGAATTCAAATTTTGGCGCCAAAAACTCGGTGTTCTTGAAGTTCATTTTCATCTCTGTTTTTCGTTTTTGTTTTTGATCAATAAAATGATCTCCGATTTCAATTATTTTTATTTATTTATCTTCCTATTTCTCTCTAGTTTCAGGAATGATATTATTTGTCTAATTTGGATCTAAAATGAAATTTCTATCACCTGATTACTGAAGTGTGTTCATCTTGATGTGTAAATGAACCTAGCTCATTTGATTTGTGCATACCTTGCTCATTTCTGGTCTGATTTTTGTCAAATTTGTTTTGTTTGATTTCTATGATCTATATATCTCAATTTTTTGGTTTTAATTTTTCAGATCTACCAAAAAATATTTTCGAAAAATTCTGAGATTTGAATTCAAATTTTGGCGCCAAAAACTCGGTGTTCTTGAAGTTCATTTTCGTCTCTATTTTTTGTTTTTTTATCAATCAAATGATCTCCGATTTCAGTGATTTTTGTTGCGTTCTCTTCATATTTCGCTCTAGTTTCAGGAATGATATTATTTGTCTAATTTGGAAATAAAATGAAATTTATATTACGTGATTACTGAAGTATGTTCATCTTGATGTGTAAATGAACCTAGCTCATTTTGATTTGGGCATAACTTGCTCATTTCTTGTTAGATTTGTGTCACACTTGTTTTGTTTGATTACTATGATCCATATCTTTAAATTGGTGGGTTTGAAATTTTAGATATACCAGAAAAATATTTTCTAAAAATTCTGAGATTTGAATTCAAATTTTGGTGCTAAAATCTCTTGTGTTCTTAAACCAATAGGAATGTATCAAGTAGACCAAAACATCCTACTGGTTGTTCAGATTGAGGCTCTCAATATAAAGATGGAGACACTAATTCAATCAACAACATAACCCGTTCTACCTATTTGTACTCAGGCCATACCGAAGCCTAGTCTATGCAACCTATGCGGTTTCATAAGCCATGACCCTAAAGGATGCATAGTTGAGCCCCATATGGCCTAATAGAATGAGAAGGTCCATTTTATTGGGAACACCTACAACCCCATCGATAAGAATCATCACAAGTTATCTTGGGAAGGACGTCAAGGTAATAACACTAATGGTTCTTCCAAGATTTACAATCCCCCTCATATGAAAAATCAAGATGGCTATAGGTAAGAGAGGAGGGAACCAACCCCTATGGAGTCCATATTCCAAAATGTGGAGGCATAATTATAGAATATAGAGACGTATATGTCTTGATTCCAAAAGATGGAGGAATAGATGGAGAAGATCCTAACCTTCCTAGCACAACGAACGCCAGGGAGGCTACCCAGTCACTTGAGGTGAACCCAACGGAGCAGGTGAATAGAATCACCTTAAGAAGCAAGAAAGAAGTAGAGAAGCTTGTATGAGAAGAAAAGAACAACGCAACCATGGAGCTACCCCCAAAGCTTGAAGACCTAGGAACTTTTACTTTACCCAACATAATGAATGACTCCCATTTTAAAGTTTTGTATGATTTAAGGTCTAGTATCAACTTAATGCCTCTCTTTATTTTAAGAAGGTTGGGGTATAAAAAATCCCAAACCAACCACTGTCTCTTTACAACTTGCAAATAGAACCATTGTATACCCAAAATGGATAATGAAGGATGTGCTGGTAAAGGTGGGAACTTTCACCTTCTCTGCAAACTTCTTCGTGCTCAGTATGAAGAAGGATGAGAAGGTCCCATTGATCTTGGGAAGACCATTCCTGGAAATCAGAATAACATCAATCAACATGCAACAAGTAATGCTCACACTAAGGCAAGGTGACGAAGAAAAGGTGTTTAGAAACAAATACCACATAAAATTCCCTTTGCAAGTCTATCCAACCTCTTATGCCCTCTAAACAAAAGCAATCCAAGATAAGTGTATACAAAGACCCAAAACTCCATAAAGAGAAAAGAAGGCATCATAAGGAGACCCAGAAACATGAGCTCCATATGAGTAAGATACTTTCCAACCTTAGCAAATAGTTTCAAGTGTTGACAGGGAAGCATCAGTTCAAGCAGGTGACCGCTATAAGCTTAGTAAGCCATGCTCCCACATGATGAGAAAAAGAAAGACCTTCAAAAGGATGGAGGTCCCAAACAACAAGTATTGTGCATTTAAAGATGACACCAACAAAACCCTGGGCAGATCACAAGTAAGTGCCCATGGCCCTACTTAAGCATTGGGCACAGGTACGTCAAGTTCATGACAAAAAAAAAATTCTTGCAGAAGGCTATTTGTATATTGTCAACAAAAAAATGAGAAAGTGAGCATGGTCTTGCAGTTTAAAATCACCATATAAAGGAAAATTGTAATTTGGTACAATTGTGCTCTTTCCATGTATGATCAATTTAGCACAGTTGTGCATGTGTAAATATTGTAATTTCTACTTTTAGCACAGTCATGCCCTTGATTGCACAGTAGTGCTCATTTCATGCATTCTCCATTTTAGCATGGTCATGTGCTTGTCTATACGACCATGTAAATTTTAGTGTTAACATTTTCTGTAGGTTACACGAATATGGTCTTAATTACATGGTGTGCTTGTTCATTAAATAAGAAAGTTCATAATGACATGGTCATGCCAAAGACTCTTGCATGGTCTTGCATGTGGCATTAAGCATGGTCATTCCCCTAATGCTTGGTTGTACCATTCCAGTGAGGTATACATCCTAATTAGATGAACACAACCATGCTCATTGTAGCATGGTTGTGCTAAATATTTTATTGAACTGACTTGACCTATTATTTTGTAGAAAAATTTCTCCCTATTTGCAACAGAGAAGTAAAGCCTCCACCTACCCCTGCTAAGGACAAGCCCCCATAGAACTTGGCCTACCACATTGTCACCTGTGGGATTATTGACATGAAGCCCTATTTGGAGAGGCTATTGGACTTCACATTCATCATAACTCACAACTTAGAAAGGGAAGCATTACAATTACTAGACGTAGAGGGCTGAGTGACAACATCCCTGGAAAGATTGGGATGGACAACAGTTGCCTTCATTCAGGAGCCTGCATACACGGAGCCCCGGAGTTCCTATATTCCCTTAGTTGTTTTCCCTTGAGAGTCGACATGGGACTTGAGACTAATGCTTCAAGGAAATCCTCACAAATTTCAAAATCACGCTAGGATTCATAATGCCCCAAGATATACTATCCCACGAATACATGGAGGCTTTAATAGATATATCAAGGAGGTTCATTGAGGGAGCCTTCTGGTTCGAGATCACGAGGTCTTACACTTACAACCCTAAGAGCTTCAAATCCACTTCCATTCAAGACCCGGCTCTCTGCATCATCCACTAGTGGTTTATTGCCAGGATATTTTCTAGGAATGATAGCACTAGAGTTGTTTCAAGGATACATCTTTTCCTCTTCTAGGCTGCTGTCAAAGGGAGGGGAGTTGACCCTAGGTGCTTCTTCATCATGTCCTACCAAGGGATCAGCTAGTTCCACCATGCAAGGCAGTTTAGTTACATTGTTATCAAATCCTATGTGACTTCCTTGTACGGTTACCATTATATGCTCCCAGTTGCGACCACCTTAAATCCAGCCCATCATCCTTCTTGGCATAAACACCTGTACTGCATCAAAGTAGCTCAGCGAGGACCACACGACACCTTTGTCTTCACTTCCTAGTAGCCACAACATTAGCCACCATCACCACTACAGCAACACTAGCCAGATGAGCATACTAAAGAGAAGGAGGAGGGGAAAATACTGGCAGGCGAGCCTACACCAGCCCTCTCCCTCTCCAACTGCCTCGATCATCTACAACTAATGGTGGATGAACTTTGATCACTTGGATGCATAGACTGCTGCATACCAAACTTGGATGACATCATAAAGGGTAGCCTTGGCACAAATGGTAGCCTCCAAGGATACAGCCTTTATGAGGATGGACACCTAGTTCACCCCACTTCTACAATTGTTGTAGGACCAGATGGGTCCCTCGCTGCCTCAGTAGTTGATCTTTATGCCCCTTATTTTCATTTTTTTAATTTTTTGTTCTATTTCCTTTCATTATTTATATTCTTACGATGTTTTTATTTTTTGTACAAAACTACTTTCATTTTCATTTATATATATATATATATATATATATATATATATATATATATATATATATATATATATATATATTGTTGATTCTCTAACTGTGTGCTAATGTGAGAAGGTCATATTTTGAAAAATGTAAGGACTTCTTCCCCAAGTGTGGACAACTAACAGGGAAAGTATTAAGAGGCATATTCCCTCCTCATTAAGGAAGTTCTACTTTTATTTTTTTCCTTCTTTATATTTTGTTATAAATGCTTGCAAAAGGCTTAAGTTTGAGGAGGGAGATTCTCTCCCTCCTAAATTATTTTTACAAAAATGTTATCACATGTTTCTCCTCCCATTTTTCAAAAATCCTCCTTTGTAAATAATTCTTCCAAACATAAAATGGTGGCATATGCTTAAGTTTAAGGAGGGATACCCCTCTTGTTATTTGATTGCTATAGATGTTTCTACCCTTCAATAACCTCCATTTTAGAGTGTTGGTTAGTTCTGAATTCATAAATCCCTTTGTTTTTATATGATAGATAATTGAATCTAGAAAGGAAATGGGAACTATTGTTGTAAATAATTGATAATTGGCCATGATTGTAACATCCCAATTTTTCTATGATAAATGTTTAAGGCTACAAATAGTTTCTAGAATAAAACTAGGTGAAATTAGGAGCGAGAAGAGAAATTAGAAAGTTTGGTGCAAATGACGAAAATGCCCTTGCACTTGGGCAGCTCAAATAATGAGCCAGAAAAATGGAAATACAAGTATAAGACATCTTGGAGGGATTATAAACATCATATATAGTTAAAAGTAGTGAGAAAAGTTTAGAAACCTGAGAAGGGACGAAAATGCCCATCGAAAACACCGAAAATGACCAAAATGCCCCTAGGAGCTGTACTTTTTGCACAAAGCTAGTCAGTTCACATAAAAAAAGAAAACAGCCTTAGATTAACATGGGAACGAACCAAAAAGTCTTAGAATTGTCAAAGAAATAATTTGGAAAATTTTCCGGCAATATTGAAAAAAATTACGAAAATGCCCCTAGAAGGCCAGGAGGGCAGGATAAGGTGATAAGCATGCCAAGAGTGGGCCCCACACCCATGTGCACGAAATGCAACAACTGGAAAGGTGGTGGTGAGTCACCAAAATGAAGTCAACCAAGTCTTCCACAAAAAGACAAAAGTGAATAGTAAAAAGGTTACTACTTTAACCATGGTTAAGACTAACTAACCTTGGTTAATTAAAAGTAAAGCATCTTAGGTTAAATTAATCATAATTAGAGGAAATATCAGCTTAATTAACACTAATCTAAGCCTAAAAGGATAATTCCTTGAATTTTGATTTATTTTGAAAAATAGGAAAAATCTTGGCAAAATTACCAAAATACCCATAAGTATAAAACTAATTCCACTTGGCCCATAAGAGTCCGAATTTTTTGGGACCCTTAGGACCCCATTTGATTCATATTTTTCAGCTTAGAAACTCATCAAAATCCTCTCCATTCTCTCCAAGCTTTCCATAACTCCAAACACCCAAAACTGACACTTTAAGCCTAAGTCTTCATCTTTAAGACTTAAGCTATATTAAAGCTATAAACACTTAAGCCCCACCACCATCCTTTGTCCACATCCAGAGCAGACCAAAGGGGACCCAAGGCAGCCTTTAAAGCACACAAAAACACTAAGGAGGTCTTCAACAAGTAGGATCTTTCTACTTGTCTTTTTATGCTTTTAACTTCCCTTTTTATGGTGTGTTTGTTTTCTTTCATGCATCTTTTCTACAAGATCTGTTTGTTTTCACTTGTGAGAGTTTAAAACTGTATTTTAACCGTTAAAAATCAGCCCCACCCATTTTTAGTGATTTTTGAAAAGAAAAACAAAGTTTGTTCGGTTAAAAGTGCTTTTAAGGCACTTAGAAGAAATTTAATCGGTGGGTTTTGTTTTAAAATTATTTTTGAAGCTTTGATCAATTTTATGCTCTCATGAGAAAGGTTTTTAAAGCTTATTTGAAAGAGGATTTGTGGATCTTGGAGTAGATCATGAAAATCTACTTTTTGTGGCTTGGAAAAATATACTATGTTGTTGTTTTCATGCTTATTTTTATGCTTAAGTTTTAACCTTGTGATTTTCTTTTATGATGGCTTTGGTATGACCATTGTGCTGGATCTGCACCTTTGAGTATGCATGTTAAGAGGTGGAATAAATTTTAGTAATAAGTTCCAAAGGTCTCCTTTCGACATTAGTTAGAAAGCTACTAAGCAAATGATGTAATTTGTAGCCAAAAGTGGCTAAAATCCTTGTATGGCACCCTAGACTCATCATGGCCAGCACTTAACCATCAAAACATGGATGAAATAAGCATGGACCAGAGGCAAGAGGGGCTGCACAAACCTAACACAACTGAACCAAGTTGGTGTGAGATGGAAGATTTGAAGAAATTACCTTGGAAACCAAGGAAGGCTTTCGGCCACAACTCCCAAGCAAGCTTTAGTTTCGTGAAAAAATTTTCTAAGTAACTAAAGCTATGAAATAAGGTTTTAAATAAATTAAATCAACCTTTAAACAAATTTAAACAAAACAAAAATGAGTTAAAAACCTCTAGGAGTGCATTCAGCCACTCTAAAGAGATTTTGGCAAAAAAAATGCGCTTAAAATGTGATTAAGGAAAAATCAAGTATTTTCAACAAGTAAATAAATTATTTGGAGGTTTAATCATTAATTAAAAGGTTAAGTTTCAGAATATATGGCCTAGGTAAGCTTAGGGAAAAATATCAAAATTAGTAAGTGATAAAATTTCCAAATAAGCTTAAAATGGGTAATTAGGAAATTTACCATAACTTAAGCAAGGGTAAATGTCAAATTCGACCGTGCCCACTAAATTTTGGGTAAAAATACTTAAGATTACCTTATAATATGTCAATTCTAAAGTTTAAACTTGGCCTCTAAGAAAAGGTCAACTAGGGTTAAGAAATGGTCAACTTAAGTTAACTAGGGTTAGGAAGAAGGAAACCCTAAACCTAAAAGAGAGGCATTCGGCCACTTAGTAGTTAATTAACTTAAAGGATGTTTTAATTTCCATTTAGGGTTAATTAAGGACCATTTCTATGTAAATAGGATGAAATTAAAGTATGAAAAAGTTTTGAGGAGGGTAAAGAGACTTGTTGATTTTTTTTAGGCAAATGATCCTATGGTGAAGAAGGAAATTATGGAAACCTAAGTCTAGGAGGTTGGAATTCGGCTACCATGTTTTAAATTAACTAAGAATGAGTTTCAATCCTTAACTAGGCCCAAATAGTGATCCTAAATATGTAGGCAAAATATAATTAAGGTGTATGAAAGGTGGAATTTGAGGAAGCAGGTCATTCGTCCATTTAGGAATAAATTGTCCTAGAAGATTAATTAATTTATACTTAGATATTATTTGGTTTGGAATAAAAGGGACTTTAAAAGTTTAAGAGTCAATTAGACCTAAGTATTAAGGTAGTACAAAGGAGAACATAAGGTAATATATTTCAAAGGTTTATTAGATACATGATTAAGAAGGGTGGATATGACTTAAACTTGAAGTTAGAAGTTCACTAAGTAATTTGATCATAACATACCTTAATGAGAAGAAGTTATAAAAGATTTGTAAATACTTAATACTTGAACTTAGAATAATTAGGACATGCATAAGACTTGAACAAAAGAGAACACAAAGAGAAAAGAACTTGAAAGGTGCCATTCAACCACCTAGATTAAGATGCTAAGACGTAAAATCTTAATAAAAAAATATAAATTTGAGAAAAGGAAAGGATGAGAGGTAACTTAGAAGGATGAGTGATTTAAGTCCTTTGTGTGATTTCAACATCATACCGAATTGAAGCATTAGATTGGTGGTGTAAATGTGACATTATGCTATGTGATTTACCAATCAAATTTGATTATTAGTTATGAATGCTCACTATCTATGAATGAATAAATGATGGATACTCATGAATGAGAAATGATGATGATGATGTATGAGATTGGTTTATGATGATGATTGAGATGAAAATTTGAAACCTATATGTGCATTTCATATTGGTTGGAAATTTGTTTGAGCATGCATAATTATTTGGAAGCCACTAAAATGAACCTAAAAAGATTAAGGGATCACTAAAGAAAACTTTATGTGAAAACGTAATGCTACTCTCTTTGTGCCTTATGCGCACTAGTATCCAGAAGGCCCCAAAAAGCTCTACTAAAGAGAAGCCAAAGGTTGCTCCAAAAATCCTTCTATTGTGAAGGCATTGAGTCCTTCACCCCTTATGTGGTGGTGACGATCACCTAGGAATGAGCTCATATCCTTAATATTTAGTAGGAGGTGGGAGTAGAGTCAGTGCGAAAATATTGTTTGACAAAATTTAATACATGTCTATGTCTAATTGTTTTCTCCCAAAGATGGTGAAACTAGATTCATAAAGTGTCCCAAAGGTTGGACAAAGAAATGATAAAGACAAAGAAAAGTAGTAAAGAACAAAGTTTAAGACATAGAATAATTATATGTCAAATGATATCTTATTTGTGATCCCAAAGTTATGAATGTTAAGAAGAATGTATGGTGAGACACTAAGTTGTATGTTTTGAATAAAATTTCTCCACTTCAGAGAAATGTTTTCAAAGAATTAAAAGTAACCTTTTATGTAAGAAATGATTTCTGAAATAAATTGAAGTGGCTAGGACTAAAGTGATGACATTAGAACTAAGTAGATAGCCTACTGAGAAACTTAGTTTCTCATCTCTACTTCTTCCCACTTTCTTCCCAGACACCTTGGATGCTGATCATTATGGTAGCAGTTCACATACTTGAAGTGGACGTGAGGCGCTCTCTCTGGGAGGTGTACATCGCACTAATGTCAAAAAAATAATTGGATGTGAGCATCCTAACTACTAATATGTAGTATTGTCGCAACCGTAATTCCAACGAGACGACGAACTCGCTAAAAATTTTAAAAAAAGGTTTTATTGTTATGTGGAGTCGCCACCAAATTTTTATTTAAGGGAAAAGATTTGGAAAAAACCCTGACTCGAGGATGAGATTCGAAGTTCGGGAGTCGGTTACGAGTGGGGAAGGTGTTAGGCGCCCCACTTGCCTGTTCCGAGGAACAGTACCCTTAAACCGAGTGTGTGAGTATTTGAAAATTGTTTGATCCCTTTAATTGGTGTGAAAATAAATACTTAATGGGGGTTAGCCTAACAGGACTTGATCCTGCTCCTACGTATTCCCCGGTGCAATGGGAAACTCAAGGCTTACGTAGTTCTGGTTTGATTTGACTTGAAGGCTTGACCTTCAAAAATGTTTAAAGGAGTGTTTGAAAGGCACTCCAAGGCTTAACCTTCGGAGCTACTTGGAAAGTAATATTCGAAAACAGCTTGATTATTTTGAAAGAGAAGGGAAATCCCTATCCACATATGCACAGGGCCCAAGACAGCTACGACTGCACTTGGACCCATACGAATCTCTAAACAACGAACAGCAGAAAAAGCTACCAGTTCGTGCTTAGAGCTCGTCGCGTGAGATTAAGAATCGCAAAACAAGATCTTTATTTTGAAAATCGATGAATAAAATGAGCAAGGTTTTTATTTTGTAGAAAGGAAAGGCAACCCTAATCCACATATGCACAAGGCCCAAGACAACTACGGCTGCACTTGGACCTATACGAATCTCTAAACAACGAACAGCAGAAAAAGCTACCAGTTCGTGCTTAGAGTTCGTCGGGTGAGATTAAGAATTGCAAAACAAGATTTTTATTTTTTGAAAATCGATAAAAAGTGCAAGTCACAAGTAAATATTTTGAAATTTTGGAGGAATCTATCAACTAAGGGATGTTATGTCTCATGGACTATTTAGGGATTTTGGATTTTTTATGAATTATTTAGGAATTATAGAATTTTTTGGAAATTTTGAATTTTTTATTAATTTTTGAAAATGTTATGAATTTTCTAGAATTTTAGAATTTTTTATTAATTTTTTTGAATTTTTGGGAGTTTTAGAATTTTTTATTAATTTTTATGAGTTTTATGAATTTTTTGGAATTTTTGAATTTTTTTATTAATTTTTATGAATTTTTTGAATTTTCTGGAATTTTTGAATTTTTTATTAATTTTTATTAATTTCTGGAATTTTTCTGAATTTCTAGAATTTTTGGGAATTTTATTGGTAATTATGGAGTTTTTGGGAATTTTTTGAGAATGAGAGGGCAGTTTAGGAATTTTGTGAAAGAGGAAGGGCAATTTAGTCTTTTTGTACAACGGGGACTGGTTGGGGATTTTTAGAATTGTAGAAGGGCAAAATGGTCTTTGCACATGTAGGGACGAAACAGGAATTTCTAGAATAGCCCAAGGGCATTTCTGTGATTTGCACAAGCAGGATGAAACAGGAATTTCTAGAATTATCCAAGGGCATTTCTGTAATTTGCACAGGCAGGGATGAAATGGGAATTTTTAGAATTGTCCAAGGGCATTTCTGTAATTTACACGGGCAGGGATGAAACAGGAATTTCTAGAATTGTCCAAGGGCATTTCTGTGATTTGCACAAGCAGGGACTGTTTGGGAATTATATGAAATGTTCAAGGGCAATTCTGTAATTTGCACAGGCAGGGACTGTTTGGGAATTATATGAAATGTTCAAGAGCAATTCTGTAATTTACACACGCAGGGACTATTTGGCAATTGCATGAAAAATTTGGGGCCTCTTTGCAATTAACGGGAGTCTAAGAGGGTCCATACTACCAAGCGTAGGCACTGCTGCAGGGGATCCCTCTCCCCCTTCGTCTTCTCCACCTAAGCCCGTCCATTGCCCAGCCTTCGTGAGCACCGCCGTGCCCATAGGACGTCTGATCACCTTCGTTGTGCCCTCAACTCGCGTCGGATCCTCACGATGAGCTCCACATGATCCGCCGCCTCCTCAAGAGCGGTTCTCGATTTATCACAGGTGCTCCACCTTGGGCTGGCCTCTCCGGCGATTCCCTTCGCAACGGCCTCTTCGATTCCAGCGGTGGCTACCAGGAGTCACACCGCCAGGTCTTTGGCTTCGAGCTCACTATTCGCCCCTTCTGCGAACTCGTCGGAACTGTACTAGACGCGACGATCTGTAACCGCCTTTCCCACGAGGACCTCCGGCGATGGAGCTCGAACCAGCGGCGGGAAGCTGCATTTGCTTTGCTACCACACTCAACGTCTTGCACCATTTCCAGAAGTCACGGTTGAGGTGTTCCAGGTCATATTTCAGAACGCCAGAGCAAGGCCAGCGGTGGCGGCATCTTAGGCAGTGGACGGATCCCGTTTTCGGCGCCGCCAACACCTCCGATCACTTTCCGAAGCAGACATAGGATATTCGTCAGTTCGCATTGCGTATCTACGTTTACTACATGGATGAGTTCCTGCAAGGTGCAAGGCGGAATGACCTTCGATTTCCTCTTTCTTTGTCAATCGGCTTATGACACAGTAAACAAGATCGGAGCAATTCTAATTCTATCCTAATTCTAGACACTAATTTCTCTGTGAACAGAATTCAAATATCCAGCAGCATCTAATTAACATTTTTCCCGATCACGAATTCAATCTAAATGCGAGATTTCCGAGCTAATTTCCAGTTTCTTTAGTGAGATTATTGTATAACTAGAAGATTATCATGACATGCGATTGCCTTAATTCGCAAGTATATATAAGGAAAACGTATGCTAACCTGTATGTTCCGGCGGCGATCTCGGTTCGCTTTCCCTCGGAAACTCCTGAATGTTGTGTTTTCACTGCTCCTATTCTTATCGGCATCCCTAGAGCACGCAGACCAAGCACCTTCAGAAGCTCTCTCCGTCCTTCCCAAAAGAACTCACCAAAAAGCCCTTAAATTTTCGTTTCTTCTTCTTTTATAGGCCAATTTTCAAGAATTTTAATTTTAATTTCCTTTAATTTTTTTTTATTTCCAGAATTTTTCTTTAATTTTCTCAGAATTTCTTTTATTATTCCATAATTTATTTTTCAGATTTTAACTTTTTCAAATTTTAATTTTTCAAATTTTTCTTTTTTTAATTTTTCTGATTTTATTTATTTTTCCAAGATTGTAATTTTTCTTTTAATTTTCAGAATTTAGTTTTCTTATTTTTTTTTATTTTTCAGAACATATTTTTAACTTTCCAGAATTTAATAATTTTTTCAGAATTTCTTTTAATTTTCCAGAATTTATTTTTCAGATTTTAATTTTTTCAGATTTTCCTAATTTTATTTAATTTTTTCAGATTTTCCTAATTTTATTTAATTTTTACAGATTTTAATAATTTTTCCAGACTTTCTTTTTTCCGTTTTGTTTTTATTATTCTTTTTCTGATTTTAATCTTTATATTTTTCCAGATTTTCCAATTTTTCTAACTTCTAATTAATGATTTCCTTAGTTTTTAATTTTTCTTTATTTTTTTATTTTCAATTTTTGGATTTTTTCTAATTTTTCAGAATTTTTTTTTTTCTGATTTTTTATTTTCCTTTAATTTTTTCCAGAATTTTGGTTTTTTCTAATTTTCTGAGTTTAGAATTTTGTTTTCTTTTCTGATATTTCTAATTCTATTTAATTTTTCAATAAATTATTTTTCAATTTTTCTAATGTTTCCAGAATTTAATTTTTAAATTTTCCTAATTTTTCCAGAATTTTTCAAATTTTTCAAATTTTATTTAATTTTCCAGAATTTAGTTTTTTCTAATTCTCTGATTTTCGAATTTTGCTTTTTCTGATTTTCTAATTTTTCCAGCATTTTTCAAATTTTTCTAATTTTATTTAATTTTTCCAGAAATCATTTTTCTTTTTTTTATTTTAATAAAAAAAAATTATTTCTGATGTATGATTTTTATTATTTTTTATTTCTGTTTGTTTTTTGATTTTAGTTTTCTTTAATCTTTAGTTTTTCATTTCAATTTTCAGAATTTTATTTTCCTTTAAATTTCCTTATTTTATTTTTAAATTTTCTATTTTTCAGATTTTTTGTTAAATTTCTTTTATTTTTCAGGTTTTCATTTTTCTTCCTTTATTTGATTTTTAAATTTTCTATTTTGATTTTTGACTTTTTGTTTTCAGAATCTTATTTTTAGTTTTTCTTTCGATTTTCAGAATTTTAGTTTTCCTTAAATTTTTATGATTTTATTCTTTTTAAAGTCTTCAAATTTTCAGAATTTTATTTTTCTTTAAATTTCCATAATTCTTCCTTAATTTTGATTTCCCAAGATTCAATTTTGATTTTTCATTCTCTGTTTTTATTATTTGAAAAAAAAATTTATGATTTTTCTTCTTTTGATTTTTTTCTTTTTTATTTTTTGTTTAATTTTTGATTTTCCCTAATTCCTTCTTTACTTCCCCTCCTTTTTGGTTTTTCTCAGATTTTTTAATTTTTCAATTAAAGTTTTTTCTTTTGTAATTTACATTATTTAAATTAGGATTAATTAACTTTAGTGGCCGAGAACCTCGGACGGAATTGGGTGTTTACAAGTATTAGCTAACTTATGTATAAATATTGTATAATAGTTGTAAGTTTATGGTTTGTAATAACTACATGATAAGGCCCACGGGCCTACGACTTATGGTGTGTATGAAATGTTATGTATAATTATTGTGTGACATGTGTGTTATGATTGAATCTTGTTTATTTATTATAGGCAAATGATAAACAAAAAGAATAATATAAACGGTTAGTATTCCTAAGGTTTTAAACGTATGTAGAAATCCGCTTAGTGATTTATTTTACCGCTATCAAATAATTTAAAAAAAATTTACCGTATTTTCATATAGGTATTTTCTAAAATTAATTCCGCATCATGAGATAACAAACTAAAAATGGAACCGAATGATCGACTTAAGCATGAATTCGATATTCATTTTTAGGATGTTATAATGATCTTTATCATCTTGATTAACACTAAAGTAACCTTAGTGAAAGGATTAAGCCTAAATGAGATTGAACCCAACTTCTTTCTTTTTCTTGAGTGATTAGTTCTAACATGTATACTTTAGAACTTGCTTTACAACTTCATCAAGGTTTTTGTAAGTTATTTACACTAACAAGAAAATTATAACGGGAAAATAAGTTTTATTCAATGAATAAAGACTTAGAAGATCACTTGGTGCCCCCTTTAAGCCTACAAAAATGAAAAATGTTTTTTCTTGATACCCTTAATTGCATTTATGAGACTTTAAATACCTTGAGATGGACGTAACATAAAATAAATACTTAGGAAGAAAAAATATGATCAAAAAGGGAAAAAAAAGGAAAAGGAAAGGTGAATAACTTAGGAAAATAAAATGTAAAGAACCCAAATAAATGAGCTTACAAGTCTAAAGGTTTAAGTGTTACTCAAAAATAATGAAACAAAGCCTTCTGTGTTTCCTTCCCTTTATTTATCTCACTTGTAAATTTTTCCCTTGGCTGCATTTCAACCATATTAAGACCTTTTGATTCTTATGTATGCATTAATTTCTAGTCAAGATTTAAGGTTCATAGGAAATTCTATGATAGTATATAGTCACAAGAGAGGTAGTGAGTAGAGTGATCAACTCTTAATGTAGAACTTCATCTCAAGGATCTTAAAGACTCCAATTAAATTATTTTCAATTGTTCTGATGTTATTAAAATTATAAAATTATCTAATGCATGCTAAGCATGAGATTTTTTGGATTCTGTACTAACTGCATTCTTATTCCTTATATTATTATTTGGGGACAAGAAATGTTTAAGTTTGAGGATGAGATAAATTGTCATTTAATCACATTATCTATGTTTTAGGCATAATTACTATATGATTGAGCATAACTCACTTGTAGTTACACCTAACATTCCTTATTTTTGCAAGAATGGTTAAGCAAATAAAGAATTAGAAAATAGACAAATTTTGGGTCAAAAAGTGGGCAAAATGGGTATAAAACAACAAGGAAGCAAAAAAGGATAAAAATTCCCCTCAATAAACCAACACATCCATACCAGCATAAGGTTGCACAACCATGCCATCATGACTCAACACGGTCGTGCCAACATTTGACATGACTAGTAAACGATGCCATATTAGCCCTAATTATGCAAAAGGTGTCCCAATCATCCCTACAACATTGCAGAAACCTAGAATGCCTTGGACGGTGGCAAAAAAGTTGCATAAGGCCCAGTTTGTGATGTTGGAAACCCTAGACCTGCACCTATAAATGAAAGGCTCTGTCATACTTCTCAAACATACTAAAATACACCAACATCACCTCTTTTGCATAGAAGAGCAATACTTCTTTCTTTAGGCATATCCCTACCTATCCCTTATCTTTCATTTCTAACCTCTCCATTTCTAGTTCTTCCTCCAACGTCCTCTCATAGGATCTTGGTAGAAGTAATCCCTGTGTGAAATTCAAAGTAGTTTCCAATTTTTTGGCAACAAGTGATTTTGTATTTATTTTATTTACTTTTTGTTATGGATATTTGTTTGTTGTTTTTCCTTATAAATAACTAATTTCCCCTTTTATGGGGCTTTAGCAAACTTTGTTATATGTATTGTTTGAATCTCTATTTTTATTTTTCTAAAATGATGTCTTCATTACAATTATATTATTCTATTATGCTTAATCCATTAATAGGAACTGGACAATTATATTAATCTATTAGTTGGTTAGGGGTTAGGCGATCACACCACTCCTATTTAGAAAAACTATAAGATAATTGAACCTAAGAGTTTTAGAAGTCAATTAGGAACCTAGGTTTCTAACCAGATAATTTCTTAACATGTAGTTAACACCCTCTTAAACTTCATACTTCATTTATTTATCTATCTTGTTAGATCAAGGAGGTTATACATAGAAGGGATATTACTGCTACTACTAGATCAAGGAGGAGTAGTAGAAATAGTGTAGGCGGTTAGCAATTGAATAAAGGGAAATAAGGGGTAAAAAAAAGTAAAGTCACAAGGGGAACAAAAGCCCTATAAATTTTCCATAACTTGCATCACTTTATTTTATTTTCCATATAATAGAAATATTATTTCTATCTCTTTTTCCTTTTATTGCTTTCACAAGAAACTCTATTCTAACTACTTTCATAAACAACCTTTCTCTTGGTGAGCTTAAAAATTAGAATCCAAACCTCATGCATAAATTGTTGACATAGTCTTTGTGAGATTGATACTAAGGGCCTAAAATAGCCTTTTTCTACACTGATAGGTATATTTTCTCGTAGGTAAAACTTGACAAAGAATTCTACACTCACGTTTTGCATGCAACAATTCATATCAATAGGAGTTGAGAGATTTTTAGTAGCCTCTTGGTGGTTTTCACTAACCGCATCCTCCCGATCCTTCTCCATCTCTATTCTTTCAAGCATCTCCAACTCCTTCACTCTTTTTAGAGTTATCATATTGGCTACTCCTTTAGATTCATATCGAACTAACTAGGAAAGGTTCCAAGTGCTTGTTATGCCAAAAAGGTAAGGATTTGTCCCAATTGATTTTCCATGTTCTAAATTTGGGACATATGTGTCTTTATGTTTTGAAGTTGCACCTCCATACACTATAAAAAGTATTTTTTTTCTTACGGATATTTTTTGACTATTGTATAAATTAACATAAAATATATTAAATCGACACAAAATTTATTAGATTCTAGCAGTTATACCATTTGAATCGTTACTAAAATACCTTCCAATAAATAATTTCTAACGAATATAGATTTTTCAAAAAAGAGCTTGGTCAAGGTTAAAACCACCATGATTTATCTTTCAAAACCATCACTAAACCAAGTTTTTTTTTAATGATATTCTAGAATCATGAATCTATAGGGGTTGACTCCTTCCTTTCTTTCTTGTAACCTTCTTGATTTTGCACGTGAAGGGGTCTATAAACATTTTGAGCATTGTTAGTTTGAAGAGAGATTAAGATGGCTCTTCGAAGTGGGGTTATAGGTATTCCCCATGTAGTTGGCCTTCCAAGTTGAGCTATATGGACCTTAAGCATACATTCCTCATCACCATGGCTTATGGAGCCACAAAGGTTACAAGACTTACGCTAAGTGAAACTAGTGTTTGGAGAGGTAAGGTAGGTTGGGTTTGTGCTTGCATAAGTGTCTCCATCTTTTTGTTTAAAGCCTCTATGTGGTCAACTATTAAAGTGGTATGGTCCATTTGGTATATTCTGGCCGATTAAGGATCCTTCTTTCCTATATATTTATCAGCAAATCATCATTTATTGCTATTAGCAACCAAGTTTCCTATAATTTCCTATTTCCTCAAGGGGATATGTAAGCTACCCATGTTAGTATATGAAAAGTAATCTCTCATATTGAGTCAATCTAGTAATCTCCACTATGATCCTAGACTACATCAACTATGAAAAGTATTGCATAAAAAATAGATGCTACAATTGCTCTTAGGTAGTGATGGATGATTTCGATAGAGAGTTCAACAATTCATTCACCTTTTCAATGATAGAAAAAGGGAATAAATGTAATATGATAGCATCCTGTATAATGCCATTCATCTTTATGATGTTCTTGAACCTCAAAAACTTTTTGATGTGGAGATGTGGGTCCTTCGTGACTATTCCTCCAATTTGAAGCAAGTACAAAATCATGTTGATAAGTGCTGACTTGGGATTGATATACTGCTTATTAGTCCCCTATTGCTAGAGACCATGTAATCTAGCAATGGCCTACATCTTTGTTTTTCCCTCTTTCTTGCTTTTTTATCTTGTCTCAACCTATTGGCTATTCTTTGTATCCTAAGGTTATACATCAAACGAGAAGTCCAAGAATGAGTTAGCATAAACAAAAAAAAAAACTATCCAAGGATATCATAATAATATTTTTTGAATTTTAATTTATTTTTTTATTTTTTAAATAAAATATATACATGTATCAAGCAATAAAAATTTAAACTTTCTAAGATTTTTGGGGAATAATCCCGAACAACGATGCCAAAATATTATTATGAAAAAAATTTATGTGCTAAGTGTGTATGTCAAGTTTTACTCACGAGTAAATGTACACGTCAATGTAAAAAAGGGGTATTTAAGACCTCTAGGTTTGAAACCACAATAATCCTTTAAACAATGTTTGAATCTTAACTTTTAAGCTCGCCAAAAAGGTATTTT
Organism: Canavalia gladiata; assembly: GCA_037954105.1. NCBI lineage: Eukaryota > Viridiplantae > Streptophyta > Magnoliopsida > Fabales > Fabaceae > Canavalia > Canavalia gladiata. The sequence goes on from CM075660.1 coordinate 33,415,186, forward strand.
TGTAAAGTATTTCTTAATAATGAAAGAAGAATAAAACAACAATAGAAAATATACGGAAAGAAAAGAACACAAACACGAGTTGGTTATGGAAGGGTATGGAACACCCTTATAACACCCTAAAAAAAAAAAAGACGTTACCCAATTTCACCCCTATAACATCCTCAAAATTTTCTCCTTATAGACATTTAGTTCAAACATCATACTTAGTGTTGTTTGTCACTTTCAAGTAACAAACAAAAATTTTTAAAAATTAATTAAGGAAGAAATAGAAAGAGGTCCTTTAGAACAACTTAATATATAGATAATTTTCTATCATTTTTAATCCTAAAAAAAAGAAATCTCTAAAAGCCACATATTCCATGATTTCACATATCTCTTTAGTATAAAATAAAAGTAAAATTTTTATAAATAAAATAAGAAGTAATTTGAGGTAGATTCTTCTAAAAAGACTACTTCTGAAAAGACTACTCGAAAAATACTCATTTCGAGCCGATTAGGTCTTATAAGTACGGATGGAGATTTCATAGAAAAAATTACTTAAAAATTATAGAAAAAAATTCTTATAGCATATAAATTATTTAATATTAATTATAATATTTTTTCCATATTTTTCCTTAAAAATTTTCTATTTTTCAAAAAATAAAGGATTTTATCTAACCTATAATGTATGTAGACTTCATTTTCCCTTCGAGATTGCTTCCCAAATAACTTTTTATGGGAATTATATATCCTAAATAATCAATTGATATTTTAAAGTAATCCAAAACTTGATATTCTCTCAAATACACGAATTTGGTTACATCAAACCCAACTAACTTAAAACAGTAATAAAATAATATAAATTATTTCATATATATATTTATACACATATATGGTTAAGGTAAAAAGAAAATGTTGTCTTCTTCACATCCATAATAGAAATGAGAGTTATCAACCATTTCTAAAATTTAAACTCAAATTACTTTTAATCCTTCTAATCATTTTCAAATTTGACTTAAATTTTACTTCCTTTACTCGTAAGGAACATTTAGACAAAAATTCTTTTTCAAAATTACATTAATTTTTCCATTATCCTCTTGTTGGTATGAAAAGATTTCATGTTAGAAAAAATATACATTTTTATCTGATTATTAACTTTATTTGGTTTAATACCAACCTATACGAGTTGTTCTTGCTACAAATTTTTTAGGAAGCACTCTTGGAAGTGAGATTTTTAGATTTCTCCCTCTCTATGTCACAACGGTACCTAAACTCAATAAGAAAGGTAAGAGAGAGGAGAGCTTATTGTGGAATTCAATAGTAGAATTTGAATTCCCTTAACTCAATCTATGTTTATTCAATTGAAATTGATTAAAATTTTAGGAGAAGGTACTTTAGGAGTGAAATTTGGTCATTCCCTTATTTTAACATTTAATTGTTAAATTAATTATGCTAAGATAATCTTTGATAATAATATGGATGTTTGTGAGCTAATATAATTAGGTGAAATATAGGTACTTAGCCTTAAAGAGTTAAATTTAAGCCAAAATTGACTTATAAGAACAATTTGGCTCTTCTTTGATTTGATAAAAATTATAAAAATTATGTTTTAAAGGACTTTAAGTATATTAATTGTGTTGGTAATTTTTATGATAACTATATATAGTTCATATATTTAGCTCTCTATGATGTAATTGATTTAATATTTTTCTTGTTGAGAGCAATTTAGAGTAACTCTAATTGTTGAAGTATATGAAATCCTGTTTGTTGTGTTACTTTAAGTTTTACAAGAATTACACTAACCATCCATGTATTTGGATGAAATTACACCCAATATCCCTACCATTTTTAACATTACTTTTACCTTCCTTGTGTGTATAAAATTATAAGAAATTAGGAGAGGTTTGTGTAGAGTTGTATAACTGAGAAGGGTGTATTGCATTATGTCTTTATATAAATTAAGCAAGGTTTGTGTAGGGTTAGAAAAGGCAGGGGTGTCATGTGTTATTTATTCCAAATATAAGGGTGGTCAATGTCATTTGCCCAATGAGTTTTTTATGATATGGAATTATATAAAAGTTATTTGTTTTTATGAATGTAAATTGATATATTTCATGTTTTGCCACATAAAGTTTAGTTGAACCATAGATATTAGCATAAGACGCTATTGGTGGAAATGATAGTTTTTCAAATAGGAATGTTATGTATTATATGTAAATTAGTGATAACTAAGTAGTCAAATATATAGTGTTAGCTAAAATACAAGTTATGGAAATCAAGGATTTGAGCATGTGGTTCTGGACTATGTGTATGGTATAAAAAAATATACATATCGTAATTGAGAGCACGATCTATATATTTAAATATATTCTATATGATATCAGGCTATTTTACCATACTAAGGAGGAAAGGAGAAATTGATATTTTTAATAATTTAATAAAAAAGTATGGGTTTCAAATTTTAGAGAAGGGATCTTCATCAAATTAACTTTTCCATATTCATTTAATATAATAATATTTAAGAAACATAATCCTTTTTAATTTCAATTGAACCTTGTTCTCTTAAGTTTTCATTTAAGCTTCTAAATGTTTTGAAATAACCAATTTGACATACATTTTCACTAAATATGAAAATAATTTTAGAAACCCCTTTCAAGATAAAAGGGAACTAGTTAATAAAGAGAAAGATATTTATTTCAAGATAAAAATTGAACTTTATAATCTGATGCTAAAGAATAAGAAAAGATACATAGTAAGTTTCTTGATATTAAGGATGATTAGGAAAGTGTATGATATTTGCATGGATTTTCCTTGAATGGTGTCTGTACTAATATTGTATTTTATAAGAGATAAAGAAGTGTCCGGCTACAGATGAGAGGTTGCTGAAATTTTTTCAGAAACCTTTAAAATAAATTGACTTGAAGGACAAGAAGAATTTTGGAAAGTGAATATGTCATATGTCATATCGATGTAAAGAGTCTATTGTAAGCATGCACCATGCATATTAAATGGAATGAAAACTGAAAAGTCATAATTGTTTATGCCGAGAAATTATAGGAGTCAGTTATTTAAGAGCCTAGAGGATTAATGGCTAAGTGTGATGGTCTATAAGAGATATAAGGTAGCTTTTTAGTGTTGAGACTGTCATGTTTTGTAATTTGGTCGTCCTGACTTGCTTCAAAGATTTTCAAAGTCAAAGAACTGATTTCTTGTTTTTTAACAAAATGGGAATTAATCTTTGGTCTAGGGAGAAGTCCAATAGATTTGATAAATTACAGTGGTAATTTGGGATCCTAAAAACTTTCCAAAATGTTAGACATGGACCCACTTTCATGACATTTTAAGTGTAAGATAGATTGAATATTTAACAAGACTCAATGACATTAGTTATAAACTTGAACTATCTTTGACCGTGAAGGTGCATCATGGTGCATTCGTTCATGACATAAACATTGCATTCGTTCTTGTATGTGTTAATTATTGAATTAACTCTACTTTTGATGACGTTAGAATAAATTCTTATCTTGGTATCAATGTAGATATTCTAGCCCTGCATTCTATTCATGCACATGAATATTAAAGAATCCTCACTCTCTCTATTTGTTTTGTTGCTACCATATCACTTTATGTAACAACTACCCATATCAAGGAACATGACTTGACTATCATTCCATCCTTAGATGGATCCACACTTCGATGATCAAAGGATATATATATATATATATATATATATATATATATATATATATATACTGTTCTGGTAGTGACTTTCTGTCATCGACTAGATTTCTAGGATTTCCCATTCTCTTTTTGAAAACTTCAGAATTATGTATGTATAAAACACTCCCTTATGTATATGCTTGTATTTACATACACAATTAGTATTTTATTGTACTCGTGAGATGAAAAATATGATGTTCCTACTATGATGGACAAGCACACACTGAGTATGAATTTATAAATGATTGTGTGATAGACACATACTAAAATGATGATTGTATACTTTTGTATCAATAATGTGCATAGATAATATTAGAATAGGAGTAAAAAAAGATAAGATAAATAAACACACACACACATATATATATATATGCACCCTACTCAAATTTCATAAAGAAATATATAAACCAGTTACTTATATAACTAATTATTCGATTAATAGTAAGGAATGTAACAACTCCCAAACTCCCTTATGGATGATTCAAAATCAATTGCTACTCATCCTCTAAAAACTGTTTACTTTATAGTTTTGTTTATTGGCTAATGGTATGATCGTCTATTCTCTAACCAACTTAGAAACTAACAAGAGTGATCAAATATCATTAATTGGTTACATCATAAGTCTAACCAAAGTCTCATAATTTGAGGATTAGTTACACATAATAGATAAAAACAACAAGAACATGCTAACTCAAGAAAATAATTCATATTCTAATCATAAGAAAATAATACCAAACCATACTACCAACAAGACTACTAAAGGAGCTCTACAACTTGCACTGTCAAAGGGACTCTTATCAAAGGAAGAAATAGAAATTAAACTAGAAATGGGGATTGAGAAATGAAGTAGACAAATCATGTGTATGGCATATTTTATTCCAAGGCCTAGCCTTCCTAGGCATGATTTGGGCTTTCTCTACTACAAATCAGGTTGACTTAATTTGCCTCTTGCGTTGTTAGGGTTGTTTTGAGTCATTTACAGCACTATCAGGACTAACTTGGACCGTCCTCTACATCATCTAAGGTTGGAAAGGCTGTGTCAAAATTCCATGGACACTATGGGAGCGTGCTTCAATTCAACACTGTCGTGTTGACTTCTTTCAAGAGTATTTTAATCTTTACAATGCTTCTTCATCCTTATTATGCCCCCTTTTAGCTCAAAATAAACCTAGCTTTTAATTCTTTACTTACGAGACTATTCTTTAAAGAAATAAAAGAAATTAGGTGCAATAACATTCAAATAATAATGAATTACACCTTTATTATAGTTAATTTTCTATAAATAAATCAACAAAATAATAATTTATCATACATAAAACATTATAACCCTTAGATTGAATCAAGACATCTCTAAAATTAGAACGAAACAAAATAAATCTTCAAATTGAATGAATCGATATTTTTTTATTTTAAATGAATCAAGTCAACTCTTCAGTATGAAATAATCCAACTTTTCATAATATAATTCTTCATCTTCTAAAATTTTTTTATAGTTCTTCAATTCAAAAGAATTTTATTATATTTTAGAAATATTTTTACCTCCTTCACTATTTTTCCTTGAACAAAATACGATAAGCTAAGTTCTATTTTGATCCTAGAATTCATACCCATGTGTCGCAACCGTAATTACGACGAGATGACGAACTCGCTAAAAATTTTGAAAGAATTAATTTTGATTGTGGAGTCGCCACCAAATTTTTATTTTAAAGGAAAACATTTGGAAACCCTAACTTGAGGAAGAAATTCTTGGTTCGGAGTCGGTAATAAATAGGGAAGGTGTTAGGCACCCTACTCACTCATTCTGAAGAATAGGTTTGTATGAAAATAGCCTGACAGGACTTGATCCTGCTCCTACGTATTCCCTGGTGCAATGGGAAACTCAAAGTTACGTAGTTCTGGTTTGAAGGCTTGACCTTCGGAGGTAAAGAATTTGAGGAATGATTTTTGAAAGTATTTTTCAATGTCTTGAAGGAATCTTTAGTCCACATATATAGAATCTAAGACAACTAAGGCTGCATTGGGACCCATATGAATCTCTATCAGAGGAATTTAAGGAAAAGAATTAAACTTGATTTAAAATAAAATAAACTTGATTCGAAATTGACATGGTATAACAAGGCCTAATCTGATTTAGCCCAAGGCCTGCCCAACTTAGAAAATGGTTGCTACCCATGAAATGCCTTTTAGAGAAAAAGCACCAAGCAGGGATCGAACCCATGCCTTGGAAGATGTGGGCAATTGACTAACAGCTCAGCCACGCTTATGTGTTGGCTACAATCTTGCATTACTATGATAATGTGAGGGGTCAAAGCTTAATTTCCATTTATAAGAGAAATAGTTAACCCATGTTATGTGAGTTGTGGGCAGCATATCTAACCACTGGACTAAGCTCTTGGCTATGCATTTAACGCTTCAAATTGAATTTAAACCATGTTTTCATGGATGCAAATTTGTACCCTACATGTAAACTGCATGGGATCTCTTCTTTTCCTCTTCTTGGTCACGCTACTGTATTCGTTCCATGACATTCAGAGAGTAGTGGGGTCCTTTGCTTGGGGTGGTTGTATACTGCTTAGAAGCTTTCACCTGCCAAAGACAAATGTTTGTCCCACAAAGAGCTGCAAGAGTCCAAGTATAACACTAGCCACTGCAACGAAACATGGGGAGAGTCCGCTTAAATTCAGGGTCACCACTCTTAAGAATTTCCTCATACTCAATGGCTCCTTTGGCCAGAGCATATTTGAGTGCCTTGGGTTAGCAGTTCTCACCGCCAATGACAATTAAAATTGGAGGCTTAAAGCCTTCACTTTTCTCAGACCAGATTTTCAAGGTTTCTTCTGCCAATGAAAAGGATTCTTGATCAACAATTACAGCTACTGCTAATGAATGAGTAAGAAGGAAAACAACCATTGATGGATTTAGGCTAATATTAACAGTGTTCAACACAGCCCCTGCTATTGGAATTTCAAGGTGAGCTTCATAAAGGGCTCAAGTGCTGGGTGCAAGGCTGCCGCACCTCATTGAGTTTTAAATGAAACAAATGCAGGCTTAATACATTTGGAATGCTTTGCATTGAATTTATGGAAGTAAGGATTATGTGAAGCTGTCATAATTGAGCCTGTTGGAGGTCCTCATTCAAATTCAGGTCACGGTCATAACGCAACTGTGTGCTAGAGTTGAAAATATGCTCCATGTAATCAGTCATAGACCCATCAACTGAATCTGTATCTCAACCTTTATTCCTTCCAATCCAATTACATCAAAAATAGTAGAAGATATTGTCACTGGATGTAGATTTAACATATAAGGTGTGGACATGTTGTTATTTGCATGAGAAATTTACTAGAAAATTAGCCACCCCATGGCAATCACACATAACCTGAAGGTGACTAAGTTTACTTTTGTCGTATCTCCCCCTATAGCACTTTTCTTGACATCTTTTCAGAGAGAAGGCTAACAACGTGATAAAATAGATGAGATAGACAAAATGCATCAGAAACAGTGATCATAACCATCATAAAAAATGCTCTAGGTCACTCTTTTACCATCCTATACCGTTGCCTCAAAACTAGGAGAATGACTCACTATATCAAACTTCGTGACCAAATTGTCTACGAGCTCCTGGAGTTCTAACAGGAAGTGTTCTTAGATTAGTTGGCAATTCTCGTTCTTGATTTTTCAGGTGTTTCAACCATTCGATCATAACCTACGGATGGGGAACTCCACATTTCTGGATTCAATACCTTCATGCACTCCCTCAATGATGGTGTAAACTCCTTCGATATTGAACTGATCATTTTCAGTCACCATATCTTTCTTGAACCAATCTAAGAGATGAGCAGCACTCTATCTAATTCTGTCGAAAGCTTGCATAAGGCATCACAATGTTATATAATGTTTTACAATCATAATATCGAACTCTGCGGTCCTGATCAGAGAAAGAATTCAACACAGGAGTATAACTTGCTCAAGATTCAGATAAGCTTCAGTAGTCATACGATGCAGAATCTTTAGTTGCCATTAATATGCTACAATGTGGAGTATTAGATCTAGATCTTTCACAGAGATTTATTCAACCCTTAGCATAACAAAGCCAATCACATCCACACATCAACACTTCATATTAGGCAGGGGCTAAAGTCTATTTGCTGCATGATCAGAGTATTAGCTATTGAAACCTCGTGGCGGTGCTGATGCGGAATCTACTTGGACTTAGTGCGGTCTTACCTCACTTTTGTAACCCTCCAACACATGCACAACCAACATGGAATTGTCCGGGACTTCCAAAACTTACTTGAATTGAGAGAGGTTTTAATTCACTCATATACTAGGCAAAGAAGCTAAGTTTTAGGCCTGTTGATGCAGAAACTATTTCTATGTCGTGTTTTAATCATTAAGCATCCACTAATTCTTAGGTACAGTTTCTTACAAGATTTTTATGCAAAAAGAAAAAAACTCTCTAGGATCTTTCAAAGATTGAATTTTACAGATTTGAGGAAGATTTTAGGAAGACAAAAATTGAACCTAAGCTACCTAAATAACCTATTATTCCACTAATAATGTATGGACCGAACACTTTCAGTGACTTGAACAAAGAGAAACGGATCATACTTATTCAAGATTCATTCCAACTTTTAGATAGAGGTTATATGCACAAGCTAAATGAACCTGGAAATGTGAGGAAACTACAGGTGTGATGAGTTCTTGGAGGTTGACCCCTTCTTCTTTCACAACCGTGAAGATGATCTCCAGAGGAATTCTTAGAGTAAGGAATGAAGTCTAGGGGAAGTCCAGAGAAAAAATCAAGCTCCCCCCAAAATGCCTAGCAAAAAAACCGAACCCCGATAATGCAAGGAGGCTCCTTTTTTATTCTTGCTGCCACCCTTTTCCTTCTCTCTGTTCTTTTGCATGCATGCCCCCTCTCACACACCCCTTTTCCGTTTTTCTTTTTTCTTATTTTTTTTTCGCGTTTTTACTTTTTCTATTTTAATTTCTGTTTTTTATTAGTTATTATGTTTTTTGTTTTGAAATTTAGTTTTTTTTTCTGTTTTTATTTTTTATTTATTTTTATTTTTTATTTTTTTATTATTATTTTTTTTTCAATTTTTACTTTTTCTTTTCTTTTCTTATTTTTTTTCCTTATTTCTTTAATCTTTCTCTTTCTTTCTTTTTTATTTTTTTTCTCTTTTTTATTTTGTTTTTATTATTTTTTAAGTTTCATATTATTTACTTCTATTTTTAATATTTTAATTTATTTTTATTTCTTACTATTCTGTCTTTTCTTAACCCTTTCTTTTTCTAATTTTCTTCTTTTTTCTATTTTTCTTTTTTTTTGTTATTATCATTTTACTTATTTATTTATTTATTATTTAATTTTTTTTATTTATTAATTAATTTTACAAATAGAATGTCAGATATAATTGAGTGTTTACACCATACAATGAAAAGAACTTTAAAACCAATAACTTTTAATTATATAATATTAATTATTTTTAATTTATTATTAAATAAATTATATATATATATATATGGAATATATTTTATAAAAAATTATTTACTATAAAAAATAAAATAATCAATATAGATTATTAGATCTTAATTAAATGGTTAATATTAGAAGAAGAATACATATGACATTTTAAAGGTATCATATAATCACTAATTAACTTATAGTCTTAACCATGTATATGTTGTCTAAATTTATCATTCTCATTTTTATTATAATTAAGTAAGCAATATTTCTTTTATATATATATATATATATATATATATATATATATCAAGTTACTTTAAAAATAATTTTAACAAAATTATTTTATTGTATAAATTTAAAAAATTTAAAAAAATTGATATTTTATTATATATATATATATATATATATATTACAGATCTTATAAAAATATTTAAGATTGAATCATATGAGTCATGTCTTTTTAAACAATTATGTTACTTTAAAAAAGTTTTAACCGGATGTGATTGTAGGATTTATATTTGTTATTATCATACTTATATAAAAATGAACTCCACACTAGATACATCTCATATATATATATATATATATATATATATATATATATATATATATATATATATATATATATATATAAAAAAGATGTCACTTGATTTAGCAATATATGGTGGAAGTGAACTTAATGTGAAATTATGGTTAAAATTATTTTATTTAATAATTTTTTAAATATTAAATTTTATTAGTTTAATTATTAAATTAAAAAAATATTATGTAAATTAAGTCTACACACTTCTATAAACTATTATGGATTTTAATTAAATAACTACAAATTAATGTATAATATATTCTTTTAATATATATTAAATTTAAATTATTTATCAAAATATTAAATTTGTTTTAAATTTTATTAAACTTTATAAATTTATCTACATAATTAAAATTTTTGATTTGATCATTATATTGGTAAAATTAAATATTTTAAAAAAATTAATCAAGATAACTTTAGTAAGAAACAGTGTAACATCCCAATTTTTATATGATGAATGTTTAAAGTTATCAATAACTCTTAAAATGAAACTAGGTAGATTTAGAAGATAAAAGCATATAAATTAGAAAGTATGATGCAAATGATGAAAATGCTCCTGCACTTGGGCAACTCAAATAATGAGCCAGAGAAATGGAAATACAAATAAAAGACATCCTTAAGGGATTATAAAATATCATGGATGGTTAAAAGTAGTGAGAAAAATTTAGAAACTTGAGAAAGGATAAAAATGCCCTTCAGAAAACCTAAAAATGACCAATGCTCCTAGGAGCTATACTTTTTGCACAAAGCTAGTCAGTTCACATAAAAATAGTAAATGATCTTAAATTAACATGGGAATAAACCAAAAAGTCTTAGAAATGTCAGAGGAATAATTTGGAAAATTTTTCGGTAATGTTGAAAAAAATTATGAAAATGTCCCTAGAAGGTCGGGAGGGCAAGATAATGTGATAAGCAAGCCAAGAGTGGGCCCTACACCAATGTGCATGAAAATCAGAAGCTAGTGATGAGTCACCAAACTCAAGTCAACAAAATCTTCCACAAAAAGACAAAAGTGAATAGTAAAAAGGTTCCTTTAATCATGGTTAAGACTAATTAACCTTGGTTAATTAAAAGTAAAACATGCTTGGGCTAAGTTAATCATAATTAGAGGTAAAATCAGCCTAATTAACTTAATCTAAACTTAAAGGGATACTTCCTTAAATTTTGATTTATTTTGGAAAATAGGAAAAATCTAAGCAAAATTACCAAAATACCCCTTAGTACAAAATTAATTCCCCTTGGCCTATAAGTGGCTGAATTCTTTTGGGACCCTTGGGACCTATTTGCTTTAGGTTTTTCATCCTAAACACTTATCAAAATCCTCTTCATTCTCTAAGCTCACCTTACCTCAAATCACCCAAAACTTACACCTTTAAGCCTAAGTCTTCATCTTTAAGACTTAAGCTAGATTAAACCATCACTTGTCCATGTTCAGATTAGACAATAGGGTACCTAAGGCAGCCTTTGAAGCCCCACAAAACACAAAGGAAGTCTTCAACAAGTAGCATTCTTCTACTAGGATTTTTATGCTTCTAACTTGTCCTTTTATGGCGTGTTTGTTTTCTTTCATGCATCTTTTCTCCAAGATCTATGCATCTTCTTTTGTTTTCACTTGTGAGAGTTTAAAATTTTATTTTAACCATTCAAAATCAGCTCCACCAATTTTTAGTGATTTTTGAAAAGAAAAACAAAGTTTGTTCGATTAAAGGTGCTTCTAAGGCACTTAGAAGAAATTTAATCGATTGATTTTGTTCTAAAATTAGTTTTAAAGCTATGATCAGTTTTATGCTCTCATGAGAAAGTGTTTTTTAAGCTTATTTGAAAGTGGATGTGTGGATCTTAGAGTAGATCATGAGAATCTACTCTTTGTGGCTTGGAAAAATATGCTATGTTGCTGTTTTCATGCTTGTTTTATGATTTAGTTTTGACCTTGTGATTTTTCTCTTGTGATGAGTTTAGTATGATCCTGTGCTGGATATGCACCTTTAATTATGTATGTTAAGAGGTGAAATAAATTTATATAATAAGTTCCAAAGGTTCCCTTTGGACATTAGTTAGAAAGCTACCAAGCAAAAGATGTAATTTTTAACCCAAAAGTGGCAAAATCCTTGTATGGCACCCCAAGACTCATCATGGCCAGTACCTAAGTATCACAACCTGGACGAAACAAGTATGGACCAAAGGAAAGAGAGGCTTCAAAAGCATAACACCATTGAACGAAGGTGGTGTGAGATGAAAGCTTGGAAGAAATCACCTTGGCTAAACCAAGGAAGGCTTTCAGCCACCACTCCAAAAGCATAGTTTACATTGGTTAAAATTTTGTTAAGTAAATTAAGCTCTGAAATCAGGTTTTAAATGAACCAAACAAACCTTTGAACAAAGTTAATCAAAGAAAAAATGGGTTAAAAACATCTAGGAGTGCATTCGGCCACCCTAGAGAGATTTTGGCAAAAATGGGTTAAAATTGTGATTAAGGATGAATCAACCATTTTCAGCAAGTAAATAATTTAATTGGAGGTTTAATCAATATTTGAAAGGTTAATTTTTAGAATTTGTGGCCTAGGTAAGCTTAGTGTAAAATCCAAAAAATTACTAAGTGGTAAAAATTCCAAGGAAGTTTAAAATGAATAACTAGAAAGTTTACCATGACTTAAGCAAGGGTAAGTGTAAAATTTGGCCATTCCATTATGGTTTAGGTAAAAAATCTTAAAATTACCTTAGACTAAGTCAATTCTAAATTATACACTTGGTCCCCAAGTAATGGTCAACTTAGGTCAACTAGGGTTAAGAAATGACCAACTTAAGTCAACTAAGGTTAGGAAAAGGAAACCCTAAACCTAGAAGATTGGCATTCACCCACTTAGTGGTTAATTAACTTAAAAGAGATTCTAATTTTCAATTAGGTTTCATTAAGGACCATTTTCATGTGAATAAAATGAATTTAAAGTATGAAAAAGTTTTAAGAGGGATAAAGAGACCTATTCATTTTTTTTAGGCAAATGATCTTAGGGTTAAGAAGGAAATTATGGAAACCAAAGAGTAGGAGGTTGGGATTTGGCTACCATGTTTTAAATTAACTAAGAATGAGCTTCAATCATTAACTAGGCCCAAATAATGAACCTAAACATGTAAGAAAAATATAATTAAAGTGTATGAAAGGTAGGGTTTAAGGAAGTAAATCATTCAGCCATTTAGGAATAAATTGACCTAAAAGATTAATTAATTTCTACCTATCTTAATTAGATATTATTTGGTCCAAAATAAAAGGAATTTTAAAGGTTTAAGAGTCAATTAGACCTAATTATTAAGGGAATAAAAAGGACAACACAAGGTAACATATTTCAAAGGTTTATTAGAGGCATGATTAAGAAGGATGGTTAGGACTTAAACATGAAGTTAGAAGTTCACTAAGTAATTCGGTGATGGCATACCTTAATGAGAAGGAAGTTCTAAAAATATCTAATTTAGAATCAAATGAATGAGTTAGATGCCAAATAACCTAAATAAAGTTATTAGAAGAGAGGAAATGGATTAGAAGAAATTAGGATCCTAGAGTTTATATTCGGCCATTTTAGGTTAATAAAGAGAAAAGAAGTTTAAAAATCATATTTTTTATAACTTAAGAAATTTTAGAATGTTATAAGAAGAATCAAAAGTTTAAAAGAAAGTAGGCAAAGGTAGAAGTTACCAATCGGCCATGTTTAATAAAAAAATATCCTAAATAAGTAAAAGTTTCTATATACTTAATACTTGAACTTAGAATAATTAGGACATGCATAAGACTTGAACAAAAGAGAACACAAAGAGTAAAGAACTTAAAAATGTGCCATTTGGTCACCTAGATTAAATATTCTAAGATGTAAAATCTTAATGAACAAATGTAAATTTGAGGAAAGGAAAGGATGAGAGGTAACTTAAAAGGTTGAGTGGAATAGGTTCCTTGAGTGACTCAACATTAAAAACCAAATTAAGACAATTGTTTGGACTTGTATTTGTGATATATCAGTCAACTTGTAGTACTAAATCTAAATGCACACCATGTTTGTAAGATTGAATGATGGATGCTCATAAGTAAAAAACGATGATGTTATGTATGAGTATTGTTATGTTGATGTTTAGATGAGGTATGAAACCTATATATGCATTCCATATTGGTTGGAAATTTGTTTGAGCATGCATAATTATTTGGAAGCCATTAAAATGAACTTAAAGAGATTAAGGGATCACTAAAGCAAATGTAAGTGAAAACGTAATACTACTCTCGTGTACTTTGTGCACACCAAATTACAGGGGGCCCTTAAAAGCCCTACTAAAGAGAAACCAAGGTTGCTTCTTGGAGCCAAAGGTTTTTCCCAAAATCTTTCTACTGTAAAGGCATTGAGTCCTTCACACCTTATGTGGTAGTGACGGTCACCTAGGAATGAGCTTATATCCTTAATTTTTAATAGGAGGTGAGAGTAGAGTCAGTGAAAAGATATTGTTTGACAAATTTAATACATGTCTATGTCTAATTATGTTCTCCCAAAGGTAGAAAAACTAGATTCATAAAGTGTGCCAAAGGTTGGACAAAATAAATGATAAAGACAAAGGAAATTAGTAAAGAATTAAGTTTAAGATATAGAATAATTATATGTCAAATGCTATCTTATTTGTGATCCTAAAGTTATGAATGTTAAGAAACATGTATGTTGAAACACTAAGTTGTATGTTTTGAATAAAATTGATCCACTTCAAAAGAATGTTTTCAAAGATTTGAAAATTACTCTTAATTTCATGCAATGATTTTCTAAATACATTGAAGTGGCTAGGATTAAAATGATGACATTAGAACTAAGTAAAAATCCTTCTAAGAAACTTAGTTTCTCATCCCTACTTCTTCCACTTACTTCCCAGACATTCCGGACGCTGTTCGTAATGGTGGCAGTTCACGTGCTTAAAAGGGATGCGAGGCACTCTCTCTTAAAGAAGATTTACGTTGTATTGATATTGGGAATATAATGATGCAAACATCCTAGATATAAGTGATTGGTAATATGCTATGTATTTACATATATAATATGTATGGTAGAATATAGTAAATATGTATGTAAATAAAGAATGTTAACTATGAAGATAATAAATTGTATGATAAGACCTACGTGCCTAGAACTTATAGGATATGTCTATAAAATGTATAATTATGTTATGATTTGTATGGTGTGAATGAACTATGCTTATTTGTTTTAATGCGAGCTAAGAGTCACAATGAATAACTTAAACAATTTGAATCCTTCAGACTATCTATGTGCATAAAATAGTTTAATTATTTGATTTACTACTATGTACGCTTTAACGATAAGGTTTGCAATTTATATCAAACAATTTTAAAAAAAAAATTACCATATTTTTATATAAATATTTTTTAAAATAAATTTTGTATTATGAAATAATAAACTGAAAATAAAACTAAACAAACGAGTTAAACATAAAATTAATATTATTTTTAAAATATTATAATTAGACTTTATAGTAGATTGGCCTTAAAAAAAATTGATCCTCGTTCATGTATACAAATGTAAGTATGAACGTGAGTGAAGTGTATCCATTGAATACTATTATTTATTATAAAAATAATAAACATAGTCTATTAAATTTTATTTAAATGGTTAAAATTAAAAAAATCTCATGATTTTTTAATTAATCTTGTGACTAATAAGTGACTTTAATCCTAATAATTTTATCTATGGTTATAAGCATGATCTAGATTTATAATTCTTATATGTGTTCATCTAGTAAAAAAATAATTTTATGTAAGGATGAGAGAGCAACAAATTTAGAATATACAATTATGTATGAATAATTAAAATTAAAAATTTTCAAGTCATATTATCATTTTAAAAAGTTATGAAACTTTTAAAAATTTACATATATTTTATATTTAATTTTAAGATACAATAATTATATTTTATTTTTATCATTTTTAGACAAATATATGAGTGACATAATTTACTTAAAATTATCAATTATCATTGTCCTAAAAATTTACTTGGATATTTATAATATTAAATAGTTTTCCAAAATGACATTAAAATAATTATTAGTTATTATATATTAGATTAGGAGTGCTTTTTCAATATATGAACGAGTTATGTCGCATTCCAATTATTTGAATGATTAAATTAATATGAATTATTAAAAAACTGAATTAATGATTTTATTTAAATATAAAATTTAAGTGCTAAAGTTTAAGTGTAAAATTTATTTGTACATATTTATTTAAATTATACTAATTATTTTAAAATTTAAAACTAATAAAATAAATTACATATATCTACCTTACAACGGATTGGTTCAGAATATATACTTCAAATTTATACTAATATTCAATGAAAGTATCAGACCCAATAACAGTTATTTTATAATTTCAACTTCAAAAGGTATTAGTGTGAAGGAAAATACTTTTTAACTTCTTTTTCCATTTATAAAATATACATGAATTTATACAAATTTAAACCTTAGTTAAGAAAAATCTTTTTTTCATTAGTTAACATTATCAAAATAAAAATTACAAAATTAGAATATCTAACTTTATTTTTTAATTTATAAACTTTATAAATGTTAGATTTACGAAATTGTGATAAAATATAAAGTTCTTCTATAATTTTAAGTAACTAATTTGTTATATATTGAAGTTAATTCAGAGACACCAAGGTTTTGTTTGGATAATTTTTTTATAAATGTTTGTAAAAAAATTGTAAAACACTTTTATAAGCTAAAATTAATTTATAAATATTAGTTTTTTTATTTTTTATCTTATTTAAAATTTTATGTACATAAATTAATTTTAATTTAAAGAAGAAATTTTCATTAATTTTATTCCTTTATAAAAATTGAGCCCACTGCAATTTTAGTTTATAGTCCATTTGATATATTTATATCTTTATACTAATTTTGTTAATAATATTTTTTAAACTTTAATGATAAAATTTTATAAATTTAATTTTCATATATTATTAATGTAGTAATATTACACTATCAAATATCAATTTATTGAAAATTGTTCTAATTATAATTTTTAAAATAATTATTATAAAATTTTAATTTTTAATTATATAAGAGTCATCAATTAACACTCAAATTTTAGCATCTTTTAATTATTTCACTTTCTTTCCATAATATATATAATTTTATATTGAAAATTTATCTATATTAGTAAAAAAAATAATTTTAGTATGTTATGTACTTTTAAAAACTTTAATGTTTATTTTATTAACTTTTATTATTAGTATAAATGTAAGATAATTTATTATTAATAAAATAATAGAAATTAAATTAAATAAATATTGGAATATTTTTTATTAAAATATATACTTTCTTGATAATATTGTCTTACGTTTAAATTATATTACAAATTTACTCTTAATTTTTTACTTCATTAATATGAAATATATAAAATATAATTATAAAAAATATTGTATAATATTCTAAATAAAACAAATGTTTGTCAAGTTCGAACTTCATTATAACAATTAAACGTAGTAATAATTAAACATTAAAATATCATCACTAAAGATAACTATGAAAACTCATATTCATTTATTTAATATAACATATATTTGTTTACACAACAATATTTATGATATATATATATATAATATTTAATAAAACAATAAGGTGAACAAGTTAAAGTCTTTTAACGAGTACTTTTAAACAAAATAAGAGCATCAATACCATCTTATGATTATTGTCATTTAAAACAAAATATACATGTTATATACAACATAGGTATGTGTTCAATGTTTCCTGCATTCCGTTTATGAGCACAAAATTTCAATCCACGTTATCATTTTTACTTAAACCACTATCATAACCAAGAACGTATTTGAGCTATAAGAAAGAATAAGAGTAGAAAATAAGAAATCTAAATTTTTCAGTAGATTTTTACCATAAAATTAATGATAACATTATTAATCCAACCACTTCATTTATTTATAAAAATATGACATAGCATACAAATTCAATTTTATACTTTGCAAAAGGTATTTATTTTTAAAATTATTTTATTTTAATTGTAAAAAAATACATGGCAAGCATAAACATACAATTAATTTATTATTTGGATCATTTTTTTTTAATATCATATTATAGTATCCTAGATATAAATTGACACATCATTATTCTAGATCATACTCAATATCTTCTCACTCTCTAGCTATCCTTTTAGTGACAATTTAATTTATTATTAATCTTAGTCAAGAAATATCTTTTCACCTCCCACATATTCTACCTTCTCTAGGATATGAGTTCATTTGTGATGATCATCACCACCTTTGCTTGAAATCATATCTCTTCTAATATGAAAGTCTTGTGACCTTCATATGTGCACATGCCCTATGGCTTAGTACGGTAAAAGTAGTGTATTACAATTTTTCATATAGGGTTTTCTTTACTTATCCCTTAGCTTATTAGGTTCTATTTTAAATTTTTATAATTGGATGCATGCTCAATATTTCAACCAAGATGGTATGCACATATATTGCATCCAACTCATCTAACATCACATAAACATTCAACATCAACATATGAAATCATATACTCATACACAATTTATTATTTCATTCAAGAGATCACATAAAAAATTTACATATAGATAAACATACTTAAGCATCACCATAATAATTAGGGCAATAATATTTATCAAAACATTTACTTCGTTAATAAAAATCTTTACTTAAGTAAGATCCTTAAAATTTGGGCAACATGTATTCATTTTCTAAATTTCTTTATGTTTTATGATAAGTTTCTTAAGAGAAACCTACACCACTCATCCTAACTACATTTTATTGGCCTTTCCTTTTATCAAAAGTTTTGTTAAGGTTTCTCTCATCTTTAATTTTATGATGTTCAAAGAGTCATTATGCCCCTCAAGTTAGATTTTTATTCATCTAAACCTTATGACCATTTTTGTTTCTTAAGATCCTTTCCTAAGAGAGATGAACAATTAGATTCTAGTCCATTAACTTTTTTTTTATTTCATTATGTTCTCTATTGGCCAAATGAACTCTTTTAACTCCAACAAGATTGTTGTTCATCTTTCTAGCTCTTTGTGACGAATCTTTGAAATCTAAATCCTAATGAGAATGATTTCTTTAATTTTTTTTTCAATTAACTAATTTACTAGCATACTTACAAGTATGGGTTAGATTGTTCATACATTAGCTCACTAAATTATGTACATTTGATTGGGTTCTCTTTTATAACTTAAATAACCTAGTGACCTTCAATTAAGAAATTTTTAACTTTTTTTTACTATTCTTCCAAGTGTATGGATAAAAAAGGTCACTTAATTTATTTATTTATTTATTTGTCTCTAAAGGTTTTCTCTTTTAATATATTAACTTAGGAGTGCCAAATAATCAATTCTAATATTTTTCAACATTTCCTCCCCTAAGTTAAGTTAAGGGTTAGGATAAAATGACCATTTTTACCTACCAAGACCTCTTAATTTATTTTTTTAGTTCCATGTGTTTATTCTTTATGTTAGAAATTATGGAGAATGTTAATTTTTATGCCTTCGTAAATTTTAATCTCTTCCCTCCTTATGGAACAGCCCTTGGCCGAATAGCCACTTTTACATCCCAAGATAACATTTTTACAAAACTTTCTCATTATAGCTCTTAGATCTAGGATTAAGGAATTTAATAAATATGTTTTATCTCAAAGTCTATCAAGCCTTTGCAAGTATTTGTTCTTAGTCCATGACCTTTGTCCTTAATGTAAAGTTTCAAATTTTTCTTACACTTCCGAAGTCTATAAATCCTTTACTTTATCTTTTAGTCACAAAGATTCAACCTTTATGGTTAAATCTTAACTTTCATAACTTCCACTTAAATTTTTTGGAACCATGACCATAATAGTACAAATTTAAGGTTTTTATGCTTTAAAACTCAAGATCTTGACTTTTTATGAGATAAAGAACAAAGTTGCACTTTTAGAAGAAATATGAAAATATAAGGTAATTTTAAGTTTAAATGAGACAATTTTTCAAAATATTATATAATCTATAAATAAACCTTCACATGATCATCTTTCAAAACTTAAACTAAAATTTGTCGAATCTTTCCAACATTTTTAAGAAATTTTAACCGATAAAAATATTTTAAGAGTACAAAGAAGCATTATAATAAATCAAAACTTCATCTTAACTTATTAAAAAATTATTTTAAATTTAAAATACATATTTTAAAAGATTAAGGCAGTTTCAAACATCAAATTTCTCAAGAAATTAGATTTTTGAACTTAGAAAAAAGATTCATAAAGATGAAGAAAAATAAGTAAAAGTAATCAACAAAAGCATTTGAACAATTTTATGGAAATAGCATCCTACTTGCTTAAACTAGAAGGAGGAGGGTTTTCTTGGTTGATTTTGTTCTTAAGCTTCAAATTTAGAAGCTTAAACTTATTATTTTTTAGGTTAAGGAAAGGTAGAAGATGAAGAATTGAAGTGAAGAATTTGACTAAGTATTTTTGGTGAGTCTTTTTGAAATAAAATGATAACTTTTACCATCATGTTAAATTTGGCCGCCCTTGATTAAATAGAATTTTAATTTTTAACTAAGGGTAAAATGAAAATTTCATGTATAATTTCACTTATTATAGTTATATTTAAAAGGATGCAACCTTATCACTAAGATTAATCATGATTTATATAACCTAACTATGGTTAATTATAATTTAACCATAGTTAATGTATCCTAACCATGATTACTTTCTTTTTCCTCTATTAAATCTTTGTCTTTTAGCTCATTATAACTTGATAACTCAACCTTGAAATCTATATCAATTTATGATATGTCTTGTGACTTAGAAGAACGTGGTCATAAATAGGCACAAGTTACATGTCTTTATTGATCTTTTCAATCCTATTCAACCTATCTCTTTATGAATAGAGAAAAATTTGTTGTTTTTAAAAGTTCTCTAGAAATGTGTCCAAGCATGCCTTTTAAACCTCTACCCTTTTGTTTAGTTTTGTCTAATTTATTCTTGAGTTATCCACTTACTTCTAACGACAGTTTCATAATTACCAAAAAAAGTTTTAAATAATTTATGATATCTCTAAATTTTAATATAAGATTTTTACCTGTTACTTGTATATGATTTTATTTCAATAGCATAATTATAATGACTAAAAATTTTTGAATTTCTCATATTCTTGAACTTTTATCATGAGATTCTTATACTTTTATCTATTATTAATTTTAATCTCATCAATATTTTTGTAATTTTAAAAAATTCTAGCTTTCTTAAATATTTTAAGATATTTTTGTAATTATGATAAAATTTTAATTTTTTAAAGATTTTAAGAAAATTTTTATAATTATAAAAAAATTCTAATTTTTTTAAAGATTTCATAAATATTTTCATAATTTTTTAGAATCCTTAAGATTTGAAATTTTTTATTAAAAATGTTAATTTGTAATTTATAAAATTAATCAGAAATTTTAGGATGTGAAAATTATAGTAAACATAATAAAACCTTTAAAGGAATAAAATAATTTTATTTTAAATTTATTATTATCAATATAAATTCTTATAGATGATCTGACTTTTCAAGGATTCTATGTAAAAATAACCAAATTTTAAAGGATAAAAGATAAATTTTCTTTCACTAAATTTTATTTTAATTTTTAATTTATTATTTATTTAATTTAATTTTTAATTTTATGTCAAATTTATCTTTTTCGGATATAAAGTTTTTCCTTACCGTTTTGTGACTAGTACTCCGTGGGGTATTTATGCTTAATCAAGTTGTTTAACAAAATAGTTGAAATAAAAAATTAACAAAATATTTGATAAAATTAATTGTTAAATTAGTTGATTAAATAAAATAATAAATAAAATTATGATCATTAGATTAAAATTTAAGTATTATAATTTTTATTAATTTTAAATTTTAATATTTTATAATTTAAATTCTATTCTTTTATTAGAAAAGAATAATATTTTTTAATTTATTCTTATTTATATATTTCTTTCAAAAAATTTATATTTATTTTGATGATTATGTATTATAAAAAATGAGTTTGATAATTTTATTTATTTATTTATTTATTTATTTATTTATTATTATTATTATTATAGGTATATTTAAAAAAATTATATTTCTAGATAATTAATTTTATTTAAAATTAAAAATATTTATTTTATCTTTAAAATTTTATAAAAAAATCAAATATTTTATGATAAATAATTTGAATAAAATATTTAATAATTAAATTAAATATAGTATTATTAAATAACGATAAAAATAATATTTTATAATAAATAAGGATGATAAAAAGATATCAAAGATATAAAATAAAACTCAAAATAGTGTAAAAAATAATTATAACTATCAAAACAACTATTGAGATAAACAACGTTTAAATAATCTTAAAGAATTTCATCTATTCACTTGATCGTTCCTAGCTTTCGCTGAAATATATTATAAAAACACTCTTAAATCTATTTTATAAAATTAACATAAGTTAGCCGAAAGTAAAAATTTAAAATTTAAATTTAAAATTTGATATATTATCAATTTAATTAAAAATTATTCATAAAATTAATTGTTAAACTAAATGATAAATATAAAAAATAAATCAAAATATACATATTTAATAGATTAAAATTTGAAACATATGATAGATTTTTTTATTATAATAAAAATATTAAAATTTAATAAATATTATTTTTAATTTTTATATAAGTAAACTTTAAAAAATTATTTTTAATTTTATCAAAAAAGTTTAATATGTTATTTTAAAAAATTAAAAATATAATAAAATTAAATAATGCGTATCAAAAGAATAATTTAAACTATAATATTTTATATAAATATAAAAGTAAAAACATCAAAATTAATAATATTATTAAAAAAAATAAATCTTTATAACACCTTCAAATTTACTAATAAATTCTTACCTATTTGCATTACTATCAGTAATGTTTTTATTTATTTAATTAAAAAAAAGTAAAATTGACAATTGATCCTTTAAATAAAAGAATTAGTATTTCTTCTAAAATTTTAGTGTAATTTTTAATGACGAAAATAATAAATTTAAAAAATTCTTCTTTAAATAATGTTTCTTATAATAATTTTAGAAACTTTTAAAAAAATTTAATTATAAAAATGTTAACTTTGAAAATGGTTGTTAAGAAATTTTTTTAATTATCAGATAAATAGGTTGAACTTTTAGGAACATAAATAATAAAAATTAAAATTTTTTTTAAATAAAATTTTTTAAAATAATTTTTAAAAAAATTATAATTTTAAATTGTAAACAATAACTTTAAAAATATCTATTAAGAACTTTTTTTAATTATCCAATAACCATATTGAATTTGGAGAAATATAAAATAAGAATTGAAAATTTTTTTTTAAAATAAATTTTTTAAAAATAATTTTATATTTTTCTCTAATTTTAAATTATAAAACTAATAATATTAAAAATTATCTGTTTGAAAGAAGTCTCTTAACAAAGCTTATCATAATAAAAACTAATCAATTCTTCCTGTTTCATTTTTCATTTACGATCAAGCACATTACAAGAAGCAACCATATAGTTCTCCTTCTTCTTCCAAAATCACTCGAAAACTTCAATCTTTTAGTAATTTTTTTTAGATTTCAACTTATTTTTTATTAAGGTTGGTTTTCCATTTCCTTTTTTTCTAAATTTATCTATTTTTCTTCACTCATGGTTGCATGAATGGTGTAGAACAGTATACTCCAAAATTTAAGGTACTTTTTATATTGATTTCTTACTTCATTTTGATTGGTTCTTGGTACATACTATTTGCTCTTATCTCAAACTATCTAGAAAACACTTATTATATAGAAAAGCTTGGAGATTTCTCTCCTTCTTGAACTAGGGCGTATTTGACTTGAGGAGAGGTAGGAGAAGGAGAATGATTTTCATGAAACTGGTTTCAAATAGATGTAGATGAGTTGGCCTTAACTCAAAGTTGATGATTATTTGCAAAAAAAAATGGTTGATGTTAAGGATTGAGCCCTAATAGGTGAAAATGACAATTTTTGTATATTTTAAGAAACTATATTATTTTAATTATATATATATATATATATATTCATATTATATTATATATAAATTTTTATAGATTGACTAAACTTGAATAGGAAATTTCATGTTTGGCCGCGTGGTTCCTTGTTGGGCCATAGATCTTAGGATAGATGACCATTGGTTAATTGATGAGCTACTTGAATTTTTGGATGATGTATGTTTTCTATGTGATGTATTTTGGGTTATATTTGGTTTCTTGATAAGTATAAGATATTGTGGCCATAGAATGATACTTGTGGCTTCCATGATAGCATATTCTACAACTTTGACTAGATCTATACTAGAATTTAGAATATCCAATATAATAGACATTAATTTAGGTTACATACCTCTTGAAGACATTCTTGAAACATTGTCTTGCTTCGTGTCCAATTGTATACATCAGGAGCACAACCTTCCACCCGTACTCTCACTATGTTACAACCTTCACTTTGATAGAACCGTGAGTCATTAAGTGTGTAACCTAATTTCCCTCCATCATAGATATTAGGCCCATTAGACCCTACACAAAAATTCTTAGCACACTTACCAATTAAATTTCAAACCCAATAAAAAAAACATACATGGTGTTTTTTCAAAACCAATAACAAATTACATATACAATTCTAATAGGCTTACATGAAAAATATCATGTTACTCGTTCAACCTGTTTTCATAAAATCAAAATTCCAAATCAATAGAAATCCAAATTAAAATAGAATTTTCAACATTCTCCCGTTTGAAAAATATTGATTGGATTTTATCTTATTTTAAAATTTATTTTGAAAAATACTCTCGGATCAAACAATTGTGATCACAAAATAACCTATGTATAGTCACCATAAAAAAAACAAGATCATCTCAATCAACAAAACTATTAGTCAAGAATCAAAGGCAAAATTAAACTATTACAAATTTAGTTCACCAATGATCATAAAACCAACAATCTCATTGTCATGATCATATCACAAAGTGTGCAAGTGTAAGTACACATCATAGCATAATTATGACCCCCTTCATGCTATTGTGTATGGATTCTACATTGTGTCTTCTCAAGAAAACACAATCAACCTCTCAAAGAGATTATAAACCATGTTTCATTTAACCATTCCTATAAGCAACCAAAATGTCTCGAGACAATAACAATATAAAATAAACTGCTCAATGATAATTATATTAATAATAATGTCAAACATCAACATATGCATAAATTTATTAAGATAGTTGCATAGGTCCAATACAATAAAAAGTAAATATCCAATAATAATAATAATAACAAATCGCACTAATGAAATACATCAAAATACCTTACAATAGCCATATTCTCAACATGTTTCATAAACTCTAAGTCCCTTAGGGGGTCAGCAAGCATCTCCTCGGTGGAAATATGTTCAACAAGAATCTCTCCATTTTCAACCATCTCTCTAACAACCAAGAACTTAATTCTTATATGCTTTGAAGTTATGTTAGTTCTATTATTCTTGGTTAAGAAGACCACAAAAATGTTATCACAATAAATGGTGAATGGTTTGGTAATGGAATCCATAGTTCCCAACGTAAAGATAAATTTTCTCAGCCACATACCATGTGATGCAACCCCATAACAAGTAATGAACTTAGCCTACAAGGTGGAAGAGGCTGTTAGAGTTTTCTTAACACTATTCTAGGGTATAGCACCTCTAGCCAGAATGAAAACATATCCAGAAGTAGATTTCTCATCGTTTGGACATCTAGCGAAATCTGAATCAAAGTATCCAACAACTTCCAACTGGTTAACTTTCCTATAAAAAAAAAGCATGTATTCTTTTGTATTTTGCAAATATCTCATAACCTTCTTAGCAACAACCCAATGAACATGTCCTGGGTTTGATAGGAGCTTTCCAAATACACTAACAGCAAAATCCAAATCAGGTCTAGTGCATACCTGAGCATTGCATCAAACTTCCCACTACATTGGTATAAGGTACATTCACCATAGAGTTTCTTTTAAGATCATTCTTGGAACATTGATCCTTGCACAATTTATCACCTTTAACAACAGGAGCATCATTAGGTTTACAAGTTTCCATATTAAGTCTCTTCAAAACCAGTTTAATATAGACCTTTTGGGATAGACCTAAAAGTTTGCGAAACTTGTCTCTATAAATCTCTATCCCTAAAATAAAAGAGACATCCCCAAGGTCTTTCATATCAAAAGAAACAAAAAATATATTTTTAGTTTCCCCTAGCAAATCAAAATTATTACTAGCAAGTAAGATGTAATCTACATAAACAACAAGAATAACAAACTTACTCTCGCAAATCTAGAGGTATATGCATTGATCCACCTTGTTTTCCATAAATCTCATGGATCTAACTATCTCATCAAATTTAAGGTGCCATTGCCTAGAAGTTTGCTTCAAACCATAAATTTATTTCTTTAATTTACTCACTAAATGTAGTTTTTCACTCTTTACGAAACCTTTTGGCTGTTGCATATAAATTTTCTCATCAAGATCTCCATTCAAAAATATCGTTTTCACATCTATCTAATGCGACCCAAGATCATAATGTGCCATTAGTGCCATAATGGTCCGAAAAAAGTTCTTTGAGGAAACAAGAGAAAATGTTTCTTTGTAGTCAATGCCTTCCCTTGAGTGAATCCTTAAGTGAACCCTTAGAATGTTTCTTGGTTTTAAATACCCATTTACATCCGATGGGTTTAGAACCAACAAGGGTTTCCACCAACTCCCACACACCATTATGATTCATAGAAGGTATTTCTTCATTCATAGCTTTTATTGATTTATTAGATAAGGCACCAGAAACCGCCTCCATATAATTTTTTGGATTTGGCATACAACCAATGTTGAAGTCTGACCCTCCAAGAAAGGTATAATAATCATCAGGGTTAACTAGCTTTGTTTATCTTTATGATCGCCTAAGAAGTGGAACCTAAACTTGATCTTCAAGAACTAGTGGTGGCACATCCCTTAAAGCTTCTCGAAGTAGTTCCTTAAGCAATCTGTCAACCAAGTGATGTTTAACCTGTCTCTACACAACAAGGATTGGAATAATAAGATCCATTCTACCAAAACTCTCTCCATCAGTAGTATAGATGTCAAACTCTCTCATATTTTCTTCTAAAAATTTGACAGTGATGGCCTCAACTATTCTTATTCCACGGGTAGGACAATAGAATCTGTAGCCTTTGGCATTTGTAGGATAACCAACAAAATAACATTTGGTAGTTTTAGGACTTTGCTTTGACGTTGTGGGATCATAGATTTTCACTTCAATAGCACGATCCTACACACGAAAATGGTTAAGACTAGGTTTCCATCCCTTAAAGAGTTCAAAAGGTGTTTTAGGAATAGACTTAAAAAGTACACTATTCAAATTGTACATAGCAGTTTTAAGAGCTTCTCCCCAAAGTGATTCAGGTAACCTAGATTGACTTATCACAAACCTCACTATATCCATCAATGTGCAATTTTGTCTCTCAGTCACCCCATTTTGTTTAGGAGTCCCTGGCAAGATTGTGAAACAATTCCACAATCCTCAAGATATTTATAACAAAGGGTCTCATTAATTGTCCAATTTCACCATGTTTGCCATAAAACTCACCACCTCGGTCCAACCTTACATTCTTAATACTTTTACCTCATTAATTTTCTACCATAGTTTTAAAAATTCTAAATTTTTCCAATGACAAAGATTTTTTATTTATAAGGTATACATAACAAAAACAGAAAAAGTCATCAATGAATGTTATAAAATATTTATTTCCACATATTATTGGTTTCAAAAGGCCACAAATATCAATATGAATAGTTTCCAAAAGATCTTTACCATTTTACCTCTTATGTAGTCTATACATTCTTTAAAATCTTTACAATTAAGAGAAGGTAAAACTTCAACTTTTATTAATTGATCAATTCTTTCTTTTGAAATATGTCCTAGGTGTCTATGCTACAAAGATAAAGAATTTTCTTTAATAAAAACTCTTTTATTTCCAATGGACTGAACATGTAAAGATTTAAAAATAGTGAAATTAAGATTAAGACAATATAAACCATCAAACTTAATGGCTTTACCAACAACTTGAAAATCATAGGATAAAAAACAAACTTTATTATTAAAATTGAAAGAAAAACCATAATCATCAAGTTTTGACAAAAAAATCAAATTCCGCCTCATGGATGGCACATAAACAATATCTCTTAAATGCAAAACGAAACTAGACTATAATTTTAATTTAGCTAATCCTATAAACTGAACATCAACTTTATTCTTATTTCCTACGAACAAATTGATTTCATCATCACTTGGCTTTCGCTTGTTCTTGAACCCCTATAAGGAATTGGCAACATGAATAGATGCTCCAGAATCAATCCACCATGAATTTAAAAGGACATCTATTGAACTAGATTCATAACAAACAAAATCTAGTGAGTTACCTTTATTTTTCTTTTCTAAAAAGGATTTGAAAGCTATGCAATTAAATTTTTTATGACCTACCACTTTGCGAAACCAACACTTCAATTCTGATTCTTTAATATCAAGTTTTGAACCAAGGGGCCTTTGATATGATTCACTCTACACGAATGAATCAGAATGCGGAAACGATAATGAAACGTCTTGAGAATCAAGATAAGATAAGGTAAGATTAGAATAAGGTAAAATAAGATGAGATGAGATAAGGTAAGATAAGATAAGATAGGATAAGGTAAGATGAGATAAGATAAGATAAAATAAAATAAGATGAGATAAGATAAGATAAGGTTAAATAAGATGAGATAAGATAGGTAAGGTGAGATAAGATAAAGGAACCCGACACAAACCGCGACCTGCTAGAGAGCACCGAAGTTATCAAGAGGAACGTGACCCTTACCACGACCTGCTAGAAGAACCAACGTTATCAAAGGTAGTTCTTTGCCCAAGAAGCAAGAGAATCAACTCACATAGAGATGAAAAACTATCAAAGAGAAAATATGACTATTCCTCAAAAATTTGTCTTTTTACTGAATCCCTAACTCCTATTATATAGCTAACCTAATCTAATAAAAAACATAACAAATTAGAAATCTTAATTAGATTGCAATTTGAATTGCGACCAATTTTAAACAAATAACTTCTAGATAAATATCAAATCCTAATGTAATCTATAACAAATCATAAACCTTATCACTTAAGATATTTAATGATATGACTACATAAATTAACCCATGTTGGAATTGGGCATGGATCCACGTAGTCTTTATCTTGAACTTCCTTGATAAGACCTTTAAGTGTTTGTTCCATACATTTGGTCCTATTTCTCATCATAGGACATTTGATTCCTTGTAGATAATCTCTTAGATGATCTCTTTTACTTATCATGGTACCCACGTTCACATCAGCCTTTGAGATGGATTATGACTATTATTTCTCTGAAATTTTTTTCCCTTTTTCTTACAAAATTTCTTATGGTGAGGCTAAGAAACCAAATTCACATAATCAGATACTACATGATTCATCCTACTCTCTTCTTGAGCACATATAGAAATTAAGGTGTTTGAGTCCCACACTTGTAGTTGGACATGATAGGAAATTTTCAAGGTATTAAATTTATCAAGTAAGGAATTTAAGGCATGATAAAAAGGAGCTTATCAGCTATTAGGGACTCAAGGTTAGATAGCCTATTAGTTATGGTCACAATCTTCATTATATGCTCCTAAAACACCACTAATTCCATCATACTTTATGTTGGTAAAACTTTCCATTAATTTTTCAGCCTCGATTTTCTTAAAAATTGCATACCTTTCCCCAACGGAAGCAAGAAAATTCTTAGCATTGTTAGAATAGGGAATGACTTTCACAAGTGATTCATCAATCGATCGCTTAATAAGCATCAATGTCTTGTGGTTGGTTTTTTTCCATTCCTTGTGATAAACCTTTTGCTCATCAGTACTCTCACAAGTCAAAACAAGTTCATCTTCAGTAACGATCATATCAATATCCAATAGGCCAAGAGCTAATTCAATGTCATCCTTCAATCTCTTGTAATTGTTTCCATTCAAAAGCTTAACATTGTTGACAGTGTTATTCATAGAAAATACAATAGGAGCTAAAAAAATAATGAATTATTAACAACATGGGCAATCTACAAAAATAATAATTTCCAAAGTTTAGTATTTAACACATAACATAAACTCTCTTATGGGTAGAAATTATATCATACAAGAACAATAGTTACTAAAATTTAACATTTGTGGGTAGAAAAATTTTACTATCGAGATCATCCCTAAAATAACATGTCATAGTAAATCAATCAATGAATTAACCCCTGTGGGTGAGTCAAAACAAAAATTAATTCAAGTGACACAACATCCCAATAATTAACACTTAACAAGAACTCAATCAATTTAGTAAATAACATACTGTGGTGGTGTACACTCACTCAATTAAAAGAGCTCCCAACAAGGATAAACAATTGTTCAAAAGTTTTCATCATTCAACTCCAATTTTCCAAACATAGATAGGAACATAAAAATTAATTATATATACATTACCTATGAAGAACGAGACACTATCCTTTATATATATAAATTCTCGAAATATATACAATGACACCAATGAAAAAAAATCACGTATAATCCTTTTAAATTTTAATGATAAACTAAGTCTCAAATCTCTTTTATTTAGGATAAAAATTATTAACCCTAAATTCCTAAATCATAATCAATTTAGGAAATTTTATAAATTAAAATTCTATGGTTCTAAACCTAGTATAACCTTACTCTGATACCACATGATATCATATTCAACAACTTTGATCAAATTTATACTAGAATTTAGAACATTCAATATAATAGGAATTAATTTAGGTTATGTACCTCTTGAAGACATTCTCGAAACATTGTCTTGTTTCATGTCCAATTGTACACGTTAGGAGCAGAGTCTTCAAAATGTACTCTTGCTCTATTACAACCCTCACTTTGATGGATATGTGAGTCATCAAAGTGTGTAGGGACGAATAGGGATCCTACCCTCTTGTAAAAATCACATGTAACCTACTTTTCCTCTATCGTGGATATTAGGTCCATTAGATCTTACACAAAGATTTTTAGCACACTTGCCAATTGGATTTCAAGCCCAATAATATATATATATATATATATATATATATATATATGGTGTTTTCCAAAACTCATAACAAATCACATATACAATTATAATTGGCTTACAATAAAAATACAAGTTACTTGTTCATAAAATCAAAATCTCAAATCAATAGAGTCCAAATTAAAATAGAATTTCCAACATTCCAATCTATGCTCCTAAATATGGTAAGAATTTGGTAAAAAATGGATCCAAAGAGACTTTTGTACCTTAGAATAAACATGTTTGGTTAAAAATATAGTAAACTTTGTATGTTGGTGTGAATGGTGACAATTTTACTCTTGTGATGTTATAACCTGACTCTATTAAGAAGTAAAGGGGAAAACTTATTTTTTCAACCACTGAAGTAAAACATCATTTTTAGGTTTAGGTAAGAAAACATTAATCAACCAAAATATTTTAATTTTCTCAAGAATGATGATAGTTTAAAAATTCCTAATTTCCCTTTTAATTAAACATTTCTTCTGTAAAATTTTTCTCTTAAATCTTCTAAACATAGGCTAGATGGATGGGGGAATTTTCTTAGTAGAGTAATAGACCTAAGGTAGCTCCCTAGTGTCAGGGCTATCATGATCAAACTTAAACATCCGAACTTGTTTTGAGGTTTGTCATTATTAGTGAGTTCTTCCTATGCGTCTAACCAACAAAGATTTATTGCTTACCTATGATAGATATCGAATTGATTCAATAATATTATAGTGTGCAATTGTAAGAAATTTTAAAGTTCTGATAACTTCTTAAACTCAGGTTTAGGCCCATATATAGACACCTCATCAGTAACAGACCAAAGATTCGACAACTTCAATGTGGTTTATGGAATATTGAGTCCTTAGAGAACCTGAGGATCCATTCTTCATGTGATTGATGTAATATGGTTAAAAGATAATCAGCTTGTAACTTAATTTCCATGTGATGATTTGATTTTGATATTGAAAATATGACAATACCTAGTGAGATGTTGATTTGTTTAATTGAATCCTGTGATATTATATAAGTTTTCTATGTTCTCACACGGTATATTTTTCCATGCATATGCATTTTGTTTAAGCATAGGAACACCTGGATGGCATGACCTCTATTCCACCTCCAGGTGAATATGCAGCTTGAGGATGGAGGTGACTCCATATGGAGCCCCAATCTAAGAAGCCTACTTTTACAAGGGTAGTTACTTTGGACTGTTACGAAATGGGATGGATCTGTGAGTCCCTGCTATCCCTATTATTATTCCTATGATGTTATCATTTTTACTCTTCTAGGACATAGCTCCTTGCCTTTACCCTCTGCCACCATCTTTTCAACCTTCGCCACCTTCGTCAAATGATGACTATCCTTCCTCTTCGTCTTCCTCAATGTCCAGGGCTTCTGGCATGGTTGGATAGCATCCTCTAGTGTAAAAAGAAGAATGACCTCAAGGGAGTCTTAGACTTTGTTCCAACCAGGACCATCTTCTATTAGGTCTTCTTGTTGCCCTTCAAAAAGGGCAAGAGGGTTTCAAGAGGATGACTCTCGTTTTGAGACTTTGTCCCTTTCTCCTCAAAATCGGAGATTTAGATGAGAAGGAAGAGAGGGTACTTTTTTTAGCACAACCTTAGTGGGGTAGTGGTGATAGAATAGAAAGAAAAGAATGTATTCGTAAGAAATGATAGTTTCTTTTTGTTCTTCATTGTTCTGTATAATAATCTTATTCCTATATAGTACATATATTGGCCTCGTAAGTGTCTATTTATTTTAAAAAATTTAGTAAAATATAATTATTATAAAATGCTATTAAATTATAATTATCATTATTATTATTATTATTATTATTATTATTATTATTATTATTATTATTATTATTATTATTATTATTATTATTATTATTATTATTTTTCTAAAGATAATTTTATTATTTACATTAATATATATCCAATTATCTTTTACGCATCATTTACAAGATAAAACTTACTTATTCTATCTTGATTATTAAAGATTAATTCCTTCCCCCTCCTATACAAAAGCATAGATGAACCCAAAATAATCAACACAATAACTAACATTCATGTAATTGTAAATGATTATAAAAGACAATCTAAAATTCATTAATTAATTGAACAACTTATTGTTGTCTTATGCAGAAATAGCTACAAGATGATGATACAAACTAACTCCTAGGTATGAAAATTCACGATTGTTCTGTATGTTTGACCCGGAATCCACTTCGCAGGGATCACATTGTTGGCCACAAGAGTCTTGCCATGTTCAAGGGTGGTTAGCCTGATAGAGAAGGGAGCTTGAAGTGGTGACCCTTTGTTAATTTTCCAAACTGCACCCCATGATTGTTGCATGGAATACCATGGAGCAGAGTTTGGTGCTTCTTTGAGTTCGACTTTGGCAAGGTCACCATCCCCATCCTCATATTCAATAAAGGTAGCAAAATATTCTTGGTTGGATCCAGAATCCACGTGAAAAGCTATATTTACACCGGGATAGTTGCATCCAACTCTGAAAAGGGAAAAATTTATCTCCAATTTTGTTAGTTACTGAGTATTGTCAATAAAATCGTGTGACAAAATCTGTTGGAAAGAAATAATAATGACAAAATTCGTAAGGATCATACATGTCAATAAATAAATAACTGCAATTCAATGTTAAAAAAACACTACAATTTAAGAAATTTGAAATATATTTTGAAAAAATAGTACTGAATTTGTTTTACGATCTCTGTCTTATAGAAAACATCAAATATACAATTAACCTTTTACCTTTTCATTTTTCTTTTATTTAGTTTTCGTAATTACTTAAATACAGTAAAAATAAATTTGAAAGTAAAAGCTAAAAATGGTTTATCTTGATTTTTAAAAATAAAATAAAAACTATAATATGTATTCAAATATAATAAAAATAAATAAAATTGATCTAAAAAGAAAAATATTTATTTTCAAATTAAGTGATAAAGGTGAAAAAATATAAAATATAAAAAAGTAAATATTATTTGCTTTTACTCCCAAAAAATATTTTTGTGAGGAATAAATATTTATTATTTTTGTTTAAAAAAATATAAGGACTAAAAATGAAAAAAAAAATTAAAATATGTTGTATATTAAAAGTATCACATTGTCCGATAGTAACACATATAGCCTTTAAGTGGTACAACGTCTGTATTTTATGTTCAATAATAACAATACATATCATGTGGAAAATTAAACAAAAACTTTGTCTTAAAAATAAAGTAGATAAAAATTCAATGATCAATATTTTAAAACAATATCTGTGTGTGCTACGGGTGATTATATGAGTTGTAATATAAAATATAAAATTAACACAAAACATAAATCTTAAATCAAATGAGAGAAATATATTTTTTTAAAAAAAATAATGAGCCATTGTAAATACAGTAAAATAATACAATTTTTAAATTATTGTGATAATTTATACTTAAATAAAAATTTAAAAATAAAAAGAACTCTATAACATAAAGTTAATTAAATGTATGAAGTGTAATTTGTAAAGTGCTGTGTAACTGAAATATGTCCAACATGAACACAAACGATACAGTTACTAATGTGATATAAGTTTGTGTTTCCTTGATTAGAATTTTGGAACCAACCTTCTATGTTGAATGTAAATTCTTCCAGCAGTGCGTAGCCTGTCTTCTTGACCTACAATTGCCATCGCACCAAGAGCTGTGCCACTCAAATCAAAATGATATTTAGCATCCGAACCACACGCAGGACACTCATCAGTGATGACCACCCTCACAGGATTACCCGAGCATTCAGAATTCCCTGTGCACTTTACCTATGCAAAATTAATTAAAATCTTCACATTGAATGCTTGCGTGGAATATATATATATATATATATATATATATATATAATAAGATATATATATATATATAAAATAAAAAATAAATTATTTCAAAAATAATTTGATTTAGAGATATTTCGTTTAATAACTCTTATAAATAATTAAATTTTGTCAATCTAACCAATAAATTAGTAAATTATATTATATAAATTATTTTTATAAAATTTTATAAATTTAAAAAATATTTAATATTTTAACAACTAAATTTAAATTA
Organism: Canavalia gladiata; assembly: GCA_037954105.1. Lineage (NCBI taxonomy): Eukaryota > Viridiplantae > Streptophyta > Magnoliopsida > Fabales > Fabaceae > Canavalia > Canavalia gladiata. The sequence goes on from CM075660.1 coordinate 33,450,222, forward strand.
ACGAATAATATAATTTTTTATAATATCTATTAATTTAAATTTATTTAATAAAATATTAAATTATTTTAAATAAAATTATTTTTAAAATAAGTTGATTCCTTTTTCGTATATATTATTAATTACACCATACTTAGCCATATATGCCCAGTTTTAGCACCTCATAACAAGAACCACAGCCTTTGCCAGAGTTAAATAAAAGAGGGCTTCCCGCAGATACCATTGCTGAGAATGGAGGTTGCCCAACAGCATTGCCATATCCGCAAGCACCGCCTACATAATTAAACAAATTTTAAATTTTGTGGACAAATTTGTAACCCGAAACTTGTGGGAGCGTACAGCTGTTGCCGCTCAAGCCTTGGTTAGATTACTGAAATTGTTTCAACCATAAATTAAGTATGCGACTATTACTTAGTACCTTCACTTCCATCCCCATGGGCAGGTCCATACCAAGTGGCCACCGCAGGTGACCAATCTGAACCAAGTGAAGAATATGAAGCATTAACAATTTTTTTGGGGTTCAAACAAGACGAAGGGACCTTTAGAAATATTGAAAGTGAAGCTACCAGAGAAAGTGAATGACACAATGAACGTTGAGGCATAGGAGCCATATTCCCGTAAAACCACTGTGATTTTGTTAGCTTTCTACCTAGGTAGTTGATAGTTAATATATATATATATATATGTATGTCTATAAGTTAGTATTGGTTTATTTAATAATTTTTTATATAAAATATAATATTTATTAATTTAATTATTAAATTTTTTTATAATATTTTTAGGATTATATATTATCAAATTTAAAATATTTAAAATATTTGTAGATATATTATTTAATTATTAATATTTATATATATATATATATATTTAAATAACATATTAAAAATTAAAATAAAAATATACGATAAAGTATTTATTAATTTTATTTTATATAAAATTTTATAAATATAATATACTTTTAAATTAACAGATTTATAATAAATTTTATTATTTTATAAAAAATTATTAAATTAATATAAATATTAAATTTAATCTATATATATATATATATATATATATTTTAGTGTATCTTTGTAAATATAAGCAAATAAAATTCAGATTTTTATTTGTATAATACATTACCTTTTTTTTTTTTTAAGATCTAGCTACCAAAAAGGCCTTTTGTAGATAGATAGGTTTTCCTTATTATTAAATTAATTAAATTTTTAAATTAAATATTTTTAGTATTTTTATTTAAATTTGTAAGTATCAACTGAAAAATTTAATCAATAGCATCGAATATCATTTAATTTGCTTGATTCCGAAACGAAGTGCTAACAAAGATCAACTCACCAACCGTAACTAGGAAATATATTAGAACAGTAGAAATGATAGTTGTAAAGGTAATGAAAAAATATTATAAAATTATTTAATTTAAAAATTTAGTTAATTTTAAAAATAAAAAAAAAATGACCTATGTATAAATTTTTCTTAATAAAAAGAATGACCTAGTGAGGTAATAGGTAAACACACAATCACAAGAAATAGGTAAACATGTACCATCCCAGAGTCCAATTTTACAGCAATAATCAATTTAGACGATATGCTTTTAAATCTTATGTTTTAGGAACATGTTCACAGTCAGATGATCCTTAATTTATTTTTTAAATAATTAAATTGTTCGGTTAACAATATTTAAACAAAACATCTTATTAATCCATATTTTAATTATTATCATTAAAGATGTAGTATTTTAATCATCTTTAATTTATTTTTATATAAATAATTAATTTTATGTTTAAAATGATAATTTACACAATATTTTATATTAATTTTATATTTTAATTGAGAGCATCTAAATTATGATAAGTTTAAAATTTTTAATTTCTTTTTTTATAATAATTTTTTATTATAAAATAATAATTTAAACAAAATATTTTGTTGATCTTCGATGTTAATGAAGAATTCTGATTTGTAATATTCTATTGATTCTTGATTTCTTTCCTCCGTCATAAATAATTTTTTATGTTAAAAATAATAATATGGATGAGTTGTCTTATTAATGTCTATGTTTTTTATTAGAAACATCTCAATGTAACAACATAATGATCCATGCTTTTTTTATATATAAAAATTATGTGAAAATGAATAATTTAGACGAAATATTTTTCTTGTTTTATTTAACAACATTTGAGTAGTGATAGATTGTTAATCTCATATTTATCTGTTTGTTTTAAATAAAATTTGTAATACTTAAAGTAAATAGCATGTCATTATTTTACATGAGAACGATGTATCTTTAAATTTTTTATTGCATCATTAAACTATTAAATTAAAATTAATTTTTATAATATTTTTTATTTATCTTTTATTATGTATACCTATTTACCTTATTTATTTATTTGGTTATTTACTTTTTATTTATTTTAAATAAGTTATTCATTTATTTTTTTTAAAATAATTTTATAATTATCAATAATTTATATAAATTATTACTAATTAATCAATTTTCTAATTTATCCTTTTTATTGATATTTTTTAAAAATTTTAATTAAAATTAAAATTGATAACAATTTATTTTTTATAATTAATCTTTTAAATCTTCATCATTCTCGCATCATCGTAAGATAAAAGATAAAATCTAAACTCAAAATATTTTATATAATTATTATGCATGGTAAAAAATTTTATATATACAGTCAAAGATTTTATCCTAAAAAATTTTATTTATTATTTATATTTCTCTTTTATATATATTTTCTTTTTATAATTATATATTTTTAGTTTATTTCAACTATTTTTGAAACAATTTTTCGATTAAAAATTATACTAGAATCTAACACGATTACTAAGAAGCAGGATTAGAAGGTAAACTAGCTGACTTAACCCACGTTGAATATTATGATTGTAATGATCTTTTATATATATATATATATATATATATATATATATATATATATATACATATATATATATATACATATATACATATATATATATACATATATATATATATGTATACATATATATATGTATACATATATATATGTATATATATATGTATACATATATATATGTATATATATATATACTACGTATATTATGGCTAAAATTATAATTTATTTAATATATCTTTTTTGGGTCCATAACATTCTGTTTTAAAAATTATTATTATTATTGTTAATAGCTAGACTGAACAGTATAAAATAAAATATATTTTTTATTTTTTAGAATTAGTGTCATTAATTGGTATTTTTATATATTTAAAAAATATATAAAAAGTTTTAAAATTTAAAAGTGCTTTCCATTTTCTCAATATCTTTTAATGACATACTAAAATTTAATATACTATTATTTTCTATTTGTTTCATAAATTTAGAAAAATCTAACTAAAAAATAAAAATTTATAAATAAGTTAACATCATACTTGGTAACTGTACGATATACCTATTTAAAATAAATGTAATATTTTATTTTTATATTATTAATCATTTAGAATGAATTAATATTAAATATTTTTATTTTATATACTAACTTTATTAAATAAATTATTATAAATAATTTAAACAATAAATATTAAAATATGTATTTGGTATTTAAAAACATTATTTGATGAAAAGTATATTAAAAAACATTTCAACTAGTTAAAAGTTAAAAGTATGAGATAAAAAATTTAGTAAGATATGTTTGAAAAACTGAATTACTTTAGTAGATATTAGGACTTTTCAGAAGAATAAATTAATATATAATCTAAAATTTAAATGTTTCAAAATGTTAAAATATTAAACTATGTGTATCATTTTTTAAATTACAATAATCATTAAAAGTTTATAACAATTAATTAAAAAAAAGGAAATTACATATATAATCTCACAAAAGAATCAATTCGAAATATATGGTCTAAGTTCATAATTCTGTCCAGTTTAAAAAAATAAATAAAATATTTATTTATAATAGGTCTTATTTTATTTATTCATTAATATTATAAAAATAACTAGTTTTATAAATTTTAAATTTTTAATATTTTTCAACTCATAACTATACAAACATATAATTCATATAAATATGTCAATTTATTAATAAAATATACAGATTTAAATTAAAAATATTTGTTAATATTATTTTTATGACATATAAGGATAAATTTATATATAAATATTAAATAAATATTATTTTAATGTATATTTCCTATTTGTCAATTTAAATATGTATATAATATAAATTTTTAATTTAGTAAAAATAATTATTACATTTTATAATTTTGAAAAAAAAAAAAGAAATAGTTATAAATATAAAAAAGATGTTTAATAAATTGGAATACAAAATATAATAAATATATAGATCAAATAAAAGATTTAATAATCGATTAAAAAGAACGGAAGAAAAATTAAAAGTTAACCTACTTTTAATTATTATTTAATTTTACAAATCAAGAAAAATATAACTACATAAAAAATATAACTTTTAAATCCTTAAGTTATATTAATGAATATTTTTTCTTTCTTATCTGTATAGAAATAAAGTAAAAAATTATTTCTGTTTATTTGTCTATTTAGACATTCATAAGAGTATTAATTATTTTTATTTATATCCTTAATAAGAAAATTAAGAGAGAAGTAAAAATTGTAGTAAATGAGAAAAGATCAAAGTAATTTTATAAAATGTAAATTAGAAAAATAAACATTTTTAAAAATTAATAATATTAATTACATTTTTATACATTTATATTTTTTATCTGGACAAATAAAAAAATAAAAAATACTATCAACATATAAACTATAGTAAATAATAAAAATTACTTCTCATCATTTATGAACAGTTAATTCCCTTTTAGTTGTTACTATTTATTTTGAAAATTTAGTAACTTCATTTATGAACAACTAATGTCCTTTAATTTCTTATTTATTTTGCAAATTTATCAAAGACATTTATGAATTATTAATGCCCTTTTCTATCTGTTTTCTCTAATCCGTCCAAAATGTTGAACATGTGAAGGAAAATATCTCGTATATCAAAATCAAACATCTCAGTTGTCGTATTCTTGGACGAAAGTGAGACTCAATTCTCTCATGTATATGTATATTTATGGGAACATATTATTGTTATATGGGAATATAACAAGAGGTAGTCAGTGTACATGTGTAAAAGGTTTATTAAAAATTGTTATATTATTAAAAATTATTAATTTATACAATAATTATTTCAAAAGTTACATATTATAATTTTAAATTTTTAATTAGTTAACGGTAATAAAATTAAATTCAAATAGTAATCTTAAATTATATATATAAAAATTTTATTTTTACTATTATAATAAATGTAGGCAATAAATTTTTTTCTTATCATTTAGGAATAATTAATCTCCTTTCAATTGTTATTTATTCTTCAAATTAAAAAATATAAATAAATAAATTAAAAAATATATCATATAAATAACGTATTCTGTTTATATTAAAGATAAATAAATATGATAAAATATTTAATTTTAATAAATTAATATATTTATTATTAATTTGACTTAACGACTTAACTATTATATCTATAATAATACATAAAAAAAATTAAAATTATTACTAAAAAAATTTGATGTGAACATGATAAAAAAAAAATTATTTAAAAGATTCTTTATAAAAAATGAAAAATCTTATAACAAAAAATAAGATCAAACATATGATAAGTACTTCAAAATCTTATAAAAAAAATTTAATAAAAGGATTACATAATCCAAATTCAAATTCAACATATATTAATTTATATAGTTATATTGTTAAAAATTATAAGTGATAAGGTTGATGATTTGTAATTGATTTGCTAGAGGTTACATTAAGATTTGATATTTATTTACAACTTATTGGTTTTAAATTATATGCAAATCAAATTAAGATTTTGAATTGATTTAAAATTTAATTAAGATTTTACTTTTGTTTTTAATTAGATTTTTTCTATATTTATGCCAATTAGATTATCTATATAATAGAAGTTAAAAATTCAGTAAAAAGATAGATTTTGATGAATAATAATATTTTTCTTTTGAGAGTTTTTATTTTTTACTATTATAATAAATGTAAGCAAAAAAAAATTTTCTTATCATTTAGGAATAATTAATCTCCTTTTAATTGTTATTTATTCTTCAAATTAAAAAATATAGATAAAAAAATTAAAAAATATATCATATAAATAACGTATTCTGTTTATATTAAAGATATATAAATATGATAAAATATTTAATTTTAATAAATTAATATATTTATTATTAATTTGACTTAACGACTTAACTATCATATCTATAATAATACATAAAAGAAAAATTAAAATTATTATTAAAAAAATTTGATATGAACATGAACACAATGTTAGATAAAAAAAAATTATTCAAAAGATTCTTTATAAAAAATGAAAAGTCTTGTAACAAGAAATAAGATCAAACATACATAATAAGTACTTCAAAATCTTATAAAGAAAATTTAATAAAAGGATTACGTAATCCAAATTCAAATTCAACATATATTAATTTATATAGTTATATTGTTAAAAATTATAAGTGATAAGGTTGATGATTTGTAATTGATTTGCTAGAGGTTATATTAAGATTTGATATTTATTTACAACTTATTTGTTTTAAATTATAAACAAATCAAATTAAGATTTTGAATTGATTTACAATTTAATTAAGATTTTACTTTTGTTTTTTATTAGATTTTTTCTATATTTATGTCAATTAGGTTATCTATATAATAGGAGTTAAAAATTCAGTGAAAAGATAGATTTTGATGAATAATAATATTTTTCTTTGAGAGTTTTTATCTTTCTGTGAGAGTTGATTCCCTTAGTTCTTGAGCAAAAAACTACCTGTGATAACGTTGGTTCTTTAAGCAAGTCGTGGTTTGTGTTGGGTTCCTCTATCTTATCATATCATAATTCTCAAGATTTTCCAATTATTGTTTTTGCATTTCGATTCATTCACGTAGGATGAATTATATCATTTGGCATCAGAGTTTAGGCTCTTGAAATCAGGTATCAGCAATTCCAACAGTTGAACAAGAGGTTGAAGGATATGAATGGTTGGTTGAGGAGGAGGTCTGCGAAGTAGTCCCCAAAGATTACTTCACCTTGATGAAGAAGTAGATTGGGGAGAGAACTTAGAATCAGATAATGAAAGTTTCAGAGAAAAAAGATGATATTGAGAAGAAAATGATAGCAACTTGGAAAGTATTAAAATATCTCTTCCACCATTCCAAGGAAAGAATGAACCTAGAACTTATCTCAAGTGGGAGAGAAAAGTGAAGCATGTGTTTAATAGCCACTATATTTTTTAACAATTATGCTAATATTTGGTAGGACCAGCTTATGAATATGGGAAGAGATGAAGGTAGCCACGAGAAGAAGATTCGTGCCAAGTCACTGTCATAGGGACTTGCATCGAAAACTGCAAAGTCTTACACAAGGTACCATGGATGTTGAAGATTATTATAAAGAGATGGAAATTTTCATGATAAGAGCTAATGTGAAGAAGGTTAGACAAGTCACTATGGTAAGATTCATCATAGGGAAAAAAAAAGAGATAGCTAATGTGGTAGAGCTACAACATTATGTCGAGATGGAGGAATTACTTCATAAAGTTATTCAAGTGGAAAGATAACCCAAATCTAGGAGCACTCATAAATATGATTCTTGTTAATCATAGAAGTCTAATGGATCCAACAAGAAGGAATGTCCTAAATCAAAGGAGGAATCTTAGAGAAAGCTAATAGTACCTATTTCCAAAGACAAATTTGAAACTAAATCTTCTTATAAGTCAAGTCACATTCGTTGCTTTAAGTGTCAAGGTCTAAGGCATATTGCTTCTCAATGTCTAAACCAAAGGACCATGACCATTCTTGACAACTGCGAACCGAAGAATGTGAGCTCGGAGGAAGAAGAAATACCGAAGTTGGAGGATTGTAGTGATATAGAGGTAGAAGAACCTGTGTATGGAGACATCTTAGTCACAAGACATGCATTGAACATTCAACCAAAGGATGAAGGAGATTAAGAGCAAAGGGAACATATCTGTTATACACATTGTCATGTGAACAACAAGGTATGTAGTATGATTATAGACAGTGGTAGTTGCACTAACGTTGCTAGTACCTTGCTAGTGGAGAAATTGAACTTGCTTACTAAGAAGCATCCTAATCCTTATATACTGCAATAGATGAATGATTGTGGGGATGTAAAGGTTAGTAAGCAAGTTTTGATGTCATTTTCTACAGAAAATTATAAGGATGCAGTGTTGTGTGATGTTTCCCCTATGCATGCAAAGAGGCTGGACCTCCATGTGGTGATTCTTCGCAACCCCAAAAACATATCCAAAGAGGCCAGCTATTGATCATCAGTGCATGCATGGGCCTTACCTATTTAACGTAGGAGCTCAAACCAGTTTTTTATTGCATAGAGACGTCTTACGGTTCATGGCCCAGTTAAATCCATCCATGACTAGCTGATGAGCTCTAGCAATTAACTTAAGGTCGTTTGTATGATTGAATTGCTCAGATATGGCTAAAAGTATGTCCAACGCCGCGAGGAGAAATTCCCCAACTGCATTTGTCATCTGGATCAGACTACAATAGATCACACATAAGCCCTTCATGAGGAACCTCTTGAACACGATCAAAGTTTCTTACATTATCAAGGGTCTCAATTGGAGGTGACAATCCACGTGCAAACAAAATATTTATGACTCAACCAATGCAGTCAATGAAAAAAATCAAAAATGTCTGTAAAGATCTTCCACACATTTATCATAAAATCCATACACTCATGTAATCTGACGACTTTCATGGTTTCCTCTAAGAATAGTGATTCGCTGATGATACCGCACTTTCAGTGCCACAAGGAGTGTTACAGTCTCAACTGAATAATAACCCTGGTCCACATATTCACCCATAAACAAGTAGTTAGTATCTGGACACTTCCCTCCAATTTGAAACAGTTCAGCAAGATCCTGAAACTGCCCATGAATGTCACCACAAATTATCACCGGACTTTTAACAGGCTAGACGTTACTTTCATCCATTAAGATCTCCTTGGCCTTCTAACACAAAACTCTAACCTGTTGCTCGGAGAGTGGTTTGCACTGCATGATTGGTGTCATGAACCTGGTTGGAGATGGCAACACAACCAAGAAGCATAGGGTACTGGTGAGCATTCATAAAAGGTAATATTGCACCATCAACATGGAGGAAGAGCATTATAACATTGAGTTGATGATGTACTAGCGACCTGTGGAAGAATTTCCAGCTCTAAGAATCATGATCCCAAAATGAAGCCACCTCCTAGCCAAACTGTCCACTGATCAACCAAACATTATGGCATAGGATGGCAGCTTTTAACTCTGCATGCACCGTTTCTTTTTTGGCTATCCCTACTCTATTCAATTCCATTTCCTAGCTATGCCATAAGGTTTGCATCATACAAGACCTGAGGCTCACAACTAAAGAAGCAAGCGGACGTCTAGTCCATTTACCAGTAAAGTGTAAAAGTAATTTAAGCGAAATTGGAGCTAAAACTAAACCTTTGCTCCTTGTTGTTCAATCCAGTAATGGTAGACAAATTCAACAATGTATATTGCTCATGGCTACTGACAAATTTTTGACGGAGAATAGAAATGTAGCTTTGATCTTACACACTAACAGGTTTTAAGTTATGATTAGATCCGATAATTACATGACTCAATTCCAGTGAGGAGTGATAAAAGCTTAACCATAGCTCAAGAATCATCTTTAATTTAAAGATTCAAGCATCATATTTCTCTATTGCAAAATTCGATTGTGAGCACAGGGAGAAGTGACAATTCTAGTGAGCTTACCTGGATATTAGTGCCTCTGAACAGTATGTCCCGCCTGAAGCTTCTCTTGAGGATGCTCGTGCTATCAAGCTCTATCAATCCAACTTCCCCAAGAAGCCACCACCAAGATCTAGAGGAAACCACTAGAAATCACTCCGCCAAGAGCCTCTCCCCTCCACCAAATTTCAGAGTTCCCAAGGCCAAGAACAGGAATGGGAAATCTGAACTCCCAAAAGCTCCCAAATGCTTCAAAAAACCCGAGCCCAAGTCTCTAGAGATTTCTGAAAATTTTTCCAAAGTGTCGACCCCCAATTTTCACTTTTCCCCCATTTATATCTAGATTTAAAATAACTAATTTCAACCAAATTTTAACTGTTCCCAAAAATTAATTTTCTTTTCTCATTTCTTATTTATTTATTCATTTATTTTGTTTGTGTTTTTTTTCTTCTGTTTCTTCAGTTTTTCAATTTTTAACTAACTATTTATTTTTTTATTTTCTGGATTTTTGAAAAAATTAATTTATTTTTATATTTATTTTTTTTATTTTCTAGGTTTTTTTAAATTTTTTTTCTGGATTTTTTCTATTTTTCTATTTTTTTTATTTTTACATTTTTACATTTTTCTTATCACTTTTATATTTTTTTCTTTTATTATTTATTATTTTTTTATTTTTTGTTTTTCCTTTCTTTCTTTTTTTCTTTTTTTATTTTTCTGGTTTTTTTATTTGTTGTTTTTTTTTCTTTAACTAGCTCTTAACTAACATTAACTAACTCCCTAACAATTTCTTTTTCTTTTCATTTTTTATCATTTTCTATTATTTTTTATTTTAGATAAATAATTTATTTTGAATTTTAAACTTACCCTCGAAATTTATGTTCACATCTATCATAAGGTAACCAAATAAAGAGGAGACTCTAGGATTAGAAACTTTCTCAATGCAATTGGAGAATTAGAGAACTTACCTAAGCTCCAGATATTCCAAGTTATTTTGCTAAGATAATATTCATATTACTTCCGCAAATTTCCTCACTCTCTTTTGTAAAACACCTCTGTGACCTTGCTTGTTGGTCTGTGGAATCTGTCCATAAGGTTCCTTAGGTTCATAGTTCATGGTTGTGTGTAGGATAGGTTAGGAATCTGGAATGAGAGCGTTAATTTGATTTTAGAAAAAGTAATGGAAATGAACCATGATCTTGGTTGTTAATGGATAAAGGTGTAAGGATAGAAATATATGTAAGTCTCTCATACACTCATGTACTGAAGTCGTGGATTCTAGGAGTAATAGATCCTACGGGAGTGCCACTTGAGGTTCCCTTGTTTCCTCATTAAGATAGGTGAATTAGAACTTAACCTTAGGTTGAAATTCAATCCCAGGTAGAGCGTTGTTGCAGAAGGAAGTTAATTGGCAGCAGGATTCATTACAGGATTAAGGTTAGATGTGCACAAGATCCTACCAGCTAAGTTGAAAATTATGCCAACAGTGGTTAGTATAAATCCAAATTAAGATACTGATAACATTATCTTGCTCACAACCTCTCTCATAAACTCTTGTAGTTACTATTTGTCAAACTTCTGAACCTAGTCTAGGCATTCCTAATCTCATGCTTTTCATTAAGCTTTGCATGAATCTTAAACTCCAATGAAATTTTTTTCCTTCCTAATGGTTAGTTTGGTAATGAAGCATAGAGTAAAAAGTAGCTGTAGAGGATCTTTTTTTAGTAAAGTTTCAGTGTTCTCGTTTGATCAGGGAATTATCATAGACTTGTCCTCTTGACCATCGTGAATTATCTTCTTCCAGAGAACTTATGAGGAAGAATGGAAAGAAACTTACATGAATGCGGTTTTGATGCTCTCCCTTGTGATCGTCATTGCTAATTATACCCCTGGTTCAACCACCCCGCAACAGAATTGGCAGTGTGGCAAGAATGGCCACTTATATTCTTGATTGTCAAGGTACAATATAGGTAGCAGAGTGCAGGGCCATTTATGGTGGCACTAAACCGAATGCTAAGAAAGGGTCTCTTATCTGCTTATGATTCAAAAACAACTACAACCTTATATAGGAATAGTATTGGCCCAGACTCTACATTTTCAGCTCCAGAAACCATGGTCTTTGGGGAGATTATGACCCCGCCAGTGATCATAGTGAGAAAATGGTCCTTAGCGCACACTCTAGCACCAGATTTATCGTTGATGATATGAGCCTTGATGCTGATAATTGCAAAACCTTGGTTAGCATTAAGAAGCAGAGTTTCAATATTGCCTAAGATGTGCACAGTCACTTCACCAAGGGACTCGAGGAAGTTAATGTGGATAGCTAGGGTCGCTTGCTTGGTCTTGGTACTGATAATTTGGGCTATGGCCTAGCCATCAAACTATCAGTTGTATTAATCTTTCCGCAGAAAAAAGAAAGAGCTACGTAACCATGGTTCTCATCCTCTCTAGCTGTGCATGCTAAAATGGCTAGACCTTGAATTGAAATTCATTGTTCTCATGATCAAGTAGTAGTGAACTTGTTGCACAATGACATTTTGGAGGAACTCAGAATAGATATATTGGAAGACAAATTAAGACCATTTATTCATGATTCACAGCTAAGGCAACCTCTCAAGGAATGCCTTTGCAAATATGAGCGAAAATTTGGAAGGGATGAATGTTTAGAAGTCCATGAAGGCTCTACTGAGGTGCTACATAGTGCTTGTTCTGCTGGAGCAAGCGGCGAATGAGGATAGTAGGTTCTGCACTCTGTGTTTGGGCCAACTTGGACTCCCTAATTCTAACCAAAGTCTATGAGCCATAGTTACAAGTTAACTATGTTAAGGGATCCTAATTATTTGCTTATTAAACCCTTAACTGCAATTTCTCGAAAGGAAAGAACCTTAGCCTCCACATTTGAACATTGGGCCTCTAAGGTCCAATCAAATTTTTTCAAGTTATTGGTCCATTTTTTTTAATCAATATACTTTTTTTTAAATTAAAAAAATTTCAATTTTAGAAGCTTAAACAATTGGATCTATAAGGACTATTTTTTTTAGTTGTTAGACCTAATTTCTTTTTTTTTATTACCATACTTTTTTTCGAAATAAAAAAAATCTTAACTTTAGAGGTTGGAACAATTGGGCCTAAAGGGCCAATCCTTTTTTAGTTATTAGGTTTAATTTTTTTTTTATGAGCATACTTCTTTTGAAATAAAAAAAGAATCTCAACTTTAGGGGCCGGAACAATTGAACCTATAGAATCCAATCCTTTTTTTTTAAGTCATTAGATTCAATTCTTTTTTTTTTTTTTGGATCAGCATACTTTTTTCAAAATAAAAATGAACATCAACCATGGAGTTTGAATAATTGGGTTTATAGCGTCTAATTCAATTTTTTTGGAAGCATTGGGTCTAAGTTTTTTTTTACTATTTGAAACAGTATCTTTTCCTTCTTCAAAATTAAAAAAGAACATTAATAATGGGGGTTTGAATAATTGGGCTTATAAGGCCTAATTCAATTCAATGTTTTTTAAGAATAGACCACTTGGATGACAAAAAATGTGAGTATGATTAAGTCTATCCTACAAACTAACCCAAATGATAAACTACCCCTTTTGCTAATTTAGTTAGTAATTATCACATGATTGGGCTTAGCAAATGAGTTTGGATCAATGGGAAACTTCAGTTTTTTTATAAAATTTTAAAAAAAATTCTAAATTTTCTAAAATTTGTGAGACGAGTTCTAATACGAATGAATAGTTTTCTCTACCATTCTATATTTTAATTCATACTGGTTTAGATGCATCTTACGCTTTGCTTGAACCCTGTTTACATGTAAATTTTAGGAAACTATATTTAAATCGATTTCGCTTAAAAATCCTTTCTGCTTTTTCTAAAAATTCACATGATAAACTCTAATACGAATGAGTAGCGTTCTCTACCATTCTATATTTTAATTTGTATAGGTTCAACTATAGTTGACATTTTGCTTGAACCGTATATTTTAATTGGTATAGGTTCAACTGTAGCTGACATTTTGCTTGAACCGTGTGCACATGTAAATTTTAGGAAATGATATGTAAATCGATTTCGCTTAAAAGTCCTCTCTACTTTTTTTTTTTAATTCAAAATTTTGTAAAATTTCACTTGACGAGTCCTAATATAAATGGATAACATTATCTACAATTCTGTATTTTAATTCGTACATATTCAAGTACAATTTATATTTGTCTTCAACCCTATACACATGTGATTTTAAAAAAATTATATTTAAATCAATTCCATTTAAAATTATATCCGCTTTTTTTCAAATTTCTAAATTTTTTAAAATTCACGTGATGAGTTCCAATATGAACAAGTATTTTTTTTCTACCGTTCTATATTTTAATCCATACAAGGTTTAGGTGCATCTTATGTTTGACTTCAATCATGTGCACATGTGAATTTTAGGAAAAATCAATTCCTCTTAAAAATCATTTTTGCTTTTTTGTTACAATTGTAACATTCTTTACCATTCCATATTTTAACTCGTTACAATACTACCATTCCATATTTTAACTCGTATAGGTTTATGTGCAGCTTATGTTTGCCTTGAATCTCATACACATGTGAGTGTTCAGAAAATTTTATTTAATTTAACTTTAAATCCATTTTTCTCCAAATCTCCTAAAAATCACATGAAAAATTCTAATATGACCAAGTAACATTTTTTATCATTCTATATTTTAATTTGTCCAGTTTTAGATGGAACTTACGCGGATCCTATAAGGATACATGGTGAATCTTTCCCAAACTTCTCTATTTTACAAAGTTCATTTGTTTTTTTTTTTAAACTACATAGTCTTAAATTTTTTACTAAAAGTAAAAGCAGAATTGCTCATATCTTCCTTACTTGTGAGAAACTCTCTAATCTAAAACTCTTCCTGTTCAAATTTTTTTCATTTTTTTTAAATAAAAATAAGAATTTAGTAACTATTCCACAGTCTTATCACAATCTTATTTGATTCTTCTTATTTTTATTTATCAAAATGAAGATGTGTGGGGCTCATAAATTCCATCCAGATTTCATTGTTCTCCAATTGTGTCCTAGCGGTGTCACTCATGAATGGTCAACAAAGCCACTCGAGGGCAACTTTTCGATCAAAGAAGGGTATGGGGTTTGATTTATGCTTTGAAAAAGTGTAGAACTAAGTGAAGAAAAACTGAAAGTCATCAGCAAAACAGTCCAAGGCAAAAGGTCGGAGGCTAGCTGTCGAAAAATAACAACTCGATCATTCCAGACTTGGTTGGAAGAAATGTTCTTTGAAGAGGGAATTAAGCCATAGTTGTAGGAACAGTAAGGTCCTCCTAAGTTGGTTAGTTTCGGAACATCTCAATCAAGTTGTATGTGCATCTCCCGAAGGGCATTGTAAACATAGGCCTAAGCTTTCTAAAAGAAATAGGAACTTCTTCCCGAATCAGGTTGGTAAGGTGAACAAGAGTTTTCAGTATCTACAGAGATTTAAGGTAAAAAAAAATATATAAATTGCAAGGCAATACATAAAAAAGGCCACATACTCTCATCATAAACGACACCAATACGTCAGTTATTCGACCAGAAATGGGATAGAGCCAATTTGCTCAAATCATGCTCGATGAGTGTTTGAGGTATAAGAGACAGAATATTGTTATGATAAGTGGGCTTTACACCCAAGATAGCAGCCCCATGAAGAAGTGTGGGAGTGATCGAGCCTTATGGTGTGTGAAAAGATAAGGTGATTCGATTCCAGAAGTAAAAGAAGCTGATCAACATGCCAGGATTGTAGTTGGCATGAATCCGACTCAGGGAGGTAAGATCAAAAATACCCATACAGCGCCATGAGTCCCCCTTCACCTTCTCAATCCAATTTAACCACGACAAGTAGTTTCCCCCTTACGGTGAGCAAGCACTCTTAAAGATCTGTCGAAGATTGGAGGTGTAATCCAAAGGGAGGTCCTCGTTGAAGGCCAACACCGACTCCGTTGATGAACAAGGGAAAAATGCATACATTCAAGTACAAATTGCGAGAGACACAAAGGACCAAGGGAAGCTCAAAGCTTATCCTTGGCAACATCTTTCTTTGGATCCTCGACGAATACGTGGCCATCACGCTCCACAAATTGAGCCGATTGGACCGTATTAGGAAGAGGCAGCACCGGAAGCGATGGAGGGGTTGGTAGGTACAATGATAGGAAAAGCCACCATCATTGCAAACAAAGTAGCAATTGGAGTAGGCTCATAAGTTACTGGCATAAGAGATTCTATGCGAAGCGGAGCCAGAAGTCGATGGCAGAAGGTTGAAGAAGCCATCGGAGGGTTTTAAATAGTCGGGTGTCACGAAATAAGGTTTCTTGCGGGGAAAATAAGAATGATGATGACAAGAAAGCAGTGAGAGCAAACAAAGGTTAAAAGAAAGGATAGGAAATTAAAATTTTGGCTAAGAAATAAGCAAAGCTAAACATTGAAAAGACATAAGAAAGATGAGGCTATTATTTTCATTCCACAGCATCATTTTTCACTTTCTTAGGTAGTTTAAAAATGAGCCTGGGTCTAGGCCTAAGTAAAAAAAGAAGAGCAGTATATATATAATGTTAAAAATATTTTAGAAATGAAAGCACATAAATATAAATATATATATATATATATATCATTATTTTTTCGAATTAATTCAAGGTATATATTTAGGAGGCCATCTGTTAGGTATAAAATCGAGATGGAGAAACTCGAAAACTCAAGAAGGGAACCAAATTAAGATTTTTGGGGTGAGAAGTTAGAGTCAAAATGTGAAATACAATCAAGAACCAGGAAAGCCGGACTTGATCAACATCAAGCGATCAACAGGGATATAGTAATGCAATTATTCAAATTCAAAAAAAGGATTGGCAGATAACAAACTATAATAGTTGTCAAACATAGAATGATTGAGAAAGGAGCGGGAGGTTACAAATCCAAGTAGTGGATTGAACGGATCACTGTTTATATGCATGTTTATATGCAGGTTGAATGCTAAAAAAGGAGTTACTTTTTCTAAAAATGCTTCAAGTACATGAGATCGAAAGTACATAGAAGATCAAAAGACATAATCAATCTTCAGTAATTATTCTTAATGATTTTAATTTCTTTCTTTAATATTTTATATATGGTTATTTTGTTAGACGTTTTCGATTTATGTTGTTCACATCTTTAAATTATATGATAGATAAATGAGAGAATCTTAGAAAAGGTTTATACTTTACTTTCGAATACTGTAAAGTCGACGACGAGATAACACCTTCAAAATGAATGACAAATTTATTTGACCTTTCTTGAAATACGCAACACTGGATGTAAGTCACAATCAGATATAAAGGTAACCTAATAGAAAAGATTATTTTTGTTTTTTTTTTTAACAAGCCATCAACCACTGTCTTATGAAGGGACTTCATTTCTATTGCATTTACACTTTGGAAAATATGATAGATTGATAATGTGTTCAATTTAAAAGTCACCGGTTATTTAGAAGATTATGGTGTTATATTAGTTGAAATTTTTTTTTTTTTTTGTGTAATATGGAGAACAATGAGATTTAAATTTATATTTTTATATTAAATTATTTTAATCTTTAACCTTTTATCATTAAACCAATCTTAATAATTTTAATAATTAATTTTTTTAAGGCACAATGCAATTGGATTTCTATTAATGAAAAACTTTTGTAAAATAAACATGTGAGATAACATAATTAATCTTTAATATGTAATACTTCTTGTAATGTGTCATGGGGCTATATTTATAATGGAGATTATATGCTTGTTTTATCGAAAATGTGATCTTCCTTTAAAGTTATTTATTGAAAAATAATGATAAATTTTCGTTGAAAATCAGTCTAAAATTCTTCATTTTATTTCAATTAAAACATAGTAAGACAAAAATATAAAATCAAATAAAAGATTTGAAAATATATATAGAACTATTGTAACATCCCATACATTTTAGATTTAACTAAATTTATTATAAACCAGCTAAAATATATATTGTTATGAATAAATTTTTTTTATTGATGTAATAAATTATTATTATATTTATATCCTTTAATTTTTAAAAGTAGTTTCATATGTAACTATTTCTCTGATATATAAAATGTATACCTAAAAACTTTTATTTTAGAAAAAAAAACTTATTTATATAAATATATTTTTATTAAAAAATTTAAGAAAAGAATTTATATATCCAATTATTTAAGTATTTTTACTGTTAATTTTATTCATTAAACATATTTAATTTATCTGGTGGTGGTGGTTGATCTAAATTAGTTAGAATACTTGGATTAAAGATTTGGATATGCAGCTATATTAAAATTTTGAAATAAAAGTTTTATCTTCTATAGTAATCATTTTCAGTTCAAGTAGAATTGTCTCTAACAAAAGACACGTATAGTCCAGATAAAAAAAAATTAATTCGTTTAACTTTTTTAATTTAGACAAAACCTTTAATTAGTACCTCAAAACTTGTTTTTTTTCACCATTCTATCTTCTAAAAATTTTATCATAAAATTAATAATTTTAAAATGTTAGATAATAGTTATGAAAATAAATATAAAATTAACACATTAAATTATTCTATTATTTTGTTTTTTATTTAAAAACTATAAAATTAACTATTTGTGAGAAATGAAAAAAATGTTATTTCCTCCCTTTTCCTTCAAAATCCAACTCCTAAATATATAAGAAGAGACAACTTCTTTAAATTTTAGAGGAATAAATTTGATAAAAGATTAAATATTAATATTTGATTAAATTTTTAATATTTTTATTCAATTAAAAATTACTACAAATATATTTTTAAATTTATTATTACAAAATTTAAAATTATAAAATCTCGTCATGGATAAATCAGAAGGATCAGTCATCAAAATTTTAAATTAAAAGTACAATTCAACTAAAATATTATTTAAAAATTTAAATTTTAAAAAATAATATAATTAAAATCAAACAAAGTGAAATTTACAAGTCAAAGAATTTTATTTTCACACCATTTTTTCCTAAACACACTACTCCTCTTTTCCTTTAATTTTGATTACCAAAACTATCTTTTTATAAACGTATAAAATATACTTTAAAAATTAGTTTCCATAAATTCATAAAATACACTTCAAAAACTATATTTTAAAAGTGAATTTTATTTTTTTAAAATGTATAAAATATATTTATATACTTCTAAAAAATAATTTTTAAAATTATATTTACATACTTTTGAAATAATATTTTTCAGAATAAAAATAAAAAATAGTTTAATACAAAAATTGATTTGACTAGCGATTCACATTAAAAATCACGGTATACCATATTTGACACACACAATGCGGCTATAACGATTGGCGGCCACGGATTTTGAAAGGTTACAGCACTGCATGTATGTTCACATGGCCCATTTGCACACCGATGTATTGATGGCAGGTGCATTTTACATTCTCTCAATTTTTTTTATTTTGTAAAATAATTAAAAAATAATTTATTTTTTAATTAAAAGATATTTTGAAAACTAGTATATATTTTAAACCATTAAAATTAATAAATAGTAAGTAATTAATTATTAGAATAACTTTTATATGAGAGTTTTAATTAAAAATAAATTTTAAAATAATTTAAATATATTTTTAAAATTAATTTATAAAATATATAAATATATTTTTAAAATTAGTTTATAAACCGTATAAATAAATATTTTGTAAACTAATTTATAGAATATATAATTAAAAATAAACAAATAAAATTTAAAAATAATTTAAATATTTTTAAATTAATTTATAAAATATACGACGAAAAAGGAAAAAATAAAATAGCAACGGCATAAATTCAAAAAGAAAGGAGGTGTAAAAAAAATGACGAATTTGTAGTGTGGTAAAATTTTATGTGGACGTGGCAGGGGTTACCAACTAGAGAATGACAGTAAGAGCTAGAGATGCCCGGGAAACAATCATAAGTCGGGTAAAGTCTCCCTTTTAGAGTTCTAAAAGGTATCTTTACTTATTACAATCTTAAAAAATAAAAAATACTAATCATATGATAATGTAAACTTAGCAACAGTATAACTCATTTTATTTTGAATTTCTTATGTTTAAAAATATAAGTTGTATTGAATACAGTTCTATATATAAAGGTTCTAGAAAATTGAAATAAATAGTTTTATAAAGTGATCATATAAAAAAAATTAAGCTAATTTGAGAAGTTTTTCCTTCCCCATCATTGTTTACGAATTAAAATATCTATAAATGCATTATCTAATAATTTTAACTTCAAAGTAATTTTTAAAATAAAAATTATAAATTTATCAAACAAATTAAATTAATGTTAATATTCTAATTTTAATTTTAACTTTTAAATAAATTTTTAAGATTTAAAAAATTAAGTCACAGATTACATATAACCTTTTCTCTTTCATCAAATCTGGATCTCATCTAAAGAAAATTAAAAAATAAAATTTCTATAAAATTATAATAATTTTAATAAAGAGTTGGATTCGTTAACTGTAGATCAAACTTAAGCAATAATTTAATAAATTTTATAAAATATAAATTTATCAATATAATTTTTAAATTATATTATAATATTTTTATAATTATATATATTAAATTTTAAAAATTTTAAATATATATTCTTAAAATATTAATATTTATATATATTTAAAAAATATATTAGATCTTAAAACAAAATCATTTGATAAATTATCTATTGATTTTTTTATAAAATTATATAAACATAATTATTTAATAAATTTTTTTTAAATATTAACCGTTGAATTAATAAATTTTATATTTTATAAAAATATATTAAATTAATATAAATATTAAAATTTAATATTTATTATAAAAAAATTTAATTTTATAATAAATTATTATTTTTTAATTAAAATAATTTCATCTTATTACTTGTAGATATTGTATACAATAAATTTTACTATAAATACTGTTTACAATAAATTTTTTAGATATAAACATCTGAAGAGACATAAAAATAATTTTTAAAATTGATAAGAATACTTTGAAAATTGAACTAACTATTTAGATCATAAACCAGTTAATGAACTAATTTATTTAAATTTGCATAAGAAAACGGTACAGAATTGATAAAAATCAATAAAAAAAAATGGTGAATCCGACAAATCGCCACAACCAATAAAAATCACCTTGCATAGTTTTGATTTTTTTTAAAAAAAATGAAAAATTAAATTATATTTTATTTAAAATGACTTAAATTTTTAAAGTTAAAATGTTATGTAATTTTCTTTACTTTTAAGCATGTAAAAATTTTTGGTATCATACTATAATATATTTTTTAATATATTATAATTATAAATATTTTAAAAATAATATTCAATTAATATTAATTCTAGCATATTTTAATCAAAGTTAAATTATTAAATTTTGAACTAATAGTTAATTTAATAGTCACATCAATTTTAAAAATATTAATAATAAATGTGATAAGTAAGAGGATTTATTTGATAGAAAACAATAAAATCAAAATTTTTTAAATCAATTATAGCACTTGAAAGGTACATAAATCGTTATTGTTTTACAATTGTTATCCTCTAAAGTGTTTTCACGGCTATAATTGAAAATCTTGGAATATGATTTCGCTAGCAACTTGATTTCAGCTCGATTTTGCCCATAGAACGGAATCATCTCTAGGCTAGACCGATCCACCATTCACTTTAATTCGTATGACCTTCGAGTCAACCCCACGAACTTTCTTGCCAATGATTAAAGATGCTGCAGAGCACATATCTTAATAATAAATACCAACGAATTCACTCGCCTGTTTTAGACTACCTAGTCTCAAACATTGCGTGGTATGGCAACTTGCATAGCTAGCCCCTTAGAATATATTCTCACCTTCACATCCTAATCGTGAGCCATATTCTCATCCCCAACTCAAAACCCACTAAGAAAGAATAAAGGAAAATACCAAACGCTATGGCAATTGCATTGCTTCTCTTATTCACATTGCTCTCCCATGCCACACATTCTCTTTCAGAAAGGTGCAACCAAGAAGACAAAAAAGTCCTTCTCCAAATCAAAAAAGAACTCAACAACCCAACCCTTCTCTCGTCTTGGAAGCCAAACACTGATTGCTGTGGAAAAAGGTGGTACGGTGTTAAATGTAATCCCCATAATAACCGTGTAACCTCTTTAAGCATCTCAGACGACAAAGACCTTGTCGCTCAATTTCCACCTTCCATTGCTAACTTACCTTACCTGGAGATCTTGTTTTTGTACAATTTACCAAACCTTACAGGCCCAATCCCTAAGCCCATATCCAAGTTCACCAAGCTACAATCCATTTCAATATCTTTAACAGGTGTGTCAGGCCCAATACCCAACTTCAGACCCATTCTTGAAAGCCTCAGTTTCTTAGATCTCTCGCACAACAGCCTCACCGGAACACTCCCTCCTTTGCTCTTCAAGTCATCCAATCTCTCCGCAATTCTCTTAAACAACAACAAGCTAACAGGTCCAATCCCTTACACATATGGGTTCTTCAAGAACCTATTGAATTTAGATATTTCACATAACCAGCTTTCGGGAACACTTCCAATGTCCTTGGCAAGGTTGAACTTGTTGGTAATTGATTTGTCACATAACAGGCTTGAAGGTGATGCTTCCATGCTTTTTGGTTCCACCAAAGTGATAGCGTATATGGACCTTTCTTGGAACTTGTTTGCTTTTGATTTGGGAAAAGTGGAGTTATCAAAGGATGAAATTTCATATTTCGATGTGAGTCACAATCTGATCTACGGAAGCCTACTTAAGGGAATAGAAAATGTGGGTGTGTTAAACTTGAGCTACAATAGGCTTTGTGGTGAGATTCCAAAAGGTGGCAATTTTCAGAACTTTGGTGTGTCTTCGTACTTTCACAACAAGTGCTTGTGTGGATCCCCACTTCCGAGCTGCAAGTAATCATTAATAGTTCCAATAAAAAGGGGAAAATTCTAGGGCATTTATTTACTTTCCTAAATGTTTGATAATGTGTTTATTTGGCTATTCACATGGATCATGGGTTAATGGCCATGGAGTTAAGAATAGTTTCCGTCATTTACAATATGTATTTCTTTTAAAAAATAAATGTACGATCTTTTGTCCTAATTTTCTACTTTAAAATAAAAAAAATTATTTTTGTACAATATAAATAAACAATATATACACTAAAAAAGACAAAAAAAAAGAAAATAAGATAAGACGTAATAATTAAAATGATAAAAATAAAAAAAGTATGTTAATAAAATGTAATGTAAATTGATAAAAATAAATAATACACCTCTGATCAATAAAAAAAAATCTGTTGAATTAAAAATGATCTTTGAGAGGATATGTAAATATCAAAAGTATCGATTTTTAATAAAATAAAATTATAAAAAATTTTAACTTTAATTTTTAATATCACATTTTCTAATTTTTTCATTACTTTTTAACTTTTAAACTCTTAAATATTTAATTTTTAATTTTATTATAAATCCTAAAAAAAATTGGATGATAAAAAAGTTTAAAAGTTTTGGTAACAAAAAATTGATAAAAAATCAAATTTTTTTTGTTCTAGATTAATCTTAAAGAAAGGTATTATTTATGTGATGTGTTTTGCATATTAACTTTATAGGGAGAGATCTATTCACTCAGGTAAGGAGATTTATCTATTACTCCTTATTTTACTTATCTAAAACTTTTTTTAAGAAAGAATTAGAAAACTTTAGATTCATTCCTTCTTATAGTTGTTTAATGTTTTACATTTGTAATTCTTTATCCACAAATAAATTATACAGAAATAATGATTATGTAATTTAATTTACTCTTTGAATGATTTCAATAAAAAATATGGAACTAGGAGATTTTAAATGATGCTCATGAATCCCTTGCCATTCCATTTATTAACAAAGTTTTTAATCTTCTTATTCTATAAAAGAGACAATTTGGGATCAATATTTAAGAATCAAAGTCGTAGCCAACATGACAGAGCATAACAGTGGCATTGGTATAAAAAATATTAATTTTAAAGGGATATACTCTCAAAATTATAAATATCTTAAATGGGAAACTTTTTGAAAAATATCTCAAATAGGGAACTAGTTGAGGTAGAGGTCAATCCACTAAAATTAGCTCTGTTTTTTTTAACAAGACATGTCTTGCTATGGATACTTATAAAAATAAATATGGTTGCCTTCCCTACTTGAAAAGAAATGGTACCATCAACAATTACATTTCTCCGTCTGAAAATTATAACAATAATAACAATGTACTTGAAGAAAAAATTACTAGCATTTATCCTAACTTCAATATTGATTAACATAAATCTATCTTAAATATCTGACAGAAAAATGATACTGGAGTACTAGACCATATTTGTTACTTCTCTAAATTTCATAGCTTTAAAAAAACTAAATCTATTTTGGTTAAGCTTCCTAATGGAAGTTAATTTACCATCCAAATTTAAAACTATTTTTTTCAAAAGATTTATATTTAACAAATGTACTCTATATTTCCAATTTCAATTTCAATATCATATCCATATTCAAATTAACTAAAACCTTGATCTATAAATTCTTTTTTTTTCTTCTTCTACCTATTATATATTGGAGTTATCAGTTATAATGATGATTGATGTTATTAAATTAAGAGTTGACTTATATGTTTTCTTTCCTACCAATTTTATCCTTTAGAGAGAAGCATTTTATAACTTGCAATACTAGCATTTATCACTTTACACTTGGATATTTATCTCACCAAAATTTTTATAAAATGAAGAAATTGTATCCACATATTAAATGTAATAAAAGTAATGGTCTTTATGATATATTTTTACTATGATGAACAAAAAAGTTACCTTTTGTTGATGATGTGAGCATATTATTTAACTTTTTTTTATATTATATATATATTCATATATGGATACCTATTTTAGTACCTTTAATATATGATAAAAGATTGTTCCTAACTATTGTTGATGAAAAATCAAGACATATTTTCTGTACTATATGAAACATAAGTTAAAAGTTTTTTTAGCTTTAATTGAAACTCAATTTAATAAGAAACTAAAAAGTATCAAATATGATAATGGATTAGAACTCAATTTTCTAAATTTCTATCTATCATAGGATCTAATTCACTAAACCACATGTGTGGAAACACCATAGCAAAATGGTGTGGTTAAGAGAACACACCAGTATATCCTAAATATTTCCAAAGCCCTTTTATTCTAAGACAACACGTCCAAGTACTTTTGCAATTATGTTATTTCGCATTGTTCCAATCTTATCAACACGTAACCTACTAAATTCCTCTTATATTAATCTCGTTTTTATCCTATATAACTTTATCCATAATTAAGTTATCTCAAGAATTTTGGGTGTGTATGTTTACTTCTACTTACATTTCAATAAAAAAAGTTTGACTTAAAGGTAACACTATAAAAAAAAATATTAATTTTATTAGTTAAAATTATAAATTTCAGGAATTAAAAACTGCCACAAAATTTATTATAGCATTTTAAAAAATATCAATTTACAGATGTTAGAAACGGTTTCTTGCCACCATTAACATAACCATTAATAATTATAAATTATTTATAGGTGGTTAAAAACCGTTATAAAATATTTTAAATTAATAAAAAAATTTCAAAATTTTAGAGATTGATCACACTAATCCAGAAAGATGAGAGCATGAATTTACAATTCTAAGCTACTTAAAATTAAATTTTAAAAACTACAATTAAAAAAATTACTAATGAATAAACCACTCTATGGACCAAAGTAAAATAGTAAACATGAGGCATGGTAATTTAATGTATACACTACATTTCCAAGCACATCTATTAATCTTAATAACAAAAGTAAACTTATCCACAATTTAAAATTATAATTTAATAAATTAAAAAGTGTATGTAAAATATCCGAAAAAAATTATAATTTAAACTTTTATGAAGAAAGTGATAAAATATTAATTTATAATAAATATCAATCAATATCTTTAAAATATTAATTACTACTTATGAAATTAAAAAATAATTTTATATATTTTTATCACTATTTTAAATATATTTTTTATATAAATTTTTACATATTAATTTTTAGTCAAACACCAAATATCTAAGTCATTATAACTTTTTTTTATTAAAATTAACCTTACAAACCCTAAAATAAAGGATTAAAGTGCATTTAGAAGTGCATAAATTTAAATGTTCAAAACTCAAAAAATTAAGAAACTATTATATACTACCATCAAAAAATTATTAATACAATCAAAAATTCAAAATGTACAACAACCAATGTTTTAAATATTTGATACTTTAAGGAATTACTGATTCATTTTGAATAAGCCATGTCTATTAGTAGCTTATTAGCAACACAACTTAAAAAAACTTTATATTAGTAGCTAAGTGGTCAAAGGTAGGAAGCTATGACACATCACAAAAACTTAAAAAAAAAATGTTTTCATTAATGCTTTATGTATATTACATAGCATAAAAAATTTATAAATATAAACAAAACTAAAGAAAAAATTAATAGGATCATTCCATTTAAATTTGTTGCAATGTATTCATAAATGGAAATTTTTTTTAAAAATTAATCATTAATTTTAATTAGTCTTAAAACATACAAGAATAATAAAAATACAAATCAGAACATGTTTTACTATTGACATTTTCAGTGATAAAAAAATTATAGTTGAAATAGCAACCTGAAAAACCACATCATGATTTATATAATTTTTCTTGTGCGTGTAATATAGACAAATTTAAAGCAATTATAAGAGAATTTATATTTCATTTAGCATTAAAATAAATTGTAAGGAACTTCAAATTTTTTAGTGGTTTCTTATGACCACTAAAAAATAAATGCCAAAATATTTTTTTTAGTGATTTTTAGTTGTCATAAATTAATTTGATTAGCTTATTTGATAAAAATGTGAATTCGATTAGTATTTGAGAGAAGACTAAACAAAACTAGCATTGGAATTACAATTTCAATGTAACGCCAATTTGAAAAAATAAAATAATACTAATTAATGAGTAAAGAAAACATGAATATGAATTTCAAAAATTTTCATATTAAGAAAACTTGTATTAATGATACATGAGTTATTGTTTTATTTTAGAGAATCCTATATCAAATAATCCAAAAGTAATTATTGGAACCATTTTAAGTGGGTTGGAAAACCTGATAAAAATGAGAAAGGAAGAAGAAAACAATTATTTGATGTATAGACTAAGAACATGGATTCCACCTTTATTCTTAGGCTAGAAAAATATCTATACATTTCACATAAAAAAGCTTACCTAGAAAAATGGTCCATAATTGACTAAAGCCCAAAATAATTTGTATGCTTGATACTACTATCATTATCCCATGTAATTCCCTCATAATGTTAAGGAATCTTTAAAGATAAATGGAAGACATTATTTTAATCTCTAAACATAAATTTAAATGCTTAAACTTAGATTTTCTTAAATAAGCCACAATTATTTTTTTCTAATAAATGTTATATAGAGGACAATTTAAAAGATGTGTATGCCTTTGTATTTGTTTAGAAGGAATATACGTAGTATTACCAATGATTGGAATTTTTGAGAAATAAAAGTGTTCATACTGATTATATTGCGCACAACTAATGGAATTATTAACTTGTAATTGAAATGTGCCAACCAAACAAAAGAATAGAGAAATGTACTAACAAAATATGGATCTTCTATCCTTGTCAATAAGGAATCATGAACAATCAGTATAACTGGGACCATAAATGCATAAGACCATCCTATCATTGTTGGTAATTAGGTTCCAAAGAACATATGAAATTAAAATTAACTTAACAACATGTCAATCATTCAAAAAGGCTCACATAAAATTTGGGAAATTAACAAATGAATCCAATTGATTAATATTCGGTGCAAGTCGTTCTCCATGTTTTAACTTCCAAATAATTACATGTCTATTAAGAATCACTGCAAACATCACGAGAGGTCAAACAATAAAATTATATGAAATCCATGTTACGATATTTCGAATATTTTTAAACTAACCACTTAACATAAAAGGAAATATCCATACTGGAAACCTAAATAATTGAATATAAAACCAATCAATATATTAGTATTTAAGTAAATAGAGGTTATCACATGGTTGTAATATTGTTTGAAAGCTTATTGGTAAAAATTGATTCATCCTACTGAGGTCATTGGAATATACACAAAGAGTCAGTAGAAACGGTTACAAAGTCATAATTTATCTTTTTAAAAATGTACATCCATTCTTCTTTTTGTAAGGTGAAACCAAGTATAAATTGAGTTGAATGTAAATGAGATAATTGAACTTACAGATAAGTAAGGTGAGGTATCATGTTTAAACCAAGAGTTGGTCCTTACAGGTTGAAGATCCTAAGGTTCTTGATAAAATCAAGCAATCGATAACAACATGTAGATAGTCAACCTTATACTTCAATCATTTCTTCTCGCCAAACCAAATAACTTGTTTTTTACAAAAAAAAAAATATTTTTAGCAATGCAAGTGTAACAATTTGGATCCATGCCAACAACTCATTACTTATTGAATATATAGTAAGATCAAGAAAGTAAGATGATAGGTCATGCTCTATAAGTACATATAATATAATAATAATAGTAAAATCAAATCAGATTTTAATAGAATTCTTTATTTATTTTAGATAATTTAAGAAAAAATATTAACAGAACAAGAAAACATAAGTTATAAATTTCAATAAAACACACAAGGCTCCATTATTGTAAGGTTTTGGGAGAATTAGAAGAGCACATCACCCAAATAAGCCAAAAAGCTATTGTAAACATCCAATTATGTCCGAGGCCTCATTTTTCATTTTTATTTATTTAAATAATTAAGAAAATCAATAAAAGATAAATAATGAAAAGAAAAAAAAAAGGATTAAAAAAATGAAAAATTAATAAACAAAGAAAAAAAATATTAAATAAATAAGTAAATAAATGAATGATAAAACAGAAAAATAAAAAAATAAATAAATAATAAAACGGAAAATTAATAGATAAGCTAATTAAGAAAGAAATCTGAAAAAACATAAAAACAAATAAATAGAAAAGTAATAAAGAAAATTTAACAAAAAGAAAATAGAGAAAAGAAAGGAAAGGCGGGAATGCCAAGTTGATTTTGGAGTATAAAAAGGAAACCCTCTGTGAAATTGAGGGGGATGGATCTTCAAAATTTCGAGGGGAGAATTTCTTTTGGAACTCTTTCACCACTCCCTGGATCTGGAGGCTAAAATGGAAGAGGAGGAGAACTTGAACGGGTCTTCTCACAGTGTTCGATTCAAGATCCACTTCATTTTTTACGGATCATCCTCGATCAATCAGGTATGAACATACAGAGGGAATTTGTCCTCAATAAATTCAAGACTCAAATTCATTGTAAGAGAATGCATGTGTTCGTTTAGTGTTAAGCTGACATTTGCTGTGTTAACATCCCGAATCAAACACAGTGCATAGACTTGGTTGAAATCATGCATGAATCTTGTGAGCAGAGGATATATGAATGCTAATGATCTCCATTGTGAATTCGTAGTTCTTGATCATAGATTTCATGCACCTGGTTAATTCACTGTGCCTAGTCAATTTGCTGTGTTATCATCCTCGATCAATTAGAGACTTGGTTGAAATCATGCATGAATCTTGTGAGTAGATCTCCACTGTGAATCCGTAGTTCTTGATCATAAATTGCATGCACCTGGTTAATTCATTGTGCCTAGGCAAAGACGAAAAGCATACAGAATTGGCAATAATATAATTAGAGCATAGTTATCGCATAGACGAGTGTCTTCGATATTCACATTGTAGTCCAGAAGCACATGTGTATCGACCTCTTGGTCCTAGATCTCACGCTCGTTCTACAAGGATTGGGGCTGCGCTTCCCCACATCCTTCGTGCGAGCCTACTGTCATTCGCAGTTATTATGCAACATGTACCTGGTGGCGTTGTTGACACAAGGGCATGTATGGGTGATGCGTGTCCTTTTTCAACAATATACAGGGTATTATGTGTTTGGTACACGTTCCTTTTCAACAATAAGAATCCCACTACATCGCATGACAACCGAGTTGTTGAGTCGAGCCAATGATCAAGTATCCTGAGTGTTTCGAGACCTCTTTCCCTCTGGGGTTTCACTAGGTCAGGCGTTAATTTTGGGATGGAGACTAACACTGTGTAGCCCAGTAAAAGTTAATTCTTCAACGCTCCTAGGCTACGAGTATGAAATCTAGGTTTGTGTTTGTTTATTGGTGATCTTGAGTACTTGCTTCATCCTAGGTAGTTAGTGGAAATGGGCCATCAAGGAGCTCGGTCTAGGTATGATTCGAATGTTGGCAGTGGATGATTACAGAGAGTAGACTAGCTTGACGACTTAACTTCAAGGTCCAATTTAGGCAATTCGACTTCTAAGATATCAACAAGAAATGTAACTTTTGTATGGGGGCTATGTTGTGCTTCCCAAGGTGTTTGACTAGTCTTAGGCTTTGTCAAAGAAAGACCAAGTAGCCCCCATATAGGGTGTGTTTCCACAAGCCACAGGCAGCCTCTAAACATGAGTTCGCAGGGCTGCAGTAGAGATTACTTGGCGTTGTGAATGATCTTAACTAGAGGATTCGGTCCAATGGTTCGTTTGTTCGCACACCGACCCCAAGATTCTGTGCTCGATATCCCACAGGAAGCCTTTTTAGCCATCATAGTAACCACATTTCAAGTTGATAAAGCCAATCATAAATGGACCTTTGACAAATGTTGCCTAGGTCATGTATGAAACGAATCCGTACCACCGGCCAAATTCGGCCCCTCAAATCAGACCATTACTGTCCTTCAACTCAATTCAACTCCTCCATGTTGTCGCTCACTTCTGGCTGCACCTCATGTTCGCCCATGCTTGATAATTTTGTTGATTTCACATACCCGACCCCCCAAAATCCTGGAAGCAGAACGCCAACTGTGGCTAAGGAAGAACTACGAAGGTAGTAAAACGAACCCATGCACGTAATTTTCGATATTCCATGCAAGCATTGAAGGGTCATGCACAGGAGTTTGAACAACAGGGGGAATAGCATGAAAAGCCCTAGGCAACATCTCTGCACTGTTGATACAGAATGGGGAACGGGTAATGGGCAACAACATGCTTGATAGCCAAACATCATGGCCAATGAGAGTTAAGGAAGGGACCCCATGTAGATCACATGCAGGGTCCTAATTCGTGCTCAAGAAAATTCCATTTAGTTTAATCCTAGGTGCTAAAAGTGTAACCCTGAGCCTGGTTTAGTGGTAAGGAACGCTGCGCATCAACCCCAGACCCACAAGTTCAAATCCTGGCG
This sequence comes from Canavalia gladiata, assembly GCA_037954105.1. Taxonomy (NCBI): domain Eukaryota; kingdom Viridiplantae; phylum Streptophyta; class Magnoliopsida; order Fabales; family Fabaceae; genus Canavalia; species Canavalia gladiata. Next base: position 33,481,381 of record CM075660.1, read on the forward strand.
TTAGCTTTTTCTCATTAATGATTATTAAGCGTTCATTTTCTTTAGAAATATGGGGAGGTAGAATTATACTCAACCAATAGGCGTGGCCAAATGGTGTGGCTGGTGAATCACCACCTCTAAGACACAGGTTCGAACCTTCCAAAGGAAAATTCCCCTTTTTAAATATAACCCTCATCACGTGCCCGTCACGTGCTCAAGGCCTCTCTTAGCCCTACACGCTCTAGAAGTTCCATTCTGCCCCTACACTTTCCAAAATCGCGAACTAACTCCTTCCATAATTTAAAATTAACCCCCAAAACTGTCCATAATTACAAATTGACCCCAAGAATTTTCATAATTCAAAATTAACCCTAAAACTTTCCATAATTGCAAATTGACCCCTAAACTTTTTATAATTCAAAATTAACCCCCAAAACTGTTCATAATTGCAAAAATGACCCCTAAGAACTTCATAATTACAATTTAACCCCTATATTTCAATAATTACAATTCAACCCCTAAACTTCCCAAAATTCCATTTAAACCCCCAATTTCCTGATAATTCAAATGAAATTCTTTTCTCCCAAAATTCAAATTAATTTCTTTTTCAAAACTCAAAATCAAGACCATTACGAAATAAATTCCGTTTTCAAATCATCTTTTCTTATCTTTATTATACTCTAGTAAAATTCTTTTTTCTAACATTTTGGGATCTTTGATCTCACGCAATGGGCTTTAAATGGGAAATTGGCGATTCACCTGCTGTTCAACGTTTAGTAGTTCGTATGGGCCCCCATACTGGTTTAGCCGCCTCGGACCTTGTGCTTGAGTGGACTAGAGGTCCTTTTCAAAAAATAAAAATTCCTTTTTCTAATATTTTGGGATTTTCGATCTCACGCAATGGGCTCTAAACGGGGAACTGATGGTCCACCTACTGTTCAATGTTTAGTAGTTCGTATAGGCCCCCGTGTTGTCGTAACCGCCTCGAACCTTGTGCATGAGTGGACCGAAAGGCCCTTCAAAAAATAATAAATAATAAACTTATTTTCAAAATATCATGCTCCTTTTCAAGCACCCCTGAAGGTCAAAATAAACCAGAACTACGTAAGCCTTGAGTTTCCCATTGCACCGGGGAATACATAGGAGTAGGATCAAGTCCTGTCAGGCTAACCTCCATCGATCTATTTATTTTCACATTAATTAAGGGGTCAAAATATTTTCAAAAATCACACACTCACTTTAAGGATACCGTTCTTCGGAACGGGCGAGTGGGGTGTCTAACACCTTCCCCACTTGTAACCGACTCCCGAACTTCGAATCTCATCATCGAGTCAGGATTTTTTCCAAATCTTTTTTCCTTCAATAAAAATTTGGTGGCGACTCCACATAATCAAACAAAAATTCATTTCCAAATTATAGCGAGTTCGTCGTCTCGTCGAAATTACGATTGCGACACTCTGCTCTTATTGTATGCATGTTTTTTGGTAATTTAAACACTACTCGCAACACCATGTAATTTTATTGCATCAAATTCTTCTGTAGTTGAGTTATACTGGAACAGCAGTGGTAAAAGGTACCAATGGATAAGTTCAAAAAAATATTTTTGAGTAAGATAGAAAAATTCCTTTATATGCAACAAATAAGTATTGTCAATAATCAACGTAAAAGTTAAATCGCATCGGCTAATATACAACTTGAAATAAACAATATGAAACCACTTATTTTACGAAACCACTTATTTCATTCATTATGATTGGAATGCTATATTAAAGCAGAAGCATCAATATAGCAAAAACTAGTAATAATGCACAATAACAACATTATGAATGTGTTAATTTCATCATCGATAATAACTCGTAGCACTCTTAAATAAATAATAAAAGAAATTGAAGGAGCAAGGGAGAGAATACTAACAATGTTCCTATGCTCCATTTCTTTTAAGAAAGAAATCTCATGAATCCAATGCCTTTATTCTGCTCCATTTCTTTTAAGAAAGAAATCTCATGAATCCAATGCCTTTATTCTCCAAACCACATCGTAGTCTATGTCATCATCTTGCTAAGCCCTAATTACTGCTAATCGACATTGATTTTCCCCCTCTTTGATCAATGTATTTTATTGGAGATTTTTCATTGTCTTATCTTATCCGAGTCGACTCGTTAAAACTATGACTATTATTTTAATGCTCATGTTTAGGAGATTGCACATATGAAAAGTTGAAAGAGTGAAAAACTCAAAGAAAAACAGATGACTTAAAATGTGAAAAAAAATAATAAAAAATAAATAAATAGAAGATAGTTTTTATTTTGTTCAAATAAATTATCAAAAATTATAATTTTAGTGGTTTCTTATAACTGCTAAAAAATAAATATAAATTTTTTTTAACTTTTTTTAGTGCAAGATAATGTGTTTTCTTAATGTTTATATATGGTACAAAAAGATATATTATTAATGACTTGAACACCATAGAAGCCTCATCTCTAAAAATGACCAATTTTTTAAACATGTAACACCAACACATATAATCAACATCCTAATCATGTTCTACCTATTTTTCAAGATCATCCGGTGATTACTTTTATCCTTAACACTAATCATAGAAAACATGACACTACTGCTTCTCAAGGGACAAATAATAAACCTAATTCCATTCCCAATCCACTATGAGAAAAATGTTAAATTGGAGTAGTTCATTTACAATGTTTAGAGAAAATTTCTGAAAATTAAATTTTGATTTAGAAAAAACATTAAATGAATATTTATTTACATTGCATCCTCCTACATGGAGTTTAAATCTGTGCCAAAACTGTATACCTCCAAAAATCATCGTCAACCTAAACTTTCTTCTACCCGTGATTCCTACCTTCAACTTTGGAGCCGTTGTCTTCACAAGCTTTCAATTTTACACGGTTACTCTGTATCCCAAATCCTAATTCCTCAATTTTCAAACTTGCCAAGCTCATACCTGCTTTGGAGCACAATGTTTTCTCAACACGCAATCTTCAACATCGTGTTGGGGTTAAGAAGTTTTGTTCAGAGAAAATATTTTGGGTTTTGAAGGTAGATAGAGGTTGATCTTCATTTTCTATCGAAAATTTAACTTGAATTGTTTCAATTTTCGAACAAATAAAGCTGAAAATAGATTTATGATTTAATCTATAATTATTTTATGGATTTTTTGAAAATAAAAATTATGAGTAAATGTTGTATTCTTTGAACTTCATTGTTTCGTGTTGTTGGAAGACACGGGACAACGATGTGCGTGAATTTGAAACCGAGAATTTTATTAAATTGATTATGGATAGATATGATTTAATGAGTAATAAATTCATGGAGAAAAATTAAGGTTAGATTCTAAAAAGAGAAATCGGTAAAATGAGTGAGTGAAGGAATATATATATACAAGTTACCCTTTTAATTATAATTTACCGTGTTCTGTACAGTTACAATCTTTGCATATTGATTTCTGTTCCCCACTATCTTTATTAACTATCCACCACATAATCACTATTATCGATAATTCCAAGTGGCTCTAATATTCTATTACCAATCTTCATATTCCTGCTGTAAACATTTTTAATGTGTAGTTTATTAATAACTACTAGATACGTATTATCAATGCACTTATTACTTTTTGTGCCCTGTGGCATGTTTCTACTCCGTAGAAGTGACTTTCCCATTACTTGGTCTTGTAACACAAGCCAACATTTTATGTAAATTTATTTCGCACTTAAAAGATTATAGAAACAACGTATTTAATTTTTTATTCAAGAAAAAATGAAACAATGAAACAAGGTATTAATTCTAGCCTAGATGTCTAATTAATAATTTCATGCGAGCACAATTCATTTTTGTTTGATTTATGTAACATTTGAATGCATTTTTGTTAATCTTTTGCAGCATAGTCATTTACGAGATACTATACAAGAGATTTGGAGGATTTGTTGCAGATGTGGTTGCAGCCATTGGTCAGGTACATGTATAGATAAACCATAAACGATACAATATTGTACTTTTACCTGAGGTCAATTGACATTTTCTTACCTCCAAACCAGTAACTATTATGTTAACAAATGGAACTAATTTTATAAGGAGAAAATTAACTATATATACGGTTACATCAAGTAATAATGAGATTGAAACTTAATTTTAACAAGGGCTGAAAGTTCAAAAATAGTTATGACGAATTTGGAATAATGTCATGAGTTATTTAAAATGAAACATTTCTGTAATTAACCTTAGAGCCAATGACTAAAATTGATAAGATAATTAAGATTATAAAAAATTGACTAAAGTTGCAGTGAAAGTGAGAGCATCTTAATAAACTTATAACTATAATTTTTACTTTAAACTAATTAAAATATATTACTAATGGTAACTAATCAAATATTAATTCGTTAATAAAGTAATTTTTTGTAGCAATTTTTTATCTTTATAAATTACAAAAAATTATTATTATTATTTTTTGTTTCTTACTTTTAAATATAAAAAAATAAAATAATATTTTTTGTTTTCTTGGTTCTTATACAAATTTTAGAAGAAAAAAAATAGGATAAACTTTTTTGTAATTATGTATAAAAATGATATAGATCGAGTCGTCTTCAATTGTTCGTGAATTCACTCTTTCCGATGTTCCTTCCTTTCATTTAAATTACTCATAACTTATTTTCTCGTCAATTTGATTTAAATTCCTTCCTGAAATTTAAAAAATATTTGAATTAAATCCTTAAAAATAAATTTGAATTAAATATTTGAAAAAAATATTAGAACACTACCCCTTATTTTTCGGATCTATAAATATAAATTATGTTCATTATCTTATCATTCTCAGATTCTAATCCTTTGTAAATTTGCATCTTCTCGTATTAATAAATAATATAATAATATTTTATTATTAGAAATTATATTCTATACAGTGAAGAGGTCGCAAAATGAAATATGTTAGCAAGCTAACAAAGACAGTGAAATTAAGTTATTATGTTCAGGCATATAGTCAGCTATCTCTCCCATTATTATTCATTATAACTCATGGGTTCTTAGATCAAAATCTCTTATTTATTTTTTATAAGATATTAATATAATTTATTTTTTATTTTTTATATTTCATATTTTAGATATGCTAACATCTTTTTGCAAATAAATTAATTCTTAACATTAGAAGTCTAATTTTTACAGGTACTTGTTTTTTGAAATATAATTTTTTAAGTTTAAAAAATAAATTAAATGGTATATCTATGATATTTATCACTAACTCTTCACATGTACATAGTCATATTATATTATCTCAAACTTACCGTAAGTCAATATCTAAAATATTATTAGGTATTAATTCGTTTAATTTTTATTTATTTTTTTTTATGATCTTTTAATTCAAGTATCGTTATCTCTTTTATTTTAAAAAATAATGGATAATATTTTTTATTAACATGCTTTGAAATACTTTTTAATATATAAAAGGATTGAATAATTTCTTAAACTTTACATCTGATGCGTTATTACCACTATCAAAGAATGCATGCTTTTATATAATTAGGGAATTAAATAAGTTGAATTAAAATGTTTATTTTTTCTATTGCAGGGTGTTAAAGGATTTTTAGTGGAATAAGTGGCTACTGTTATTTCATCTTTTGCTAATGTAATATTATAAAAATATTATTTAAATTTTTTTTATTATGCTCACCGGATATTAAGTTTAAGTTTTTTGATATTTTGATGCGCTTATAATGTTGATATATATTAGATATTATAATACTAGTTTAATAACTTACATAACAATTTGAAATTTTAAAAAGTATTAATACATATTTTGATATAATTTTTTCAAATTTTAGTGTGATTGCTTTATCTTTATATTAGGTATTTTTCATTTATTTTAACAAATTAAGAAATAATAAATAAATTAACCATAATGTAAACTATGGATAAAATAAAAAATATTAACAAATGCTCATTTTAACTATTAGTAATTCAGCACAATTTTAAACTATGAGAAAATTATGAGAGTTCAAATCATTGAAAAATATGAAATAAGTAGTAGGGTTTTACGTAAATCATAGATAATTAATAAGGATTTTAAACCCTTGAAAATCTTCTAAAATTTAGCAAAGGTTAAAAGAAACTGTGGGTAAATATCAATAATTTTGGTAGGATATACTTTCATTTTCTTAAAATTGAGGCTGAACCATTTGTCACGCATAATTTTTCAACAATTTAAATAATTTTTCAACAATTTAAATAACCTTGAGTAAAGAATATAACAAAGGTTTAAATTCCTAATAAAATAAAAAATATCCATTATTAAAAATAAGTTTTCTTGTAATGATCATCCTCTTCGAAGATCTTCTAAAACTCTTAGAGCTCCTTCATAACCTAAAAACTATTATTATCACCCAACTAAGTCTTACCTTATTCATTCTAATGTCAAACACCAATATCAAATATCATCTCTTATACTAATTTATCTAGTTCTCATAGAAATTATTCTTTTACAATTTCTATTTATAATGATTCTGTTCATTTCAAATATGCTTGTTACAATTTCTATTTATAATGATTCTGTTCATTTCAAATATGCTTGTTAGACAATTGCAATCCAAGATGAATTAGATGATCTCAACAGTAATTACACTTGGACTTTCTCTCCTTTCCTTCTAGGAAATTTCACCATTGATCATAAATGGATTTTTAAAACCAAACGTAATTCTAATGATAGCATGAAAGACACAAAGCTTGATTGGTAGCCAAAGACTACACTCAAACTACTAGACTTAACTACCTTGAAACTTTTAGTATAGTGATCAACTATCAGGCTTTTCCTCTCCTTAGCATCCTTTCAAAATAAAACATCTTCCATATTAATGTCAACAAACCCCCTCCTGGTCTTATTGTTCTAGACTTTTCTTTTGCTTGCAAATTACAAAATTTTCTCCAAATAAGCTAGTAGACAATGGAATACCAAAGTCATCGAAATACTTATAAAAAATAAATTATAAATAATATAAAGTTGATTACTTTCTACTTATAAAATCCTCCAATTTTTAGGTTTCATCATTATTTTAATTTATGTTGATGAATTTCTAGCAAGGAAATAACTTGTTTAAAATTCAACTTGTTCAACAACATTTGAACAATCTTTTAAATAATAAATATTTTGGTCCTTTAAAATATTTTTTTGCCTTGAAATGGCTTGATCTACTAAGGCATTACTATTTACTAAAGGAGGTATGCAATGAATCCCATTCAAACACTAGTTTTCTTGCTGCTAAACCTTGTGGCATATCTATGGATTATGCTATTAAACATCATATAATACAACTAATCTTTTTCCTAATCTTTCAAATTAGAAAATACTCATTACAGATTACTTTATCCATATTAGACTACATATTTCATATGTTGTGCAACTAACATGTGGTGATAGAATAGTTCCAACCTCTCTCTAACAAATACACCAGGTTGCCAAGTAATAGAGTATTCAATACATGAAATGTTGAATTCATTGGAATAGATCAAGTACTACAATTGACTGATTACGAGATAAATTGGATAAAATCAAATGGGAGATTCAAGAGATTAAAGTAAAACTAAAAATGAAAACAAGACAAGTTCAAATGCATAAATGAGGCTCACTTATTAGGATAATAGTTAGGATGTTCACTTCATCTAAACTTTGGATGTTCCTTAGTTACATAAATACTAATAGAATTTCATACAAGTTAATCAATGATAATTTCACTGTAAAAATACAGGTGACACAGAAAATAGGGTTAGATGTTGTATCGTAATAAAAAATTATTTTTCAAACAGCTTATGATATTATACAAGTTTATTGTATAATAGGGCTAGGAGATAAAAAGAAAAAAAAAATCACACCATATATTATACTGGTTCACACTTATCAATCTAATGGTTATATTCAATCGTTGTTATTACATGTATTTCCATCATTAAAGAATGTGTCACTATAAAAAAATAACATATATCTATAGGCATTTTCAATGACAATTATTAAAATCATAGGTATAATTGACATATACTTATAAACTTATAATTACCGTACATATAAATATTATATTCCTATAAAAATTTAATTTCATCATTTTTTATTCTAGTGATAGATTTATAATTATAAATATAGATAACATATACCCATAGATATACAATAAATTGTAGATATAGAATATATATATATATATATATATATATATATATATATATATATATATATACTTATGTGCTTGTTTTAATCACTATATGTTTTAGTAATAAAATTTTAAAAAAATTTGGTATTGTATCTAAAAAGTTTATGCATATAAATGTTATAAATATTTTTTAAAAAATAATACATGAAATTATTTAATATATAAGTAATATAAATATTATTTTTATTATATTATTAATAATTTTTTTAAAATTTAATATTTAAAAACATATTTCTTCAAATTTTATTTAATAGAATAAAATATTTATTATTAATAATAAAATATATTTTTGTTTAAAAAATTTAAACTCTTCCTAAAATGGACAAGAATTTTGAAAGTTGATTTAAATAATACTTTTCTTTATTTCCATTATAATTTTTTAAAAAAAATTATAGAATTAATTTATAATATTTTAAAAATACATATATAAATAATTAATTTATACTAAAGATTAATTATTTTATTTTTTATCATAATGTTCAATTTATCAAACATCATTTATCATTTTTAGCCTTTGTGAGAAGTTAACAACAATACCAAACAGATGTATAAGGAAGTCAACTTCAGGTTCGTTCGGTTAGGAGGGAAGATCTTTTTTGACACTAACATCAATATACTTTCCAAGATCTTCCCTATGAACCTAAAATAAATTTAGAAAATATTAAGAAATATATACTATAAATTAGTAACATGGAATAAAGGCTTGCATAACCTCTATGATCCTCCCTCGTACACTCTCTCATAGAAATCACATGTATAACCTCTTGCATAGTTCCTTATTTTAAAATGATTTTTCAACTTCAATTGTTGCATTTAAATATTTATTTAGTAAATATTAATTCAAAATAGGCATGATTATGGATTAACATATTATTTTGGGTATAAAATATATTTCTCCCCTTTAGTTTCTCTTTCACATTGAATGAATTCAGATTAGTTGTTAAATTTGAATTTTAATCGTTTTCTATTACTTCCCCACTTTTCTAGCATAACAAACAAAGATGGTGTCGAAATCAGTCTTTGTGTTTCTCTTTTCTTAACATGATGACATCTTCTACTCTTAATAAACCATCTTAGGAAATCAAAGACATAATTTTTGTTTTCTATTTTTAAATGTCTATTTGATAAGGGAAAAGAAAAAATAATAGTGAATGATGTTTTTGTTTTGAGCATGCTTTTTGTAAGATAAAAAATAACAAATAACTATGGTAAGATTTAGATGGAGTTTTGGAATAACAATTGTTTTTATTGATATACTTACGAGCGATGAAAATTCCTGAGAATCAATGATGGATGTATACTAGGTTGGATCATAATAGACATGTGAGCTATGAATTTGTAGAGGGAGTTAATGAATTCATCTAATTTGTAACTAACCGGGAAAGTTTTGAAAGGTATACAAAATTGAGGTGTCCTTGTAAAAATGTCAATGTAGACGATTTTGTTATGCAGATGATGTGATGGTACATCTTTATGAGAAGGGATTCATGGAAAATTACCATTATTGGGAAAATGATGGTGAAATAATGCCACAACATCCTCCTGTTATAATTAAAGAATCATATTATGGTTGTGGTGATGGAAAGGAACAATTCAATCCATTTGAGCTGATGATCATGGATCATGTTGGACCCAAGATTGGCAATGTCATGCAATAAGATGATGGTGGAATAGTACATGAAATTTTGGAGGAAGTTCCAAATGTAGAGGTTAAAAAAATTTATGACATGTTAGAAGCTGCACAAGCTTTGTTATACAGTGGATGTGAAAATTACACAAAATTGTTTGTTTGCATAAGCATTGAGTATCAAATCTTATTTAAATTAGTCCGAAGATAGTTTTAATCAGTGAGTTTAGTTTATGGGCAAGGCCATGCCTAGTGGAAATGAAATGCCTACAAATTTTTATCATGCTAAAAAGTGAGTAGACGTTTTAGGATTAGGTTTTAAAAATATTAATTTTTGTCCACATGGATGCATGCTCTATTATAATGATGATGCAGATGAAAATATTACAAGTTGCAAGCTTTATGGTGAAGAAAGGTATAAGATTACCAATAGAAAGGGTGTTGAAAGAAAAATCTCCCAAAAAAAATGTGGCACTTTTTGATTATCCCAAGAATGAAAATGTTGTACTCTTTAATGGCCACTACATTTCACATGTGATGGCATGGTGACAACCAGAGAGAGGATGGTGTATTATGTCATCTGTTGCATGGAGAAACTTGGAAGCATTTTGATAGGATATATCCAGAGTTTTCTAATGATCCTTGAAATGTAAGGTTAGAATTATGTGCGGATGGTTTGGCCCAATTTGGTCAATATGGTAAGATATATTCATGTTGGCCAATCATTTTAACTCCATACAATCTTCCGCCTAGAATGTGCATGAAAAGGGAGTTTATGTTTCTCACAATCATTATTCCTGGTCCAAATAATCCTAAGAGTAAGATTAATGTTTACGTGCAACCTCTTATAGAGGAATTGAAAAATTATAGAATGACGGGGTAGTTACATATGATGTATCATTAAGGCAAACGACTTTCCTGCTTATGACATATTATTCGGTTGGTCAACTATAGGAAGACTTGCTTGTCCAATATATATGGAGCAATCAAAAGCTAGTTGGTTATACCACAGTCACAAGTATACATTTTTTTACTATCATCGACAATTCCTTCCAAGTCATCATCCTTATAGAAGAAATAGAAATGATTTTAAGATAAATTGTGTTGGTACCTCCTCCCCTCCCCCTCGTTTGACCAGAGAAGAACTTTGGTAGAGAACTTGGCAATTCTTATTCATATGGGAGTTTGAAGGATAAAAATTACCTGGTTTTGGTGAACATCATAATTGGACTAAAAAAAGTATATTTTGGAAGTTACCTTATTGTAAAACACATCTTCTTTGTCATAACATCGATGTTATGAATACTAAAAGAAATGTGTTTATGAATATATTTGACATAGTCATGGATATTAAAGGGTAAGACAAATCATATAGATAAAGGAAGAATAGATTTGACAATATATGTAGATGGTCGGAGCTTCACTTGCAAGAGGTTCAAGGTGGAAAGTATGTAAAACTAAAAGCTAAAAATGCATTTAACAAGTTTGAAAGAATGGCTATTTGCCAATGGGTTAAGGAACTTAAGTTGCTTGATGGGTATGCTTCAAATTTAGGTCGGTGTGTTAACATGGGGTCAGCAAAGTTGCATGGAATGAAACGTCATGATTTTCATGTATTTATGCAACTATTACTTCCAATTATGTTTGAGTCTTTACCAAATGCTATTTGGAAACCACTTGTTGAGCTTAGTTACTTTTTTAGAGAACTTACTTGCATAACTTTATACGTAAACAAAATAATTGATATCGAATCTGTTATTCCTGTGTTATTGTGTAAGTTAGAGAAAATCTTCCCCCATGTTTCTTTGATTCTATGGAACATCTTTCAATTCACCTACCTTATCAAGCACGAGTTGGAGGTCCCACTCAATATCATTGGATGTATCACTTTGAGAGGTATTACTTATTTTCATATAAACCTATTTATATATTACTAATTTCATATAATTTTTTAATTATGTTTCACTTAATTACTTTCTTTCCTTTTTAGATTTCTATGTTCCTTAAAAGAAAAGATCAAGCCCAAAGTTAGGGTAGAGGGTTCTATTTGTCAAGCTTATTTAAGGGAAGAAACATCTACTTTTGCTTCTTTTAGCTATCCATCATATGTAAATACCCGAAGAAGTAGAATGCCACATGACATTGGAAGCAAAGGTTGTTCATTGAACCGTCCAATTTAAATTTTCAATTATCCAAGATGTGGGAATGGTAAATGTATTCAATATTACTTAGAAGAACATGACATGAAAGGTGCCATTTGTACGTTCTTCTGAATTGTGAAGAAGTTGACCCATATCTCGAGTAAGTTGACATAGAAATTATCTTTAAATATTTGAATAATCTTTAAAATATATTTTATTGTCTAATTTTCATATGTATGTTTTCTTTTGTAGAAAGTATGCTGATTTTTTAAAAGAACTTCAACCCTATATTTTTTACTCTCAAATTGATCAGGAAATTATTTCTCAATTTCCTAAATGGTTTAGAGAATATGCATATCACTACTATACACATTATTCAAATGGTGTTATAAGTTCATAATATGATTTACAATTCCAACAAAGTTAATTTGTTTATTATAGGTTCAAAATCCATAAAATCAAATTGAAGATCCACTCTTGATTTCTTGGGCTTGAAGGCCAATAAAAATGGTACGATCATGGCCTATTTACATCATAAATGGATATAAATTTCACACCAAGATATGGAGTGAAGGCATGCAAACTTTTAACTATGGTGTGTGTGCGTATGAGGTACCAATGGTCAATTAGAAGATGATTTTTTTAGAATTTTAATTGATACTATTGAATTGGAATATCCTGGTATGCCCATTAAAAAGATAGTTCTGTTTAAGTGTGATTGGCTTGATAATACTCCTAATCGTAGGACAAAGATAGATAATCAATATGGAATTATTCAAGTTAAATAACAAAAAAGATATAGAAACTTTGACCCATTCATATTTGCTCAACAAGCTGAGCAAGTTTATTATACATCATATCCAAATGGATATCATGGTTCGTTAGTTGTTATTAAGACAAAAGTCCACAATATGATCACAAATAATATAGTTAATCAAGTTGACTCTAACATTGTTTATCAAGAAGTGAATGAAGTTCATGACCTCCATGTCATGTTGAATATTGATGTAGATGTTTATAATGATAGTCTTGTTGGTATGAAAAGTATTCGTGAGGAAGTAGATATTGGTTTGCTTAATGAACCTGAGTTGGATGACAATAGTGATAGCACATTGTCGTACCCGTAATTACAACGAGACGCCGAACTCGCTAAATTTTTGAAAAATTTTATTTTGATTAGTGGACCCACCACCAAATTTTTTAAGGGAAAAGATTTGGAAAAACCCTAACTTGAGGAAGAATCTAGGTTCGGGAGCCGGTTACGAGTAGGGAAGGTGTTAGGCACCTTACTTGCTCGTTCCAAAGAACGGTACCTTTAAACTGAGTGTGTGATTTCGGTATTTTTGAAAAATGTTTGATCCCTTTAAATAGAATAGAAAATAAATATGTTTGTATGAAAATAGCCTGACAGGACTTCATCCTGCTCCTACGTATTCCCCAGTACAATGGGAAACTCAAGGCTACGTAGTTCTGGTTGTGAAGACTTGATCTTTGGAAAAAGAGATTGACAAATGATTTTAAAAGCAATTTATATATTTTTGAATAATTCTTAGCCCACATATGCACCGAATCCAAGACAACTACGACTGCACTGAGACCCATATGAATCTCTAAATATTGAATAGGAGAAGAAGCTACCAATTCATATCTAGAGCTCATTACATGAGACTTAGAATTATTAAAACGATGTTTTTCAGAATATTTTCGTTTAAAAGGAATTCTTAGTCCACATATGCACAGGGTCCAAGACAACTAAGGCTACACTGGGACCCATATGAATCTCTAAACATCGAACATCGGAAAAAGCTACCAGTTTGTATTTAGAGCTCATTGCGCGAGACTTACAATTATATAAAAAATGATTTACTTCGTAAAATAACAAAATAAATGGGGATTGGGCTTAACCAAAAATTAAAGAAAACTTGATTTCAAAAGGATTAAAAAGAAAATAAAAAATGGGCTAGACCCATATTAAGACTTGATTTCAAAGATAAGGAGAGAATTGGGTTTGACCCCAAAATAAAATAAAACGGATTTGCCTAGAATGAAAAAGAAATAATAATAGAAAAAAAATTAGGCTTGATCCTAACTAAAGAAACTTGATTTCAAATTAAAAGAAATTTGGGCTTGACCCAATAAAACTTGATTTTAAATTTTAAAGAGAATTGGGCTCAACCTAAAAATTGATTTCCAATTAAGACCAAAAATTAGGCTTCACCTCAAAATTGCTTAGGGTTGAAAAATTGTAAAATTATTTGCTTAAATATTAATTAGAGTAATTATGGCTTTTTGGACCCAATTTACATGGTCCAATCAAAGGTGGGTTGGTATAGTCTCATCGGCAAGGCCAAGTACAAGCATAGTCTTCATCTATACAACTGGGCAAAAGCAGCATTTTGGCCCTATGGTAAATCTTGGGCTTAAGTTGTATAATCAAGAAACAAGCCTGAATCAAGGCGATTTAGTTTAGCAATCGACAACGCCCAATTGCAAGTGAATGGGCCGGATACAGCCTTGTGAATGGGCCATATTTCACTCATACACAGCCAAGGAAAAATTGGCATGGCCCAATTGCAAGTGAACTGGCCTGCTCTAAGTGTGAGTACAATGGATATGAGAATTCAAAATTGTCGCATGCAGGACTCGAACCCAGTGCTTCTCATATGAGCTTCAGGTGCGCCAACCAACTGGGCCAAGCTTAGGCATTATGATTTATGACCAATCTTAACTAATACCACGATAACCAGGACTTGTGCGTCCACTAGCATGCAACGCTGCATGGGGCTAGACGCTGACCCCGCCTTTCAATATCACAGACTCGAATTTCTGCGTATTGGGGGGCATACTATTTGCCAGTGTTTACATGTGCCTTTTGCTACCCTATCACGGGGTCAATATAGGATCCATGTTCACATAGCTTTACTGCCCTAACGATTATAACAAAAGTTGGAGACAACCCCACGAGCCAGAATCTGTATGGCTTTTGCATGGCCTCCCCCTTAATATTTCTAACTGACAAATTGCTAATGCAGCTTTCATGAAAACCATAACATCCCTAGATATAACGGGTCCCAACCATGTTAAAAATAATCGAGGAGAGACACACCCTAAATGATGATTTCCACTTATTGTTTTCCATATTTCCAACTCCATGGCTGTTTGTAGTGTTTGGGGATCTCCAAGGAGGTGCCCGAACTATAGCTAACACGACATAATCATACCTAGGCAAAAAGCAATTCCTAGGAAGGTTAAAAAGTGCAGTCAGGCCTCCATTTTCAAGGAATTGCAAAGCTAAAGCACGTGTTTTTGTTAATTAAGCACATAACTGCAGCACAACTTGCATTACCATAGGAGAAACATATTTTATCAGATAACATGCAATAACCACCTACTTACGACTCTTATCAATAGTTGCAAAGCCAGTAGATTTCCCCAATATATTCTCAAAGATCATGGTAGGTTCTTTCTCATTCCATCTAATGATTTTTCCTTCGGTGTATATGTATCTAGGAATTACGGGGAACCATGCTCTCCAGATGAAGCTGACGGGGTACCAGTATGGGATCCTTCCATATTTTCAGTTTTTGGCCTTGACTGCACCATTTGAACCAATATAAGTAGTAACGCATTAAGGCATTTAGGAACCGATAGTTATTTCCCCAACTCGTGTCTACCTCTGAAGTTTGTCATGATATCTAGAATGGGAGATATAATTCCATTCTGAGTAGCCATTTCCTGAGTACTTGCATCGTCAAGAAGTAGTAGTGCTTTGGACGATCTTCACCGTTGCTCTGACCGCAAAGTGTTACAAGTGAATCTGTCAACTGAAATGCCACCGAATCGCTACTCTGAAACAACTTCACAGATGCAGCAAAAATATCATCAACTGGAGGTTTCTACACTGTAATAGTTTAAACAAAGGCGCTGGTGTGCTAACACCTCGTGATTTACCAGGGGAATGAAACTTACATTTCATGCCAAATGGCTAAACTGCACGCGATTACCTCGTGGGATTAAACTGTGTGAGCATGGAGTTACGCTATTACAGAGTCTACAAGGGGCTTTCATTGAACCAGCTCGAAATAGGAAATGGCCTCACCATAATTTTCAGAAGTAGAGTCTGCGGGCGAGCCAAAATATTTTAAAGATTAGAGAGAAAACACCCCAATGAGATTCCCTCCCTTTTTTCATTTTTCCATGCATGCATGCACCCTTTGTTTGATGCAGTTTTCATAGCAAGATCTATGCATTGGTCAAGTAGTATCATGAGTGGGGTTGAAGGCTCAAATGTGAGAATCCCATGAAGGGAGGACTCGACACAAAGTGCATGAAGCCTCTCCTCTGATTCGGATATCATGAAACCGAATGATCCAGAACTATCTTGAAATCCTTGCCATAAACCATAATTATCAACTAGAACCTTACGACTCTGCTCCCTTAATACTTCCCATACTTAAACTGGAACAAACATGGTTTCATTCAACCGAACCGAACCAAAAATGTCTCCAATAAACCCTCAACCCTGAAAGAAACAAAGATCGAATTCCTTCTCTCTGTTTATCAAGGTACAGTATTGAAGGATTAATGGTTGATTCTTTTGCTCGCCCCCTCTTCCTCAGAGTATCCGTCGTCGCATGCTGAATATAGAGCTTCCGCTACTATTTCCTCAAGGAAACTCAAATGGTCTTGGCCAGGACCGAGAGAGAAGCGAGGAGGCTTGAGTGAGAGTTTCCAAAAATGCCAAAAAATCCCTTGCCAAATTGCCTTTTCTCTTATTTATAGAGATTTTTCAACCTTATTTGCCTTTTCTCCATCAATTTTCCTTCACTTTCTGTTTTTCTATATTTTTTTTTCTATTTTATTAGTTTTCTATTTTATTTTTATATTTTTATTTATTTATTTTTAATTTATTATTATTTTTTACTATTTTTATTTTTTTTATTTCTAGCCTTTTTTAGTTTTATTTTTTTAGTTATTTATTTATTTTTCATTGTTTTTATGATTTTATTATTTTTATTATTATTTTTTATTATTATCTTGTTGTTTTTTCTTATTTATTATTGTATTTTTTTTTGTTATTTCTTATTTTTTCTTTTTATTAATCTTCTTTTTTCTTAAATACTTAAATAATTTAAATTGAATATACTCGATTATTGTTTATTTAATAATTATTTTGAGAAAAGAGTCTTGAACTTAATTGAATGTTCACAGTTTGCCCCTCTTTACTCATTTTCCTACCACATAATATGAGAAATGATTTTCTAGATTATCATGGTAGGAAATGAGTAAGGACGTGAACAAATTATGTCCGAGGCAAGTATTGAAGATGTCCGAAAGATATGATGTTTCAATAGTACCAGAAAAGCCTCGAGCTTGAAAGGAAGCTTACGAATTCCTGGAAGATGGCAATTTATGAATGAACTTTGCAGCCTTCATGTGATGAGCCAACATAGTTTAAATGTGCAAGGCTCGACATGGTAGGCCGAGATGCAGAAGTTGAAATGCATAGCCTGATTAGGCTTAACAGAATGACTTGTATAGGTAAAGTGAAATTAATAATGGCCTGTCAAGATAGGCGTGGAAAAGAATTTCCTGTTGGGACAGGCAAGGTGAAATGGAGAAGACCTGTTAAAATAGGCAAAGCAGAAAAGAATGGTTTGTTAAGTTAGGCATGTAAAAGAATGGCCTATTAAGACAGACAAAGTGAAATGAAGAAAACTTGTTAAAATAGGAAAAGTAGAAAAGAATGGCTTGTTAAGACATGCAAAGCAGAAAAGAATGGCCTGTTAAGACAAGCAAAGTGAAATGAAGAAGACATGTTAAAACAGGCAAAACAGAAAAGAATGGCATGTTACGACAAGCAAAGTGAAGTGAAAAAGACTTGTTAAGACAAGTGGGGGTGCAAAAATTAAAATGCAAGGCCTAACAACATAGGCCTCAGTGCGGAAAATTAAAATGCAAGGCCTGACAGCATAGGCTGAGTGCGGAACATTAAACATGTAAGGCCTGGCATCATAGGCCGGAATGTGGGGAATTAAACATGCAAATGGGGTCCTGTTGTTGATAGAAAAAATGCAGACCTGTTAAGACAGGTAAAATGAAGAAATTTAAACGTGTTGGGGCTTGAGATTATAGGCCAAAGTGCGAGAAATTAAACTTGATAGGGTCCTGTTGTTGACAGGAAAAATGCAAAATGTGTTGGTGTCTGACATTATAGGCCAAGATGCAGAAAAGTAAACATGTTGGGGGTTGTCATTATAAGCCGAGGTGCAGAAAAGTAAACATATTGGGGTCCCGTTGTTGACAGGAATAATGCAAGAAACTTAACGTGTTGAAGTCCTGTTGTTGACAGGAAGAATGCAAATGTTGTGCTGAGGTCTGGTTGTTGACAGGGAGAATGCAAATGAGGTCCTGATGTTTCCAGGAAAAATGAAAATGATGTCCTCCTATTGCCAGGAAATATGTTAATGAGGTCCTGCTGTTGCCAGAAAAAATGCAAATGATATCCTGTTGTTGCCTGGAAAAATGCGATTGAGATCCTGCTGTTGCCATGAAGAATGAAAATGAGGTCCTGTTGTTGCCAGGAAAAATGTAAATGAGATCTTGCTGTTGCCAGAAAAAATGAAAATGAGATCCTACTGTTGCCCGGAAGAATGCAAATGAGGTCCTGTTGTTTCCAGGAAAAATGCAAATGATGTCCTGTTGTTAACAGGAGAAATGCAAATGAGATCCTGCTCTTGCCAGGAAAAATGCAAATGAGAACCTGTTGTTGCCAGGAAGAATGCAAATGAGGTCCTGTTGTTGCCAAGAAAAATGCAAATGAGATCCTGTTGTTGTCATGGAGAATGCAAATGAGATCCTGCTGTTGCCAGGAAGAACACAAATAAAGTCCTGTTGTTGCTAGGAAGTATGCAAATGAGATCCTGCTATTGCTAGGAAGAAATGCAAATGAGGTCCTACTGTTGCCAGGAAGAATGCAAATGATGTCTTGTTGTTGCCAAGAGAAATGCAAACATGTTAAGACAAGCGAAATGCAGACCTATTAAGCCAGGTGAAATGCAGACCAGTTAAGATAGGTGAAATGTAGATAAGGTCCTATTGTTAACAAGAAGAATGCAAAGGAGATGTCCTGCTTTTGCTAGGAAGAATGCAAGTGATGCCCTGTTGTTGCCAGAAAGAATGCAAATGCAGTCCTGTTGTTGCTAGGAAGAATGCAAATGATGTCCTGTTGTTGCTAAGAAGAATGCAAATGATGTCCTGCTGTTGCCAGGAGAAATGCAGATAAAGTCTTGTTGTTGCCAGGAGGATGAAAATGATGAGGTCCTGTTGTTGACAGGAAGAATGCAAATGAAGTCCTGTTGTTGCTAGGAAGAATGAAAATGATGTCATGTTGTTACCAAGAGAAATGCAAATGATGTCCTGTTGTTGCCAAAAAGAATGCAGATGATGTCTTGTTGTTGACAAGAAAAATGCAAATGATGTCCTGTTGTTGCCAGGAAGAATGCGAATGAGGTCTTGCTGTTGTCAGGAAAAATGCAAATAATGTCCTGCTATGGCCAGGAAGAATGCAAATAAAGTCTTGCTATTGCAAGGAGAAATGCAGACCTGTTAAGACAGGAAGAATGCAAAGGAGATTTCTTGTTGTTGCCAGGAAGAATGCAAGTGATGTCCTGTTGTTGCCAGGAAGAATGCAAATGATGTCCTACTATTGCCAGGAGAAATGCAAACCTATTAAGATCGGCGAAATGCAAACCTATTAAGACAGGTGAAATGCAGACCTTTTAAGACAAGTGAAATGCAGATAAGGTCCTGTTGTTGACAGGAAGAATACAAAGAAGATGTCCTACTGTTGCCAAGAAGAATATGAGTGATGTCCTATTGTTGCCAGGAAGAATGCAAATAAAGTCCTGCTATTGCCAGGAGAAATACAAGTCTGTTAAGACAGGAGAGTAGAATTTAAACGTGCACTTGGGGTCTTGTTGTTGGCAAGAAAGGTGCAAGCCTGTTAAGACAGACAAAGTAGAATGAAGAAAACCTGTTAAGACAGGTAAAGTAGAAATGGCCTGTTAGGACAAGCGAAGTGAAATGAAAACAATCTGTTAAGATAGTTAAAATGTAGATAAGGTCCTGTTGTTGACAGGAAAGATGCAAGCCTATTAAGACATGCAAAGCAGAAAAGACACCTGTTAAGACAGGTAATGGAGAAGTGGCCTGTTAAGACAGGCATGGTAAAATGAAAAGGGCCTGTTAAGACAGGAAAGGAATGAAATGAAAAGAGACCTGTTAAGACAGGTAATGCAGAAGTGACTTGTTAAGACAGGTAAGGTAAAATGAAAATGACTTGTTAGGACAGGTAATGTAAAAATGAGATAAAGAGAGACTTGTTAGGACAGGTAATGCAGAAATGGCCTGTTAAAACAGGCAAACTAAAATGAAAAATACCTGTTAAGACAGGGCACGTTAAAATGGCCTATTAAGACAGGAAAACAGAAATGAAATGAAAATGACCTATAATAACTGGAAAGGATGGCCTGTTAAGATAGGCGAAGAAGAAATGACCTGTTAGGACAGGTGTGGAAAATGATATGAGAGTATCAACAATTTTTTTGTCGGGACCATGATGTGTCCCAAAACTGTAGGCAAATTGCTTGATGCTTGAACAGGTGAGAAGGAATATAGATTCCTTTATTAGATGTTTTGAACAATTGTTTATCTTGAATTAATTTAAATAAATTGCTGATTTTACCTTGAACTTGAAGGTTTTTTTTTTTTACCAATTTGATAATTACTTTCTCTTGAAGAAATTTGGGCAACAATCCTTGCCCCAATTTAGAAGATTTTTGGCAATGGAGGAATTCCTTGATTTGAAGGAATTTGGGAAACAATCCTTGCCCTAGTTTTGAAGATTACTATTTTGAATTTTTCTTGGGTGAATGTTTACCCCAATTTGGACTTTTTCCGGGCAAACATTTTCCTTAGCTTGATTGGGGAAGATTTCTCATAGATTGGGATTGCCCCAATTCAACTTTTTCTGGGTAAACATTTGCCACAGTTTGAATCTTGATTTGAAATTTAGGATTACCTCAATTTGAATTTTTCTAAGCAAATGTTTGCCCTATTTTTTATCTTGATTTTTCAGTAATTTTTAAATATTGGTTTAGGTAATTGACACTCAGTTTTGACATTTTTGGTGAAGGTTTGGAATGATTTATGCAGTGCAAGATTGCTGTTTGATGCTTGAAATGATTATTTGATGAAATACCATGAAATGAATGCTATTAATGCATGCCATGGGATGGTTTAAGAAAGTTTTAGGGTCTTATTTTGATTTTTCCCTCGACATTTTCCTTTCTCGACAACCTTATAGTTAGTATAAGGGAAACCAAGATTCAGGATGAGCTGGTCTGACTTTATTCCTCGGCTTCTTGGTCAGCTTTGAAATTTTGCTTTTTCAAAATCTTTTGAGACCCAACAATGATCAGCATCATTGAATAAGACACATTCCTTTCGCTTTAGTGGCATTATGTCCGGCAGGAGGATGACTCTTTGGAAATAATCATGCCTTGAAGTGATGGTACAGGATCCATCCGATTTGTCATGTATTTTCAAAATTAATCTTTTTATTTTTTTACATTTTTCACCTTCCTTTTTGGCATGTGTACCTTTGAGGTATGCTAAGTGATTTTGGATAATTAGTGAGAGGAGATAGGTGGGTTTTATATGTGAGGTTTCAGGTAATATATTTGGGAGAAAGGCTGAAGAATGTTGGTTTGATTGCCTAAATGGCACCTTTTGGTGATAAATGACAATGCTTCTTTTCATAATCTTGATTGTCAAATTAATCAAATTTGAGAAATGGAAAAATTTTGCCCCAGTTTTAGGAAAGCATGAGGTGCAGAAGTGTTGAATTGTACTCGGATCTTTGGTTGACCTTAACTTTTGGCTGGATTGTTTCTTTTGAGTTTTCAACCCAGCAGGTCTTTTGTTCACCCTAACTTTTTCCTAGGATGCCTTTGCAAGTTTTCGACCTAGCGGGCCTTTTGCTTGTGACTGCCCTAACTTTTTCCTAGGTCTCCCTTTGAGGGTTTTCGACCTAGTGGGCTTTTTGTTTATGTGCCCTAACTTGCCTAGGCCGCCTTTGAGGGTTTCCAACCTAGTGGGCTTTTGTTTGTGTGCCCTAACTTTTTCCTAGGCTGCCTTTGAGGGTTTCCGACTTAGCGGGCTTTTGTTTTGACCCTAATTTAGCCTGAATTGTTTTTGGAATTTTAATCCAGCAAGACCTTTCCCGATCATGACTTTGTCAATTATTACATTACTTTTATGACCTGACTTTTGCCTGGATTATTTTTTATTTTAATCCAACGAGGCTTTTTCTTCCTTTTTCTTGAATTTTGACCCTGATTTTGCTTGGATTATTCATTTGACTTTAATCTAGCGGGTTTTCTTTTCTTTTCCTCTTGCCTGATCAGATCTTTCATTCTAACTTGGATTTGTTTTGGTTTTAATTCATAGGATCTATTTTGCATCCCTAAATTTTTCCTAGATTTGAACTTTGGTCTAGGGAGATATTTATTACTTCTTTTGTTAGACAAGATGTTCCTTGAGAGGAATTACAATGAATGGTGATTTGGAATCCCTGGTTGGGTTTAGATCCTATTTATTCTACTTCCTCGTTTAATTCTTCTCTTTGCCTTCGATTAATAAGACGTTCAAAATTATTTATTACAGCATTGGCATTGTCACCAACAGGCATTTATTATTTAGATGTAGAATAAGAAGTGGGTTGAATAATGAAAAGAATGGAAAATTCAAGAAGTACATGCCCAAGAAACATGAAAAATGTCATTTTTTGTATTTCTCATTGAGATTTATTTACACAAGATTGATTTTGAAAAGTATGAAAAATCCTGGATGATTTTCCTCAATATTTTTGACCTGGCTCTTTACAAGGCACTTCGTTGTATTGCCCCAATTTCTTTCAGCTAGCTGATGGGCTTTCGTGATTTGGCAATGGGTTATTTCCTATATTAGGAGCAAGCTTCCCAAAATCCAGCCATTTTGCATCAATCAGGTTTTGTACCTTACGCTTCAAAGCTTGGCAATCTTCAGCTGAATGACCAATGAACCCTGCATGGTAGTCGCATTTGGCGTTTGCGTCATACCATTTAGAATATAGTGGTTCCTGCAGTTTTAAGGGGTAAGGATTGACCAGAGGGTTTTGGATTAGGCGAGGAAGCAACTCGGTGTAGGTCATTGGAATGGGATCAAATTGGACAGGTTTCTTCTCTTTCCTTTGGCTATGGTTAGGATTTTGACTTATGGCTTGTGTTTGGGCCGTGTATGGTGTTGGTGGTTGGATTTGCATAGGATAGTTGTAAGTTGGATGGTAGGGTGTTTGGTGGGTGGTGGCGATGTAAGGATATGGTGCATAAGGTGTATATGGTGACGGTTGGAAGCCAACTGGACTATAAGGTGCCATCTGAGGAGTGTATTGGCCCTGACTAGAAGCCTCATTATAAGTTTCTCCTATCTTCTTCTTTCCCACAGAAGTATTATTTGTCCCTGCAGACTTGTGCCCAATCCTTCCACGATGCATGCCACCTTCGATCCTTTCTCCAATGATGACGACATCAGAGAAGCTAGCGTTTATGCTACCCATCATCTTGTCATAGAAAGGATCCTGGAGTGTATCTATGAACATGCTGACCAGTTCTTTTTCGAATAATAGAGGTTGCACTTGAGCAGCTAACTCCCGCCATCGTTGAGCATATTGTTTGAAGGTCTCATCTCCTTTTTTAGCCATATTCTGGAGCTGAGTTCTGTTGGGAGCCATCTCCAGGTTATACTTGTACTGCTTCAGGAAGGCATCAGCCTGGTCCCTCCATGAACGGATATGTGTCCGTTCTAATTGAGTATCCCACTTTGCAGCTGCCCCTGTTAAGCTGTCTTGAAAGAAGTGGACGAGCAACTTATCATCGTGACTATAGGCGGCCATCCTCCTGCAGTATAGGCAAGCAATTTTGAAATGTTTCTGAAATTGAGGATTGTCCGAATTTGAATTTTCAAGGCAAATGTTTTCCCTAGTTTGAAATACTTTTGGAATTGAGGATTGCCTTAATTGCCTTAATTTTAACTTTTCTGGGCAAATGTTTTGGAATTGAGGATTGCCTGAATTTGAATTTTCTGGGAAAATGTTTGCCCCAGTTTGAATATGGATTTTTCAAAAATCGGGGATTGCCCTAATTTGAATTTTTTGGGCAAACGTTTACCTCAATTTTGATCTTGATTTTTTTTTAGAGATTGGGGAAATTCCCCAATTTGAATTTTCTGGGCAAATGTTTGCCCCAGTTTTGATCTTGATTTTTTAGAGATTAGGGAATTGCCCCAATTTGAATTTCTAGGCAAACGTTTGCCCTAGTTTTGATCTTTATTTTTTAGAGATTGGGGATTTCCCCAGTTTGAATTTTCTGGGCAAACATTTGCTCCAGTTTTGATCTTGATTTTTTTTTAGAGTTTGGGGAATTGCCCCAATTTGAATCTTCTGGGAAAATGTTTGCCCCAGTTTTGATCTTGACTTTTTTAGAGATTAGGGAATTGCCCCAATTTGAATTTTCTAGGCAAACGTTTGCCCCAATTTTGATCTTGACTGTTTTAGAGGTTAGGGATTGTCCCAATTTGAATTTTCTAGGCAAACGTTTACCCCAGTTTTCAATTTTTCTGGAATTGAGGATTTCCTTATGTTGAATTTTTCTAGATTTTGGTTTTTCAAAATATCGGGGATTGCCCCAGTTTTGAGATTAAATTATGACTGACTAGGGCAATTTGCCCTGGTCTTAATTAGTTTTAAAAAATGAGTTATACAATGCTTGAATGACAAGATACTTATATAATGCTTGAATGAGTGCAAGATGACAAGATGTTTAACTTATTTATTGCTTTTGATGCTTGAAACGATTATTTTGTCAAATACTATGAAATGGCTGCTATGGGATGAATGCATGACATGAGATGGTTTAGAAAAGCTTTTGTTCCTCTTGATTTTGGACATTTTTCCTTTCTCGACAACCTTATAGTTGGTATAAAGGGATCCAAGATTCAGGATGAGCTGGACTGACTCTTTTTCTTGGCTTCTTGGTTAGCTTTAAAATTTTCCTTTTGCAATATCTTTGAGACCTAACAGTGGTCAGCATCATTGGGTAAGACGCACCTTTTTTCATTTTGATGGCATTATGGCTAGCAGGAGGATGACTCTTTGGGAAACAATCATGCCATGTTGCGATGATTGAGGATTCATCCAATTTTTCATGACTTTTCAAAATTAATCTTTTTCTTTTTACATTTTTCACATTTCTTTGTGGCATGTGCACCATTGAGGTATGCAAAGTGATGTTGGATAGTCAATCGGAGAGGATGGAGAGTTCTGCATGTGAGGTTTAGGGTAGTATATTTGAGGGGAAAGATGAAGAATGTTGGTTTGATTGCCCAAATGGCACCTTTTGATGAGAAATGCCAATGTTGTTTTTCATAATTTTGATCGTCAAATTAATTAAATTTGAGAAATGGCAAAATTTTTCCCCTGTTTTAGAAGACAAGTTGTAGAAATGTCTGATTGTACTTGAATTTTGGTTAACCTTAACTTTTGCCTGGATTATTCCTTTGAGTTTTCAACCCAGCAGGCCTTTTGTTTGCCCTATCTTTTGCCTAGGCCTCCCTTTGAGGGTTTTCACCTAGCATGCTTTTTATTTGTGACTGCCTTAACTTTTTCTTAGGTCACCTTTGCAGGTTTCAACCTAGCGGACTCTTTGTCTTGATTGTGCCCTAACTTTTTCCTAGGCCATCTTTTGAGAGTTTTCGACCTAGCAGGCTTTTTGCTCGTGTGCCCTAACTTTTTCCTAGGTCGTCCTTTGAGGATTTTCGACCTAGCGGGCTTTTTGTCTGTGGCCCTAACTTTTTCCTAGGTCTCCTTTGAGGGCTTTGACCTAGCGGGTTTTTGCTTGTGTGCCCTAAATTTTTCCTAGGTCTCCCTTTGAGGGTTTTCGACCTAGCGGGATTTTTTGCTTATTGGCCTTGACTTTTTCCTAGGTCGTCCTTTGAGGCTTTTCGACCTAGCGGGCTTTCGACTTGATCCCAATTTTTGCCTGAATTATTTTGATTTTAATTGAGCAGGGTTTTTCTTCTTTTTTCTTGAATTTTGACCCTGATTTTGCCTGGATTATTTATTTGACTTTAATCCAGCGGGTTTCTTTTCCTTTTTTTCTTGGTCAGATCTTCTTTTGGGTCCAGCTTCGATTGTTTTTATTCTCAATTCAGTGGATCTATTTTGTATCCCTAAATTTTGCCTGCATTGGGACTTTTGATCCAGCGGGATATTTGTTATTTCTTCTATTGGACAAGAGAAATTACAGTGGAGGGTGATTTTGAATCCATGGTTGGATTTAGATCCTATTTATTCTGCTTCCTCATTAAATTTTCTCTTTGAGCTTAATTAATAATACGTTCAAAATTACTTATTACAACATTGACACATTCACCCACAGGTATTTATTATCATGGATATAAGATGAGTGGTGTGAATAATGAAAAGAATGGAAAATTCAAGGAGTTAAGTCAGTAAGGTACATGCCCAAGAAGCATGAAAAATGTAATTTTTGTATTTCTCATCGAGATTTATTTACCAAAGATTGATTTTGAAAAGTATGACAATCTTGGATAATCTTCCTCAAGATTTCAATTTGTACAAGGCACCTCACTGTGTTGCCCCAATTTCTTTCAGCTAGCTAATGGACTCTCATGATTTGGCAATGGATTGTTTTCCACATTAGGAGAAAACTTGCCAAAGTCCAACCATTTTGCATCAATCAAGCTTTGCACCTTACATTTCAGCGCTTGGCAATCTTCGGTTGAATGGCCAATGAACCCTGCATCGTAGTCGCACCTGGCATTTGGATCATACCATTTAGGATATGGTGGTTCAAGAGGTTTTAAGGGATAAGGAGAGACTAGAGAGTTTTGGATTAAGCGAGGTAGCAACTCAGTGTAGGTCATCGGGATAGGATCAACTTGGACATGTTTTTTCTCCTTCTTTTTCCCTTGGCTAGGGTTTTGGCTTATGGCTTATGTTTGGGCTGTGCATGGTGTTGATGGGTGGATTTGCATAGGATGGTTATAAGTTGGAGGGTAAGGTGTTTGATAGGTTGTGGCAATGTAGGGATATGGTGTATAAGGTGGATAAGGTAGTGGTTGGGAATTGGTTGGCCTATAAGGTGCCATTTGAGGAGTGTATTGACCTTGAGTGAAAGCCACATTATATGTTCCTCCGGTCTGCTTCTTCCTTGATCCAGTGGAAGTGTTAATTGTCCTTGTAGACTTGTGCGCAATCCTTCCACTGCGCATGTCACCTTCAATCCTTTCCCCTATGACAATGACATCAGAGAAGCTGGTAGTCATGCTGCCAGTCATCTTGTCATGGAAGGGGTCCTGGAGTGTATCTATGAACATGCTAACCAGTTCTTTCTCGGATAAAGGGGGCTGCACCTGAGCTGCTAGCTTCCGCCAGCGGTGTGCATACTCTTTGAAGGTCTCATCCCCTTTCTTAGTCATGCTTTGGAGTTATGTTCGATCAGGAGTCATCTCTAGATTATTCTTGTATTACTTTAGAAATGCATCAACTAGGTCCTCCATGAACGGATATGTGTCCGTTCTAGTTGGGTATACCAGTTGGCAGTTGCCCTAGTTAAGTTGTCCTGGAAGAAGTGGATGAGTAGCTTATCATCCTAGGCACATGCAACCATCCTCCTATAGTACATGATCAAGTGGTTCCTCGGACAACTAGTTCCTTGATATTTCTCGAATTTAGGAAACTTAAACTTGGGAGGAATGACCACATCTGGGACCAGACACAAATCAGATGCGTCTCTAGCATCATATGCATTTCCTTCAATCGTCCAGATTCTTCCTTCCAAGGTTTTCCACTTTTCAACATTTTCATCGAAAGGATGGCTTGGATATCCTCCTGGCATATTGTGAGGATGAGGGGGTGGTATGTGTATAGGGTGAGGTCCTTGGGTGAATATAGGATTGATTCCCTCAGTGTTTGTGTTTATTTGATGAGCTTGGGTAGGTTCATGGGAAGGAATGGTATGAGGAATTTTTGGGTGGCTTGAAGGTGGGTTTTGTGTTTGAGTTTGTGTATGTCTAACAAATGAGGGTGCGCGCCCATGAGTGTAGCAACAGTAATTCCGACGAGACGACGATCTCGCTAAAATTTTGAAAATAGCGAATTTTATTTGGACTAATGTGGAGTTGCCACCAAATTTTTATTTAAGGGAAAAGATTTGGAAAACCCTAACTTGAGGATAAGATTCTAAGTTCGGGAGTCGGTTACGAATGGGGAAGGTGTTAGGCACCCCACTCGCCCGTTACAAAGAACGGTACCCTTGAATTGAGTGTGTGATTATTTGAAAATGGTTTGATCCCTTTAATTAGAGTGAAAATAAATACTTGATGGAGGTTAGCCTGACAGGACTTGATCCTGCTCCTACGTATTCTCCGGTACAATGGGAAACTCAAGGCTTACGTAGTTCTAGTTTATGAAGGCTTGACCTTTAGAGGTGTTTAAAGGAAAATGACATTTTGAAAAGATTTTTATTTTTGGAGGGATCTTTGGCCCACTCATGCACAAGATCCGAGGCAGCTACGACAACACAGAGGCCTATATAGACTACTAAATGTTGGACAACAGGTGAACCGCCAGCCCCCCATTTAGAGCCCATTGCGTGAGACCAAAGACTCCCAAAATATTAAAAAAGGAGTTTTATTTTTGAAAGGACCCTTAGTCCACTCATGCACAAGACCCGAGACGGCTACGGCAGCACGAGGGCCTATATAGACTACTAAATGTTGGACAGCAGGTGAACCGCCAGCCCCCCATTTAGAGTCCATTGCATGAGACCAAAGATCTCAAAAATACTTGAAAAAGCTGTTTTTGCTTTGGAAGGACCTTTAGTCCACTCATGCACAAGACTCGAGGCGGCTACGGCAGCACGAGGGCCTATACAGACAACTAAACGTTGAACAGCAGGTGAACCGTCAGGCCCCCGTTTAGAGTCCATTGCGTGAGACCAAGAATCCCAAAATATTTAAGAAAGAGTTTTTATTTTAACAGAAAAAGGAAAATTTCTCTTAACTATCAGAAGGAAAGGGTGTTTTTGGGAAGGAAGCAATTTTATTATTGGAAGTTCGGGGGTTTATTAGGAATTGTGGAATTTTTAGGAATTTTATTAACAATTATGGAATTTTTGGAGTTTTATTAACAACTATGGAATTTTTGGAATTTTATTTACAATTATGGAATTTTTGGAATTTTTATTAGCAATTATAGGATTTTTGGGGATTTTATTAGCAATTATAAAATTTTTAGGAATTTTATTAACAATTATGGAATTTTTGAAATTTTATTAACAATTGTGGAATTTTTGGAATTTTATTAACAACTATGAAATTTTTGGAATTTTATTAACAATTATGAAATTTTTAGAATTTTACAATTATGGAATTTTTGGGAATTTTAGGGAATTTTATTAGTAATTATAGGATTTTATTAGCAATTATAGGATTTTTAGAAATTTTATTAACAATTATGGAATTTTTGGGAAAGCGAAGGGGCAAAATGGTAATTGAAGGGGTAAGGGGCGAATCCGGTATTTCTGGAAAAGTGAAGGGTCAAAATGGTAAATTAAGGGGCAAGGGACGAAACTGGAATTATGTGAAGAGTTCAAGGGCAGTTTTGTCTTTTCGTAGGCAGGGACGAAACGGGAATTTCAGAAAAAGTTCAGAGGCATTTCTGTCATTTCCCAGGCAGGGCTATTTGGCAATAATGAAAAATTGAGGGGTTGTTCCGTAATTAACGAGAGTTTAAGAGGGTCCATGCTACCAAGCGTAGGCACTGCTACAGGGGATCCCTCTCGCTCCTCTTCTTCCTCCTCTCTGGCGGCTCGTTGTGACCCGACGCTGCCGGATTTCATTCGGCCGGTGCCCTCTGTTTCACATTCTCGGTGGTCGGACGCCGCCCTTCCGGATTCTGGAATTCCACGGCTGGTTTGCGGTTGCTTCTCCCTTTGCGATTTCATCAGAGAGGACCATCCTTTTCGCACGTCGGTGGCACTCCATTTCCGGCGATCGCAGGGGGCAGGGGTGGGCGACAGAGTAGAGAGACGCGAGCGAGATTTCAATGATCGGAGTCTGTTCCTGGTCCCCGTCTCCGAACCAATCCACCGTTGACGCCACCGGGAGCTCCACACGCGCCGACGTGCTTCATCGGAAAACGGCAAGGTCTCCGCCTGCGGAAGGCCCCGCCGCCTTCGGCCGCTGATCCCAGCCTCCCTGAGCAACCTTGTGCAACTCTGCATAACACCTCTCGGTTTTCCTTCGCCTCTGATTGCTCAGTTTCGCCTGGCAGCTGAATCTCCCGTGGTGGTGCTGGTTCACGTTCTATCCGCCGTCGGATTCTTCTCCTTGGCTTAATCAGCATCGATTCCTGGAGTCTCCTCACAGCGTTACGAGCGTCTTTTTCTTAACATTGATTTGATTATCTTCAAGATTATTTATGGTGGTTTTGTGATTTCGATCGAATTAGAGTGATTTTCAACGTGAATTTAACAATCCGATTCAAACATCTATTTCTAATCATTTCTAATCATGTACGATTTGGTAGTGCTGTTGCTAATAGAGTGGTTTACTTCAGTAATTATCCTAAACCAGGGGAAGGAAAGACTAACCTCGATGACGCAGAAATCGCTGCTACAGAGCTTCTGTTGGCTTGAGCTTGGTTCGTCGGAAACTCGATCGGCCGCCGCGAGGGATTCATAAACCGGCAATCCCTAATTCCCTCCTTTTTTTTAAGTTCTTTTTTGTTCATTTTTTTATTATTTAGCATTAAGATTTTCAGAAGTTTTTGATCTTTCTTAATTTTCTGATTTTTTAGATTTTTATTTTCTAGATTTAAAGTTTTTCGGGTTTTTAAATTTTTCAATTTTCCTTTTTTCTTTAATTTTCATTTTCCAGTTTTTAATTTTTCTTTAATTTTAAGAATTTAATTTTCCCTTTTTTTTCTTTTTATTTAATTTTCCAGAATTTATTTTTGACCTTCCACAATTTATTTTTATTTTCCAGAATTTATTTTTAATTTTCCAGAATTTAGAATTTTAATTTTCTTTTCTTCTTCAGATTCTTTATTATTTTTATTTTTAATTTTTCTTATTTTTTATTTTAATCTGAATTTCTTTTAATTTTTTCAGAATTTCTTTTTTTATTTTTTCAGACTTTTATTTATTTAATTTCCCAGAATTTATTTTTATTAGGATTTTCCAGAATTTCCTTTTATTTAATTTTTCAGAATTTTCTTTTATTTAATTTTTTCAGAATTTTATTTTTCTTTAATTTTCAGATTTGTATTTTTTATTCTCTTTAATTTAATTAATTTTCTTTATTTTTCTGATTTTTTAATTTTTATTTCTTTTTCTGATTTTTTTAATTTATTTCTTTAATTAAATTAATATTAATTAATGAATTTAGCAGCGGGGAGCCTCAGACATAATTAGGTGTTTACAATGAGGAAACCCATAGTGAACCTGCTTGGCTTGTGGTGGCATGGTTGATGGTAAAGGGTTTTGTGGATTGTAACCAGGAGGATATGAAGGGTCAACTGGTTCCTCTGGAAGGGATCCCCTTATGTCTTTCTATTTTGAGAGTTGGATGGCCTCCATTAATTTGGTCATCTCTTCTTCAGAGTTTTGACCTCATTTCTCAGCTCCTCATTTTGTCGTTCCAACTCATCCATGATTCTTGATTTTGACCGAGTTCTATAAGGATGTCGAGAAATTTGTCTTTCTTCAATTTTTCTATTAAATTAAAAGTTAATTTTTAGAAAAATGGGAATGCCAAAATCAATGAATGATAAAAATATTAGTGCTTTATTGAAGATGAAAAAGTTATGGGATGATTTTCAAAATCTCTTTTTTCAATGATAAACTTATTTGATGAATGAATGTTGAAATGCACATATAATTAGATATTTGAAGGTTGATCATTTTTTAAAATTTTCGTAATTGAATGATTGTTGCTTAATTTGTTTAATCTTGATTTTTATTTTGAGTAATTTTTTGTATTTCTTAGTTTTGCTGAAAATCTTTTATTTTTGCTACAATTTTCCTAAGTAAAAAAAACATTCTTTAGATTTTATTTCGAATTTTTATTTTCTCACTTTTCTCACTTTTTACATTTTCTATGTTTCAAAAAAAATTTTCTAATTTTTCTTAGAAATTTTTATCTTTCTTCTTTTATTCTCTTTTTTTGGTTTTTCTTGATTTTTTATTTGATTTTTTCTTTCTAATTTTATTTATATATTTATTTTATTTTTATTTTTGTTTTCCTTTCTTTTGCCCTCTTGATTTTCTTTTATCTCCCACTTTGAATTTCATCTTCTCTCTGCCACTTCGGATGATCTTGTTCAAATAAGTGCTTGTGAGCAGCATATAAACCCTGTATCATGAAAGGGATGTGTGCCCTCCTTGTGTCCTATGTAGGTAACTTGTCTTAAGGGTCTAAGACTTCTAATAAATGAACCTCTCGAAGGTGATTAGTAATTTTAAGGTGTAAGAGGTCACTAGAGCCAAGTTCCAGTTCATAATGTTTGCTACAACAGTAAGGAATGCTACCAATTGCACGGCACATGAATAGGACGCACTCTAGCTAGGGTTTTCGTGATAGTCAAACAGGACGTGCGTCCAAAGTGACACCACTAGACCCCTCTATCCTAAGCTTCACTCAGATCCGGGTGTAGAGCCCTACTCATGAGATGAATGCATGCGTGATGTGTGTGGAGGGCACATGAATAATTTGGATACCTGCAATTGGGGAAATCGTGGCAAGTATATATATATATATATATATATATATATATATATATATAGAGAGAGAGAGAGAGAGAGAGAGAGCAAATTTAAAATTCATCTATCATAGGGTTGTGCAATAGATGAATAAACAGATAAACAAAGAGATAAATAAACAGAAAAGGGATCAACACAAAACACACTCAATTGTAAACGGGTATGACTCTCTATTGTCATAACCGTAATTATAATGAGACGGCGAACTCGCTAAAAGTTTTAAAAAGCATTTAATTCGATAGTGGAGCCACCACCAAATTTTATTTGAGGGAAAAAGATTTGGAAAAACCTTAACTTGAGGAAGAATCTAGGTTCGGGAGTCGGTTACAAATAGGGAAGGTGTTAGGCACCCTATTCGTCCGTTGCGAAGAACGGTACCCTTAATTGAGTGTGTGATTTTGATATTTTTGAAAACTGTTTGATCCATTTAGTTTAGAAATAAAAATAAATAGGTTTGTATGAAAATATCCTGACAGGACTTGATCCTGCTCCTACGTATTTCCTGGTGCAATGGGAAACTCAAGGCTACATAGTTTTGGTTTGAAAGGTTAACCTTTAAGGTGATTGAAAAAGAAAAGTATTTTTAATATTTTACAAAAAATTCTTAGTCCACATACGCACAGGATACAAGGCAAACGAGGGATGCATTGGGACCCATATGATTTTTAAACTTCGAACAATAGGGTATGCGACCAGTTTGTATCTAGAAATCATCGCGTGAGACTAGGAATTATTTAAGGATATTTTTTGGAAATTTATGTGTTCCTGGACCCACATATGCACAGAGTCGAAGGCGGGCGAGGGATGCACTGCGACTCATGATTCTCTAAATGTCGAACAGTGGGGTATGTTACCAGTTTGCACTTAGAGCTCTTTGCGTGAGATCCGGAATTTTTTTTTTTGAAGCATTAAAAAGAATTTAAATTTTGAGGATTTGATTAAAACAGAAACGAAGATCTTTGACCCACATGCATAGAATCAGAGGCAAGCGAGGGTTGCACTGCAAATCGTATGATTCTCTGAACCTTGTATGTTGCACTTTTAACTTTGAAGTTCATTGTGTGAGATCTAGGATCGTTTAAGGAAAACGAAATTAAAAGCATAACGAAATGAAAAGGGCACTAGGCTTGACCCAAAATAAAAAAAAAAGGGTTTGATGGTAAAAACAGAATTGGGCTTAACCCAAACTAAAGAGGAACTTGCTTTCCAAAATAAAAATAAATTGGACTTGGTTTAAAAATAAAAGAAAAGAATTAAGTTCGATTTAAATTGGGTTTGAACTAAATTAAAAATGATGGGTTTGAGATTAAATGAGATCTTGATTTTAAATTGAGTTGGGCTTGACCCAAAATGATAAACACATGATTTTGATTTCGAAATAACTAAAATAACATTAGAAAATTGGGCTTGACCCACTTTAAAGACAAATTTGACAAATGATTGATTACTTTAAATTAATTAGAGTGACCTATTTTAAATCTGCAGCATGCAACAAGCCCAATTGCAGGTTAGCATGGCCCAATTACAAATCTGTGTGGCCCAGCTGTTTTAATTTTACCATGACCCATATGAGGCCCACCTGAGAGGCAGCCAGCATACATGACATAACCCAAAGAATATGCATGTGAGGGCTTCTGCTGCACAGGGGAATCGAACACAAGACATAGGGGTGCAGGCAGCGTGCCAACCACTAAGCCAAGCACTTGGTTAAGTTTCTATCTCCCCAAATTAAATCTAAAGCATGCTTTCATGGACATGAATTTATACCCTGCATGTGAACTGCATGGGGGTCTCTCCTGGGGTTGGGTAGCTGTGAATGGCGAGCAAGCCATTAAACTGGGCATCCTATTTAGTCTTGTTGTTCATGACCACTTAAGTGAAGCTGAAGTCAATGAATAAACTACAGTGGCACGTACTTGGTTCTCTACGGACATGACAAAATAGTGACTATTCAGGAATTTATTAAGAACCTCTTGCCAACTTGCCCAAGACTTGTTACACTTTGGGTCAAGAGTTCTACAAATAAAGAAAGCGCCAATGTTATTGGTTGCTGCAATCAACAATAATATGGAAGCACTTTGGTTCGCTGTCACAGTACTGCCACTTCTCATGCAGGGGCAGTTGCAACCATGAACGGGAAAGAACTAAATAATAACCATCGTTTATGACTTTCCATGATCAGCATAGAAAATGGAAATACAAGACGCACTACAAACCACGTTGTGATTCTAATCAACCAAGCTCGAGGTGATGAAGGTTGATTAAACCAAAATGATTTCCTAATGTATCTATATCAGCACTAGAATTTGCATGGAAGAAAGCAAGACTGCATTGCTTCGGCCCTTCAAACTTCCTCTCAAATGGTTGTTACTGTCACTCACCTTGATTCTATCTCACAAGTCGGGATCCTTAGAATGTTCAAAATCTTCAAATTGTTTTTGACGATTAAAATCATGTCGAAAGCTGCTTTTAGAAGAATCAACATTGGTTTTGATTTCTGCATGTTAACTTAATTAAGAGACTAGGGGCGTATAGAACAGAGTGTCAACAAGTTAATAAACATCTCCTTTTGTAATATCAGAGGTGTACTGGGCCCTAAAGCTTCCATCTACTATGCTTCCCATTATTCAAACAGAAACAGGTTTACATAGTAAAGTTCCCCTAGAGTGGTTCACGTGAGCGTCACAACACATGTTTTAGGCCATGCATGGCATGCAGAGATTTACCTAGGCCCTGGGAGTGTCGTCATTATGCAAATTTTGCAGCAAACGGGGTGTGTTTTACTCCTATTTTGTCACGATAAGATCCATGAGAACTAAGATTTTGAAGAAACACATGCTCGGTAATTGATGCGGCTACCTATTTTATGATGTAGCATTCTCCTCACGTATAGGCAAGGTCTAAGTGCCTAAACTGGAATTCCTAAGGGATGTTGCCTTCAAAGAATCCTCTAATATTCCCTAGTTCTCCCTATCGATCTCCTATTGGCTTTATTTTTCTACAACTTAGACAGCAACTCAAGATCTTGTGAGTAGGAGAGGTAAGCTCTCAACCGTTAATGCTCCACTTGGATATTGATTGGCACGAGGAAGCTTATTGAAGGATTTTTGAACTCTAAACCTCCAATCAAATTCTAAGAACCAAGTAGTGACTATGGTGTTATTAATTCCAAGATCTTGATACAAAATATGCACATTTCTGAACACTAAACCTCCGATCAAATTCTAACAACCAGGTAGTGACTATAGTGTTATTGATTCAAAGATCTACATACAGAATATGCGCATCTAACATTTATTCAAGTACCATGGATTCTGATTAATTTTCGAAGATAGGATCACAAGAATTACTGTTATCAGACGCAATTAGAATTGACCATGATTCAAAGATTAGCTCTATTTGAGCCACCATACATCAAACATGAAGATAAGTTGAGGTGTTCACGATTCTTACCTGGAGATCCAGCAGATGAACGTTGTGATTCTACAAAGAATTCTCAAATCATAGAACTCTTGAGATTCTTGCCTTTTCTGATAAGAGGTTCGAGGTGGGAAGTATGTATAACCAAAAGCTAAATATTCATTTAACAAGTTTGAAAGAGTAATTGTTTGCCAGTGGGTTAAACAACTTAATTTTCCTGATGGATATGCTTCAAATTTAGGTAGATGTGTTGATATAGATTCAGCAAAGTTACATGGAATGAAAATTCATGATTGTCATGTATTATGCAATGATTTCTTCCTCTTGCATTTGATTCTTTACCAAATGCTATTTGGAAACCACTTGTTGAGCTCAGTCACATTTTTAGAGAACTTACTTGCACAACTTTATACATAAACAAATTCAGAGATATGGAATCTGCTATTCCTATATTTTTGTTTAAGTTAGAGAAAATTTTCCCTCCAAGCTTCTTTGATTCTATGGAACATCTTCCAATCACCTACCTTATGAAGTACGAGTTGGAGGTCCAGTTCAATATCGTTGGATGTATCCGTTTGAGAGGTATTACTTATTTTCATATCAACCTATTTATACGTTACTAATTTCATATAACTTTTTTTAATACGTGTTTCACTTAATTACTTTCTTTCTTTTTTAGATTTCTATGTTCATGGAAGGAAAAAATCAAGAACAAAGCCAGGGTAGAGGGTTTTATTTGTCAAGCCTATTTAATGGAAGAAACATCTACTTTTACTTCTTTTTACTATCCATCGCACGTAAATACCTGAAGAAGTAGAATGCCACATAACATTGGAGGTGAAGGTTGTTCATTAAATCCTCTAATTTCAATTTTTAATTATCCGAGACGTGGTTGAGGTAAATCTATTCAATATTACTTAGAAGAACATAACATGATAGCTACCCATTTGTATGCTCTTCTAAATTATGAAGAAGTTGAACCATATCTAGAGTAAGTCCATGCTGAAATTATACTTAAATATTTGTATAATATTTGAAACATGTTTTATTTTCTAATTTTTATATTTAAATTTTATTTTGTAGCAACTATGCTCATTTTTTAAAAGAGCTTCAACTATGTATTTCTAACTCTCAAATTGATAAGAAAATTTCTTCTCATTTTTCTAAATGCTTTAGAAAATACGTAATCACTTATTATATTTATTATTTAAATG
Source organism: Canavalia gladiata (assembly GCA_037954105.1). Taxonomy (NCBI): domain Eukaryota; kingdom Viridiplantae; phylum Streptophyta; class Magnoliopsida; order Fabales; family Fabaceae; genus Canavalia; species Canavalia gladiata. The sequence goes on from CM075660.1 coordinate 33,518,908, forward strand.
GATTTATATTTTTATAATATAATTTATAATTTTAATAATGAATAAATTTCTATATTATAGGTTCAAAATCCACAAAATCAAATTCAAGATCCACTCTTAATTTCTTTGGCATGGGGGCCATTAAATGGTACAATCAAGGCCTATTTATATCATAAATGGATATAAATTTCACACTAAAGACATGGAGTGAAGGAATGCAAACTTCTAACTATGGTATGTGTGTGTACGAGACACTAATGGTAAATTAGAAGATGATTTTTTGGAATTTTGATAGATATTATTGAATTGGAATATCCTAGCATGTCCATAAAAAAGACAGTTTTTTTTTTAAGTGTGATTGGTTTGATAATACTCTTAATCGTGGAACAAAGATAGACAATCAATATGGAATTGTTCAAGTCAAACAATCAGAAAGATATATAAACTTTGATCTGTTCATATTTTCTCAACAAGCTGAGCAAGTTTATTATACATCATATCCAAATGGGCATCATGGTTGGTAGCTATCATTAAGATGAAAGCACATAGTATGATCACAGATAATGTAGTTAATCAAGTTGAGAATGACATTACGTATTAAGATGTCAATGAAGTTCATGACCTCCATGTCATGTTGAATATTGGATCGAAATGTTTATGATGACAATCTTGTTGATATTAACGGTATCGATGAGGAAGTTGATGTAGGTTTACTTAATCAATTGGATTTGGATGATAATAGTGACAATACATTTATCTCAACAGATAATGAATATGATATCGAGGGTGTGATTTAAATGATACTAACTCAACTTAATTCGGTAATTTATAATGTATTCTATATGTTCTTTTTAATGTATTTAACCTTATACATTAACTATTTCTAACATTTTAATGCATACAAATGGATGACAACACAGCTAGAGGTCGACCAAGAGGTTGGGGTAGAATTTATGGTAGGACATCTTCATCATATGGTGTAGGATTTCCGGATCCACAAGACATGCCTTCTACGTTGACTTCACCACCTGTAGGAGTGGATGTTAGATCCGGATCATCCTTCCCACAGATTGATACACCAGGTCTATCCATCCCTCACACGCGTACGTGTACCCCTACATCTTGTACCCATCCTTCCTTGACACTTGCATTTTCTACTCATTGGATACTTCCAGTTATACTGGTAGTTGGAACCAAAGATCTTACTGATAGAAGGGTATGGATTAGCCTAGGAGCTAAGCATGAGTAAGTATTTTATTTTTCTTACACTTAGAATGATCATCAAGTTTTTTTTAGTTTACTTAAATCAATATTACTATTAATTTATTTTTTAATAGCTTCTTGCCTCCAGATATGTGTAGTAAGATATTTCAAAAATTATTAAGTCTAAATTTAATTATTCTTGGCCTACTTGGAGTTTTGTCCCTGCAAAAGTTAGAAACATATGGTTTGAAGAATTTCAGGTAACATTGCATTTCATTTTTTTATTTTATGTATGTTACATACCTATTGTTTATTATTTTGTATGTATATCCTAATTTCATGTAGAAAAGTTATAAGTGGTTATCGCAACATAATATTACCATCAGAACAACATTTGAGCATAAAGGTTCAATAACAATGAAGAATACAATGAACAAGGTGTAAAATAGTAAGGATAATGGTGTTTGGATTACTCTAGAGGTTAGATAAAGATTGGACCATCACTAAGCTGGACAAGACTTCCAAAAGAGGAGCATTATTGGCAAGCAAAATCGAGCTTGTGATAGTGGAGCCTCCTTATACATTGGTGGTTCTGTATCCGTTGTTGTTCATCGTACTAGGATGATAATTAAAAATTAAATATTTAACTTATTTTTATTAATTTTAGTTACTTAAAAGTTTAACACAATATTGTGCATGTAGAGTAATGAGCTTCAATGAGATCCAACTGCATTTGATATAATGGAAAGAACTAAAAAAAATAAAGTTGGAGAATGGATAAACGACAAAGCAAAGAATGTTATTGTGAGTATATTTCAACTTTAATTTTATATATAAAGTATTTTATTATTTTTATTCTAAATAATTATATCTAATCATATTTTGTAGGAGAAATTTGTTTGTCGACGAGTCAAATCCCTTCAAGACGATATACATGGCTCTATTAAACATTCTGTGACCTTTGACAATAGCCTTTTTTTGGATGTTGTTGGGGATGGAACAAGAAAGGACATGTATATGGGTTAGGCCAACTAGGTGATGAGTTTTAGCCTCATCCATCAACTGTACTCAGCCTAATGTTAATGTTAAGACTGATTATGAGCAGATCATCACTAACATGACTGAAAAGTTGCAACAAACAAAGTCAAAAGTTGGATGAGCAAACAACTAAGCTTTATTAGACTAAACAAGTTCTTCAACAAATTTTGCAACATTTAGGATTTCCATCTAGCTCTACATCTATGACCTTGACTGAAAATGAACAAGCAAATGATGCTATAGTCAATGATCAGCGTGATAGCAGTGAACCTCCTAACATTAGTCATCCACCTCCTTGATTTTGTTATGCAGATGGAATTTTCTATTTTACATTTGGCTTTTTAGTTGTATTCTCATTATCTCCAAATATTAGATAAACTAATTCTTATTTAGACTTAAACATGTCTAAACTTTATGTTACTTTTGTCAGCTTGTTTGTTTAATGGTCTTTGATTTTAGTCTTTATATTTTTTTGGATAATTATTTTTATAGGATTGATATAACCAGGTTATTCCATTCAATTTATGTAAAAAAAAATCTGAAAAATTGTACCTAAAAAAACTTAGCGATTGATCTTACAACCAAAAATTCAATCACAAATTTGGTCTCAATTTACGATCGAATTTAGTGATTAAAAATACATTTCAAACATGGTTATCTTTTAATACAAACAGCAACTAAATTTAGCAACCAAATTTAGTAACCGAAAATTTTGTTGCAAAAGTAATAACAATTAAAATATATTAGCAACCAATTTAGTTACTGATTTTAGTAACCAAATTTAGTGATAAAAAATTCAGCCACTAAATTAATTATCTATGACTTATTATATGATGAAAATTGTGATTAATTTCTACTTAATTTTATGGTCAACTAATTCAGTCATTAATTTAAATATTTTTTTGACTTACCATCTAATTTGATCAGTTAAACTGTTTTAATGATGATGATTTTATTATTTTTACACTGATTATTTTGTTGGATAATATTAAAATTTTTTTTGTGTTTTTCGGTGGACCTAGTCAAGAAGAGCAATGTCTATATTATGTCACATTCATTTTTTTTATTTATTTGTGTTGGTTTTAATAAATAGAAAAAATTTAGTATTTTGAAAATAAATAATGTGACATATACGGGAAATATATGTAGACCTGTTAAATTTAATGGTCGAAATTTGATGGATTAGTAGTTTGCTAAATATTAATTAAGATATTTTTGGCCTATTTTTTAATTGATGCAAGACTGGTAGTTAATGGAGAGTTTGAATAGAGCCACAGCCGTGGGAGATGAAATGGACGATGATGATGGATGGTCAGAAAGAAAAACAAAGAAAAGGAAAATAGTAATGGATATGCCAATACTGCAGGTTAGTGGATTTAATCGTCTAAGAACCAATCAAATTCTGTCTCCAAACGTTTTACAATTCATAAGAACATAATAATCACACGTTAATCCATTTATTTTCTATTAATTATACCAATAACTTAGTATACATTTAGTTGAAGTTTAAGTTGATTTTTTTTACGCGGTAAAAAGTTGAGGTTTGAATTCAGATACTTGTGTAAAAATATTTTAATCCTTAATCTTTTATTATTAAATCAATTTTAATAATTTAAGTTTAATTTGGTTTGATTTAGATTATAAAGTTATTAAAATTTTTAATAAAATATATTTGAAAGAGTTTTATAAATAAAACGTAAAAAGCATTGATATTATTTAAAAAATAAAAAAAATATAGGTCAACAAAATGGAATTGATCGAATTCAAATCTGGTGCTATTGGCATGAGCTTATAAATAGCTTCATTATTTAAAATTATTTCAGCCACTTTTCATCGGAGGAACTCAGAAGTGAAGATTCAATTTAGTAATTAATATATGTTTTTCATTCTGTTTTGAACTAAAATTAGTTAAAGTTTTAATTTTAGAATTAATATAATAAAATTAATATTAAATATTAATATTAATTATTAAGCATAAATTTTAATTTGAATTAAAGTATAACATGTGTTAATTTTTTTAGTGGATTTATCAATTTTTAAAGTTGATAATCAAGATTCAATATTTCTAACATTAAATGTGATTCTGGCCTAAAAATTAATCTCTAAGTAAATTATTGAGTTGTAAAATAAAAGTTTTTTAATTTTTAAATATTGGCTTCCTTCGATGATGAGTCTCATGAAAAAATTTATGATAAGTTAAGTTTAAAATTTATTAATTGTTAGAGGAGCATCAAGTATCAACTTTTGAAAATGAAATTAAGTTAATCCAAATGAAAAGGAGGGTCAGTTCGGTGATCTAAGCTGGTTGCTGAATATTTATAGAAGAAAAAACTGTTACGAAGTACACTTCACATGTCCGTATTTTAATGTGTTATGTTGTTACAATTTAGATATGATTACATAATTATATTTTAACTATATGTTCATATAATATATTTTTAAATATATATGTTTCATATGATTAAAAAATAATAGATATATAAATTGAACTAATATAATTTTATTTAATATTTATGTATTTTTTAAAATAATTAATATGTTAGTTTGTATAAATATATTGAATAATTTAATATGTAATTATGTATATTTGAATTGTATGATAATATAAGTTATGTTCTTAACAGTTTATATAAATGTTAGTATAATAATAAATTAAAAAATAAAACTAAAAATATATTAAAGAAGTAGGAAGATAATTGGAATATGAATGAGCGTATATAGAATATATTTTTTTTTTAAAAAAAACTTCACTTTTTTTTTTACAGTTTAAATTTGAGAAAAATTGTAAAATAATTATCTCTAGTATAACATTAAAATAAGTTTAAAATGCTGTAAAACATCAATAACTTTAAAAAAATCAAAGATTGTAATTTTATCAAATAGTTACTCAATACAACATTTAAATTAAATAAATGTTGTAAATAATATTTGTTTTACAATGTTTAAAAGATAGAAACGTTATAAATATATTCTCTTTTACAATATTTAAAAAATATAAATACCATAAAAATTACATTTCTTTACGTCATTTCAATATATTAAACATTATAAAAGAGTTAATTTTATAACGTTTGACACTGTTGTAAAAATTCTTTTTTGACACTATGTTTTAGGTTAAAAAAATTATGTATCCAATTGAGAGCTCATAATTAGATTTTGTTGTTGTTTCCTTCTTATTTAGATGATATAATCTTATTGATAATTCTATTAATGGAGTCTCATTCTCTTGACAAAGTATTAATTATGTTTATAGATGGCAATACTAATACTATTACGTTATAATATGATAATCATGCTATTTATTTTACTTTTAGATTTTAAAACATTTGTTGTAACATATAATCTATGTAAACTTGCTGATGAGGCAACAATGTTGGTTACTTAAAAATTGATAATTTTTTTTTATTTAATTAAGAACTTAATACTTTTCTCTTAAATAAAATTATTAATGAAAAAAATATTTATTTTTATCTAGGGTTATGGTAAGTCTTGTCTAGAAAAATTACTTTATTTTTATAATAATTCAATTTATTTTAACAATTTTTATGATAAAAATATTAAATTAAGTATTTAATTTAATTATTTATTTAGATATATATACCTAATGAGTTTTTTATTAAATTATAAAATAAAAGGATGGGTGATTTTAGTTTAATATAAAAACTTGCTAAAGAATTTTATGAAATTTCATATTTTCATCATTAAAAAAATAAACCTTTGAATGAAACAACTTCATCGAAAATCTTTTGAAAAGGAACAATAGCACATGGGATCCATTTTGATTTTTATTTGAATGAATTGTCATTTTTGTTTTTTATTTTGTTAATGCATTTCATTTTTATACTTAAATTAAAAAAAATGAAGTTATTAGTCTTTTACTTTACCATTTGTCTTTTATGTTAGTCCTTAGATCAATGTTCGTAAATGATATATTGATTTGTACCACTAAATGTCACGTTGGATATTTGGATGAGCTTAAACAACATCATATTAAGAACTTCTCCACCTCATTTACCCTACAAAATTTATCCTCATCCTCATTCTTGTTCCCGTAGTGCCAATAAATAAAGCGCCAAATACTTTATCTTCATCACCGCAACTTCTTTGATCTCCTTTTGGTTGTCATTTTCAATCACACTCATCAAAGGTCTCAAACAACAATCCTTCCTCATTCTATTATTGTTAATGCTGTCACTTGAAATAAAATTCAACTCATCCATTAGTAAAGTAAAACTCTTTCTAATTGAATTGGACCTATCAAGATTCTTCCTTCTCCTAAATGTTGAATCAAAATAATATTTTTCAAAAAAACACCTTTTCTTCTTTATTTTCTTCTTGTTCAGCAATTTTGTTCATATGACACATATTAGATTCTCCCAAAACCCTAGTCTCATCCAAGAAGTGTTACGAACTTTAACGTAGTATGAGTTGGGCCCTGAAGGATTCATAGAAGGTTTGTTATTGAAGGTGAAGAATGACTTGGTTTAGTGGAGCTTCAGTGGTCAAAAAATGGCTTTAAGGGTAGTGACGGTGGGGGATTGTAGGTGGAGAAGGAGGAAGAAGAGGGGTTGTTGTTGTTGTGGGTGGGGATTCATAACCGTAAATTGAGTGTGAAGGATTGTGGGAAAGATTGAGTAGAAAGAGAAATGAATGAATGAATGAAGAGAATATGTTTTGATTGTGTGGGGGAGATAGGAAGAGAAAGAATGATGATAGTGAAAGGTTGTAGATGGTGGAAGTGTTTGTTTTTCAAGAAAAGGGAGAAAATAAAACATGTGTGGCACAATTAATGTATACCTGAACTAACATCGTGACATTTAACACCACAGATCATCACCCCATTTATGAAAATTGATCCCAAAGACTAACGTGAAAGACGGATAACAAAGTAAAGAACTAATAGTTTAATTTTTTTTAACTCAAAGACGAAAATAAAATACATTAACATAGTGAAGGACAAAAGTGACAATCACTCTTAGTGTGATAAGTTGATGAATAAAATGGCCGTATGCAAACCAAGTTTCCCCAGTAAAAAAATTCTAACTGGTTAAATGTAAAATCTTGTGAAGATGAGTTAGAAACGTAATACTGTTCATTAATTTAGCCATAAATGAAGGATATTAGTCATCTAACTCCATGCTATCCAATGGTTCACAATTAGAAAATGGTTCACAATTAGAAATTAATGCTTATGTAAGAGCCCTATCATCGACTCACCCAATATTTGACAACAATCAAGGATATTTTTTTATTTTTTTATGTGAATTTGGTGGTTCTCCTATTTATATCATTTAAATTCATTATTTTAGTTATTCCAAAACGAAATTAGCATAAGATTTTTAAGTTATTTAGGATCCGCTTTAAGTAATTTAATGTTTCAGGTTTAGTTTTTAATTTAAATTTTAAAATAAAATATGCTTGTTTAGAATATAATTAAATTGGTTTCTAATATAGTTTTAAAAGATTTTTGGATTAATTTTAAATAGATAAAATTGATTGTTTTATTCTATAATTTATTTAATTTTCACATTTTAACCTCAATCTTCTAAAATTTGTATCATTTAATTTTTGGACGTCCAATAAATAAATATTTTTTTGTTAATTCTTTGTTAATATTATTAAATTTAAAATATTATTTTAATTATCTTATTTCTTCTTTAATCATACCACCATTTTTTTCTCTTATTCTTTTCTCTTTTCCACCATTACATCTACTTCTCTATCTCTTCTTTTTTCTTCTTTCTTCTTTTCTAACAAGGGTGAGTTCTAAACGGTGGATCTATAAGCATGAAAAGAAACTAGGATTAGTAGCTTGAACAGAGGGTTTCACAATGATAACCATGAGTAATGGTTAAATTGTTTATGGATATCAGTTTGTTGGAGTGATATATACTGTGTGGTGATGGAAGTTGCTCCAACAACCAAACTTTGTAGTTGGAATTGATGAATTGTGATGGTAGTATGTAATTTGGAAAAGAAACTTTGTTAACAATGATTTTGGGAAAGATTTGGGGAAAATTTTGACGAAATGTAAAGGCTTAGAAACTTATATATAGAATAAAGGAGGATAAAAATAGAAAAGGAAGAAAAGAAGAAGAAAGTATGGAAGATTTTTTTAACTTTTAATATAATTATTAATGGTGTAAATGAAAATAATTGATTTATTAAATGCTTAAAAGTTAACGGATCAAAATAAAAATCTCTAAAAGTTAAAGAATCAAAATAATAATTTTGTATTCTTAAAACAAATAAAAAATTTATTTTTAACTTTTGGTTTTTCAATGTAAATAATTTATTTAATTTTTTTTAAAATTTCTAATATTATCATCACTATCACTATTATTCTTCATTGCCACTAGTCAAGCATCATTATTGATGTTATCATTACTATCATTATTTACCTTTATTTTAGTCATTGTTACTGTTATCACTACAACCAACATTATTATTGATCATTATCATTATTATTTTTTGCTACCATAACATTCATGACCATTGGTCATTATTGTCCTTCTCTCCTTCATTTTATGTCGTCTTACCTATTACCACCGTTGTTACAATCTTAACTACAATTAACCAACCATTATTGGCTCCATGATTATCATTGGTACTGATAAATAGATTTTTATACATTTATTTTCATTTTTTGTTGGGCTTAATTGAGTTTTAATAATGTCTAATTTTATCATTTTGAATGGTTTTTATGTTATTGGACTTCATTGGGCTTAAGTGATAAAATTGGTTAATTTTCAAATTTTAATGTCTCTTGACCGTTGTTCATTATGCAAGTCATATCTTGGGTTACAAAATTGATATTAGAGTGATTCTATAGGCATTACAAAGCTGAGACAAAACCTTAATATAAAATGTATCTCTATGTAGCCCAACTTCAATGGATCATAAACTTATTTGGGCCAAACCATGACTCAAAGCTTCTATCCAAACAACTCAAACATGTTCTAGTAAAATGAACATATATAGGGCTAGAAAAGTTATTTTTAGAAGGGGTTAATTTTTGAAGCTCAAGGATACAATTTTCTACAATATTTTTTCTTAAGGAAAACCTTAATTCGGCAATCAATGCACTCATATAAATTCGAAAAAAGAGATATGAGACAAGGACCTATATTTCGTGCATAATTTGAATTCAAATGGCAAAGTCAAATAGAAATTCAAGTGCAAACCTAGAAGAACAAGGGAACGAGTTCAATTTTTATCTATTTTAAATTTTTAATTTGAATTTCCAATTTGAATAGGCAAACTGGGTCTATAAAAGGGGAAGCACCTACACATTGTAGACACATTGAAAAATTATTCACATTTCTCAATAAAGTTTCAATTCCTATCCTCGTTTTTATTCTCATTCTTATTCTTCTTTCTTTCATAAAAACTCTCATGGAAGGATAATTTCCTTGGTTGACTTGTTGGTTTTAATTCTATAAGTAAGGGATTTGAGGTTTGTTTTTAATTGAATTTCTATTACAATTTATTTTTCTTCCCTCTTTACACATTGCAATTGATATTTATAACTATGGAATTAAATGCTTAATTTAATTTCATCTTGCATGCTTCAATTTTAAAACTAGGGTTTGCTTAATTCTCTACTTTGTAGGCAAAAGTTAAAAAGGGTTATGGGGTTTCCTATAAATTTGGTGATTTTGATTCTTTACATTTAATTTGGGGACTTCAGATGATGCTTAATTATCTGAACATGAATTAATTAAAATTTTAGGTGTTATTATAGTAGGAAATCATGAGTTTAATTAACGCTTGCTTAATTGAATTGAAACCAAATAGGAATTAAAATTATTTTCAAAAATATTTTTTGTTAAACTTTTGATAATCCTTCTTATAAATTGAACTAACGAGTTAATCAATTTTTAATATTATTATTTTATTAAGTTTCATTTTTATTTTATCCAAAATAAAATACAATTCCTCCATTTTTCTAAATTTAAATTCAATCAAATTGTTTGCCAAGGTCCTTAAAAGACAACCAAAGTTACGCCTTGTACTGCATTTTTTTATTTAATTTTATTTCATTTTGACCCAACCACGACATCGGTTATTAGGTACCATGACTACCATTACCATTTGTTGCTTTTATGTTCATTGTTACTACTACATCACAATCACTATAACTTACCTTTACCATTGTTGTCAATAAAATTACGAGTCAACTATTATGACACCCTAATAATGATACTTGTCTTATGTTTAAGTCATATCGTAAATTTCTACTAATTTGTTAATTCATGGTTGTAAACTCTCAATTATGTCCAAGGCCCCCAATCGTTAAAATTAACCAAAAATTAAGTTAATTAAAAATTTGAAAAGATATAAAATAGAAAGCAAAAAAGAAAAAATAAATAAATAAAATAATAATAATAAAGGGAAATTAAAGAATAAGTAAAAATGATAAATAAATAGAAAAAATAAAAACAAAAAACAAAAAAAGGTAAAAAACGAAAATTGGAAAAAAAAAAGCGGAAAAATAAAAAAATAGGAAACAAAAATTTTGAAATCAAGGGGTTGGCTTTTGACTCCTGGAAAGGGGTGGCTTTTGGCCATTTGAAAGGACTTGACCCTTGCTAAGAGAGAGGGGGCTGGCCTTTGGCTCTTTGGAAGAGCTTGACCCTTGCCAAGAAAGGGAGGTGTCTATATATACCTACAAACAGGAAAAGAAGGGGTCTTTTTTTCATTTTTTGGAAATTCTTGAGAGGAGGACTTGGAGTCTTAGAAGGGGGAGTTTCAGAATTTTTGAAGGGAGGACTAGGAGACTCTCTAGCCTTTAATTCAGCCCTTGGCCTCCATGGAATCAGCTCTTCATCACCTTCCAATCAAGGTTAGATCCTACTTTTATTCTGCTTAAGTTTCTTGCTTCTTCTCGGATTTCCGAGCTCATTTTCGTCTCCGGTTTTCGTTTTCCTTTTTGATCGGTCAAATGATCTCCGATTTCGATGATTTTTGTTGCGTTCTCTTATTTTTTCTCTCTAGTTTCTGGAATGATATTTTATGTCCAATTTGGATCTGAAATGAAATTTTAATCGCCTGATTACCGAAGCATGTTCATCTTGGTGCACAAGTGAACCTAGCTTGTTTGATTTGTGCATAACTTGCTAATTTATGATTGGATTTATGTCAAAATTGTTTTGTTTGATTCATATGATCCATATATTTCAATTAATTGGTTTTTTATTTTTCAGATCTACCAAAAAATAGTTTTTAAAAATTCTGAGATTTGAGTTCAAATTTTGGCGCCAAAATCTTGTGTGTTCTTGAGCTTGATCTTCATCTCTGGTTTTCATTTTTGTGTTTAATCGGCCAAATGATATCCGATTTCTGTGATTTTTGTTTCTTTTTCTTCTTATTTATTTCTAGTTTCTGTAATGATATTATTTGTCCAATTAGGATCTGAAATGAAATTTTAATCGCCTGATTACTGAAGCATGTTCATCTTGGTGCACAAATTAACCTAGCCTGTTTGATTTGTGCATAACTTGCTTATTTATGATTGGATTTGTGTCAAACTTATTTTGTTTGATTCCTATAATCCATATCTTTCAATTGATCAGATTTTATTTTTCATATCTACCAAAAAATAGTTTTTAAAAATTCTGAGATTTGAATTCAAATTTTGGCGCCAAAATCTTGTATGTTCTTGAGGTTGATCTTCATCTCTGTTTTTCATTTTCGTTTTTAATTGGTCAAATGATCTCTGATTTTGGTGATTTTTGTTTTGTTCTATTTTTCTTTCTCTCTATTTTCTGTAATGATATTATTTGTCTAATTTGGATTTGAAATGAAATTTCTATCGCTTCATTACTAAAGCATGTTCGCAATTCTTTTCCTTAATTTCAAATCAAGTCAAGTTTATTTCAATTCAAGCCCAAAATTCAAATCAAGTTTATTTCATTTTAAATAAAGTTCAATTTTATTTCATTAAATTCAAATCAAGATCATTTTGTTTTAAATCAAGTCTCATTTTGCATTCCTTAATCTCACGAGACGAGCCCTAAAAACGAACTGGTAGCTTTTTCTGCTGTTCGTTGTTTAGAGGTCCGTATGGGTCCAAGTGCAACCGTAGTTGCCTTGGGCCCTGTGCATATGTGGATTGGGGATTGTCTTTCCTTTTTTTTGTTCAATCAAATAAAAATCATATCGCATTCCTCAATCTCACGCAACGAGCCCTAAAAACGAACTGGTAGCTTTTTCTGCTGTTCGTTGTTTAGAGGTCTGTATGGGTCCAAGTGCAACTGTAGTTGTCTCGGGCCCTGTGCATATGTGGATTGGGGATTGCCTTTCCTTTTTTTTTGTTTCAATCAAATAAAAATCATTTCGCATTCCTCAATCTCACGCAACGAGCCCTAAAAGCGAACTGGTAGCTTTTTCTGTTGTTCGTTGTTTAGAGGTCCGTATGGGTCCAAGCGCAGCCGTAGTTGCCTTGGACCCGATGCATATGTGGATTGGGGATTGCCTTTCCTTTTTTTTTTGATCAAATAAATGTCATTTTGCATTCCTTAATCTCACGCGACGAACTCTAAAAACGAACTGGTAGCTTTTTCTACTGTTCGCTGTTTAGAGGTCTGTATGGGTCCAAGTGCAGCCGTAGTTGTCTTGGGCCCTGTGCATAGGTTGATTGGGATCGCACCCTTAAAATATTTTCAAAAAAGGAAACAATGCATTTGCTTTTAAATTCAAACTTCGAAGGTCAAGCCTTCAACTCGAACCAGAACTACGTAAGCCTTGAGTTTCCCACTGCACCAGGGAATACGTAGGAGCAGGATTAAGTCCTGTCAGGCTAACCTCCATCAAGTATTTATTTTCATATTAATTAAGGGATCAAACATTTTCAAAATTTACACACTCGGTTTTAGGGTACCGTTCTTCGGAACGGGCAAGTAGGGTGCCTAACACCTTCCCTACTTGTAACCGACTCCCGAACCTAAATCTCATCCTCAAGTCAGGGTTTTTCCAAATATTTTCCCTTAAATAAAATTTGGTGGCGACTCCACACATATCAATAAAATCCATTTTCAAAATTTTAGCGAGCTCGTCGTCTCGTTGGAATTACGGTTGCGACAATGGTACAAAACGTTTTTTAAAACAAAATTTTATTATTGAAAGTATGGTTTAATTTTTTTTCTTTAAAATGTTTTTTGATAAATTATAAGGCTTGTCATAATAAATTAATGTGGTAATAAATAAATGCCTCAAGTGTCATCGCTCGTAGTAAGTTTGAAAACGCAACATATATCCATAGAAAGATACATTTATATATACAATAATATTTATATTTCACATGTAGTAAGGCATACCAAAAAAAGTAATCTTAAGGCTCATAATGAGTCCTTTCTTATAATGCAAGGGCATCTATAAACTTTTAGAATAAATAAACATCCACAGATAGCAGTGAGAACTACATAACCAAAATAAATACAACTCGATTCAACATAGTTCCCCACAAGGTTATCCTCCATAAAGTTCTTTCATTTCCTTGAGCCTTCCACTAAAGTGCCACTCCATATTACTTAACATGAGATAATCCTCCATCATAATGTACGACATGAGCAATATATGGAAAAAAAAGAAGTAGAGAATAGGAAATCTATGTTTCTTAGTTTGTGTCTACCTTAGGATTGATGGTAACATTCTTTATTCCAACCACTTTAGTTTCTTTGGAAAATGTGACAAGCATGCTAATTCAATTTAACTTTAACAAATATCATTTCTTCTTATTTAGGTTCATTTTAATTATGAAAGAATCATAACAAGAATAATCATACATTTTATTCATTTTTGGGGTCACCTTATTAACATAATAAATCATAACATCAAAGATACTACTTGACATTTTAATATTTTTTACCATAATCATAATTATCCTCATTTACTAGTCACACTCTCAATGATACTTGAAAATATATAGCATATTATTCTACTCATAATGGCACATTATTACTCATTGTCAAGAAATATCTTCTCACATACACACATACTTAATTTTCTCTAGAATATCAGCTCATTGTTAATGGCCACCACCATCTTAACTTCTTGAAGCCTTATGGCTTCTAATATAGATAGTTCTAGATTTCCAAATAGGCACAAGTCCCTGACTTGGCAATTTTCGAATAATGCTTGTTAAGTTTCCACAAAGTATTTCTTTAGTGATCCTTTGACTTATTAGATTCCATTTTAAGTCTTTAAATAGGATACGTGCTCAACATTAAATCAAAATATTATACACATTTAGCATCTAATTCATCCAATCAACATCAACACATGGAACAATATAGACATACATAGTTCATTATGTCATTTAAGAGATCACATAACAAATTTACACAAAGGTAAACATGCTCAAGAATCATCATAATAGTTAAAGTAATAATATTTATCTAACAATTTACTTTCTTGATAAGTATTTACTTAAGCAAGGTTCTTAAATTTTTGATATCATGCATTCTCTTTATAAACTTGTCGAAGATTACCTTATTATTTATATTTTATGATAAGTTTCTCAAGAGAATCCTACACCACTCATTCTCTCTAAGTTTCTCTTGACCTTTTCTTTCTCATCTAATATATTAATATTTTTCTCATCCTTCATCTTATATTGGCTGAATGGACGTTATGCCTCCCAAGTAATATTTTTGTTCTTCTAAACCTTATAGCTAGTTTTGTTTCTTAAGATTCATTCTTAGGAGAAATGAACATATAAGTTTTGTCTATTAAATCTTATTATGCCTAATTTTTTCTTCCTTGGTCGAATGGTTATGTGAACTCTAGAAAGGTTGTTGTTCATATTTTTATGTCGTGTGGTCAATATGTTAGAATTAAATCTTAATAAGAGTCAATCTTTTATTCTTTACCTACTTCACTATTTTACTAATATTCTTACAAGTATAGGTCAAAGTGTTCATGTCATATCTCCCTAAGTTATGTCCACTTACTTGGGATTATCCTAGTAACCTAAATTAAGTATTTACCTTAATTTATTAAATTTTAGTTTCTTCGTACTCTTTTCTCAAGTGTTTGGTTGAATCGCCATTATGACCTCCTCCATGATCATTTAATTTATCTTTCTTGGATCTATGTGCATATTCTTAATCATACTATTGATGAAGAATATTTGTTTTTACTCTATGAATTTTAATTCTTTGTTTCCTTATAGATGAAGCCTTACCCAAATGGCTTCCACACATCCCAAAGTGACATTTTAGCAACCTTTTTCCATCTTAACTTCTAGATCTATGATCTTGATACTTATTAGGCATTAGTCATGGTTTGTTTCAAGGTCAACCAAGTTTTTCAAGTCTTTCTCCTTAGTCAATGGTCCTTGTCTTTAGTATAAAATTTATATTTTTGTTTGGTTTCTAGGTCCACAAGTCATTCACTATAACTTAATATTTTAAAGACCAAGCCTTTATGACTTAGAAGTTAAATTTTAGATTTTTCTCCTCAAAACTTTGAGTCCATGACCATAGTTGTCCAGTTTTGATGTTTAAAAGTGAAAGGAAAAAACTTACTCTTTTAAAAGTAATATGACGACAGAAGGCAATTTTAAGTTGAAATAAGACACGTTTCTCAAGATCATTTCTAATCTGTAAGACAACCTCCACTTGAACACATTTCAAGATTTAAAGTAAAAAGATTTAAAATTTGCTCAAACTTTTTAAAAAATAATTTTTAAGAAGCTTTAATCGATTAAAATTCTTTAAGAGTACAAATAAGCATTCTAATACATCAAAATTTCATTTTTACCTCTTATAAATTATTTAAAATTTAGATATACTTATTTTAGAGGCTTAAGAAATCCTTTGACAAAAGAATTCTCAAGAAAGTTGGATCTTTAAATTTAGAGAAGAAACTTTCATAGATGAAGAAAAATAAATCAAAATAAATAACATAACCACTTACAATTTTTAGGCATAAAACATCCTACTTATTAGGATGCTTAAGAGGAAAGACTCTTGAGGATTTGACGAAGAGAAAATCTCCCTTGTGGTGTTGGCCATGAGATGATTTAAGAGAGGAAAGGGTTGTTTTTTTCTTGGTTGATTATATACTTAAACTTCAAATTTGAAAGCTTAAACTTTGAAATTTTTGGGTTATGGAAGGGTGAAGGATGAAACCTTGAAGTGGAGGATTCGGCTAAATGTTTTGAGTGAATTTTGGTGAAGCAATATGATGGCTATTAACATGAATACCATATGGCCACCTATGGGTAATTAGGGATTTTATTTTTAACTAAGAATAAAATATGAATTTTACTTATTATAAATAAATTTAAAATGATACTACCTTATCTCTAAGACTAAACATGATTCGTATAACTTAACTATGGTTAAGCGTAATCTAGCCATGATTACTTTCTTTCTCCTCCATGAATAATTTTTGTCTTTTAGTTTATTTATGACTTGGTGACCTATGATCTTGAAATTTGTATCTATTTATAACAAGTTTTGTCATCTAGACAAAATATGTCCATATATAAAAATGGACTACAGGCCTCTATTGGTAGTTTTTTTTTTCTACTAGTTTATCTTTACATAATCAAAAGTATTTTGATCATTATTAAAGGTTTTCTAAAAAAATTTCTAATCATTCCTCTTAAAACTTCTATTTTATTTTTAGTTCAATTTAATTTATTTTTAAACTACTCATTTGATTCTAGTAGTAGTTTGGCAATTATCAAGGAGTTTGAATTATGTATAAAATATCTAAGTTTTTAATTTGAGGTCTTTACACTTTATTTGCCACCAATTCTTTTAGTGGCATTACTGTAATTACTAAAATGTTATAAAGCTCTCACCGATCTCTAAACTCTTGCCTAAAGGGTTTTATCCTACTAACATTCTTATAATTGTAGGGAAATCTTAAAACTCTTGCCTAAAGGGTTTTATCCTACTAACATTCTTATAATTGTAGCTTAGCTTCTGTATAAATTTTAATGACATTTTTATAATTATGATGAAATCTTAATTTTTAAAAAAAATTTAAAAGCATTTTCATAAATTTCTAAAAGAATTCTAATTTTATAAAAAAATTTATATTTTTAATTTATATTTTAATTTCTTTTGAGAGATATTAGATTGTAATTTATAAAATTAATAAAAAAATTTTGTAGTGTTGCAATTTTTATTTTAGGACATTTTTATCATTTCTTTAAAAAATTTTAATTTTATTGAGATCTCTAAATTTTTATTTTTATCTTAATTTTTTATTTAAATACGTTAATTTATTATTCATAAAATCGAATGAAAAAATTTAAAATGTCACAACTATTATCATTATCAAACAGAGAATTATATGTATATTTTGAATTTAAAATTTAATATTAAGGCGTGAAAATTAAAAATTATAAAATCAAAAATTGATTTTAATTTTTAAAAATTTTAAAATTTAAAATTGAAAACCACCTCAAAAGTAATCTTAGAATTTAACAGACATTTTTTAAGTCTCCAGAGCATTTAAAGAGATGGCACATGACATGGCAACTAATTTCTCTTAACTTTATGTATAAATGATATCGTGTTTCTCTTAATTCACATTGCTATCTCAAACCGATCCAAAAGAGAAAATTGCCCTTCTCCAAATCAAGAAGGAACTCAACAACCCAACCTTTCTCCCCTCATGGAAACAAGACACCGATTTTTGCGACATAAGTTATAGTGTCTATTGCTTTCACTACAATAACCGTTTTGGCTCTCTTAGTATATCACTAACAACAAGGACCTCAATTTCCTCATCTGTGGCAAACCTAACTCACATGTAGATTTTTATGTGCTTCTTTGGATACTAATTAGAAAATTCATTGACAAAACACATGTTATAGTAAAATTTTATGGTTAAAATTACTTTTAACACATAGTTTAATAACATTCAATAATTTTAAATTAATTCAATCCAATTTTAAATCAAACAGATCTTATTTTGGGCATTGCTTTTTGCACCCCCCAGAATTTCTTTTTGCACCCCCTTTGTTGGTAAAAAGTCAAGATTTCCCCTGGGACTATATGTTATCAGCAGAACCTCCTTCTTCGTTTTTCAATCTCATTTTCCTCTTCATTGCATTTGTTGAATTGATAAAACTCCAACGAAAATTTGTTAATTGAGTGTAAGTTGAGCTGCTGTTCTTTGTTGGACGAGGAAGTGAGCTGAAATCCGCCGGAGAAGTGCCGGAGAAGCGTCGGAGAAGACGAGGTGAGCTGCTGCAGTTTACGTTCCGCAAATTAGTTTGCGGAATGTTAAATACCTTCCGTAAATTAGTTTGCGGAATACATAAATGTATTCCGCAAATTAATTTGCGGAATGTAAATTTTGTTCTCCGCAAATTAGTTTACGGAAGACAAAACATTACATTCCGCAAATTAATTTGCGGAATGTAATTTTTTGTCTTCCGTAAACTAATTTGCGGAATAGTACAAAATTACATTCCGCAAATTAATTTACGGAATACATTTATGTATTCCGCAAACTAATTTGCGGAATATAATTTTTTGGTTCCGCAAACTAATTTTGCGGAATAATAAAAAAATTACATTCCGCAAACTAATTTGCGGAATACAAAAGTGTATTCCGTAAATTAATTTGCGGAATGTAATTTTTATGTTCCGCAAACTAATTTGCGGAAGGTTAATTAAATTAACTAAATAAAAAGGTTGAAAAATTAAATGCTTATGGTATGTGATATGTGATATTTTTGTTCCTTTTTTTTTATGCAGAGATAATTATGCAAGATTCGACGAGGTCGACGAACCATGTTTCAGATGAAGTGGACATGCCAATTTCTCTAGAGGAGGATGATGTAGTAATATTAGTTTGGAGAAATTGTTTTTTATTTTTTTATTTATATAAAAGTGTGTAACGTGATTTAATTTTGGTTTGTGTTATCTCAGAATAAGTTAAGTGTTGAAGAAAATAAGTTGGCTCTGATAGAGAACAATGGTGATTATACGAACGCATTCTTGACTGATATGGTAAATGCTTTTTAGATTGAAAAGTTTAATTGTTATGTTGTTTATGATTTAGTAATATTTGGTTGTTTGTATGTTATAATTAGGTTTTTCCTTCACGTGATGATTTAATAAATTGGACTAGAGCAGTGGGTAAAGCTCATGGATTTGTTGTGGTTATTATTAGATCTGACAGTGGTGGAATTGGACGGAAAACAATGTTAATATTAGGTTGTGAAAGAAGTGGAAAATATAGACAATACAAGAATGAATTAGCGCGGAAGGTGAGTGGAACAAGAAAATGTGAGTGTCCCTTTAGATTAAGAGGAAGACCATTAAAAAGTGGTGAAGGGTGGAAGCTTAATGTTGTATGTGGGTTTCACAACCATGATGTAGCTGAAACATTAGAAGGTCATGCATATGCTGGTAGACTAAGTGGTGAAGAGAAGTCTTTACTAGGTGATATGACAAAGAATATGGTTAAGCCGAAGAATATTTTGTTGACATTAAGAGGTCATGATGATCATAATGTGACTAACATCAAGCAGATCTATAATGCTCGCCATAAATATCGAAAATCAGAAAGGGGTCCTCGAACGGAACTCCAGCACTTGATGAAATTAATGGAACGTGACAAATATGTGTATTGGTATAGAAGGACTGAAACGTCTAATGTTGTTCGAGATATTTTTTGGACACATCCAGATGGCATTAAATTGTTGAATGCATTCCATATTGTGTTGATCATTGACACCACATATAAAACAAACAAATATCGGTTGCCATTACTTGAGATTGTTGGAGTAACCTCGACAGAGTTGACATTTTCTGTGGGTTTTGCTTATTTGGAATCTGAACGAGAAGATAATTTCACCTGGGCATTAGAAAAAGTTAGAGGTTTGTTTCTCAGAGATGAATTAGTAGCCCAAGTGATTGTGACAGATAGAGATATCGCCTTAATGAATGCTGTTGAAACAGTGTTTCCATCTGCAACATACTTGCTTTGTCAATTTCATGTTTCTAAAAATGTGAAGTCAAAGTGCAAGTTACTAGTATCTCCAGTGGATGAATGAGATTGTGTAATGGATGCATGGGTTATTCTGATGGATTCGTCAACTGAAATTGAATATGAAGAGCGTTTTCTTAAATTCGAAACTAAGTGTTCAAAATTCCCTATTTTTTTGGATTATGTGAACAGAACTTGGTTAAATCCTTACAAGGA
This sequence comes from Canavalia gladiata, assembly GCA_037954105.1. NCBI lineage: Eukaryota > Viridiplantae > Streptophyta > Magnoliopsida > Fabales > Fabaceae > Canavalia > Canavalia gladiata. The sequence continues at coordinate 33,539,308 of CM075660.1, forward strand.
AAGATTTGTGAGTTGCTGGATTGATAGGGTGATGCATCTTGGAAATACAACCACAAACAGGTATCTTTATTATTAAAATGAATTTTTCAAAACGATTTTTGTATGATATAAAAGGCTCATGACTTGTATCTTATTCCTTTTCAGGGTTGAAAGTGCACATGCAAGGTTAAAGAGGTTGCTTCAAGATAGTAGAGGTGACTTGTGTTCATGCTGGGATGCAATGAATAATATGATAATACTGCAACATAGTGACATAAAGACGTCATTTGAAAGAAGCATGATCATTGTTGAGCATAGATTCAGCAAAGGGTTTTATGCCAAGCTATGGGGCTTTGTATCAAATAATGCTTTAGCCCACATTGCTAACGAATATGAGCGGGTAAAAATTGTAGGTATTGACAGTATAACTTGTGGGTGCAGTCTTAGAAGTACACATGGATTACCTTGTGCATGCGAGTTAGCAAGGTATAGTGTGATGGGTAATTTTGTACCATTGGAGTCAGTTCATCGTCATTGGAAGATATTGACATTTGCTGATCAAGGAATGACAGAGCAATGGGGTGATTTGTCGTTGCAACCAGAATTTGAAGCCTTGCAGAAACGATTCTCGGAGCTTGATGTTTGTGGAAAGATAACACTAAAGAATAAACTTCATGAGTTAGCATTCCCCGATACAACTTCAATGTATCCACCTCCTGATAAGGTAAGAACAAAGGGTGCAATCAAAGGTAAGGCATTGCAGATGGAACGATCAACCAAACGTGAACCATCCTTCTTTGAATATGTTGATGGTTTGTATTCTATCCATGATAGTTCATCACCTCGTTTGTCATCTGATGTTAAACGTCGCAACAACAAGAAGAAAAAAGGTTATGCCTATGCTAGACTTGTTTCCTGTTCAGTTACAGAACTATATTGAACGCATTGTTGATGTTGAAGCTGATGGAAACTGTGGATATCGTGCAATTGCTGCATTGCTGGGAAAGGGTGAAGAGTCTTGGGCTCAAGTTCGACTTGATTTAATTCGAGAGCTTGGTCAGTATCGTCATGTGTATGTGAATCTGTTTGGTAGTGAAGAAAGATACATACAGTTAAGGACTTCTTTGTTTGTTGGGAATGAAAAAATGGTTTCACCTGATAAATGGATGACGATTCCTGATATGGGTTATGTAATTGCGTCTAGGTATAATGTCATACTTATTCATATTTCCATTCACGGATCAATGACATTTTTCCCGCTCAGAGGTGAACCACCACAATTGATGAACCATCGTATTATTTGCATCGGATTTGTTAATGGTTGTCATTTTGTACAGGTATTCATCCACCTATCTATTATTATTTAACTGAAAGTTATTTATATTTACATTGATCTAATGTATATTATCATTGCAGGTTTTTATGGTAGATGGAGCTCCAGTCCCTCCAACTGCTTTGCAATGGCATAAATATTGTGATGACAATGCTCGGATGTGGGAGTGGCCATATATTAGTCGGATGGATTTATTTAGTTCATTATTTAAAAACAATGTTGATAATGTAACAGACATCACAGCCGATTAGTTGTAATATCCTTTCTAATGTTGATTCTTGACATTATTTGATATGAACAGACCCTGCTTATCAGTTCAAAATTTTGTTGAATTCAAAATCATACAAATCACATGGATAGTAACTTGCTTATCATTTCCCTGTTTTTCATCAATTCAAAATCATACAAGTCTAAAAATGAACAATAATCTGCTAATCATTTCCCTGTTTTTCATCAGTTCAAAAGCTATATACAAAAGCAATATACAATATAAAAATCATCATTTATCAAATACATATAGTGTTCACAAATGTGATATATACAAAGATCAATCATAAATGATATCAACTGCTTGGATGACTCCTCTTCCTCCGCTGGTAGGTAAGAACATCACCACGACCTCCAACACGTGCTATGTTCAAAGCCTGGCGTGCCATATCTGCTTCTGATGAATCATCCGGGAGTCTTCCTGAAACAATGATGCCTTCTAGTAGTTCAACTATTCTATCAAAACGATCCTGAAAAATAAATTATATTAGTAACAATATCATCTACAACATGATTTTTCAAATAAACAAATGGATTACCTGGGTAGAAAGTGAAACTTCTTCCACTGCATGAGATTGGCTAGCCTCTGTGACCACAACAGGAGGTTCAGGTTCACCCTCACCCACACAACTACTGGGTAAAAGGTATGGGTGGGAGATCCTGCGAAACCACTCCATGTACGCAACAACACATTGCCCAGGAGTGGTAGCAACAGAACCTCTAACCTCGTCTGCCACCAATGATAGTTCATAGTTTAAAAAACTATCATCAATGGACTGAGGACTTCCAACCATACCCAAGCTATCAACAGTAGGCATGGGGATCCCCTGAACATGCCCAAACTGACGCAGCACTCTATCAGGTGAATGAGGGTAGACCAAATCACCACATCTAATCAAACCTCTGTACCAGCAAGCGTCGGCGAAGGGTCGATGACCTCTGAACTCATCATATGGTGTCCAAATGATGTCATCCACCTGTATGCGATTAAGAGCCGCCCTATATGGTCTCACATCCCCAGAACCGCGTAGCATCTTCAACCGCATCGCCATGGGCATATCTGGGGTAAAGTCATCCCTCAGCTCACGTCCCCCAATCAGTGGGAAATGATCAACAATCAATGCCTACACTTATATTATAAACAAATAAGTAACAGTTTATCTGGGAAAAAACCCTTAAATGATGTACAATAAGTGACATTTACCTGTAACAAAGTCAAATAACCGCCGAGGCACTTAGTGTTGTGAAAACTCGCATCACTAAGCTGATCGTAGAGGTATGCCAGTGCAATAGCACCCCAAGCATACCTCCCGATGATGTGAACATCCCTGAACAGCTCCAAATATGACACACTCACAAGGGTGCCACTCTTGTCAGCAAAAATAGTGCACCCAACCAATCGCAGCAGGTAAGCACGAGCAGCTGCATCCAACTGACCCTCTCGAATGCACAAATCACAGACATCCTGCAGCCAACTAAACCTGACATACGCACCTCGAGTGTGATCTGTCTCTGTGTTTGCCTCCGAAGCAGAAACACCAAGAAGATTTGTCAGCAAGTCGCAAGCGGAATCTCGTGACATGGACTGAACAGAACACAGCTCCCCTGTGATCGGTAGATGCAGCAATGATGACACATCATCCAATGTGATGGTCATCTCTCCTATCGGCAGGTGGAAAGTGCATGTGTCTCTATGCCATCTCTCCACAAAAGCAAACAATAAGCCCTTGTCTGCTATCGAATGACTGCACCGTACTAAGTCGGCCAATCCACCTTCTTGTACGATGCTCTGGATGTAAAGGACATCTATAGGAGTGACCTTTCGTCCATGGGTCAACACCTTGAGAGCAGGACGATCCTAAAATAACATTCAGACAAACCAAAACAATAAATTAAATAACAAATTATTTCTTATAATGTCATATACATATACAGTGATGACACTCACCTGTCCTGTCCATATGTAATATGCTACATGCTCCCTGTATGATCTAAGTACAGAGACATCCGTTGGACCACCTGGGAATGTCTCTTCTACATCATGCATATCACCTCCAGCATCAACATGCTCCTCATCAATGGCTTGCCGAACACGTCGACTGCGAGCAGAGGCAGTTGGTCGAACGCGTACATCCTCAGTATGCGAAATACCACCTCTGCTATGTGAACCTCTAGTCCTGGCCATGTCTAAAATTCACCAAATAAAATACAGTTCATTAATTACTTAACCACACTTTCTCACTGTAACTTAAATTATAAACTTAAATGAAATTAACATAATGAACAAATTAACATAAAACATGTTTTTTGTAAACCCTAAACCTTTTAATTAAACTTAAATAATGAATACTTAAACCCTAAAAAACATAAATTAACTTAAAAGGTAAATATACAAAATTAATTTCAAAACTGATGCATTCCGTAAACTAGTTTGCGGAATGCATCAGTTGTACTCCATAAACTAGTTTGCGGAATGCATCAGTTGCATTCCGCAAACTAGTTTACGGAATGCAACTGATGCATTCCGTAAACTAGTTTACGGAATGCAACTGATGCGTTCCGTAAAATAGTTTGCGGAATGCATCAGTTGTATTCCGTAAACTAGTTTGCGGAATGCAACTGATGCATTCCGCAAACTAGTTTACGGAGTACAACTGATGCATTCCGTAAACTAGTTTACGGAATGCAACTGATGTGTTCCGTAAACTAGTTTGCGGAATGCAACTGATGCATTCCGCAAACTAGTTTACGGAGTACAACTGATGCATTCCGTAAACTAGTTTACGGAATGCAACTGATGTGTTCCGTAAACTAGTTTGCGGAATGCATCAGTTGCATTCCGCAAACTAGTTTACGGAATGCATCGGGTCATCTTCTTCGCAGCAGCCTAAAATCCTACATTTACCCTATCCAATGGAGAATAGCAAACGAGTTTAAGGTTCAGAGGTGCTAACCTGAATGTAGAAGCTTTGACCTTGGGTTGTTTCGTTTAGCTTTGCACAACTGAAGCAGTACCAGGCAAGCAGCAAGGAGTTCAGAGATGCTGAGTTCAAAAGTTTGCGGAAGATGAATCTTTTTTGCGGAAATGTTACAAGGTAAGGGAGGGGGGTGGTAAGGGTAAAGTTGGAATAAAAATTTTACAAAAAATTTAGGGGGGGTGTAAAAAGAAAAAAGGGGGGTGCAGAAAGTAAGGCCCCTTATTTTTACAGTTAGGAACGTGTTCGGCCCAATTTCTCATTGGTCCTTATCCAAGGTTATGAGGCTCAAAACCTCACAATCAGATCAACCATCAAATGAGACCCAATACCCAACTTCGAGCCCATTCTTAAGACGCTCTAGTCCAACCACCTCTTGGGGAACCTCCCTCCCTTCCATAACACGTTGCCTAATCTCATTATCTCATTGCCATCTTCTTTGATAACAACAAATGAACAAGCTCAATTCCTGACTCATATTAAGTCTTCTCGGGTTTGTTTCTCTCTAATAAGAAGGTTGACCTCGACCGCTATCGACTTGCCTCATAACAGGTTCGAAGGTAATGCTTCCATGCATTTTGGTTCCACCAAAATGACAAATTTATTTGACTTTTCTTAGAACATGCTTGCTATTGATTTGGGCAAAGCGGAGGTGTCTAAGACCATAGCAACACTGGATGTGAGTCACAATCAGACGTATGGGAACCTCCTTGTAGGAATAAAAAACTTTACATTGAATGTGAGCTATACATTGATGTGCATTCTTTCTTTCATAACAAGTAATTAATCAATGTGTTTATATTCTAGAAGATATGATAGATAGATAATATGTTTAGGAATAAAAGTGGATTGAGTTGAGTTAGGCTTTAAATAGTCAAGTTAAATCTTTTTAAAAATTTTAAGGTTTGAGTATCGTTTATTACCTATCAAAAAATTCTTTTAGTCAAAGTTTAACCTAACTTAAAATTTACAAGATTTACAAATTTATTTAAAAGCCTACGTTCTAGATAGTAAACAAATAAGTTTAAAGTCTATATAATGATTGATTAAAAAGACTTGCAAGTTTAAAACTTACAAAATAAAAATGCAATTTACAATTATTTAGTTTAGGATATTACAATGTATTATATATACATACGTTTCTTTTCTTACATAAGATCACTTCAAAGATTAAGAGTTGAATCGTAATCTCGTAGATGCAGATAAAAACGATAGAAAATGGTTCTATCGTGAGGATAAGGAAGAGTCATTTAGGTTCCTTTTGTTTGAAATTAAAAATTAAAAATTAAAAATTTTAATTTTTAACAAATTAAATAACTATATAAATATAACATATTAAAATAAATATTATACTAATATAATATATTAAAATAAATATAAATATAAAATATATAAAGAAAAATAAATCTTAAATAGGCTAAACTAACATTTTTATAAGTTTAAATCTAACTTGTTTATTTAAAAATATTTTTTAACAAGTCCGAGTCTCTATATTTATTAAACAAGTCAAATTAAGTTAAACTTTAACCAGATTGACCTGTATGTCACTGTCAAACGCATCCTTCTTTATTTTCATCCTTAAATACATTCACCTTAAAAGTTATATATGGTTAAAAAACATCATAAAATTACATTAGTTAAAAATAATTAATTTTTTTTAAATTCAAAATAAGATTTCTATTTATTGAAAAATTTTGTACAATGATAACATAATTAATCTTTGATATGTTCTCCTTGCTGTAATATGTCATGGAAATTATATTTGTAATGAACTACTTTAATAAAAAATGTGATCTTCTTTTAAAGTTATTTATTAAAAATAATAATAAATTCTCATTAAAAATGAGTCTAAATTTTTTTTTATTTTATTTTAATTAAAAAATAATAAAACAAAAATAAAAAGACTAAATAAAGGATTTTAAAAAAAACATTCAACTATTGTACCATCCCACACATTTTAGATTTTGACTGAATTTATTATAAACTAAAATACACATGTGAATAAAATTTTTTGTTGATGTAACAAATTATTATTATTTTTATATAACATCCTTTAATTTTTAAAAGCAGTTTCACATGTAACTATTTCTCCAATATATAAAATCTATACCTAAAAACTTCCATTTTAGAAAAAAAAGACAATCTTATTTATATAAATATATTTTTGTTCTAAAAATTAAGAAAATAATTTATATATTTAGTTATTTAAGTCTTTTACTATTAATTTTATTCATTAACATATTTAATTTATCTGGTGGTAGTTGATATTAGTTAGAATACTTGGATTTAAGATTTGGATATGCAGCTATATTAAAATTTTGAAATAAAATTTTTATCTTCCATAATAATAATTTTCAGTTCAATGTCTTTAAAAAAATAATACATATAATCTTGATAAAAAAATAATTTGTTGTACATTTTTAATTTAGACAAAACCTTTAATTAGTACCTCAAAACTTAATTTTTTCACCATTCCATCTTCTAAATATTTTATCATCAAATTAATAATTTAAAATATATTTTTAAAGTAATTATTATAAAATCTTAAAATTAGAAGGATTGACATCGTCAAAAATAAATTAAAAGGATCAAAATCATCAAATTTCAAAATCATACAAAGTAAAATGTGCAACTCAAAGAAAAATCTTTCTTTTCACACCATTTGTTTTTTGCTAAACACACTACTCCTCTGTTCAAAACTATCTTTATAATAAACGTATAAAATATAATTTAAATAATGTTTAAAATTATACTTTATATTTATGTTAATAATATTTTTAAAATTAATTTTTGAAGATATATATTATATATTTTTAAAAAGTAATTTCTAAAAGTTTATTCATAAATTTTTGAAAGAATATTCTAGAATAAAAAATAATAAAAAGATTATATATTTAATTAAAAAATGGTTTAATTAGCAATTCCCATTAAAGAAACACTTATTATACCATATTTGACACACCCAATCATATACGGCTATAATGACTGGCGGCCATATTTTAAAGTGGTATGTGGTGAAGTCTCTATTAAGTAGAGACCACGGATTTCGAAGGGTTACAGTGCATGTATGTGTGCACATGGCCCATTTGCGCGCCGAGATATTGAACCTTATGTGGGTGTGTCAGTGGGTGGGAACTATAAAAGGAGAATAAAAGCAAGGGATGACCAAGGAAACAATCCTAAAGCTAATAAAGCCTCCATTTTGGATTTTTTTACAAAATATTTTTTACTTGGTACAATTTTTTAAAAATACAAATACTATTTATATGACAAATAAAGTAATTTTTAAAAAATTATAAAATCATCGAACGACTTTAAATTAAAACTTAATTTTCTAATTTTAGCTTTAATTAAAATTTAGTCTAACATCACAAATAATTTATTCTCTTTCGTCAAAATTACATCTTAAGACAATTTAAAAATAAATTTTAAATGATATTGTAATAGTTTTAATAAATTATTTTTGCTAATTAAAAGAACCTGATGTTGTTTGTAAAGAATTTTACTCTGAATAATGCTAGGGTACACTCTTTAGTTATAAACATATAGAGAGACACTAAAAAATTAAAGAGCATAAAAAAATATTGAGAAGTAATAAAAATAGTCTTAAAAATTGAACTAAACCGATTATACCAGAAATCAATCAACGAATTATTTTATTTAAATTTGAAATTTATGAAAAAAAAAGTAGCGCAGAATCATCAAAATCGATAAAAATTAATCAATAAGATGAATTTATAGAATCAATAAAAATCAGTTTACACAATTTTAATATTTTTATAAAAAATTAAAATTAAATTATATTTTATTTTATTTAGTTTTGTATTATTTAAATTTGTAAAATTAACATATTATATAATTTTTATTTTTAATCATGTAAAAGTCATGATATTATACTATAACATATTTTTTAACATATTATATATTATAAATATTTTAAAAATTATATTTAATTAATATCGATATTAACATCGTTGTATTATAATTAAATTATTAAATTTTAAATTAATAATTTAACTAATTTATTCATTGGTTCAATTTTAAAATATTAATTATAAATATGATAAATGAGATAATTAATAAAAAAATAAAAATATTTAAATGGATTATGACACTTTTGAAATGTACATAAACCGTTATTGTTTTACAGTTGTTATCCTCCATGGTGTTTTGACGGCTACAATTGAAAGTCTTCAAATTTGACTTCGCTAGCAACTTCATTTCAGCTCGATTTGGCCCATATAGAACGGAATCATTTCTAGGCTGCTAATGCAACCAATCCACTATTAGCTTTAATCTGTATGACCTTTGACTCAACCCCACGAACCTTCTTGTGCCAATGATATTCAAAGATATTGCAGAGCACATATTAATATAATACATATAGAGAGATACCAACGAGCTCGCCTGTTTTAGACTTCACTTCAAACATTGCATGTCATGGCAACTTGCATTACTTCCCTGTACACAATATCTTCTAACCTTCACATCCTAATCGTTAGCTATATATAAACCAACACATCCCTCTACCTTTCTCATCCCCAACTCAAAATCCATCTAAAAAGAAAAAAGAGCCAAGGCGATGACAATTCCAATGCTTCTCCTATTCACATTGCTCTCCCTTGCCGCTCCTTCTCTTTCAGAAAGGTGCAACCAAGAAGACAAAAAAGTCCTTCTCCAAATCAAAAGAGAACTCAATAACCCACCCGTTCTCTCCTCTTGGACACCAAACACAGATTGTTGTAGAAAAAGTTGGCTCGGTGTTGAATGTAATCCCCATAATAAGCGTGTAATTTCTCTAAGCATCACAAACGACAACGACCTTGTGGCTCAATTTCCACCTTCAATTGCTAACTTACCATACTTGGAGAGCATGTTTTTGTACCGTTTACCAAACCTCACAGGCCCAATCCCTGAGACCATATCCAAGCTCACCAAGCTCCAATCCATTCAAATATCTTTAACAGGCTTGTCAGGCCCACTACCCAACTTCAGGCCCACTCTCAAAACCCTCATTATCTTAGATCTCTCTTCCAACAGCATCACCGGACCACTCCCTCCTTTCCTGTCCATGTTACCCAATCTCACAGTAATTTTCTTAAACAACAACAAGCTAACAGGTCCAATCCCTTACCCATACGGGTCCTTCAAGACCCTATTGAATGTAGATCTTTCACATAACCAGCTTTCGGGGACACTCCCAATGTCCTTGGCAAGGTTGAACTTGTCGGTAATTAACTTGTCACATAACAGGCTTGAAGGTGATGCCTCCATGCTTTTTGGTTCCACCAAAACTACATCGTTAATGGACCTTTCTTGGAACTTGTTTGCTTTTGATATGGGAAAAGTGGAATTGTCTAAGGATGAAATTTCATCGTTTGATGTGAGTCACAATCGGATCTACGGAAACCTACCTAAGGGAATAGAAAATGTGGCTGAGTTGAATGTCAGCTACAATAGACTTTGTGGTGAGATTCCACAGGGTGGCAATTTTCAGAAATTTGACGTTTCTTCCTACTTTCACAACAAGTGCTTGTGTGGATCTCCACTTCCAAGATGCAAGTAATCATTAATTGTTTGCCAATAAATGGAGGGAATTTCTCTAGTGCTTTTATTTACTTCCCCAAAAGTTTGATAATGTGTTCATTTTGCAATTCAGATGGGTCATGGGCTTAATGGCCATGGAGTTGAAAACAGTATGTATCATTTACAAATATGTATTTCTTTCAAACAAAACTTTTGTATTATTGCACTACAAAAATAAACAATATATACAAAAGAAAAGGAAATTGGAGAAAAAATATATAAGATGTAATAAATAAAGTGACAAAAAATTTTAAAAAAATGTTAATAAACTGTAGTATAAATTGATAATATAATTAATGCACCTCTATATTGTTTGTGAGGATAGGCAGTAGAGTATAAAAAATTTATTCCCCTAGTTTGGGACGAATGAACAAACAAGTATTACATTCGTTGTGTGTTGCAATTTCAGCATTTAAAGGTCGCATGACACTTAAATTGATTGGTTTTATTAAGTACCTAGGCATTGAGTGCATAAATGTTCTAGATATATAAATAAATTAAATAGAATGCAAAATAAAATTATATTATTTTGATTACGTAAACGGATATATATTTGAGTATATTAAATTTTATCCATCAACTTAAACATCTTCATTTCATATATTTTTTTCCTTTTTATTTCTGGATTTTGAAGCTGTGATTTTTCTTTTTTTTTTTTGTATTATTTGAATTTAAGGTTTGTATCATTATTAAAAAAATTAATTTTTAATGAGGTAATTTTGAAATTTAAAGAGAAAAATAAAGATGTATGTGATACGATATCATGATATCAAGATAATTCTCACGACATAAACATAAGAGCTTAAACAAATATTATTCAATATCCTTAAATAATATCATTTCTAATTTTAAAGGTAATAAATAAAATCAACTCATAAAAGAAGTTATTAGCTTTGAGAAGTCAACTAATTAAAAGATAAAAGATAAAACTAATTTATAAAAGAAACCATCAACTTCTAAAAAATAACTAACTAACCGCTAAAGTTAAAACTAACAAATAGAAATAAATTATTCAAACTATCAACTTAATCTCTTCGAATGTCCATCAATGTTTGTTATGTATCATAAGTATCGTGGGTTTGATCATACTAACTTCCATACTATGCCGTAAGATCCTATCATTCCTTCCCCTTAAAAATACACCTTGTCCTCAAGTTATAAGTTGATATTAGAAACTTTGACATTATATCTTACAATCCTATCATTCTTTTCTCTTTGAAGGTACACCTTGTCCGCAAAGTATATCATGCCTTCTTCCTTGGAGATACATTTTTGTCATCAAAATATAAGTTGACACTGGAAACTTTGATGTTGCGCCTTAAGACTCTATCAATGTGGATGAATTTTTGTAGAAGTTCCATTGTGATTGGTTATGATTTTTGTTAATTAGCATGCTATTTGTTTTATTTGTTTTGTAAAATGTTTTTATTTTTTAGTAGAACCCTGTGATTCAATCTTGAAATGTTATTTTAAAGAGCAGAGTAATCTTATGATGATGCCACTATTTAGCTTTTTTTGTTAAAAAAAATAATTGAGAGGTACAAGTTCTTATAGTTTCTATTTTATCTTAAATTATTGGTTACTAGAAGAAAATTTTGAAATAAAATTTAACTACAAGATTCCTTTTTTCCCATTTTCGAATCATTTTGCTTTGGTTGATTGATTCTTACTATTTTTATGTTTATTCTCTTTTCTTGTAACTTCTAAATCGTGAAGTTTGTTGTCAATTTCAGAGGAAATGGTAGATCATATATTTTATAGTTTCTAGTTGATTCCCTTTTCTTTTTTCCTTGTGTTGGGCCAAACTATCGATTATATTTTCTTCTTTCCTTATATGGGACCAAACTAATGATTATACGAGGTTGAAAAACTTTATCTGCAAATTGATGCATAAAATCAATTTATCTAATTTTTATTAACTAGTTTAATTGATTACTAGTTAGTTAAGGAGAAGGGAGGTAAAATTTGCCCTCAATTGTATATTTATAAATTTTCATATGTTCTAATAAATTAAATCTTGTTTTTGGGAGTTCTAATTCAAGAATTGTAAGCATTAGTTTCATTTTTTCTACTTGATACATGGTAGTTGACCTTTTTTATGTTTATTATATGTGTTTTTAATTTTTTTTATTATTGTGTTTATGGGCCTCACTTTTAATTACATTGAATTATTGATATAAGATATTAAATCTAATTCTTAATAGTATGAAACATTATTAATTAACAAGACAAACAGATAATGTCAATGGTTGAATGAGTATCAATAATACAAAGAAAAATATATAATATAGATTAAGTTAAACATATGTCTATTTTTTTTAAAGTATAAAATCAATTTTTATATTTTTAGTTAAAATATTTTTTAAATAAAATATATAATAAAGATTAATTTAAACATAAAACATAATCACATACTTATTTAATAGCTGTATAATAAAGATAATTGAAAGAAAATCAAATAAGACATGCTTTTTAATTTATTTTTTGGTCTCACATTTTACATTTTACATTGTAATTTTCTTGTTTTAGCAAATAAGGCATGCTTTAGTTTATTTGTTTTATATTGTATACTTTGCTCTCTAACTTTTGTATTTTGATTCTCTTCTTTTTCTTAATTTGGATGCTTTATAGATTGAAGCAGTTATGAGAAGAATATTGTGGCTTAAGGGTATGATTATAAAGCTAAATTTCTTGTATTTTGAAGTTGGAATGATGTACTTGATGCGTAAATGCTATTGATTATATATATATATATATATATATTAAAAATTAGTGACAACAAAATTGTTACAACTTTAATTTTATATTTTTAGATTTACTACATCGATCATGCTTAGAATTAGTGTAAAAAGTAGATTTTTTATACCAGTTGTGATATAGTTATGGATGGTGGTTCTGGACTGTATTAATCAAATGGTCATAAACTGGGGTGAATTAGGTTTGATATATTTTTTTCCAAACTTCACCAACAAATTGAAAAACAATGAGCCCAAAAACTTAGGTCACCTAAGAATCTTGAATATGATTTATGAATTACACAATGTACAAAATGTTAATGTAATTTTAATGATCAATTGAATAAAATCAAAGTTAAGCCATAAAAATTGATCAAAAACATAACGCAAAACATATAATAGGTTCTGAAATATAAATGTGTAGGGGGAAAAAGATCACTCAAGAATTTATCCTAGTTCATTATCAACCACAGACAACTAAATCTAGTCTCCAAGAATCCCTTGAGATTTTTTTCACTAGTCGTAGAGATTACACGATCCTCTTATAAACAACCACTTCAAGATCCCTTACTTGAATCCTTAAGAACAATGCAAAATCACCATCTTTGTGCAAAACATAACCAACTTCAAGAGAGAATCATTTCTCTCAAGAACCAACAACCAAGATTGAGAAGAGTAGTAGAAGATCAAAATACAATCACTTTTGAAGCTCAATACAATGAAAATCCTAAGCAATGATAAAATTTCATACTTTGAACTCTATTTAAGACATAACAAGCAGTATTAACAACATTAGCACAAAAATACTTAGGCAAGTTAGTTCATTTAGCATTGTTCTAGCTAGTTCTTCAAGAAACCTATTTTTCCTTTCAACAACATCATTCTATTGTGGTGTTCTTGGTGTTGAAAAATTATGGTGAATACCATGTTTATCGCAAAAAGATTCAAATGCATGATTTTCAAATTCACCACCATGATCAATCCTAATGGTAGTTATTTTCAAATTCTTTTATTTTGTATTACTTCAACTATTTTAAAATCCTTTTGGGTTAGTCAACAGGGTAGTTCCTTTTGGAACTCATACATAACTACCATATGGAACACCGTACTTCCTAATATAGCAAGTAGATGCAATAGTATGTCCTACTTTACTATAATAAATGCATTTGAGATATGGTTTGGTAGATGCATTACACAATACAAATGAGTTATTATTAGGCTTAGTGTGATTGTTATAAATTTAACCAAGTCCAATTTTATGATGCATGTTTCTTTGTCTTCTTAGTATATCTCCTAGATTATTTCTTCCTATATTAAATTTAGCAAGTGTTTGATTCAAATTTTTTACTTTTAGTTCTAAAACCATGCAATTTTCACAGCATCTTTCTTCATCATTTAATGAATCAAGGGAATCATATTTAAGTTTCAATTCATCAAATTCATTTTGCAATAAATATTTCTTTCTTTCTAAAGGCTTGATAGAGGTTTTTTGTTGTCCTATAAGTCTTACAAGTCTTTTAGTTTCTTCAAATAATTTTTTGAAAACATTTTGACATTTATCATTGGTAGGTCTATAATTAGTCTCAAAATCACATACCTGTTTTTGATCATTGTGAAAGCTTTTCATGAGACATAAGTTACTTCTTATTTTTCTCCTCCAAAACTTGAGGTAAAATTATCATCATTGTCATCCCATGCTATGTATGCCCTTTTTCTTTTCTTTTTCTTTTTGACCTTTCTTTCATTTTTTTTTGGAGAAGAGGGAAATCTACTTTCATGTGACCAACTTTGACACATTCATAATAAGTAATAATTGATGAAGATGTTTCAAATTTTTTTGCTGCATTCATTCTTTTTCCAGGGGGTTTTCTCTTTGATTTTCCTTTCTTGAGAAATTACTAAATTATTTTACCAAGAGACCTACATCATCATCATCTAAATCAAGGTGTGTATAATCATCACTAACATCTTAGAAGTAGATTTGAGAGTTATTCCCTTGTTCATTTTATCAACTTCCCAACCGATTCAACTCAAGCTCATGTTCTTGCAACTTGCCAAATAGAGTAGCTAATGACATTTTCTTGAGATCTTTAGTTTCTACAATAACTATCACCTTAGTCTGTCATGGCCTACTAAGACATCTCAAAGCTTTGTTAATCATTTCCTCATTAGCAATAATTTTGTCTAGGTTGGCAAGACCAATAATAATATGAGTAAAACACATTTGTACATCACGAATAGATTCATTTGATTTCATATGAAAAAGATCATATTTTGTAGTTAATGTATTCACATTGGATCTTTTAACCTCATTAGTTTCCTCATGTGTGACTCTAAGGGTATCTCACATTTCTTTAGTTGTTTTACATGTGGAGACTCTAAATAATTCGTCATAACTAAGTGCTAAGGTAATGATATTCTTGGCTTTGAGGTTAAATTCAATCTTTTTCTTATTTTCATCACTACACTCACTTTTAATCTTTTCAATCTCAATACTATCAACAATATGTGTTGGCACATATGCACCATTATTTACAGTATCCCACACCTTTATATATATGGCCTCTATGAAAATCCTCTTTCTTTTTTTCTTTCTTTCTAATATGGGTAACATTTACTGTTAAAGATAGATGGCCTATTGATGGATGCATCATCACCTAAAGATGGGTTTGTTGAATCCATTTAAGCCTTTGGATCTTAAATAAATCCTTTCTTTCTTCACAATAGATCTTGATGCCAATTGTTAATCAAATGGCCACATACCTATGAGGCGGTGAATTAGGTTTGACAGATTTTTTTCCAAACTTCACCAACCAATTGAAAAACAGTGAGCCTAAAAACATAAGTCACCTAAGAATCTTGAATATCATTTATGAATTACACAATGTACACAATGTTAATGTAATTTTAATGATCAATTCAAGAAAATAAAAATTAAGCCATAAAGATTGATCAAGAACTAAAGATGATGCATAACATATAATGGATGTTAAAATGTAAAAGTGTAGGGAGAAAAAGATCACTCAAGGACTTTATCTTGGTTCACTCTCAACCATAGAGAACTATATCCAATCCCCAAGAACCCTTTGGGATTTTCTTTACTATTTGTAGAGATTACATAATCCTCTTACAAACAACCGCTTCATGATCCCTTACTTAAAGCCTCATGAACCATGCAAAGGTCTTCCTCTTTACATAAAACACAACCACCTTCAAGAGAGAATCATTTCTCTCAAGAATCAACAACCAAGATTGAGAAGAGTAGCAGAAGATCAAAGTATAATTATCCTTGAAGCTCAATACAATGGAAATCTTAAGTAATGATAAAACTTTCACACTTTGAATCAAAGTTCTCACAAAGGGAATTTTGAAAATTATTTCTCCTATTGTTCTCTTTCTTTTTCTTTCCCTCTCTTTCGAAAAATAGGTTAGAAACAAGTATTTATATGTAAAAATAGATGGTAGTTTCAAATGGGTTGGTTTTAAACCATTATAACTGAGAAAACGTTTTGAAACTTTCAAAACTTAAGCTTGGTAATAGATTACTATAATTGGTAATTGATAATTGATTACTAAGGAATTCTATAACTCTTGTAATGGATTAATTTTATTGGTAATCGATTATTCTTACTCTAAAATGCATTAGTAATTGATTAATTCCACTTTAAATCAATTACTTAAACTCCAGGATTAATTGGTAATCGATTAAGCTAGCATTTAGTAACTTTTCGTGGCTAAAATAAGCTTTGGTAATCGATTAATCCATGGTGTAATCGATTACAAGGTTGGTTAACTCAGTTCAACAAATGGTTAACTATGTGAACAGATGAGTAACTCAAACTGATATGGTTAACTTAGTTCAAAACTTTGGTTAACTTGAAATTCATATCCATGTTATAAAAGCCAAGTTTTCATAGTTCAAAACATTTAGGTTGTGTAATCTTTGTAAAACATGATTTTAACCTTGAAACCTTTCAATTTAGAATCTTCTTATGTTTTTCTTTTAAAAACCATTTTAGAGAGCTTGATTAAAATATGAGAGCTATTAATGCATACACATAAATCTAAGACTTAGATTTAATATTACTTGGTGGAATTTTGCATCAAAATTTTCCCGTCAATAGATATGGAAGATCTTTTCTCACAAACTGTTCAATGAAGGCTAACCTCGAAGGTGGAAGATGATGAAGAACTTGATGTAGAATCTTGTTTGCTTAGGAGCACCACCTTCTATGGAAGGATGACCTCCTTCTCCACCACCATGGATAAATAGGATTCCTCAACCCTAGGTTGGTTATGATGGGGAGAGAAGAGAGTGTTTCACTCAAAATTCATAAATAAATTTTCATAAAATGACTCAAGGTGAGCAAAGTTACAGATGAGGGTGCCTTATATAGGTAAGAAGCTAGTTAGGATAGGGAAACTTTGAGAATGAAAAGTGGGCCTATCATGGAGCCCAAAATGAGTCCCTCCTTGTGTCTTAAGGCAGCCTATAAATTGGGCCAAAGTGGGCTCAAAAAGCTTAGCAAAGAAATATAGGGCGAGCTCCTATACATACTGGGCTTGCTAGTTTCTAGAATACAAGAAAAATACCTAAATCCTATTCTAATGTGGGAGACCATGTAGGCCTAGTTTGTGTGAGGTCCAATAGGCTCAATGGCTCTATAACATCCTAATAATGATACTCGTCCTACACTTAAGTTGTATCATAGATTCACTATTAGTTTATTACTTCATGATGTAATATCCATTTATAAAATTTTTGTTATGAAAAATAAGATATAATTTTTTTCTTTTAAAATATTTGTTGAAAATGCAAGCCTCGTTATAGTAATCATTGTAGTACACAACAAACATTTTGATGTTATCACTCACCTTAATTTTGAAAACTTGCATTCTTTTAGTTATCGTGCTACACATTCATTTTCAAAAAATATTTATATTATTAGTTATATAGGTAATGCAACACATACAATAATAAGTTGAGACTCCTAGTGAGTCCTTTAAAGAAATAAAGGCTTCAATGTCCTTCATAAGTTACAACTATCCAAAGAAAATATACAAAGTTAGACAAAGTAGTATAAGATCCTTTATAACTCTTCCTGCATTCCATTCCATGAACATTAATCTCTAATCCAGGTTATTCAATTCACATAGATCGCTGCCATCACGAAGAGTATGATTGGAATCTAGGATAGAAGTGAGAGGTAGGAAGTGAGAAATCGTAATTTCTCAGTAGGTGTGTACCCTAAGGTTAGTATCATCATTTCTAACCCAACCACTCAGTAAGAAAAGGTGAAAAGAAAACAAGCTCAATTATTGTTGTTTTTTAAATTGTACTTATTTGAAGTGGATTCCTTTTATTAATAGCAGAAATTCAATCTCATACAACATACAATTCATACATACTGTGAATCAATTTTTCAAATAAAACCTCTTAGACATAAATCTCATACATTCTTTATATCATTTTCTCATCATAACATAGATATTGTTTGAATCTTATACATTTTATGCCTTATTCATAATCATTCTAGTTCAGTACTCACCATTTTAGTGATAGTTTCATTTAAGGCGTAAGATTAACAATTTATTCAAACAATATCTTCACTTGTCTACTACTCCACCTTCTGATCTTGGATATGAGCTCATTGCAGATGATCGTTACCATCATAAATTTGGAAGACCTATTGCTTTCCAATAGAAGGATTTATTTGAAGCCCTATTGCTTCACCATAGAAGGTTATGTATCTTCTGATTGCCATTGAAGGACCTCTTGTTTTCTAATTGTGCACAAGTCCCAAACTTAACATACTAGGAGTAATATTAAGTTTTCACATAAGGTTCTTCTTTAGTGATCTCTTGATTTATTAGGTTTGATTTTAAGTCTTCATGATAGGATGCATGCTCAATATTCATTCAAAATGTTATGTACATATAGTACCCAATTCATCCATTTAATATCAAATCATAGAAGCATATAAACATACACAAGTCATCATGTCATCCAAGAGATCACACAATTCATTACATCAGTCAAGAGAGAACATAAAACATTTACACATATAAAGACATGATCAAGAATCACCATGATAAATAGGAAATTGATAGGTACCCAAAGGTTCGCTTTCTTAATAAAAATGTTCACTTAAGCATGATCCTTAAATTTTGGACAACATGCACGTTTCTTCTAAAATTGTCAAGTTGTCCTTATTCTTTGTGTTTTATGAGAAACCTCTCATGGGAACTTAGCTTCTAAGTTTTCTCTCAACCTTTGCTTTTCTCAAAAATTTTGTTGATGTTCTTCTCATGTTTAACTTTATGGTGGCCTAATGACCATTATGCCTCTTTAGTAGGCATGAATCTTATTTAACTTATTTTAGTCCTCCTTAGCCAAATGACCCTTTTCCAATTCATCAAAAATTATGTTTATCTAAACCTTATAACCACTTTTGTTTCTCAAAATTTATTCCTAGGAGATATAAACACATAATTTTTTCCTTTTAAAAACTTATCATGTCTAACTCTTTCTCCTTTGGTTGAAAGTCTTTGTGAGCTTTAAAGAGGTTGTTGTTTATATTTCTATACCTTTGTGGCCAATATGTCAAAATTAAATCTTACTAAGAGTGAATCTATGGTCCTATACCTAATGAACTACTTTACTAATATTCTTACAAGTGTGTCGCAACCGTAATTCCGACGAGACGACGAACTCGCTAAAATTTTAAAATGGATTTGATTGATTAAGTGGAGTCGCCACCAAATTTTATTTGAGGGAAAATGTTTGGAAAAACCCTAACTAGAAGATGAGATTTAGGTTCGGAAGTCGGTTACGAGTGGGGAAGGTGTTAGGCACCCCACTCGCCCGTTTCGGAGAACGGTACCCTTAAAATGAGTGTGTGATTTTTGAAAATGGTTTGATCCCTTTTACTAGAGTGAAGATAAATACTTGATGGTGGTTAGCCTGACAGGACTTAATCCTGCTCCTACGTATTCCCCGGTGCAATGGGAAACTCAAAGCTTACGTAGTTCTTGTTTTGTTTTGAAGGCTTGACCTTCAAGAGTGTTTGGAAGGTGCTCGAAGGCTTGACCTTCGGAGCTATTTGAAAAATAATATTCAAAAATGACTTGATTATTTTGAAAAAACTATTTTAGAAGGGCAATCCTCATCCACATATGCACAGGGCCCAAGACAACTACGGCTGCACTTGGACCCATACGACTCTCTAAACAACAAACAGCAGAAAAAGCTACCAGTTCGTGCTTAGAGTTAGTCGCGTGAGATTAAGAATCGCAAAACAAGATTTTTATTTTTTGAAAAAACGATGAAAGAATAAAACAAACAAGGTTTTTATTTTATAAAAGGGAAGGGCAACCCTTATCCACTATACACAAGGCCCAAGACAACTACGGCTGCACTTGGACCCATACGAATCTCTAAACAACGAACAGCAGAAAAAGCTACCAGTTCGTGCTTAGAGCTCGTCGCGTGAGATTAAGAATCGCAAAACAAGATTTTTATTTTTGAAACCAATGAATAAAATAGGCAAGATGTACTCAAACATAAAAGGGTTATGAGGTGCACTTAGTGTTAATGAAATTTATGGACTTAATTTGTAGAATTTTAAGAATTATCATTAGGAGAATTTTAGATGTACGAATTTGTATTTTTTAGAAGTTTTGGGGCAATCTATCAATTAAGGATTTTTACGTTTCATGGATTATTTAGGGATTTTGAAATTTTTACGAATTATTTAGGAATTTTGGAATTTTGGGATTTTTATGAATTTTTATTAACTTTTGGAATTTTTATGAGTTTTTATTAATTCTGAAATTTTTATGAATTTTTATTAATTTCAGGCTTTTTATAGAATTTTTTATTAATTTCTGGCGTTTTTATGAATTTTTATTAATTTTGGGGTTTTTACAGAATTTTTTATTAATTATTGAATTTTCTGAAATTTTTATAAATTTTGGGGGGTTTTTATGAATTTTTATTAATTTTTGGAATTTTTATTAATTTTGGGGTTTTTACAGAATTTTTATTAATTTCTGGAATTTTTAGGGACAGAAAAGGGATTAAATGAATTCCTAGGGGCAGTAAGGTAATTTGGCACAGCAAGGACAGAATAGGCATTTCGTGGAAAGGTTAGGGGCATTTCAATAATTCTGTCATTCGGGACATAATTGACATTAATTGAAATGACCAGGGTAAATTGGTAATTGAGGGGGAGGACAAGACTGGGATTATGGAAAATGGCTAGGGGTAATGTGGTAAATTGAGTCTGTGGGGGCAAAATGGGATTACTGGAAATGTGAGGGGTAGATTTGGTATTCTAAATGCTGGGGCATATTTGGAAAGGTTCAGGGGTATTATGGGTAATTTGTATTAAACTGATATTTGGGTAGGAAATACTGTTTATCTTAACTAAATATCCCTAAGGTCATTCATCTTCAATTTTCCACAAACATCCTGGAGGGTCCCGCTCTTACTTGTTACGTACTTTGCATATGACTACCATGCATTAATTCTGATGCAGGGCCCTCCTCTTGCTATACGTTTTTGAGTTTTCTACATGAGGTTATAGGTTTATACGAGGTCACATGATCTCACATGGGTTGAGCGGGACCCAATCGACAAGGGATTTGCCTTTCAGGGTCGTCTTAGATTTATGGTGGGCGATCATCCTCAACCTCTCCTCCTTTGGGTTGTCATTTGTGTTGAGGGGTCCCCCGGCTTTAAGTTCGGCCCTATGTTAGAGATGAGGACGTCACATATGAAAGTGTTATTGAAACCTTACTTGCATGGTTTTGGTCCCCCTTGAGGCTCTGTTTATTCCTGGAATGCTAAAGTCTTTGGTCTAGCATGGGAGGATTTTTTGAAGCAAGAGTTCGCCATGGCGCGTTCGAAGATGCAAACCCAACACACCTTGCATGGGCGAATGTGAATGAACTAAACTGCTCTAGAGGCCACTGTGAACGTAAACGGGGGCTACACTCGTTGGGTAGGTCAGAGGTAAGGGGAGAAAATGCATGGGATTCTTTTTTGGTCAAAGCTTACATGGTTTTCGCAGACCCTTTGGCAAGTAGCTCGACGCACCCCTTTTTGGAATCCCATGCAGAGTAGGTGTCTCCTATTCGACAGAGTCTGCTGAGTCTAGTTTTAAACTTTTAGGTTTCTTTCCCTCGAATGATTTCTCTGAGTTATCATTGCTTTGCATGGAGGATAGCCATTAATTTGTCATGAAGGGTTCCAAGGTGGATTGGTATGTGTAAACTCTACTCATGCGAAGTCTAAGTAACTCGTTCCCTTATCCAAACAGCCCTTGGTAGCATCTATCAATGCATAATGAGAGCACCTATGGATTCGTCTTGTATGTGGCCACCTTCCTATGATCAACATTCGACTCATGCCTAGAAGAAAGGATTGCTAAGAGTCTACCAAAGGTGAGAAGGTGACTGGTACGTATGTTTTTTTGCTAAACCTATATGAACGAGAACCTGCATAACTTCGGGTGTTGACAAAAGGCTTCTATTATTCATTCCTATTGCATTCTTTTACGTGCAGATCCTACTCTAAGCTAAAGAACATTAGGTATTACAAAGCTGAGTAGGAATTTTTAATAAGCTTGCGTCTATTCTTTCCACAAGTTTCCCTGCATGGTGGAATGCGACGTGCCTTCTGCCTCGAAGGGTCTCCATGGTCAGGGGACGGGTTTGTGATGAGGGAATTTTGGTTTCACCAAGGTGATCTAAACTATGGGGAATCATAGATCTTTACTCTTGTGTTGTTGGTCTTTGGAATTCCTCACCCCCTCTTTTTCTAATAAACACGAAATGAAAAGCAGATCGACCCCGATGCGCCCCTGTTTGAGTTTCTCCGCCTCGACGTTCTTATCATCGATTTAAGATTCAATTATGCAAATATCGGACCTATCTTCCTATCTTTATACCTCAAGCATTGAACAAACAGTAGGGGAACATCGAGCAAACTAATCCAGACATTAAGATCAAATTGAATGCGTGCAATTCTCAAGAAATCAAGTGACTTCCATGCAAGAAACAGAGTTTTCATTTCCATATTATGAGATATATTATCCTAAAGAAAAAGCAAGAATGGATGCGATCGGAACAGTTAATCACTCCATGTTCATTCTGTGATTTTGACCTGTAGGATTCGAATTTCTTCGATCTCTTCCCCTTTCAATTCTGAGTGTTCAAGGCGAATTCCAACGAAAAAAGACAGAGGATTTTCAGCGCCCTTTCTTTTGCACTTCGTATGCTCTTCTCTCCTTCTTGATCCACTTTCTCTAGGAATTCTTCAGTGACCCTTCCGTTCTTCTCTCCGTATTCTCTTTTGCTAACCCCTTCTTTGGAATCCTCTGCCCCTTTTTATATGGCTTTTCTTTTAGCCCTCTGCTTCCGCTCCTCTTTCAGTGGGTCTTTTTTATTTTTCATTTTATTGTTTTTTTTCGTTTTATTTTATTAACTTTCTTAATTTTCTTCTTTTTCCTTTTTTGTGTTTCTATATATTTTTTCCTATTTTCTTTAAATTCTTATTTTAGTTTTTCTTGATTTCCGATTTTGTTTTGATTTTAGTTCTTTTCTTTTTAATTTTTCTCATTTTATTTCAATTTCTTTAATTAATTAGTTCTATCTTTTTTCCTGATATTTTGATATATTATTTTATTTTCCAGACTTAAAAATATTTTCTTAATTTTTGAATTTTCTGTTTTTGTTTTATTTTCTAATTTTAACTTAAATCTTTAATTTCCAGATTTATTTTCTTCATTTTCAGTTTTAATTTTTAATAAAAAAAGTTTTTATTTATTTTTCAGATTTTTATTATTTTTTTTATTTTTTCTGTATTTTTAATTTTTTGTTTTTTCAGATTTTAACTTTTTATTTCAATCAATAATAATAATTTAATTAATTTTTCATTTTTATTTTTAGTAATATTTTTTTTGCTTGTTTGATTTTGGTTTATTTTCCTAGATTTTGATTTAGTTTTATTTTTCTTCTCTCTTTTTTTTTTGAAAAATATCAGATTTTATTTTGGATTTTACCATTTTCTTTTATTATTATTATTTTTTTTCATTTTTTTTTGTTTTTATTTTTAGTACTATTAGTATTATTTTTCAGAATTTAATTTTTGTTTTAATTTCTAACATTTTTTCAGATTTTAAATTTTACTAATTTTGATTTCCGATTTTATTTTTGATTGTTTAATTTTCTGTATATCTTTTATTTTTTATTATCTTTTTATTTTCTAGATTTCCTATTTAATCTCCTTTAATTTTAATTTTCTTTTTCTTTTATTCTTTTATTTTTCTAGAATTTTATTCGGATCCTTGTTTTAGATCTTTGAAATCTTTAAATTTTTCAAATATTTTCCATATTCTTAGCTTTTCTATCTATTGCTTAATTATGGTTCATTTTGAATATCTTGGGGTCTTTAACTAAGGTCTATCCATTAATTGTCTTAAAATGGGCCTCGGACATAATAGGGTGTTTACAAGTGTATGTCAAAGTGTTCATGTCTTGTCTTCCTATACTATGTCCATGTACTCATACTTCTCTTGAATCTCCTTAAACATTCAAACCAACATACTTTTCCCATTTATTACATAAGTGACCGAACCTACATCCCTTAGTCCTAAGGTGCTATGGTTCAATTTTTCTTCCCTTAGAAGGTAATTTACACTAATTAAGATTTAGGCTTTTAATCAAGGTTTTTAAAATCGGACCAATAATTGAACCGTCAAGGTACCAGTTGAGGGTTCAATGATTTAACCGTGGTTCAACCGTGATCGAAACAGTATTCATTAAATATTATTTTTAAAATATGTATAATATATGTTCTATTAAAAATATATATAATATATATAATAATAAAATACATCAAAATTATAAATTTACATGATTAAAATTTGAAAAATTACATATATTTTAATTTTTAAATTTGAATTATACAAATAAAACAAAATAAAATAAAATAATTTTTTTATTTTCTGTTTAAAAATATTAAAATAATATTATTTTATATAGAACTGATTTTTGACTGGCTCAATTGGTTTACCGTCAGTTTATCGATTTTTGACCAGTTTTTTCCATTCGCTACCAATTTGTTGCTAAAACAGTTGTGGTTCAATTAGGCCAAAGAGGGAACTGGTTCCTCGTTCAATTTTTCGACTGGTCAGTTTGGTTCGATTTTCAAAACAATGCTATTAGTTACACCAACCTAAGAAATATTTAGGGACTAGTGAGTATGGACGAATGTCCTTGTTCCCACCTATACTTCATAATTAATTTCTAATCACATTCTTAAGCTCACTTAGATCCATTCTTAAATTCTAACAAGGTTTTGAATGAGTTCTTACCAATTTTGTGCAACATGGACAAATGGTACCGTAACCATTACCAAATCTTTTTTAACTTTAAAATTCCTTCCTTAAACTTGTTTTGGCTTTAATTTACACTTTAATTGAAATTTTAACTTAAGTTTTCCTAATTAATTGGAGAATGTTTGAATGCCCTAAATGGTTAAAGCAAGGTTCCTTTTCCTTAATTTGTTCTCTCATGAGCACTTTGTAAATTTCAAGTCCCTCTCAAATTTATTTCCATAGTTATACTTGATTAGATTCCTCTTTATAGTCCAATCACAATTTTAAACTCAAGATTTCCTAATTTACTAGAAAGTGGCTGAATGTCACAGGTGTCTTGATCAAGGGTCCTTTTTCAATTTTCTTGCCACATGACCTTGGTGTCATGAAGTTTAGCACTTGGGTCATGGTCATGGAAAGTCTTGAGTGATTTTTGAAACTTTCAATTCAAAATTCCACCTTTACATTTAGTAGTTTTTATGTCCATGTCCAAGTTAAGTTTATGGATCTCATGGTATAATTTTTCTTGTTCTTTTAAGGATTTTAATACGTGAGTTTAGATATGACCTCTTAACAAGAACAAACTCATAAATAAATATTTTAAGAAAATACATAACCAAGTTACTAACTTTGAATATAAAAATCTTAATGAAAGCACCTTTTATGGCAAACAAGTAGATCCACTAGATCTACTCCAAGATCTATCAATCCCTTTCTTTGAGACTTCAAAATTTTCTGATAAACACTCAAATCTGCCCCAAGGCATCAAAATTTTTTTTTAAAAAATTTTAACCGATTAAATTTCTCTTAAGGTTGCTAAAATCACTTTAATCCATCAAAACTTCTCTTTTAGCTTTCAAAAATTACTGAAAAATTGTGATACTCAAATTTAACCATCAAGGGAATTTTTGAGCTCCAATAAGCTCAAATAAAAAAGGATCCATATATCTTAGAGAGAGATCCACCATAAAGAAGAAAATAAAACCATAAATACAAGATTTAAAGCTTAAAAAAACATATAGTAGAATCCTACTTGTTGAAGACTTCTGTGATGGGTTGAATGGGGCTTTATGGCTAATCTTCCTTATCCTTGGTAGTCCACACAAGATCTCTTAGTATTTGTGGAAGTTTAAGCTTAGTGTAAATTTTTGGATTTTAAGAGTAGTTTGAGTTTAGAGATAGTTTGGAGGATTTATCTATGTGTTTAGAAGATGGAGAATGAAGAAAATGAGCCTCCTTAGCCCTTAGATCAATTTCGTGCACTTCAAGGGCATGTGAGAAATAAATTCCTATTTAAGGGCATTTTGGTAAATTTGTGTGTAATTTTCATTTTCTAAAAAAATGTAAATGTAAGAAACTATCCTTCTAGGATTAATTTAACGTCAATTATTCTGAATTTTTTATTAATCAATATTAACTTATTCTAAGCATTGTTAATTTTAATTAAATAAGGTTAATTATTTTTAACCATAATGAATTTTATCTCTTTTATTTATTATTTTTCTTATTTTCCATAATTGAAGTGATGACTTATGGGGTGAGTCACCATCTTATTTTTCACATGCAATTTTGTGCTCCATGAGTGGGACCCATTTCCTAGCTTTGCTTCACATTTTCTTATCCTACTGGCCTTCCAAGGATATTTTGGTAATATTTCTCAACATTTCTCTGGAGGTTCCCAAATTGTTCCTTCAATGTTTCTAACACTTATTAGTTTGCTCTCGAATGATTCTTATTTTATTTTCCATTTTTCTAGGAACAATTTAGTCATTGTGGAAGATAGAGTTTTCTAAGGGTGTTTTAGATATTTTTGAAGTTTTCTGATGAATTTTTCATCCTCTCTTTATTTATATTCTTTTCTTATAAATTTCTAACTATCATTGAGGTATTCTAATCCCTTAGAATATCTTTTAACTTTATTTTTGGGTTCTTGCATATTTATTTGTGTTCTC
Organism: Canavalia gladiata; assembly: GCA_037954105.1. Taxonomy (NCBI): domain Eukaryota; kingdom Viridiplantae; phylum Streptophyta; class Magnoliopsida; order Fabales; family Fabaceae; genus Canavalia; species Canavalia gladiata. Next base: position 33,566,518 of record CM075660.1, read on the forward strand.
CTAATGCACGCTCGTCGTAAACGCGCAAAAATAATTTCTAGATTTCCCCCAAACTATTGGTATAGTATAAGGTGCAACCTAGGTCATCTCCCAAAGACCATTTCATATTCTTAAACAAATTAGGAGAAAGTTAGAACAAAGGGGGTTTTGTAAAGATGTGATATTGAATGCTAAACACAAAATACAGACTGAAATTAATTTCACTTAACAATTATCAACTCAAGGAATTCAGAGGCTATTTTCTTAACTAATCATTGATCACTAAAATCATGCATTGTGTTTATCAACCTAGGATCATCTGGAACCCCTACAATGATCCTTGAATTCTCTACTGAGAAACCTCTCAGAATTTAATTGATTATGATCAACAAGATTTAGTAACCACTTAATCTTTTATCTAAACCAATTTTACAATCAGAATTCAGTTGAAGTAAGTAATAAAATGAAAACCTTCAATTCAATTACTTAATTTCTACTCTTCAAACTTTTGGAAAATGATTTACCAATCAAAAACCAATTATAAATCAATTATGCATTAACCAAAATACGTCAACCGATCAAACTTTGATTAAAGAATAAAATTGAAGAATATAGTGAAGCAGAGTAGAAACCACTTAATATGCACGTAAATAAAGATCAAGACCTCAAAGTTAAAATGAAAATAGCTTGAATCCTTGAATTGAAACTACAAACCTAGCCTTCCATGAAGGAGGCAAACTAACAACAAGGAAAGAGGAAAACTAACAACAGATAAATCCTAAGCCTTCCATGTAGGAGGCAACTAACAACAATTAAATCCTAAGCCTTCCATGTAGGAGGCAACTAACAATAAAGAAAAACTAAGCCTTCCATGTAGGAGGCAAACTAACAAGAAAAAAAACTTAAGCCTTCCATGAAGGAGGCAAAACTAACAAGAAAGAAAGAAAGAAAGAAAGAAAGAAAGAAGATGGTATTGGAGTTGATCTCCAAAATTGATGTGTGTCTCCTCTTGCAAACCCTTCTATTTATAGAGGATTTTTGAGGCATCATCTTCAGAAAGTCACCAACTAGGATATTACTTTTCTACCCTTTTCTTGCTTTCACATGGGCTTTGTTGAAATTGCAAAACACTTTTGAATTTTTGCCACCAATGAGCACAACAATTTTGACTTTCTTGCACCGCAATTTCGGATGTTCACATGTCCGAATTAGAGCTTGCCTTCTGAACAAAAGTTGTAGCCCTGGATCTTAGCTGTCCAACAAAGTTGATTTCATCTCAATATGACTTCTATATCTCAAGATATGGCCGGATCTTTGCACACTGTTCAAATTCCACGTCAGCAACACTATCTCATCTTTTGAGATAATTTCGGAGTCCTAAACATCCCATTTAGAATCTTCTCTTGCTTTGTAAATATGGACACTTCTTTAAGCTTTCATTCAAGATAGATTTCATGATTTTTGGATGTCTACAACTCCTATTATGCTCAAAATACTATAATAGTGTCATTTTAATCGGGTAAGCAAAGAAATTCAATTAAACTTCATATGAACCCAAACTCATAAAATATGACAAAGATCACTTAATTGAACATATAAGAAGTCTTAATGAGATAAAAGTGAGAGATAATTATTTATGAAATCTATGCTTATCAAATTCCCCCACACTTATCTTTTGCACGTCTCGGGCAAACTTAAGTTAAGGATTGGTGACTTTTTTTTTTTTTTTTTTTTTTTTTTTTTTTTTTTGAAAGAACATCAAAGTTTTGAGTTGATTTCTCAAGAATTCACAAAATTTCATGAAGCATTCTTTCATCACATTTTTGAAATTACTTAGAAAGGCAACTTTAATTTGAAAAACATAGATTGAGAAAGATAAAACCTCACATGATATACTCTGAATCTCTCAAGTGTTTGATTTGGTAAGTGTTTCTCTCAAATTCAATCCATGAAAGATGAACTATCATAGGCTTGCATATCTTCTACTTCTCTACTACTATGTACACATGCAATGCACAAATCAAGAGGTCTTTATTTTGGTTCTAACGGGATTAGAAAGATGAAATGATATATTGAAGAGATACAATGTTAGACCAATGAAAATGGTGAGGATTGAGAATTGATTGTAAGTGCAAGTGTGAGAAACAGATATCACTTCTTCAATTTTTTTTTTTATTTTTTTTTTTTCAATATAATAGTTTATTTATTAATTTATTGCTTCAGTTTTTTTTTTTTTTTTTTTTTTTTTTTTTTTTCAACCATGATATTGATGAACACAACAATAATCTCCCCCACACTTATTGAAACACTTATGGTATGATAAATCCAGTATTCCTCACCTTCTATGGTCAGACAAAGTTGTTTTTTTTTTTTTTTTTTTATTTGTGGTGAGCTAAAAAGAAGAAAAGGCTAATCGGCTCAAAGGGCTGATCAAAGGATAAAATTATATGGTTTAGTTATTTGGCCAAGTGGTTTGTTCAAGAAAAACAGTGCCTCAATCATTTTTGTACAAATCATGTGAAAATGTAGCTTCAAAAAGAATCAATGCAAGTTCTGAAGTAACATATTCCATGGATGAAAATCACACAAGAAAGAAAATAATAATAAGGCTCAAAATCTCACAGGTAATATATTTATCAAATCTAATCTATCCAGTTCAAATATGTGTTGCCAAACTAATTAATCTCGAAATGTAAATCATTTTGCTTCAATTATTTTATGAAATCTAAAGAAAAACATACTTCCACATTCAATTTTTTTTTTTTTTTTTAAATCATAAGATGCGTATCAAGAGTCAAGTGTAACTCCTTACTCAGCCATCTTACTCAAAGCAAGTTTATGAATCTAACCTAATTTTTTTTTTTGTTTTTTTTGTTTTTTTTTTTTTTTGGGTTTTGTTTTGTTTTTTTTTTTTTTAATTTTAGATATCGGACCATCTTCCCCCCAACCTATCCAAGACATTGTCCCCAATGTCTTAGATGAAATTTCATATAACAGGAAAAGAAATGTAAGAAAACCATCAAAGTAAGGAAAAGTTATAACCGAAGAGTGGTATCTGGTTCTCTTTTATCTCTGCCATCCTGATTTGGTTGGTTCACCAGCTGCATTGCTTGACTGAGCTCAGATGTAGGATTTTGCAAAATCTCAAGTAGCTGTTCAACAGTTGAAGCAGATACTATGATGTTGCGCATGGATTGTGGCATGAACTCCTGCTCTACTGCATGATCTAAAAAGGATATCAAACCATTATAAAAGCCATTAATATTCAATAAGCCCAAAGGTTTTTTATGAAAATTCCGATAGGCCCAAAATATAATGGTAAAAATTTCTTCCATTGTTCCAAGACCACCAGGTAATGCAATAAATGCATTAGAATTAACCAACATGTGTCTCATACGGTCATGCATGGTTGCAACCTTCAATTCAGTACCCAGGGTGAAGTAGGAGGTGCTCCCATTTTTTAAGCCAACACCTAAGACGTTACACCCCTTTGTGAGTGCAGATCCTGCAACACATCCTTTTAAACCCTGAATCCCTCCCCCATAAACAAGATTGATTTTTCTTGCAGCTAATGCCTTACCAAGGGTAGAAGCTGCATGTTGAAATTCTCCATCCTTTCCAAGGTTAGACCCACCAAAAACACAGATAGTATTGATCTTATCCATATACGGTGTTTCTGTCTTTTTTTTTTTTTGAAAAAATATGTCATAGAGGTGGATAATTTATAGGGACTCAATATCAGACAAGGAGATCGCTTGAATAGTGCGGGATCAGGATTTGGTAGCAAAAGTTTGAATTTTTGCTGCAAAAGTTTGAATTTTTGTTGCAAAAGTTTGAATTTTGGTTGCAAAAGTTTGAATTTTGGGTTCAAGGAAAAGGTGAATGTCAGAGGGGAAAGACTTTAAGCAGGGGTGAAAATTTCAAAAAAAACGGTGGCCCAATAAATTGAAAAGACAATGTAAATGACAAACATACACGCATGAGAATGAACAGTAGTTGTGATTGTGGCTCACATCTTCCTCTGGTTTTACGTCCAGTAACGGCTGAAACGCCTTCTAAGAGTCGAGGATGTGCTTCCCATTCAGTTTTCTTGTAAACTGACAACAGGGTCTTTTAAAGTCAGATTCCCAAGACTATAACGTGCTTTTTCCTTACGGAACAGTTCAAACAAATCAAGAAGGACTCCTTGTACATGCCCACTAGGATGCGTCTCAAGAGTCTGAATGATATCATCCAATGACTCCTTACTCAGTCCATCCTTTATGAATTGAATTTTGTCCTCTCGATTTCTTGAAACCATTCCAGGGTTCTTGCATCTTGTGTTACAGGTCCATCTTGCACACCTGTAGCAAACTCCAATTCTTTTTGCCCTTCTCTTCTTTGCATAGGAACTTCTTCCCATACCTGGCATGTTTTTAACAAATGATTCTTGAAATTCACCTGCTAGACGTACCTTAGCTTCAATGATCCAACGGACATCTTCTGGAAGGCCTAAGAGTGTTAATGCTCTCAATCGTTCAAGTCTGCAATTGTAAATGTCTTTAAGAAAATTTCTGGGGAGAGTAGGGAACAAAATTTTGATCCTGGTGAGAGCTTTCTCCATTTTTTTTTTTAAAACACTCAAGTTATTATTCCTGCAAGCTCAATGTGGTGTAATAGTTGGGATGATTTAAGAGGTGAAAAAGGAAGTTGAGAGATTAGTTGAAACTTATAAGCGAGGAATGTGAGAGAGGGAGAGGGAGAAAGAGAGAGAGAGAAAGAGAGAAAGAGAGAGAGAGGGAGAGAGAGAGACTTCTCTTGAATTTATTGCAGGTATGTGGCATTGTGCAAATGCACTTCTTCTACCGTGTGCTTTTGAAAACCTTCGAAAAATGGTTTAAGACGATGTCCATTCACCTTGAAGATTTTTTCAGTTACCTCATTTTTTATTTCCACTGCACCATAAGGAAAAACATTAGTAACTACAAATGGTCCTAACCATCTAGAGCGTAGCTTACCAGGCATAAGCTTTAGCCGAGAATTGAAAAGGAGAACTTTTTGTCCAACGGAAAACTCCTTTCTTGCCAACTTTTTGTCATGAAGAGCTTTGACCTTTTCTTTGTAAATTTTGGAGTTTTCGTATGCTTCTAATCGAATTTCTTCAAGTTCCTGCAATTGAAGCTTCCTATGGATTCCTGCTTGGTCTAGATCCATGTTGCATTTCTTTACTGCCCAAAATGCTCTATGCTCTAATTCAACTGGAAGATGACATGCTTTACCAAAGACAATCCTGTAGGGAGACATGCCAATGGGTGACTTGTAAGCTGTCCTATATGCCCATAATGCATCAACAAGGCGCAAGCTCCAATCCTTCCTGTTAGGCTGAACTGTTTTCTCTAAGATTTTCTTGATCTCTCGATTAGAAACTTCAGCTTGACCATTTGTTTGAGGATGATATGGGGTGGAGACTTTATGCATGACTCCATATTTGCGGAGTAGGGCTTCCATTGTGCGGTTGCAAAAATGAGTACCTTGGTCACTAATTAGAGCTCTAGGAATGCCAAACCTGCTAAAAATGTTAGACCTGATAAAATCTGCAACAACTCGAGCATCATCAGTACGGGTGGCTTTTGCCTCCACCCATTTTGAAACATAATCAACAGCTAGCAGAATGTAAACAAAGCCAAAAGAGACAGGGAATGGACCCATAAAGTCTATACCCCAAACATCAAATACCTCACAAAAGAGAAGTGGTTGTTGAGGCATCTCATTTCTGCGCGAAATACTCCCTATTCTTTGGCACTGCTCACAAGTTATGCATAATCTATGTGCATCACGAAATATTGTAGGCCAATAAAAGCCTGAGTCTAGTACTTTTCTAGCTGTCCGTTGTGGCCCAAAGTGTCCACCACAAGCTAGGGAATGGCAAAAGGTAAGTATAGACTGAACTTCATGATCTGGAACACATCTTCTAATGATTTGATCACTACATGTCTTCCAAAGGTATGGTTCATCCCATATGTAGTGTTTGGCATCACTTTTCAACTTGGCAAGTTGCGATTTGGTGAAGTGTTTGGGTATTTCTTTAGCAACCAGATAGTTTACCAAATCTGCATACCAAGGATCCTTCCCGTGCAAATGATAGAGATGCTCTTCTGGGAATGAATCTGCAATTGAAGTTTCTTCACAAGGTTGCTGGATCCGACTTAAATGATCTGCTACAAGGTTCTCTGCACCACTCTTGTCTTTAATCTCTAAATCAAATTCTTGCAACAGAAGCATCCAACGAATCAGTCTTGGCTTAGCATCTGTCTTCTTCAGCAAGTATTTCAAAGCTGCATGGTCAGAGAAGACAATAACTTTAGATCCAAGCAAATAGGAGCGAAATTTATCTAATGCAAACACAATTGCCAAAAGCTCCTTCTCAGTAGTTGTGTAATTTGATTGGGTTGCATCAAGTGTGCGAGAGGCATATGCAATGACATGAGATCTCTTGCTAACTCTTTGAGACAGTACAGCACCAAGGGCATAATTGGATGCATCACACATTAATTCAAATGGAAGCGTCCAATTAGGTGGTTGAATGATGGGAGTGGTTGTCAACCGCTTCTTTAGTTCATCAAATGAATCCTTGCATGCTTGATCAAACACAAATTTGGTATCTTTTTGTAGTAGTTTAGAAAGAGGTTGTGCAATCTTGCTAAAATCCTTGATGAATCTTCTGTAAAAAACCTGCATGACCAAGTAAAGAACGTACTTCTCGCACAGAAGTGGGGTAAGGTAGAGAAGTAATAATGTCTATCTTGGCCTTATCAACCTCTAAACCTTTGCTAGATACCAAGTGTCCTAAGACTATACCTTCTGTTGCCATGAAATGACATTTTTCAAAATTCAAAACCAGGTTAGTCTCAATGCATCTGTCCAAAACTTTAGAAAGGCTTTCTAAGCATGCATCAAAAGAAGAACCATATACAGTGAAGTCATCCATAAACACTTCCATGCAACTTTCTAAGAGATCAGAGAAAATGCTTACCATGCATCTTTGAAAGGTTCCAGGGGCATTGCATAGACCAAAGGGCATCCTTCGATAGGCAAAAGTACCAAAAGGACAAGTGAAGGTGGTCTTATACTGGTCTTCTGGGGCTATATGTATTTGAAAATAACCTGAAAAACCATCTAGAAAGCAATAGTGAGATTTTCCTGCTAATCTTTCCAAAATTTGGTCTATGAAGGGCAAAGGGAAGTGATCCTTGCGAGTAGCTTGGTTAAGCTTCCTATAATCTATGCACACTCTCCAACTGTTTTGTATTCTGGTAGGGATTAGTTCATCATTGTGATTTTTGACTACAGTCATGCCAGTTTTCTTAGGAACTACTTGCACCGGGCTTACCCAATCACTGTCTGAGATGGGATAGATGATACCAGCTGCCAAAAGCTTACCTACTTCCTTCTTTACCACATCTAGGATGGTTGGATTCAAACGCCTTTGTGGTTGTCTAACAGGTCTGGTGTTTTCCTCTAGCAGTATCCTATGCATACAAGTAGATGGGCTAATACCTGGAATATCAGCCAAAGTCCATCCAATTGCTTGTTTATGGCTTTTTAAGGTTTGCAGTAACCTTTCTTCCTGTTGTGGTAGAAGGTTCTTTGCTACAATGACAGGAAGCTTCTCATTTTCCCCCAAATAAGCATACTTTAGATGTTCAGGCAAAGGCTTCAACTCTAAAGGAGGTGGTTGTATTATGGAAGGAAGAGATCTATCTGAGATTGAAATGTCTGCAACACTTGCATCTAACATGTCATCTTTCAACGAAGGTTGGTCTGCAGCATTAATCCTGGAACACACAATACATGAATCAAATTCATCACATGTGCAAGTAAAATTATCTAAGTAATCTAAATCAAAATCAAAAATTTTAAAAAGTAGATTGTCAATAGAATAATCATCCGCAAGAAGGTCTATGGCATCAAGTTGAAAGAGTGAATGATTCTCTATGGGATGCTTCATGGCTTCAAATATGTTGAATTGGATGATATCATCTCCAAATTCCATAGAGAGAGTCCCCGTATGCACATCTATCTTTGTTTTTGCAGTTTTGAGGAAAGGTCTCCCTAGGATCAAGGTTGCTCTATTGATGGATGACTCATCTTCCATATCCAAAATGTAGAAGTCAGCTGGAAAGATCAGCTTATTCACTTGAACTAGCACATCTTCAAGTACTCCGGCTGGATGTGCTGTACTTCTGTTGGCTAATTGAATCACCACACCAGTTGGCTTCAGTTCTCCCAGATTCAAAGATTTATAAACTGATGAGGGCATAACATTAATGGAAGCACCTAGATCCAGCAATGCATCACCAAATGTAGAGTTTCCTATTGTGCAAGGAATGGTGAAAGTTCCTGGATCTTTACATTTCTGAGGGAGGCTGGGTTGAATTAAGGCTGAAACATTGCGTCCCACACTAATCTTCTCATCCCCTTTGAGTCTTCTCTTATGCGTGCACAAATCCTTTAGAAATTTGGCATATTTGGGAATTTGCTTGATAGCATCTAGAAGTGGTATGTTGATTTCCACTTTCCTGAAAGTATCTAGAAGCTCCTTATCCAATTCTGCATGAACATTGGGCTTGGATTGAACCATTCTATTTGGAAAAGGTAAAGATACCTTCTGATCAGCACAATTTGGGGTTTTCTTCTCATCAGATGCTTCAAGTGCAGATCGTTTATGGAAAGCTTCTTTTTGTTGATCATTCGATGTCTTATCGAAGGCTGGTGTATTTTTTTCATCAGACTTTCCCTCTGATTCAGATGGCTTATCAGAGATATCTCCAGGTGTAGAGATAAATGCTTCTTTTTGGTGTGGATTAGTCTGATTGAAGCTTTGTTGCTTTAAAATTGTAGGGTCTGTCTGCACTTTCTTCCCACTTCTCAAGGTCATGGCATTCACACTTTTGGGATTTATGACAGGTTGAGAAGGTAGTTGACCAGAACCTTGAGATTTCAATTGGTTGACAGTGGTAGTCAACTGCCCAATTTGAGTTTGTAAATCCTGAATGGTAGAACTTACATTTTGTTGAAACTGAAGATTGTTGGTTGCTAATTGCTTCATCAAATCATCAAGAGAGGGTTCAGAAGCATTAGAGGGTACAGATTGCTGCATATGCTGTTGTTGTTGTCTGAAAGACGGTGGTTGGTATTTATTTTGGGAGTCAGATGTTTGAATCCTTTGTTGTTGTGGAGGACCATATCTCAAGTTAGGATGGTTTCTCCAACTAGGATTGTATGTTCCAGAAGGTGGTTCAAACTTCTGTTGCTGATAATGTTGAGGAGGCCTGTATTGTTGTCCTGTGCCAAAAATACCATTTACTGTAGCCTCAGGTGTCTCACTTTCTTGCAATGTTGGACATGCATCAGTAGGATGATCTGCAGAAGTGCAGATGCCACATGTTTTGGTTTTGTCAACAACATTAAGTTGCTGTTGTTGTCCGATGGCCAACTGTCTTACGATGGAGGTTAGTTCTTCAATTCTGTTCTCCAATCGTGTATGGTCTGTCTTGGTGGTCATTTCATGGACTCCTTTAGACAAGGAATTAGTTCGAGAATTGAATTGCTGAGAATTTTCTGCCATGTTGGCAATCAAATCTCGAGCTGCTGTAGGAGTTTTGTCCATAAGTGCTCCACCACTAGCTGCATCAACCATGCTTCTGTCCATTGGCATGAGTCCTTCATAGAAATACTGAATCAGTAATTGATCACTGATTTGATGGTGTGGACAAGTGGCGCATAGTTTCTTGAATCTCTCCCAATACTCATAGAGAGTTTCTTGGGAGTTCTGTCTGATGCCGCAAATCTCTTTTCTGATAGCTGCTGTTCTGGATGCAGGGAAGAATTTCTCCAAGAATAATCTTTTCATATCATTCCAGCTTGTAACAGATGTTGGATGTAGATAGTACAACCAGTCCTTGGCTCCATCATTTAAGGAGAAAGGAAATGCCTTCAACTTGATATGATCTTCAGGAATTCCTTGTGGCCGCATTGTAGAACACACAATGTGAAATTCCTTCAAATGTTTATGAGGGTCCTCACCTGCAAGGCCATGAAACTTAGGTAGCAAATGTATTAGTCCAGACTTCAGTTCAAATGGTGCATCAACATCAGGGTATTGAATACACAATGGTTGATAAGCAACATCAGGTGCAGCTAATTCTTTTAAGGTTCTATCAGCCATGTTCTTAGCAAAATATTTAAAACTATCAAAATTTAAAGATGAAAAATCACTACTGTTACTTTCTTGGTTATTACTGGATGAATGTCTTCTATGTGCTCTTTTCAAGTGGTGGAATGTTCTATCAATCTCAGGATCATATGCATATAAATTTTCAGGATTGGATCGGGTCATACACAAAAAGGTGAATTCATACAGAAAATCCAAGAATGATATACCTAAAGTAAAAACAATTGTTAGAAAGATTAAAATTTTTATACAAACTCCTAAATGAGCCTAGGAAATTAAAATGGTCCCCGGCAACGGCGCCAAATTTTGACACGCTCGTCGTAAACGCGCAAAAATAATTTCTAGATTTCCCCCAAACTATTGGTATAGTATAAGGTGCAACCTAGGTCATCTCCCAAAGACCATTTCATATTCTTAAACAAATTAGGAGAAAGTTAGAACAAAGGGGGTTTTGTAAAGATGTGATATTGAATGCTAAACACAAAATACAGACTGAAATTAATTTCACTTAACAATTATCAACTCAAGGAATTCAGAGGCTATTTTCTTAACTAATCATTGATCACTAAAATCATGCATTGTGTTTATCAACCTAGGATCATCTGGAACCCCTACAATGATCCTTGAATTCTCTACTGAGAAACCTCTCAGAATTTAATTGATTATGATCAACAAGATTTAGTAACCACTTAATCTTTTATCTAAACCAATTTTACAATCAGAATTCAGTTGAAGTAAGTAATAAAATGAAAACCTTCAATTCAATTACTTAATTTCTACTCTTCAAACTTTTGGAAAATGATTTACCAATCAAAAACCAATTATAAATCAATTATGCATTAACCAAAATACGTCAACCGATCAAACTTTGATTAAAGAATAAAATTGAAGAATATAGTGAAGCAGAGTAGAAACCACTTAATATGCACGTAAATAAAGATCAAGACCTCAAAGTTAAAATGAAAATAGCTTGAATCCTTGAATTGAAACTACAAACCTAGCCTTCCATGAAGGAGGCAAACTAACAACAAGGAAAGAGGAAAACTAACAACAGATAAATCCTAAGCCTTCCATGTAGGAGGCAACTAACAACAATTAAATCCTAAGCCTTCCATGTAGGAGGCAACTAACAATAAAGAAAAACTAAGCCTTCCATGTAGGAGGCAAACTAACAAGAAAAAAAACTTAAGCCTTCCATGAAGGAGGCAAAACTAACAAGAAAGAAAGAAAGAAAGAAAGAAAGAAAGAAGATGGTATTGGAGTTGATCTCCAAAATTGATGTGTGTCTCCTCTTGCAAACCCTTCTATTTATAGAGGATTTTTGAGGCATCATCTTCAGAAAGTCACCAACTAGGATATTACTTTTCTACCCTTTTCTTGCTTTCACATGGGCTTTGTTGAAATTGCAAAACACTTTTGAATTTTTGCCACCAATGAGCACAACAATTTTGACTTTCTTGCACCGCAATTTCGGATGTTCACATGTCCGAATTAGAGCTTGCCTTCTGAACAAAAGTTGTAGCCCTGGATCTTAGCTGTCCAACAAAGTTGATTTCATCTCAATATGACTTCTATATCTCAAGATATGGCCGGATCTTTGCACACTGTTCAAATTCCACGTCAGCAACACTATCTCATCTTTTGAGATAATTTCGGAGTCCTAAACATCCCATTTAGAATCTTCTCTTGCTTTGTAAATATGGACACTTCTTTAAGCTTTCATTCAAGATAGATTTCATGATTTTTGGATGTCTACAACTCCTATTATGCTCAAAATACTATAATAGTGTCATTTTAATCGGGTAAGCAAAGAAATTCAATTAAACTTCATATGAACCCAAACTCATAAAATATGACAAAGATCACTTAATTGAACATATAAGAAGTCTTAATGAGATAAAAGTGAGAGATAATTATTTATGAAATCTATGCTTATCAGTCACCATCTTATTTTTCACATGCAATTTTGTGCTCCATGAGTGGGACCCATTTCCTAGCTTTGCTTCACATTTTCTTATCCTACTGGCCTTCCAAGGATATTTTGGTAATATTTCTCAACATTTCTCTGGAGGTTCCCAAATTGTTCCTTCAATGTTTCTAACACTTATTAGTTTGCTCTCGAATGATTCTTATTTTATTTTCCATTTTTCTAGGAACAATTTAGTCATTGTGGAAGATAGAGTTTTCTAAGGGTGTTTTAGATATTTTTGAAGTTTTCTGATGAATTTTTCATCCTCTCTTTATTTATATTCTTTTCTTATAAATTTCTAACTATCATTGAGGTATTCTAATCCCTTAGAATATCTTTTAACTTTATTTTTGGGTTCTTGCATATTTATTTGTGTTCTCCTAATGCTGGGATATTTTCATTATTTGCTAAAAACTTTCTAATTTCTCTTGCTTTTGTTTTTATTTCTACTTTATTTTTTACTAAAGGATATTTCGTATCCTGGAGAGTCAATTATGAGAAATTAAGGATGTTACAGGCTCTACAACTGGGATCCTCTGTATCTGGGACCTTTGTCTCATCTCCTCCCCCTTCGAAAGCATTTGTCCTTGAATGTGTAAGCTCAACTTTATTTGCAGAAAAGGACATAAGTGAATACAGGAGATGTTATTAATGAATGGAAGTAATAAGAATACCAGGGTCAAATACTAAGCTCTTGAATGTTTCAAGAAACATGTAAGCATAAACAACAAAAATAAGAGATAGTAAAAAACTAGAGTCAAAGCCAACATAAGAGTAAAATGAAGGCTTAGGAATTATAGGTGGGTTTATGAGTTCCTTTCCAAAATTGTGTCTATTTTAAGTATCTGGGATATCACCTAAGGTATTATCAAGGGGGCTCAAGGACTGGCTAACTCTAGGTAAGGAAGGATACCCACAAAACTGTGAAGGGGGTATCCTTGGCCCTTAATAAAGTGACTAAGATTGGTTGAGTGGTAACAAAGTTTTAACCAATAAATGGGATGGCTCACCCACCAAGTGATTGATAATGGAATGTTTAATTATCCTAGATGCAGATGGATAAAATGACCAGTGATGCATACTAAGGGGATGAATAGATGCCATTGTATGAGGCATATGCAAAGGTGAGGGTTTCATTAAATTGATGGTTCTAATCATACCATACGCCTGATGCCATGTAACATGCATCATAAGTAACAAGGCTTGGTTGGAAGGATTGACTTTTATGAGGACCAGCTCTTGACTTCCTCCGAAAGGAAATGGTTCCTTAGTTATAAGGGTAATTGAAGTACTAGACCCTGTCCAAATAGTTAGGTTCAAAGTAATAGGATACGTAGGAGGAGGTTTCCTAACTAGGAGGATCCTTTTTACCTCATCCTTCCTTACAATTTAAACCTCACCTTCTTTTACAAGAAAGGTAGAATCCCTACTTAATTTTTCTTTTATCTTCCTCTTTTTCTGTTTGTTATTTTCTTTTTTTCTTCCAATTGTTTTTTCAACCCATGACTCTTTACCTCTTTTTTTGGTCTCATGTGAATTTGGTTTTGATAGACTTTGCTAGGGGGAAAAGGCACTAGGTAATTTTTCAGGAGTTAAATTTGAAGATGTAACACCCTAATAATGATACCTGTCTACACATAAGTCATATCATGGATTCACTACTAGTTACTTCATGATGTGGAATCCATTTATAAAATTACTATAATGGAAAATATGATAATTTTTTATTAAATCATTTTTTTTTGAAAATGCGAGCCTCGTCGTAGTAATTAATGTAGTATGTATGTATATTCTGACATTGTCACTCACGTTAAATTTGAAAACTTTTATTCTTTTACTTGTCGTGCTATACATTAATTTCCACAAAAAATATTTAAATTATTAGGTATATAGGTAATATAACATACAGATAATAATAAGTTAAGACTCCTAGTGATTTCTTTTTTTTCAACAAAACAAAGGCTTCAATGCCTCCATAAGTCACAGTCATCCAAAGAAAAAGATACAAAGTTGGACAAAGTAGTATAAGATCCTTTATAGCTTTTCCCACATTCTATTCCATGAAAATTTATCTCTAGTCTAGGTTATTTGTATGGCATATACTGTTGCCACCATGAAGAGTATGATCAGACTCTGGGATAGAAATGGGAGGTAGGGGGTGAGAAATTGTAATTTCTCAATAGGTGTCTATCTTAAGGTCGATGTAATCATTTCTAACCCAGCCACTTCAGTTTATTAAGAAAAGGTGACAAACATACAAGTTCAATTATTTCTTTTTAAAAAGTATACTTATCTAAAATGGTTTTTTTTTTAATAATAGCAGAAATTCAATCTCATACAACATGTAATTCATTCTAAATTGCATAGATATTAACCAAGAGATATTATCTGACTCTTACTCATTTTATTCCTTAAGCATAATCATTCTTATTCTATAGTCATCCTCTGACTAAGAGTTTCATTTAAGGCTTAACATTAACAATTTAGTTAAATAATATATTTCACTTGTATATTACTCTACCTTCTGATCTCGAATATGAGCTCATTTTGGATAATCGTTTCCATCATAAATTTTCAAGACCTACCGATTCCTTATAGAAGGATTTATTTGGAACCCTATGGCTTCACCATAGAAGGTTATATGCCTTCTTATTACCATAGAATAACCTCTCACCTTTTGAGTGTGCACAAGTCCTAGACTTAGCACATTAGGAATGGTGTTAAGTTTTCACATAAGGTTCTTCACACATAAGAATTTATACAAATTTTTAGAATTAAAATTTAGCACAGTTGGGTAGAAAGATAGCGTGGCCATGCCAAGAACAATTTGTGAGTCTTGAGTTTACCATGGTTGTGTTAAATCCATATCATACAAATTTGTAATATTTGAATTTAGTATGATTGTGTTGAAATGTAAAATAGTATGCTAAGAATAAAATGTATTAATGAGTAAGACCTTGCTAAGAGAATGAGCAAGGCTTTACTAAGAGAATAACCAAGGCTGCACTAAAAGAATGAACATGGCATTGCTCAATGGATGATCATGGCATTGCTCAACGGATAAGCATGGCCTTGCTAAACAAATGAGCATGTCCCTTCTAAATGAATGAGCATGGCCATAACACACTTTAATTAAGGTCTTGCTAAAGGAAGAAAATAGAGATGGACAAGATGATGGATATCACGAGTGTGTCGGAGATCAACATAGGCTTATTCAAGGTCAACGCAAGTGTAAAAAGCATGAAGGATACAATTGTATGTTAAAATTTACCCAAGCATGAAAGACTAGGAATATAAAATTAAGTAGAAAACCTACATGGAAAATCATTATTATGTATAATTTATAGATTGAGCATGGGCGTACAACTTGTTTGACAAATGAAAATTATGTATGCTCGTGTTGAATGGACTAAAAGATCTAAAATACTAGCCATATGTATTACAATTAGGTGAATCGAATAGACAAATAGATATTGTTTGTTTATGTTGAGTGGACTAGAAGTCTAAACACTGACAAGGTGCATTGTTATTTGATCAAATGAATCGATAAGTGGAAGTTTGGAATCTCTTTCAATGGAAAGAAATTGTACATTTGAACCTTAAAAGTTCCTGAGATAAGTACCCACATGATAAATGGAAGCAGATAATGAGGTCTTGAATTTTGAGAAAAAGGAAAGGCCTTCAATTAAAAATAATGAATGAAGCTATTAAATAGATGGTCGATCGTGCATCATATACATAAAAATGTATTTTGTAAATCATCAATGTGGAAGATAATCTATCAGACCTTTTAAGTGGGGTAGCTACAAAATCTAAGGATTGGTTCACATGGAAATAGATCATAGTTCATGAGAAGTGAAATTTTTTTAGCCTAGGGGATATGTGAGATAGGTTTGAGCCTCTTTAATGGTGTGGGGTTTCTTACTACAAATAAGACTACTCTAGTTGAACTTAGCTGCCTCAATGAGATCCTAAAAACTATCATTACTGATTAGGAAATTTCTTAGTTTTGTGAAATGATGATGATGACTTTAGCATTATTAAAGGCACGTTGTTATTATGGTGAGTGTTGTCAAGGCATACTATTGTATCATAGGATCCTCCATTATTTTTATAAAATGATGATGATGTTTTGGGGCTTCATGCACATTGTAGGGATCACCAACTCCAAATTAGTGAGGATTATTGTAGTATGGGAGGAAGCAAACGTCAGCTTAATCCTAAGGTTATCATCATAAAAATGTTTGAAGAGAATAATAGGATAACATATTAATACATTGCATATGATGGTTGTTTTTATGGTAATTCTTTGTAAACATTAAAGGACTTGTATGTTAGTTGTTTGGACCTTGAATCAAGTATGTATATAAGAGAGTAAGACCTGTGTGTTTGGATATAAGGTTTGTGGTTTTGATATTTCTTTGTGATTTCCAAAGGACTCATACATTAGCAATATTAAATTGTATTATAATATACTACTCCTATCCAAACATTTACTTGAATGAAAGATCTCACTTCCTTCTACTCCACTTCTTCATATTTGTTTCGCTATTACATCATTAATAAACTATCATTTATCAATTTACATGCATGAATTTCAACCTAATTACTGTACGATTCATGATTATTCACTATAATTTCATCTTATATCCCTTATATTATAGAAATGTTCATGAAAGTAAAGATTAAGAAAATAGGAAAATTTTGAGCTAAAAAGAGGGTAAAAAGGGCATAAAAAGACAAGTGAGCAACATAAGGATAAAAATACCCCTCAATATACCTTTAAAGTAAACTAGGACTTCCAACACAACTATGCATATCTGAGCACGATCATGTCAACATAAGGAAGCACAACTGTGCCAGATACGAGCACGATTGCACTAAGATTGGGAAGCATCATAAATGAGTCATGTTAGTCGTAATAATGCAAAGAATATCCTATTTAGCCCTAATAGCATTGCAGATGACTTAGAGAAACTGAAATGATCAAGGAAGCAACTAGGTCAACCTACTTCACAACAGTTGAAGCCCTGATCCGTGATCCACACCTATAAAAGAAAGGTTTCACCTTTGGAGAAACATCTCTATAGAACCCTTCGGTCGGCACACACATCTTATGTTGGAACACTTGACACCAGTGCTCTAATTCTATACTTCAGGACAACCCTATCTTTCCTCCATTCTCAATCTCTAGCCTTTTTATTCTTAGTTTATCCTCACGTAAGAATTCCCTCATGATGTAGTCATAGAGTTGATTTCTAGCCTTATTGCTAACTTAATTTTGTATCTTTTATCTTAATACTAGGTTATGGATTTTTTTGGGTTAATTTTTATCATATGTAACTAATCCTTAATTCATGGGGCTTTAGTAAATCTTGTGATGTAATTGCTTGAATCCTAATTTTCCCCTTATGAATAATTATGTTATTCCTATGAATGACAGTATTTTCTTATCCAATTGTGTTGCCTTGTTATGCTTAATCCATTAATAAGAATTGACCATTATTGTTAATCTATACCTTGGTTGGGTAGGAAACCATACCATCCCTCGATTGACGAAATTATAAGGTAACTAAATCTAAGGGTTTTGGATAATTAATCAAAATCTTAGGTTTCTAAAAAGTTAATTACCTGAACAGTAGTTGACAGTCTCCTATGATTTACGCTTCTCTTATCTATCTACCTTGCATGATCAGTAGGGGTAGTATTTAAGGGAAATATTATTACTATTTCATGATCATTGGTTAGTAATAGCCTTAGAGTAGGTGGTTAGTAATTGATGTTCTAATTCATTCTTAGGAAGAATTTAGGGGTAAAAGTAAGTCAAGTCATAATGGGATCCAAAGTCTAATGTTCTTCCATAACGTCTACCATGTTTTGTTATTTTTCATCTTTTGATAAATTTTTATTTTAAACTCACACACATACACAATTCTATTTTGGTAAGTTCAAAAGTTGGGATTCAAACATCCCTTACAAATTGTTGGCATAATCTTTGTAGGATCGATATTGAGCTTTTAAATACCCCTTTTCTACACTGATAGGTATACTTGTTAGTGGTTAAAACTTGACAAAGAGTTTATGCTTATATTTTTCACATAACAATTATGGATTACCCTCTCCTCGATATTGAGGTGATCATCGATGTAGAGACTGGTTAGAGGATCTCTCACTCTATGATTACAGGCAATGACTACAATGCAATAGTACTAGTGAAATAAGAGAAGTTAAAGGAGTAACCTAGGTAAATCATATACTTCTATATTGGTAACACCAATCTAGCTTACCTACATCTTGAATTAGTTTAAACTTGTGTAGGTGATTTAAAGGATTGTTACATTAATCGTATCAAAGCAATTCCTTCCTATAGGCCTTATGGAAAAGACCTAGCATGCTTGTTCCTGTGCTATTATGTTACTATCTTAAAGACAAGATAGTAAATATGAGGATATGTTGGAGGGATGAATCTTGAGCTTCAATGAATTTTACCCTACATTTTAGATCGAATGATAGATGCTGTGTGTTGGATCTTATGATTTAAATTAAGAAAATGAGCATGAAGATTAAAAAGTATAAGCTCAAAGAATTTTGTTTCGCTATTACATTATCAACATGTCTGAGATAATCATTTAAAGTGCATCAATCAAGTTTGGAAAACAATTAATGATGAAGATTAAAAGGTTATTAGTTTCCAAAAGTTTCATTCTTTCTCTATATTTGTGAATGACTAAAGAATCTCTAGAACACCCATAAAGTGAGAGGACCAAAGGAAAGAAAGTCATACTAAGAACTAGAAAGTTCTTCAGTACTTATTTTGAGAATCCTAGATATTCAACTTAACGACTAAAGGAATAGGAAGGAGTACTAGTAGTACAAGGTATTATTTCACTTGTGGAGGGCCACATTATGCTAGTAAATTTCTGGAAGGTAATATTGTCTACAATGTATGTACTAAAAACTTGGTCAAAATTCTCAATATTGTTCAAAGATGAAGAAGTAAAATTCCTACAATAATAACTTTGACAACAACCATCAGATTATCAATAACAATAGAAGCAAGAATAACAATGGTTAAGTAGGAAATTTTAAAAATCAAGGGAATGATCTTTGTCATGAGTGAGAATAAACTAATCAAGTAGGAAATATGATTCTTGATAATTTTCTTATAGGAGAAGTATTTTGAAAATACTATATATCTCTCAAGTATTCCCTATTTATCAATTACTTATAATGGTGTGAAACAATCAAATGTACTTGCTATGGATCCATCATTTAAGTTGGTAATTTCTACCCTTAGCAATCCTCCACTTAGAACTATCGAGACTCATTCGAATTTCAACAATTGATTGTCGTAAATCTTCTATAAGCTCATGCTATTTAATTCTTTCTAAACATACTTGAACTAAATTGAGTAGTTATATCTTGTGTGTTCTTGGATCTTTATACCAATGCATTAGTATTTGACACATGTAAAGGTGTTTATCTAAGAATAAGAAATTTTTGGCCTACTAATCAAAGGAGTAGTAGGAGTTAGAATTTTTAACTCAAAGTAAGAAAATTCATCAACTAAAGAGAGATTTTGCCTACATTGTTGACTTTAATTACGAGTCTACATTTTGAAAATGTGATGCTGGGCGCTCATACTTTAAGTAAACTATGATGATGAGAATGACAAAGTCTTAATTATCAAATTTGCAAGCCTAGACAACAATGAAGTGTCAAAAGGAAAAAAGGAACTCAAGAAAGTGAGAAATTATGTTGACACTTGTCATCACTCAAGATCCAACATCTAAGTGTTAGGAAGCCTATGTTAGCATTTATGAATCAACTCATGGCATGACAAAAGAATGTTTCAAGTATATAAGTCTCCATTACTGGAGAAATTTTTTCGGTCAAGAATAATCATGGTGATAAGTGAAAGGTTAAAACTCTTAAACTGTAATTGACATAGAAATAATTTCAAGGATAATGACAATAGTAAAAACCATACCTGAAAACATAATCATGGAAATAATCGCCAATAATGGGACTAGAAGGTAATGGATAAGTTTGTTTACCTTAAAAGCATTTTATTTTTTCGTATAAATAACTTAATGTATAATGAGTGTCTCAAGAATAGTATTTCATGTTATTAGTAATGTTATTTTTGGTGCATTACTTCATCTTAATATCGTCAATAAAAAATGACATTGTGAAAAGTTTATTCCTTTGATTGTATTGTTATGTTATCTTTCTTCCAGAATTGCTTCTGTTGTTGCTCTTCCAACATATTTAGAATTTGTTTATATTGGAATTGAGAATTTCTGTTAAAATTGGTTGTTCTCCACTTCTAATTTAAAACTTAGTATCCAAATGATTTTTCCTCTTCCTCTAAATGATTAGTTAATCTTCAATTGAACTAGTTATTAAAGTAATCATGTTTCATTTGGAAAATTATTTAAGATATTAGAGGATGGTACTTCTTATAAGTCATAGTATTCTAAACCTTAGCTTTGGTTACTTTCCAATTTCGAATTTTTTCTTAGATGATTGCGATAATTTATCCTAAACTTCAGAAATTTTAACTTTCCTTACATGTTGTAAGATTTTATGTCCTCGTGTTCTCAAACCTAGGTAATACTATCACAAAATTAAGTACAATTGAAAACATTTGTTATCAATTCTCAAGTAGTACAAATTTTTCCTGAAGATTTAATGACTCATCTTAAAATCTTTATTATTTCTCTGCATAAGCCTTTGTCTTTGACAAAATCTAATCTTATTCAATGAATGATAATCTTGTCCATGAGACATTTGGCTTTGAGATTGTGAAAGATGAAGAATAAGGTAGATGGTGGAAGTAATTAAATTGTTAATGATTGGTCCTTAAGCACAATAATGTAGCATTGGAGTTGATCAACCTAATGTTATGAATTAAATGTGGAAGGACTAATAGTTGAAGGATTTAACTAATGCCTTTTGTAAGAAAAATATCTTTCTCAAAAATTTAATATATAAAGTATTACTTGTGTGGATCATTGAACAAGATACTAAATAGTTGCGAGGAAGAATGTTGAAAGTAGTAAAATTTGCATGGAATGAAGAAAAAGATACGACTTGGAAACTTGAAGAAAAGATGAGAGTTACATCCATATTTACTTCACTAAGAAATTTTGTGAACGAAATTTTTGTTTTGGTGGAAGAAATATAAAATTTGATTTTTATTAAAAAATGAACAAAAAAATGGGATATGTCAATTGAAATTGCATGCAATTTACACCTAATGGCCATTGTAAGAAGTAGTGAAATTAGCAAAGCCAAATTGATGAAAAGAAGAAATATTAACTCTTTGTATTTTTAATTTCTGATTGGAGAAATTGAAAATGAGAGAAAGAAAATTGCCTATTATCAAGCAATTTTGTGTTTTTGTAAAACGATAATGAGTTTGATGATGATGATATTTTGGTGAGCATTGTAGAGAACATGTTACTATTGTGGAAATTGGATTCTAGTTCCTCCCATTATTTTGATAAAATGGTGATAACATTTTGAGCTTATATGCATGTGCATATTGCAGGAATGACCAACTTCAGATTAGTGAGTATTGTTGTGGTATTAGAGACATTAGACCTTAGCCTAATCCTAAGTATGTCATGATGGAAATATTTGAAAAGAATAATAGAATAACATAATAATACATTGCATACAATGATTATTTTTATAATAGTTCTTTGTAAATATAAAAGAAATTGTATATTGCTTATTTATACCTTGAATCAAGTCAATAACATAGTAATACAAGGTTTGTGGTTTTGAAAGTTTTTTATGATTTTTAAAGAACTCATATGTTGGCAATATTAAACTATATTATAGTATACCACTCCCATCTAAATATTTACTTGAATGAAATGTCTTATTTCCCTTTAACTCTATTTCTTTGTGTGTGGCTATAAATTTTATAGTGAAACTGCATCATGAATTATCCTCTTCTCGATATTGAGATGATCATCAACATAGAGGTTGGTTAGAAGATTTTTTTTTATGATCGCATGTAAAAATTACATGATAAGAGTATTAGTAAAAAAAGTCAAAAGGATAACCTAGATAAATTATGTATTTCTATTTTAATAATACCAATCTAAATCACTTATATTTAAAATGAGATAAAATCTAAATAGATAATTTAGGAATTGTCATGAAAACAAATATTATATATATTAATGTAAAATTTTCACGATGATGTTGTGGTTTTTGCATTTGATTCTACTCATAATGGGATGAAGAAAAAATATAAATTATATAATAAAATTATTATTAATTTAAATAAAAATAATAATTATTATTAATAATAATAATAGTATTAATTAATTATACATATAGAATGGAAAACGCTTCATAAATGGCTCAGATTATAACAACAATGAGTGAAATCCAATAAAAATCATTTCTTTCAAATTAGGTTTGAAGTGGATTTAATCTCACGTTGAAAGTGTAAAAAAAATTAGTGAACAATATTAGTTTAAGCTGGAAAAAGAACAAAATATAAAATTAAATCACAATTAATATTGAAAGGTCACCGTGTATATGAAATATAAAATGAAAAAAATAAGAATTATATAATCAATTATAAATATTTAAATTTTAAAGTTAAATATATAGTTTGTATCTTTTAATATTATAAAAAAATGTGTTATTTTTAACAGTTAAAAAATATATTTTTTGGCGATTTTAATCACCACAAATATTATTACCAGTATTTTTAAAAAATTCTAGTTATAAGGATGCCACGTAACAACTTTTGGTTGATTGCGAATAGAAATGGTAGAAAATTTGTTTGACGATTTTATTCGCCAAAATTTTACAAAATCTAACACAAATTTACAAAAAAAATTAGTATAAAACAATATCATCATAATCCACTTATAATCCACTTATAAAAGGTAACTCCAAATTAGTAGGATATGGGTCAATAGGACAATTACCTAAATTGAAATATTTTTTATTGAAAAATAAAAAGTCTATAACAATACATCTCATAACAATTACATTCAATTTCAATGTAACTGACTTTTGTTTATAAATTCTCAAAACAATCTTATTGCTGTAGTACCATGTAAATTCCATTAACAACAAAGAAATAACACAAGAAAAAAACTATTTATGTAAAAATACAGTATCACAAATGTTGAATGTTTTTACTAACTAAAATAAACCTTTCTTTTCTATACTAATAATTCTTAAAAAAAAAGTCAGTAAAAATATCATTATCTTTTTCTCTTCCATGCAAGTTTTAAGTTTAAGCATGTTGTGATCTGCTTAAATAATAATTAGCTCTCTGTCC
Organism: Canavalia gladiata; assembly: GCA_037954105.1. Lineage (NCBI taxonomy): Eukaryota > Viridiplantae > Streptophyta > Magnoliopsida > Fabales > Fabaceae > Canavalia > Canavalia gladiata. The sequence goes on from CM075660.1 coordinate 33,589,999, forward strand.
CATGATGAAATTATGAATAAAAAAAATTATAAAATAAAATGATAAAATAGTAAAAAATATTTTAATTAAAATATAATAATATATTATATAATAAAAATCTTTTTAATTAAAAAATTATATTTATTATTATTATTTTAGAATATATATGATGATGTGAAATGGAATAAACTCAAAACCTTATCAATGAAATTAAATTAATATATAACTTTTCCAATTTTAAAATTTCGACTTAGCCCCTCAATTCTTAGTTTCATATTCGGTCAACCTACCCAATGGAAGCTTATAAACATGGCTATCTCTGGGTTGCCAGCATTTCCATCAATATCTAGCAAATAGGAACCTTCTACTTCTTTGAAGTTAACCCGAAACACATTTATTTAGCAATTAAAATGGATAAGCTTGCTACCATCTTTCATTTGCAGTTTATACCGACTTTCCTTTTGTTGCACTACGTGTTTATCAGAAAATTAAACGACCACAGATTTACATGACCTGTACAAACTTTACCAATTATGTTTTGTTACAGGCCCAAAAGATGAGAACGAGTTTAGTTACGACCAAAAAGGTGAGATGAAATCATGCAGTTTGAACAAGAGGATTCAAATAGTATTTTTTTTAACATAATAATTATAATTAAAAATTTAAAATAACCAATATTTTATATTACTATAGCATTTAAAAGAAATAATTAAACTCATCAGAATTTATATTGTCATCACCATTTTCAGAATTTAAAAATAGATTCTATTAAATAAACAATACAAATAATAAGCATTATTATAAATAAAATAAATTATGCAATTTACCTAAATATTAATATCTAAAAAAGAAAATATATAATGTATTTACTTTAAAAATAATTTAAAAATTTAAACTCAAAATAATGTAAAATTACTCGATTTTATATACATAATATCCTTATTTCTTTAATAATAATTATTAGCTAATAAAAATATAAAAATAAAATAAAAATTATGGAATAGATTTGGCTAATATCTTATACTAAATCATTATTCCAACATAAAATCTTAACTTTGTCTCATCACTGATTTAATGAGCAAATTGCATAAGCTTTTGAAAAACAGATGCATATATATTGATAGATGTTAGTTTTTATGGTTAGTAATAATTTATATTACTAAGAAAGATCTGAATTAATATGCAAATATGGGTTGGAGATATAGGTTATTTTGAGGTAAAAATAATTTTTCTACATATAAATAATATTATTTATTTATTTACATTTTTTATCTAAAATTTTTAAAAAAATATAAAATAAATATAACTAGTATAATTAAATGTAAATAGATGCATGTATGAAAAAAAAATTCCATTTTAAAAATAAGTAGCATACCAATGCATCACAGAAATTGTTATGAAAAATAAAAAGAATTAGGATAACTTTATGTTTAGAAAAGAATTCATGGCTTCTTGACATATTATTACTACAGACAAAAAGCTCATTGCAAAGGCTGTTTCTGATCCATATATGAAGAAGAAACCAACCATCACACGACTTTGTTAGTAAACAAATACATGCATATAGTTGAACAGAAACAAAACATACAGTTTTGAAAAATCTCCACTGTTAATAAAAGCAAATATCATTTTGTTATTCATTACTCTTGGGACAAGTCAGCAAGAGTTAAATCATCAATGAAATAAATTTTGTATATAATATTTAATTTTATAAATATAGTTTTATCATAATTTTTAGTAAATAATTATATATTAATTTTTTAACCATTATCTGGTAAAATAAACAGGAAAATGGAAGCAAAGAATAAAAAAATAATAATTTTATCATAGTTATTATTATGTTAAATTTTTAAATTAATTTAATTATCATTATTATTTTAATATTATTTTGAAACTATAACCAAGGGGGAGTATAGAGGTACACGTCCGGTCAATTTTAATAAGTTTTATGATATTTGACTATCATTTAAGTCTTATTGTTTCTAGTTTTATTTTCATTATTTAAAATTATTATGCATTTGTAGTTGCTCGTTTCATAAAAAAGGATGGCTCATATTTCAATTATTACATAGTTTGTCTCCTTCAATGATTTATTTTTCAATTAAACAAAATATACATTGCCTTAATTTATAAATAGAGAAATTACTCGTATGATTAATAACAAATAATAGTATCATAGGAACTAATTTTTGACAATGAATTTTATTTCACCAATTATAAAGATAGTTTTTCTGTTCTATCCTCACCCATATTAGCAAGTTGTAATTGGTAGTTTTACTATTTCTAAGTTTAACCAAGGAACCTAAATATGATCATTTGAAGGATCTTCATAAAGCTATTAAACAATATGAACATGCTTTGATTTCTTCAGATCCCACGGTTATATAAAACAATAGCGAACCGGTATGGGAAAGCTACAAGTAGCTACCAAGTGAGGATACATATTTATAACAAATGTATAAGGGGAGCCCCTCATGGTAGGGTAGGGATGATGGTAATGAGAGAAATAAAACTAATTATAACTTGTTTTTATGTAAATTTGAAACAGAACATGTTCTGCAAAGAAGCATATGCTTATACACAAAAGAGTAGGGCATCAATAGGAGGATAGTTAGCAACTATCATTGTCTATGTCATATGCGTCTAGTGGTGATGGAATTAGAGATTAGGGGAAACCTGAATTTATTAGTAATAAGGACTAGTAGTTTCACCTATACTTTCATTTCATTTATGTCTTTTACTCTCACTTTCTTCTATATTATGAACTGTACAAATATTTCTATTGGAGCTTCTAACAGAAAGAAGGTCCGCGAACAAAGGGCATCCACCAAAAGAACAAAACCTGTGTGCATAGAATAGATAATCATTACCTTATTTTAGAGGAATATTTTTAATTTCAATCATTTCATCAACCTATCCACAATTTCATTACTCACATAAACCTAGTCTCTATTTTCCAAATTAAATCATAGACACACACACAGACCATAGTACCTATACGCTTATAAGTTAATTCTCAATTAAGCTATGGAAAATGTAAGATTCTTACCTGGTATCTTATTTAAATAAGCTATAAGGTTCTCTTTCACAGTACTTTCAACATACTCCTTTTTTGCATAATCACTAACACGCTATTAAAGATGGAAGAAGAATTAAACTCAAAAGATTGATGAAGAATAAAACTTCAAAGAATTTAAAAATGAAAGTATCATTCTACCCCAAAGATGGAGTGATCTACATTTTATATACATTAGTGCTTAATAAAACTATAATTAGACCAGAATAAATGTTAATCTAAGACATATCAAAGAGTAGAAGACATATCAAAGATGAAGAAAGATAAGAAGAGACTGAGTGGGAAGCACAGGGAAGAGTGGGAAGCACATGGAAGAATGGGAAGCCTTCGAGAATGAATACGGACAAAAGGAAGAATGATTACAGAAAGATTTTAGAAAAAAAATAATAAAAAATACTACATTTTTTAAAAAAATATTCTTTTAAATATTTTAGTGGCAATTAAAAATTATTTAAATCGATAGAATTTCTTTTTTTTTTCTATTTACGTAAAATGTTAGAAAATTTAATTTTTTAACATTTTTTATTGAAAAAAATTGCTAAAAAAATATTTTTTTTAGTGTAAATATACTTTAAATATACATAAAAAGTTCAATTTCTGAAAAAATAAATATTAAAAAAAGGAAACACTAACTTTGATGATAACTGTGTCTTGAAGGGAGTATATCTACATTAAACTAAATAATTAATACTTTAAATAAATTATGTTCAAATTAATGCTATTTAAATTTATGTTATTTAAATATATTTTAAATGTATATTTTGTAAGTAAATATCATTATTTAATATTTACATAATTTTCATAAAATAAGAAATTATTTAGTTTCAAATAATATTTGAGTTATAACTTACTCAACTTTTCCATTTCCTTTGTAAATAAGATTGAAAAATCATACTTTCTAGTTAACTTAAAAAAAATTAACCTACTCAATCTTTTAGATAAAAGTATTGCATCTTTTGATATATTATTGTTAATAATTTAAACCGTGTCTATGCTTACTATCCTCATCTTTTTGTGATAATCAATGACTCCTTAAATAATATTAATTGGAATTTTATTTACATTATTGAATAAATATATTAAAATTAGTAAATATTTATAGATTTTTTAAGAATACGATGTAGTTTTTTTTTTCATTAAATATAAAAACGAAAACAAAAAACTATAACCTTTAGATTTCTGACACCTTAGTACCAAATCAAGCTTCTAAATCGAATTGACTAAAGAGGAAAATTAACTAATTTATAGATTCCTTATTTATAGGTAACAAAATTGACCAAACAAAAATTAAAGTTATTTCTAAATTATTCAATTCATTTAATTATTAGGTTTATTCATTACTTATATTATTATTTTTAGATAATAGAAGCAAGAGTTATTATATTTATAAATCAGTTAGAACATTAAAAATGTTATTGCAGGAAAATATGACACGCATATAGTTTTTTACTTAAAATAAATGACCTTTAAATGTATATATTATAAGGAAGCAAAAAGAGTTGAATAGCAAATTAAAAAATGAGATATGATGTGAAAAATGGGATTAGAAATTAAAGGATTTTTTTCAATAAAATTGAAAGCTGTTAATCTTTCATAATGTGGTAAAATCAACAAATACGTTGGAGTTAGAGTCACACAGATAGGGTGGTGATACATAACTGTGAAATCGATATTCTATGAAATTAACATGTAAAATCGCTAATAAAAGAACTTAAGTAAGGGGAAAAATTAAAGAATTTCTAGAATAAATATGTATCCTTGAGGATTAATTCTTTCTTTTGAAAGAGTTTAATTAAAATGGCCAAAAATATAAAAAGAAAATGTGAATAGTATTAATATATAAAAGAAATAAATTATATAGAAATTGATCTCCTCCATCTCTCATATATTATGAGGTAGACTAATTTGGGAAAATAGTGCATTCAAAGAAGATCCGACATTTGGGTAAACCACCCGAAACTCAGTGGAGGATCCATAGGAAATGGAAGCACAACCACATCCAAGTCGTTGCCGTGTTACGAACACAACAATTTTCAGAAACCCACACACGAAAAAACAAAGTGGAGAAGGTTATTCGCTCTCAATTGAGACAAATTAAAAGGGTATGAAAGAAATACATTTCTTTCTTCTCCCACTGAAGCCATTAATTAGAACACTCTAGAATACTCTAGAAGCAATGAGTAAGAAACAAGTGGTGAATTTGGACGACGAGCATATCGCGGAGCTACGAGAGATCTTTCGCTCCTTCGATCGGAACAACGATGGAAGCTTGACGCAATTGGAACTGAGTTCTCTGTTGCGTTCGCTGGGTCTGCAGCTGAATTCGGAGCAATTGGAGAGTTTCATTCAGATTGCGGATAGAAACAACAACGGTCTCGTTGAATTCTCCGAGTTCGTGGCGCTGGTGGTGCCGGAGCTTCTTCAGGCGAAGTCGCCGTACACGGAGGAGCAATTGCGTCAGTTGTTCAGGTTTTTCGACCGCGACGGCAACGGTTTAATCACTGCGGCAGAGTTGGCCCACTCCATGGCGAGGCTCGGTCACGCGCTCACGGCGGAGGAATTGACGGGGATGATAAAGGAAGCTGATACTGATGGCGATGGTATGATCAATTTTCAGGAGTTTTCTCAGGCTATCACTTCTGCTGCTTTTGATAATTCATGGGCTTAACACCAATAAATCAAGCTGTGTTTTTTATAGGCGTAAAGTAGATTTAATTAAATTAAATCCCTTTTTGGTGCAAAATGAGACTCTTTATTGTATTCTCTCTGAAGAATTCTCAGCAATAATAATCTGTTGGTGCTCGTGTCTTAAATCAATCTTTGCTGTTCTTTTCTTCAGAATTTATGCGTATTATACAGTACAGGTAACGTAATGTTCATAACATAATACTTGCATATGATATGGATATACATACTATTTTGCATAATAAATGTCATTGTAAATTGTTTGTAACATGCAAGCTACATATAATTTTTTGGGTTGGGTTAAATATGTTTTTAGTTTTTTTAAAATATTTAAATTTTGGTTTTGATCCTTAATATTTAAAATCTTTAGTTTAGATCCTTCATTTTTTTAAATATATTGATTATAGTCCCTATATTAACTTAAGTTATGTTAAATTAAAGTATATTAATCATGATTTGAGAATTATAATCAAAACATTTCATATATTATAGGGTTCAATATATTTATGTTAAGTATAATATTTGTAATTAATGTTGTCAAATATAATTAATATAATAAGAACATTTCATATTTTGATATATTTATTTTTAAGAATCTTTTAAAATTATAATTTATAAATTGATTTTTTAATAATTATTATTATCTAAATAATTATTTATAAATTTTAAATGATATCAATTTTAGAATGATTCTTTTATTATTTTAGTAACAAAAATTTATTCTATTATTTTCAATTTAAAATTAACACCATAATCTTAATTATATGAGATATAAAATTTAAATATTTTAATATTATTGTATAATTAATTTTAGGTTTTTAAAATTTTTAATATTAAATTATGTATATCATAAATTTTAATTAGTAGAAATAATTTTTTATATAAAAACATTACATATTTTCTAAATTCTAATAATTTCCAATTATTTTATGTTAAATTAAATGTTAAATAAATCAAGAGAATTCATAAAAGTATATTATTAGATATTAAATTTAATATATAAAAAATTTTAAGCTTTATTATAAATTTAAATTAGTCAAAATTAAACTGAATTATTAAATTTTATAATCAATTTAAATATAAATTAGCTTTAAAAATAATAAAAATAAATTAATACTAAATTATGTTAGTATTCTAAATTAGTTATATTGCAATCTTTCATATCTATTTTTTTATATAATAAAATAAAAGGTTAAATATATTTTTAGTCCTTTTAAAATATATAAATTTTGGTTTAATATAACTTAAGTTAATATATGGATTATAATAAATGTATTTTAAAAAAGAAAGGACCTAAACCAAATATTTTAAATTTAAAGGACCAAAACCAAAATTTAAATATTTTAAAGGGACTAAAAACATATTTAACCCTAATTTCTTTTTATGGTTGAAACTATGTTCATATGTCAATCAGTTAATCACATGTATATGCAATATTTTTCTATTAATAATTCACAAAATTAACATTACTTACTGCATTCATATCTCACTATTGGTGTTCTTGCAATTAGAATAATCAACAAAGAAGGTGTGAAAACAACGTACATATGCGATGAAGAAAGGGAGAGAAACATTTAGCCAAACCATAGATCTGAAAGTAATATTTATAAAACATAACTATTAAGAATGTTTTCCCAAGAAAGTTTGATACTAGTCACATAACATACAGTCCTATCGTGTTTAACAAAACGCAAATATAATTAAGGACATGGTAGCAAAGGATTTTCAATTAAATTTTCTAATTTCTATTGCTAATTTCTTAAAAAAACTTGTAAAAACAAATAATCTTCGGCAAAATTTTAGAAATGTATTAATTTTTTTCAAATAAAAATCATGACTTGAGATATTTGAAAATAAGAGATAGGAATGATTAACAAGTTGGTGACTTTGTGAACTTATGCATTTGAAAAAGTAAAACATTCACTAAAAGGATCTCTTCAAAATTAATATGAATAATGTGACAAATTGCATATAATCAAGCTAGATGTTTTGCACAAAATCGTAATCAAGAATGGTACTGTCTAATATCTAATTAGCATAAAGCCTCATCGTACTTATTAATGATCAATCGCGTCTTCTAATTTCGTGAGGAAGACAATGATTGCAATTTTTGCAAGTTACGGCCGAAACTAACTTTTGAAATCTTGTTTTACAAGCACCGAAAACAAATTTTCTTAAAATCTTGTTCGAACAACATTTTAAGTCAATGGAAACTAATTCTGGGACCTGTAAAACAAGATTCCAGAAATTAATTGTTGTAACTTGAAAAAATTTCTTTCAAAAACTAATTTCCAGAAACATGATTTACACATACCGAAAATTAGTTTTTGGAATTGGTATATTTTAAATTATTAAACTTTACACAATCTTATTTTCATAATTACGTTGATACATTTTTGGAATTAACTTTCAACAATTGTATGAAACATATTTTGAAAATTTGTTTACTTGAAGGTATTTATGACCTAGGTAATGTTGGTTTGCTATCCAGGGATATAGCTTCAATAACATTTATACGAGCATCTCGATGATGCAAATCTACATTAGATGAGATGAATGGATGATTATATGATTTTATTGGAACAAATATTTATATCATATTTGTTAGAGCTATACCTGTTGCCATCTCAAAATTTTGATGATATTGCAAAGATATTAAATTTAATAAATTATCTTATTCTACTAACAAATCATTGTTTAGTAATGATAGCAGCAAGAGAAGGCCTTCTAACAAAGTAAGAGTTTGATTCCTTGCATTACGGAAAATGTCTAGAACAAAACGAATCTTGTGAAGAATTGTCTAACATGAGAGACTAAAGAATGTCTTAGGTAGTTCGCGCTCTCATCCAAGAAAATGACTACTTTAAAAACCAACGAAAGTCAAAGTTACATTTTCAGTGTATATTTTAACCAATTTCTCGGATTCATCAGAAAAAGGTGACACTACAATAAAAAATTTTCACTCTTATAAGTTGTACTTGGAGAAATTAGGAAATTGGAGCATGCGAAGGAAGACCTGTTAAATTGATGAAGATCATTTTAGCTAAAGCTAGTTATACACCTCCATCAACAACTTGGAACATTTATTAATGAGAAGTACAAGTTGTACATAGAACATAAAAGTCTACACTTTGAGAGCTCATAGAGATAAAAGACGTAAAGCTCTAGTAAAGAAGGAGTGAACAACACATCCAAAAAGTAAACAAGTTTCATCTTCTTCTTTTTATCTTTGTTTTATAGCTTGTATATTTTGTTATAAACTAAAGATATTTGTCTGTTCTTAAATTTCTCGACAATTTGTTCATCCTAAAGAAGCTTGTTAAAGAATATTGAATTTTAAGCTTGGAGATACTTATGTTTAAATGAATATTTGGGAAAATTTGAATGTAAGGTTTGTCATAATTTGCTACACTAATGAAATTCTTGATATACGATCCAAAGACCAGATGTAGCTATTGGCTTGTACGAGTAAACCAGTATAATTTTTGTATTGTGATTCTCTTTTCTCCTTCCTTACTTAGGGTCTTAATTTTCTTTCTTTATTTGTTTCATATGTTTCTGCAAAGTGTTTTCTAATTAACTTAAAAGGATGAGAAACCAATTCAACTCTTAATTCTTGGTTATCTCCTTTTCAATGTTGTCTTTAATGAAATTATTTCATAAAGTTCAGTGTACATTAGTGAAATATTGAGTTATCATGGATGATTAATTTTGTAAGCATGGATTTTTTTACCATTTTCTTGGTCATAAAACTTATTTTATCAAAAAAAAATTATTGATAAACTACAAAGGATATTCACCTCTTTACATATTTAGGTGATTTTTGTAGACTAGATTCAAGCACTAGTTAAAGAATAAGATAGAGTCCTTAAGTTGAGACTTGGCTTGCAGTCACCTTTATTTCAGCACTAAACTCTGATCATATATTATGAGAGAGTCCACATTCCATTCTAAAATATTATTTCATTCCTTTTATTTCAAATGACCCATATAATTGGTATTCATATCACTTGTAATTATACATAATATCTCTTGTTTTTTAAGAATGGTTTTGGTTTGTGATACCGGAAACCTTAGATTTACACCTATAAAAGTGAGGCTCTACCATACTTCTCAACACACATAGAAATAACATCACCCCCATTGTAGAGCACTCCTCTTCATAGGAGAGCAACACCCTCTCTAGGCACAACCATACCTTTCCTCCATCTCTCATTTCTAGTCTCTCCATTTTCGGTTCTTCCTCTAGTATCCTCTCGTAGAATCTTGGTGGGAGTAATCCTTGTGTTGTGCAAACTCAGAGAAGTTGTCAGCTTTGTTGGCAACATTAGTTTTATCTTTCTTTTATATACTTGTTATGGATATTTGTGGGTTGTTCATTTTCCTTATGAATAACTAAATTATCCTTTATGAGGCTTTGGGAAACTTTGTATGTGTATTGTTTTAATCCCGTTTTCTTTTCTTTTCTTTTCTTTTCTTTCTAAAATGATGTCTTCATTATAATTTTTTTATTCTATTATGCTTAATTCATTAATCGAAACTGGACAATTCTATTAATTTGTAAGTTGGTTAGGGGAGATGATCGTATCATTTCCAATTAACAAAACTATAGGATAATTGAATCTAAGGGTCTTGGAGGATCAATTGGGAACCTAAGTTTCTAACAGGTTAATTTCTTGACACGTAGTTAACACCCTCTTAAGATTTATATCTCTTATATTTAACTATCTTACCGGATCAAGAAGGATAATAAATAGAAGAGAGATTACCGCTACTAGAGGATCAAGGAGGAGTAGTAGAAATAACGTAGATGGTTAGCAATTGAATAAAATGGAACTGGGAATAAAAATAAGTAAAGTCACAAGGGGAACCAAGGCCCTATAAATTTTTCACAACTTGCATTGCTTCTTTTATTTATCACATAATAGAAATTTCATTTCTATTTCTTTTTCCTTTTCTTGCTTTCCCAATAACCTTGTTTTAATTGGTTTTACAAAGCAACCTTTTTCTTATTGAGCTTAAAAATTAGAATTCAAATTTCATGCATAAATTTCTAGACTAATCTAGGTGGGATTGATACTGAGGGCCTAAAATACCCTATTTCTAAATGAGTATACTTGTCCATAGATAAAACTTAGGAAGAGTTTTATACACACGTTTTCTACACAACAAGTTTTTGGGATCGTTGTCGAGGATTATTTCTTAATAGTTTTTGAAATTTGAATTTTGATTGCTTGAGACATGTACATATTCAACTTTCCATTTTAATATTTATATTCTATTTTCCTTTTTTAAAATAAAATTCTAATACATATATCTTTTCTTTATATATATATATATATATATATATATATATATATATATGTATATATCTTTTCTCTAAATTTCCTTTCCTTGATCTATATTGTTTATGCTAACTCGTCCCAAGCTTTTAACATGAAGCTTAAACCTAAAATAGAACGAGACCAATAGGTTAAGGAAGGAGGTGAAAGTAAAGAAAATGACGATGCAATGGAGAAGAACATTGCTAGACTATATGACCCTCACTGATGAAAGGCTAAGGAGAAACATATCCATCATAGTAATGGATGTTGTTCAAAATTTTTAGTTGAAGCCCAGACTTATCCACATGAGATAAAACTCACTTTAGTTTGGAGGGACGACCTTGAAGGATCCATATCTCCACATCAGAATGTTCCTAAGGTTGACCAACACCATTAAGATTAATGGAATCTCACAGGATGCCACCAGACTATAGTTGTTTCCCTTCTCCATCACTGAGAAGGTGAATGACTAGTTTAACTCCTTACAAAGGATCCATCACATCATGGTATCAACTTCAACGTCAAGATTTTGTAAAAATTAAAAGTGATCATGTATACATGACATGTTTTATAATAAAACCAAAGTGGCTGGGATGAAGGTGGAATCATCGATTTAACTTAGGGTAGAATCCTACTGAGAAACTTAGTTTCTCACCCCCTACTCCCGTTATTTTCTTCCCAGATGATCCAGAGGTAGTTTGTAAAGACAGAGAGCCCTGAACTTGAAGCATTCTGAGACTTGTTCAAGAAGAAGGAATTAGTGTCATGACTGATGATGTATCATCTATAAATAGTTGGTTAATTGTATAAGGATAGATAGTATTAGGAAAATTTTCTATAGATATACGTAAATAAATTTGTAAAGGCTCTAATGCCTTAGCTGCACTATGTGTATGAAAATATTATTTGTATAATTAGATGTAGAAGGAATGTTATGACATATGATAGTTGTACTACTACTTGAGCCTATGTAATAAAAAGAGAAAAGAAATCCGTAAAAGCTACCTAAGCTCATTTTTAATTTTATACAAGAGAAAATGTTCAGTTATTTATTTATTGCTATGACGAGACTCTCATTTTATACAAACAGTTTAAAAAAAATTACCATACTGTCCCTAATAAATTATTTTCTAAGGATTTCGCATCATCAGATAACAATTTGAGAATGAAACTGAAAGTACGACTTAAGCGTAAAAGAAGAATTCATTTTTAAGATGTTATAATAATTATGAAATTTCCCCTTAGATTTCTAAGAAAATGAAAGAATTTTTATCAAATGACAAAAAGGCCCCTGTACTAGGATGACACAAATAAATGTGTAGGAAACTCAAAACAAAAGTTAAAAGATATTCTAAAGGATTAGAATCCATTAATGATGGTTAGAAAGTCATAATAAAATAATAGAAATAAAAAAAGGATAAAAATGCTATAAAAAATGTCTGAAATATCCAAAATGTCCTTAGAAAGTTCTGTCTACTATAAAGGCTAAACTATTCCTGAAAAAATGTAAAATGACATCAGAATCATTTGAAAATAAACCAATAATTGTTAGAAACATTGGATAAACAATTAGGAAGCTTTCTAGGAAATGTTACAAAATTATCAAAATGGCCATAAAAGATTTGTAGGGCAAGAAAATGTAAAGTTGAAGTTGGAAAGTGGGCCCCACTTATTGATCACGAATTGGACATGTGGAAAATGAAATGGTGACTCATCCCATGAGTCATCACTTCATTAATGTCATATAAGACAAAAATATTAATAAAGAGAAAAAAAATTATTTATGGTTAAAGTAAATTAACCTTGATTAATTAAAATTAACCATATTTAGAATAAGTTAATCTTGATTAGTGATAAATTTAGAATAATTAATGTTAAAATAATCCTAAAGGATAATTCCTTACATTTACATTTAAATTGGAAAATGGAAATTACATGTTAATGGACCAAAATGCCCTTAAGTGGGAATTTAATTCCTACATTTCCTAGGTGGCCAAATTTGCTTAGGAACGCTAGGGGGGACTCATTTTCTTCATTAAGACTCTTGTAAACACTTACGCAAGCTCTCTAATCTCATCCAAAACTCCAACTTCTCTTAAAACACCAAAATCTACGCTAAGCTTGAACTTCCATCTTTGAAGTTGAAGTTATAATAAGCCTCACCACCATCCTTGAAGGAATTCTTGTGGACCACAAAGGAGAAGGAAATCAACTTCAAAATATCCACCAAATCCCTTCATAAGTCTTCAACAAGTAAGGTCTTTACCATATATTTTTCCAAGCTTTTAATTATGTGTTTATGGTTTGTTTTCTTCTCTTTTTGGTGGATCTCTCTTTAAGTTCTATGGATCCATTTTTCTTGAGTTTGATGGAGCTCAAATCTGCCCTTGATGGTTAAAAATGAGTATCACCAAGTTTTTAGTGAAGTTTGGAAGTTAAAAAGGAGTTTTGATGGATTAAAGTGTTTTTAAAAACCTTTGGAGCAATTTAATCGATTAACATTTCTTAAAATTGATTTTTAATGGTTTGGGGAATATTTGAGACTTTTTGTGAAAAAAATTTTAAGTGCTCAAAGTAAGGAATGGATAGATTTTGAAGTAGATCTACACTTGGTGGTTTTGAAAAATGTTTTCTTTATAGTCTTTATGTTCAAAGTTGTAAGCTTGCTTATGTTTCTCTTAAAAGATTTAATCTTAAACTTGGACTTTGGTAAAAGTTCAGGTCTGGATTCATATGATAAACATCATAAAAGACTAAAAAGGTTAAAACCTAGACCTTAAAACTAGTAATATTAAAGGTGAAATTGTGAATTTAAAGTTGAACAAGACACTTAAGACCCTCTATGACCATGACCAAAGATATAGAGGAAGCACAAACCATTATGGACCTAAACCCATGTGATGTACCAAGTGTCAAAATTCATGGAGGAAAGGTCAAGTGGGAAGAATTTTGAGAAAATGACCTTCGGTGGTCAAGGGTGTAATTAGGCCATTTCAAGTAAATTAACGAAAATTGAGTTATGATTTTTAGTTAAAGTATAATAAAGAGCCTAAACAAGTACAAGAAAGGAATTAAAAGTTTAGTAAAGACTTGATGATGGTTTGGGTAACCGTGCAACCATACTTCATGAATTAGTGAAAGCAAGTTAAAATTTGGTTAAGGCCCAAAAATAAACCTATCCATGCACAAGGTGGTGATTAAAAGTCAATTATAGAATTTTGAGAGCTTGAAGAGCCATTCGACCAACACCTAATAATTAAGAAGAAAAATTCTTAAAAATTTTCATGTTGGATCAGTCTAGTAATCTAATCTATAATCTCTCATAAATTACCTCTTAGGTATAAGAAAAATTATTCATAATGCCTTAGGGACTTAAAGAATCAATTCGGCCAAATCTTAGTTAAATTTACAAGAGAAGTTAATTTGGATGTTTAAGAAGATTTAAGAGAAGTATGAGTAAGTTGACATAGTTTAGGGGGACAAGACATAAACACTTTGACATACATTTGTGTCGCAACCGTAATTCCGACAAGACGACGAACTCGCTAAAATTTTAAAAATAGATTCTTGGATGATGTGGAGTCGCCACCAAATTTTTATTTAAGGGAAAATACTTGGAAAAAACCCTGACTCGAGGAAGAGATTCGAATTTCGGGAGTCGGTTACGAATAGGGAAGGTGTTAGGCACCCTATCCGCCCGTTTCGAGGAACGGTACCCTTAAATCGAGTGTGTGATTTTTGAAAATAGTTTGATCTCTTAATTAGCATGGAAATAAATTACTTGATGGAGGTTAGCCTGACAGGACTTGATCCTGCTCCTACGTATTCCCCGGTGCAATGGGAAACTCAAGGCTTACGTAGTTCTGGTTTGATTCAAAGGCTTGACCTTCGAAAGTGTTTAAAAGAATATTTGAAACGTGCTTAAAGGCTTGACCTTCGGAGCTACTCGGAAAGTAATATTTGAAGATGGCTTGATTATTTTGAATATAATTTAAGGAGAATCCTTGGTCCACATATGCACAGGATCCAAGACAACTACGGCTGCACTGGGATCCATACGAATTCCTAAACCCCGAACAGCAAAAAAAGCTACCAGTTTGTACTTAGGGTTCATCGCATGAGACTTTAGGATTCTAAAATGAAGTTTTTATTGAAATTTTACAAAAGGATCTTCAGTCCACATATGCACAGGGTCCAAGACAACTACGGCTGCACTTGGGACCCATATGAATTCCTAGGAAGCGAACAGCAGAAAAAGATACCAGTTCGTCCCTAGGATCCATTGCGTGGGACTTAGGACCAATAAGTTTGATTAAAAATGAAACGAAAGATTGATCTTGATTGATTTAAAAAAGAATTTGATTTGAATTTTCTTGAAAAGAGTTTGGAATTTAAAAAAGAATTAATTAGAACTATAGAAAAATCTCTTTGGGATTAACTTTGAATTATGGAAATTTTAGAGGTTAATTTGGAATTTTGGAGAATTTTGGGGGGTTAATCTGTAATTAGTAGAAAATTTAGGGAGAGGATTGGAATCAGTGAAAAGTTTGGAGGCATTTTGGTAATTTGGCAGTTTGGGACATAATGGGAATTTGTGGAAAGTTTGGGACATCTTGGTAATTTGGCAGTTTGGGACATAATGGGAATTTGTGGCAAGTTTGGGAGCATTTTGGTAATTTGGCAGTTTGGGACAAAATGGGAATTTGTGGAAAGTTTGGGGGAATTTTGGTAATTAGGCCATTTGGGACATAATGGGAATTTGTGGAAAGTTTGGGGCATTTTGGTAATTTGGCAGTTTGGGACATAATGGGAATTTGTGGAAAGTTTGGAGACATTTTGGTAATTTGGCAGTTTGGCACATAATGGGAATTTGTGAAAAGTTTGGAGGCATTTTGATAATTTCGCAGTTTGGGACATAATGAGAATTTGTGGAAAGTTTGGGGGAATTTTGGTAATTAGGCCATTTGGGACATAATGGGAATTTGTGGAAAGTTTGGGGCATTTTGGTAATTTGGCAGTTTGGGACATAATGGGAATTTGTGAAAAGTTTAGGGACATTTTGGTAATTTGGCAGTTTGGGACATAATGGAAATTTGTGAAAAGTTTCGGGTGAATTTATGATTATGGGAAATTTTGGGGTCTGCATGTAATAATGTAAAATTTGGAGGGCCTTCATGCAATAAGGTAAATACAAAGGCTCCTTTTTATATTAAATAAATGCCTTCGTGGGACCCACTTATGCATGGCTTTTGGTCACGTGTGGAGAATGACCTAAAATGCCTTTTTGATTCATGCAAGAGAACGTCCTCCTATATTTTGTTTTTCTTATCGAGGGTTATTTACTAGCCTAAGAAATCCCATCCTTCCATGGCCCACTTATTCATCTCAGCCACCGCCATCAATTCCTGGAGGATTTCCCGTTCAAGTGTTATCCAGAACCACCGACCTCGTCTTTGCATGAATAAAAAAAACTGGCTCGCGTAATTCTACCTTTAAGATTCTATGTACCGACTTACTAATGAAACCATGGGAACGGGGTACCTAGCCGAGCTTCCTAGAACTACACCATCCACGCAACGTCTCCTCTCACATGGGGCCTGGTTCTAGCTTACCAGAATATAGGGTAGGACCTGATCTATGGGCAATATATTCGTAAGAGAGCCTCCAGTTGATCTTGAACTTTCCTTTCGTGCTACTTAAACAGAATCTGTTCTTAGATTTTAATTAAACTTAAGTATTCTAGCTCGGAGCCACATCAGGAATTAAATCTTTGCGTAAAACCAATATTACATATGTTCGACAGGTTCCATGCAAGATTTCTAATTAAAGATTGCAATTCAGATGTAACAGAAGAATCAGGTATAGGATTCTTGGAATTGGAACTACTATTACTAACCTTTACGGCGTCAATCTCCTGCTCGCACCAAAAGAAAGGTGGATATACATGATTCAGTAGCTTAGATCTTCTCTTTCTCTCTCTACTCGTCGAATCGCGCAATCTTGATCATGGAGAATGTTCTCCGAACGAAATTTCTGGTTTCTCTTTAGGATTCTCCTCTGGCTTTCAATTCTCATAAGCCTTTAGCTTCCCGAAACTGAAAAAAAAAAGTCCCCTCGCCCTTTTCGGATGCTCCTATTTATAACCCATAATCTGCTAAACCTCTTCTTTATCTCAGCTCTCTTTTCCTTCTCTGTTTTTCTTTTAATCATTTTCCTTTTACTTTATTTATTTTCTTTTTATTTTTTTAATTTTTTCATATTTTTTTTTTCAGATTTTCATTTTTTTTCTATTTTTAGATTTTTAATATTTTTAATATTTTATTTTTATTTCAATTTTATTTTCTTCTTTTTTGTTTTTAAATTTTTATTTTATTTTATACTTTCTCCAAAAAATTTGTTATTATTTTTTCTTTTTTTTGTCTCTTTATTAATATTTTAATAATTCAATTGTTAATTTTACACTTTTATATCTTTTTGGGTTTTTGTTTTATTGTTATCTTTATTTTGTTTTTTAGTTTTTCATGATTTCTTTTAATTTGTATTAATATCTATTCTTTAGTTTTCCTTTATTTTTTAAGATTTTGAATTTTGAATTTTTATTATTTCTAATCCTTGTTTCAAAATTTTAAATTCTTTTTCTTTTTCTCAATTGATTTTTTTTTGTTTAATTTTTTGTTTATGGTTTTTTATGATTTTGATTATTTTTATTTTTTATTTTTCCATAGTTTTCTTTTTTCAGAATTTTATTTATTTCCTTTCAGATTTTAGATTTTTTATTATTATTACTTTTTTTTTCTTTTTTTAATTTTTATATTTTTCTTCTCTCTTTTTATTCTTGTTCTTTTTCTTATTCTGATTTTTATTTTTGATTTTTATACTTTTTCTATTTTCTTTTAGTTTTTAACCACTTCTAACTATTATTTTTAATATTTCCGTTATTATATATTTTTTATCTGTTTTTATTTGTCTGTCTTCCTGCTTTCTGTATATTTTTATTCACTGTTTATTCGTTTTTCTGCTTTCTGCTTATTTATTTTTATTGTCTTAATTTAGCGTTGGATTTTTTATTAAATTTTTTAGACATTAGGGTCCTCGGACATAATTAGGTGTTTACAGTTTGCCCCTCTTTACTCATTTTCTTACCAGATAATGTGAGAAACAATTCTCTGAATTATCGTGGTAGGAAATGAGTAAAGACGTGAACACCTTATGTCCGAGGCAGGATTTCGAACAAGTTCTGAGAGTAACACTAGAAGCCTTGAGCTTAAAGTGAACCCCATGGATGCCTGGAGAATGGTGATTGAATAATCTTACCGGCTTCATGTACGGATAAGGTTTAAGTATACAAGGCTTGAGGGTATAGCTTAATTAGGCTAAGTGAAATGAATAAGGGCCTGTTAGGACAGGCGTGGAATGTCGTGGGATTGCTTGTTAGGACAAGCAAAGGTGAAATGAAAGTTTCCTGCCAAAACAAGCAAAGCAGAAAAGAAATGGCCTGTTACGACGGGCTCAGCTGAGTGAAAGTGACTTGTTTAAGATAGGCAAGCATGTAAGAACTAAAATGCAAAATATATACAAGGTGGCCTGTCACTATAGGCCGAAGTGCAGACAAGAAAACTTGAATATGCCGAAAAGAAAGCTTGAATATGCAGAAAAGAGAGCTTGAACATGCAGAAAGGAAAAACTTGAGTATGCAGAAAATAAAACTTGAGCGTGTTGGAAAAGGGAAACCTGAACGTGCTGGATACTTGAATGTGCAGAAAGGGAAACTTGATGGTGGCCTGACACTATAGGCCATGATGCAAAAATCTAAACTTGATGAGGCCTGACAACATAGGCCACGATGCAGAAATGTAAACTTGATGTTGGCCTGACACTATAGGCCAGGATGCAGAAATTGAACTTGATGCTGGCCTAACACTATAGGCCATGATGCAGAAATGTAAACTTGATAAGGCCTGACAACATAGACCATGATGCAGAAATTTAAACTTGAGGGGGGGCCCCGTTGTTGACGGGAAGAATGCAAATGAAATCTTGCTGTTGCCAGGATGAATGCACACCTGCTTGACAGGTGGACGGAAATTAAACATGCGTGAAGTCCTGTTGTTGGCAGGAGAATGCAAATTAGGCCCCACTGTTACCGGGAAGATGCAAAAAAGGAAATCCTGTTGTTGCCAGGATAAATGCGAACCTACTTGACAGGTGGACAGAAAATTAAACGTGCCAGAAATCCTGTTGTTGACAGGAGAATGCAAATGAGGTCCCACTGTTGCCGGGAAGATGCAAATGAAATCCTGTTGTTACGAGGATAAATGCAAACCTGCTTGACAGGTGAACAGAAAATGAAACATGCTTCAAGTCCTGTTGTTGACAGGAGAATGCAAATGGGATCCCGCTGTTGCCGGGAAAATGCAAATGAAATCCTGTTGTTGCCAAGATAAATGCAAACCTGCTTGACAGGTCGACACAAATTAAACATGCTTAAAGTCCTATTGTTGACAGGAGAATGCAAATGAGGTCCCGCTGTTGTCAGGATATATGCGAATGAAATCCTGTTGTTGCCAGGGTAAATGCAAACCTGCTTGACAGGTGGACAGAAATTAAACGTGCTTGAAGTCCTGTTGTTGATAGAAGAATGCGAGCCTACTAGGCAGGCAAAGGAAAATGAAAATGACATGTTAAGACAAGCTAAAATGTGAAAGTCCTGTTGTTGACAGGATGGAGGCAAGATGCCCGTTAAGACAAGCAAAGGGAAGTTAAAAGAACCTGTGAAGACAGGAAAAATGAGTGACAATGACTAAACTGTGTAGACGAGCTCCTATTGTTGACAGGAAAAATGCAAGTGAGATCCCGCTGTTTCCGGGAAGATGCAAATGAAATCCTGCTGTTGCCAGGATAAATGCAAACTTGCTTGATAGGTGGACAGAAATTTAAACATGCTTGAAGTCTTGTTGTTGATAGAAGAATGCGAATGAGGTCCCGCTGTTGCCGGGGAGATGCAAATGAAATCCTGCTGTTGTCAGGATAAATGTAAACCTGCTTGGCAGGTGGACAGAAATTAAACATGCTGGAAGTCCTGTTGTTGACAGGAGAATGCGAGCCTGCTAGGCAAGTAAAGGAAAATGAAAATCACCTGTTAAGACAGGCTAAAATGTGAAAGTCCTGTTGTTGACAGGATGGAGGCAAGATGCCCGTTAAGACAAGAAAGGGGGAGTGAAAAGAACCTGTGAAGACAGGAAAAATAAGTGACAATGACTAAAATGTGTAGACGAGCTCCTGTTGTTGACAGGAAAAATGCAAGCCTGCTAGACATGCAAAAAAAAAAAAACGAAAAAGGTGAAAACCTGTTAGGATAGGCAAAGGAAAGTGAGTCATGTCTAGTTAGGACAGGTTAAATGTAATGGCCCTGTTGTTGACAGGGTGGAATGAGGCACCTGTTAAGACAGGTATAACAGAATGAAGAAAAACCTGTCAAGACAGGTATAGCAGAAGAATCTTGTTGTTGACAAGAAAGAGATGAACCTGTTAAGACAGGCAGGAATTGATGACACATACCTATTGAGACGGTTCGTGGGAAAACAAGATGAAGATTGGCCTGTTACGACAGGTAAAGGGAAAATGACATAATGTGCCCTAGGAATGCACGTGAGGGTGGGATGTGGGCTCTTTGTCAGTTGCCTCAGACGACTTATTTTTGAAACTTGTTTTTCTTGAATTAAACAAAACTGCTTGAACTTGAAGGTTTTTAGGCACTTGATAATTATTTTCTTGAAGAGACTTGGGCAACCATTTTGCCCCAATTTAGAAGATTCTTGATAATTGATGGATGCCTTGATTTGAAGGGAGTTTAGGCAAGTGTTTTCCCAAGTTTAGGCCTCGATGAGATTGAGGATGAGCTTGACTTGAATTTTTCTAGGCAACTTTGCCCTATTGAACTTGATTGGAGTTGAGGAATTGAGGATTTCCTCAACTTGGATTTTCTTGGGCAAATGTTTGCCCTAGTTTTGTTCTTGAATCTAAATCTTCCTTGGGCAAATGTTTGTCCCAGTTTGGACTTGATCCAAAATTTGAGGATGACCTTAATTTAAACTTTTGTGGGCAAGCGTTTGCCCCTATTTGGACTTGATTTTGAGGGTGACCTCAAATTGAATTATGTGGGCAAGCATTTTCCCCAGTTTGATTTTTCTGACGTTGAGGAATTGAGGATTGCCTCAACTTGAATTTTCTGGGCAAAAGCTTGTCCCAGTTTTGAGCTTGACTCGGAGTTTTTGGATGATCGCAATTTGATATTTGTGTGGGCAAGCATTTGTCCCAGTTTGGAAGTCTTTTAATTATGATTGACTCGGGCAATTTTACCCAGGTCATAATTAGTTTTTTAAAAAAATGAGTTATGAAATGCTTGAATGACAAAATGCTTATTGCGATGTTTGAATAAATGAAAAAGAATATGGTATTTGTGATGCTTGAATAAGTGAAAAATGATGTAGGGTTCTTATTTTAATGCTTGAAATAATCATTTGATGAAACAGATGCTATGGGATGAATGCAAACCATGAAAAGGTGTAAAAAAAATTTGTTTCTCTTCATTCTAACACATCCTTCCTTGACAACCATATAGTTGGTGTGAAAGGAATCAAGAATCAGGACGAGCTACATTGAATTAAGTTCGATGTTTTGGTCAATCTCGAAATTTTCTTTTGTCAGGATCCTTGAGACCCAGCAATGGTCCGTATCGTTGAGTAAGACACACTTCTTCTTTGGTGGCATCATGGCTGGTAGGAAGATGAATCCTTGGAAAACAATCCTGTCATGTTGCAACGGTCGAGGATTTATCCGACTTGTCATAACTTTTTAAAATTAATCCCTTTTTAATTCTTTTTACATTTTTCATGTTTCCTTGTGGTACGTGCATTTTGAGGTATGCAAAGTGGTTTTAGATAGCCACAAGAAGGAAATAGAGAAAGTTTGCAAAAGATGTTTAAGGTATTGTACTTGAAAGGAAAAGACGATAAGAGATGTGGGTTTGATTGCCCAAATGACACCTTTTGATGAAAAATACCAATGCTGTTTTTCATAATATTGATTATCGAATTAATCGAACTCGAGAAGATGGCAAAATTTTTTCCTAGTTTTAAGAAGGTATGAGGCACAGAATATCATGTTGTCTTGGAATTCTTGGTTTGACCTTAATTTTTTCCTGGGTTGTTTTTTTGAGTTTTCAACCTTGCAGGTCTTTCATCTCGCCCTGACTTTTGCCTAGGTCGCCCTTACGGGTTTTCAACCTAGCGAGCTCTTGATTTTGTACCCTAACTTTTGTCGAGGTCATGTTTGAGGGTTGTCGACCTAGTGGGCTTTTGCTCGATTGTGCCCTAACTTTTGCCTAGGTCGTTAGGGTTGTCGACCTAGCGGGCTTTTTTTTATTGTGCGCTAACTTTTGTCTAGGTCTTCTTTGGTGATTATCGACCTAGCGAGCCTTCTGTTTGATTGTGCCCTAATTTTTGCCTAGGCCGCCCTTTTGAGGGTTGTCAACCTAGCGGGCTTCTTGTTTGATTGTGCCCTAACTTTTTCCTAGGTCTTCTTTGGTGATTATCGACCTAGCGGGCCTTCTATTTGATTGTGCCCTAATTTTTGCCTAGGCCGTCCTTTTGAGGGTTGTCGACCTAGTGGGCCTCTTGTTTGATTGTGCCCTAACTTTTGCTTAGGCCGCCCTTTTTGGGGTTTTGACCTAGCGGGCTTCTATTTGCTTATGCCCTAATTTTTACCTAGGTCGTCTTTGAGAGCTTGTCGACCTAGCGGGCCTTCTGCTTGATTATGCCCTAACTTTTGCCTAGGTCGTCTTCGAGAGTTTGTGACCTAGCGGGCCTTCTGCTTGATCGTGCCCTAACTTTTGCCTAGGTCGTTAGGGTTGTCGACCTAGCGAGCTTTTGTTTGATTGTGTCCTAACTTTTGCTTAGGTCGTCTTCGAGAGTCTTCAACCTAGCGGGCCTTCTACTCGATCGTGCCCTAACTTTTGCCTAGGTCGTTAGGATTGTCGACCTAGCGGGCTTTTGTTTGATTGTGCCCTAACTTTTCCTAGGTCGTCTTCGAGAGTTTTCAACCTACCGGGCTTTTGTTTGATCGTGCCCCAACTTTTGCCTAGGCCGCCCTTTGAGGGTTTTCGACCTAGCAGGCTCTTGATTTTGGTTGTGCTCTAACTTTTGCCTAGGTCGTTTCTGATTGTTGACCTAGCGGGCTTTTATATGATCCTGATTTTTGCTTGAATTGCTTTTGGAACCCAGCAAGACCTTTCCTGACCATGACTATGTCGATTCATCTTTTGAATTTTAACCCTCCTTTTGCTTGGATTATGTTTGGCTTTTAATCTAGCGGGCTTCTTTTCTTCTTGAATTTTATGTTTTGACCTTGTTTTTTCCTTGATTATTTTTTGACTTTAATCCAGCGGGTTTTCTCTTTTCCTTGAATTTTATGTATTCAGATATTGACCTTACTGGGATCATGTTGGACTTCCAATTCAGCGGATCCTTTCTTGCATCCCTAATTTTTCCTGGATTTGAACTTGATTCCAGCGGGATATTTTAATTGACATGATACTTTGAATGGTGATCTAGAATCCCTGGTTGCTTGTTCTGCTTCCTCATTGGGCTTTTCTCTTTTAAGCTTGATTAATTAGACGTTCAAGATTACTTATTACAGCACTGGCATCCTCACCAATTGGTATTTATTGTTTTAGTATAGGAATAAGAAGTGGGCCGAGTGGCGAAAAGGATGATAAGTTTTAGAAGTAAAGTCAAAATGTAAAGCACGTGCTCAAGAAACATGAAAAATGTAATTTTTGTATTATTCATTGAGATTTATTTACAAAAGATTGATTTTGAAAAGTACAACAATTTTGGATGAGTATCCTCAATCTCAATTTGTACAAAGAGACTCATCGTGTTGTTCCCATTTCGGTCAGCTGGTCGATGGGTTCTCGTGATTTGGCAACGGATTGCTTTCTGTATTGGGAGCGAGCCTCCCGAAATCCAGCCATTTCGCATCGATTAGGCTTTGTACCTTTCGTTTCAATGCTAGGAAATCCTCTGTAGAATGGTCGATGAATCTATGCATGGTAATTGCATCTAGCGTTTGCATCATACCATTTAGGATATGGTGGCTCTTGAGGCTTTAGAGGATAAGGTGCAACTAGGGAGTTTTGAATCAGCCGAGGTAGCAGCTCGGTGTAGGAGATTGGAATAGGGTCAAATTGGACGGGCTTCTTCTCCTTTTTCTAGCTTTGGTTGGTATTCTGGCTTATGGCTTGTGTTTGGACCGTGTATGGTGCTGGTGGGCGGACTTGTGTCGGGTAATTGTAGGTAGGAGGGTATGGTGTTTGGTAGGCATTGGCAATGTAAGTATATGGTATGTAGGGTGTGTATGGTGTATATGGTGGTGGTCAAAAGCCAGCTGGACCATACTGTGCCATTTGAGGAATGTATTGGCCTTGATTAGAAGCCACATTACAGGTCTCTCTTGTCTTTTTCTTCCCAGACCCATTGGAAGTATTGGTTGTCCCCATGGATTTGTGCGTGATCTTTCCCCGGTGCATGCCACCTTCGATCCTTTCTCCAATGATGACGACATCGGAGAAGCTAGAAGTCACACTGCCGATCATCTTGTCATAGAAAGGATCTTGGAGTGTGTCCACGAACATGCTGACCAATTCCCTTTCGGATAAGGGAGGTTGTACTTGAGCGGCCAACTCCCGCCAGCGTTGGGCGTATTGCTTGAAGGGCTCTTCTCCCTTCTTGGCCATATTCTAGAGCTGAGTCCGATCAGGGGCCATCTCTGTATTGTACTGATACTGCTTCGTGAAAGCCTCAGCAAGGTCTCTCCATGAACGGATGCATGTCCGCTCCAGTTGGGTGTACCAGTTTGCAGCTGCCCTGTTAAGCTGTCTTGAAATAAATGGATGAGCAGCTTCTCATCGTAAGTACATGCGGACATCTTCCTGTAGTACACAGTCAGGTGTTTCTTTGGACAGCTGGTCCCTTGATATTTCTCGAATTCAGGAACCTTGAATTTAGGAGGGATGACCACGTCTGGTACTAAGCACAAATCAGATGCATTTTTGGCTTCATAAGCGCTCCCCTCAATTGCCCGGATTCTATCTTCTAGGATTCTCCACTTTTCAATATCCTCATTTGAAGGATGGTTTGGGTATTCCTCCGGCATGTGATGGGGTTGAGAAGATGGTATGTATACAGGGCGAGGCCCTTGGGTGAACATAGGGTGCGTTCCCCCAACGGCTGCTTGGTAGGCTTGTGAAGTGGTATTTGGAGGTAGGTTATGTGTTTGGGTTTGTGTTTGGGCTTGTGTTTGGGTGTATGAGGGTGCATGCCCATGAGGATACCCATGATGAACTCCTTCAGTTGGCGGAGGCATAGTTGATGGCGAAGGGTTTTGTGGAGTGAACCCAGGAGGATATGACGGGTCAGTTGGTTCTCTCGGCAAGGATTCTGTCGCCTCCTTTTGTTTTGACAGTTGGATGGCCTCCATTAACTTAGCCATCTGCTCTTTCAGTGACTTGATCTGATTCCTCAGTTCCTCATTTTGTCTATCCAGCTCATCCATGATTCTTGATTGTGATTTGGTTCTATAAGGATGTCGAGGAGGCTGTGTTTCTCCAATTTTCTGTTAAATTTTAAAAATTAATTTTTTAAAAATAATTTGAATGAAAAAACATGAGTGATAAAATGTTAATGCTTTATGAGTATGAGTTGGAAAATCTCATTCTTTCATTGATAAATTTATGAATGCATGAATGCATGTTATGCACAAATATTTTGAGGGTTTTTGAAATTTGACTATCTTGAAAATAACTCAAAGTTGCTTTATTTGTTTTTAGTAATTTTATGTTTTTATGAATTTTGGTGTGTTTTTCATTTTGCTAGAAAACCCTTGGTTTTGTTTGAAAACCTTTTTACTTTTGCTAAAATCTCTCTAAAACATTCCTTAGGTTTTCGAAACTTTATTCCTCTTCTTTTGGATCTTTTTGTATTTTCAGAATATTTTTCATAATTTTTCCTATTTCTAAAACCTTTTAAGTTTTTTTTGGAACCTTTTCAATATTTTCAAAATATTCTTTTTTTCTAATTTTTTTCCTAGGAATTTTCTCCTTCTATTTTGGTTTTCTTGATTTTTATCTTGATTTGATCTTTGCATCTCCCCAGTTTTAGCTTTCAACTCCCTTTTACTATTTTGGTTCAAATAAGTGCGTGTGAGCGGGGAACCTTGTATCTTGAAAAGAGTGTGTGTACCCTCTTTGCTTCTTATGTGGGTTACCTGTCCTAAGGGTCTATGGCCTTTTATATGAACCTCTCAAAGGTGCTTTGTAATCCTGAGGTATAAGAGGTCACTAGAGCCAAGTTCCAGTTTGCAATGCTTGCCACAACAGCAGAAAGAGTTACCAGTTGTAGGGCATTACAAATAGGACGCACTCTAGCTGGGATTTTCGTGATAGTCAAACAGGACGTAAGCCCCAAAGTGACACCACTAGATCCCTCTAATCCTAGGTTGCGCTTAGACCCGGGTATAGGGCCCCACTCATGATAAATGCACATGCAATGTATCAGGGCACACAAATTTGGGATACCTGCAATTGGAGAAATTATACAGATATATAGCAATTTATTATTCGTCTATCCTAAGGTTATACAGAGAATGAACAAACATATAAATAAGCAAACAAATAAGTAAATCGTGCAATAAACCACGCAAATAAACAGAGAAGGGATCGATTATAATGCACACTCAATTGAAAAATGATTGACTCTCTAATGTCCCTAGTGGAGTCGCCATCTATCGCAACCATAATTCCGACGAGACGACGAACTCGCTAAAATTTTGAAAATAGATTCTTGGATGATGTGGAGTCACCACCAAATTTTTATTTAAGGGAAAATACTTGGAAAAAACCCTGACTCGAGGAAGAGATACGAATTTCGGGAGTCAGTTACGAATAGGGAAGGTGTTAGACACCCTATCCGCCCGTTCCAAGGAACGGTACCGTTAAATCGAGTGTGTGATTTTTGAAAATAGTTTGATCCCTTAATTAGCATGGAAATAAATTATTTGATGGAGGTTAGCCTGACAGGACTTGATCCTGCTCCTACGTATTCCTTGGTGTAATGGGAAACTCAAGGCTTACGTAGTTCTGGTTTTATTCGAAGGCTTGACCTTCGAAAGTGTTTAAAAGAATATTTGAATCGTACTTGAAGGCTTGACCTTCGGAGCTACTTGGAAAGTAATATTTGAAGATGGTTTGATTGTTTTGAATATATTTTAAGGAGAATCCTTAGTCCACATATGCACAGGGTCCAAGACAACTACGGCTGCACTTGGGACCCATATGAATTCCTAGGAAGCGAACAGTAGAAAAAGATACCAGTTCGTCCCTAAGATCCATTGCGTGTGACTTAGGACCAATAAGCTTGATTAAAAATGAAACGAAAGATTGATCTTGATTGATTTTAAAAAGAATTCGATTTGAATTTTCTTGAAAAAATCTTGTTTTGAACTTTTGGGATTTAGCTTGAATTGAAGGAGTTTGACATGATTTTTTAAAAAGGGGATTTGATTTTATGTGAAAGAAAGAATTTGGACTTGTTTTGAGAATTTGAGGAAAGAATTAATTAGAACTATAGAAAAATCTCTTTAGGGTTAGTTTTGAATTATGGAAATTTTAGAGGTTAATTTGAAATTTTGGAGAATTTTGGGGGGTTAATCTGTAATTAGTAGAAAATTTAGGGAGAGGATTGGAATCAGCGAAAAGTGGGGGCATTTTGGTAATTTGGCAGTTTGGGACATCATGGGAATTTGTGGAAAGTTTGGGACATTTTGGTAATTTGGCAATTTAGGACATAATGAGAATTTGTGGAAAGTTTGGGGGCATTTTGGTAATTTGGCAGTTTGGGACATAATGGGAATTTGTGAAAAGTTCGGGAGCATTTTGGTAATTTGGCAGTTTGGGACATAATGGGAATTTGTGAAAAGTTTGGGAGCATTTTGGTAATTTGGCAGTTTGGGACATAATGGGAATTTGAGGAAAGTTTAGGGGACTTTTGGTAATTTGGCAGTTTGGGACATAATGGGAATTTGTGGAAAGTTTGGGGCATTTTGGTAATTTGGAAGTTTGAGACACAATGGGAATTTATGGAAAGTTTGGGGTATTTTGGTAATTTGGAAGTTTGGGACATAATGGAAATTTGTGGAAAGTTTGGGGGTATTTTGGTAATTAGGCCATTTGGGACATAATGGAAATTTGTGGAAAGTTTGGGGCATTTTGGTAATTTGGCAATTTGGGACATAATGGGAATTTGTGGAAAGTTTGGGGGAATTTTGGTAATTTGCCAGTTTGGAACATAATGGGAATTTGTGGAAAGTTTAGGGTGAATTTATGATTATGGGAAATTTTGGGGTAATAATGTAAAATTTGGAGGGCCTTCATGCAATAAGGTAAATACAAGGGCTCCTTTTTATATTAAATAAATGCCTTCGTGGGACCCACTTATGCATGGCTTTTGGTCACGTGTGGAGAATGGCCTAAAATGCCTTTTTGATTCATGCAAGAGAACGTCCTCCCATATTTTGTTTTTCTCATCAACCGAGGGTTATTTACTGGCCTAAGAAATCCCGCCCTTTCATGGCCCACTTATTCATCTCAGCCACCGCCATCAACTCCTGGAGGATTTCCCGTTCAAGTGTTATCCAGAATCACCGACCTCGTTTTTGCATGAATAAAAAAACTGGCTCGCGTAATTCTGCCTTTAAGATTCTATGTACCGACTTACTAATGAAACCATGGGAACGGGGTACCTAGCCGAGCTTCCTAGAACTACACCATCCATGCAACGTCTCCTCTCACCTGGGGCCTGGTTCTAGCTTACCAGCATATAGGGTAGGACCTGATCTATGGGCAATATATTCGTAAGAGAGCCTCCAGTTGATCTTGAACTTTCCTTTCGTGCTACTTAAACAGAATCTGTTCTTAGATTTTAATTAAACTTAAGTATTCTAGCTTGGAGCCACATCGGGAATTAAATCTTTGCGTAAAACCAATATTACATATGTTCGATAGGTTCCATGCAAGATTTCTAATTAAAGATTTCAATTCATATGTAACTGAAGAATTAGGTATAGGATTCTTGGAATTGGAACTACTATTACTAACCTTTATGGCGTCAATCTCCTGCTCGCACCAAAAGAAAGGTGGATATACATGATTCAGTAGCTTAGATCTTCTCTTTCTCTCTCTACTCGTCGAATCGCGCGATCTTGATCATGGAGAATGTTCTCTGAACGAAATTTCTGGTTTCTCTTTAGGATTCTCCTCTGGCTTTCAATTCTTATCAGCCTTTGGCTCCCCGAAACTGAAAAAAAAAGTCCCCTCGCCCTTTTCTGATGCTCCTATTTATAACCCATAATTTACTAAACCTCTTCTTTATCTCAACTCTGTTTTCCTTCTCCGTTTTTCTTTTAATCATTTTCCTTTTTCTTAATTTTATTATTTTTTTTATATTTTTTTCTTTTTCTTTTTTTTTATAATTTTTTCATATATTTTTTTTTCAGATTTTTATTTTTTTTTCTATTTTTAGATTTTTAATATTTTTCAGATTTTATTTTTATTTCAATTTTATTTTCTTCTTTTTTGTTTTTAATTTTTTTTTATTTTGTACCTTCTCCAAAAAATTTGTTATTATTTTTTCTTTTTTTTTCTCTTTATTAATATTTTAATAATTCAATTGTTAATTTTACACTTTTATATCTTTTTGGATTTTTGTTTTATTGTTATCTTTATTTTGTTTTTTAGTTTTTCATGATTTATTTTAATTTTTATTAATATCTATTCTTCAGTTTTCCCTTTATTTTTTCAGATTTTGAATTTTGAATTTTTATTATTTCTAATCCTTTTTTCAGAATTTTAAATTCTTTCTTTTTCAGAATTTATTTTTTTTTTGTTTAATTTTTTGTTTATGATTTTTTACAATTTTGATGTTTTTTATTTTTTATTTTTCCATATTTTTCTTTTTTCAGAATTTTATTTATTTCCTTTCAAATTTTAGATTTTTTATTATTATTACTTTAATTTTCTTTTTTTAATTTTATATTTTTATTCTCTCTTTTTATTCTTGTTCTTTTTCTTATTCTGATTTTTATTTTTGATTTTGTACTTTTTCTATTTTCTTTTACTTTTTAACCACTTCTAACTATTATTTTTAATATTTTCGTTATTATATATTTTTTATCCGTTTCTGTTTGTCTGTCTTCCTGCTTTCTGTATATTTTTATTGACTGTTTGTTCGTTTTTCTGCTTTCTGCTTATTTATTTTTATTGTCTTAATTTAGTGTTGGTTTTTTTATTAAATTTTTTAGACATTAGGGGCCTCGGACATAATTGGATGTTTACAATTTGTAAGAATATTAGTAAAGTAGTTCATTAGGTAAGGGACCAAAGGTTCACTTTAATAAGATTTAATTTTAACATATTGGCCATAAGGGCATAGAAATATGAACAACGACCTCTTTGAATCTCAAAGACATTCTACCAAAGGAGGAAAAGTTAAGCATGATAAGATTTTAATGGGTAAAACTTATGTGTTTATCTCTCCTACAAATAAATTTTGAGAAACAATAGTGGCTATAAGGTTTAGATGAACATAAATTTTGATGAATTAAAAAGGATCATTCGACCAAGGAGGATTAAAATTAGTTAAACAAGATTCATGCCTATTTAAGAGGCATAATGACTATTAGGTCACCATAAAATTAAATATGAAAAGAACGTCAACAAAATCTTTGAGAAGAGGAAAGATTGAGAGAAACCTACAAAGAATGAGTGGTGTAGGTTTCCCTTAAGAAACTTATTGAAAAACATAAAGAATAAGGATCATGTTTAAGTAAACATTTTTACTAAGAAAGCAAGTTTTTGGGTAACTATTAATGCCCTATTTATCATGGTGATGCTTGAGCATGTCCTTATATGTGTAAATGTGTTATGTATTCTCTTGAGTGACGTAATAAATTGTGTGATCTCTTGGATGACAAGATGATTTGTGTATGTTTATATGGTTCAATGATTTGATATTAAATGAATGAATTGGATGCTATATATACATAGCATTTTGATTGAATATTGAGAATGCATTTTATCATGAAGACAAAATGGAATCTAATAAGTTAAGAGATCACTAAAGAAAAACCATATGTGAAAACTTAACACTACTTCTAGTGTGCCAAGTTTGGGACTTGTGCATGCTCACAAGGCGGTAAGTCCTTCTATGGCAATTAGAAGGTACATAACCTTATGCGGTAAAGTCATAGGACTTCAAATAAATCCTTCTATAGGGAAGCCATAGGTCTTTAAATTTATCATGGTGACGACCATTCGGAATGAGCTTATATCCAAGATCAGAAGATGGAGTAGTAGACAAGTGGAAGATATTATTATTAGACAAAATTATTAATATTATGCCTTAAATGAAAGTGTCACTAAATGGATAACTAGAGAATAAGAATGATTATGATTAAGACATCATATGAGTAAGAGTCAGACAATATCTATGTTATGATGAGAAATTGATCTAAAGAATGCATGAGATTTATGTTTAAGAGATTTTATATGAAAAGGTGATTCAAATAATGTATGAATTACATGTTATATGAGATTGAATTTTTGCTATTATTAAAAGAATCCACTTTAAATAAGTATAATTTTAAAAAGTAATAATTGAACTTGTATGCTTGTCACCTTTTCTTAAGAAACTAAAAATGGTTGAGTTAGAAATGATGACGCCAACCTTAAGGTAAACACCTACTGAGAAATTACGATTTGTCACTCCCTTCCTCTCATTTCTTTTTAAGAGTTTAATCATATTCTTCATTGTGGTAGTGGTCTATGCGGAACAAATAACCTAAACTAGAGATGAATGTTCATGGAATGGAATACGAAAAGAGCTATAAAGGACCTTATATTGTTTTGTCCAACTTTGTATTATTTTCTTTAGATGATTGTTACTTATGAAGGGCATTGAAGCCTTTGTTTTATTTAAATGACTCATTAGGAGTCTTTACTTATTATTGTCTGCATGTTGTATTACCTATATAACTAATAATGTAAATATTGTTTTGGAAATGAGTGTATATTATGGCAAGTAAAAAAAATACGAGTTTCAAAATTAACGTGAGTAATGATGTCAAAATGTTCATTATATACTACATTGATTACTACAATGAAACTCTCATTTTCAACTAATATTTTAAGAAAAAAAATTATATCATATTTTTCATAATAGTAACTTTTAAAATGGATTCTTCATCATGAAGTAACAAACTAATAATGAATCTATGATATGAGTTAAGAGTAAGACAGGTATCATTATTAGGGTGTCACCTGATCTTAAATTTTTGTTTTCCTTTTCTCTTCTTTTCTCTGATTTTGATCAATGATACTTCACCTTAGATCTTTTAATGCTTCCTTTTATTCTATGATGTTTAATCTGAGAAATCTTTTAATGTCTCCTTTTTATGATACTACACACTAGACTATGCCTCTATGATGTTTAGATCTGATATTTTTTTAGTTTTATCTTCTTTGATTACTGATCTAATTTATGATCTAAGACTAAGTTTTGATCTGACTTATGCCTCTTCTTTGATTTTTTATCAATGGTGCCTTGTCTAAGATTTTTTAAAAATGCTTCCTATTATTCTATGATATTTGATTTAAGAAATCTTTTAATGTATCCCTTTTATGATACTACACCCTGGTCTATGTCTATGCCTGTATGATGGTATAGCTGAAATTTTTTTAATGTTCCTATTCTTCTTTGATTATTGATTTGAGACTAAATTTAGTTTTTCTCTTGTCTTATCTTATTTCTGATTTTTGAGCAATGAAACTTGATCTAATATTTTTTCAATGTTTCTATTCTTCTTTGATTTTTGATCTAAACCTAAATTTTGTTTTCCTTTTTTATTTTCTTGCCTAATTTTTGATTTTTATCAATGATGCTTGATTTAAGAGATTTTTTACTATTCTTCTTCTTCTCTTATTACTGAATTGATTTCTAATACGAGACTTAGAAAATGTTTTCTTTTCTCCTATCTTGTCTAATTTATGATTTTTAATCAATGATGCTTGATCTAATATTTTTTAATGTTCTTCTTCTTTTATTTTAATCTGATTTCTAATATGAGACTTAGAAAATGTTTTCCTTTTCTCTTGTCTTGTCTAATTTCTTATTTTTAATCAATGATGCTTGATCTGATATTTTTTTAATGTTCTTCTTCTCTTATTATTCATCTGATTTCTAATATGAGATTTAACAAATGTTTTTCTTTTATCTTTTCTTGTCTTGTCTAATTTCTAATTTTTTATCAATGATGCTTGATTTGAAATTTTTTTAATATTCTTCTACTCTTATTACTCATCTTCTTTTTGGTTTGAGACTTAGCAAATGTTTTCTTTTTCTCTTGTTTTGTCTAATTTCTTATTTTTGATCAATGATGCTTGATACAACATTTTTTTAATATTTTTCTTCTTCTTTTATTACTCATATGATTTTTTATTTAAGATTTAGCAAATATTTTCCTTTTCTCTTATCTTGTATAATTTCTAATTTTTTTTTATCAATAATGCTTGATTTGAGATTTTTAATGTTGCTTTTCTTCTCTAATTACTCATCTAATTTCTAATCTGAGACTGAATTTTGCTTAAATCTTCTCTTCTCTAATTTTTGGTCTATAATTCTTTGGTTGAGATTAAATTTTGTTTTAATCTGAGATCAATTTCTAATCTGAGACTAAATTTATGTTTTACTCTTATCTGAATTTTTATTTATGCATGTATGATGATGCTTGATCTAATTTTTTTTAATCTTCTATTCTTGTCTGATTTTTTATCTAAGACTCCAATTTTGTTTTTCTCATATCTTTTCTTCTTCGATTTTTTTATCTATGATGCTTAATATGATATTTATTTAACCATTCCATTGTTCTATTTTTTTATTTGATTTCTGATCTAAGTATGAAATTTTGTTCAAATGTTGTCTGATTTCTAATCTATGATGCTTTGATTTGAGATGTTTTTTAATCTTATTATTCTCTTTTTGATTTGATTTTTGATCTAAATCTAAAATTTTGTTCAAATATTGTTTAATTTTTTACCTATGATGGTTTAATAGGAGATTTTTTGTTTAATTCTCCCTACTTGTGAGTATGCAATGACTAATGATGATTAACCATTATAGAATGATTCCCCCTTATTTTGTAAATTGCTTAAGATTAAATTTTCAAATAGGACCAATGAAGCTTATTAGGTAGTGACATGTGCTTGAGTTAGATTTAGTCTTAAGTTTAACTAGAGAGGTGACGAACTTAGCAAACTAAACATAAGTGCCAAGTGCCATCAACTTATACATTATATTAAGATTTAACTTTAACTAGTAGTAGTTGACTATGACTTCATCATTTGAACAGTATGGAGCAATGTAGTCAACATCTACCCGCCTCTACTACTGGACAACCATCAACAATGGATGATGGTGGAAATCCAAAAATAGCTAACCTAAACCCATCTTCAAATGAAGTTGTTGTTCTTGAAGAAACACAACCACTTCCGAAAAATCCTAGAATGTGGAACTAGATCCACTTTACATGTTTAGGACCACTACAACAAATTGCCTACAATTGAAGGTGCTACACCTCAAGCAACTTGTAAATACTGTAAGAAAATCTTTTATTGTCAACCTAAGATGCATAACACCTTTTCTATGTCTTCCTACCTCATAAGATTTCCAAAATACACCCATGCTATAAGCAATGATCTTAGTTAAAGAATTTTGTCCTTTGGGTGAATGAAGACAGGAGAAAGGTTTGATCTATATGTTGTTAGTCAAAGGTTCAATGTAGGAGCTTGTAGGAAGGATTTTGCCACCTTTATCATCCTAGATGAACAACCATTTAAAATTGTAGGTGGTAAGGGTTTCAAACTCTTGTGTAAGTAGTTGCAGCCCTAATTTCACCTACATTCTAGACGCAATTGCAAAAGATTATTATCAGCTCTATTTATATGAGAAAATCAAGTTAAGGACATTCTTTAGGTTTAATAGCAATAAAGTTTCCTTCACAAAATATTTTTGGACTTTTGTCCAAAGTTTAAATCATTTAACTTTGACTATCCATTTTATTAATAGTGAGTGGAACTATAATAAAGAATAATTATGTTTTCAATAATTCCTAGCCATAAGGGTAAGGCCATAGGCAAACAAGTAGAAGAAATATTGAAAGAATGGAGAATTAAGAATGTTTTTTCAATTACTGTTGACAATTCCTCATCCAACGATGTGGCCATTGCCTATCTAGAAAAAAGATTAAATTTTTTCAATGCAATAATCTTAAATGACAAGTTTTTTTTCACATCATGGGTTAAAGGACATGTAGTCCATAATATTCAACATTCGAAATGCTACTATTTTGTTAGGTCTTTACCCCAAAGATTAGCCAAATTTAAAGAATGTATTTTCTATTCTAAGATTTCAAGTAAAAAACTAGTGTGTATAGATGTACCAACTAGGTGGAACTCAACTTATCAAATTAAACTCAGCTAAAAAAATACCAAGCTGCATTTGAGATGTTGGAGTTTGAGGAGCCTAACTTTAGGGAATACTTTGGAACAGCAACTACACCATCTAGTTTTGATTGGGAAAATGTTAGGGTGTTCATAAATTTTTTTAAATTTTTTTATGATGCCATAAATGTATTTTTAGCCTCTACACATGTAACATTTCATGTTGCATTCTATCAGCTTTCACTAATCTACTGAGTTAAATCAAGTCTCTATGAATCTAAATACCATTTTTTCTAGCATAGGACGTGAGATAAAAAAAATATGATTAGTATTAGGATCAGGTTATTCATATAAACAACCTTCTCTATTTTGGAGTGATGCTTGATCCTAGGTTTAAGTTTAAGCATGTTGAATGGTCCTTTCGTGATATATATCCAAATAAGAGCGAATGATCCTTTAGTGCCAAGTTTAATATATCTAGATTGTACCAGTGGTATGCAACTCTCCATGAGCAGCAACATAGTATTGTTGAATCCTCCCAACATTCAATTCAAGATAGTTCATCTCAAACTTGCCTTTTTGCAGTTACTAGCCATAC
This sequence comes from Canavalia gladiata, assembly GCA_037954105.1. Lineage (NCBI taxonomy): Eukaryota > Viridiplantae > Streptophyta > Magnoliopsida > Fabales > Fabaceae > Canavalia > Canavalia gladiata. The sequence continues at coordinate 33,626,268 of CM075660.1, forward strand.
AGCCAAAACTTATGTTTTTAAGTAGCATCTAAGAGGGGAAAACCTGACTAGCCCGATTATTTATTTGTACGAAACAATTCAAAAATTGCTTTGATTGGTTTCAGTGGTCATGGGTTTTGTTACTCAAGCTTGTCCAAAAAGCATTCCTAACATTCATCTATCTACACCTTTCATCCAACAATTAAAAAATTAAAAAAGAATAATATCATGCGGCTTACGTCTAAATATCCGATGCAAAGGACGTAAGTCACAAGTTTTTCAAAAAAAATAAATAAGAAAGCTAAATTGTTGAAAGTCTAAATAGTCAAACATAATATCCACTGTCTAAAAGAAAAGTATGTATATAATTTCAAATACATACTTCAACTTGAATACTTGTCCCCTAAAATAGAAATATGAATATATATTGAATACTTCTATTTAGCACATGGCCATACTTAAAGCTGAGGTCACAGTATTCAATATATATGTATATATCAATGAGTTCACACACTTGTTTGTACTACTTGCAGGTTAAGACATTTCATGGAAAAGCATTATGGTAGCTACAATATGCAATTTCTTACGAATTTTGACATCTTATTTCAAACCATAAATACCAAGGATTTTCCCTAACCATTTTTATAACCTCAAACTCAAGACCTACTAAAATACAATGGTTAAGGCAACCATATTTTTTATCCAATTCATATTGTTTTATCATGTTGCATCTTCCTTCTCAGAAAAAAGTGTAATCCACAAGACAAAAGAACCCTTCTCCAAATCAAGAAAGATCTCAACAATCCAATCTTTCTCTGCTCTTGGAACCTCACATTGATTGCTGCAACTTCAATTGGAAAGGTGTGAGGTGTGTCCACTCTATTACCATCATAAACGAATATCACCCTTTTCAAATTCCTCCTTCAATAGGTAACCTACCTTATCTTGAAAACCTCTTTCTTTATATATTCTCAAACCTTACTAGCTCAATCCCTGAGGTCATTTCCAAGCCCACCAAGCTCAATTCCCTCACCCTCAGTTCAACTAGATTATCAGGCCCAATAGCCAACTTCATCGCCCAACTTGAAAGCCTTACTTACTTCTCTCCTTCAGCAATCCCCTACTTCTCTCTCCCTTTTGCATGATCTCCAAGACATTGACTTTGAAAACAATATGCTTACAGGCTTAATTCCTGAGTCATATGGTTCTTCCAAGAAATTATTCACTTTGACCCCCTCAGAGACAACCATCTATCAGGTACAACCCCAGTGTCCTTTGCAAAGTTGAAAACTTGTACTTTATCAACTTGTCTCAAAACAGGCTTGAAGGTGATGCATCCATGTTTTTTGGGTCCACCTAAGGGATAGGTATGATTTACCTTTCAAGGAACTTGCTGGCCTTTGACCTGGGAAAAATTTAGTTGCCTAAGAACCTAACAACGTTGGATGTGAGTCACAATCGAAGCTATGGGAATCTCTCTATAGGAGGACAAAGTTTGCAGTTCTTTAATGTCAGCTGCAATAGGCTGTGTGGGGAGATTCCTCAAGGTGGCAATCTGCAGAGCTTTAATGTGTCTTCATACTTTCACAATTATGTCGGTCTCCCCTGCCAAGCTGCAAACGATCACTATTTCTTATAAACGGACAAAAGCTTTAGTTAATTTATACTGAAGAGGATGATATAAATTGTGTTTTTCCAATTCAATCGTGGTTTATTGGCTAATGAGTGACAATGGTTTGAAGTAATTCATCTGTTGTTTCATGTACTTTTTGTCGAAGGTAAAGTTTGTATACGTAAAATATTAATAAGAAAAACCTGAGTTTGTTTCTGAGGTGTTCACATAAAAGTTATGTCTATTACATACTTCAAAGATACAGCTCAGTTTAAAAAATACTCCTTTGCATTAATGGTGTAAGAATCATGACAAAAGTTAAATAAAACAAATGAGAAAATAAGATGAAATTTGACATATACTAAATGTGTAAAAATGAGAAATCAATCCATGACTTATATAAAACAAGAATATCCAACTACCACTGACAAGTTCTAAAATTTATTTTGGAATACCAAGCCCCCTAACTGAACATAATTTTATGGGCCGTGGTAAAAAAAATGACGTGGCTCCAATCCCCATTGCGCGTTATAACATAAACGAACTAGGGATGTGTTAGAAGATGGGTTGCGGAATTGTTCCAAAAGTTGGGGAAAAAAAAAGATATAGGACAGGTAAAAATGACGTCATTCTTTGATCAATAATAACCGATGACCTTGGCCTTCGAAATAAAATGCCCCAAGGGTTTGTGTCATAAAATTGTACATATATTAAGAATGGTTTATACAACTCTTACAAAGATCAAATTAAGTTAAATTATACAGAAATATAAAACCATTCAAATAAGAACTCGAAATACAAATTACCAAGTGAACGTGTAGTTTATCAGGAGTTATTACCTAAACTCTGCTTAGGCTTAAATACCTTCGCAAAGTCAACCATAAACAAGAAGCTAAACCTGAAGCTATTCAACGAAATCAAGCCTATTTGAAAATTCATATCATCCCATATTTCCTTGAAGGTGCTCAACATATCAAAACTATTCGAAATATTTCACGAAAGGTAGGTGCTAGGTGTTTTTATGAAATTTTGCCTTAGCAAACGTAATTCAATTAACCAAATTTATATAAAAAAAAAAAAGTGTTCCAAGAAGTTATTCCAAATGGTTAATACAGGATTGGAGAGCACAAACAGTGCTTGTGAAAAATGCGGAAACGAAATTGCATTACTATATGTCTCAATTGGACACAAATCTCAACCTACATGAAAATTTGTTCGTGTCATGTTTAAAATATTATATACACGTTGGATCTACTTCAAAATTTTAAAATTGAAAAAAAAAATTAAAATTTAAAAGTACAACCTTATGTCATGTATAAATTATGCCTTGTCCATTCCCCCATCATTCAACCTCAATACCAGACATAGGCACCTCAGAGTTGGCTTGTTCATCATCATTATCATCCTCACTCTTGCTCTCTTCAGCATCCATTGTGGCTCCCTTTCGGAAGTAATCAACTTTGAAGTCATAATCATCATCCATGGGATCTGATGAGGCAAAGGCTTTGCTAGCCTTTTTCCTTCTCTTCTTCTCTGCTCGCCTCACTTTTGTATTTAGAATACCATCTGAGGCATATAATTTTTCATTTTGCCGATTAGCTTCTCCGTTCCCTTTGGTTTTGCTAACATCATCATCATTTTCCATAGGTTCATCAGCATCTTTCTCAGTCATGTTTTCTTTTTCAGACGGTTTAACTTGTGTCTCATCCTAGAAAATCACATTTCATAAGAGGACGTTTTAATTAGTAAATGTGAAAGGACTAAACTGTGTATATGATTGAGCTCAATAGTCAATTCCCTAGGCATTTTCTCCTACTTTAAACACCTTTGAAAGAAACAGACCTCTAACATCGTTTCATGAAGATGGAGAGGACAACTTGAAGGAACTTCAACAGGATTGAAGTCATCAGCAGATTTAAGGCTCCCAATAAATGAAGATTCATTGTTGTAGACTTCATCAATGTTAAACTCTTTCAAAAATTCAGAAACTATCTTGGCCTCTGAAGGTTCCCCTTGATCCCTAATTGGGGGCATGGTATAATATGGAATCTTACCTGAAACATACAAAACATTTCTCTTAATTTGGTAAAGTATCAAATTCTTCCTAATTTTTAACTTCAAAAGAACCATGTTTCAGTTTCTCTCCATTTATGTTTTAACAAACTCCACATATGCATACCCTCATTCCAATCATGAAGAACAATTCTTGCAGCAGCATCAATGTCAACAATTCCACCCTTCCTGAGCTTGCCCCTAACTGTAGCTACAATCCGAAGGAAGCCATCAACAGAATCGAAGCTTGGAATCTTGTAAAGGGTTACCAGCAGCTTGGCAGGGCAGAGCTTGAGAATTTCCTTCACTGCAATGTCCAAGTGAAAAAAAAAATAAGACTTTCTAGTTTTATCAGTGAAACAAAAGTCAACATAGCCTGAAACTCAGGATTCAACAAAATCTTTCCACTAATGCAAGAACTATTTGGAGTAAACTTCAAAGCACTTCACAATTGACTTCAATAAATCAAACATCAATTTATATCAAGAAAAAAGTTTCATAAAACCAAAGAAGATGCCTTTTAAAACAAGATAACAGTAAAGTATATGTATATCCAATGGTACAGGTATTAAAAAATCCAATGCTCTACTTCAATACTAATCAGTTGCACTTTTAATACCTAACAGAACTCTATTTATAACTAGGGTAAGAGATAAGAATTTATCAAAGAATACTTTCATCACCAACATTCTGATACTTGCAGGATAAACTGGACATCACAACATACAATGTACAGATCCTGTGGACTAACCTCATCTTCCCACCATTTTATTAAAAATATTAAACAAAGTAGGAAAGATGGAAAAATTTTGAAAATACTGCATATAATTGAAACCTAAAGATGAAACAATAAAGGATGATGCAATATAGAAGAAACGACACAAACAGAGTAGATGAATAAAACAACATTTTTGTACATGATTATTCTCCCTCCAAGAAGAAGTATCTTCTGCTCTAGAACATGATCAGAATGTACCATAAGCAAAAGGAAATGATAGGGGTTTCCAGCAAAGTAAAATTCAAGCATAAATTGTAGGACATACAAGAGGATCCTGGAAATTTGAAATCAATCACTCAGTTTACATAAAAAGAACCTTTATTAGGATTCTACGGTTTAGAGGAAGGACATAAGATGCAGAAATTTGAATTTATCGATGAAAAAGTAATTCAATTTCAGATTATGGAGGAATATGTACAGGATAAGAAATTAACCAAAGATAATAAACCAACAATGCACCATGGGCTCAGCAGCACCTCTCCAAAAAAAAACAGCCATGAGCATAACACTAAAGTAAGCATCAACATAATCCTATCCCATAACATGTTTAAGGACAAAGGGACACCCTTAGAAATGCTTCCATTCAGGCCCAGCCAAGTGCACCAAAAAATAGTAAAAACTGCATACTGCTGTAAATTGAAGTGTGTTTCTTCAGTGTCACAAGCTCATTTTCTTTTTATTACAATTATATCCTTATCAAAACTTTTACCATCCATTTGGAATTGCATTACTACAATATAAAGACCTAAATAGACAGATCACATGGAAGAAATGCCGTCATATACCTGGGCTAATTGGATCATCTAACTTCTCAATTCTCTTGCAATTTTTTAAAGCAATTGAAGCATCATTTTCTTGAGATTTCAGCATAACAACTCCAGGGCAATCTAGCAACTTAACATTTTTATCCAATTGAACCTCTTGCATTGATCTTGTTAACCCAGGAGTGGCTCCAACGTTGACAGCATGGCATCTCTTTAAGCTATTAATAAGACTACTCTTACCAACATTGGGCAGGCCAATCAAACCCACAGTGATTGACTTCTTGATCTAAACAAGACAAGGAAGCAAAACAAATGAAGATTGGCAATGAATGATCTAAAATCAAATAGACAATTACAGAAATGAGAAAACATTTAATAGATAACACTAAAATTATAAGACTAGAAGAGAAGCTACATGAATTAGAGTGAATAGAAAATAATCAATCAAATGCAAAATCCAATAAAACCTCATGAAGAGGCACACTATAGCATACACTTCTAATCTAAACACCCTCAACTTAGTTTTGCTACAAGATTAGACCATGTAGATCTGAACCTGAAAGGAGTGTCATGTATGCATACTTGAAGAAACAAGTAAAAACATATTGGATAACAAAGAAATAATTTTCAACAGATCAAATGGCATCAATACCATAATAGCAAGACAAAATCAAGAAAAGTTCTCCAGGACATTGATACTTCTCTTACACTGCATAAGTTGTCGATACAAAATAAGTCATCTGCTATATAGAGCAAAAAATGCCAGAAGTATGCACAAAACAAGCACATAATTCTCCACAAAAAATTCATTATGACATTGAAATTTTACACAGCTCTCACCAATTAACCACAAGAAGAAAAAGTGAAGTGTAATTCAATCACAAGTCCACAACCTCCATAAGCAAAATACAAATTTAGTTTAAATAAATATGTCAACATAGACAAAGTAACAAACACATAAACATGTATACAGACAACAGAGGGAATGGGCAACAAAAGTTGAACATAAGAATCTTAGGTCTTCCATTAAACATTTAACGCAAAAAGGAAAACTGCTTCTTGGAGAAAAAATATCTTTGTACCAAACATTTCTGTTACCTCATAACTTCTTGAGTAATTCTTCAACAATTTGAGGAGAGTATCAGCTCCAAGACAATCACTTAATTGCAAAGTATTACTTGATTTGGCTGTCTTAGAAGATTTCCACCCTAAGTTTGATCTTTGTTGCTGTGTGCTGCACTTGAATGCTACAGTAGGTAATTCTTCTCTAAGGTACTTGAGCCACTTCTCTACAGCTTCTCGAGGTACAAGATCTAAATTAAGAGCACATATGATTAGCCATTGTAGAAAATAAATGTTCCAAAAAGGAGAAAGGAAACAAAAATGGTGATGAGGAAAGTTACCAATTTTATTTAAAAGCAATACAAGATGCTTATCAGGTCCAGATTTCATCACCATCTTTTCTATATCAACACAACGAGTACCCATGGGATCCCGTGCATCAAGGACCTCCAGTATGACATCAGAGGCATCAATGACCTTAGCCAAATCCTTGTAAAAAGCCCTGTCAGAGCCCTCTATGAAAAATGAAAACATTAAAAAAAAAAACATTGAACAGAGGCAAATAAATACTAAACTTAAACAAAATTTTCTGCCAATTACAAATAAATAAACACCTCTAGTCTTCCTAACAGTAGCAAAATCATTACTATCTTTTGGAGAATCCATTTCACCCGATTTGGAGTTATCTTCCTCCTCTAGCAAGCCCAATTTCCTCTTTCGAGCCTGGATCAACACGTTAGACAAAGTAGAGTTTCAAACTACAAGAAAATGTGGAAAACATTACAACTTTGCATAACAAAACTACGAAGAGACTCAAAATTCTGACAATGCCACTAATGTCAGGCCAGCCTTAGTTAACTTAAATGTGTTAAAACCACAAAAGAACAGTGTCTTTTTGTATGTATATCCACACTATCTATTTACCTATAAATTTAAACATCATAATTTCATTAAATTAATTAACAACATTTGCACCAACAACACAGTTGACAAATTATGACTTATGAGAAAACACGAAAAGTTCATATAAAAAATTCCTATAATTGTTTTCACTTATTTTTATCATGAAACCTAATAAAACAACATAAAGGAATAATTAAATTACCCTCTCTTTGCGTTCAGCTTTCTTTTGTTCCAATTCCTGAATAGCTTGAGCTCTGCGAGCTTCAAGGGCTTTGAGTTCCTGTTCCTTGAAAGGCCAATCATTAGGAATGCCTGGATCCTTCTCGACCTTCTTCTTACCACTGAGGTTAAGCTTTTTCGCTTCTTTCGCCTTCTTTCTTTTGTGCTCTTTCACCTTCCTTATGATCTTGTATTTCTTCCTCAAGGGAACCCTCTTACTCTTACTCTCTGCAATGCGAAACCAAAAAGAATGAAAAATAAATAAATAAAGGAATGGTATATAATTAAGGATGGTGATGAGGGGAAGGTGTTGTTCTTACTCTTGCTCTTCTTCACCATTTTGTGGGTATTCTATTACAAAGAGAAGAAACGGTTAAGACGAATGATAATGAGTGAGAAAGGAAGGAATAAAGGAGTGTGACGCCTTCCAAACAAACGTGACTTGCGAGAGAGCACTGCGCGCAGCCGCACCGCACTGTCGTTTCTCAGGTTAGAGTTATGTATGAAAAAAAAAAAAAACCAGAATTAACAAAGGGTTCCGGTTTTCTTGTCAATATTTTCATCAAAAATAATTTTATCATTATGTTTTGTAAATAAAAATAATCACTGTATAAAAATTATAATAGTCTTTGTAAATACTAATAATAATTGTTGCTGTTAAATATATTTAATACTTTAAATGTTATTTTAATTTTATTCATTTTTTTATTATAATATTTTACATTTATTTGATTTTTATGTTTATAATATTTCTATTTCTTATTTTTGTAATTTGATAATATTATCTCTGTTAAAATTTTGAAATATTATTTAATTATGATTTATAATTTTTATAGCAGTATATTATTAATACGTGTAATACTTTTGATTTTATAATAACGCTTTGCTTGCTTCATTTTTATTTTTAATTATTGTTTCAGTATTGTTATTATTCTATTTTTTAAGACATTTATTTTTATTTTACAAAATTCGTTTAACTATTTTATCATTATTATTATTTAATCTTTTCAATTTTATTTTTTTACAATTACATTATTTGTAACTGTTACTTTATAAATTTTTTTTATGTTTTAGTATTTGATTGTATTAATATATTTTATTCTGTACTGTTATAATATTGTTCTACTTGTTTCCGCTAGTAGTGCATTTTTATTTATATATGGTTATTAATAATTTTAATTTGTAAATTTATTTTTTCATGTTATTATATTATTTTATAATTAAATTATTCTATATTATTATTTTGTAAAATATTTTTATATTTACATTTTTATAATTTTTTATTTCATACTATTATATTTCGATGTATACTTTGATATATTTTTATTTTTTTGTACAACTAGCAAAATGATTAGATTTAAATTTAGAATTTTATGTAAATTAACTCTAATTTTTAATCTTTTATTTCTAAACTAATAATATTATTTGATTATAACTTATATATTTATATATATTATTTGATAAATATAAATATTGGATAAAAATAGAAAGATAATTTTTATTATTAATATATTTATGATATATATATATATATAGATAAATAAATAAATAGAGAATGGTGAAATTATTTTGTATAATTAAAATAATAAAAATATTATATTAAATAGTATAAAAGAATAAAATAAAAACAAGATCTAATATAACCTTAATCTATTTTATAATTTAAAATTTTGTAGGAAAATTTAATATATTTAAAGATAGAACAACAAGGTAATTAACAAATTTATATTATCTATGTTAGATTATGTATGGTATAAAAATATATTCTTATTAAAGGTAACATTTAACTAAGATCAATTATGCAGATTATGAAAAGAGAAATTTATTACTAGTCTTTCAAAATTATTTTCCAAAAAAGTAAAACAAACTTTATAAAAAAGTGTGTAACAATTCCATATTTTATGAAACTTTAATCTATAATTAAATACATAATATAATAATTAACATTAGAATCTATATACAAATTTTAAATTTTAAGATAAATTTGTAAAGAAAAATTGACAAATAAAATAAAAGTAAAAATCTTTTATCAACAATATGAAATAAAAAAAAAGTAAGGACTTCTAGTAAAAAAAATTAAAAAGAGATAAAAAAAACAAAACCTTATACATAAATTTTTTATAAAAAATCATATACCAAAAACATATCTCAAAATAATATCATTAAACCTTTCAAAAAAAAATAAATATTCAAAATCCACGAAAAAGAACCATGCCTATTGAAAATGTAGAAAAATAGGATATTATGCTAACCAATGTAAAGTCAAACAAAAAATAAATAAGTTAGAACTAGAAGATAAAATAAAAGAGAGTCTCATTAATATATTAATAAATTCCGATCTAGAGAAGATCTTCCCCTTCATAAAAAGATGAAGAGAATGAAATAATTTAATTAAAAAATACCTCATCATCAGACCTAGACATAAATCTTGAAGAAGAAGAAAAAGGTTATTGTCTAGGACTAGAATTATGTAATTACTTAAATTGTATAATTGTTAACATGTTAATTAGAGACCAAACATTCACTCAAATATCAATAATAGACAAAATGGATACACCATCACTAAAAAAAAATTTCTATAACAACTAAATAATTTAATATAAAAAGATGATGAAACTAGGAAGATAAAAATAAAACCAATAGGTATAGAAGAAACATATAATAGGTTTAAAAAACCAAGTAAACAAGTCTATATAAAAGATCTTAAAAATCAAATCAAATCTTTTAAATAAAAAATACAAATATTAAAACAAAACAATATTTCATTAGAATATAAATTACTAGAATTAGAAGAAAAAAATATTAAAAATAAATAATAAAACTATTGAAGAAGATTTAGAAGGATCAACATATTTTATTAATCTATTAAATGTATTTACAATGCACAAATAACATTGTGGAGTTACATTTATAATACAAGAAGGAAATTTTGAAATGATAACTTTAATAGATTCTGGAGTCGATATAAATTCCATCCAAAAAAGGACTGTAGCTACAAAATATTATAAGAAAATAATAGAAGGAGTAAATAGTGTAGATGGTTCATAAATGATTATACAGTATAAAATAACAAATGCAAAAAATTATCAATAAAAGATGCTACATTACATCATTTGTACTAGTAAAAATATGACTATCCAATTAGTACTAAGAACCTCATTCTTAACATTGCTTTACCCATTTAAGGTAATAAAAAATATATTAATATTCGAACCACTACAAATGGAAATATGCTTTGAATTTATAAAACCTCTCAAAATAGACTAAAAGAATTAAAGAAGTGAAAAGAATCATCAATAACTAAGATAAATTTAATCCAAAAAAAATAAAAATATATCAATATGTGAAAAAAAATTTAATATAAAAGAATAAAAGAACAGTTACGAAATCCTTACATTCAAAATATAATAAATGAATTTTAACAAAGAATAGAGAAAGAAATATGTGAAACAAATCTCAAAGCATTTTACAATCATAAAAAATATGAAGTTTCTATACCTACATAAATGGATTTAACGAAAAAGATATCCCCACTGGAGCTAGATCTATACAAATGAATTGGTAATACTTAAACTACTGTAAAATAAAGATATAACAATATTTAGATAAAGGCCTAATATGACCTTCAAAATCTCTTTGGAGTTGTCCTAGATTTTATGCTATGAATGCCTTTAAATTAGAAAGAGAGACACCTTGATTAGTAATAAAATATAAACCATTTTATAAATTTTTAACATAGATAGGATACCCATTTCTTAATAAAATTGATTTGATCAAAAGATTGTATAATGCAATAATTTTTTCTAAATTTGACATGGAATCTGGATATTACCGAATTTCGATGGTGGAGGAGGATAGATAAAAAATTACTTTTGTTATATCTTTTGGTCACTATGAATGGACTGTAATGCCCTAAGGATTAAAAGTAGAGTATTTTTGTTAAGCTGGGTGTCAGATTCCTAAGTAATGTCTAACAATTTGTTCTATATGGGAATTTGTTGAAACTTGTTTTAGAATTCCTTTGTATCCTACTTCAAAATTCACTTGGAGCATTTTTTAATCTTTGTGGCATTATATTTCATTCATAGTGACCAAAAGGCACAACGAAAGCAATTTTGTATCTATCATCCCCCACCGTCGAAATTGGTAATGTTTAGATTTCATGTCAAATTTAGAGAAAATTGTTGCATTATATAATTTGTTGATCAAATTGATTTTATTATAGATTGGGTATCTTATCCATGTTAAAATTTATTTAATGATTTATAGTTTATTACTAATTGGGGTGCCCCTCATTTTACTCCAGAGACGTTCATAACATAAAATTTAGGACAACTCTAAGGAGATTTTGAAGGTTGTATTAGGCATTATCTAAATACTATTGTAGCTTTAATGGGAATATCTTTTTTGTTGAATCTATTTATGTGGGTGAGAGAGAAACTTCATATTTTTTATGATTCCAAAATGCTATGGGATTTATTTCACATATTTATTTTCTCTATTCTCTATTGAAATTCATCTACTATTTTGAATTAATACTAATCAAAGTCTAAAAGGATAATTTTTAAAATTTTGAAAAATAGAAAAATCTATACAAAATTACCAAAATGTCCTTAAGTGGTAATTTAATTCCCACATGCCTAGGTGGATGGAATTTGTTAGGAAAACCAAGGAGGGGGCTCATTTTCTGCAGTCCCAACCTTCTAAAACACTTGGAGAAGCTCTCAAAATTTTCTCAAAGTTTAATCCACTCAAAAATCCAAAGATTACACCTTAAGCCTAAACTTTCATCTTTGAAGTTTAAGTTAAACTAAAACCTAACCACCAAGCTTCATCACCACACTTGGGAGCAGTTTTTTGGACTATCTAAGGAGGGAAAGATCAGCGCAAGAAGCCCCACCAAAAACCAATCACTAAGTCTTCAACCAGTAGGATCTTTCTACTTTATCTTTTAAAGCTTAAAACTTGCTTTTCATGGTTTGATTTCTTTCTTTTGTGGATCCTTTCTCTAAAATCCATGAATCTCCTTTTGTTTTAACTTATGAGGGCTCAAGAATGCATTTGAACTGTTCAAAATAAGCCCCACCATTTTTAGTGATTTTTGAGATGAAAAATGAAGTTTGGTTAGTTTAAAGTGCTTCTAAGTAAGTTAGAAGAAATTTAATCAGTGGAATTTGTTTTAAAATCCATTTTAATGCTTTGGACAGTTTTGAGAACTCATGAGCAAAATTTTGGGAGTGTTTTTGGTAGGAGAGTAGATCTTGTGGATCCACACTTTGTTGTATGGAAAAAATGTTATGTCGCATGTTTTTATGCTTAAGGTTTGAAAGTTGTGATTTTTCTACTTATGGTGGACTTGTGTAATATTTGGACCAGATCTGAACCCATGAACATAATTGTTAAAAAGAGAAAGAAAAATTATTCTCTAAGTCCCAAAAGTTTTCTTTGGGCATAGATTTAAAAGTTACTAAGTAAAAGTTGAAATTTTGGACCCAAAAATGGCATAAGCTTTACAAGGCACTCAAGACTCATTTTGGCCACCACCCAAGCTATGGACTTTGAAAAAAAAAATGTATGGACCAAGAGCCTAAGATGTTGCAAGTGCACAAAATTAAGGAACTAAGGTTGTATGTGAAGAAAATTTGAAAAGGTGACCTTGGCAAGTCAAGGGAGGCATTTGACCATTCAAGAAAGCATAAGGATAAATTTTGTGTAAATTTTCATAAGTGTCACAACTCATGTAATTAGGTTCTAAATGAAGTAAATCAACCTTTGAATGAAAAGAATTTGAACTAAAAATGGTCAAAATTCTCTAGGTGTTCATTCGACCATCCTAGAGCAACTCAAGCAAAAATAAGCTTAAAAATTGGTTAAAGGTGTATTAAGGACTCTTATTAAGTAAATGGATTAATTAGAGGTATAATTAACACCTAATATTGCATAAGTCCATAATAACCAACATAGATAAAATAAGGAGAAGTCCATAATTAGTAGTTAAACTAGCATCCAAGAATTTATAAAGTTGGTAACCAAATTGAACCATGACTTAGGTGGAGGAAGAAATGTCAATTCGGCCATGACCTTAGAATTAGGGGGAAGACCTTAAAATCCACTAAACTTGGTCAAACTTGAGGTCTAAACTTTAACTATAAGAATTGGTTAACCTAAGTCAACTAGGGTTAACAATGGAAACCTTTAAGTCTTAGAGGTGACATTCAACCACAATGTAGTTAATTAACCAAATAGAAGTTTTAATTCCTAACTTGGTTTAATTAAGGATCCTTAGCATACAAGCATAATGGATTATAATTGTAAGAAATCCTTAAGGTAGGCAAAGGGTCCATTCAGCCACTTAGGATAAATGGATTTAGAAAAAGATTTAATTCCTAATTACCATGAACTAAACATCCTTAGATTATAACTAGAAGGAATTACAAGTGGGGAGTAAGCCTTACAAAGATTAAAAAGTCATTTGGAAATAATCAATAAAGTAGTAAAAAGGAAGTCAAGAAGTTATCATAATTCAAGCATAAATTTAAGCATGTAAAACATTGTTGTTTAGAAATAGAATATGAATATTGGAAGCTAGGTCAAGCCATTCAGCCTTGACCTTTAAGGATGAAGAAGAATTTTCAAAAATTACTAAGTTAGATAGAAATTTATTCTTCAATTGATAAAAATCAACTCATAAGACAAGAGAAAATAAACTAGAAGACCTTAGAGGCCTAGGGTTCATATTCGGCCACTCTAGGTTAAATAAGAAGGAAAGAGTTTGAAATTTTTGTTTAGGTAATTAAGAAGCCTTATAATGTTAAATGAAGAACTAAAAGTTTAAAAGAAGCTTGACAAAATCATAGACAACCATTCAGACATGTTTAAGTAAAATGTCCTAAACAAGTTAAAAACTTGCTAACAGTTAATATTTGAACTTAGTATAAGTAAGACGTCCATAAAACTTGAAAATTGAAAAACACAAAGAGTAAAAACTTAAAGGGTGCCATTCGGTCATCTATAGAAACTTCTAAATTTTAAAAATCATACGAAACTAATATAACTTTGAGAAAAGGAAATGTTGAGAAGAAACTTAAAAGGTCAAGAGAATTAAGTCTCTTGAGTGATTCAACATAAAAATCTAAAGAGATAAAAAAGTTAAACATGTATTTGAAACTATGTACACTGCATTATGTCCGAGGATAAAATCCAAAATAAAATAAATTATTTGCCTAAAATCGAAAAATAACAAAGAATGATGAAAAATGAAAGGAAAAAGAAATGGTTAGGAAGTAGTTAGGAAAGTAACTGGATTAGTTAATATTAATTAAGGGTTAAATAATAATAATAATAATAAAATGAAATGAAAAAAAAAGAGTAAAAGAAAAAGGAAAAGACGTAAAAGGGGATAATGAAAAACAGAAAAAAAAAACAAGAAGAACAGAAAATAAAGAAAAAGAAAAAAATAATAGAAAAATAAAGAAAAGAGAAGAAAAAGAGAAAAAGCATAGAAAAAGGAAAAGAGTAGAATAAAAATATAAAAATAAAAATAAGGTAATAATAACAATAAAATAAAAAAAAAAGAAGAAATTTCAGATAGTTAAAGGAATTGGTTAAATTAGTTAAGATAGTTAGCATTTAGTTAGAAAGAAATAAAAAAAACATAAAATTAAAAAAAAAACTAGATAAAAATAATAAAAACAAAAAATTGAAAAAAGAAGAAAAAAAAATAAACAAAAAAATATATAAAATAAAAGAAGAGAAGAAAGATAAATAAATAAATAAAATAGGGGCTGAAAATAGAGAGAAAACTGAAAAAGAAAAAAGAAAAAAAACACATAAAATAAAGACCGCCAAATTTAAAAGGTGGGGGGGGGGGATTTTGGTTTGATTTTATAAAAATCTAAAGAACTCGATCTCTTGGTTTTCTCGGCTCTGATCTCTCTTTCTTCTTCTGATTTCTCTCTCACAAATTCTAGAACGCTCTGCCTCTCTTGGTGGTTTTGAAACCTCTCGGCCAAACATTCTCTTCTCAACATCTCTGGTTTTCATCATAGCTCTCGCCTCCTTGAAGGACATTCCGACATTGTTCTTTTCTCCTATTCATTAAGATAGTCCAGAGGATTGTTCCAGGCGCATGCTAGAGTGAACACAGTCCAAGTTTGAGCATCCATTCTTCCTCATGATATTGATTTAGAGCCTGTAGTGAAAATTATGGTGTAACTTGCATGCAACTTGAACAAATCCATATCATTGCAACGGATCCGGAAAATAGAATGTTTTGTTGAATATGGTATTATTCTTTCTCTTGTTCTGACATATGCTAAGAGTCATACTCCAATTATCAGCATAAGTTTATTAAGTGCAATAAGCCAAACTTCAGAAGCTATTGCATCGATTAGAGCCAAAGGTACTTAGCCTTCCCTTGCTGGCACCAGTAGCTAGGTATGGATTCCATGCAATGCTCCTCTGATGAGTTAAATTTAGTAGCATTATGATCAAGGTTGAAAGTGTGTGTGGTACGTGCATTATGAGAAGTTTGCTCGGATTATGGTCAGCTTCTGTGAGACCAACAGCATATGCTTAGTGAAATCAAACTTGAATACTCTAAAGCCCCATGAGGTCAGTGTGCAAATGCATCGTCAATATAAATGATTCAAATTTCCTTAGTAATCTATTTGTCAAGTTGCCTAAAATTAGCATTCACTAGGATTCTAAGATGATTGGGCAGTGGATTGTAGACATGTTTTTCAATAAGAATTACAGATGCTTGATCTGTGAAGTTCATTTCCAAAACCACCAGAAACACCCTCCCATATAGTATCCTGATTCAATTGAAGTTTTGGAAGGAGTGTGATGGCCATCACAACCTCTGATCAAATTGCCAAGAGACAAAAGTAAAGTTGCCGCTTAATGGATCAGATAACTGCCTAGATCAGGTTCCATAAGCTTGTTACAGTGATAGATGCAACGTCTGAAATATTTCATATGAAGCGCTAATCTAAATCCTGATATCAGCACTTTACTTTGATGAAAACGTCAATGCATCAGTTGAATTGATTTGGTCATCTGCGGACAAGAGTTAATCATGTCCTAGTATTTGCTATAACAGAGTAGAGGCTTAAGCTATGAAGCCTGGTCATCACCGAATCTGAGTTTCCAGGCACACATATAATGAAACTAATCTCCAATTCTGCAATCATTTCGTGAGTGCCACCTAAACCATCTTGGTAAAATAGAGAGAGACGTTAGAATCATACCTTCAAGTCTGTTACCTCAAGTAACCATAGATTTTGTCCGCATAGCACCTCTGAATTCTAGTACTGGTGTTAGGAGCATGTCACAGTAGAGACCACACTCAAGGGGAGATTGAAAATCCAGCCAACATAGACCCTACCTTCATTTGAAAGTGCCATAGAACTTTGTTCACTTCAAGTCATGCATTCTGCTCCTATAGGAAACATGTCAATAGTCCCGATTTCTTGGCATAGCAGCATCCCCTGTTAGTGTTCAATATATAGATGGGGAGGAATGAGAGATCAGAACCAAAATGAACACGACCTTTGTCTTCGTATAGCATGAACCAGGTGAATCCAACCCCAGGGAGTGAAAGATTGGCAGTGGAGTTAACTGAATCAAGAGAACTTAAACAGGACATATGTTTCTTGTTCCTCTTCATGACGATGCAGCTTCAACACCTATGCCTCGGAGCTGGCATGAATCTGGTCCTGCTAGTGCTCACTCCCCTAGCAATGGCCCTCTTTCCATTTTCGTTCCCAAGCCTCATCGAATGGCCCTTTTCTTCCACATTTTTGTTAGTGAATGTAGCAAAAGAGACAATAGTGAGCTGATCAAGAAGAAAGAGCTTAATCTTATCCCATGCAGGAGAGGTGAATAGGAAGACGACCCCATGCAAAAAGTGATTAAAATTTAAATGGGTGTGGGGCCCTCCAATGGGATTTATGAGAAATAAGGAAAATGGCCTAATCTTTACATAGAAATGGAGACATGATTAAGTTACAGAATGTAAATTACAAAGTTGGATAGCTCAAGTGGCTAAAGCACGGCGCATTACCGCCAGAGAGCAGGTTCAATTCCTGCCCAAAGCACTCTATCATCCTAGCGACATTTTGTAACGTATTGGGCAGCAAATTACTATTTTGTAAGATATTGGGTGTAAAATGGTAATGGGCTACAATTAACGAATACACCTCAATTGTGAATTGAGCCACGTTGTTTTCCATTAGACCGTAGTTTTCTAACTTATAAATGCTATCAAAAATCAAAGCAAATGATGAAAAATAAAATAAAGCCAAAAATTCAATAATAAATATGAATGAAATCAAAATTTCATTCCAATCTCCTTTTTATCTTCAAGTTCAATGCTTATGTGGGTCAAGCCCACTTCTCAATTGTCTTTTTAATAATCCATTTTTCTTCTTATATGGGTCAAGCCCACTTTTCAAATTTCCTTTTTAAAATTGTCTTTTATGTAATTCATTTTTCTTCTTAGGTGGGCCAAGCCCAATTCTCTTTGATCCAAAAATCATTTATGAAAAATAATAATAATAATAAATAATAATACTGAAAAAAATCAAATCCTTTTTGTAGATTTGGTCAAGCCCAATTAGTTTAAAATGAAATTAAATTCAATCTCTTTCTTTAATCATCAAATCAGGTCCGTTTTCATTTTTTCAACTACTATCTTCACTAATTTTATTAAAATGTCTGTTTTCAAAATGTCTGTTTCAATTTTCTAAAATTTGTGCAAACATATTTTAATACGAACAGGCAGCCTTCTCTGTTGTTCTGTGTTTCAATTCGTGCAGATTTATACGCGGCTTACGATGGTTTGGATTTCGCAAGCATACAATTTTAGAAAATCACTGTTTACTAACTTTATAAAAACGTCTGCTTTCAAAATGTCTGTTTCAATTTTCTAAAATTTGTGCAAACGGATTTTAATATGAACAGGCAGTCTTCCCTGCTGTTCCGTGTTTCAATTCGTGCGGATTCATACATGGCTTACGACGGTTTGGATTTTGCAAGCACACAATTTTACAAAATCACTATTTGCTAACTGTGTAAGAACGTCTGTTTCCAAAATGTCTATTTTAATTTTCTAAGATTTGTGCAAATGGATTTTAATATGAACAGGCAGCCTTCTCTGTTGTCCGTGTTTTAATTCGTGTGGTTTCATACGCTGCTTATGATGGTGTGGATTTCGCGAGCACGCAATCTTAGAAAACCACTATTTACTAACTCTAAAAAAAAACCACTATTTCAAAAATTTGTTTTCGATCTTCTAATAAATTTGTGCAACAGTTTCCAATACAAACAGGCAGCCTTCTCTGCTGTTCTCTATTTTAATTCGTGCAAACTCACTCACGACTTACGACGGCTTGAGTTATGCGAGCACGTAATTTTAATTTATTAAAAAATGAATTTTTTTCGACATTACCCCTTTATTTCTTCAAGAGATCAAGTCTCTCTCAAACCAGAACTACGTAGCCTTGAGTTTCCCATTGCACCAGGGAATATGTAGGAGCAGGATCAAATCCTGTCAGGCTATCTTCCACAAACCTATTTTCTTTTTATTCTATTAAGGGATCAAGTAGTTTTCAAATAAATCATACACTCAGTTTAAGGGTACCGCTCTTTGGAACGGGTGAGTAGGGTGCCTAACACCTTCCTTATTCGTAACCAACTCCCGAACCTAAAATTTCTTCCTCAAGTTAGATTTTTCCAAATATTTTTCCTTAAAATAAAATTTGGTGGCGGCTCCACAATCGAATAAAATTCTTTTTAAATTTTTTTAGTGAGTTCGTCGTCTCGTAATTACGGTTGCGACAGAAACATGCAATAACGTTATTCCAAATATGATTTAACGATCAACTTGTGATGTTCTTATGAATGCACACTGTGAATGTAAGTTGAAATGTTGATTTCTCATAAGTATAAAAAATATGATGCTATGTATGAGAAGTATTTGTGATTGATGATATGATAGAATTTAAGATCTAAGTGTGCATGGCATATTGATTAGGGTGATTAAACATGCATGTTGTTACTCTTGATTTCTTAGAGAGTAATGTATTATGTGATGTGAGTACATAATGAAAAATGTAAATTGTATGGATAATGTTTGTTAAGAGAATGATGTAAGACATGGTGAGTATGTGAAAATAAAATGAATAAACTCATACTTGAAAAGTGCCAAGTCAAGGACTTGTGCATGTGTGAAACGTCTAGAACTATCCATGTTAAAAGCCATGAAGCTTCAGACTAAAATAAACTTGACAAGCATATACTTGAAAAGTGTTAAGTCAGAGACTTGTGCTTCTGTGGAAAGCTTGGGGCTATCCATGTTTGTGGTGATAACCATGTGAGCTTATATTCTAATAATAATTGCTGAGTATGTGTGTGAAAGATCTAATAACACTTGAGAAATATTTAATAAGGTACCATTAAGAGTATAATGATATGGTAGGAGATATTGATGTGTCAAGTAATATCTTGATATTATGTTTCATATGAGCATGACTATGTGTATGCTTGACAGTTGTTTCATAAATAAACTAAAGTGGTTAGGATGAGAATGACGTCACTCATATTAAGTTTCTCACTCCCCCTTCCATCATTTTCTTTCTCAGACTTTAACAGTATGTTCAAGAATGTGGTGATGTTTGTAGAAACTGACCAAAGTTGGAGCCTTGTGGTCTTCATATTTGATGCAATGGTGGAAGTTTGGATGTACCGAATAATGTATAATATATGACTAATATGTGTGAACACTGAATTATGTCCGAGGATTCAAAACCCCAAATAAATTATTTTGTTTTTAGCCAAAATGTGATTTAGTCTAAAATAGTTCAAAAAATCAAAATAAAAGTAATGAAAAAATAAAAGAAAATAAATAAATAAATAAATAAATAAATAAAGAAAAAAAGAGAAAAAGAAGAATAGAAAAGGGAAAAAGGAGAGAATCCACCAAAATTAAAAAAAAAAGAGGTATATATAAGGGGAGAGGGGCACTTTCAAAAGGGATGGAGAATTTTCTAAGGGGTGGTGCCTAAGATACTCTCTGCTTCCACGTCCCATTCAGCATCTCCTTGGCCTCCATTGAACTAGTTTCTTCATCACCTTCCAAAGTACTATCAAGTTTCATTCAGAGCACAGCAATGGAGGTTAGATCCAACTTTTATTCCGCTTAATTTTCTTGCTTCTTCTTGGATTTTCGAGTTCATATTCGTCTTTGTTTTTCGTTTTTATTTTTGATTAATAAAATTATCTAAAATTTCAGTAATTTTTATTTCGTTCTCTTCGTATGTTTCTCTAGTTTCGGGAATGATATTATTTATCTAATTTGGATTTGAAATGAAATTTATATCGCCTGATTACTGAAGCATGTTCGTCCTTGTGCCCAAATGAACCTAGCTTGTTTGTTTTGTGCATAACTTGCTCATTTCTGGTTTCATTTTTATCAAACTTGTTTTGTTTGATTCTTATGATCTATATATTTCAATTTTTTAGTATTAATTTTTCATATCTACAAAAAAATATTTTTAAAAAATTCTGAGATTTGAATTAAAATTTTGGTGCCAAAATCTCTTGTGTTCTTGAGGTTCATCTTCGTCTCTACTTTTCGTTTTCATTTTTGATCAGTCAAATGATCTCCGATTTTGATTATTTTTGTTTTTTTTCTCTTCATATTTCTCTCCAGTTTCTGGAATGATATTACTTCTCTAATTTGGATCTGAAATAAAATTTCTATTGCCGGATTATTAAATCATGTTCGTCTTGGTGCACAAATGAACCTAGCTTGTTTGATTTGTGCATAACTTGCTCGTTTCTGGTTTGATTTTTGTCAAACTTTTATTGTTTGATTCCTATGATCTATATATTTCAATTTATTGGTATTAATTTTTTCATATCCACCAAAAATTATTTTCAAAAATTCTGAGATTTGAATTCAAATTGTAGCGCCAAAATCTCTTGTGTTCTTGAGGTTCATCTTCATATCTATTTTTAATTTTCATTTTTGATTGGCCAAATGATTTCATATTTTTTTGACTTTTGTTGTGTTATCTTCCGCTTTCTCTCTTGTTTCTGGAATGATGTTATTTGTCTAATTTGGATGTGAAATGAAATTTCTATCGTTGGATTACCGAAGCATATCCGTCTTGATGCGCAAATGAACCTAACTTGTTTGATTCGTGCATAACTTGCTCATTTCTAGTCTGATTTTTGTCAAACATGTTTTGTTTGATTCCTATGATCTATACCTTTTAATTGGTTAGTTTTAATTTTTCACATCTAACAAAAAATGTCTTCAAAAAAATTCTGAGATTTGAATTCAAATTTCGGCGCCAAAATCTCTTGTGTTCTTGAATTACTTTTAATTTTAATTTTAATTACTTTCATACCCATTTTTTAAGTTATATCCTAATGGCACTTAGTTTCCTAGTAAGCCAACTTAATTCAATTTTCTTAATTCTAAAAGTTATGTCTTTTGAAATCACAACTTAAGGGAGTTAATTACCTAGACCCTATAAATTTTACATTCTCTTATGCTCATTTTAAAATTCATGGCCAAATGGAGTTGATGCTCTCAAAGTCATGACTTTGTCTTTTCTTTATTTAAACTTATTTTCTAAATTTTAATGTTTGAGTGATTTAGTTTTCAAACCTTTATCCAAGGATTCTATATATTATACTAAGTTTCTTGTCCTATGGGAATTTTTTAGGATATTCTCTTAACATGGGAATTTCCTCAAGTCTCTGTTCTACTTCCACCTCACTAGTTGAAAGGTAAATGCATCCTTGTTTCTCCTACTCCTACTTCTTAGACTTAATAAATTTAGAAGCAATTTAGTGGTTTTGACAGGATTATCTATAATGGAGAAAAATACGAAAGATTTATTGATGCAGTCAATATATACCTGATGTGTAGAGGGCTAATCTAGTTCTAATTTTAAACCCAATCCATCCAGAGGACACAATTAAAATTTGATTCAAATAATCTACCACGCAAATGGAAAATGTTTAAGCAACATAAGCAAGTCTTTACCAATTTCCCGATAGGAATGGAAACTGACAAATCATATGAAAGTTCATACATAAACAATCCTAGTATTTTCATGCTGTTATGATAAATAAATGAATGCATGACACCAAAATTATACAATACAGTTAAATTTTCATTGTTTCAGAAATACCTACCTCTTATGAGGTTGGTGGAGTGGCTTGCCTCCTTACAATACAGGCTCAATATTGAAATGAGGTATATCAGCAACTAATCTCAGAAAGCAGAAGGAAATCATGGATCAATATTACTAATGAAATTCATAACATGACATATAATTCTAACGCAGAGCATGCTCTAGAAACATAGTCAAACCATCCTGAAGCCCCTTAATGATGAACTGCTTTGATACCATAATGTAACATCTTAATAATGATAGTCGTCCTACGCTTACGTTGTATCACAGATTCACAATTAGTTTATTACTTCATGATGCGAAATCCATTTATAAAATTACTGCTATGGAAAATATGATATAAATTTTTCTTTTAAAACATTTGTTGAAAGTGCGAGCCCCATGCAGTAATCAATGTAGTAGATAATGAATGTTAAGACGTCGTCACTCATGTTTATTTTGAAAACTCTCGAATTCATTTACTTGTCGTACTATACATTCATTTCCACAACAATATTTATATTATTAATTATATAGGTAACATAATACATAGACAATAGTACGTTAAAGGCCTCTAATGAGTTCTTTAAATAAAACAAAGGCTTCAATGCCATTCATAAGTTAGAGCCAGTCAATGCACAAGGTACAAGGTTGGACGCAACAGAATAAGGTCCTTTATAGCTCTTTCCACATTTCTTTTCATGAACATCATACTTTAGCTTGTATTATTCATTTCATATAGACCACTGCCACCGCAAAGAGAGTATGATTGGACCCTGAGATAGAAATGAGAGGTAGAGGGTGAGAAATCATAATTTCTCAGTAGGTGTTTACCTTAAGGTTGGCGTCATCATTTCTAACATACAAGGTCAATTATTGATTTTTAAAATTATACTTATCTAAAGATGGATTCTTTTTAATAATAACATAAATTCAATTTCATGTAGAATGTCATTCGAACATACTCTGAATCATTTTTTCATATAAAATCTCTTAAACATAAATCTCATGCATTCTTTAAATAACTTTCTCATCATAACATAGATATTATCTAACTCTTACTCATTTTATGCCTTAATCATAATCATTCTTATTCTCTCGTCACCCTCTCTGTGATAGTTTCATTTAAGGCATACCATTAACAATTTAGTCAAATAATGTCTTCGACTCTTCTACTACTCCACCTTCTAATCTTGGATATGAGCTCATTTTGGATGGTTGTCATCATAATAAATTTGGAAGACCTACAGCTTCCCCATCTAAGGATTTATTTGAAGCCCTATGACTTCACCGTAGAAGGTTATGTACCTTCTAATTATCATAGAAAGACCTACTGCCTTCTGAGTATGCACAATTCCTAGACTTAGCAATTTATTCAAACAATATCTTCCACTCTTCTACTACTCCACCTTCTGATCTTAGATATGAGCTCATTTTGGATGGTTGACACCATAATAAATTTGGAAGACCTACAGTTTCCCCATATAAGGATTTATTTGAAGCCCTATGACTTCACCATAGAAGGTTATGTACCTTCTGATTCTCATAGAAAGACCTACTACCTTTTGAGTGTGCACCATTCCCAAACTTAGCACACTAGAAGTAGTGTTAAATTTTCACATAAGGTTCTTCTTTAGTGATTTCTTGATTTATTAGATTCCATTTTAATTCTTCATATTAGGATGCATGTTCAATATTCAATCAAAATTCTATGTACATATATCACCCAATTCATCCATTTAATCTCAAATCATGGAACCATATAGACATACATAAGTCATCATGTCATCTAAGATATCACATAAGACATTACATCACTCAAACACAATACACATTTACACATATAGGAACATGCTCAAGCATCACCATGATAAATAGGGCATTAATAGTTACCCAAAAATTTGCTTTCTTAGTAAAAATATTTACTTAGCATGGTCCTTAAAATTTGGAGAGCATGCATATTTCTTCTAAAATTACCATGTTGACCTTATTCTTTATGTTTTATGATAAGTTTCTCAAGGAAAACCTAGATCACTCAACCTTTCTAAGTTTCTCTTGTCCTTTTCTTTTCTCAAATGTTTTGTTGGTGTTTTTATCATTAAGTTTATATTGGCTGAATGACCTTTCCACCTCTTAAGTGGAATTTTTTTCATCTAGACCTCATGATCACTTTTATTTCTCAAATACATTCCTAAGAGAGATGATCATGTAGGTTCTTATTCATTAAAACTTATTTATCCCAATTCTAATCTCTCTTGGCTAAATGGTATCTTCTAACCCCACAATTTAACACCCTAAAAATGAAGTCCATTCTAATTATTAGACTATTTCTTCATGATGCAAAACCTTTTTAGAATTATTGATATTGAAAATACAATAATTATTTTTTTAAAACCTTAGTTGAAAATATGAGGCTTATCGTAGTAATTATCGTAGTAGGAAGTAAATGATCGAGAATCATCACTCAGGCCTTAACTTGCTTTGATTACTTGATATAAAACTTAATCATGCATACTATTTTGTTCAGAAATTAGTATAAGGGCATTAGTACCCTTTCATACATCATAAACATATACCATACAATTATGTCTCATATTACATACTATTACACATATTTACTATTCATCATACATATTCATGATTAACTACATATTACTTACTTATATTACAGTCATCCTTAATTATCATACAAAACATCCATTATTGGATGAGACTAAATTTCCATCAATGCTTTAGACATGAGGATCTTGAGGCTCCAACCACCCAGCTTACATTTTTAATCCCTACGAATACCACCACTTTCACAAACAACATTTTGGGGTTTGGGAAAGAAAATGGTAAGAGAGGGGTGAGAAACTATGTTTCTTAGTATGATTCTATCTTAATTATAGTATCAACATTTTTAACCTAGCCACTTTAGTTTATTTAGAAACATGACATCCATACAGGTTCACTTTTAAATTTTTAGAAAATCTTTAGCTGAAGTGGATTTCTTTTATAGTTGCAAAAACTAACTTCTATCATAAGCACATAAGTCACTTATTTTGAATGTTATAGATCTTTCATTATCTTGAGATCATATTACATTACATTACAAATATCATTTGACTATCATCTTATTCATTCATTACTCATAATGCATTCTCATTCTCTAGTCACCCTTTTTGTGACAATTTAATTTAAAGCATATTCTTAACAATGTTAGTCAAATAATATCTTTCACTTCCCACCTACTCTACCTTCTGTTCTAGGATATGAGCTCATTCTAGATGGTCGTCACCATCATAATTTCTTGAAGCCCTATGACTTCTATATGGAATGTCCCATGACCTTCATATGTGCACAAGCCCTTTGACTTGGCATGGGAAGAGTAGTGTCTTAAATTTTTGCATAGAATTTTGTTTAGTGATATCTTAACTTATTAGGTTCAATTTTAAGTCTTTGTGACAATATGCATACTCAATATTCAATCAATATGGTATGCACAAATAGCACCTAAATTATCCAACTTCTCATATAATTCATCCACTCATGGATTCACATCAATTTTCACACATCATTCAAGAGAGCATATATAGCTTCTAATGCAACCTACCTTCACATTTGTCATTAATACAGGAGCATCATATAATACATCACTTTTCTCAACAATCAAGAGTACATTCCATATACTTTACATACTTCTTTATGTACTCGTTAGGCAACATAACAAGTTGTCATAATTATTCTAAATAGAAACCAACTTTCTAATCAAGATTTCTTAATTATGCTTAATGTAGATTTCTTCAACAACATGCAACCTTCCTCCAAGAGCTTGTCCGTCTAACCTTATTTCATAAGATTTATGGTAAATCTCTCAAGGAACCTAGTCCACTCATCCTTCTAAGTTACCTATCAACCTTTCCTTTTCTCAAAGATTAAGTTTCTCTTAATATTTTTTAATGTAAGTCCACTCATCAATTTGGATGTTTTATGCCCAACCATATGATTTCAAGTTTAAGTGTTAGAAGTTTTATACTTTCCTAACTAATAACTTTGCTAATCAAATTTGAACCACTAATTAACCTACATGTTTACCTCGTCGTCTATGAATTCAAATCTTCTTACTCATGTCTTTTAAATGTCCTTAAGCATCCAAGTTAGCCTACTTTACCTAATTATTCTATAGGTGGCTAAATCCATTCCCTAAGGTCCTAAAGCATTATAGTTTTTTTTTCCTTACATTAGAATGTGATTTACACTAGTTAGGACTTAGGCTTTTAACTCACACCAACTTAGAAATTTTTAGAACTTACCCTCCTTATTTAGTAGGCATTGCTGAATATCCATCTTCCTCCTTGTACTCCATAATTAATTTCTACTCACCTCCTTATGCGCATTTAGGTCATTCTTAAGTCTTAGCAAGACTTTTAACTTGTTTTCACCAATTAACCAACATGGCCGAATGGTTACCTAACCATGTCCAAGTCTCTTCCAAATTTATAATTTCTTTCTTATACTTGATTAGGATCCTCTTTATATGTTAATTAAAATTTTAAACTTAGGTTTCCTTAATTATGTATTAGGTGGTCGAATGCACTAAGTGACCAAAACAAGGGTCCTTTTCTCAATTTCATCATACTTGACCTTTGTGTTATGAATTTTAGCACTTGGTACATCATATGTCCTAATATCCATCATGATTTATCCTTAATCCAAAGCTTTGGTCATGGTCATGGTCATGGAAGATCTTAAGTGTCTTGTTCATCTTTGGGTACATAATTCCACTTTTGCTCTTACTTGTTTTAAAGTCTAGTTTCAAGTTAAGTTTATAGCTTTTATGATATAAACTTTTTATCTTTTAGGGTATTTATCATATGAGTTCAAAACTAAACTTTTAACAAAGTTTAAGTTCAAGATTAAAGCTTTTTAGAGAAGACATAAACAAGCTTACCACTTTGAACATAATGATCTTAAAGAAAGCATTTTTTTTTCAAGATAAGCAAGTGTAGATCTACTAGATATACTCCAAGATCTATCTATCTTTTACTTTGATCACTTCAAAAATTTTCACAAAAACTATAAAATCTTCCCCAAACCATTAAAAATAATTTTAAGAAAAATTTAACTGATTAAATTGCTTCAAAGGTTGCTAGAAGCACTTTAATCCATAAAACTCCCTTTTTACTTCCAAAAATTACTAAAAACTTGGTGATGATCATTTTTAACCATAAAGGAAAGTTTTGAGCTCCAACAAACTTAAGAAAATGGGATCCATATAACTTAGAGAGAGATCCATCAAAAAGAGAAGACAAACAAGCCATAAACACATAATTAAAAGCTTAGAACACATGTATGGTAAAGATCCTACTTGTTGAAGACTTTTATGGAGGTTTGGTGGGTCTTTGAAGTTGGTACCCTTCCTCTTTGGTGGTCCACACAAGATCTCCTACTGATGGTGGTGGTGTTTGATTGGTTTGTTTTGTTTTAATTTAAACTTCAAAGATGGAAGTTTAAACTTAGTGTAGTAGGTTTTGGTGTTTTAAGAGAAGTTGAAGTTTTGGATGAATTTAGAGAGCTTTCATAAGTGTTTAGAAGAGTGTTAGTGGAGAAAATGAACTCCCCCTTTGTATTCCTAAGAAAAATTCGGCCACTAAGGACATGTGGGAATTAAATCCCACTTAAAAACATTTTGGTCCATTTACATGTATTTTCTATTTTCCAATTTAAATGTAAATGTAAGGAATTATCCTATAAGATTAGTTTAACACTAATTATTCTGAATCTGTCACTAATCAAAGGTAACTTATTCTAACCATGGTTAATTTTAATTAATCAAAGTTAATTTACTCTAACCATGATTAATTTTATCTCTTATCATTAATATTTTTGTCCTATATGACATTAATGAAGTGATGACTCATGGGACGAGTCACCACCCCATTTTCCATATGTATAATTTTTGCTCAATGGGTGGGGCTCACTTCCCAACCTCTGCTTCGTATTTTCTTACCCTACCAGCCTTCTAAGAGCATTTTGGTAATTTCCTAAGAATTTTCTAGAAAGTTCCCAAAATTTTCTTTCGATATTTCTAACACTTATTAGTTCACTCCTAAATCACTTTTATATGATTTTTCATTTTTCTGAGAATAATTTAGCCTTTGTAGAAGATAGAGCTTTCTAAGGGTGTTTTTGGCATTTTCAGGCATTTCTGATGACATTTTCATTCTATCTTTATTCCTAATATTTTCTTATGATTTTATAACCATAATTTATGCATTATAAACCTTTATAATATCTTTTAACTTTTTTTTTTGTTCCCTGCACATTTATTTGTGTCATCCTAGTGGAGAGATATTTTCGTCATTTATAAAATATCTCTAATTTTTCTAGCTTTTGTTTTTATTATGCTTTATTTCTTACCAAAGGGTATTTGTAACCTACAGACTCCATCATGAGAAATTGTGGGTGTTACACACAAATTTTTCTATTCATATTTCTAAGTTACCTCTCAACCTTTCCTTTTCTCAAATGTTAAGTTTCTCTTAATATTTGTAATGTAAGTTTGTGAAATGGTGGAGTTTAGTATAATTGTCTGAATGTCCTATTTAAGTTAATTTATTTTATGTTCATAAATTTTGGTGTTTTATTCATAACTATATCATTCCAAATTTGAGTTATAAAAGTTTTATGTTAACATATTAAATTTGAGTTCCTAATTTGATTTAACTATTTGCTTTCTTACTTATGGATTCAAGTCCTCTTACTCACACTTCTCTTAAATCTTATTAACCAGTAAATTTACTTCTCTTGTAAACTTACTTAGAAGTGGCAGAATTTAATCTTGTAGTCTCTTGGGAATTATGATCAATTTTTCTTATATCTAAAAGATGATTTGTGCCAATTATGGCTTAGGTTAACAAATTGAACCAACTTAGAATTTTTAAATATTTTTCTCCTCATTTACTATATGTTGGCCGAATGGTCATATAACTCTCAACCTCATAGTTGAACCTTTAGTCACCACCTTATGCATGGTTAAGTTCATTCTTAAGCCTTAACAAGATTTTATCTTACTTTCACTAATTTTCCTTAAGTATAGGTGAATGGTTACCCAAACCATCATTAAGTCTCTCTTAAAATTTTAATTATTTTATCATCGTTAGGCTTCTTATTACATCTTAAACAAAATTTTAAACTCAATTCCCTTTAATTAATTTAGGGTGGCCTAATCTACACCCTTGACCAAGTAAGGGTCATTTTTCTCGATTTCTTGTCACTTGACCTTTGTGTCATAAATTTTAGCACTTGTTACACCATTTTCTTTTGTCTCCATCAACATTTTTGTGGACTCCATAGCTCTGGTCATGATCATTGAGTGTTTTAAGTGTCTTGTTCAACATTTAGTCCATAAGCATACCTTTGCTCTTAATAGTTTTAAGATCCAAGTTTTGAGTTATAACTTTTGCTACTTAAGATTTTTAGTATTTTAGGATTATTATCACATGAGTCCAGATCTGAACTTTCATCAAAGTTCATATCCAAGATTAAATCTTTTAAGAAAAGACATAAACAAGATTATAATTTTCATCATAAGTACCAGAAAGAAAACATTTTTCAAAACAACAAAGTGGAGATCTATTAGATGTACTCCAAGATCTATCCATCCCTTACTTTTAGCATCTTAAAAAATTTTTCGCAAATATTTTCAAAACTTCCCAAATCAACGAAATCATTTTTAAGAAATTTTAACAGATTAAATTGCTCCAAAGGTTATTATAAGCACTTTAATCCATCAAAATTCCCTTTTAACTTCGAAAATTAACTACAAACTTGTTGTTGTCCATTTTTAACCCTCAAGGGAAGTGTTGAACTCCATCTAACTCAAGCAAGTGGGATCCATAGAATTTATGTAACATCCCAATTTTTCTATGATAAATGTTTGAGGCTACAAATAGTTTCTAGAATAAAACTAGGTGAAATTAGAAACCAAAAACATAGAAATTAGGAAGTTTGGTGCAAATGACGAAAATGTCCTTGCACTTGGGCAGCTCAAATAATGAGCCGGAAAAATAGAGATACAAGCATAAGACATCCAAAAGGGATTACAAACATCATGTATGGTTAAAATTAGTGAGAAAAATTTAGAAACCTGAGAAGGGACGAAAACGCCCTTGGAAAAACCTTGAAAATGACCAAAATGCCCCTAGGAGCTGTACTTTTTGCCCAAAGCTAGTCAGTTCCCATAAAAAAAAGCAAACGACCTTAGATTAACATGGGAACGAACCAAAAAGTCTTAAAAATATCAGAGTAACAATTTGGAAAATTTTTTGGCAATGTTGAGAAAAATTACAAAAATGCCCCTAGAAGGCCGGGAGGGCAAGATAAGGTGATAGGCATGCCAAGAGTGGGCCCTGCACCCATGTGCACGAAATGCAACAGCTGGAAAGGTGGTGGTGATTCACTAAAATGAAGTCAACAGAGTCTTTCACAAAAAGACGAAAGTGAATAGTAAAAAGGTTCCTTTAACCATGGTTAAAACTAATTAACCTTGGTTAATTAAAAATAAAGCATGCTTAGGGTAAATTAATTATAATTATAGGAAATATCAGCCTAATTAACACTAATCTAAGTCTAAAAGGATAATTCCTTGAATTTTGATTTATTTTGGAAAATAGGAAAAATCTAGGCAAAATTACCAAAATGCCCCTAAGGGCAAAACTAATTCCACTTGGCCCATAAGAGTCCGAATTTTTGGGACCCTTGGGACCCCATTTGCTTAAGATTTTTCAGCTTAGAAACTCATTAAAATCCTTTCCATTCTCTCCAAGGTTTCCATAACTCCAAACACCCAAAACTTACACTTTAAACCCAAGTCTTCATCTTTAAGACTTAAGCTATATTAAAGTTATAAACACTTAAGCCCCACCACCATCCTTTTTCCACGTCCAGAGCAGACTAGAGGGGACCCAAGGCAGCCTTTAAAGCACACAAAAACACTAAGGAGGTCTTCAACAAGTAGGATCTTTCTACTTGTCTTTTTATGTTTTTAACTTGTCTTTTTATGGTGTGCTTGTTTTCTTTCATGCATCTTTTCTCCAAGATTTGTTTTTCTTCATTTGCTTTCACTTATGAGAGTTTAAAATTGAATTTTAACCGTTCAAATTCAGCCCCCCATTTTTAGTGATTTTTGAAAATAAAAACAAAGTTTGTTCGGTTAAAAGTGCTTCTAGGGCACTTATAAGAAATTTAATCGGTGGGTTTTGTTTTAAAATTATTTTTGAAGCGTTGATCAGCTTTATGCTCTCATGAGAAGTTTTTTTAAAGCTTATTTGAAAGAGGATGTGTGGTTCATGGAGTAGATCATGAAGATCTACCTTTCAATACTTGAGAAAAGTGATGTGTCGCTTGTTTTCATGCTTGTTTTGACGATTTAGTTTTAATATTGTGATTTATCTCTTATGATGGTTAATATGATGGATCTGCACATCTGATTATGTATGTTAATAGGTGAAATAAAGTTTTGTAATAAGTTCCAAAGGTTTCCTTTGGACATTAGTTAGAAAGTTACCACAAAAGATGTAATTTGTAGCCCAAAAGCGGCTAAATCCTTGTATAGCACCCAAGGCTCATCATGACCAGCACCTAAGCATCACAATCTGGACAAAACAAGCATGGAATAGAGGCAAGAGAGGTTTCAAAAGCAAAACACCACTGAATCAAGGTGGTGTGAGGTGAAAGCTTGGAAGAAATCACCTTGGCTAACAAAGGAGGGCTTTCAGCCGCCACTCTAAAACCATAAGTATAACTTGGCTAAAATTTTTATAAGCAAATAAAGCACTGAAATTAGGTTTTAAATTAACAAAATCAACCTTTGAACAAAGTAAATCAAAGCGAAAATGGGTAAAAAACCTCTAGGAGTGCGTTCGGCCACCCTAGAGAGATTTTGGCAAAAATGGGTTAAAAATGTGGTTAAGGATAAATCTACCATTTTTAGCAAGTAAATAATTTAATTGGAGGTTTAATCAACATTTAAAAGGTTAATTTTCAGAATATATGGCTTAGGTAAACTTATGGAAAAATCCAAAAATTACTAAGTGGTAGAATTCCCAAATTAGCTTAAAATGGGCAACTAGAAAATTTACCATAACTTAAGCAAGGGTAAATGTCGAATTCGGCCACCCCATTAATTTTTGAATGAAAAATACTTAATATTTCCTTATAATATGTCAATTATGATGTATAAACTTGGCCCCCAAGTAATGGTCAACTTAGGTCCACTAGGGTTAAGAAATGGTCAACTTAAGTCAACAAGGGTTAGGAGAAGGAAACCCTAAACCTTGAAGAGTGGCATTCAGCCACTTAGTGGTTAATTAACTTAAAGGAGGTTTTAATTTACAATTATGGTTAATTAAGGACCATTTTTATATGAATAGGATGAATTTAAAGTATGAAAAAGTTTTAAGGTGGATAAAGAGACCTATTGATTTTTTTTTTTAAGCAAATGATCTTATGGTGAAGAAGGAAATTGTGGAAACCTAAGTCTAGGAGGTTGGAATTTGGCTACTATGTTTTAAATTAACTAAGAATGAGTTTCAATCCTTAACTAGGCCCAAATAATGATCCTAAATATGTAAGCAAAATATAATTAAGGTGTATGAAAGGTGGAATTTGAGGAAGTAGGTCATCCGACCATTTAGGAATAAATTGACCTAGAAGATTAATTAATTTCTACTTAGATATTATTTGGTTTAGAATAAAAGAGACTTTAAAAGTTTAAGAGTCAATTAGACCAAATTATTAAGGTAGTAGAAAGGAGAACAACACAAGGTAACATATTTCAAAGATTTATTAAGAAGGATGGTTAGGACTTAAATATAAAGTTAGAAGTACATTAAGTAATTTTGGTCATGATATACCCTAAAGATAAAAAAGTTTTAAAAGTGTCTAAGATGGATTCCAATTAATGAGTTAGACTCCAAATGACCTAAACGACTTTAGTAACCAAGGGAAAACGAAATTAGAAGAAGTTAGAATTCTAGATTTTATATTCGGCCATACAAGGATAATAAATAGAAAAGGAATTTAAAGATCCTAATTTAGATAAATTAGGAAGTATTAGGATATTAAGGATTAAATGTTTAAGGAAAATAGGAAAAGGTAAAAAATTTCCATTCAGTCATGTTTAATCAAAATTGTCCTAAATGAGTTAAAAGATTTGTAAATACTTAATACTTGAACTTAGAATAATTAGGACATGCATAAGACTTGAACAAAAGAGAACACAAAGAGAAAAGAACTTGAAGGGTGTCATTCAGCCACCTAGATTAAGATGCTAAGACGTAAAATCTTAATGAACAAATGTAAATTTGAGAAAAGGAAAGGATGAGAGGTAACTTAGAAGGATGGGTGATGTAAGTCCTTTGTGTGATTTCAACATCAAACTGAATTGAAGCATTAGATTGGTGGTGTAAATGTGACATTATGCTATGTGATTTACCAATCAAATTTCATTATTAGTTATGAATGCTCACTATCTATGAATGAATAAATGATGGATACTCATGAATGAGAAAGGATGATGATGATGTATGAGATTGGTTTATGATAATGATTGAGATGAAAATTCGAAACCTATATGTGCATTTCATATTGGTTGGAAATTTGTTTGAGCATGCATAATTATTTGGAAGCCACCAAAATGAACTTAAAAAGATTAAGGGATCACTAAAGCAAACTTTATGTGAAAACGTAATGTTACTCTCTTTGTGCCTTATGTGCACTAGTATTCAAAGGGCCCTAAAAAGCTTTACTGAAGATAAGCCAAAGGTTGCTTCTAGGAGCCAAAGGTCGCTCAAAAAATCCTTCTACTGTGAAGGTATTGAGTCCTTCACCCCTTATGTGGTGGTGACGATCACCTATGAATGAGCACATATCCTTAATTTTTAGTAGGAGGTGGGAGTAGAGTTAGTGAGAAGATATTGTTTGACAAAATTTAATACATGTCTATGTCTAATTGTTTTCTCCCAAAGGTGGTAAAACTAGATTCATAAAGTGTCCCAAAGGTTGGCAAAGAAATGATAAAGACAAAGAAAAGTAGTAAAGAACAAAGTTTAAGACATAGAATAATTGTATGTCAAATGATATCTTATTTGTGATCCCAAAGTTATGAATGTAAAGAAGAATTTATGGTGAGACACTAAGTTGTATGTTTTGAATAAAATTGATCCACTTTAGAGAAATGTTTTCAAAGAATTAAAAGTAACCTTTTATGTAAGAAATGAATTTTGAAATAAACTGAAGTGGCTGGGACTAAAGTGATGACATTAGAACTAAGTAGATAGCCTACTAAGAAACTTAGTTTCTCATCCCTACTTCTTCCCACTTTCTTCCCAGACACCTTGGATGCTAATCATTATGGTAGCAGTTCACGTACTTGAAGCAGACGTGAGGCACTCTCTCTAGGAGGTGTACATCGCACTAATGTCAAAAAAAAATAATTGGATGCGAGCATACTAACTACTAATATGTAGTATTAGCTAACTTATGTATATATTCTATAATAGTTGTAAGTTTATGGTTTGTAATAACTATATGATAAGGCTCACGGACCTAAGAATTATGGTCTATATGATATGATATGTTATGTATAATTATTCTATGATGTGTATGATATGCTAGAGTCTTGTGTATCTAATATATGCAAATGAAAAACGGAAAGAACAATACGAACGCTTAGTATTGCTAAGGTTTTGAATGTACGTAGAAAATCGCTTATCGATTTATTTTACCACTATGCACGTTCATATAAGTATTTTCTAAAATGAATTTTGCATCATGAAATAACAAACTAAAAATGGAACCGAATGATCGATTTAAGTGTGAAATCGGTATTCATTTTTAAGGTGTTATAATTTAGAGAGAGATCCACCAAAAAGAGAAGAAAAACAAACCACAAACATATAATTAAAAGCTTAGAAAAAGTGTATGGTAAAGACCCAACTTGTTGAATACTTATGAAAGGATTTGGTGAGTTTTTCAAAGTATATTTTCCTCTCCTTTGTGGTCCACAAGAATTCCTTCAAGGATGGTAGTGAGGTTTTGTTTCTTTTGCTTATTGTAACTTCAACTTCTGGAAGTTCAAGCTTAATGAAGGTTTTGGTGTTTTAAAAGAAGTTGAAGTTTTTGGTGAGTTTAGAGAGCTTGAAAAAGTGTTTAGAAGAGTGATAATGGTGCAAATGAGCCCCCTTGGTCTTCCTAAGTAAATTCAAGCACTTAGGGCACTTAGGAATTAAATTCCCATTTAAGGGTATTTTGGTCCATTTACATGTAATTTTCATTTTCAAAATTAAATGTAAATATGAAGAATTATCCTTTAGGATTTGTTTAACACTAATCAATTTGAATTTAACACTAATCAAGGTTAATTTATTTTAAGCATGGTTAATTTTTATTAAAGAAGGTTAATTTTATCTCCCCTCATTAATACTTTTGTCTTAAATGCCATAAATGGTGTGATGACGCATTTGACTGACCTCATTTTCCATATGCAAATTTTGTGCTCAATGGATAAGATACAATTCTTGGCTCCTTCTTCGCATTTTCTTATCCTTTCTCACCCTTCCAGGTGTATTTGTGTAATTTTCTGAGAATTTCCCAAAAATTTCCTAACTGTTCTCCTGATATTTCTAACACTTATTGGTTTATTTCTGATTTGTTCTTATGTCATTTTCTATTTTTCCAGGAACAATTTAGCCCTTATAGAAGATAAAGTTTTCTAAGGATGTTTTGGGCATTTTTGTTCTCTCTTTGTTTCTATTATTTTCTTATGGATTTATCACCATTGTTGATGGATTATAAACCTTTAGAATGTTGTTTAACTTTTATTTTAGGTTTCTTGCACATTTATTTCTATCATCCTAGTATAGGGACATTTTCATTATTTGTTAATAATTTTCTAATTTCCTTAGAAATTTAAAGGGAAAATTTATAATTATTAATTTCTCAATCACTAACTTAGGCAAAGAAATTTCGGGTGTTACATAAACCATCCATACTTAGGGTTTAGGGTTTAGGGTTAGCACAAGGACTTGATGTTTCTACATTGTATTATTATAAAAGAGGAATAAATTATTAATGATATTGAAAACGAATGTTCCCCCAACTTTAAGACTTGAAGTGTATGCATTGGTTTTGCAATTTAAGCTTATCTTTGAGTGCATGAAGTTAATTAGTGTATATGACTACCTTGATAGCTCTCTTTTTCTTTTTGTTTTTTTAATTCCAATATGAGCGTAACATTAGTTTCCTGTTTGAGATTGAAAATAATGAGTTTATTCCTCATTGAATAAACCACTCATTGTACTTGAATTGTCCAAGTTGGACAATTTGAGACTAAAGTTTTTTATTTAGTAGTGAATAATTTCTTCTTATATCTTGTAAATTGTACTTGATGAAATTTCAGTTCAGTTTATTTTGCATTGTCTGTGGGTGCATGCTTGATTATGGTAAATGTCAGCACAATCAAGTTGTGTACTAAGGGGCTAATGCAAAATGCTGCTAAAATTTCACCAAGTATGGTACTCAAGATTTAAGGAGTATGTTAACCAATGAATAAAAAACTTTGTTCTTGAATGGGATAAGGCCTTACCAATAGTGAGGAAAATTTATGGAAGATTATGAGTGAATGGGTTAATGGATATCCTAATTGATGTATTTATGATTCTTCTTTAGTATGGATCGTAGTTGGATAAATGCTAAACGGAGAAGTGATCAATATGAGAATGGGGTGGAAGAATTTTTGCAATTTGCACAGATAAATCTTCCTTATAGTAATGGATGATTTTACTGTCCTTGTGTTACTTATCTAAATGAGAGATGGTTGAACATTAATGAAATCAGAGAGCATGTTCTTTATGATGGATTTTGCAAAATTTACACAAGATGGACGTGGCATGGTGAATTATTGGACCTGCCAACTTTGTCCTAGACAGGGGAGGCTAATGTAGATATGGAAGACCAGGTAGAGAACATGATCTGTGATATAGGGCATGAGTCTTCTTAGTGAGAAAATATGTATGATAACTTGTGTAGTGATGCAGACAAACCTTTGTATTGGGATGTATTAATTTTACACAATTATCAATGGTGTTAATATTATTCAATTTGAAGGCGAGAAATGGGTGGACTGATAAAATTTTCGTAGAATTGCTTGAGCTGCTGGTAGAGATCCTTTTGGAAGGTAATACATTACTAAAACCTAATTATGAGGCAAATAAGGTCTTATGTCCGATGGGTATAGAGTATAATAAAATACGTGTGTGCCCTAATGATTACATACTATAGAAATGAGTTTGAAGGATGATGATTCTAGTTGCGATGAAATTAAAAAAAATCCTTTAGCCAAAGTGTTGTGGTATCTTCCAATAATTTCAAGGTTGAAAAAGTTGTTTTTTTAATAAACTTGATGCAAAGAAACTTAGATGTCATACAGATGAAAGGTAAATTCATGGAAAACTTTGTTATCCAGTTGAAGAGGTTTGTAGTGGAAGACAATCGATAAACTATTTTCAAATTTTGGGAATGAGTCAAGAAACCTAAGACTTGGACTTACAGTAAATGGAATGAATTTGTATGGTAATTTAAGTAGTAAGCGTAGTTCATAACCTATTCTTTTGGTATAACATTCCTCTGTAGTTGTGCATATAACGTAAATACATTATGTTTTCTATGATGATTTCAAGTTTGCAATAGCATGGAAATGATATAAATGTTTATCTTGCACCCTTGATTGAAAACTTGCGAAATCTATGGGAAGAAGTGTGGATGTGTTTGATGGGCATGATAATGGACATTTTAGGATGTGGGAAATGCTCTTTTACACTATTAATTACTTTTCAACATATGAAAATTTGTGCAGATATAGTGTTAAGGGGCACAAAGCATGTCTTGAGAATAATCACCTGTATTGTAGATTAAGGAATGCTTTAATGGGTTGCTAGAAAATGAGGTTGCTCCAAAGGCCTTAACTGGACAAGAAGTTTATGAACGGGTTGAAAACATCAAAATATTTTTTGGAAAGACTCAAATGAAGCCCACTAAGACAAAGATATGGAAGAAAAGATCAATATTTTTTTATCTTCCATACTAGTACAATCTCGATGTTAGACATTGTATTGATATGATGCATATGGAAAAGAATGTGTGTGATAGCATTACCAGAACACTCCTGAATATACAGGACAAGATAATGGATGGTGTGAATTCTTGACTACATTTGGTTCAGATGGGTATACGACAATAGTTAGCACCCTAATTTGTAGGTAAATAGACATATTTTCCCCCGACATGTCATACATTGTCAAAAAAAAGAGAAAATAATTTTATGTGAGTGCCTACATAGGGTTAAAGTGCCACAAGGTTATTCTTCAAATTTCAAAAGGCTCTATGAAAGATCTAAGGTTAGTTGGGTTAAAGTCTCATGATTGTCATATGTTGATGCAACCACTTCTAGTGGTTATTCATGACATTTTGCCTAAAAAAGTTAGATACACCATAACTAGGTTGTTTCAATTCCATTTGTAGCAAAGCCACGAACCCTCTGAAATTGGATGAGTTAGAAAATGAAGCTTTTAATGTCTTATGTCAATTAGAGATGTGTTTTCCTCCATCATTGTTTGATATTATAGTTCACTTGGTTGTTCATATAGTGAGGGATATCAAGTTATGTGGTCCAGTTTATCTACGGTGGATGTATTCAATTGAACAATAAATGAAAATATTGAAAGGTTATATGAAGAATCTACACCATCCACACTAAGAAGGATGATGATGCCTCTGATACATTGAAGTGGCTAGCAAGTGGCCCAAACTTTAATGTGATATGTTGGAGTGGGTATGATATCAATCATTTTCCCTTTTACAAAAAGTCTTAAGATGATAAAAGTACCATGGAAAACATTGGGGTTATGGTGGTAGCTGAGTTGATGCACTGTTCAAGTTCTAAAGATAAAAATCCTATTATGGAATCCATGTCTTACTTTGGGGTCATTCAGGAGATTTGGAAGATTGATTACACTACATTTAGAGTGCTTGTTTTCCAATGTAGGTGGGTTGATAGTAACAGTGGTTTGCAAGTTGATGAATTGCGATTTACATTGGTTGACCTTCATAAAATAGCTTATAAGGATGACCCTTTTATCATAGCCCACCAAGAAAAATAAGTGTTTTATGTTTATGATCTTTCTAACAAAAGATGGTCAAGTGTTCTTCAAGAAAAGACCACAATTGGTAGTGATGACACCAATTATATGGAAAATGTTGATATTGCTCAAACTCTTTTCCCATCAAGGATAGCTACTATCAATAAAGAAAATGAAATTGATTATGTACATTCTATTTAAGATGATCATCATGAAGGGATATGGGAAAATATTGCTACATGATACAAGTTAGTTATTTATTTTATTATATCATCAATCCATGATTATTGTTACTTATTTTATATTTAGTAGAGTTTCTAACATATATTTTTACATGTTTCAACACTCACATGGATCAGGCCACTAGGAATTCTTTAAGGCTAAACAGAACAAAGTTTAAGAATTATGTGGCCCTCCTTGGATAGAGCAAAGCTATTATTTTAAAGAAGGATTAGGATGATGTGGAACTTTGAGTGAGAAAAGATCAAATTTTGGAAACTATCATGGTATATCACTTTAAAGAATTAAACTTATCCATATATTTTACTAACTAATTACATCTCTTATTCTATGTAGCTTATATACGATGTGCCAAATACTAGCTTGTTGAAGAGGAAGTGCCTTTCATTTGCTAGTGAATGTTGGGGGGGGCTTTACGACACATCTCAAAATGTGTCTTAAGAGTACTAGTTCCTTAATGATGAGATATGGCAGAGATTTGTTGACATATGAAAGGATCCTGCATTCGTTATATGCATCTTCATAAACTTTGTGTTTATTTTTATTTGACTAATATGCTCTTATTTATGTCTAATTGATTTGATTTCTTTTAATAGGAGAAAAGAAAGAAGACTTAGCAAATTTCTACAAAGAACTGCTACCCCCATAAATTATGTCGTGGGGGTTATAAGTTATTTGAGGAAAGACTCGTTGAGCAGAATTTAAAAGAACATGAACAATTATCTTAAGCAAGCCTATCTACACTTTTGTCTCCACCATCTTAAGCAATTTTTTTTATAAATTAACTTAAAAATTTTATATTACTAATAATGATAATTATATTTTGTAGGATTCTTTGGTTGAACAAAGCTCACAGGAAACCTTTGTTCCTGATGGATAGGTTGATATTTTCAGTACTGTTATTGGCCAACCAGAGCATACAGGTCGTGTTCATGTTGTTGGATGAGATGTTGGAATTATATAGTACTTTGGATTATCTTCTAGTATACGTGGCTTAAAAGAAGGACCCATGTCATGGGATGAGTGGAGGGCCATGGGAGAAGACATGAGGTAAGAACTTAGGGAACAACTTCGAGAAGAGCTAAGACAAGAGCTCAAACAAGAGTTCAAGTAGGAACTCAGACAGGGGCTTGCATCTTTGGAACTTTCCCAAACACACACACAACATAACCCCTTCCACTTCTCCTATACGCATGAGCTCAAAGGGTAGTTGTGCTTCGACCGCAAAAGATGTAGTAGGAGGAGAGGAAGATTATGAATTATATGTTTATAATACGCTAAAATTGCTTGAGCAGGGTGCTAGACAATTTAGTTAATTTTAAATATTGTATGTTATTCATTATCAAAATATGCAGGAAATTTTGGAAAAGTTCATAATATAGGCGAGTGCTAACAATTTTTTTCCAAATTTATGCAGTATTAGAGTAATTTTAAATTATATTATATGTAGATTTAGTATTTCTTATCTAGATTTTATTTGAGTGTTGCAAGCTAAATCATGATGGATGAAAAATTCATAAAAATTAATTATATCTAAAATTAATAAAAATGTGAAGTCCCCATAAAATTTTATTTTTAAGGGAAAATTTGGAAAAACACTAATAGAAAAGGTGGTAGCCTCTTATTCTCTCATTCCAAAGAAATGTACATAAAGTTAAACTGACAATTTTAAAATAAATTTAGAGAAAAATATATTTGATCCCTTTTAATATAAAAATTAAATATTTAGATTATTTATATACATGAAAGATAATGTGAGAGTTAAATATTAAACGATATATTTATCTATATGTGACAGAAATAAAATATAATATGTACATAAAATAGTT
This sequence comes from Canavalia gladiata, assembly GCA_037954105.1. NCBI lineage: Eukaryota > Viridiplantae > Streptophyta > Magnoliopsida > Fabales > Fabaceae > Canavalia > Canavalia gladiata. The sequence continues at coordinate 33,668,077 of CM075660.1, forward strand.
TAATAGAATTTTTGATCTTGGTTCTATGTATTTTCTAGTACAATAAGAAACTCAACACTACATAGTTCTATCTTATTGATTTGTTTGAAGAGAAAAAATATTGAGAAAATAAATTGAAACTATTTTTAAGAAATTATGTTTTGAAAAGAAGTGATTGTGAGAGTAATTTTGATATTTTTTATAATATTAGAAGGCATTTCATGAGAAATTAATCGTGAAGGAATTTTGTTTGAAATTGAATTTTGAAAAGGAACTTGGTAAAAGAATATTTTTTAGTTAGAAAATATTTTTTCATTTAGATATTCAATTTTTCCATTTTAATTAATATTCTAAATTGACTTATGTATAGGGTTTAAGACAAACGTATTGATGCAATATAAACCTTTATGACTTTAAAAAATTAAATGACAAAGAGGACCAACCACACATTAATATCTCAAGGCTTGTTGTGTGAAATTTAGAATTAAAAATTATTTGCATAATTAATTAAAAATATATAATTTTTATGTTAAAGAAATATACTAGATCCATATATGCACAAGATTTAAGACAAATATTTTGCGACACTATAAACCCTTATGATTTCAAAAAATATGAATGGTAGAGAGGACTACACATTCATACTTTAAGAACCAGTTGCATGAGATCTAGAATGTAAAAATATGTATTTAAAAATATAATTTTTATTTATTATTATTCATTTATTTTTTAGAAAATATTTTTTCATTTAGATATTCAATTTTTCCATTTTAATTAATATTTTAAATTGACTTATGTATAGGGTTTAAGACAAACGTATTGATGCAGTATAAAGCTTTACGACTTTAAAAAATTACACGACGAAGAGGACCAACCACTCATTAATATCTCAAGGCTTGTTGTATGAAATTTAGAATTAAATTTTTTTTGGATAATTAATTAAAAATATATAATTTTTGTATTAAAGAAATATACTAGATCCATATATGCACAAGATATAAGACAAATGTTTTGTGACACTATAAATGCTTATGATTTCAAAAAATATGAATGGTAGAGAGGACTACACATTCATACTTTAAGAACCGTTGCATGAGATCTAGAATGTAAAAATATGTATCTAAAAATATAATTTTTATTTATTATTATTATTAATAGAAAAATTAAATTAACATTAAATTAAAAGAATAAAATAAAAGAGCACAAAATAATAATAATAATAATAATAATAATATATATATATATATAAATAACTTCTTGAATAATTAAGAGGAAGGATTATTAATTTAGGCGTGTTAACCATTATCATATTTATTACTATTTTTCTTATTATGATTACTATGAATACCAATTCCTGCTTGGAAAATTTTAATTAAATTATAAAGGTAAATTGAAAGAAAAGAAAAAAAAAAGAAATAAAAAGAGGTAGAAATAATTAGGTTTAAATATATGAGCGGCTTAATAAAAAAGAAGAATAGAAAGAAGAAAAAGATAGATAAGTAATAAATATATAAAATATATATAAAAATAAAAATAAATAGTAAGTAATACAAATAAAAGATGATAATAAATAAATAAATAAATAAATAAAATAATATAAAAATAATAATAAAAATAAATAAAAACAAAAAATAATAAAATATAAATAAAATAAATAATAATATATTAATAATGGCAAGAAATATAGAGAATAATAAATAGCGGGTAAGAAAAATAAATAAAAGCTGAAAAGGGATAAAATTTAGTTTTGGTTCTAATTGATTAGGGTTAGTTAGAAATTAGATAGGGTTGTTTAGAAGTTAGTTAGGAATTAGTTAGGGTTGTTACGGTTTGTGTTAGGAAATAACCAAGGGTAGATTGGGTATTACCATGGTTAGAAGGGGGTATAAAAGGAAATTTGAAAGGAAGCCTTCGGTTATAGACTTTTGGCACTAAAAAAATTGAAAAAAGCTTAGAAACTTTTCTCTGGATTCGTGGCTCTCATCATCAATTCAATTTCTCTCTATTCTCTAGGAACTTCTTGCCTGGGGAGTTTCTTGCTCGATTTCGGGGAATCGACTCTATTTACTCTGGTTTCGATTGAAAATTCTCGGCTTCTCAAAGAGGATTGGACTCTATTTCTTTACTTTTCGAGTTTTCTCCGACTTCTCTAGAATTCTGATACGTCCTCTGGCCTTCGCATATCTTGAAGGCATCTTGAATTCGGTCTTCATCATGGTCATTCAGCAAGAATAAACTTCACATGAGGTAAATTTTAGCTTCATTCAGAAGCGATTCTGCATTCTTCGAAACATACATTGTCTGAGGTTAGTGTTCTCCACTAATTCCGCATTAGCGGAGCAATTTTCTGAAACTTTAGGTTTGAAATCGCTTAGGGAAGTCTAATACACCTAATTATATCGCTATGATGACTTGTGCATTGAATAGAATTAGGATAATCACTGTGCATGTTTATTGTTTCTGTGTTTGAATCATATTCTGAAGCCGTTCACCTGAAAATAAATGGTTTAAATGAATTTGGAAAATAAGCTACTGTATCTGTATTGAAACTTGAGCCAAATAGTGAAATGTAGTTCAGGATAAATGCGGCAATAACATAGATGGAAATGCATTAGGTTACTGTGAGTCCTATAGAGAATTAGGTCTGGTTCTCTCATCGCTGTGTTTTGGGAAGGATTGTTCAGGGAAATTCTGTTACTTAAGAAAAGTACAGATAGGTTGAAAAACTTGAGTCATCCATTATAGGCTGTAATGATCAGGGAAGAGGGAGAGTTCATCTGACTCTTTGCAATCATATGATGAGTCTTTTGATAAATGGTTCTAGAAGGTTGTCTAATTAGAGAATTAATTATCGCAGAAGACTGCGAATATAGTCCAGGAATTGTGGTTAGCTGCAAGGATGTTTAGATGACAGCACCTGCCATAGGATCCTTGGTTACCTCAACTAGATATAAGACAAAAATAAAGCCTGGCTAATGGTCTTTATTATGTTAGGATCGGTTTTCTATTAGCTTATGTCAATAACTAGCTTCAAGTCAAGTCGAGGAAAATCCTTGCAGGCCATATGTTACTCCTACCTCCCAGGCCTTAAATCACCTCAATTGACAATAAGAACCCTCACAAAGGAACAATCCAAAACAAATTCGCACCAAGGACCAAGTTAGAACAGCCAGTGAACCATCATGGTAAGCAGATTCAAATTCAAAAATCCTTGGCCAATGCAGGTAATAATCAATCCTAGACCAACCATAGCAATGGGTTCCATTGTTTAGATTATCTCTACTTGTGCTTCCATTTAGGCTGAGTTAGCAAGAGGCACAGGAGAGAAGCTTCCTAAAATTTCAGACTGCTACTTAGTTCTTGTAACCGCAATCAGTGTAGCCATAATAGGCTTGTTGATAAACTGCCCTGAGATCATTTGATTGGGAGCCCATTCCCATAATAAGTTGCAGCAATGATGGACTGTTGCAGCTGTTCTGACAGGCTGCTGCTAAACCTGAGTCAACTGTAGATGCAGAACTAGTTTCTGCTAGCACTCCACCTTGTAATGATTAGTCAAACTATACTGGGTAGCAAACCAATTAAAAATATACTCCAGTTTAGCTACAATAATAGATAGGTGTAACATTGGTTTTTGGAACAGTCCTGCAGACAGAGTCAGACTCTAAGAACCTTGGCTAGAATAGAAATGAACCAATTTTGGGGCCAATCTTGGCAGAGAACAGAAGCTACTCCTAAAAGAAGAAAATTCTAAGAGAATCTGAACTTGGTGATAGGTGTCCCTTTGTTCAGCAAGTGCCCTGAGGCCATGATCAGTTTGTGGTAATGGCTAAGATAGCATGTTACACCTGTTAAGCACCAAATCAGATCTGTAGTCTAAGAATAGAGGTCCATCCAGTAAATTAGGAATAGGCTGAATAGCCTGCAATAATAGTAAAAATCAGAACCCATCTTAGGCTAAGGCTGTCATGGATGACTTAGTAAGAGGATTTTAGAACAGAATCTTGAGCCTGCACAGCTCACAGAGTAACTATAACAAATTCTGTAGGCTAGCAAGACATTGAGACTATAGTAACACAACTGCTCTATTACCAAGTTCAATCCTGGGATGAGTGGGTGTAACATCCCAATTTTTCTATGATGAATGTTTGAGGATACAAATAGTTTCTAGAATAAAACTAGGTGAAATTAGGAGCCAAAAGCAGAGAAATTAGGAAGTTTGGTGCAAATGACGAAAATGCCCTTGCACCTGGGCAACTCAAATAATGAGCCCGAAAAATGGAAATACAAGTATAAGACATCTTGGAGAGGAATTATAAACATCATGTATGGTTAAAAGTAGTGAGAAAAATTTAGAAATTTGAGAAGGGACGAAAATGCCTTTCAAAAACCCCGAAAATGACCAAAATGCCCCTAGGAGCTGTACTTTTTGCACAAAGCTAGTCAGTTCCCATAAAAATAGCAAACGACCTTAGATTAACATGGGAACGAACCAAAAAGTATTAGAAATATCAGAGGAACAATTTGGGAAATTTTGCGGCAATGCTGAGAAAAATTACGAAAACGCCCCTGGAAAGCCGGGAGGGCAGGATAAGGTGATGAACATGCCAAAAGTGGGCCCCACACCCATGTGCACGAAATACAACAGCTGGAAAGGTGGTGGTGAGTCACCAAAATGAAGTCAACCAAGTCTTCCACAAAAAGACAAAAGTGAATAGTAAAAAGGTTACTTTAACCATGGTTAAGACTAACTAACCTTGGTTAATTAAAAGTAAAGCATGCTTAGGGTAAATTAATCATAATTAGAGGAAATATCATCCTAATTAACACTAATCTAAGCCTAAAAGAATAATTCCTTGAATTTTGATTTATTTTGAAAAATAGGAAAAATCTAGGCAAAATTACCAAAATACCCCTAAGTACAAAAGTAATTCCACTTGGCCAATAAGAGTCCGAATTTTTTGGGACCCTTGGGACCCCATTTGATTCATATTTTTCAGCTTAGAAACTCATCAAAATCCTCTCCATTCTCTCCAAGCTTGCCTTAACTCCAAAACACCCAAAACTTACACTTTAAGCCTAAGTCTTCATCTTTAAGACTTAAGCTATATTAAAGCTATAAACACTTAAGCCCGAACACCATCCTTTGTCCACGTCCAAAGCAGACCAAAGGGGACCCAAGACAGCCTTTAAAGCACACAAAAACACTAAGGAGGTCTTCAACAAGTAGGATCTTTCTACTTGTCTTTTTTTGCTTTTAACTTTCCTTTTTATGGTGTGTTTGTTTTCTTTCATGCATCTTTTCTCCAAGATTTGTTTGTCTTATTTTGTTTTCACTTGTGAAAGTTTAAAACTGTATTTTAACGGTTCAAAATCAGCCCCACCCATTTTTAGTGATTTTTGAAAATAAAAATAAAGTTTGTTCGGTTAAAAGTGCTTCTATGGCACTTATAAGAAATTTAATCGATGGGTTTTGTTTTAAAATTACTTTTGAAGCTTTGATCAGTTTATGCTCTCATGAGAAAGGTTTTTGAAGCTTATTTGAAAGAGGAGATGTGGATCTTGGAGTAGATCATGAAGATCTACCCTTTTAATGCTTCAGAAAAGTGATGTGTTGCTTGTTTTCATGCTTGTTTTGATGATTACGTTTTAATATTGTGATTTATCTCTTGTGATGATTTATGTTCTGGATCTGAACCTCTGATTATGTAAGTTAAGAGGTGAAATAAAGTTTTGTAATAAGTTCCAAAGGTTTCCTTTGGACATTAGTCAGAAAGCTACCAAGCAAATGATGTAATTTGTAGCCCAAAAGTGGCTAAATCCTTGTATGGCACCCAAGACTCATCATGACCAACACCTAAGCATCACAACATGAAAGAAATAAGCATGGACCAGAGGCTAGAGGGGCTGAAAAAGCACAACACCACTGAATCAAGGTGGTGTGAGGTGAAAGCTTGGAAGAAATCACCTTGGCTAACAAAGGAGGACTTTCGGCCACCACTCCAAAAGCATAGTATAATTTGGATAAATTTTTTTTATAAGAAAATCAAGCACTGAAATAAGGTTTTAAATTAACAAAATCAACCTTTGAACAAAGTAAATCAAAGCAAAAATAGGTAAAAAACCTCTAGGAGTTCATTCGGCCACCTTAGAGAGATTTTGGCAAAAATTAAAATGTGATTAAGGAAAAATCAAGTATTTTCAACAAGTAAATAACTTATTTGGAGGTTTAATCATTATTTAAAAGGTTGAGTTTCAGAATATATGGCCTAGGTAAGCTTAGGGAAAAATCTCAAAATTACTAAGTGATAAAATTTCCAAATAAGCTTAAAATGGGTAACTAGGAAATCTACCATAACTTAAGCAAGGGTAAATGTCAAATTTGGCCATGCCATTAAATTTTGGGTAAAAAAAAGAATTAATATTAACTTATAATATGTCAATTCTAAAGTTTAAACTTGGCCCCTAAGTAAAGGTCAATTAGGGTTAAGACTTAAGTTAACTAGGGTTAGGAAGAAGGAAACCCTAAACCTAAAAGAGTGGCATTCGGCCACTTAGTAGTTAATTAACTTAAAGGAGGTTTTAATTTCCAATTAGGGTTAATTAAGGACCATTTTTATGTGAATAGGACGAATTTAAAGTATGAAAAAGTCTTAAGGTGGATAAAGAGACCTATTGATTTTTTTTAGGCAAATGATTTTATGGTGAAGAAGGAAATTGTGGAAACCTAAGTCTAGGAGGTTGGAATTCGGTTACCATGTTTTAAATTAACTAAGAATGAGTTTCAATCCTTAATTAGGCCCAAATAATGATCTTAAATATGTAAGAAAAATATAATTAAGGTGTATGAAAGGTGGAATTTGAGGAAGTAGGTCATTCGTCCATTTATAAATAAATTGTCCTAGGAGATTAATTAATTTTTACTTAGATATTATTTGGTTTGGAATAAAAGAGACTTTAAAAGTTTAAGAGTCAATTAGACCTAATTATTAAGGTAGTACAAAGGAGAACATAAGGTAATATATTTCAAAGGTTTATTAGAGGCATGATTAAGAAGGGTGGATATGACTTAAACTTGAAGTTAGAAGTTCTCTAAATAATTTGATCATAACATACCTTAATGAGAAGAAGTTATAAAAGATTTGTGAATACTTAATACTTGAACTTAGAATAATTAGGATATGCATAAGACTTGAAACAAAAGAGAACACAAAGAGAAAAGAACTTGAAAGGTGCCACTCGGCCACCTAGATTAAGATGCTAAGACGTAAAATCTTAATGAACAAATATAAATTTGAGAAAAGGAAAGGATGAGAGGTAACTTAGAAAGATGAGTGATGTAAGTCCTTTGTGTGATTTCAACATCAAACCGAATTGAAGCATTAGATTGGTGGTTTAAATGTGACATTATGCTATGTGGTTTACCAATCAAATTTCATTATTATTTATGAATGCTCACTATCTATGAATGAATAAATGATGGATGCTCATGAATGAGAAAGGAAGATGATCATGTATGAGATTGTTATATGTTGATGATTGAGATGAAAATTCGAAACCTATATGTGCATTCCATATTGGTTGGAATTTGTTTGACCATGCATAATTATCTGGAAGCTACTAAAATGAACATGAAGAATTTAAGGGATCACTAAAGAAAATATTATGTGAAAACGTAAAGCTACTCTCTTTGTGCCTTATGTGCACTAGTATCCAGAGGGCCCTAAAAAGCTCTATTGAAGAGAAGCCTAAAGTTGCTTCTAGGAGACTTAAGTTTCTCCAAGAAATCCTTCTACTGTGAAGACTTAAGTTTCTTCACCATGTTATAAGATGGTGACGACCACCCTGGAATGAGCTCATATCCTTAATTTTTAGTAGGAGATGGGAGTAGAGTTAGTGAGAAGATATTGTTTGACAAATTTAATACCAGCCTATGTCTTATTGTTTCTCCCTAAGGTGCTGAAACTAGATTCATAAAGTGTCCCAAAAGTTGGACAAAGGAATGATAAAGACAAAGATAAGTAATAAAGAATGAAGTTTAAGGCATAGAATAATTGTATGTCAAATGATATCTTATGTGTGATCCCAAAGTTATGAATGCTAATGAGACAGTATGTTGAGACTCCACAATTTATGAATGATAAGAGAAATGCATATTTAAGCACTCAGATGTATGTTGATAATAAAATGTATCCACTTCAGAGAAATGTTTTCAAAGAATTAAAAATAACCTTTTATACAAGAAATGATTTATGAAATAAACTGAAGTGGCTGGATTTAAAGTGAGGACATTAGTTAGAGTAGAAAACCTATTGAGAAATTCGTTTCTCACCTCTACTCCTTTCCACTTTCTTTCCAGACCAATGTCTTTCGCGACAGCGGTAGTGTTTCTAGACATTAGCAACGTAAATTGGTCTGCTACCCCCCACGCTATCTCATCACCGCCCAAGCGAGCGTCCGTATCTACTTCTCCCTAGGACACCTCTTCATCCATGAAGTTATAAGACCAAATTTTAGTACCACCGGATTTGTAATCCCTTTGGAAGCGTTCCATCTTGATGGAGTATTCCCACTACCTCCTGGATTTCCCCAATAACAAAACCCTGTAGCAGAGGTGGTTGAGTCCTCGGGGGATGAGACTGACCCCTTAACTCCATCACATTATTATATTTTGTTGCACGTGTTTTCTTCAGTCCACGAGTAGGCATGAGGGTGGCAGAGGTTTCGTTGCTATTTAAGTATAATAGGACTTGAGTTGTCTTACCCATAATGTACATGTTGTAAATAGATGGATGCAAGCATCCTAATTATGTGTATTAGTACTATGGTAGTAAGTTATGTAAATTTGGTAATGTGTAATAGTTATATCATCCAAAAATGTAAATTTGTGGGTTGTAATAACTACCTGATAAGGCCCACGGGCCTAAGACTTACGGTATGTAATAAATGTTATGTATAATTATTGTGTGACATGTGTGTTATGATTGAATCTTGTTTATTTATTATAGGAAAATGATAAACGAAAAGAATAATATAAACGCTTAGTATTCCTAAGGTTTTAAACGTATGTAGAAATCTTCTTAATGATTTAGTTTACCGCTACGCACATTTTATCGATGAGGCTCGCAGTTTATAAACAGTTTTTAAAAAAAAATTACCGTTTTTTCATATAAGTATTTTCTAAAATGAATTCCGCATCATGAGATAACAAACTAAAAATGGAACCGAATGATCGACTTAAGCGTGAAATCGGTATTCATTTTTAGGGTGTTATATTATGGTATCAGAGCAGTTCATCCTTAAGGAGCATGAGGATGGTCTGACTATGCTTCTAGAGCATGCGTAAGATCTCTGTGATAGGACGTAGAAGTCATGCTTCGAAACTAGATATCTAGTTAGTGCATGACTGCCTTATGTTTCTAATATTGGTTGCTGACATGCGTGATTTCAGTGTTGAGCCTGATCACCTCAATTTCTATGCATGTGTGTTTAGGAACCAATGACGGAAACAAGGCGTGGTAGAGGACATGCTAGAAATGTAGAGAACCCTGAGGTTGGAGGAAACCTGAGCGCCACCTTGAGGGACATGGCTACCGTCATGCAGGGCATGATGGATAGGATGGATAGGAAGTCAGAGAACCACGAAGGAACTGCCAATACCTCTGTAGCAAACCCTGATCGAGTAAAGTTCACTGAATTCAGAAAGATGAACCCGCCGAGTTTCAAAGGAACTCTGAACCCTGACAAGGCCTATGACTGGATCAAGGACATAGAAAAAGTTTTTGGAATTATTGAGTGTGATGAGGAGCAAAAGGAAACATATGCTACCTACATGTTAGAGGCAGATGCTGAGTTCTGGTGGATGGGTGCCAGACGATTGTTAGAAGCTGAAGGAAAACCTATCACCTGGGAAGTCTTCAAGGAGGCCTTCTATGAAAAGTATGTACCGCAGTCGGTACGAGATGCAAAGAAAGCAGAGTTTCTGCATCTGCAGCAAGGAATAATGTTTGTAGTGAAGTACACAGCTAAGTTTGAGCAGTTGTGTAAATATTCAGAAATTTACCAGAAGTGCCCAGATGAGGCGTGGAAGTGTAGGAGATATCAAGGAGGATTGAGGGAGGATCTCCTTGCAATAGTGGGACCTATGAAGCTGAAGGACTTCGCTCAATTGGTTAATAAGAGTCGGTTGAGCAAAGAATGCAATAGAAAGTTGGCAACTACCAAGACTGAGGCATTTAGAAGGAGGATGACGCCTCAAGGGATCCCATTCAAACCCAAATTCATGAAGAAACCTTTTCACCAGAGAGGACAGAGAGGAAAAAGACTAGTAGGGCAGACTTTCAATGCCCCAAAAACACCAACCCATCTGCACTGCAAAAAGTGCGGGAAAAATCATGGAGGTAGACCCTGCCTGCAAGGACAGAACGTTTGCTATAGATGCGGTAAGGCAGGCCATTTTGGTAATAGCTGTGTGGAGAAGCCAGCAAATCCCCCAACCAGACCCCAACACCAAGGAAAGGTCTTCACTCTGAATGTTGGGGAGGCAAACCACTCTACTGATCTCGTGAGAGGTAGGTGCATTTTAAATGGTCAATCTTTAAATGTATTGTATGAATCTGGTGCAACACATTCTTTTATTTCTCATGATTGCGTGAAGAGACTGGGATTGTCTGTGTTTGAACTTCCATATGAACTGCTAATTTCTACTCCTACCAGTAAACCAGTAAAAACTTGTTTGAGTTGCCTAAACTGTACATTCTCCTTGCTTGATATAGTATTTACATCTGATTTTATCTGTTTGCCTTTAGCTGGATTGGATATAATTCTAGGAATGGATTGGCTCTCTAGGAATCATGTGTATATTGATTGTCTAAATAAAACTATTGTGTTTCCTGTTGCTGAGATTGAAACTGTTAAACAGATTGAGCTTGTTTTAAATTCCCTTAGTCTAGATAATGATAGGAGAGAAATGCAAGGATATGTTCTCTTGTTAACTAGTGAGGTTGAGACAAAACTGAGAGTTGATGAAATCCCTGTGGTAAGAGAGTATCCTGAGGTATTCCCTGATGACATACCCCAATTCCCTCCTGTAAGAGAAACAGAATTCTCAATAGACTTAGTGCCTGGAACTGGACCAATATCAATAGCTCCGTATAGAATGTCTCTGGTAGAACTGGCTGAGCTGAAAACTCAATTAGAGGACCTTCTGGCTAAGAAGTTCGTACGCCTGAGTGTATCACCTTGGGGAGCTCCGGTGTTGTTTGTTAAGAAGAAGGACGGAAGTATGAGACTGTGTGTGGACTATAGGCAGTTGAATAAAGTGACCATTAAGAACAAATATCCACTGCCTAGGATAGATGACTTGTTGGATCAACTAAGAGGAGCTGTAGTGTTCTCAAAAATTGATTTAAGATCAAGATACCACCAAATTAGGGTGAGAGATGAGGATATCCCTAAGACAGCCTTTAGGACACGATACGGAAATTATGAGTTCATTGTCATGTCATTCGGATTGACTAATGCCCCTGTATCTTTATGGAATACATGAATCGAATTTTTAGATCCTACCTGGACAAATTTGTTGTTGTATTCATTGATGATATCTTAGTTTACTCCCGAACCAGAGAGGAACACCTTAGAATTGTGTTAGAAATCCTCAAGAATAAGGAGTTGTATGCAAAATTGTCTAAATGTGAATTTTGGATGGAGGAAGTGAAGTTTCTAGGTCATGTGGTCTCACAAGGAGGAGTGTCTGTAGATCCTAGTAAAATAGAAGCCATCACCAAGTGGGAGAGACCGACTTCTGTGACAGAGATTCAGAGTTTTCTAGGACTAGCAGGTTACTATCGTAGGTTTATCCAAGGATTTTCCCAGATAGCCCTACCTTTAACCAAACTTACAAGAAAGAATAGCCCTTTCCTTTGGACTCCAGAGTGTGAGGAGAGTTTTCAAAAGCTCAAGGAGAGATTAACCACAACCCCAGTGCTAGTGTTGCCAGACCCGAATGGTACGTTTGAACTGTATTGTGATGCCTCAGGAAGAGGACTAGGTTATGTGCTCATGCAAGAAAGAAAAGTAGTGGCATATGCTTCTAGAAAATTGAAACCGCATGAGACCAATTACCTTACACACGACCTAGAACTAGCAGCAGTAGTATTTGCTCTCAAGATTTGGAGACATCACCTTTATGGAGTGAGATTTGAAGTATTTTCTGATCATAAGAGTTTGAAATATTTGTTTGATCAGAAGGAGTTGAACATGAGGCAAAGAAGGTGGATGGAATTTTTGAAGGATTATGATTTTGGATTGAATTACCACCTTGGAAAGGCCAATGTGGTAGTTGATGCATTAAGTAGAAAGTCTTTTCATGTCTCTTGGTTAATGGTAAAAGAAATGGAGTTGATAGGAAAATTTAGAGACATGAATTTAGGGATGAATCTGAGGGAAGGTAGCATTAGATTGAGTCATTTGCAGGTGACTAGTGATTTCAAAAATGAAGTAAAAGTAGCTCAAATAGAAGATGAGGAATTTAAGAAATGGATTTCCACAATGATGGAAGGTGAAGTAAGAAAATAGTTCTAGACCAAGATGGTTTGTGGAGATATAAGGGATGAATCTGTGTTCCTGGAGTAGAAGATTTACGAAAAAGGATTCTAGAAGAAGCCCATAAGAGCCATTTTACTATACACCCTGGAACCACTAAGATGTACCAAGACTTGAAGAGACAATTTTGGTGGATAGGAATGAAGAAAGATGTGGCTAAATTTGTTAATAAATGTTTAGTTTGCCAAAAAGTAAAGATCGAACACCAAAAGCCATCAGGATTACTACAACCTTTAGACATACCTGAGTAGGATTGCCCAATGGATTTTGTAGTAGGATTGCCCAAAACTCGTTAAGGATTAGACACAATTTGGGTAATAGTAGATAGACTAACCAAATCTGCTCATTTTCTACCCATTAAGGTAACCTATTCCTTAGAACGTTTAGCACAAATATACATTAAGGAGATTGTGAGGTTGCACGGAACACCATCATCCATAGTATCTGATAGAGATCCTAGATTTACCTCAAGATTTTGGAAAGCTCTACAGAGTGCATTTGGAACCAAGTTGCACTTAGGCTTGACTTCTGATAACTTTTTGACTTCTTTTTTACTACATTAGTGATTAGGTCCAAATGACTCTTTAGTCTTTGTAAGACTTACTCCTTCTTGTAATCCCTTCTATATATAGACCAAAGGATGTTAGTTAAGGTAGCTAGGAATTAAAATTCCTCTTAGGTCAATTTATTCTAAAGTGTCTAAATAGTCCCTTTTCTTATCTTAAGGCTTTCTTACACTTTTAATCCTTTATGCTTACTTACTAAGGATCCTTGATCTAGTCAAGTTAGGAATTAAAACTTATTAGTTAATTTATTATATAATGGCCAAATACCACCTTCAAGGTTTTAAGGTTTCTATTTCTAACCCTAGTTGACTTAGGTTGTCTAATCCTTGTGGTTGAAGATTTGATTTCAAGTTTGACCAAGCCTAGTTGATTTTTAGGTATTTTTCCTACCATTAAGCGTGTTGGCCAAATTTACATTCCCCTTTACCTAAGTCATGGTTCAATTCAAGTTACCAATTTTAGGCTTCTTTGAGATTTAGATCAAATACTAATTATGGACTTCACCTTAATTTACCTATGTTGGTTATTTTGAAATGGGTCGCTTTTAGGTGTTACTTATAACTTTAATTAGCCCATTTATCAAGAAAAATGCATCATACCATTTTTTCAAACAACAAAGTGTAGATCCTTAAGATTTATTCTAAGATCCATACTTCTCCCACAAAGAACACTTCAAAAAATTTGTTCATGAGTTCTCAAAACTGACCAAAGTATCAAAATGGGTTTAAAATTTTTTTTCACTGATTAAATTTATTCTAAGTTACTTAGAAGCACTTTAAACCAACCAAACTTCATTTTTCTTTTTAAAAATCACTAAAAATGGTGGGGATGATTTTTAACGGTTCAAATATAGTATAGAGTCATTATAAGTAAAAACAAAAGGAGATCCATGAATTTTAGAGAAAGGATCCATAAAAGAAAGAAAACAAACCATAAAAAGCAAGTTTAAGGCTTAAAAAGACAAGTAGAAAGATCCTACTTGATGTTGACTTTGTGTAGTGATGGTAGGGATATGATGGCTGCTCCTTATCTCCCCCACAGTTGGTCTTCAAGGTTCTCTAAGTGAAAGTGGTGGGGCTTAAAGTTTAAGGCTTAGTTTTAGCTTACCATTGGGGTTTTTTGGACTTAGATGGATGTTGAGAGATTTTGGAGAGTTTGATAAGTGTTTTGGGATATGAAAACTGAGAAAAATGAGGTCCAAAACCAGCTAAGTGGGTTTGGTTATCCATGGGCAAAGTTGGAATAGTTTTACACTTAAGGGTATTTTGGTAATTTTGAATGGATTTTCTTATTTTTTAAAATAATTCAAAATTCAAGGACATATCCTTTTAGAATTGGATTAGTGTTAATGAGGCTAATTTTACCACTAATCATATTTAACTTAGCCTAAGCATGATTAACTTTTAATTAATCAAGGTTAATTAGTCTTAATCATGGTTAAATGAATTTTATTATTATTTATTTTTATCTTTTATGGTTGACTCAGGTTGACTTGACTTGGTGAGTCACCACCAAGTCTTCCACATGCTTATTATGCTTGATGTAAATTTCTTCGACAGCATGCAACCTTCATCTAAGAACTCTCCCATCTACCTTTATTCCTTAAGTTTTATGAGAAATATCTCATAGGAACTTAGTCCACTCATCCTTCTAAGTTACTTCACCTTTCCTTTTCTCAAAGATTAAGTTTATCTTAATATTTTTAATGTAAGCTTTTGAAATGATGAAAGCTTAGATTAGTCAGTCGAATGGCCTATTTAGGATAATCTTCTTGTGTTCATCAATTTATACGTTTTATGCACAACTTACTTATTTTATGTTTGAGTGTTAGAAGTTTTATTCTTTCTTGACCATTAACTTTACTAATTAAGTTTAAGCCACTAAGTGATTTATTTGTTTACCTTCTTGCTCATAAATTCAATACTTCTTACTTATGTTCTATTTAAATGTCCTTAAGCATCTCATTTGAATTATTTTATACAATTAATCTATATGGTTGGTTGAATTAACCCCTTAAGCCCCTAAAGCATTATGGTTCATTTTTCTTATATTTAGAAGATGATTTGTACTAGTTAGGACTTAGGCTAATAAACTAAACCAACTTAGAAATTTTTAAGATTTGTTCTTCTCACTTATGAGACATGGCCTAATGGCCCTTTACACTCCCACAACCCCATAACCGATTTTTAATCACCACCTTATGCATGATTGAGTTCATTTTTGAAGTCTTAACAGGATTTTATCTTACTTTCACTAATTTCCCCTAAGTATGGTCGAATGGTTACCTAAACCATCTCCAAGTCTCTCTTAAACTTTCAATTCTTTTCTCATACATGGTTAGGATGCTTATTACACCTTAATCAAAATTTTAAACTCAATTCCCCTGAATTAAATTAAAGTGCCTAAATCTACACCTTGTCCAAGCAAGAGTTTTTTTACTCAATTTATTCTCACTTGACCTTTATGTCATAAATTTTAGCACTTGTTACATCAATTTCCTTATGGTCCATGAAGATTTGTCCTTTATCCATAGCTTTGATCATGATCATTGAGTGTTTTAAGTGTCTTGTTCAACTTTAGTCCATAATTCCACCCTTACTCTTACTACCTTTAAAGTCCAATTTTGGAGATAAGTTTGTAACTTTTGAGATTTAACCTTTTTAGTATTTTAGGATTATTATCACATGGGTCCAAATCTATACTTTTATCAAATTCTAAGTTCAAGACTAAAGCTTTTAAGAGGAGACATAAGGAAGTTTACAATTTTTATCATAAAGACCATAAGGAAAACATTTTTTTCAAGATAACTGAGCGGAAATTTACTAGATCTACTCCAAGTTCTATCCATCCTTATTTTGAGCATCTCACAAATATTAAAAAAAACTATTAAATATTCTTAAACTATTAAAAATCATTTTTAAGAAATTTTAACCAATTAAATTTTCTCCAAAGGTTCCAAGAAGCACTTTAATCCATCAAAATTTCCTTTTAACTTCCAAATATCACTAAAAACTTGTTAATGCTTATTTTTAAAAATCAAGGGTAGTTTTGAACTCCATAAATCTCAAGCAAGTAGGACGTATGGAACTTAGAGATAGATCCACCAAAAAGAGAAGAAAAACAAGTCATATCACATAATTAAAAAGAAAAGTGTATGGTAGAGACTCTACTTGTTGAAGACTTATAAAAGGATTTGGTGGGTCTTTTGAAGTTGATTATCCTTACCTTTGTGGTCCACACGAATACTTCTAATGATGGTGGTGGGGCTTTGTTTGTTTGGGTTATTATAACTTAAACTTCAAAGATGGAAGTTTAAGTTGAGTGTAGGTTTTGGTGTTTTAAGAGAAGTTGGAGTTTTGGCTGAGTTTAGAGAGTTTACTCAAGTGTTTAAAAGGATGATAATGAATAAATTGAGCTTTCCCTTCGCCTATAGAAAATTCGGCCACTTAGGGACTTAAGGAATTAAATTCCCACTTAAGGGTATTTTGGTCCATTTATATGTAATTTCTATTTTCAAAATTAAATGTAAATGCAAGAAATTATTCTTTAAGACTAATTTAACACTAATCAAGGTTAATTTATTTTAGGCATGGTTAATTTTAATTAATCAAGATTACTTTGATTTAACCATGGTTAAATTTTTCTCTTTTCATAAATGTTTTTGTCTTACATGCCATAATGGCTTTATTGACTCGTGGGGTGAGTCATCCCCTCATTTATCACATGGGAATTTCATGCACATAGATAAGCTCCAAGTTTCAAGTTTGTGTTTTACAGTTTCTTTCCCTTCCAGTCTTTTAGGGGCATTTTGGTAATTTTCAAAGAAATTTTCAAAAAGTTCCCAAACTGTTCTCTCGATATTTCTAACACTTATTGGTTTGTTTCCAAATCATTCTTATGTTATTTACCATTTTTTGGAAAAATTTTAGCCCTTATAAGAGATAAAGATCTTTAAGGGTATTTTTGGGCATTTTCTATGGTGTTTTTGTTCTCTCTTTGTTTCTAATCTTTGCTCACCCATAGCCGAATGGTGCTCATCACATTTGCTAAGTTTATTTAAACTTTAATTCATTTCTTTTGCATGGTGAGCATCCTTATTACACCTTGATCAATGTCTTAAACTCATCTCCCTTTAATTTAACTCAAGGTGGCTGAATGTATGAACAAGGTTTCTAAGGCCTTCTAGTTCTCTTTTCTAAGATGATTTCTACTAATTGAAGTCTATGTCACTAAGTATTACCTAACATAGAAATTTTTAAGACTTTTCCCTTATACTTGGAGGTCATGGCCTATTGTAAATTTCCAACCCCATGGTTCATTCCTAATTAATCAATTTATGCATGCCTATGTTTATAATTAAGTCATAGTGAAAATTTTAACTTTCTTTCACTAACTTAGCTATCATGGCTGAATGGACTTCCGCCCCTTTCTAAAACTTCCTTACACTTTTAATCCTTTATATTTACATGCCAAGTATGCTTAATTAACCTTAGTCAAGAATTTAAACTCCTTCTGGTCTAATTAACCCTAAAGTGGGCAAATACCACTCCGAGAGTTTAAGGTATTAAATTTCATCTTTGTTTGACTTAAATTGGTGAATCCTTCTAGTTAGAGTTTAGGTCATAAATTTTTACCAAGTTTAGTTAACTTTGGGATTCTCTTCTACTCCTAAAAGGTTATGGTCAAATGTCCATTTTCCTCCTCACCACTCCATAGTTCATTTTTAATTACCAACTTATCAATCCTTGAATCTAGCTTAAGTTTTAATCATGGATTTCACTTAATTTAATCAATTTTTGGTACCATTAATGATATGATTCACCCTACATGAATTAATTGGAATGCAGAAATGATAATGGAATGTCTTGAGAATCAGGATAGGATAAGATAAAGGAACCGACACAAGCTGCAGCCTGCAGGAGAGCACCAAAGTTATCAAGAGGAACATGACCCTTATCGCGACCTGCCAGAAGAACCAACGTTATCAAGGATAGTTCTTTGTCCAAAAACCAAGGAAATGAACTCACACAGAGATGAAAACTCTCAAAGAGAAATATTTTTATTCATCAAAATCTGTCTTTACACTGAATTCCTAACTTTTATTATATAGATAACCTAATCTAGTAAAAAGATAACAAATAAGAAATCCTAATTAGATTGTAATTGCAATCTAGTAAAAAGATAAAAAATGTGAAATCCTAATTAGATTGCAATTTGATTTACAATCTAATAAAACATAACAAATAAGAAATTCTAATTAGATTGCAATTTGACTTGCAACTAATTTTAAACAAATAACTTTTAAATAATTATCAAATCCTAATGAAATTTATAGCAAATGATAAACCTTATCACTTAAGATCTTTGATAATATGACTACATAAATTAACTCATGTTGGAATTGGGTTTAGATCTACATAGTCCTTTTCTTGAACTTCCTTGATAAGATTTTGAAGTGCTTGTTCCATATGTTTGGTCTTATTCCTCGTCATAGGACCTCCTATTCCTTGTAGAGAGTATTTTAGATGATCTTTTTTGCTTCACGTGGTGTTCACGTTCACATCATTTCCTCCTTATCTAGGAGGATTCATCCTTGAATCTTGAAGGTCACTTGCCTCAAATAAGGATAAATCAAAAGTATTGAAAGTGGCACTCACATTATCGTAGCTAATTAGAAGGTTGATTTTATAGGCATTATCGTGGATCCTTTCAATCACTTGAAATGGACCATCTCTTCTAGGATGTAGTTTGGAATTTCTTGGACCATCGCTCCTTTCGCAAGTGAACCTCCACCCGATCATCAGGTTTAAAGACCACCTTGGTGCGTCCTTTGTTTACCTGCTGAGCATAATGTTCATTCTTCTTCTCAAAATTAGTGCGAACCTTGGCATGTAATTTCTGCACAAATTCAACCTTTACTTTCCATCCAAATTAAGAGAGTCATTAGTAAGAAATGATAAAACATCTAAAGGTGATAAAGGATTAAATTCGTATACAACCTCAAAAGGTGAAAAGGAAGTAGATGTATGAACAACCCTATTATATGCAAATTCAACATGAGGCAAACAATTCTCCCAATCTTTTAAATTCTTGTGAATTATAGTATGGGGCTTAAAGTTCTATTCACAACTTCAGTTTGTCCATTTGTTTGTGGATGAGGCATAGTAGAGAATAATAATTTAGTTCCTAACTTACCCCATAAGGTTCTCCAAAAGTGACTAAGAAATTTAACATCCCGATCACTTACAATAGTTTTAGGTAAGCCATGCAAACGTACAATCTCTTTAAAAAATAAATTAGCAATATGAATGGCATCATTAGTTTTAGAACAAGTAATAAATTGTGCAATTTTGCTAAACCTATCTACAATGACAAAAACACTATTTTTTCCTTTTGAGGTCCTAGGAAACCCTAGTACAAAATTCATAGAAATATGAGTCGAGGGATATTCAGGAACAGGTAAGGGTGTAACAAGTCATGGGGTATTACTTTAGATTTTTCTTGTAAGCAAGTAATACATTTTTCACAAATAAGTCTAACATCATGCTTCGTTTTTTGGCCAAAAAAAAAATGTTCCATGTAAAACATAAGATTTTTGAATGCCAAAGTGTCCCATTAATCCTCCCCTATGAGCTTTTCTAATAAGCATTTCCCTTACACTACACTTAGGTTTGGTAGTTAAGTGTGAGGCAAGGTAGAGGTATTTAGGAAGATTTTGTTTTGTATTGGGATGGTACAATTTAGAAGAATTGTTAATTTATATGGATTTATTCCTTTTCCCCCTTATTTTTCACTTCTATATGATTGCATTATGTTCTAGTGAACGTTTTTTATTCTGCTTTCAAACTAGCTAACATGTCTAATATTCAATTGTAGCCTTCTGTTAATATTTTTAATTAACCATGACTTTAATGTTTGCTATCTCATGTTGATTAATACCATTCATTTAGTAAATTGATAGGTTTATTCTGATTTTGAATTTCCAAGCCTTGTTAGGAAGCTAGCTTTTCAATTTCATCAATCTTGTTCACAAGCAAATTAAACAAAATATTGTAAGTTTCAAATTTGGTCTTGGTTAGTATATATAAGTTTTTTCTCCAAATTTAAAGTTGTTCTTTGCATAATTGGCATGGGTTTATTCTTCTTTAGTATATATAAGTCCATTATTTTAGTTATGCTTGTACCTGCAAATATATTGAAAATAAAGCCACTAAGCTTTGAAGTTCTTATCTATTTGCATTTACAAATGCTAAGAATGCAATGAAGAGTGAATGATCATTAATTAAGAGTAGGAACCATTACATTAGGGGTAAGAGCAAATAGTTCTTGCAATTATTAAATGATCATTAATTATGTTAGTCCATATAGAATAAAAATTTACATGTCAATTAACTTTATTATGTAGAGTTCTTCCTTACCAATGATTTATCCAGGATAGTTGGCTGCAATTGAATTTATATAATTGAAAAAACATCATTGAAATCTTTTATATTGGTTGCACCTAAACATGTTAATATATCCAACATAAAGGAACCTAACTAATTTGCAAATAAAATTCCTTTTACCAATTGGCTCTATCCTGTGTGAGCTATGTTTCGTCTGACAGACCCAAAGAATTTGCAAATCAAAAAAACCTTTAGAGATCTTAACAATAGCATTTAATAATTGCAAGGTTTATGACCACTAATGTCAATTGTCAGGTTATAGCAATTATTCAATTACCACCAATGTCAAGGTATACCAAATATCTAATGACCACTGACGTCTTGTTAAATGCTAGCTGCATCAACCTAGTTAATTTATCTTCCATAAACTTGACATCATCATGAGAAGAAAATGAAATACATGGTTAGCTTTCCTTTTCATGAAAAAATAGTATGACTACATATTTCACCACTATGGCTCATTGACTACTGGGCACCATATTATGCTTTTCCCTCATTAGAAGTAGCTGGATAATCCAAACCCAAAATTGTAATGAAAGCAAACCATAATGAATAGGTCTTAGCAAGGTAGGGAAGTTGTACACCATACAAGGCCAAATGTAGTGTAGACAAATATATTATAACTAATGACTACACTTCTAAAGATATTAATATCATATTGCTTGTATACAAAATTGGAAGTATCCATATGTTCTTTCCTTGGCTAAAATAGGGGCTTTATAGCTTTTATGTAAGTTATCCCTCAAACATATGAGACGAACCTATTAAGCTATCAAACATGCCTTGAAAAATTATCTAAAACCCTAAGCTATCAAACATGCCTTGAAAAATTATCTAAAACCCAAACCTAGCTGAAGACCTCAAAGGTATACGATGAAATGGTGGCATAAATTTGAGGACCATTCCCTTAAGGCCATTAAGTAACTAAATATTAGAAAGAGTCCTGCCATACCATTTCCCTTGATCAAGTAATTTTGTGAATAGTAAAAGTCAAATTAGCTAAGTTTTATGGAATTTGGTGTCCTTGGGAAAATGAAATTACTGTTATTTTGAATTTATTTCAGCTTAAAGACATAGACCTTTCTATTCTGCTTTCTCCTTTCTTTGTTCACATGTTTTTATTTTTTCCTTTTCCAATTATGCTCTCTTTCTTCACCTTTATCTCTAATTTGAGTAATTGTAATATGATCTACCATTTTATGAATCACCAACAAAGCCTTCGATAGTGGAGTATAGAGCTTCTTGTTTTGCTATCTCCATTGGTGTTATATCAACTATATCAAGAAATTTTCCCTCATCTAAGGTAAGTATTTCGTTGTCCCTTATAACATTTTGTTTGTTATTTTGGTAGCTGGTTTTGATACCTTCAAGCTTGGTTCACAAATCTTGCATGTTAATCAATTCTACTATCTTTTCTCCTATTTGCCAACTTTAATTCAAAACTTGCTTCTCCAACTTTGAAAATAACTACTTTGGAGTCAAATTAAATAATTGTAGAGCCTTAAATCTCAGTAGATTACACTTGTAGTTGTAGCTAGCTATCTTTTATACAAGACAAGGGTTTCGTCCTCTGCACTACTACCCTTGTTTATGATGCTTTGAGTATCAGACACGCACAACTTATAATGATTGGATTTGTTGTGAGGTACTCTATGCGTGTAGGGGCTATTAGTTTATGGGTTGCCAAAACTTCTAAAACCTAGCTCTTGGTGAGATACTTTATTTCAAACTAGCATTAACTAGTAACTGGATATACTTTATGAGATACTAGATGTGCATGCTGAAAAGACAACCTATATACCAAACTAAACACAAAATCCCATGTAAAGGACACTTCAAAATCTCAAACTGAACATAAAACACCTTAAGACACATGAGGACGACAATTGTGAGTTGGTGATCCTAGCAATATCCTTAAAGCTTAAACTTCAAATTATCCTAGCCAAAGCACCAAAACCTGCAACAATTTCTATTGTGCATCAAACACAATATATTCTCTCTTTTAAACTCTAGAAATAGGATACAACACATTGGATTCAAAACTATCGTTAGCTCATGATGGAGTATGTTCTCTTTTTCTCTCTATACTTGCTCAAAATAATTACTACTCAAATTTTATACTTTGGAGTAACTACACCATACTCTTTATCATCTAATCGTTCAACTACTATAATTATAAACAAGCTTTTAGGCAAGTATCTTCATTCCTAAAGCTTAACCTCAACTACCCTAAACCTCAGATATGGCTCAAAATAGTTGAATCCAATAAAGTGCTGGTATTTACCTATTTTGCTTTAGAGCTGCACTCAATATAAGTGATTGTATATTTAATTAAAGCATAGAGACCTAAGTTAAATCTAAGAGAAAGTCACTTGAAGTTTGGACTTACAAGAAATTGTAACAAGTAAAAAAAAAACCCTATAACTAAGTTAATCACCAAGATTAGTCTCTATCTTCAAGGTCTCTAGCCCATAATAAAATTAAGCTTAGGCATCCCCTACAGCATAACACTAACAATTCACATTGTTGGCAGCCATCCACATCTCTCATTCTTAACTCTTTCTTGTCTTGAATTCAAATATGAGCAGCATACTCTTAGTTTCCCGTTCAAAGTTGAATACAATGAGTATATTGCTGAATAAGCAAATTATCATTGTATTCAATCTTGAATTGTCTAAGTTGTTTAGAACTAAAGTTTTTTATTTAATGGTTAAATATTTCTTCTTAAATCTTGTAAATTATACTTGATAAAATTTTAGTTTAGTTCAATTTGCATTGTCTTTAGGTACATGCTTGATTATGGTAAATTACACCATAGTCAAGTTATGTACTTGGGGACTAATGCAAAATACTGCTAAAATTTCATCAAGTATGATATTCAAGATTTAAGAAGTCTGTTAATCAATGAATAAAGTTCTTTTTTTCTCGAATGGGATAAGGCCTTACCATTAGTGAGGAAAATAAATTACCAATTATGAGTGACAAGGTTAATGGGTATCCTAAATCATGTGTCTAGGATTCTTGTATAGTATGGATTATGGTTGGATAAATTCTAAACGGACGAGTGATTAGTATGAGAATAGGGTGGAAGAGTTTTTTAATTTTGCGTAGACAAATCTTCCTAAGAGTAATGGATGATTTTATCGTCCTTGTGTTAATTTTCTAAATGAGAGATGATTGAATGTTGATGAATTGTTAGGCATGCCAAGCATGTTGTAGACAGTGAAGGTTGATATAGATATGGAAGATTAGGTCGAGGAAATGATTCGTGATATGGGGCATGAGCCTTTTTGGTGAGCAAATATGTATGGTAACTTGTGTAGTGATTCAAAGAAACCTTTATCTAGGATGAACTAATTTTACACCATTATCAACAATATTAAGATTATTCAATTTGAAGGTGATAAATGGGTGGAGTGATAAAAATTTCATAGAATTACTTGAGTTTTTGGTAGAGATGCTTTTGGAAGGTAATACATTACCAAAGCGTAGTTATGAGGCAAAGAAGGTCTTGTGTCCGATGGGTATGGGGTATAAGAAAATACATTACTGCCTCAATGAAATCATATTATACAGAAATAAGTTTGAAGGTTTACATGAATGCCATGTATGTCAAGTTTCACATTATAAATTGAAGGATTGTGATTCTAGTTACGATGAAAGCACAAAGCAGGCTCCAGCCAAAGTGTTATGGTATCTTCCAATAATTCCAAGGTTCAAATGGTTGTTTTGTAATAAACATGATGCAAAGAACCTTATACAGCATGCAGACGAAAGAGAAATTGATGGAGAACTTCGTCATCCAGCTCATCATATACAATGGAAGATGATTAATCAACTATTTCTGGATTTTGGGAATAAGCCAAGAAACCTAAGGGTTGAATTTGCAATAGATGGAATGAATCTATATGCTAATTTAAGTAGTAAGCTTAGTTCATGGCTTGCTCTTTTGACAATTTCCAACCTTTCTCCGGATTTGTGCATGAAACGTAAATACATCATGTTGTCTATGATGATTTCAAGCCCACAACAACCTGGAAATCTATGGGAAGAAGGTGTGGATGTGTTTGATGGGTATGCTAATAAGAATTTCAAGATAGGGATCATGCTTTTTTGCACTATTAATGACTTCCCAGAATATGGAAATTTATCCGAATATAATGATAAGGGGCATAAAGCATGTCCTATATGTGAAGAAGACACAAGTTATCATTAACTACATGATGGAAGGAAGATAGTTTATCATGGTAATCAAAAATTTCTTAAGACTAATCACTCATATCATAGATTAAGGAAAGGTTTTAATGGGTTGTCAGAAAATAAGCTTGCCCCAAAAGCCTTAATTGGACAAGAAGTTTATGAACAAGTTAAAAACATCAACATTGTTTTTGGAAAGACTCAAAAGAAGGCCACTAAGACAAAAATATGGAAGAAAAGATCAATATTTTTTATCTTCCATACTAGTGCAATCTTGATGTTAGACAATGTATTGATGTGATGCAAGTAGAAAAAATGTGTGTGATAGCATTATTGGAACACTCCTTAATATACATGGCAAGACTAAGGATGGTGTGAATTCTCAAGTAGATTTGGTTTAGATGGGTATACGACAGTAGTTAGCGCCACAGTTTATAGGGAAGCAAACATATTTTCTCCCAACAAGTCATACATTGTCAAAAAAAATAAAAAATAAGTTTGTGTGAGTGCCTACATGGGGTTAAAGTGCCACAAGGTTGTTCTTAAAATTTCAAAAGACTTGTCTCCATGAAATATTTAAAGTTATTTGGGTTAAAGTCTCATGATTGCCATATGTTGATGCAACAGCTAGTCCTAGTGGCTATTCATGGTATTTTGCCTAAAAAGGTTATATACACCATAAGTTGGTTGTGCTTCTTTTTCAATGCAATATGTAGCAAAGCCATTGACCCTCTAAAATTGGATGAGTTGCAAAATGAAGCTTTTACTGTCTTGTGCCAATTGGAGATGTATTTTTCTCCAACATTTTTTGACGTTATGTTTGACTTAGTTGTTCATATAGTGAGGGAAATCAAGTTATTTGGTCCAATTTATTTAAGTTGGATGTATCCAATTGAATAATACATGAAAATATTAAAAGAGTATGTGAAGAATCCACATCGTCCCAAGGCATATATGATTGAAAAATACATTGCAGAAGAGGCAACTAAGTTTTGTATAGAGTATTTGTTAGAGGTGGAACCCATAGGACTTCCTAAGTTTTGTCATGAGGGAAGACACGAAGGTAAAGGTACACAAGGCATAACTATGAAAAACATAGGTCATGTGGAAGTCCTTCAAGCACATTTGTATATTTTGAATAATACTGATGAGGTTCAACCATACTTATCTACTCACAAAACCATTATAAGGGAAAAAATCTTCGGATGAATGAGAAATGGTTGTTGAATAAGCATAACAAAATGTTCTTAACCTGGTTTGATGAAACCATTAAGAAGGATGATGATGCCTCTAATACATTGAAGTGGCTAGAAAATGACCCAAACTTTGATGTCATATGTTAGAGTGGATATGATATCAATCCTTTTTCCTTTTACACAAAGTCTCAGGATGATAAAATTACCATGCAAAATAGTAGGGTTATGGTGGTAACAGAGTTGATGCATTTTTCAAGTTCCAAAGATAAAAATCTTGTCATGGCTTCCATATCTTACTTTGGAGTGATTGAAGAGATTTGAAAGATTGATTACACTAAATTTAGAGTTCCTATTTTCAAATGCAAATGGGTTAATAGTAACAGTGGTTTGCAAGTTGATGAATTAGGATTTATATTGGTTGACCTTCATAAAGTAGCTTATAGGGATGACCCTTTTATCATGGCTCACCAAGCAAAACAAGTGTTCTATGTTGAAGATCTTTCTAACAAAAGGTGGTCAGTCATTCTTCAAGGAAAGATGACAATTGGTAGTGATAACATCAATGATTTAGCAAATATTGATATTTCTCAAACTCCCTTCTCATCAAGGATAACTACTATCAATGAAAAAAATGAAATTGATAATGTACATGTTATTCATGATGATCATCATGAAGGAATATGGGAAAATGTTACTACATGACACAAGTTAATTATTTATCTGATTACATCATCATTATATGTTTATTGTTTACTTATTTTAAAATTTTTATTACTTCTTTTATATTCAATACAGTCTTTAACATATATTTTGACATGTTTCAACAGGCACATGACTGACCCATCAAAGAACCATCATTCCTAATATGGGTCTGATAGCCCATCTCAGCAGAAGAAAATGAAAACAAACTACACGGTTAAGGGAGTTAACCCTTAGCTGGAGTGGTGAGCAGAGGATTCCCATAGAGTTTGATCAAACCACTGGGAATCCTTTAGGGCCAAACAAAACAAAATTTAAGAGTTTTGTGGCCCTCCTTGGGAGAAGCAAAGCTAGTATTTTGAAGAAGGATTGAGATGATGTAGAGCTCTGAGTGAAAGATCAAATTTGGGAGACTATCATGGTATTTAATTTTAGAATTAAGTTTCTCCATATATTCATGATTCACTAACTTATTATATCTCCTGTTTTATGTAGTTTACAAATGATGTGACAAATATTAGCTTGCTGAAGAAGAAGTATAACATTTGACAAAGATTTGTTGAGACCCAGAAGGACCCTACAATCATTGTATGTATCTTTATAAACTTTGTGTTTGTTCTTAATTGACTGATATAAGGTGTATTATGTGTAATTGATTTGTTTTCTTATAATAGGAGAAAGAAAAGAAGGCTTGGCAAATTTTTGCAAAGAACTATTACCCCCACAAATTATCTCGTAGGGGTTATGAGTTGCTTGAGGAAAGACTCGTGGAATAAAAGTTGAAAGAATGTCAACAATCATATGAAACAGATACATCTACACTTCTATCTCCACCATCTCCACCCACAGGCCATGAGAAATGGAAGAAAGCATGCCAAAAGCCTTTTGGATGGTTTACATCAGAGTCTTCTCACATTGTTACTGAGAAGATTATAAGTAATTAGAAAATTTAACATTTTTTGTTTACCTTAAAACATGTATATTACAGATAACTACCAATTTTTATTTTGTGGGATTCTTTGGTTGAACAAAGCTCACAGGGAGTCTTTGTTCCAACTGAACGGGTTGATATTCTTTGTATTGTTATTGGCCAACTAGAGCATCCAAGTCATGTTCATGTTGTTGGACGAGATGTTGGCATTAGACACTATTTTGGATTGTCTTCCACACATGCCTCCAAAGAAGGACTGGTGTCAAGAGATGAGTTAGATGCCATAAGAGAAGATAAGAGACGAGCACTAAGGCAAGAACTTCGAGAAAATCTCAGACAGGAACTTAGACAGGAGTTCAAACAAGAGCTTGAGTAAGAGCTTGCATCTTTGGGACTTTCCCAAACTCAGACACAAGATCACCATTCCTTTTCTCATAAATGCGTGAGCACAAAGGGAAGTTGGGCTTCGACTGAGGAATATGTAGCAAGAGGAAAGGATCTTGTTGATGCTACAAAATATTATGAGTTATTTGTTGATGATCTATATCATTTGGTAGCCATTGGGAAAGTCTATAACATAGGTTCAACCATCCATCACCAGCAAATTGATGACGATAATGTTAGAGTGGTGGTTGAACGGGTTGAAGATCCTAATGCTCCTGTGTCTGTGCCTACTAAGGAGGTTCATGTCGTGGAGCAAGCCCCCAATCATTTTATTTTATGGCCGAGGAGACTTATGTAGCAAGGTCAACCTAAAGTTTTAAATAATTTTTATTTATGTTACTAATTTATGAATATATATATTTCTTAATATTTTCTAAATTCATTTTAGGTTCATAGGGAAGATCTTGGGAAGGATATTGATGTCAGTGTTAAAAAGATCTTCTTGGTCCTGGTCAAAAGAAACCTGAAGTTGAGTTGCATATATGTCTATTTGGTATTGTTGTTAACTTAGGCGACCAACCTTTGTAAATCATATGGAACTAGATATCATAAGGAAGTCCACTGTTATCCCCTTCTATATTACTAAAAAGGATATCTGGGAGTTAATTGTGGGTAACGATCTCCCATGTGTAGCAGTTTTACAATTATGGTTGATGTAAGTAATTTTCTAAACCTTAGTTGAATTAATTAAGTATCAAAATCTAACATATGAAAATTATTCACAACATTAGATACCTGTATCGCATCTGTACGCAAAGAGAGAACTTATACCTTTATGGATTCCTTGAACTGGTTCATATCTAGAAAATCAAGAACAAGGTCACTAACATACAGGGGTACCTTCATACTAGATTGGAAAGTGAAAAAGACTCTTACTTAGCATCTTATTTTCAATCGTATGTCAATAGTTAAAAGTTTTATTTCAAAAATTAAATTAAATTTATAATTTTAGTTCATTTTCATCCATATGTTGTAGGGCTCATTGACAAAATCATTATTTGTCCAAAGTAGAATGTAGCTGCCCATAGATCTAATTTTGTTTGAACTCATGAGAACTCAAGGCTGCCTTTGAAGGGTTAATATGAGCATCACCATTTTTAAGTGATTTTTGAAAGTTAAAGTGAAGTTTGGATGGAGTAAAGTGCTTCTAGCCACCTTAGAAGCAATTTAACCAATTAAAATTCCTTAAAAATAAATTTGTATGCTTTGGGAAGATTTAAGAGTTCATGTGAAATTTTTTGAAGTGTTCATGGTGTGAGATTTATGGATCTTGGAGTAGATCTAGTGGATATACACTTATTTTCCATAAAAAAAAAATTCTGTAAGATTTATATGCTTAAAGCTTGAAACTTGAAGATTTTCTTTTTAATATGAAACTATGTGCTTAAAGGTCCAAATTTGAGCTTATAAGTTAACACTCTTAAAAGAATATGAAAAATTATACAATAAGTTTCCTAAGCTTGATTTAGACATATATCTAAAATCTACTAAGAGAATGAAATTTTTGGAACCAAAAATGGAACAAATAACATAAGATACTTATGACCTTACATGGATATTTCCCAAGATAAGGAGCCAAGAAAAACCTTAATGGATCTAAGATCTAAGGAGGCTATAAGTGTAATAATTTATGGAACAAATGTTATATGATAAGAACTTTGAGAAAATGCTCAAAGTGAGCATTCGGCCACCTTGGTAAAACTTGGATAAAAATCTGTAAAAATTTCTGAAGATGGTATAAACTATGAGATTAAGTGCTAATTGGTGTAAATCAACTCTTGAGAGGAGGATAATTGAACCAAAATTCCCTAGGATTTAATAGGGAGCATTCGATGCTTACTTGATTAATTAGGGAATAATGAATTTAAATTATTGATTAGGGTTAATTAAGTACCCTTAGCATGTGAATAAAAAGAATTCAAAGTGTAACAAAGATTTAGGAATGATTTGGATGAAAATTCAGCCATGATGGCTAAATTGGTGAAAGGAAGTTAAAATTTTCACTATGACTTAAGCCTAAACCTAAGTATGCATAAATTGATTGATTAAGAATGAACCATGGGGTTCAACATTTGCAATTGACCATTCGACCATGACCTTCAAGACTGAGGGATAAAGTCTTAAAAAATTTCTAAGTTTGTTAATGTTTAATAACCTAAACCTCAATTAGTAGAAATTATCTTCTAAGATAAAGAAAAGAGAACTAGAAGGCCTTAGGAACCTTGTTTATGCATTCCGCCACTTTTCAAGGATTAAGAGAAGTTTGAGTTTAAGTCTCAATTAAGGTGACAAGATCATCCTAAGAAGGTTAAGGGACAAGTTATGAAGTTGGTAATAGAACTAGCTTAAAAGCTTGCTAAAAATTAAACATGGATTTTTAGGTAAGCTTAAGAAGATTGAAAAGTAATGATGGAGTAAAAATAAGATGTATGCATTCGGCCATATTGATTTAAATAATGGAGGATGAGTTTAAAACCTTGATTAAGGTTTCATAAGGGTGTTCACCATATAAAAGAAACGGAACAAAGGTTTAAGAGAGGCTAAGCAAGGTGCATGGTGCCATTCGACCATGTGTAAGTAAACATAAGCTAGTAAGTTAAAATCATGCTAACACATAATCCTTAAACCTAATTTAATTAGGTTATGTATAGGACATGAAAATTGAAGTACATAAAGAGTAAATAACTCAAGAGGTGTTGTTTGTCGACCTAAGAAAAACGTCTAAGTATTATGAAATTATGTGAAAGAACTTGACCTTTGAGAAAAGGAAATGTAGAGAGACAACTTAGAAGGAGGAGAGGAATAGGTTCCCATGAGTGATTCATCATAAAATGTAGAGTTAAATAAGTTGGACATGTATGGGTATGTGTGCTTATGTTTCCCTAGAATAAATGATAAGCATAAACAAGTATTAATTTAGAAGATAATTATATGATTGAGGATGTTAAGTCAACTTGTGCACTGCTTTATGAATGCATAAAGTGCAATGTGAGATGGATGAATGCTCATGAATGTTTAAAGAATGATGATATGTATGATGATCATGTATGAATGATATTGTGATAGCAATTGAGACCTAAATGTACATGGAATACTGGTTGAATATTGATTGAGCATGTATGATTATTGTAAACACTCAATTATGTCCGAGGCCCCCAATTGTTAAAATTAATCTAGAAACCAATACTAATTTAAAAAATAAATAAATATGAATAAGCAGAAAACTAAAAAAACCAAAACAGAGGTAAAAGAAAAAAAAAAGAGAAAAAAGAAAAATAGAAAAAGAAATGAAAGAAAACAAATAAAAGAAAAAGAAAAAAGAAAACATAAAATCTAGAACAAAAAAAAAAGAGATAAATTTAAAAGATAAATGAAAAATATATATAGAAAAACAAAAAGATACGTAAAAGATAAATGAAATAAATAAAAAGTAATAAAAACAGAAAAAAAATAATTAAAAAAAAGAAGTAAAAGAAAATAAATAAATAAATAAATAAAAAATAAAAATAAACATATAATAAAAAACAAATTGATTAGAGATTACAAAGAAAAGAAAAAAGGAAAAATAATAAATACAAATTTAAATAAAATAAAATAAAAATAAATGAAAATAATAAAGACAAAATCGAAAATAATAAAAATAAATAAATATTCTGAAAAAATAAAATCTGAAATAAAAAGATATAAAAAACAAATTAAGAGATTACAAAGAAAAGAAAAAAAATAATAAAAATAATAAAAAACTGAACAAAAAATATATAATAATAATAATAATATTTCTAAAAAATAGAGAAAATTAAAAACAGTAAACGGAAACGAAAAAAAAAAGAAATAATAATATCACAAAAATAAATGGAAATTAAATGAAGAATAACAAAATAAATTTGAAAAAAATAATAAAGAAAAATAAAAATAAAAATAATAAAATTAAAAACCAAAATAAAATTAAAAATTGAAAAAAAAAATAATTAAAACAAAAAGGGAATTAACAAAAAAATAAAAAAAAAGCAAAAAAAATAAAAATAGAAAAACCGAAAAATAACAAAAAAGAGGAAAATAACAGAAAAGACAAAAAGAAAAGGAAAGATAAAAAAGGGGGAAACGATCCAAGAAGCGAGAGGGGGAGAGAGGATCTGAGGCAATCTGAAGGGAGAAACCGACGTGGAGGAAAGGCTAGGATTCGTCTTGGGAGATTCTGGATAAAAAAGGTGACTTTGGTGGCTCTTGATGGAAGAAGAATCCATGCAAGTAATTCTTCTCACTTGGAGGAAAGGGGAGCTCTGCTGATTCAAGAGTAGACATGCGGACAAAGACGCATCAACGATCCCAAGTCAGGTTAGCTAAGCTCTTCCTATGTCTGAACTAAACAACCTTATGATGTGTCAATGGAGTTATACATGAACCAAGAAAATTTGCATAAATATTTTTTAGATCAAGAACCTTGTGATAATTGGCTTTAATACGAGGGAATTCTCGTCCTAAGCATATATTCGTCACCTTGGCTCCGCCACCTCTCACTATAGGAATACGGATCTTGTTTGATGAAAATGTGCAATAAGGTCAGTGAGTTGTATATTTTGACACAAACAGGGGGTACAGTGTCATAAACACCTCTCCCCATCTCCCAAAATTTGTACAAGTTTGTTGAACCCCTTGAGACTGAATATAAAATAATTTGAAGTCGTTACAGGGTTAACAAAAGTTGAAGTAGAAATAGTAGCAAATTAACTAGATAAGGAAAATTCTTGTTGTTCAAGCTATAAGAGATGAGCCGAGAACAATGAGAAGGCATTCAAACATGATGTTCATTGGTCATGTTGATGCTGACCGATAACAGGTGAAAACAGATGCGACTTCCTACATGGAAGAAGAAGAGAGGAGCATGCATGTATTGCTCCATTTCTTTACGTCAATTTTTTCATGATAGTATTATAGTTCTTTCATGAACCTCTCCCTCAACCCTGGTCTCAATGGTTGCCATATTGCACGTGGATCTCCATCATGGGAAGTCGAATCTATGAGGCATACCAAAGCTCTAAAGGAGCTGTAATCTGTTAGGCAGTTTGTCGTAGCAAATTCCCCGTATAGGAGGGTCAATATAAGTTTAGCTCTATAGGCAATACACCTCGAGGTTGATACGATTCTTTAAGCTCGCTTGCAATGTTGCCAACAACAACCCCTATTCATGGCCATGAGGATGGCATATGGGGAAGCTCACAATCAGGGTACTCCTGGAGTGGCCTCGCTTTTTCCCGAAGTCCCAGCAAACCAAAGAATGTCTTGCTATGGCTCACCTAAGTGAAGCGTCAGTCATGATTGAACGAGACGTAGGAATGGATTGATTCCGCTTATCCTGTGACTTTAGAATTCATAATTCATGCATGCATTGGTGAGTGTGGTGTTGATTGATCATGGTAGGCGAAAGGCGGTTCTCTTCTTAGCCATTTGGCCTGTGTCATTTCGATTGATCTGAATCATCATGTGAAGCCTTCAAGTGTTCCATTTAGTTCAAAATCAAGTTCCTTTTAGTTTAAGCTCATTCATCTCTTTATTTTTATCAGTTTCAAATTAAATTCTTTTGTGTTAGGTCTCACGCAATAAACCCTAAGCTTGAACTGGTAGCTTTTTCTGCTGTTCGATGCATAGGAATTCATATGGGTCCTAGTGCAGCCATAGTTGTCTCGGACCTTGTGTATATGTGGACCAAAGAATTATTTTGTAAATAAATTCAATAAAAAAATTCATTTTAGAATCCCTAAGTCTCTCGCGATGAACCCTAAGCATGAACTGGTAGCTTTTTTTGCTGTTCGATGCTTAGGAATTCATATGGATCCCAGTGCAACCGTAGTTGTCCCGGATCCTGTGTATATGTGGATTAAAGATTCTTTGTAAAATATTTTCAAAACACTCTAGCCATTTTCAAATATTCCTTTTCAAGCAGCTCCGAAGGTCAAGCCTTTGAACACCATTCATTTTCAAATACTCCTTTTCAAGCACCTCTGAAGGTCAAACCTTCAAACCAGAATTACGTAAGCCTTGAGTTTTCCATTACACCGGGGAATACGTAGGAGCAGGATTAAGTCCTATCAGGCTAACCTCCATCAAGTTATTTATTTTCACTCTAATTAAAGGGATCAAACGATTTTCAAAGAAGTCACACACTCAGTTTAAGGGTATCGTTCTTCGGAACGGGCGAGTGGGGTGCCTAACACCTTCCCCACTCGTAATCGACTCCCAAACCTAAATCTCTTCCTCGAGTTAGGGCTTTTCCAAATACTTTTCCCTTAAATAAAAATTTGGTGGCGACTCCACTTAACAAATAAATTCTATTTTCAAATTTTAGCGAGTTCTTCATCTTGTCGGAATTACGGTTGCGACCATTATTTGAAAGCTTTTTAAAAGTGAACTTAAATGAGTAAGGGATCATCAAAGAAAGAACTATGTGAAAAGTTAAAGACTACTCTTTCAAAGGATCATTTGGTTCTTCTAAAGGGAAGGCAAAAGTAACCTTCTATAGAGAAAGAGAAGACAAAAGGGTTCTCCAAAAATCTTTCTATTATACATACCTAGGTTTAGGCTTAAGTCATAGTGAAAATTTTAACTTCCTTTCACCAATTTAGCCATCATGGCCAAATGGTCATCCAACCATTCCTAAAACTTTCTTACACTTTTAATCCTTTTATTCATACTAAGGGTACTTAATTAACCCTAATCAAAAATTTAAACCCATTCTTCCCTAAATAATCAAGTAATGGTCAAATTCTTCTTATTACATTCTTGGGAATGTTGGTTCAATTATCCTCCTCTCAAGAGTTGATTTACACCAATTAATAACTAATCTTATAGTTTATACCATCTTTAGAAATTTTTATAGATTTTTTACCCTAGTTTTACCAAGGTGGCTGAATGCTCAGTTTGAGCATTTAAGGTCATTTTCTCAGGATTCTTCTCATATAACCTTGGTTCCATAATTTCTGTGCACTTGTAGCATCTTTAACACTTGGAACCATCAAGGTTTGTCCTTACTCCTTAGCTTAGGTCATGGTTACGGAAAGTCATAGGTGTCTTGTGAAGTTTGTTCCATTTTTTCTCCCAAAATTTTCTCTTAGTCAATTTTAGATCTAGGTCCAAATCAAGCTTATGGAACTTATGGTTTAATTTTTCATATACTTTTACGTATTTTAGTCCAAGGGTTAGATCTGGACTTAATAGCACATCACTTGATAATATTAACAAAATCATCAAGTTTCAAGCTTTAAGAACAAACATCTTCAAGATTATATTTTTCAAGACATATAAGTGTAGGTTTACTAGATCTACTCCATGATCCATCCATCTCATACCATGAAAACTTCAAAATTTATCCTCATTACCGCTCAAATCTACCCAAAGCATCGAAATTGATTTTCAAGAAATTTTAACCAATTAAATTTCTCTTAAGGTGGCTAGAAGTACTTTAATCCATCCAAAATTCACCTTAAATCTAAAAAATCACTAAAAATGGATGATGATCATATTTAACCATTTAAAGAAAATTTTGAGCTGTCATGAGTTCAAACAAAATGAGACTCATGGATCTCAGAGAAAGAATCCAACAAAAAAGAAAAGAAACCATAAAAATTAAGATTTAAAACTTAAAAGAAAAAGTAGTAAAATCCTACTTGAAGGAGACTTGATGATAGGTTTTTATGGGGATTTGATGAGTGATCTTGGTCCCCATCTTTGTTCGTCCACAAAGGTCTCTTAATGGTGGTGGTGGTGTGGCTTGATGATTAGAGGTTGATTTTAGCTTAAACTTCAAAGATGCAAGCGTATGCTTAAGGTGTAATTTTGGGGTTTTGGATTAGATTAAGGTTTGGGAAAACTTGGAGAACTTCTCTAAGTGTTTAGAGGTTAGGAATTGTAACAAATGAGCTTCCCCATGGCCTTTAGTGAATTTGGCCAAGTTAGGGTAGTTTAGGGATTAATTTCCCACTTAAGGGTATTTTTATAATTTTGCATGTAATTTTAATTTTCTAAAATAATTATAAATGTAAGGAATTATCCTTTTATGATTAGATTAGTGCTAATTATTCTAAGTTTATCACTAATCAAGTTTAACTTACTCTAAGCATGGTTAATTTTTATTAAACAAGGTTAATTTACCTTAACCGTGGTTAAAGGAATCTTTACATTTATGATTTTTGTTTTATATGAAATAAATAGGTATGGTGAATCATCACCATATTTTTCACATAGAATTATGGTGCAAGTAATGTGGGGCCCACTTCTGACATATGCTTCATATTTTTTTATCCTTCCGGCCTACTAGTGGTATTTGGTAATTTTTTCCAGCATTTCCCGGGAGGCTCCCAAATTGTTCCTTCGATATTTCTAACACTTATTGGTTGGTTCCCAATTCATTCTAATTTCATTTGATATTTTTCTGGGAATAGTTTAGCCCTTTGTAGAAAGTAGAGCTTACTAGGAGTGTTTTGGGCATTTTCAAAGTTTTCTAAGGGATTTTTCATCCTGTATTTGTTGCTAATCTTTTCTCATGAGTTTTCAATGATCCTTAATGTTTTTGAATCCCTTATAATGTCTTTTACCTTTTTTTTTATATTTTTCCTTTACATTATTTGGGTTATTCTACTGCAAGGATATTTTTGTCATTTATTAAAAATTTTCTAAAAGATATGGAGCAAGGGAAAATCTTGATGGATCCAAAAATAAAATGATGTAACAAGTGATAAAATCTATGATACAAAGGTCAAGTGAGAAAAAATTAAGGAAAAAGACCCTTGCTTGTACACAAAGTAGATTCGGGCACTTTAATTTAATTATGGGGAATTAAGTTTAAAATTTTGAATAAAGTGCCATATATGAAAAGAATTAAAAGTTTAATAAAGACTTGGTGATGGTTTGGGTAACCATTTAACCACTTAATGGAAATTAGTGAAAGTAAGATAAAATCTTGTTAAGACTTAAAAATGACTGAAGTATGCATAAGGTGGTGGTTAAAAATCAATTATGAGGTTTTCAGAGTGTAAAGGGCCATTTGGCCATGTCTAGTAAGTAATAAAGAAAAGTCTTAAAAATTTCAAAGTTGATTTAGCTTATTAGTCTAAGTCCTAACTATTATAAATCATCTTCTAAATGTAAGAAAAATGTACCATAATGCTTTAAGGGCTTAAGGGGTCGATTCAGCCAACCATAGATTAACTGTACAAAATAAGTTAAATGGGATGCTTAAGGACATTTAAATAGAACATGAGTAAGAAACCTTGAATTTATGAGCAAAAAGGTAAACAAGTAAATCAATTAGTGGCCCAAAATTTATTAGTAAAGTTAATGCTCAACAAATCATAAAGCTTCTAACACTCAAACTTGAAATAAATAAGTTGTGCATAAAAGATCTAAATTGATGAACACAGAACATCAACCTAAATAAGTCATTCGACCAACTAATCTAAACCCTAAAGAACATTAAAAGAAACTTAATCTTTGAGAAAAGAAAAGGTTGAGAGGTAACTTAGAAGATTGAGTGGACTAAGTTCCTATAAGATATTTCTCATTAAATTTAAGGAATAAAATGAGATGGACAAGTTCTTGGAGGAAGGTTGCATGCTATCCAAAAAATTTACATCAAGTATAATTAAGAAATCTTTATTAGAATGTAGGTTTCTAATTAGAATAATTATGCTAACTTATTATGTTGCCTCTTGAGTATACACATATGAATGTAAAGTATATGAAATATACTCTTGATTGTTAACAAAAGTGATGTGTTATATGATTCTCATGTGTATATGATAAATGTGAAAGTATATTGGATTAGAGGCTATATGTGCATGGCATATTGATTCTCATGTTTGAGCATGCATGTTATCTATTTAAATAAGGGATCACTAAAGAAAGAACTTGTATAAAAAGTTAATACTATTTTTAATATGCCTTGCACATATTCAGAAGGCAAAAAGATCCTTCTAAGGTAGAGACAAAAGGTTCTCCCAAAATTCTTCTACAATGAAGCATTAGGTCTTCAATAATTATGATGATGACAACTATAAAGGAATGAGCTTATATCCTAACAATGGAAGGTAGAGTAAAAGAGTTAGTGAAAATATATTGTTTGACTAAAATGTATTATATGCCTATGATATAAATTATCACTAAGAGAATGATAGAGAAATGAGAAGAATTATGATTAAGGAAAGAATGAAATTATAGTCAAATGATATCTGTGATATAATGTAATTGATTTCAAGAATATGTAAAATTTATGAAATCCAAAATATGTAACTTGTATGCCCATGATAGAAGTTAGTTCCTACAACTGTAAAAAGAAATCCACTTCAGCTAAAGATTTTCTAAAAATTAAAAGTGAATCTGTATGCATATCATGTTTCTTAATAAACTAAAGTGGTTGAGTAGAAAAGGTTGACATTAACTATAATGTAGAATCCTACTAAGAAACCAAGTTTATTGCCCCTCTCCCACCATTTTCTTCCACAGACACCGAGGATGTCGTTCACGATGGCTGTAGTGTTCGTTGAGCTTAACAATGTCAACTGGTCTACTAACTCTCATGGGCTAGTCATTACAGCTCAGACCAACATGAGAGTTTATTTTTCTCTGGGTCACACTATCATTTATGCGGTTTTGAGCCCAAACTTTTCTATAACCGGCTTCACCATACCTCTAGAGGCCCTTCACCCTAATATGGTTTTTCCTCCATCGTTGAGGTATCAGGCATCCCTGGCAGCACACGTGGAAGTCTTTTCTTCCTATGAAGGAAAGAATGACCTGCAGGCACCCCTGTATTATTACAGTTCCTCCCACGTGTGGTCTTAACAAGGTAGCTCCCGTTTCCCCATGTGGTACCCACTATATGCTTTTTAGGAGATAGAAGATGGAGCCTATTACTCCTTGGATGAGAGCCTGTGATTAAAGTGTCGAGGCCCCCACTACTGAAGTGTTACATGGATCGGATAAAGTTGAAGTTGAAGTTATGTTCCCCAATCATCTACATTTCAGTAATATAGTCAAGGATGAATATATAATAAATAAGTGATATGTAGTACAGTAATGTAATATGTATATGTAAAGCCACTAATGCCTTAACTCAGCCTTTCTTTTAACCTAATGGATTGTCTAACTACAATGCTTATATCATTCTTGTTATATAAATCTTTATGCTAACTTTTAGACATAAATGGTTGTACAAAAAATTAAACCCATATAATTAATTTGTTCCTATACCGCTTTATGGTTGTATGTTATAGATCAAATTAATGCAAGTGATGACATCTGGACATTTATTTTAAGTTATATTATTTGCTACGACGAGTCTTGCATTTCTAGAAAAGTTTTAAAAATAAATTTTCCCGTATTTTAAATATTAGTAATTTCTTAAAAGAACTCTAGATCATAAAGTAACGGTCTAATAATGACTATAACAACCTAAAATGAATATCAATTTTACGCTTAAGTCAATCATTCGGTTCCATTATTAGTTTATTATCTCATGATGCGAATTCTTTGGAAAATACTTAGTAGAGAAAGTATAGTCAACTTTCGTTAAAAAACAATTACTTTGATATAAATTGCAAGCCTTGCCAGTTTAGCGTACGTAGTGGAAAATTAAATTACTAAACATTCTTGTATACATACAGTTTATTTTCATTACTTATCATTTTCTTTAATTCATTTGTCTCTAATCAATAGTAAACAACCAAAC
This sequence comes from Canavalia gladiata, assembly GCA_037954105.1. Lineage (NCBI taxonomy): Eukaryota > Viridiplantae > Streptophyta > Magnoliopsida > Fabales > Fabaceae > Canavalia > Canavalia gladiata. Next base: position 33,707,856 of record CM075660.1, read on the forward strand.
AAATACTATTCTCATAGCGTACAAACTTTACATAATTATATAGTCCATTTTATATGTTCATCATAGTCATTGGCCCTAAGGCCTTTACATACACATATTACACACCTCAATGCATATACCAATTTTACATACTTATTTGCTACACATTCTAATACATTATCTACACATAAGCTAGCTTAATACTATATATTAATGGCTAGGATGCTTTCATCCATCTATTTGAAAATATTTACATTATTGACATGACTTTAAACTCTTCTTCTTCCTTGAAAACCAAACTATGGGTCAACAAACTTCCCCAACCCTAGTGGTGGAAGCGCTCCATCCATATACTCGCATCCATCAACATGAAGGTTCTATGCACGTCTTGGTAGGCTTGGGATGCGTACAAAATCGGGCAAGGTGAGCTTCCTTGGGAGGACCATAGATGTGATGAGTTATGGTAGTGAGATGGAGTCTGTGAATAAGTCTCTCCTTCTAAAGAAGAAGATTCTTCCATAGTCGCTATCTGCTGCCTACAGTAGCTAGGAGGAGGTGGAAATACTCTGTTGGGGTGGAATACCTCCAACGGAATAGAAAATCTCATCATTGAAAAGTTCAAGCTCAATACTTCTAAAATGAAAAGATAACCTAATGAGAAATAGATCCTTACGTTTGGCTTACGCTATGATTAGGAGATCGTGGGGGCTCAGCAATCAATTGACATTACAAATGTTAAGATAGACTACCGCAATCGCAAAAGACATGGTTGTTGTCTAGAAAGAAAATAGGGAAAGAAGGAGTGAGAAACTAGGTTTCTCAGTGTGTTTCTCAGTAGGTTTCTACTCTACATCTAGTGTCTTCACTTTCATCCCAGCCACTTTATTTTATTAGAAAAATCATGAAATACATACAAGATTGCTTTTAATCCTTTAAAAACTCCTACTGAAGTATGTTATTTTTATACGGAGAACAACCTTTATGACATAAGCATATATCCGTCTTAAACTTCATAAATCTGGGATCATGATACAACTATTATTTGACTCTCATTTTATTTTATGTCTTATACATTGTCTCATTGATTCTCTATTCCACACCTTTGGAAAATTTTAATTTCTATTCCACACCTCCGGGGAACTTTCTAGGCATAGAAACACACATTATAAACAGTCAAACAATATCTTCTCACTGGCTCTACTACTCTACCTTTTATTCTTAAGGATATGACCTCATTCCTAGATGGTTGTCACCATCTCATAATATTGTCAAGAGAACCTTCCATCATTCATAATAGAAGGATTTGTGGAAGACACCTTCGGCCTCCTAGGAGAAGCACCTTCAATGTCTTATTTAGTAGAATAGTATTTCCCTCTGGATGTGTACAAGGAACACAAAAGTAGATTAACTTTTCAAATATCTCTTTGCTTTAATGATCCCTTAAGCCATTTAAGCTAATTTTAAAGGCTTCCAGATAATTATGCATGCCCAAACAATATCGAGCCAATATGTTATGCTCAATTAAATCTCAACTTTTATCACATCATCAATCATATATAATCATTATACATAGCATCAATCTTTTAGACATTTCTGAACATTCATCATTCAACTTACACTAAACAGTGTGCATTTACAAAACATCATAAATTGACTCACCAATTGGATTTGGTTAACATAATTACTTGCATCCATACATGTCTAACTTATTTAACTCATTAGCATTTTATGTTGAAAAACTCAAGGGGCTTAGTTCTCTTAACCTTCTAAGTTACCCCTTGGCCTTTCCTTTTCTCAAAGTTCAATTAGCTTCATATGATTTTACAAGCTTAGAAGTTTTTCCTCTATGTGGCCAAATGGCACCCTTTTAAGCTTTTATTCTTTGTGAACTTTAATTTTCTAGTTTTATGTATAACCTATTTATTCTAAGTTTAAATAATAAGGAATAACAAGTTTTTAACATATTTATGCCAAATTAGCTATGCATGGTCGAATGATGCACATGTCATTTCCAAGCTTCTTTTAAACTTTTAATTCTTTATTTTTACATGACAAAGCTTCTTAGTATACCTACACCAAGTTTTTATGCTCATTTATTCTTATTTAATTTAGGGTGGCCAAATGTAAGTCCTTGGTTCCTAAGGCCTTCTAGTTTACTTTTCCTTGTATTATGACTTGAATTTTACCAATTGAAGTCTAATTCATTGATTAGTACATAACTTAAATATTTTTAAGACATTTTCTTCATTCTTGAAAGTCATGGCCAAATGGTTTAGTGTTGTTTCCCAACCTTTGGTTCATTCCTAATCATGTAATTTATGCATGTCTAGGTTTAGTCTTGAGTTATAGTGAATTCTTAACTTTTTACTAACTTAACTAGTATTGGCCAAATCAGATACTTAACCTATTTAAAACTTACACTCTTAAGTCCTTCCACTTATATGCCAAGGATGTTCATTTACCCTTAGTTAAAAATTAAATCTTCTTTTTGACCAAATATTCCTAAGGCGGCTGAATGGATCCCTTAAATATTTTAAAACTTTCTTACACTTTTAATCCTTATACTTACATGCTAAGGATCCTTAATTAAACCTAGTTAGGAATTAAAACTCCACCTTGACTAATTAACTTTAAGGTGGCTGAATGCCACTTATAAAGTCTAGGGCTTTAAATTTTATCTCTAATTAACCTAGGTTGACAAATCCTTCTAGTTGAAGTTTAGGCTACAAGTTATACCAAGTTTAGTTAAATTTTTGGACTTATTCTCTACTTCTAAGGGTCATGGTTGAATGAATCCTCTGACCTCTCCTCCACATAACTCCATGGTTCATTTTTAATTACCAACTTATGCATTTTTGAAATCTATCTTAAGTATTATTTATGGATTTCATTTGATTTTATCTATTGTGGTTATTATGGACTTAGCCACTTTTAAACCTTACTTATACCTCTAAATATTCCATTTACTTAATAAAGATCCTTAATGCACCCTTAACCAAATTTTAAGTTCATTTTATATTAAATTACACTAAGGTGGTAGAATACACATTTAGTGGTTTTTATGTCATTTTTGCTCAAATTCTCTTCTTCCAAAAGTTGTTTCTCATCATTTATAACTTGGTTGTATGGTTTGTGTCACTTTTAAAAATTTTAAGAAGTTTATCCATGACTTCACAACTATGGTTGAATGCCCTCCTTAACTCTCCAATGTCACCTTTTCAAATTTCCTTCTCATACCACCTTGGTTCCTTGATTTGTTGCTCTTATAGCATCTTAAGCACATGATCCACACAAGGCTTGTCCAAACTCCATAGCTTAGGTCATGGTCAAAGTGAGTCTTAAGTGTCTTGTGATGCTTGCTTCATTTTTGGTCTCAAAATTATAACTTTCACTTAGTAATTTTTAGATTTGTGCCTAAAGCAAGCTTTTGGAGCTTATAAATTAATTTTTCTTCCAATTTTTAATATTTAAGTCTATGGGTTCAGATCTGGACATAACATCACTCAAGTCCATTGTAGTAAGAAAATCAACAACTTTCAAGCTTTAAACATAAAAATAACAAGATAGCATTTTTTGTCAACCAACAAAGTGTAGATCCACAAGATCAACTCCAAGATCCATCCATCTCCTAATATGACCACTTCAAAAGGTTAAGCTAAAAGGTTAAGGTTTTTTGGACTCAGTTCAACTTTGAGAGAATTTGGAGTTTTTCTAAGTGATAAGGGAGTAAAATCTGAACCAAATGTGGTCTTCTATGAAGCTTAGTGAATTTCTCCAAGCTAGGGTAAAGTTGGATTAAATTTTCACTTAAGGGTATTTTGGTAATTTTGTATAAAATTTTCATTTTCCAAAATAATTCAAATGTTAGGAATTGTCCTTTTATACTTGGATTAGTGTTAATGAGGTTGTGTTTGTCACAAATCAAGTTTATCTTTCCCTAAACATGATTAACTTTTAATTAATCAAGAGTAATTAGCCTGACCATGGTTAAAGGAATCTTAGCATTAACTATTTTTGTATTTTATGGGTTTACTTTTGATGGACTTCACATGGTAACTCATCACCATCATTTATACATGGAAATTTTGTGCACTCCATGTGAGGCCCACTTTTGGCTTCTTCTTCATCCTTTCTTGCTCTTCCAGCCTTGTAGGAGCATTTTCATAATTTTTCAACATTACCTGAAAAATTCCAAAATTGTTCCTCTGAAAATTCTCATACCTTTTGGTTTGTTCCCAAGTTAACCTAAGGTCGTTTGAATTTTTTCTAGGAACTATGGCTAACTCTATACAAAAAGTAGATATTTTTAGGAGCATTTTAGACGTTTTCGAAGTTTTCTAAGGGTGTTTTCGTCTCTTTTTTATTTTATAAGTTCTTCTCATTACTATTGATCAGTATTTATGTTCTATAACCCTAGAATTTCTTTTAAATCTTGTTTTATATTTCTCTTGCTCATTATTTGAGTTGTCCATATGTAGGGGCATTTTCATCATTTGCCCCAAACTTTCTAATTTCTCTGTTTTTGGTTCCTAATACTACTTAGTTTTCTTCTAGAGATTATTTGTGGTTTCAAAAGTTCATTATGAAAATGTGTGGGTGTTACAATGAAACTGCAAATATGACTTAAGCGTAAAATTGTCTTCATTTTTAAGGTGTTACAAAGATCTTCCATCTAGTTATCTTTCAATGGTCTAATTGAATCTTCTACAACTTAAATGTTGCGCTATTCAAACTTTTGTGAAATAAATCTATCAAGAAATTCCCATCCTTAGCCAAATAACCATATTTGTGCAATAAGCCTAAAATGGAGTAAAGGGTTCACAGTCTTATCATACTTGGTAAAGTCAAGTAGTTTTGACTCTTGTGGGATATTCACACCATTAAATAGGCATAACTCATGAAATTATATCAAGTTGTAAAGATCTAGAGTCTCATTTTCTCTTGTAAGATTTGTAATATATCCATTCCTTTGCCTTTCTTTCTCATCTTAAGTTACAACAAGATTCTCCCATCCATAGTCAGAGCCTACCCCTCCTTGATCTCCTTCCAAGTTTTGTTGCCTATCACCAACACAAAAGGGGATAGTATGCACCACCCTTAGGTTCCACCTGTTGTTAGGGGGACATCTCCTGCAGTCAACACAAATAAAGATGGCATAGGTTAGTCATGCGTTCCTAAACATTGATTTTCATTGTTCATCATGCTACTTGTTTTTAAGCCTTGATTGCCATTATCAATGGATCAACATTCCTAAAGTCTTCGTTATTGTTGTGACTATCACATATCTATTAATATGGCTTCAATCTTATTTTGGATTTCATCCATATGACTTAGCCTTTCATTGGCTTGGTCAATCTCTATGCTTAAATTTCTTCCTTCATTTTCAACTACCATCTTTTCTAATTTAACCCAAGTCATTGTGTTATGAATTCAAGTTTGATTAATTGGTTCCTTTCAAGCGAACACATGTACAACGATTTCAAAGCTTATCAACATAAACGGGAGTTATCATTCCTATTTATTTTTTAAAAGAAGAAAAGAAAAAATGAGTTACAAAAGAATGTTGAAAGTGCATGAACTATGTGAATGACATATTAGAATCATTGTATGACACATTAAGGATGCATGGAGATATGTATGATATCAATGATATATTAAGAATGTTATAAGCATATGGAAAATGCACAATGTGTATGGCATACTACAACATATGAAGATGCATGACATGTTATGGTTGCATAAAATGATAACGATATATCAAGAGTATGAGTGCTAAGCATGTAGGGAGATGTATGATATGCATAATAAACTAGGAAAATGTTACATGTGAATATGCATAGCATACTATAGATGAAATAATGGGATAGAAAAAAGTTAGAGCATGCTTCTATTTAGCCTTCCTAAGTTTACTTAAGTATGGATGAATTTTAACTAATGGGGTATGAATTTTCTAATGATCTATTTCAAAGATATTTTCTCTATAGAGTTAAATCCTATTTAGGAACGTTGACCACAATATTAGGTCAACTACTAGATATGAAATTAACATTCACAAAATAGGCACGCTCTAGATGAGGTTCTCATAATAACCAAAACATGATGGACATCCAAACTAGCTATCACTACTAAACCCTCTTATCTATCTCAAGTTACCCTTAATTCGCGAATAGGGCTCCACTCAAAGTATGTGATAAGTAAATGTATAGTGTGTGAAAAGACCATACAAACTTGCAAAATACTTAACCTAAAAAGGAAACTACATAAACCTACAACCGTCCACAGAATTGAAAGTATTATATTATTATTCATTTATTCTAAGTTTGAAACAAAGAAATAAATAACAAATGAACTTCAATTTATTTACCAAACTATTGTCATGAAATCATTACTACAAAGAAGAGAAAAAACCAGAACAAATAAATAAAAACTATTACATAATTTGCATAATTGACTATAACAAGTTTCACTCTCTAACTAATCTCGGTAGAGTTCTTAATTATAACGACCTAGATCACAAACAAAGGTGGAAGAGATTATTTTTCAAAAAAAAATAAAATGGAGCCGTTGCCAAATTATTTATAGCAAATGATGAAAACTTAATCTTAGAACACCCCTAATACATCTATTCTAGGGTGGTTACCTCAAATCAATTTGCTACAAATTAGTCATAATTTAAAATTATTTATTTTAGCTCTTTAAAAAAATATAAACAAACAACTGATTCGGAATAAACAAATAAGTAGATAACAAAATAAATAAACAAAATAATAAAAAAATACTTGACAAATAGATAATTTATTCAATTAATGTAAAAATTGAAATGAGGATTAAAAGTTATACAAAGTTAATTTTTCCTCGACGATTTAATTCTTGTTCTTGTATCCTTCGATTTAATTAATATCTCAATGTTATATAGTTATCTAAAAATTAATTATAGGTTAATTAATTTAAAAATTTATTAAAATAATATATGTGAATTTAAAAATATCAAACAATCACAACTCAGGTATCCATACTTAATTAAAAAATGAGACTAGCAAGACCTCTTACCTACATTATCCATTTTCAACTTAAAAATTAAGTTAAATTATTTACAAAAATAAAAAATAAATTAAGAATCATCTAATTGTTACAACTCAAATATTTCTAATTAAAATATGAAATTAAATTTTATCTAAATTATTTTTTTTATACAAAGTTAAATTATTTAAAAAGAAATAAAATCATGGTTGAATTAATTTTTTTATTATATTTCTATTATTTCAAAAAATTTAAAAAAATATAAAAAATAAAAGCAAGTAACAAACGTGATGATGATAATAAAAACAAAATAATAAATGGTAAAAAGAAATAATTGTAATAAAAGTAAAAATTAAAAATTAAAGATAAGAATACAATAAGAAAATATTAAATAAATAACTAAAAACTAATATTAGAACACTAACAATTAGAATAAAAAAATAACAATTACCAAAAAAATATGAATAAAATAAATAAAAATAATATCTAAATATAGATAATAATATCTAATAAAAATAAACCAAATTAATGAAAAATTATTACAATTAAATTTAAGAAAAAAAATAATTTTCTTGCAACAACATATTAATTAACATGATAATAACTAAGAAAAAAATAACTAACAATGATGATAATAAGAAAAATAATGTAAGAAAAAAATAACTAACAATGATGATAATAAGAAAAATAATGAAAACAATACTAATGAAATTGAAAAAATATTAAAAATAATACAAAACATATAAATAAATAATAATAAAAATAAAACCAATAATCTGCAATAATAAAAAGGAAAACAAGCAATCTACATAAAAATCACTAGTGAAAAATAAGTTTTTTACATCGGTTGTTATAAACTTTTTACATCGGTTATTTGAGCGGTATTGAAGCGAATGATATAAAAAATATGACTTTTTACATCTGTTATAGCCTTAACTGATGTAAAAAGTCATACTTTCTAAATCAGTTAAAACCATAACCGAACTTTCTACATCAGTTAAGGTCACAATCGATGTAGAAAGTATAACTTTTTATATTGGTTAAAGTCTCAACCAATGTAGAAAATCACTTTTTACATCGGTTGTGGTCTTAATCGATGTAGAAAGTCCATTTTTTTAAAATGTTATTTTTGTTTAGGGAAACTACCATATTTTTTATTCACAATACCTACATTTACAAACAGAATACCTGGCAGACAATACAGAAATAACAAAGTCTATATATTTAAACTAAATACATCAATATTTATTATGAAATACAATAAAAACAAACTAAATATGTTAAAATTACATCAATTCAACCTAAATTTGCGACCTCTATCATAAATTCCCTCCAAGGTCTTCTGATATCATCAATTTCTTCATCCAATAGTGGTTGAGGATTTTCAGATATCTACAAAATGTTTTTGAATAAAATTAGTGAAAATGTCATGTTATGCATTCAAATTAAATAATTAAATTAGGACAATTGTAATTACCTAGTTCCAAGAATTAATAATAGAAGCCAAGACAATGTGAAACATATATCTCATCACATAATATCCACACTCGGTTCCTCCGAGTTATCTTGGACGCTTCAAAAAAATAGCAAGAGTATCAAATATAATTAGAGATGATGATATATTGATAAAAGAATATAAAATAATTGAATAAATTTTAATAAAGTACTTACCTTTGGAATTATCTATAAAGGATTTTTTATATTTGATGAATATGTCCCTTTTAACCAAAGTCGAGCATTCATTGCTCTATAGTAAAATAAAAAACAAATAAATACCTTTGAAAATAAAAAATTATGTGAATATAAATACCAAAATCCTAAAAACTTACAAATCTATAATATCCTTTATGTCTTTCTTTGGTTTTTGCCAAGCAGAGCATAGAAATACAACTAGATTCCACTTTGGACAAATAATGATTAAGCCTATAGGCCCTACAAAATGTGGATGACAATGAACCAAAATTAGAAATTTAAATGAATTCGTTAAATAAAATTTTTAAGTATTGACTTACGATTGAAAATAAGGGGCTAGGTAACAGTCTTTATCAGCCTGCAGTCAACTCTGAAGGTATCCATGTATCTCAACTGCCTTGTTCCTGGATTTTTGCATATGAATTAGGTCCAGGAATCCATAGAGGTGTAAGTTCCCTCTTTGAGTACAGATACAATACAGGTACCTAATATTACAAATAATTTTCATATGTTAGATTTAGATAATCAAATAATTCAAGTAATGTTTACCTATGATATTTGGTTCCATTGTTACCCATAACCAACTCCAATATATCCTTCTTAGTAATATAGAAGGGGATAGGTGTGAGCTTCCCTATGATATTTGGTTCCATTGTTATTTGCGAAGTTTCGTCGCCCAAGTTCATGACAATACCAAACAGATGTGTAAGTAAATCAACCTTATGTTTCTTTTGAGAAGGCCTAGGAAGATGTTCTTTAGCACTGAAATCAATATTCTTTCCACGATCTTCCGTATAAACCTACAATAAATTCACAAAATAGTAAATATATATATATATATATATATATATATATATATACAATGTATATATTAAAAAATTAGTAACATAGGCTAAAATTATTTAATACTTGAGGTTGAGCTCGCTACATAATTCACCTCGACCATAGAATAAAATGATTGGAGGCATGCCCCACGATATGAACCTCCTCAGTAGGCACAGGAACAAGAGCATCTGCATTTTCAACCCGTTCAACCCGTTCAACCACTACTCTAACATGATCATCATCAATTTGCTGGTGATGGATGGTTGAACCCAAGGTGTAGACTTTCCCAATGGCTACCAAACGATATGGATTATCAACATATAACTCATAATTTTCTATAGCATCATCCACATCCTCTTCTCCCGCTACTTGCTCCTCTGTCGGAGCATAACTTCCCTTTGTGCTCACGCGCCTAGGAGAAGGTGATGGATGGTGACCCTGTGTCTGTGTTTGGGAAAGTCCCAAAGATACAAGCTCCTGTCTGAGCTCTTCTCGAAGTTCTTACCGTAGTGCTTGCATCATGTCTTCTCACATGGCCTCCAACTCATCTCTGGGCACTATACCTTCTTCGGAAGTGTGTCTAGAAGACAATCCAAAGAACTGTCTAAGGCCAACACCTCGCCCAGCTGCTCGAACACGACCTGGATGCTCTGGCTGGCCAATAACAGTACTCAGGATATCATCCCAACCAACTAGAACAAAGACTCCTTATGAGCTTTGTTGAACCAAAGAATCCTACAAAACAAAAAATTACTATTATCAGTAATGTACATGTTTGAAGATAAATAAAAAAATGTTAAATTGTGTAATTACTTACAATCTTCTCAGCAACAATGCGAGAAGGCTCTGATGTGTACTCTCTAGATGCCCTTTGGCATGCCTTCTTCCATTTCTCATGGCGTGAAGATGGAGAGGGTGGAGAGAGAAGTGTAGAGGGGTCTGCTTCAAACAACTGCTGATGTTCTTTTAATTTCTGCTCCATCAGCCTCTCCTGAAGCAACTGTCGCAACCGTAATTCCGACGAGATGACGAACTTGCTAAAAAAAATTTTAAAATAGAATTTTATTTGATTGTGTGGAGTCGCCACCAAATTTTTATTTAAGGGAAAATACTTGGAAAAAACCATGACTTGAGGAAGAGATTTAGGTTCGGGAGTCAGTTACGAGTGGGGAAGGTGTTAGGCACCCCACTCGCCCGTTCTTGAGAATAGTACCCTTAAATTGAGTGTATGATTTTTGAAAATGTTTAATCCCTTAATTAATGTGAAAATAAATAACTTGATGGAGGTTAGCTTGACATGACTTGATCCTGCTCCTACATATTTTCCGGTGCAATGGGAAAGTCCGCATATGCACAGGATCCAAGACAACTACAGCTGCACTAGGATCCATATGAATCCCTAAGCATCGAACAGCAGAAAAAGCTACCAGTTCATGCTTAGGGTTCATCGTGAGAGACTTAGGGATTCTAAAAATGAAGCTTTTCTTGAGATTATTTACAAGAGGATTCTTAGTCCACATATGCACAAGGCCCAAGACAACTACGGCTGCACTGGGTATATTCCTAAACATCGAATAGTAGAAAAAGATACCAGTTCATGCTTAGGGTTCATTGCATGAGACCTATAACCAAAGAATTTAGTTTTTAAGGAAAATAATTAATCTTGATTTGGAACAACTTGATTCAAAATTTTAAAGGGAAGAATTAGACTTGATTTGATTTGAAAAAAAACTTGAAAAAGAAGAACTTGATTTTATTTAAAATTAATTTTGGATTTGATTTAATTGGGTCTAATTTTGGAAAAAAGGAAATTGATTGGAATGTATGGCCTAATTGAATGGGTTGGCTTGGAAGAACTCTCTCTGGTGACTTGTGGCTTATTTAATGGCGTGCGGCTTGATGGCTTACTTGGATGGCTCATTCGACTTGCGGCTTAGTGACACTTTAAAAGAGAATATTGCTTCCCAGCACCGTGGTTTCGTAATCCAATTGTCTTTTACTAGGAGAACTGTCAAGGGGAGGATCGAACCCACGCCACAATAATTAAGGACAACATCCCTGACCACCAAACCAAGCACTTGGTCTGTGTTATTACCCATGACTTAAAGTATTTACTGTTGTGCGGGGTGTACAGATTTTGTAAAGGGCTTTGATATAATTTACTTTGCTGCCCATGTGGGCCAAATTATGCATGACTTTTGCATGGCCTTCATACAGTTCGGGTGGGCTTCGTCGTGTTCGCTATTTGGTAGTTATGAATGTTAAACCAACCAGCGAACATGCCACATATCATATTCACATACACAGCCTGCTAATCTTCGAGTCGTAGGCTAAAGTTGGCTAACACGTGATCTACCCATGTGCTATGACGGAACCAGAGATAGCAGCCATGTATTAACAATTCACACTACTGTATTGATCAGGTTGCTCCACATTCTTCTCCTTTCTCTTCACAAGTTCTCAATATCGAACCACTCACTGGTTATGATCAGCCGCATCTTGCCCCACATACACGATGCACTTGTTTCCTTATAATATTCAAGAGTGTGCAAAAGCGGTTTCCCTAGCTGGACGGGTGCATGATTTTAGGCCATTAATGGATATACAAACACCTTCTTTTTAATCCCCCTCACTCTAGACTTCATAATAATCCCGCCCCTGGAATCTCTGGTTGCTGCCTAGAGAATCAAGAAGGCTAGAGCTACTGATTGCAATTTGAGGCGTTTTCTCGACCTTGTGCGAGCTAGCAGCATGGGTGGAAATTGAGATTTGACGCTCATTCCTCTGATCAAAATGAGCAAGGACGGCCTGGACCCAATGATGGACGTACTAAAAACATATTTGCAGGCACTGTTTGTCATTCTTGGAACCATAGATTAAAGTCTGCCAACACCTGGTCTGTCCAGAGCATGGCCAGAAATTGAGGCACACAGTGCCAACTGACGTTAACTAGAGGGGGCATGAACCAAAAAGTAGTAGTCAACATGTGAACATTTTTTAGGAGAAAACTTCCATGCTAAGCGTTTTTTCGAGACTGTGTGAGCACCACTAGGGTGTGTTTTCAATATGAAATTTGGCACCCATTTTACAACATAAGTTTAAATCCCGTTGGTTATCATTGCTATTTGGCGTGAAACCTATACCAGGATACTGCCAAACGTCGTGGGCCCACCCGATCTTCTCTTTGGCGCTTTTGATATATTCCCGAACTCGCATGGACCTGCATGACTCCTTGCATAGCTTGCCTGAGGGGTGTTCAACATGAGAGGAACAAATTTGCCCGAGGCAACTACTTTTCATTGTATGTGTCTAGACGAGATGGCGTTCCTACATGTATGCGCCTAACTTTTACATAAGGTTTCAAGGTCATCTACATACCTTCCTGCCTAGTTTCAACAAGAGCCCTTATTGTCACGTACCTAGTAAGGTAAATGGTCGTCCTGATACCGACATTATTCCTCTGGACATTGAACATGACATTAAGCTGATCCCAAGTCAGCTTTGGACCTGTGTTATTTGAAGGAAATGAGCCAATTTTTGTCACATTCTAATCAATAACGCCATGCATGCAAATGTATCAACCGCTTCTCTTGATGATGAAGCCAAAACAGTGTTCGCAGGGGAAAACACATCAGCCAGTAAATAGGAGCTTCACAACCATTGAGTACATCCAACAAGCAACCCATTTACACCAACCAAATATTTCCATATATTCGTCGAACCCTGTAATCCCCTTGAGAGGTTTCCTACTTACTCAAAAAATTGCTCCCCCACTTGCATGCAAGGTAGACTTTAGAGGGGGGACCCAATGCATGGAGGTTTAGACCCTCGACCAATTATAGTGCTGGATTATTCATCACAACCAAGCCAATCTATCATCTCATTCTGCCATGATAGACGTACGGATTCATTAACATTCATCTCTCATCAAGTGAATTACATCAAAGAGGGTACCTGCAGCATTGGTTGTGACATGCATGCACCCAAACTAGCCTTATAATCAATCTCGATCCTCTAGAAACCATTCATGCATGACTCTTGATTCATGCGTACGTGCTGAACCATCCTTTGACTATGCTCAACATTTCACGTGGGGATCTTTAAAAGTAGTGTTGTGATGGAGATGATTCAATAATGGGCAATCACTTTAGCATGGTAGATTCTTGCTCTTTTCTCACGCTCAGAGTAAATGCCAAAGCTTGAGGGCAGTCTGAGTGGATGAGTGACCTGGAGCAAAAGGCTAGAGCCATTTCATTTGTCATGCCCGAGAGGAATAGGTGTTCTTGAAAGTTCCTTGCCACGTTCGAACTCTACCACCCGGTATCATCAAACAGGAGCCCTAAAATAGAAGTCCTCCATCACTCGAACCTCATCATAGACTCACCATTCAACCGGAAATACTTACTCAATAGCGGGGTTGAGGAGCTTGGCGGCATCAACGGATTCAGTAGGCTCAGATTCGACAATTCTAGAAAGAGTAAGAATCTTGTAGGAGCGATATTACCCGTCCAGCTTTGAGGATGCAAGACGTAAATCATGCAAATTCTCAATGATCAAAGAGTCCCTACAAAACTAATCACTAACCCACTGCACCCTCTACCCAAAGGCGATGAAAATACATGACAAATCTGAATACTTAATGAGTCCATTCCTAATTAAACTTTCATCATACGAAGATAGCAAAGTCACAACCAATTATCCCTATCATTCTTCTAGGTCACATCGTGTATCCGCCTACCTCTAACGAAGTAATGCAGATTTCTTGGTTCATACACAAGCTACTTACTCGGTATAAGCTACCAGATTAGCATAAGATTCTAAGTTCAGAAATAGAAAGTACTTGGCCAACCTGTTTTGGAATCAATGATATGTTCTTGCTCGTATGTTAAGGCTTGAGTCAACGGAGTTTTTCCTCCTCCAGGTGGACGCTTTCTCTGATAATGGACACCCGAACAGAAGCTTCCAATCCTTTTGAAATCCAGAACCTCCCCAGTTAAAGGAGAGACTCCCCTTTTCTTTCCAGCGAGCTTGAGATCTTGAGAGTGCCTCTCTCCTCCCTTGCTCGATCCATCTTTTTCCTTTTCTTCCTCCCCCCTCCAAGAACAAGTCTCACCATGAAAAAGAAAAAGAAGAAGCCAAAGGAGAAGCAAACCTTCCCCCTAATCTCCCTCTATTAGCCTAAAATGTGAAGACAAGGCCCAAAAAAAAAAAGAAAAGAACCACCCTCTCGTGCACGCCTCTTCCTTTTAAGAGCCCCCCTTTCTTGTTTGATTTTCTTTTGTTATTATTTTTCAGTTTTTCCCTTTCCATTTTTTCTATTAAAAATTCGTTTTTCCTTTTTGTTAATTTTTTTTTTCAGTTTTCAATTTCTATTTTATTTGTTATTTTGTTGTTTTATTTTTGTTAATTCCCTCTTTATTTTTATTAATTCCATTTTTATTTTAGTTTTTAATTTTATTATTTTTATTTTTATTTTTATTTATTATTTTTTTTCAGATTTATTTATTTTCATTTTTTTTATTATTTTGTTGTTTTTTCCTTTTTTTTGTTTTTGTTTTAGGTTTTAGGTTTTAGGTTTTTATTTTTATTTTGTTTTAATAATATATTTATTCTTTTCATTATTTTTTATACACCTAGTTTTATTAATATTCTTTTTAGCATATTTTGATGTTTTTAATTCCTTTCTCTTTTTTTCTTTTTATTTTTATTATTTAAATTAGTATTGGTTTCTTAATTAATTTTAACAACCGGAAGCCTCAGACATAATTGAATGTTTACAGCAACTCATAACCCGCACAAGATAATCTGTGGGGGTAATAGTTGTTGGCAGAAACTTGTTGAGCCTTCTTTCTTTTCTCCTATTATAAGAAATCAAATCAATTAATCATAATATTGCTTATATGAGTCAATTGATAAACATAAGTTTAGAAAGATACATACAACGAATGCAGGATCCATTCGAGACTTAACAAATCTCTGCCAAGTGTCATCATGAAGGAACCGGTACTCCTCACAAGGAGACACATCCTTGAGTGACCCATATATATATTTGCTAGTGAGATGTGTCTTGAAGCCCCTCCAGCGCTCACCAGCAAATGAAAGCCACTTCCTCTTTAGGAAGTTAATGTTTGGTACACCATATGTAAGCTACATAAAAGAAGATGTAAATCCTTAAGTGAATGATAAATATATGAAGAAAGTTAAAGCTTTAAAGTTAAATACCATGATAGTCTCCAAAATTTTATCCTTCCCTCGCATCTCAACATCATCTCAATCCTTCTTCAAAATACTAGCTTTGCTTCGTCCAAGGAAGGCCACATAACTCTTAAACTTTGTCTTGTTTACCCCTAATGGATTCCCAATGGCTTGATCAAACTCTATGGGAATCCTTTGCTCGACACTCCGGCTAAGGGTTAACTCCCTTAATTATGTGGCTCATCTTCCCTTCTTCTGCTGAGAAAAAGGGTTCTCAGACCCAGTTTGGGAAGGAGGTTCTCAGACGGGTCAGGCATGTACCTGTTAAAAGTAGAGAAAAAAATATATTAAAAACTATACTAAATATGTTAAAAACTATAAAATGATGATATAATGACATGCTATATGAAAGAAGAAAGGGGTTTGCTAATTATATATATTCCGGCTAAGAGACATTGAAGATAGAGACTAATTAACTAACTATATCTCATCAATGGAAATGGATAACTAAGCTACAGTAATATTTTCAACTAGAGCTCTTCATATAACAGATTGAAGCTACCCACCATGTTTATAGAATTCTCTTCAGATTCTATCTTCTCATTCATCAAACCAACCTTATAGAACTTCTTATCACTTTCAACCTCCCAAGAATTGGATTAATGGTATATTTCCTACCAATTAGTCTTAAATCTATCTTCTTACTTACCAATATTTAATTAATATTACTAACATTTTTATTTTGGCTTCTTGTTTTTATCATTTGACATTTTAGCTGCTATGTTCAACAATAGTTAATCACTCTTTATATAACAGATTTAAAGGCACGAACCTATCTTTTAGCTAGTCTCCTATGGTCTCACTATAGCTTACAAGATATTGGTTCTAAGCTAAGAAAAGCAAGCTGCAAAGTCATGCACTAGAACCATAGGTGAACAGATACTGGTCTCCTTTATGAAATTCAGATCCTATATGGTTAGTCTAAGCTTGTTGATGTGGCCATAACATAATTGCCAGAATCTATCTCAATTACCTACTATACAAAAGCAACTTTAAGTTCCTTCTTTTGAGTTTTAAGGCCAATTTGCTTCCTATCTACACTAGAGGTCTTGGATCCTAAGACCAAACTTGTTGCTATGACTAATCTAGGATTAATGCTTCAATCAGAAACCTAGCCTTCATATGCTTTACATTCATCATTGCATATATCTCTTATTGATCTTCTAAGCTTACCCCTTCCTTTTTAGACTAACTTCTTGCCAAATCTGATATGAGATGGGTGTTGGGGCAGTTGTAAAGAAAGTGGTTCAAACACAAGCTAAATTCTGCCATTTTTATTAACCTTCTAGTCTAAATTTTCCAAGTGGTTTACTGCCAACATCTGGTACCAGGTAGGTGTTGAGGCAATTTTAGCATTTTAACACTATAAAACAAGTTAAAAGCCATTTTACCATTTTACCATTTTAGATTTTAACACTATAAAAGCAATCTCCAATTCCAAAGCTTAAGCTTCTATAGGCTTATCTGATCTTTGTTTGGCTAAGAAATAATAGTAGGTACAGCCTAAGGCTAAATTAGCTACTACTACAGAACTGAGAATGCAATTTAGCATGCTTCATGGGGGCAAGCCAGCCATTTATACCCAGGAATTGACCCCAACAATCACCAAAGTTCAAAATTTATACACAGCACTTATTACATTGGTTATTCTACTTAACCGATGTAAAATATCTTTAAAAAATACTTCTTTCTACATCGGTTCTTTAAAGAAATGATGTAGAAAGTTTGAACTTTATTTGAAAAAATCTCACCACCTACTTTTCTACATCGGTTGTAGAGTAACCGATGTAGAAAGTGTCAACTTTATTTACAAAAATGTCACCGCCTTTATTTTACGTCAGTTCACGGATAACCGGTATAAAATCCTATTATAAAAAACTATTTTTGCACTAATGAATATTAGTGATACATTTTCCATGAATCCTATTTAATCTGAAAAATAATATGAAAAAAAAAATTACAACAACTTAACTGGGTAGTAAATGTTTCCTTTTCTTCTTCTTCTGTTAACAATAAACAAAACTTATTTCTAAGTCCAAAATATCATTATATCCTATCGGATCTTTTAGAAAAACATATTAGATTTTATTTGATTATATTTTTTTATGAATAGTAATAGATTGCACCAGTCCAGTAGCTTCTCACTCATCTTCATAAATGAAAATCATTGTACTAAAATAAAAATGTAACAGCATCATATTATGATTTTTAGTTATTAATAAAAGAAAATAAGGGAAAAGCACTAGTCCAACAAGCTATGAGATTCATACCTTTATCAAATAAGAAAAAGGAAATAAATAAAATAAATGAAAAAATATAATAGTAAAAAATAAATATGGGATTGTGGTTTCTATTTTAACAAGCTATGAGATTCATACCTTTATCAAATAAGAAAAAGGAAATAAATAAAATAAATGAAAAAATATAACAGTAAAGAATAAATATGGGATTGTGGTTTCTATTTTAAAAAGAAAGAAAAAGAAAGAAGAGTCACATGCCAAACTAGGATTGGGATATTCATTTCTAGAAAATGGAAAAGAAAAAAAATATAGAGTAGAGATTTGAGAAAGGAGAAGACAACTATTAAGGGAAAGAGAGAGACTAAAGGAGGATGATGACTTTACAGTGTTACTACGAAATATGCATGAAGAAAGATCATTGGTGTTCAAAGGATGGTGTTGTGATTCTCTTTACAATTCCTACTCCTTGTATTTTATTATTATTTCTATTTTTTATTTATAAAAATAAATGGACTGGACTAAAATTTTTAAACTATTAAAACTGATTATTATGCGTATTATTGGAAGAAAATTATTCAAGGATAATCATGTTGAGCGTGTATATTTGCTAAATACTCTAAGGAGAAAGAAATGCTTACCTATAATTGGTGCTTTTTTCTTTTTCTTTCTTTTCTTATTTTATTCTTTTCTTTTGTTCTTTAAATTTTGTCTTAATTTCTTTTGTTTCTGGTTTCAATATTCATCAGGTTTCCTTATAAAAAAAATACTTGTTCCTTTTTCTTTTGTTGTTGTGTTTAGATTTTACTTTTATTGATTTTTATCTTTAGTTATGATTGAAAGTTTTTAAGTTTGGCTTCCATTTTATGGAATTACTCAATGGATCAATTTGTTTGTTAATTAAAAATTTTATTCTTTTTTGCACAATTCTAGTATTCCTTATTCCAATGAATTACAATAAATCATTATATCTTTGTACTTGATTTTGCAAGTGAAAATCCTGAATGCGAAAGATAATTAGAAAAAATTATAATGACACTCTATGGAATTTTTCAAAATAGCTACTGATACCCTTATCCTTTTTAGCATTACATTTTGGACCTTTATCCAAACAACATTAAAGCACCATCATGGTTGAGTGGAAAAAGATTAAAACACCCTTATTTTTTAATAAATAGTGAACATACCTCCACAAATTATTACATCCTTAATAATCGAAAGTTTACCTTGTGAGTAGAGAGCGGTAGTTACCTAGGTTTTGAATTTTCCCAAAGTTTTCTCTTTAATAAGGTACCATTTAGGGTAAAGATTTTGTTGTAAATATTATATCTATTGAGAATGTTGACCCTCTTGTGAGTAGTAAACCTACTAAGAATCGGGAAGCAAGTCAACCTAGGAACCTTAGTATAGGTAGTGATGACGATTTACATATGAATAATGAAAAGCCAACTGGTGGTATTAATGATGTTTATCTTTGTGAAGATGGGAGTGTTATAAATTCAGATAAAAGTAAAAGTTATGATTATGAACCTCTTTATGAGGATACAAATGATTGTAAAATTCATTTTAATTTTGATGAGAAATTACATGAAATAGGTGAAGTACATTTTGATGAAGACATAGATGAAGTTTATATGGAGACGGGTTTAGCAAGTAATTAGTTTCAAATGTACCCTAATGATAAGATAAGACTTGCTAAAGGTCAACAATTTTTGCATGTACATCATTTTAGGGAAATTTTGAAGGACTTTTCTATACAAGAAGGATTTTAGTTGAAAATATTAAAGAATAAAAGGGTAAGAATGACTTGTCAATGTGCAACTAAGGGTTGTACTTGAAGGTCCATGCATTTCTAACCCTAGATAGAGTGACTTACAAGATCAAAAACTATAATGGTGCACATAGTTGTATTAGAACCACAAACAACTCCAATGAACATCAATATAGATTAAAAAGAAGTTGGAGAATATGCTAATGGATGATCCAAATATTAGTTACTTCATCATGAAGAAAGAATTATTTAAAAAGTATAGGCTTGAACCATGAAATTTGATACAATAGTATCGTGCTAAGAGAAAAGTGCATCAAACCATTAAAGATATACATTTAGTGTTCTATAATGAGTTACCTCTATCGGCCAATTTAGTAAGAGAGACTAATTCAAGAAGTTTAGTAAAAATGGAATTGGATAGTAGAGTTGATAATAATTTTGAGTTTAAAATATTTTTTCCCTTCATTCTCTTAAGAAAAGCATTGGGATTGATGTTTGTTATTTATAGGACCATTTGACGGTATTTTATTATTTTTTATTGTACTTGATAAAAATAAAAGAATATTTCCTTTTAACAATTATAGTGGTAGAAATTAAATATAAAAATTTATGAAAGTTTCTTTTTTTATCTTTTAAAAAAAGTTTGCAATTTATATATAAGTGGAAGGATAAGAATTTATCATATCAAATATGCAAAAGATATGATTACTTAAATTTTAAGTTTGACATATTGAGGTGTCAAGTTTTTATTTTGTGTTTCAATTTTTAAGGATTAGGTGAAGTAGTTACATAGATTTTTTCATATGCAAGGTATATGTTGATTTTTTTTTATTACCTCAATACATATCTAATTTGATAGAAATTGGTTTTTTTTTATTATTGTAATTAGGTCCTATTGTAATTACATGCTAATTTATTTTAAAATAATATTTAAATTTTTAATAATCACTTTTTACCATTTAGAATTTATAATGACATATAATAGGTTATAATTTGAGAAATGTATCAGTGGAATGAAAAAGGTTAACAATAAAATTATTTAGTCTATGTTATAGGTTAAAATGTCAAAATATACGTGAATAAAGCATATTATTAATCTTTTAATAAGACTGATCATATTATTAATTATGTATGTGAGATATTTAATGGTTGATTGAATTATAATAAAAAAATTATATTATTAATATTAAAATCAATAGCATTTTGTTAATAGAAATATTTTAAAGAGACACAAAATGGATGTACACTCACTTACACCTAGAATCAAAAAATCTTTTACAATTATATGTAAAATGAAAAATTCTATGGAGTAATTTGTGCTAGGCAGTAAACTATGAAAAGAGATAATGTTAAATAGTCATATAATGCTAATATATATATATATATATATATATATATATATATATATATATCCTTCTGGTTCAGATTTTATATTTTATATTTTATTTTATTATATTTACAACGTTTGAAATTTGTATAATATATTTTACATGACAACATAGTAGAGATATGATTCAACCTCAACCAACTATCATGAATATAGCTACCACATGTGTTTTTTTTTTCATATAATTGCATTTAAATTTTTTGTTTATTTTGCAATTTCTAAGTGTTCTTTAATCATAAGGAAAAATGCAACTGTGAACTAATCTCCATCACCTATGCTCACGAGAGGAAGGACAAAGCATATGGTAAATCTTATTAAGGAAATGCTTTTTTGAGCAAATAATACGTTTTTAGGATTATAGTATAACCATGTAAAGTTGCATTGGACTAAATTCTTTTCTGTAAATTTTTAATTGGACTTTTTTTAAGACTAAATTTGCTGCTATAAAGTTATATAAACAATATAGTTGCTACTATATTTATTTATTCTCTAGTCAAAACATTGGAATTTTTTGGATGCTGTTGCATTCTATGCAAAGTTGCAATGTAATTTTTGGATATTGAGGTATTATTAGATATTGTAAACGTTTGGATCAAAATTTGGATATCCAAACAATTTAATATTCCAATAACCAAAAAAGGACAAACATTATTTATTTAACCATAACTCTCTAAATTTTTTACTTGAATAAAATTTTAATAATCAAAATACGAAACACAATTACAGCTAAATACGTAAAATTGACAATAATTTTTTTTAAAATTTTATTGTTGACTTTTATGTTTTTCACTTTCTTCCTTAGTTTCATCATTTCGTTTTTCGGTTTTTCAATTTTTATTTTTATCTTATCCTTTTCATCTTTGCTACTTACATCATATTGTGAATATAAAGTTTTGAACACAACATTACCATCACACCAAAAAAAATTACATTAGTTTGCAACTATAAAAAAAATTATTTATATTTATTCAACTAATTTTAATTTTAGACAGTTTCCTACAACAACGTGCTCCAATATGTTTGATTTTACGGACATTCAATGTCAAATTAACATTGAATGAGAAAGTCTTTTTCTATTTAACATTTCATCAAACACAACATTTAATTAAAAAAATTACAAAAAAGGTTCCTTAACCCAACAAAAGTAGTAGGAATAAGGAAGAAGAAATACAAATTAAGTTAAAAAAATTCCTACCTATTTTAGAAAGCTTGATAACATAGTGTGGATTGAAAACTTCTTTCTTAAAAGACACCACTGTCTAGCGCTTATACATCTTTTAACAAAAAATTTGATAAAGGAAAGGATAATTTTAGGAAAAAAATATATTAGAAGTCATGAGCTGATGGATGTCTTCTCTTAACATAACAAACCAAATTTGTTTAAGAATGGAGTACACGATGTGGTATTGATCAATCAACTTAATCTATTTATAATATATATTTAAAAGGTAGGAATACTGAATTTTTTTTAACAAATTTTAAAAAATATTATTATAATTTTTTTATAATTATTTATTTTTTATAATTAAATACTTTAAATGCATTTTTTATTAGATTATTCACAAGTTGCACTACAATTGTATTTGTTATCATATGTGAAAATCTTAGCTTACCATTGTAATCATTTTATAATAATCTTTGTTAACAATTATTTTTCAGTTCATTTATGGTTATAATTTTATAATAATATGAAATAAATATAAATATAATCAAAACTTTAGTTTTATAACATAATAAGTGACTCGTGCACACGAGTCACCATATTAATTTGTCATATATAACTATTGGTGAAGTAGAAAAAAAATATAAATAATTTTTTAATATGTTTCTTTATACATTATTTTTATATTATATACTATATAACATGTGAATATTGGGCATATTGGACAATAAGGTATTTGTATTGTGTCCGTTTCCATAAATATTTTTTTGGATAAATACCAAACTCAAACATATATAGCAGGTTTACTTCTTTGGTAATATAAAAAACTTATTTAGCAGATAATTTTTCTTTCTAATCATGTATATTTTTTCAAGTACTTGTTGAATTTAGATCTAATTATCATCTATAAATAAAGCTATTTTGCAAGTTTTTAAATATCTCTTTTAAGATATTTTTGAATTAGAATTTTTTTAAAAAAATATTAATTATTAAGGTAAGAGAATTCTGATCAAAAAAATATCATAAAAGAGATACGTTTTACTATAATTAATATGACAATATTGCATTAAAAAAATTATAAAATAAAATAACGAATCCTAGACAAATAATAATACGTTTTACTATAATTATGTTGATTCTTTTTTACTTTTAACAAGACATTATTATATTAGCTACAAATAAAAAAAGTAAATTTATTATTAAGTTTATATTCTACTTTATTTGATTTTTTTTTAGAAATGAGCTGATCCAATGTTTAATAGTGTTATTTAGCTTGACTATTCAAATAATAAATATTTTTAATGTTAAAATTATCTTTAACAATTTTTATATATAATGAAAACAGTAAAATTTAAAGTTAAGTCTTCTATTATTAAACTGATTTTAGCAAATTATCTGACATTTTTTACTATTTGTAAAACCACTCTTATACATGAAGTTATAAAGTAGTTTTGAAATAATTCATATGCTTTTATACTTAGATTAAATAAAAAATAAATATTTTAAAATATAATATTTTTTATTGTCTAAATATATTGTAAAAATTAATTTATATCAATATAAATTATAACAAATAAGATTAAATATATTTTTAATTTTTTTTAAAATTTAAAATTTAGTTTATATTTTTAAACTTCAAAATATTTAGTTTAAATTTTTCACTTTTTAAAATATCTTGATTATAATTTTTAATGTTAATTCAACTTACATCAAATTAAAATAAATTATACCTTATTAAAAAATTATAATCAAAATATTTTTTTTAATAATAATTAATCTAATTTGATTTAATCTTATTTGATAGAGTATAATCAAAATATTTTAAAAAATAAAAAATTTAAACTAAATTTTAAAATCAAAGAACCAAAATTAAAATTTAATTATTTAAAAAATTAAAAATATATTTAACTCTAAGAAATATTACATAGTTTAATACTTTTATTAAATAATTTTATCTTAAAATCAATTGATACATATTATGTTTATAATATTTCAATTTAATATAGAATTATTTAAAACCTCATTTAAATACATAAAAGCAATGTAATATAAATTTTTAAAATATATAAAAATAAAAACATTTTAAATATATTAATACTTTTTTAATTTTAACAAAATTTATGTAATAATATAATTATAATTAAAAAATTAAATAAAAAAGTTACATTTCATATAAAATTATTGATTATATACATTTAATATTTTATATCAATATAAACTACTCTTTCTTTACATATAATTACTTAGATAAAATGTAATACGTATAGAATAAAAGAAAAATAATATTTTAAACTATTAAATATATGATTGATTTGAAAGAATTTAAATTTAGAAAAAGAATAATTAGTAGAATTAAAGATCTAGATCATTCTCAAATTGGTCCATTGAACTGATTCAATCCAACTTAATTTGATTGGATTAAATTAGATTGAGAAACTATAAACCAAGTCCAACGCTATCATAATCATAAATAGAAAATTAGAACAAAAAAATAAAGATACTTTTGACTCTAAAATGTATCCGCCTAACATATTTCGATCTATCAAACTAGTGAAGGTTAAATGATATTTACTATTTTCCCCTTTTATCATAAAGCAAAAATAGAAAATTTAATGCCCAAAAATTTAGCATGCCACTGCAGCATTCTGGCTCTCCCCTTTACAATAACATAATTCAAAATCATCAGCTATATGACATGACATTATCATAATCCTCCTCGTCAGTCTCATCATTATTGATTCCATCGGCATTATAATGTACATCATCATGATCACCATCTTCATCTTCATCTTCATCATATTCGTTGCCATCGTAGTCGTCATCATCATGAATTTCAAGATCAGCAGCTTCTGTTTCAGCATTGACATGAAGAACCTTATGCGAGGTCCAATCAGGTGGAAAGGTCTTTTGTAGTGCCTCTGTTAGTTCCCCTCCTGTCCTCTCAATCTTGCGTAAACATCTTGACCAATGGACAGCAGTTCCCATGTCAATAGTTATCTCAGACTCTATCATCTCTTTACATATGGACAAGAGGCCACTATAAACGTATGATTGAGTAAAGGTGGCTCTTGATAGCAAAGATGTCATAAGACAATGGTACACTGCTTTGTCTGGTTTGAATCCAGCTACTTTCATCTCTTCAAAGCACCTCAAAGCCTTCTCTGGCATAGAAGCACGTGCCCAACCATTTATTAAAGTGGTGTAGGTTTTGAGGTTTGGTTTTATACCAGATGCTTCCATTTCTTGTATAGTCTCCGTAGCTTTCTGCCAGGAGAAAAATATTCTGATTAAACAGGTGCTACAAATAAACAAAAATATTAACCTCAGTTCTTAAAGTTGATTTTAAACATCCAGAAATAATAGGTTTTTATTGAAAAAATGAATATTCATTACAACGAAAATATAAAAATATAATAAATGATTTCTTTCCTAATAAAAATTTACTATTTTTAAATGCTTAAAATCAACTTTTATAATTAAAATTAAACTGATTAAGGGAAACATTAACCTGCCATGGTTTGACAAAAATCTTAAAATCTATGATTCTAGGCCATGCTTAGAGGAGGATTAGCACACAACACGATGAGTATTACGAAAAATGTAATATTCACCAACAATATCAATTGTGAGAGCAAACACAGAATTGAAATTTCACAAGCAAGGATTTCGCGGACACTTGCACACTTTATTCTTATTCTAAATGACGATGAAGATGCACAAAATGAGACACCTGTACCCTAACTTTTGTCCACTATATGTAACCACAAACTTGATAAACATGATAATCGTAACTATATTTCGCAACAAATATCATACCTGCATATCCCCAGCTTTACAACAAGCATTTATAAAAGAAGTGTAGGTATGGATATCCGGCTGAACTCCTTCCGTTCTCATTAGTTGCATCAGGTCTGCAGCCTCCCAAACATCACCTCTCCGAGCCCAACTAAGAAAGTAAACTAGGTTACTAAAATATATAGTAAGATATGAAGCCAGTAATGGATGAAAAAAATCCGAGTATGTACACATGGAAATAAGAAAAAGTAACACGGAAAAATAGAGATACCAACATTCAAGAATATATATAAACAAATGTTTGATAAAGTGGAAATTTCATGTTTAATTCTGCCATATGTAATTTATTCATACCCATCAATTAGTATGTTGTAGACAAAAGTGTTCCGTGGAATCTTTTTTGCACTCATTTCTTTTGTGACTGCTAGGGCACTCTGCATTCTGCCTGACTTGCAACATGCCTTCAACAATGCTTCATAGGTATAGACATCAATTTCCAGGCCCTCATTCTTCAATGTCGTGAAGTACTGAAAGGCCTTTTCAGTATCACCCAGTGAAGCATAACCTTGCATAAGAGTCGTATATGTATGTTGATTTGGGCTAACGCCTGCCAGATTCATTTCATCCAATATTGCTACAGCCTTTTCCATCTACAAGAATGTAATATAATTTATAGAAAGTGCGACATAATGTGTGAGGAACTAAAGATGCATAGAACTGACAGAAACATCCCTGTATATCTAACAGTTTGTAACTCAACCGTACTAGGAAAAATTCAATCAAAAGATAGGGCTTTGATAGGATGTGATTTAGTTTTATCAGCAATGACAATATATCTGTGTAGTGTAAAATATCAAAGAAAACAGAGTAGTTTCAAAATGAAACCCAGGCATCACACTTGGAGTCCTATAGGCGTCACACAACTAGGGTTGGATTGCACATCTTCAAGAGAGCAATTTGTTTGTCCAGCTAGGGGGGTTCACTAAAACTAATCAACTGATGCCATATTCTACTAGGAATCAATGTTTTAATAAAACCAATTAGCAGTCCTGAGGTTTGTCACGATTGAATCAGGAAAATCTTCTTAAGCATTGAGACTTTATACTACTATTAAATGCATACTAAAACAAACTAAAGACTAAATAACACCTAAATAATAGTAGGTCAAACTTAAGTACGGATGCTAACTTCATTCCCAGGTTCTCCAATAAATAACCTGGGTGTATAGTTTTGACAACTCATCTTATCTTGTTAATCAACAGAAATTCTTTTAGCATTTTTCATTATCAATGGTTAGATTTTATTTTAATATTTCTCCCCAATTCTTTCACAAATGTAGCACTGTTGAAAGCCTATAACAGTAAGAAGAAATGGAAAGTGGCAGTGCATGTTACAGAGTGCCAACTTTAATTTCATAACTATTAATTAACTTGGAAAGCTTCCAACTCTCAGCACTTCAAGAAGTTATTTTAAAAAAATAATTCAAGCATAGTTAGATTCACTTCTAAAAGGAATTTGCAATATAATTACTATATATGTTTATTCAATCTACTGCAGTTAGCTTTTTACCTATTCATTTTTATTTTTTTCAAATTCAAATAGAAAAACAAACAAGCTATGGAAAAGTAAGGACCAAGTCATCTCATTTTGCATGGATCAAATAACAACTATCAACCACAGGTTACCTGACGCTTCTCAACAAGGCCAAGAATAAGAGCATTATATGTGTGTACAGTGGGAATGCAGCCACTCCTCCTCATCATATCAAAAATCTCTAGGGCTCTTCTCATCTCTCCAGCTCTTGCAAAAGCATGTATAATGGGCAAAAATGTGCGTGTAGTAGGTCTATGCCTCTCCTTCTGCATTTGCTTCACAATACAAATGGCACGATCCATATTACCCATCCCACAAAAAGCTGTTACAATGTTATTGTAGAGTACTACATCTGGCTTCAAACCATCTTTAGTAATGTCTTCAAAAATGGAGAAAGCATTGGCCCAATCTTTTAGCTTCAAGAATCCATTTATCAACATAGAGTACGTCTTCATGTTATGTTTTATGCCAGCCTTTTTCATTATTTTGCTAATCTCCAATGCTTTAGAAACTTTTCCTATCTGAAAAGGAAGAAGATAAAAAAGAATTGGTATCAATGAGCCATTATTATTGGAGGCACATATTTTGTTCGCTTGACCAAAATAAATTTTCCCATGCTATTTAGCCAAATAAGCATTAGGCAAGCAATTACAATATAAGATTTAAAGGAAGGATCAGATCATATCATATCACAAGCAACAAGAGAATTTTGGCTTAAATGATACCTTTATTAGCCTCATAATTTTGAACATGGACAGTTTATTAGCTGCAAATAAATTTTCTTTTGAATATTGAGTTCATGTGTCACACAAGCAAGGGATCTGGTTTTGAATTTAATACATTGTCATTTGATGATGGTATGTCAAACATAGTTTGATACAGTCTTCTAAAAAACTGTTATGACAAAATTAGAAGAAACAATAAAGTTGAACTCTCTGAACTTCTGTAGTGTTCAACAAGAGAATTTATGATAATGAAAACTAATCATGTTCGTAACAGAGTGAACAGAATCAAAGTGAGGATTGAGAATTGATAACAGAGACCTGGATTGGCATAGACTTATTTAACAGATTGATAATTGCAAAGCGGCATACTTTTTCTCTATGTGGAGAAAGCAATTCTTGTTCAATCCTTTTTGTCAAGTATTCTGCCATACTTTTCTATTTTTTTGTCATGTTGGCAGCAAAGACATTTGATGTTTAAGCCTATGAGCTTTTGCAAACTATCCAAATTCTCACCACTAACTCAATCCTGGTGGCTTATTCCTTTGTATTTTGTTTAGCCTTGTTTAAATTCCTATAGCATAAATAGAGAGGACTGGGGAAATTCAATTCCAAGAAGGATCAATACTTGGGTTAGTCAGAAGATGTGCTTTAAGCTGAAGTAGGAAAGACTTGAGATAGGGAATCCAGTCCTCTGAAAAGTTCCACTTATGGATAGATGGTTCTGGCAAACTCCCTTAGAAGTCTCAACTCTCAATACTCGGGGTATTTTTGTCAAAATGGTTAGTATTAGAAGTCCGACATTGGCTAGAGGAAAGGCCAATCATGAGTATATAATATGGAAGAAAATCACATCCTATGAACTAGCTTTTAAGGTTAAGTTAGGTTCATGTCTAATTTCTAATATGGTATTAGAGCCTATCCTAGATTCATTAATAAGCCACCCGTAGGTATCCAATCCCACAAACTTCATGTTTGAGATATCCAGTCCTACAAACTTCATGTTTTAGATGTTCAGTCCTAGACGTGATAAGGTATATTAGAAGTTCCATATGGTCCACAAACCATGAATATATAAAGTGAAGGCAAACTTTACCCTATGAGCCCAATTCCAATTCCAATTCCAATAATTAGGATGCCAAGATAGTGGCCCAAGTTGAATGGATATAGGATGAGTACAGGTAGAACAAAGTTCCTAAAAAGCTAGGGTACAATTAACAAGATATAAAACATAATAGAGTAATTAAATCATGAGATAGATACAATTTCTGCAATGTTCTATGATTACAAGGTTACAAAAAAAGCTCTATAAATTATATCAAGTGATCAAAATATTAAAGAAGGCACTAAAGTGGAAGTAAAAATTATCATAGGTTTCACAATTTAAGTATCTAGAATCTATTATATAAAAAATGGAGAAATTAACGAAGATGTTACACATGGAATACAAGTTGGATAGTTAAAGAGGAGAAAGGCATTAAGAGTTATTTATGACCACAAATTACATACCAAGCTTCAAGAAAAGTTTTACTGAATCGCTATGCAACTAGCTATCCTTTATGGCAATGAAGGTCAAGCCTTACAAAGAAGAAAAAAGTGAAAATAGCAAAAATGAAAATGTTAAGAACGATGTCTGGATATACTTGAAAGGACATGATAGACTAATTGTATATGAGGTGATATCAATGTGACACCTACCGAGGAGAAGATAACAGAAAATTAGTTAAGGTGGTTTGAACATGTGTAAAGAAAGTTCTTGAATGAATTGATAAGAAGAGTTGAAACATGGTTTTTTAATCTTGTAAAGAGGAATAGAGAAAGGTCAAAAAGGACCTGGAAAGAAGAAATTAAGAAACTTCATGGTAAATAATATTTCAAAAAATTTAGTTTTTGACAGTCTAATGGTGTGTGTGGTACATGTAGTCAACTTCATCCCATGGGATAAGGATTGTGTTGTTGTAAAATTGAAAAGAGTGAATTAGTAATTTGCTTCATCTAGAGGCAAACCAAATAATTTTCAACAGCACTAGGTGTTTTGCATGGATTAACTAGTACAAGAGAAATATAGAGAATCTACTCAACTCAGTACTTATGGCCATTTGGAAGAACTACGGAGCTTATTTGGGCTTATCTTATTATATAAGAACTGAGCTGGTGTTCAGTTAAGTTTACAAAAATTACTGATGACCCTAAACCCTAAACCCTAAATCCTATAAGCATTTTCAGCTTATTTCAACAAGCTTCAGGGTAAAACTTACCAAGCTTATGCAATAAGCTCTTATCATATGAATAAGTGCCTATTATGCTATTTACCCATACACTCTAATAGCATACCAGCATCTTAGATGGTGGCAAATACTCCTCATACAAGTCCCCGAAGTATGTTTCTTAGGCATGCCCCTCTTTTGCTCCTTATTTTGATATTTTCTCTTCATGTGGGATGTACTCCTGTTTCCAATTTTGGGAGGATTAGATAATTGGGGACTCTTCTTTTATTGCTTTACCCCCATCATTTATATAGATTAACTGTTCTTGTTATCCTCCTACTTTATTAGTATTCTTGCTATTCATCATTCAATATTTAGTTGTAATTCAGTTATTCAAAAATCATAATGACTGGGAAGTGGGAAGTTTCTAACTTGGTTTCTATGCTTGGTATTTATCTCTCTTTTTGACATTCTAGTCTTTTGTGTGCATGATTGGACCTTGGAAGTTCCTCAATCTTTAACCTGTAAAATTTTTCTTCCCATTGTCTAATCAGGAACCCTTACACATTATACTACCCTTATTAGTTGCAAGTAAAAAGCTCCCTCTTAGGTCAAGTTTTTGTTTTCATAAAAGTTCCAAACAGGATTAATATGACAAACAAAACAGGAAAACTCCCTGTTAATAAGGTCATGTTTTTGTTTGCAAAGTGATACTAAACATGATTAATATGACAACCATAGTTTGAAGTCCTTCTAAAGGCATTTTGTTATATGTCATGAGCTCAGACTGCTACACTGCTTTTCTTGCACTGAGTTTGCTACACAAAGGGTTTTTCTAAAAGGGTTTTTTGAGTGCATTTAGGGGGACAGGAGAGGACTTTCAAGTTGATGCTTGTATTTTTCCTTTCCAGCTTTTTATTTTATTGTTGTTAAGATTCCTGATACTTCTGTTTTCTCAGTTTCTTCAGTAATCTGGCTCTTTTTCTTGAAAGTTACACAAATAAAGCCATTTGTCCCCTATGTTTCTGTCTTACTTATACTGTGCGAATGGGCCATGCATAACTTAGTAGTATTACAACAGTCCAATGGTAATATTATACAAGTCAACTATGCATAACTACTATGCACCAGGCATTGTACAAAAGTAGGTAGCAAATTTTAGGACCTCTGAGATACTTGTTAAGTATAAGTGCTACTTGGTTAATTGAGTTGACAGGGCCAGTGGCAATACATCCTAACCAGCTCTCTCAACGAAAATCTACCTCTAGCAGGTTGGTGAACATCAGTTCATGGAAGACTGGAGTAGAAGCAATATTCAAAGTGACTTGATTGCTGCAATCAACCTCACAAGTCACAACAATCATGGCCAACACACTAACTAATTCAACAGCTACTTATATTTTAAAATGCATATGCATTACTAAGGAAATCTACAGAACATTAACAGCAACAGAAAGAAAGGTAAATAGTATGTAATTGTAGTTGAGGAAGGAGAATCAAATGCACAGGTGCAAGAACGAATCAAATAATCAATATTTTATATTTGAAATTTTGATTACTCTTAATATGAATGGAGCTAAAATAATTTGAATTATATTGGAATAATCTACATGGGCGGAACTTTCAATAGAAAGTTTGCAAGAAAACCAGGCAGTAACTGCTGAAAGAGATAAACAGGATAACATAAATGAGCAAATTAATGTAAGGCATGAAATATATCTTACCTTGGTGTAAAGATTAATAAGACAACCATAGCTGACAACTGAGGGAGTAAAACCACATTCCTTCATGAAATGCACAACAGTTTTAGATACACATTCAATATATCAAGGTGACCATATGAGTAATATAATAGTGCTAAATTAACAAAAATTTCAAACAAAATAGAGACTCCCGTCCAAAAAATCTAAAAGTAAACAAACAGGTTATATATTTAAAACAAACAAGTTTTCCCTCAAAAAGTAAACAACCAAGTTATATAGTTAGAAGTTCAAAAGTCAGAAATTTAGTGAAAATTAAATAAAATTTGAAGGATAATACAATCTGAGATTAGGGTTTTGAAGAGGAGAAAACTGGAATTTTTTATTTTGGGTGAAATATGATTTTTTTGTTGGAGAGTTTTGGGCATAATAAAACAATTTAATTGATTCAATTTGTCAAGACTTCGAGTAGAATGTGAGAATTTGAGGGCCTTAAGTAGAAGAAGATTGATGAAGGAAATAAATTTGCTTAATTTTAAAATAGAAAGACTTAAGTGGCTTGAAAAAACCTTCAGGGACTAAAAATGCACACAATCCAAACTAAAAGAACCAAATGAGCAATTAATTACCTTAAGTCTGTCAAACACAATCAAGCATTTATCTTCATTACCAATCATTGTATAACCATCCATCATGGTATGATATATGTCTATGGGAGCATCTATCCCTTGTTCTTCCATCTCCCTCACCAAGGCTTCAGCTCGATCCATGTTGCAAGTTTGACTGTAAAACACATCAGGATATCAAAAACAACAAACAAGAGGGACAAGGAAGAAAATTGAAAAGAAATGACAAGCATTTGCGCAAAAATAATTAGACACTTTCAGAGACAAAAATCTATGTTACAATAATTACCAAGAAAGGAACATTAACCATACTGGTGAATGATTAAGTGATTGATGTGCTCATTCAACCAAATATTAAAGTAAATTTGGAAGAAAATTCTCCATTTTAGTACTAATCTACCTACTATGTGACTATTAAAGTTTTTGTATCATACATATCAAAATGAACCCATCCAAGAAATATGATGCTTACCAGTGCGCATAAATTATGCTCCCATAAATGATCGCATTTAAGGATGGAAGCCTCTCTTTGGCCTCCTTAAACCAATGATCTGCAGCACTTCCAAAACAACATCAAATAGTTATCTCCATGATACAAAACTGATAATTCAATATTCACCAATTTATGAACAAGCCCCTCAAATTCTTTCCTAAATCAAACTAGATCAAAACTTCCATACCAGCACCAGGAAAAAATGGAAACATGGGTAAGGTAATTGAAGTGTGAAAAACCATGAGAGCCAAATAAGTAAGGTACTTACAAGTGGCATCTAACCTGGACAATTAAATTTCCCAATATAAGTATACAAGCCTATTCTTTATAATATAGAAAAATAGACATTCTATTTCTAAAGTTCAGTGGCAATCAGTTGCTAGGGCTCCATTCCATTATTAATTTACTATCAGTTTTTGAAAGTTTTGTTTATTGTTTGGACGCAGCTCCTCTGTTACGCAAAAAAAAAAAGAATTTTCTTTTATTTATATAACCCAGAAATTTCCATTTCCAATCTTACGAGAAAAACACAGTATTCAATTGATCTTTTAATGTTTAAAGATTCACCATGGAGCATTGAACCTGGAATGAAAATAAAAGTCCAGCACTAGCCACAAAAGAGTTGCCCAAGAACTATTCTTAGCACCTTCGATTTTTTTTCCCTTTAGCATGGTATCAAAGCTCTATAACCAAGCAGTCCAAATTGAATCCTTGATGGTACTATTCTTCATAAATTTATATTAAAAAAATTTGCCACATGCAGGCATGTGTATTAGTTATATATCAAGCCCAAGGGACTCTTGCACAAGAGGTAGGTTATGGAGCAAATTATAGACCAAAACATTTATATACCTTCACCTAATAGCTTAAGCTTTTCAGAGAATTGGTATTGTTAATTTGACCAAAAAGAAAAAGGAAAAAAACTAAGTATAAAAAAATACTCCCCATTAAAAGATTTAATAACAGAGGAAATTTGTCTGGTTTACTCACACAGCATTGCCCATTCTAGCGAATCCCCCCACAATGATACTGTATGTAACTATAGTCATTTCAATGCCCTCCTCCTTCATCTTTCTAACACAATGTAAAGCTTCTTCCATGTCTCTACCCACTGCATAAGCATGAATAAGACTGCAAACATTTAACATGTATTAATTATTGAAAAAAAAATAACCATATGCTTTCTCTTTTTTGTAAAAGAAATTTCATAATAAGAAAAGAAAGATCAGAAAAAGATGAGGATACAATATTATCCTTAAACTAAAGAACAAAATAAAACATGGAAAAACAAACAAAATACAGAAATAGCACAGTCCTTATCAATATATACCAAATGAAAATATGAAATCCTTAAAGAATGTTAAATAAGCATCATATCAAAAATTCGAGGAAGAATTGTAGGGGATCATAGTGGGCAAGAAAAATATTATGCCTTGGGGTAACTAATTGCCAGCATGGCTAGGGGGAAATTCTGTTGTAAGCTACAGAGATGAAATATTACAGTGCATACACTTTTACTGTGTGATCTAGTCCAGTTCCTATCTACCAGAATCCTTCAGTTAAACAACAAAGAGAGTATTAACATGACAAAGTACATCAACATAAGTTCAAAAGGAGAGAGAAAAAAAGTACAAATTCACATAGAACTTCTTTTGATGGTTAAAAATTTGAAATAGTCTTCTTTCCCAATCAATAATATTCAACTTGCAAAGAAAAATCAATTCATTCACATGTTTAAAGAATTTACCTACTGTACACATGTGAAGATGGCTCTATTCCTCTCGCCCGCATACTCTCAAATGTTTGACGTGCATGATGCATGTCCCCTCGTCGTGCATAATACTTAACCATCAAGCCATATTCTTTCCTAGCAGGCTGAAAAATTAAGGACAAAAGAATGGAACCAAAAATAATTACTAATAATTCAAATTACAGAGGATAATCATGAAATTCACAGGTGCACACTAAAATTTTTCATGCAACCATTTTTCTGTATGCATAAAAAAAATGTTACTTTCCATTTTTTTAAAAACAAAAGAAAGCATTATTATGAATTTAGCTTCAATTTTTATTTTTTAAATTAGTATCACTGCCCCCTTATTTTTAACATGGCCTTTTGCAATGCCTGACTTAGTTTAACCCTCATTTGTTCAGCAGACTGAAAAATCCGTGAATGATGACTTTTTCATATAAACTCATCCCAACCAATAAAACTCATCATGGAACTTTTAAGGCTAGACCAAATTGAGCTTTACAGGTGTTAGAAACATAGAACCACACGCACAGCAAGTAACTTTTCTTAAGAATTTATACTAAGAACCTTCTAACAAATTTAATATGTTACATTATAGTCAGTTTCATGTCCTATGGTTTTTAAAATTCATCTTATTTTCATATCCCCTTAACCGTGTCACACATCATATCTATGCTTCCTAGACAGAAAGTAACTCTTAAACCAAAAACTCTACACTAGGAACCTTCTAACTAACAGAAAACTTACGAGATTGTGTCTATTGCCAAACTGAGAAATGCTAATAACACTTTTTTTAACATATCTTCAATAGTATTGTTGTGGTTTGGTCCATTTTAAAAAAATTATACTTTTTAAAAATTACTTAAACTGTTTCAAAAAATAACCAATTATAAGAAATATATTAAATGTTCAAAAGAGTAGGCTGCTAGCACGCCTCTTGCCAAACGATCAATTCATAAGGTACAAGAAAAGCGATATATGAGAATTGCATACTTAGAAGTTAAGACTAGAGTTCAACCTTCTTAATTCTCTCGAAGGCACGGACAACGGCCTGCCAATTCTCCGGCTCAGTTTGCAGAACCTTCTGGAACTCCTTCCTGGAGCCGTCTCTCTCCTCGTGCCACGTGGAACGGTACTCTCCCTTATCCCCATTTCCTTCCAACCACCTCGCCCTCTCCTGCGCCTTCTCCCTCAACCTCTTCCCATCGTCCAGCTTCACCGTCAGCACTCTCCCATGGAACTCAACGCCGTCGAACTCCTCCGCCCTCATTGCAGCCTTATCCGCCGTTTCCGCGTCTCCTTCGTATATGACAAACCCAAACCCCGCGTTCCTCTCCGTGTCGTTGTGACCTCTGATCAGAATCACGTTCTTTATCGGCCCGAATTGCCGAAAGAACTCACTCACCTCGTTCTTCTTGACCCACCCTGGCAGGTTCCCCACGAAGATTTTCCCCAGTTGCCGGTAATCTCTCCGGTTATCAGAATTCGCCTCTTCACCGCTTTCTTCCTCGTTGGCTTCGGTTTCAATTTCACGTTTCGCTTCCGGCGGTGGTGGTGGTGGTGGAGGAGGAGGGGGAGGAGGGGGAGGGGAGAGTTTGCTTGTGAGCCATAGTTTGTTGGTGAGCGGGTTTTTGAGAGGTTTTGAGGTTGGAGAGGGTTTAGGGTTTGGTGAGGGAGGTGGTGTTGTGGTTTTGAGGGGTTTGGAGGGGCGGCGGGGGGTGGTGGAGTTGTTGGATTCTGGCGGCGGTTTGAGAGAGAAAGAAACGGTGGTGGAGGAGGAGGGAAGGTGGTGTTTGGGTGAGAAAATGGTGGTGTTGGTGGGTATGGACAAGTGTGAGGTGGTGGAGAATGAGAAAGGTTCCATTGTTATCGTTTATTACGGTGTTTTCTCGTTGCAGTGTGTACCACAACCAGAACCACACTCCTCTCCACTGGTAAGGGTAGTTAATTTTGCTGTCCATATATACAGGAGCCTCTCCGCCAGTGTAAGATATTTATTATATTATTAAGGATTCAACAAAAGACATGTTAGTTCCGTAAATACAGAAGAATTATTTTACATCACGTAAGTTATATTAAATATTATATTATTTAATAATCTTTCTTTCATCATTTTTTATTTAATGATTTTATCATAAATTAATCCGTTAGATAAAAAGAATTACCATATAAATTGTATGTACAAAATTTTAAATTAATTAATATTTTATTTATGAACTATAAAATCAATGTAATGTATAATTTAAAAATATATCAAAAATTAATTATATTTTTACAGTCATTCAATTTTACAAAAAATTAAAATAGATAATTAAGATAACAATTAAAATTCAAAAGTTGGATAAATAAAAATCTTATTCTATTTATTAATGATGCAAACTTTAGTATGATTCATAAATAATCTATTCCCTTAAATTAATTTTTAAGATTAATTTTTTTATTAATTCTTGATCTTAAAATATAATTTTTAAAAATTTTAATTTAAAATGATAATAAATATTTATAAAAATTAATAACAAAATATATATTTTAAAAAAAGTTATTTGATTCAATATTTAATAAAAAATTTCAAAAATTTAGAATATATTGATTAAATTATTCTAAACTAAATTTTTTAAGGTTTAATGGCTTTATTTGTTTATCATAAAAATATATTATTTATATTCAATAATTTTTGTTATTTTAAATTTTTATTTATTTTAAAATATTTATTGTTTTAGAAATATATATTTTATTAAATATTTTAATTATATTTCTTTAATAATTATATGCTAACTAATTACAATTACTTTTACTCTCAATTTTTTTTAACATTTAAAAAAATAAAGGATTAATAAATAAGAATATTAGAGTCAACATATGACCATGCTTGCGTTAATATAGGCTCTTTAACCTCATTGCATAACCTTAAATAACAAAATTATAGAATGGAAGAAGTATTAGTAAATTATTTTAAACTTTTCTTTTTTTATAAAAGTATTTGATATTTTTATAAAATTTAATCCTATTTTTCTTTTGCATAATTATTTTTTTTACAAAATATTCATAATCAATTGAAGAGTGATTATTAAAGAAAACTATAATAATTTATTAGGTGAATACATATTGAAAGAATGTATTTTATTAATGATAAGATACTTTCGCAAAAATTATAGGAATTAATAATAAATTTATTGCTGCTAATTGAACTAATTGCTTGTCATAATTCTTGTAAATTCGTTAATTAGTTCTTATAAAAAAGATTGGAGAGATTTATAATTTAATTTATTATTGTAAAAAATTATTTGTTTACATATGTTTGGCAAAAGGATTTATTTTAATAAAAATAGAATTATTTATTGGTTCTTTAATTTATTTAATTTTTTATTTTTAAATTTTTAAAATTTTTTATTCTTTAACTTGTAATTTTTTATTTGACTCTTTTATAACATTAAAAATAAAAAATAAAAAATATTTATTTTTTTAACAAGCTTTCTATTTTCTATCACCACCACATTCTTTTTCATTAAAAACGATCATCCAAACCACCATTATAATTTATAAATTTATTATCATTTTAAAAAAAACATAAAATTATATGCATCAAACTCCTTCCTTATTATTATTACTATAATTCAAGGATCTTATCATTCACACTTCATTATTAATAATGTTTGTATGCAAGTGAATGTGTGTAGGGGTGGTGATAGGAAGGAGATTATGTGTGTAAGAAAAAAGAAAAATATGTGTGTGTTGTTAATAGAGGAGGCAAGGATAGAGGATAAAATTACAAAAAGAGGAGGAGGAGTTGGTGGTGATGGTAGGAAAAGACAATGAAATCATCATATCTTTGGAATGATAGAAGGATTTTCTTTTGAAAAATGAATAGAATAAAGAAAAGAGAAGAAAATGAATTTCAAAGTTTGCAACTCTTAAAATTTGGAAGACATTATATTAAACAAGGATAAAACTTAGCAATTACACTAATATTTTATCAATTTGTCTAATAGTTTTTATTGGATAATTAGGTATATGTTAACCAAGTTAGTAATATTTATCTAATTTTTGTTAACCAAATGGTCATAAACCTATGAGTGAAATTAATTAGGTTTGATAGATTTTTCTCCAAACTTCACCAACTAAATGAAAAACAGTGAGCCCAAAAATATCAACCACTCAATAACCTTGATTATGATATATGAATTACACAATAACTAAATGTCGATGTAATCTTGATGATCAATTCAAGAAAATTAGAGTTAAGTTATAAAAATTGATCAAGAACTGAAGATGATACAAAAAATAATAATAGGTATTGAAATGTAAAAGTGTGGGAAAGAAGAAGATCACTCAAGAATTTATTCTAGTTACTCTTAACCACATAGAGTTACATCTATTTCCCAAGAACCGCTTAGAATTTTCTTCACTATATGCAAAATTCTCTTACAAACGATCACTTCAATATATTCCACTTGAAGCCTCAAAACCCATGCAAAGGTTATCCTTTTTGCGCAAAACACAACCATCTTTAAAAGAGAACCCTTTCTCTCAAGAATCGACAACCAAGATTGAGAAGAGTAGCAGAAGATCAAAACACAAATATCCTTGAAGCTTAATACAATGAAAAATCCTAAAAAATGACAAAATTTTCACACTTTGAATCAAAGTTCTCACAAAGAAAATTTTTAAAAATCTTTTTCTTATTGTTCTCTTTCGTTTTTTTCCTTCTCTTTTTTTTTTCTTGTCTTCTTTTTTGAAAAATGGATTAGAAATAAGTATTTATATGTAAACTTAGATGGCAGTTTCAACTAGATTGGTTTTAAACTATTATAATTAGGAAACATTCAAAACTTTCAAACCTTAAGCTTGGTAATTGATTACTGTCATTGATAATCGATTACTAAGGCATTTTGTAACTCTTGTAATCAATTAATTCCATTAGTAATCGATTACTATAACTCTAGAATGTATTTATAATCGATTACATCCACTTTTAATCAATTATTTTACCTTTCGAATGCTTTGTTAATTGATTATATCAGTTGGTAATCGATTAAACCAATAATTTGCAAGTTTTCAAGGCTCTAAAAGGCTTTGATAATCGATTACTACATGTGGTAATTGTAACACCCTAAAAATT
The DNA here is from genome assembly GCA_037954105.1 of Canavalia gladiata. NCBI lineage: Eukaryota > Viridiplantae > Streptophyta > Magnoliopsida > Fabales > Fabaceae > Canavalia > Canavalia gladiata. The sequence goes on from CM075660.1 coordinate 33,748,192, forward strand.
AATATCAATTTTACGCTTAAGTCATTCATTCGGTTCCATTATTGGTTTGTTATCTCATGATGCAGAATCTTTCAAAAATACTTATTATAGAAAATACGGTAATTTTTTTTAAAAAATTGTTGGTTATAAATTGTGAGCCTCATCGATATAGTCTACGTGCTAGTAAATAAATTACTAAGCATTCTTGCGTGTGTATAGGTTATTTCCATTACCAATTACTTCCTTTGTTTTAATTATCTCTAATCAGGAATAAAGAAATATAAACACAACTCATACATACTTCCCATAATTATTTGCTTAAGTAGTACAACTCTTATGAAATTGTAAGTTATGATTCTTTTGTGAGTCGTTTAAAATAGGACATACAAGGGCACTAATACTCTCTCACAATCTACAGTCATATATTATACATTATTTGGTACATCCACTTTTGTCATTGCTTCATATATGAAGACTTCAAGGCTCCAACTTCCCAACTTATGTTGTCAATCTCTATTAACATCATCGCATTCTTGAACGACATTATTAGGGTATGAGAAAGAAAATGGTGAAAGGGGGAATGAGAAACTAAGTTTCTCGGTAGGATTCTACCCTAAAGTGAGTAAAATTATTTCCATTCCTAGCCACTTTAGTTTATTTATGAAAAATGCGTCAAGCATACAAATTTCTTCCTTATTTTAGAAATATTCTATTTTGCTGAAGTGGTTCCATCTAAATTATGGAAGGGTTCATGACAAACGTACTTGCAAACATTATTCTTAACATGTTTCACCGTATCACTATGTTGCATCATAACATCAGGACACTAACTAACATATTAATGTATCTTTCCCTACACATAGTCATGCTTATATGAAACATAACATCAAGATATTACTTGACACATCAATATCTCTTGTCATACCATTATACTCTTAATGGTACCTTATTAAATATTTATCAAGTGTTATTAGCTCTTTCACCCACATATTCAACTATTATTATTAGAATATGAGCTCACATGATTGTCGCCATAAATGTGGATAGCCTCAAGCTTTCCACACATACAAGTCCCTAACTTGACACTTCTCAAGTATCTGTTTATTAATTTTATTTTCACATACTCACTATGCCTTACATCATTCTCTTAACAAATCAAGAACATTATCCATACAATTTACATTCTCCATACAATTTACATTCTCCATTATGTACTCACATAACATAATACATTACTCTCTAAGAAATCAAGAGTAACAACATGCATGTTTAATCACCCCAACCAATATGTCATGCACACTTAGATCTCAAATTCTATCGTGTCATCAATCACAAGTACTTCTCATACATAGCATCATCTTTTCTATACTTATGAGCATTCAAACTTTCAACTCACATTTAGTGTGCATTCATAAGAACATCACAAGTTGACTAGTAAATCACATTTGGACATTTTTACTTAAACATGGCCAAGTGATTGTCCATGCCTTGCCAAACTTCTTTTAAACTTTTAATTCTTTATTTTACATTATAAGGCTTCTTAAGTTACCTAAAACAAGTTTTAAAACTCTTTTCTTCTTATCGAACCTAGAGAGGTCGAATGTGAACCCTTGACTTCTAAGGCCTTCTGGTTTATTTTTCCTTGTCTTATGAGATGATTTTTACCAATTGTAGACTAATTCATTTATTGATACCTAAATTATGAATTTTTAAGACTTCTTCTCCATCTTTGTAAGGCATGGTCAAATTGTATAACCTAGCTTCCAACTTCATGTTTTATTCCTAATCACTTATCTTATGCATGCTTAGGTTTAGTCTTGAATTATAATGACTTCTTAACTTCCTTTTCACTAACTTAGTGATTATGTCCAAATGACTTCTTAAACTTTTTAAGACTTACTTCCAATTTTAATTTTTTTCTAGTTATAGACAAAAGGATGTTTAGTTAAGGTAGTTAAGAATTAAATCTTCTCCTAGGTCAATTTATCCTAAAGTGATCGAATGGTCCCTTAGCTAATGTAATAACCTTCTTACACTTTTAATACCTTATACTTACATGCTAAGGGTTCATACTTAAACCTAGTAAATAATTAAAACTCCTTTTTGATTAATTAACTACAAAGTAGCCGAATGCTTCTCCTGAGGTCTAGGGTTTTCATTTTTAACTTAGTTGACCTAGGTTAACCAATTCTTGATGTTAAAGTTTACACTTCAAGTTTAACCAAGTTTATTTGATTTTTAGGTCTTTTTCCCTACTCCTAAGGGTCATGGCCGAATTGACATTTCCTCCTCCACCTAAGTCATGATTCATTTTTAGTTACCAATCTTAGGCCTTCTTAAAATTTAGATTAAATACTAATTATGAACTTCACCTCATTTTACCTATGTTGATTATTATGAAATTGGTAACTTTTAGGTGTTTCTTAAACCTTCAATTAGTCCATTTTCTTAATGAGAATCCTGAATACACCATTAACCAATTTTAAACTCATTTTTCCCTTAAGTTGCTCTAGGGTGGCCGAATGCTCACCTAGAGATTTTTAGGATATTTTAGCTCAATTCCTCTTCATCCATAGGTTGATTTACATCCTTTAAACCTAGTTACATGATTTGTGTCACTTATAAAAATTTTAAGAAGTTTTATCCTTGAGTATGATTGCATGGTCGAATGCCTCCCTTGACTTGCCAAGTTCATTTTTTAAACTTTCCTTCTTATAGAATCCTGATTCCTTATTTTTATGCACTTATAACACCTTAACCTCCTGATTCATACAAATCTTTTCCAAAGTCCACAACTTGGGTCATGGCCAAAATGAGTCTTGAGTATCTTGTAAAGCTCATGTTATTTTATGGTCCAAAATTCCAACTTTTACTTGGTAATTTTTAGATCCATTCCCAAAGCAAGCTTTTGGGACTTAAACAATTATTTTTCTTTCACTTTTTAATATTTAAGTTCATGGGTTTAGATCTGGACAAAATAATAGATAAGTCCACCATAAAAAGAAAAATCACAACTTTCAAGCTTTACGCATAAAAACATGCAAGATAACATTTTTTTTTTCAAACAACAAAGTGTAGATCAACAAGATCTACTTTAAGATCCATCTACCTCCTACCAAGAACACTTTAAGAAAAAAATTCATGACTTATCAAAAATTTCCAAAGCATCAAAATGGGCTTTAAAATAATTTCCATCGATTAAATTTCTTCTAAGTTACTTAGAAGCACTTTAAACCAACCAAACTTTAATTTATTTCTCAAAAATCACTAAAAAATGGTTATGCTCCTTTTGAACAATTTTTAAAGGCATTCTTGAGCCCTCATGAGTAAAAAAAAAGGAGATCTATGGATTTTAGAGAAAGGATCCACAAAAGAAAGAAAATACACCATAAAAAGTAAGATTAAAGTTTAAAAAGACTAAGTAGAAATCCTACTTGATGAAGACTTATTGATTGGTTTCTGGTGAGGCTTCTTGAGTTGATCTTTCCCTCCTTATCCTTGGATGGTCCACAAAACTGCTGCCATGTGTGGTGGTGAGGCTTGGTGACTAGGTGTTAATTTAGCTTAAACTTCAAAGATGGAAGTTTATGCTTAAGGTGTAATCTTTGGGTTTTTGGGTGGATTAAGCTTTGAGAAAATTTTGAGAGCTTCTCCAAGTGTTTAGAAGGTGGGGACTGCAATAAATGAGCCCCCTCCTTGGTGTTCCAAACAAATTTTGTCCACCTAGGCATGTGAGAATTAAATTTTCACTTAAGGGTATTTTAGTAATTTTGCATGGATTTTCCTATAATTCAAAATTAAAGGAATTATCCTTTTAGACTTTGATTAGCATTAATGAGGTTTATTTTACCACTAATCATGTTTAACTTAGCCTAAGCATGGTTAACTTTTAATTAATCATAACGATGATTAAAGGAATATTAATATTAATTATTTTTGTCTTTTATGGTTGACTTGAGTTAACTTGACTTGGTGAGTCACCATCAGGTCTTCCACATGATAAATTTTATGTAGTCTAGTGTAGGGCCCACTCAGGACTTTTTCTTCACACTTTCTTACCCTTCTGACCTTCCAAGGGCGTTTTCATAATTTTTCTTAGCATTATTCGAAAATTTTCAAATTATTCCTATGAAAATTCTAACATATTTTGGTTCATTTCCATGTTAATCTGAGATCATTTTATATTTTTTTGGGAATTGATTAGCTCTGTGTAGAAAGTAGAGCTTTCTGGGGGCGTTTTGAGTGTTTTTGGGGCTTTCTAAGGATGTTTTTATTCCTTCTTTATTTTCTAAGTTTTTCTCATTACTTTTGGTCATCTATGATATTTTATAATTCTTTATAAGGTCTTTTACTTATCTTTTACATTTTTTGATACATTATTTGGGTTGCCTAAATGTAGGGGCATTTTTGTCATTTACTAAAAATTCTCTAATTTCCTTGGAGATTTTAGGGGAAAGTTTTATAATCATTTATTTCTTATTCATGCAACCTAAGCAAGAAATTTGGGATGTTACAATAATCAATTATATTAGATGGTTAACTTAGTACAAAATTTTGTTTAACTACATGTAACCTTTGGTTAACTTTCTACTAACGCATGGTTAACTTAATATAAAGATTTGGTTAATTCTTGTGATGTTTTGGTTAATTCATGTATGTGTTACAAAAACAAGTTTACATAGTTCAAAATATTTAAACTTTATATATTCTTTCTAAACGATGATTTTAACCTTGAAAACCTTCACTTGAAAATATTGTTAAACTTTTCTTTCAAAAACCATTTTAAAGAGCTTGATCAAAATATGAGAGCTATCAATTCATACATATAAATCTAAGACTTAGCTATACTATTACTTGGTAGAAGTCTTCATCAAAAGTTGTCTTCCAGCAGATTTGGAAGATCTCTTCTCACAATCTTCCTCTATTTTTTATGATTACAAGCATCACTTTAAAGAAAAATTTTTCACCACTAAGAACCTTACTTCAATTCATTTCTCCTCCTTAGTGAATATTGCAATTCAGCTTATACTATTGAAGAAGAAAACTTTTCTTTGATAGCTGCTTGAAAAATGATATGCCTATATCTCCCTAAACTCTCCTTGAAAATGATATATGTATTCTTCCCCTTTTGGCATGATAAAAAAAAGTTAAACAGAAAAAAAAAATGCCAAGTAACATGGGTAAAACAATAAACATGTAAATATAACTTTGGATATGGTGAAACAAGGAATGTAATAGCATTAGAATGCATACATCAATATCGATGGAAAAACACATGTTAAGCATAAATATCCATAGAATGGTCGAGTAATCGATTACAATTAAGAAGTAATCAATTATCACAAGAATCTTTAAGCAACTTCGTAAAATTTGGTGCCAATTAATCAATTATAAAATCAATTAATCGATTATAATGGAATAATATTCAGCAGAACCAATGAAAAAATGCAGTCTAAAACCTTAATCAAGTAGGCATAGAAATCACTTTTTCCTAAACTCAAGGAATTAAGTATACTATCAATTTTATTCAAGTTATATAGGTCATTTCAAACTTCATGAAACACTAGATTCATGTAAAATGCCTAGTTCTCTTATTAAATTAAAAAACATCTCTTTTGGTAAAAGTTTAGTAAAGATATTAGCTAGTTTCTTATTTGATTCAACAAATTCAAGTACACAATCATCTTTTCGCACATGATGTTTAAGAAAATGATGTCTAATGTCAATATGCTTAGTTCTACAATGCAAAATAGGATTCTTAGACAGATTTATAGCACTAGTATTATCATACATTATAGGAATTCTACTTAAATCTATCCCATGGTCCAAGAGTTGTTATTTGAGCCACAAAATTTTAGCACAACAACTTCTAGCTGCAATATATTTAGCTTCAGCAGTGGATAATGCAACATAAGCTTGTTTCTTACAACTCCAAGAAACTAATGCATTTCCTAATAAGTGGCATGTACCACTTGTGCTCTTCCTATCTAACTTACAACTTACAAAATTAGAATCTGTATAACTTGTTAGAAAACATGTACTACCTTTAGGATACCATAATCCAACATCAATTGTACCTTTAAGATATTTCATGATTCTTTTTACAGCAATAAGTTGTGATTCTTTAGGATATCTAGCACATAAGCATACCCTATATGTAATATTAGGCTTACTAGCAGTCAAATATAATAATGAACCAATTATCCCTCTACATTTAGTGGTTCGACAAGGTTACTTCCCTCATCTTTGTCAAGATAAGTTATTGTACTCATTGGAGTAGTTGCTTCCTTGCCTTAATCCATGCCAAACCTCTTAAGAGTTGTAATACTTGATTTGGATTATGAAGATTCTATTGCTCATTTGTCTAATTTGCAATCCAAGGAAGAAAGTTAACTCTCCTATCATTGACATCTCAAACTCACTTTTCATAGTATTGGAAAATTCTCTACATATTCCTTAGTAAAGCCAAATATAATATCATCAACATAAATTTGAACAAATAAAGTGTCTTGATTTTTTTTAATGAATAGTATTATGTTTACCTTTCTTCTAATAAATCCCTTTTCTAAAAGAAATTTACTTCATTTTTCATACCAAGCTTTAGGAGCTTGTTTAACTCCATACAAAGTTTTCTTAAGGTTTATATACATGGTTTGGATATTCAAAATTTCCAAAACCTAAAGATTGATCAACATATATCTCTTATTGTATATAACCATTAAGAAAGGTACTTATAAAGACCTATTTAGTTACTATTATTTGCTTGTGGTTACAAACTAATTCCCAAAATTGGTTTCTTTCAAATTGGTTAAGTTCCTCTTGTATAACTAATACCCAAAATTCATCTTCCATGGCCTCATCTATAGTCCTAGGTTCAATTTGTGAAACAAATTCCATATGATTACATGCATTAGATAAAGAATGTTTAGTCAAAACTCCCTTTGATATGTCACCAATGACTTTGTCAATTAGATGAAATTTGTTCGCTTTCCATTCCTTCAGAAGATCTAAATATTGAGAGGTATCATTTGGTTCTTCCTCTCTATTGTTAAGAGATGAATATACTCCTTCCATATAGATATTTGATAGAATTCCTGCATCTTCATCAAAAGTAGCTTTTTCTTCTTTTGAGGGGTTAGTTTCATTAAATACAACATGAATGACTCTTCAATAGTCATAGTCCTTTTATTATATACTCTAAATGCTTTACCAAAGAGAGAATATCCTAGGAAAATGCTTACATAAGATTTAGCATCAAATTTACCTAGATTATCCTCACCATTATTCAGCACAAAGCATTTATAACCAAAAGCATGAAAATAAGATATGTTAGGTTTCCTTCCATTATAAGTTCATATGGAGTTTTCTTCAATATAGGTCTAACTAGAACTCTATTTAAGACATAACAAGCAGTGTTAACCATATCAGCCCAAAAACACTTAAACAAGTTAGTTTTATTTAACATTGTTCAAGCTAATTCTTTAAGAGACTTATTTTTCCTTTCAACAACATCATTCTGTTGTGATGTTCTTAGTACTGAAAAATTATGTTGAATATCATGTTTATCAAAAAAAGATTCAAATGCATGATTTTCAAATTCACCACCATGATCACTCCTGATGGTAGGTATTTTCAAATTCTTTTCATTTTGTATTACTTTAGCTAATCTCTTTAAATAAGAAAATGCATTAGTCTTATTTACAATAGACAACATCCAATTATATCTAGAGTAATCATCAATAATCACAAGTGCATAATAATTTCCACTAAAGTTCATAGTTCTAGAAGGACCAAATAAGTCCATGTGCAACAATTAAAAAGATCTAGTAGTAGAAATAACATTTTTTGGTTTAAAGGAAGTTCTTAATTGTTTTCCTCTTTGACATGCATCACATAACTTATCTTTATTAAATTTGGTATTAAGTAAACGAACAACTAAATTTTTTGTTCTCAATTTATTCAAATGATCTAAGCATATGTGAGCTAATCTCCTATGCTATAACCAAGATTCATCCTCTTTAGATAAGAGATATTTCACATCATATGAATTAATTGAATATGTATTTAGCATATAGATGTTATTAACCTATTTCCTACCAACTTTATCTTATCACCAATTTTATTAACTATCACGTAGCATGTAGAATCAAAGACAACTTTAAATCCTTTATCATAAAGTTGACTAATAATAAGGAAGTTATGCTCAAAGTCATCAACGTACAGTACATTTTTAATAGTGGTATTAGAAGTCTTACCAATCTTTCCTATGCCAAAAATTTTACCTTTGTAGTTGTCACCAAAAGTAACTTAGCTACTTAACTTTGGTGAAAGGTAAGTAAACTTTAACTTATCTACTATCATGTGTTTTGAGCACCCACCATCCAAGTACAAATTAAATTCCTTTTTACCTTTAAGCATCCTTACAAAATAGTTCAGATTTGATCCGTAGATACCCAAATTGCATTAGGTTCTTTTGGGTTAGTCAACAGGGTAGTTCCTTTTGGAACCCATACATATCTACCTTTTGGAACCTCATACTTCCTAATATAGCAAGTAGATGTAGTATGTCCTACTTTACTATAGTAAAAGAATTTGATATATGATTTTGGTAAATACATTATAGGACACAAACGAATTATTATTAGGCTTAGCATCATTGTTATAAGTGTAACCAAGTTCAATTTTGTCATGCATGTTTCTTTATCTTTTTGGTATGCCTCCTAGATTATTTCTTCCCATATTAAATTTGTCAAGTGTTTGATTCAGTTCTTTTACTTTCAGTTCTAAAACCATGTAATTTTCAAAGCATCTTTCTTCATCATTTAATGACTCAAGGGAATCATATTAAGTTTCAATTCATTAAATTCATTTTGTAATAAATATTTCTTTCTTTCTAAAGTCTTGATAGAGGTTTTTTACTATACTGTAAGTCTTGTAAGTCTTTTAGTTTCTTCAAATAATTTTTCAAAAGCATTTTGCTATTTATCATAAATAGGTCTAGAATTAGTATTGAAATCACTTACCTCTTTTTCTTCACTATGATACCTTACCATGAGACATAAATTTGCTTCTTCTTTTTCTCCTCTAGAACTTGAGATAAAACTATCATCATTGTCATCCCATGTTACGTATGACCTTATTCTTTGCTTCTCCTTTTTGACTTTCTCTCATTCTTCTTTTGGAGAAGAAGACAACCCATCTCTTTGTGACCAACTTTGCCACATTCATAACAAGAAGTCATTGATGAAGATATTTCAAACTTCTTTGTTGCATTCTTTTATTAAAGGAGTTGTCTCTTTTATTTTCCTTTCTTGAGAAAATTGCTAAACTGTTTCACCAAGAGATCTACAACATCATCATCTAAGTCAAGTTGCATAGAATCATCACTATTAGCATCTTCATGTGTTCTCATCTTAGAGGTAGCTTTGAGAGCTATTCCCTTCTTCTTCTTATCAAGTTCCTCATCTTCAACCAACTAATTCAGCTCAAGCTCATATTTCTTGTAGCTTTCCAAATAGAGTAGCTAATGACATTTTCTTGATATCTTTAGTTTTTGCAATATCTCTTACCTTGGGATGTCATGGCCTACTAAGACATCTCAAAACTTTGTTAATCATTTCTTCATTAGGAATAACCTTGTCAAGGGTAGCAAGGTTATTAATAATGAGTAAAATGCATTTGTACATCACAAATAGATTCATTTAGTTTCATATGAAAAGATCATATTCTGCCGTTAATGTATTGACTTTGGATCTTTAAACCTCATTAGTTCCCCCCTGTGTGATTCTAAGAGTATCCCATATTTCTTTAGTTGTTTTACATTGGAAAATTCTAAAGAATTTATCATAAATAAGTGCTTAGGTAATAGTATTCTTGGCTTTAAGGTTATATTGAATATTTTCTTATCTTCCTCCTCCACTTCCTTCTAATCTGTTCAGTCTTAATGCCATTAACAATGTGTGTTGGCACATATGCACCATTTTCTACAACATCCCACACATCTATATTTATTTCCTCTATTAAAATCCTTATTCTTTCTTTCTAATATAGGTAATGTTCACCATTAAAGATTGGTGGCCTATTGATGGGTGCACCATCACCTAAAGATGGGTTTGTTGAAGCCAATGCCTCTAAATCACAAAGAAATTATTGTTTTCTTCACAACTGCTTATGATGCCAATTGTTAATCAAATAAGCATAAACCTAAGAGGGGGTGAATTAGGTTTGATATATTTTTCTCCAAACTTCACCCACCAATTGAAAAACAGCGAGCCCAAAAACACCAGCCATCCAAGAACCTTAATTATGATATATTAATTACACAATAACTAAATGTCAATGTAATCTTCATGATCAATTCAAGAAAATTAGAGTTAAGCAATAAAGATTGATCAAGAACTGAAGATAATGCAGACCATATACTAGGTGCTGAAATGTAAAATGTAGGAAAGAAGAAGATTACTTAAGAATTTATCCTAGTTCACTCTCAACAACAGAGACCTATGTCCAATCCCCAAGAACCACTTAGGATTTTCTGCACTATATGCAAAATTCTCTTACAAACAATCACTTCAAGATACCCCACTTGAAGCCTCAAAACTCATGCAAAAGTCATCCTTTTGCACAAAACACAAAACAAGATTGAGAAGAGTAGTAGAAAATTAAAACACAAAGGCCTTTCAAGCTCAATATACAATGAAAAATCCTAAACAATGACAACTTTCACACTTTGAATCAAAGTTCTCACAAGGAAAATTATAACGCCCCAAAAATGAATATTGCTTTTACGCTTAAGTCGTACTTCTGGTTTCATTTTTAGACTATTATCTCATGATGCATAATCCTTAGAAAATAATTTTTAGTGAAAATAAAGTAAATTTTTTTAAAAACAAATCACTTTAGTATAAAAATATGAGTCTCATTGTAATAGTAAATAAATAAATGAATGTCCTCATCCGTATAAAATGAAAACATCGCTTAGGTTGGTTTTATGAGTTTATTAGTTCATTTTAGTACGTAGGCCCAAGTTGTAGTACAACTATGACATGTCATAAACATTTCTTCAACTTATAATTATACAGATAATATTTACATATACATACTGCAGTTTAGGCATTATAGCCTTGACAAATTTATTTACATATATCTATAGCAAATTTCACTAATATTATCTATCCTCATACAGTTAACCAACTATTTACAAATTATACATTATCAATGAATTAGAAAATACATTGGGCTTAAGTGATAAAATTGGTAAATTTTCAAATTTTAAAGTATCTTGACCTTTGTTCATTGTGCAGGCCATATCTTGGGCTATAAAATTGATATTGGAATGATTCTAGAGGAATTAGAAAGATGAGACAAAATCCTAAGATAACATGCATACCTATGTAGCCCAACATCAATGGATCATAAATTTATTTGGGCCAACTTGTAACTCAGAGCTTCTATCTAGACAGCCCACACATGTTCCAGTAAAATGAACATATCTAGGGCTAAAAAAATTATTTTTAGATGGGATTAATTTCTAAAGCTCAAGGATACAATTGTCTACAACATTTGTTTAGAAGGAAAACCCTAATTCGGACATCAACACACTCATAAAAATTTGGAAAAAGAGATGTGAGATAAGGACCCATATTTCATGTATAATTTGAATTTAAACGATAGTCAAACAAGAATTCAAGTGAAAACCTAGAAGAACAAGGAAACCAACTCAGTTTTTTTATCTTTATTTTATATTTTGAATTTGAAATTCTAATTTGAGTAGGAAAACTGGGTCTATAAAAGGGGAAGCCCTTACACATTGTAGACATACCGCAACTTATTCACAATTCTCAATAAAGTCTCAATTCTTGTCCTCGTTCTTATTCTCACTCTTATTCTTCTTATTTCTTTCATAAAATGTCTCATGGAAAGCTAATTTCCTTGGTTGTCTCGTTGGTTTTAATTCTATAAGTAAGGGATTTGATATTTGTTTTTAATTGAATTTTTGTTGCAATTTATTTTTCTTTCCTTTTTATACGTTGCAATTGATGTTTGTAACTGTGGAATTAGATGCTTAATTTAATTTCATCTTGCATGCTTCAATTTTTAAAAATAGGGTTTTCTTAATTCTCTAGTTTGTAAGCAAAAATTAAAAAGGTTATGGGGTTTTCTTTAAATATGGTGATTTTGATTTTTAAGAATTAATTTGGGGACTTTAGGTGATGCTTAACTATCTGAACATGAATTAATTCAAATTCTAGGTGTTATTCTAGTAGAAAGTCATGATTTTAATTGACGCTTTCTTCATTTCAAACCAAATAGGAATTAAAATTGTTTTCAAAAATATTTTTTGTTGAACTTATGATAATTTTGCTTATAAATTGAACTAACGAGTTAATCAATTTTAAATATTATTATTTTATTAAGTTTCATTTTTATTTTACCGAGAGTAAAATACAATTCCCCCATTTTTTCTAAATTTAAATTGAATCAAATTGTTTGCCAAGGTCCTTGAGAGACGACCAAGGTTGTGGCTTGTACTGCATTTTTTATGTTTTTAACTCAAACTTCTCTTAATCCTTGAGAAGTGGCCGAATACATACACTTAAATTCTAGGGCATCATGGTTCACTTGTCTTTAATTTTAGAAAATGATTCCTGCTAATGAAGGTTTAGGCCATTACTCATTACCAAGTTTAGAAGTTTTAAAGACTTCTTCATTATTAAGAGTTATGGCTGAATGGTAATATTTCAATTTACAAACTCCATGAATCATTCTTATTCATCCATTTATACCTCATTGATTCAAGCTTAAGTCTTAATTAAAATTTTATCTTAATTCCACCCATTATGGTCAAATGGTCATCCTAATCATTCCCAAATATTTCTTACACTTTTAGTACTTTTCATTTACATGCTAAGGGTCCTTGATAAACCCTAATCAAGAATTTAAATCCAATTCTCCTTAATTAACCTAGGAGTGGCCAAATTGCACCCCTTTAAAATTTAGGAATTTTAGTTCAATTCTTCTACTTTTAAGGATTAATTCACATCTATTAGGACTTAGTATCATGGTTTAGATCATTCATAGACATTTTTAGATCTTTTACCCTAATTAACAAAAAGTGGTTGAATGCTCCTCCTTGGGCATTCAAGCTCTTTTTCTCAAAATTAATTCTTATATAAGTTTTGTTCCATGGTTTTGTGCACTTGTAGCCCCATTAACACTTAAGTGAAATAAGACTTAATATTTCTTCATAGCTTAGATTATGGTTAATGAAGGTTTTAAGTGTCTTATGAAGCTTATCTCATTTTTGGTTCCAAAACTCCAGTTGCTCATGGTAGATCTTAAGTCTAATTCCATATCAAGCTCTTAGAACTTGTGATAAAATTTTTCATAGTAATTCAACTCATTTAGCCCATGAGATTAGATATAGACCTTTAAGCATAATATCTCATAATATTAAGAAAATCTCAAAGATTGTATTTTTCATGGCAAATAAGTGTAGGTCCATTAGATCCACTCCAAGATCCATAAATCCCACAACATGAACACTTAAAAAAATTTCCTCATGAACTCTCAAAACTTCCATAAGCATCAAAATTTATTTTTAAGAAATTTTAACGATTAAATTGCTTCTAAGGTGGCTAGAAGCACTTTAATCCATCCAAACTTCACTTTAACTTTCAAAAATCAATAAAAGTGGTTGATTCTCATATTTAGCCTTTTAAAGGCAGCCTTGAACTCTCAAAAGTTGAAACAAAATGAGATTCATGGGTTTTAGAGAAAAGATCCACAAATAGAAGTAAATAAATCATGAAAATCAAGATTTAAAGCTTAAAACATAGGTAAAAGAATCCTACTTGATGAAGACTTAGTGATTCGTTTTTGGTGGGGCTTCTTGGGCTGATATTACCCTTCTTAGATGGTCCATAAAACTGCTCCTAAGTGTGATGGTGGGGCTTGGTGGTTAGGTGTTAATTTAAATTAAACTTCAGAGATGGAATTTATGCTTAAGGTGTAATCTTGGGGTTTTTGGGTGGATTAAACTTTTATAAAATTGAGAGATTATCCAAGTGTTTTGAAGGTTGGAATTACAACAAATGAACCCTCTCTTTGGTGTTCCTAAGCAATTTCGTCCACCTAGAGCATGTGGAAATTAAATTCCCACCTAAGGGCATTTTTGTAATTTTACATGTAATTATATTTTCTAAAATAAATTTAAAAGTAAAGATTTATCATTTTAGAATTAGATTAGTGTTAATCATATTGAGTTTTTCACTAATTAAGTTTAACTTACCCTAAGTGTGGTTAACTTTAATTAAACTAGGTTAATTAACCTTAACCATGTTTAAAGGAATCTTTACATTTATTTATTTTTTTGTCTTATATGCCTTTACTTTTATGTTGACTCATATGATGATTCATAACCATGTTTTCCACATGAAATTTTCGAGCAAACCATGTAGGGTCCACTTTTGGCTTCTTCCTCAAACTTTCTTGCCCTTTGCCTTCTAGGGGTATTTTTGTAATTTTTCTCAACATTACTTGATAAGTTTCCAAATTGTTCCTCCAAAAATTCTAACACTTATTGGTTTGTTCTAGAGTTAATCTAATTTTATTTGATATTTTTCTAGGAATAGATTAGTCCCAAGTAGAAAGTAGAGCTTTCCAAGGGTGTTTTGGGTGTTTTCGAAGTTTTTTTAGGGTTTTTTCGTCCCTTCTTGTTTCTAATATTTTCTCATGAATTTTTAACCATTCTTAATGTTCTCTAATCCCTTAGAATTCATTTTATCTTTTTTTTTTTATATTTTTCATGCACATTATTTGGGAATGCCCAAGGTGTAGGGGAATTTCATCATTTGTACAAAATTTTCTAATTTCAATGTCTTTTGTGCATATCTTTGCTTTATTTGGACCTAGAGGTTATTTGTAACCTAAAAGGTTAGTGATGAGAATTTATGGGTGTTACACAAATTCTAAAAATTCTTTTTCTTATTGTTCTCTTTAATTTTGTTTCCTTCTTTTTTATTTTATTTCCTTCTATTTTGAAAAAAAGGTTAGGACAAGTATTTATATGTAAACTTATATGGTAATTTTAAATTGGTTGGTTTTAAACTGTTATAACTAAGAAACATTTCAAAACTTTCAAACCTTAAGCTTGGTAATCGAATCATTGATAATCAATTAATTTTGATGGTAATCGATTACTACTTGGTGGAAGTCTTCATCAAAATTTTTGTGCTAGCACATATAGAAGATCTCTTCTCACAATTTCAATTTACTTTGTTAGTGATTATCTATGATAAAGATTGGATGAAAATATTGAATTAAAGCAAAAAGAATGTTAATCTATGCGACACTTTAAATACCTAAGCGAATCATATCATTGGTAAGGTCAAACAAGTCCATGTTACTCATTAAATGGCAACCATAAAATTTCCATTTTCAGCAAGAATATGCTAACGTTCTTCATAATCATGCTCAATACAAAGCCAAAAGAGTAGCACGGTCAAGCTTATGTCAATGTTCAAATGTATATAGTGAGAGGGTTATTTTCGACACGATCATGCACAATTATACACGACCATGCTCACAACGATATGAACATTTTGAACTTAACTATAAACAATTGATCACAACTGTGCCTACCTTTTGTTAATCAAATGATTACAAACTTAAGAGGGAGGTGAATTAGGTTTGACATATTTTTCTCCAAAAATTCACCAATAAATTAAAAAAATGAGTCCAAAAATATAAGTCACCCTAAAAATCTTGAATATAATATATGAGCTACACAATATTCAGAATGTCAATGTACTCTTGATGATCAATTCAAAAAAATTAGAGTTAAGTCATAAAGATTAATTAAGAACAAAATAATATGTAGGACATAGAAGATCAAGTGCTGAAATATAAAAGTGTAGAGATGAAAAAGATCACATAAGAATTTATCATGGTTCACACTTAACCATCGGAGAGTTATATCTAGTCTCCAAGCAACTCTTCGATTTTTTTTTTCATTATTTATAAAGATAAAATATCCTCTTATAGAAACCACTTCAAGATACCATCTAAAGATCATCCACTTTATAAAAATATAAACATCTTCAAGAGAGACCTTTTTCTCTCAAGAATCAATAACCAAGAATGAGAAGACTCACTAGAAGATCAATATTAGTTCACCCTTGAAGAATAATACAATCAAACTTTTAGTATAATGACAAAACTTCACAATTTGAATAAAGCTCTTAACTTAATTCTAAAAATTCTCTTCTCTTATTATTCTCTATTTCTTTATTTTTGTTCTCTATTCCTTTCTTTCCTTCTTGTTATGAAAAATAGGTTAAGAACAAGTATTTATATGTAAACTTAGAGTATAGATTTGAATGAGTTAGTTTTAAACCATTGTAACAAAATATTTTTGAAACTTTTAGAACTTTCCTTGGTAATTGATTATTAAATAATTTTGTTACTCTTGGAACCTCTAGAACTCTGTGGTAATTGATTAAATCTATTGTTAACTAATTAATGAAGTGTCTTATAACTTCTAGAATGCATTAGTAATCTATTGCATCACTTCTTAATTAATAAGGTGTTTTTTAACCTTTTGAATGTTAAGAATCAATTGATAATTGATTAAACTAGTTGTTAATAAATTAAATTAGTATTTTGTAACTTTTCATAGCTCTAAAAGATTTTGGTAATCAATTACTACATATGGTAATCAACTATAAGATTGGTTAACTCAATACGAAAATTTGATTAACTCTTTGTAACATTTGGTTAAATCAATTGAAAAATGGTTAACTCTTTGTAAAACTTATTAACTCATATCCATATTATAAAAACCAGGTTTTCATAATTCCAAAACACTTAGGTTGATTATGAGAAATCATTTCACTTTGAGTATTCTTTCTAAAACATAATTTTAACCTTGAAATATTTTATTTGAGAATCTTGTTAAGATTTTCTTTCAAAACCATATTAGAGAGCTTAATCAAAATGTAAGAGCTATCAAAGCATACATATAATTTTAATACTTAGTGGAAGTCTTCATCAAAATTCATTTGCTAGCATATAAGAAAGATTTCTTCTCACACGTTTACCATGCCTACATTGAGAGAAACATTTTTTGACATGGTTGTGCATAAATAAGACATAATTGCGCTTGGCTCATAGGATGAGTTTCAATATTTGAAGCTTGAGCATCATTGAAAGGCTAGGAATAGTCATATAAAAAGGAAAAGTGTGAGATAGATAAGGGATACACTTCATACTTCATTTTTTTTTACTTTTTTTATACCTTATCTCTTGCTCTTGTTCTGTTATAAGATTGCTCTAAAGGAAAGCTAGGAACTCCCAAGACATTCTTAAATACTAGTAGACATACTTAGGTGGAGATTCAGGCATCTTTTGGTAACTAGATTGGAAACCCTAATTTATTCATGAATGAAATTCCTTTCCTATTTTTTATCTTTTACTACAATTATGTTTTCCCTTTTAATTTAATCATTGTTAAGAATTGTTCACTCTTAATAATTCAAAGTTAATTAGAAAATAAATGATTGAACAACAGCTTAGTTAACAAAATAATAGGAATGAATGAATCTAGGATTTATATGATCAATATTTACAACCCATTATGTAACATCCTAATAACAAACACGCCCTATGCTGAAGTCATAGCTTAGATTCATTATCATTATCGCTTTGTTACTTCATGATGCGGAATTTCTTGAAAAAAAATACTGTTATTGAAAATATGGTACAAATTTTTTTCTTTTCTTTAAAACATTTGTTGAAAGTGAAATCTTTGTCATAGTAATCAATGTAGTAGTAAAGAAACGTTATGATATCGTCACTCATGATAATTTTGAAAAATCAAATTTATTTACTTGTCATACTATCACATTCATTTCCATAGCAATCTTTACATCATTAATTATATAAGTAGTAGAACATATAAGAAATAGTTAGTCAAGACTCTTAGCGAGTCCTTAAATCAAAACAAAGGTATTAGTGCCCATTACAAGTAACAATCATCTATAAGAAAACTTATAGAGTACTAGTGATCAAAATGACATCTTCTTTAGTGGTTCGTGGTTTATATTTTCAAAAATTGATGATATCTTCCCTTAAAGACTAATGTCATCTTCTTCTTCTTGGTTATTTAAACCTATGAATATTATAGAACCAATCTACACTACATAGTATGGGATAGATTACTACCATCACAAATAGTATAATCAAGGTTTGGAAGAGAAATAAAAGGTAATGAGAAATCATAATTTCTCAATAAGCTTCTACCCTAGAGTTGGTGGCATCATTTTTATTCCAACCACTTCAGTTTATTAAAAAAAAAGTGGCAAAAACATGAAAGTTTGATTATTTCCTTTTAAAATAATACTTATCTAAAGTGGGTTCTTTTTAATAATAGCAAAAGTTAAATCTTGTACAAGCATACGACTCATACATATTCTTAATCATTTCTTCATAAAAATTTTCATAGACATAAATTTCATGCATTCTTTAGATCACATTCTCATCATAACATAGATATTATTTGACTCTTACTCGTTTTATGCCTTATTCATAAATCAATCTCTTTCTCTAGTCACTCTCTCGTGATAGTTTTACTTAAGGCATATCATTAACAATTTAGTGAAACGATATCTTCCACTTGTCTACTACTCTGCCTTGTGATCTAAGATATGAGCTCATTCCAGATGATAGTCATGATCATAATTTTGGAACACCTATGGCTTCCTTATAGAAGGGTTTATTTGAAGCCCCAAAGTTTCAGCATAGAAGGTTATGTACCTTCTGATTACCAGAAAAGGACCTACAGCCTTCTGAGTGTGCACAAGTCCCAGACTTATCACACTAGGAGTAATGTATAGTTATCATATATTTATTATCTAGTGATATTTTGATTTATTAGATTCCATTTTAAGTCTTCATAATAACATGCATGCTTAATTTCCATCAATAAAATATGCATCTTTAGCATCCAAATTATTTAATTCTTATGTAATTCACCAATATATGGAACCATAATTCCAAAAAGAGAGCACGTAGCACACTTGTACATGAATAAACATACTTAAGAGTCATCATGATAAATAGACAAAGATTAACTCAAGAATTTACTTATTAAAATTATTTTCTTACACATGATCCTAAATTTTTGGACAGCATGCACTCTTATCTTAAAATTGTTGAAGTTGCCTACATTCTTGATATTTTATGATAGGTTTCCCATAGAGAACCTAAGTCACTCATTCCTTATAGACTTCTCACAATCTTTCTTTTTCTTTAGAGTTGTTTTCTTTAAGGATTTTCTTTGAGTTTCTAGACTAATTAATCATTAGTACTCACTTGGCCAAATGACCTCTTTTATTCCAAGAAAGTTTAGTGTTCATTATTTTAAATCTTTATAGCCTAAAGTTATGTTCCACAACTCTGTGAAATCAATTCATTAACTTTTACCTATTAACATAACTTACTATTCATGATTACTAACATGGGTTGAATGGCTTATGAGTTTTGCTTATGAAATCATTTCCACTTGCTTGAAATCACCTTTGTTCATTCAAAACATCTCATATCTTTAGCCTATAATTTGTTAGGAACTTTTGTCCACTTTCTCCTAGACTTTTCCTAATGGCCATATTATCATTCTTAAAGCTTGTGGGCAATTTTTCTTATCTTTTAATGGTGATTCTTGTGACATTATGACTTATGTTGTTAGATTGGTTTAACTTGGTACTTTTTAAGGTTTTTCTCCTAATTACTATGACTTGACTAAATGGCCACTTAAAATTTTGAAATCTCTTAATAAAAATTTTAAACACCTCCCTGTACTTGGTTAGATTTCTTTTTATGACTTAATAAAATTTTAGATTCCTTTTCCCTTGATTTAGCAAGCTTGGCCAAATGGTCTCCTTGGCCACATAAAGGTCCTTTTCACTAATTTTTCTCTCTCAACTTGTAAATCTTTAATTTCATCACTAATTACTTCCTTTGTTTTTGGATCCACCAAGGTTTTTCCTTGGTTCATGGTTTTGATCATGATTATGGATATTTTGAGATGTCTTCTTCACCTTCTAATTCCATAGATCTAATCTTTGTCTTATAGTCATAAAGATCCAATTTTTGAGATCATGTTTTAACTTTTATGACTTAACTTTTAGAACCATTTTTATTTATGATCATATTGGTCATATCTAGGCTTTTATAAAGATCTAAATTCAAGAGTAGGACCTTTCATAAAGATAAAAACACACTTGCATCTTTAAAAAGAAAAAGACATAACACCATATTCGATCCAAACAAGCCAAGATTCACAAGATCTACTCTAAGCTCTAAATATCCTACACTTGATCATCTTCCCATACTTGAAAATAACCTCTCAAATCTTCCCAAGATAAAATCAATTCTAAGAAATTTAAGTGATTAAATTGCTCTAAAAGAACCAAGGAGAACTTTAATCCACTAAAATTTTCCCTTGGCCTTCAAAATCACTTAAAAATTTAGTGATACTTATTGTAAACTAAATGGAGAAATTTTGAACAAGAAAATGCTTAAGAAATTTTGATCCATGGAGTTTAGAGAGATATCAATAAAAGAACAAAGGGAATAAGCCAAAATCACCCAACAAAAAACTTGGAATAATTTTAATATAGAAATCCCTACTTGTTGGAGTCTTAGGAACTTGTTGGATTAAATGATGGAGGATCATCTTCCTTGATGTCCTACACTAATTCTTTGATGAGAAGTGATGGGGCTTTGTCTTTTTGCTTAGATCAAGGTTTAGGCTTAAAGGTGGAAGATTAACTTAGTTAAACTTGGTTCAAGGATTCTTGAAAGTAAGAGCTTTGTTTGTGGGGTCTTGGGTGAGTATTTAGAGATGAAATTTTGAAGCAAATGGGACCTCCTAGGCTGCGTATCAAATTCAGCCATCTATGGCCATTTAGGAATTAAATTTCTAACTAAGGATATTTTAGTCCATTCACATATAATTTTATTTTTTAAATTTAATTGTAAAATATGAATAATTATGCTTTAATACTAACCATGGTTTACTTTACCTAATCATGGTATGTTTAACGCAATCATGGTTAGTTTTTAACTTAACCACGGTTACTTTTTATAACACCCTAAAAATGAATACCAATTTTATATTTAAGTCATTCATTTGGTTCAATTATTAGTTTGTTATTTCATTATGCAGAATCTTTGGAAAATACTTATTATAGAAAATATGGTCAATTTTTTTTTTAAAACAATTGCTTTGATATAATTTGCAAGCCTCGTCGGTTTAGCGTACATAACGGAAAATTAAATTACTAGACGTTCTTGCACACATATAGAATATTAAGAATACATATTACTTACGCTGCTCCATTTATCAACTAATTCACTGTAGCAATTAAACATAACCTATTCATATAACACCTAACATCACATAATTATACAGTCCATTTACATATTCAAACAATCTTAGGCACTAAGGCCTTGTCATTAACTTTATTACATGCCATAATTTACATACCACATTTACATACACATTTGCTACATAATATAATACATATATTATACATAACTTAGCATAATACTATATATTAATAGCTAGGATGCTCGCATCCATTTATTTACAAATATTTACATTATTGGCATGACTTTGAACTCTTTTTCTACCTTGAGAAAAGCGGTAGGACCAACAAACCTCCCCTAAGCCTAGTGGTGAAAACGTTCTAGCCATATGCTCTGGTCCAAAGACATGAATGTCCCATCGGGCATCTCTTGATAAGCATGAAATGGGTATGGCATTGGATAGGGCGAGCTCCCTTGTGAGGACCACATATGGGATGAATTATGGTAGTGGAACAGAGTTTAGGGATATGTCTCCCCTTTGAGGAAGAAGATTCCTCAACTGTAGCAATCTGCTGCCTCTAATACTCAGGAGGAGGCAAAAAAATATCCGTTGGGATAAAAGGTGTTTGGGGGAATCGCAAAACCCATAGGGTTGAAGTTCGGGCTCAGGATTTCCGTGAGAAAGATATGTCCTAATGAGAAATATATCCTAATGTTTGTTTGGGCAGTAATCAGCAAGCCATGGAGGTTTTCTGTGCAATCCACATTACAAATGTCTACATAGATCACCTCTATTGTGAACAACATTATCTTTGTTTGGGAAGAGGAGTGAAAAAACTAAGTTTCTGAGTAGATTTCTACTTTACCTCTAGTGTCTTCACTTTTATCCCAGCCACTTCAATTTATTAGAAAATTCTTGACATACATACAAGATTGCTTTTAATCTTTTAGAAACATTTTACTAAAGTGAGTTATTTTTATACCGAAACAACTTTTTTGCATAAGCAAATATGTGCTTAAACTTTATAAATTTGGGATCACAATATAGATATTATTTGACTTAAAATTTATTCTATGTCATAAACATTATCACTTTCATTGTTCTATTCCACAACTTCAAGGGAATTTTCTAGACATAGACATATATTAGAAAATAGTCAAACAATATCTTCTCTCAAAGTCTGCTACTCTACCTTCTATTCCTAAGGATATGAGCTCATTTGTAGATGGTCGTCACCACCTTATACTAGATGATTTTTTAGAACCTTTTTGTCTTCACAATAGAAGAATTTTTGAAGAACCCTTTTGTCTCCTAGGAAAACTTATTTGTCTCCTCTTCAGTAAAGCTCTAAGTGCCTCTGGATACGATATACACAAGGCATAATAAGAGTAGATTAACTTTTCGCATAAGTTTGCCTTAATGACGCCTTAAACCCTTTTAGGTTCATTTTAAAGTCTTCTTGATAATCATGCATGCTCAAACAATATTCAACCAACATGCTATGCATATTTAGATCTCATACAATATTAGATCATAAATCACATCATATCATTATACATAACATCATCTGTACAAATACTTATGAGCACTCACTAATTAACTCATAATAAAAATTATGTCTTCATAAAAAAAAACACAGGTCAACTTATAAATCATACTTAAATATCATAATTATATACCGAACATATGTTCCAATTTATTTAACTCTTTAATTTCTTATGAAATATCACTCAAGGGGCTTAATTCTCTCAACCTTCTAAGTTGGTCATCAACATTTCCTTTTCTTAAAGTTTCATTAGTTTCACATGAATTTTATAATTTAGAAGTTGTTCCCTTGGGTGTTCAAATGGAACCTTTTAATTTTTTATTTTTTGTGCTCTTTAATTTTGCAAGTCTTATGAATAACCTACTTATGCTAAATCCAAACAACAAAGTGTAGATCCACTAGATCTGCTCTAAGATCCATCCATCTCCTATTAAGAACACTTCAAAAAAAATTCATGACTTCTCAAAACTACCCGTAGCTTCAAAATGGATTTCAAAAGAATTTTCACCGATTAAATTTCTTCTAAGTTACTTAGAAACGCTTTAAACCAACATAAATTAATTTTATTTCTAAAAAATAACTAAAAATTGGTGATGCTTATTTTGAACCATTTAAAAGTAGAATTGAGCCCTCATGAGTTCTAACAAAAGGAGATCCATTGATTTTAGAGAAAGGATCCACAAAAGAAAGAAAACAAACTACAAAAAGTAAGATTAAAGCTTAAAAAGACAAAGTAGAAAATCCTACTTGATGGTGACCTAGTGTGGATGATGGTGGGGCTGTGGTGGCTGACGTTTGTCCCCCTTAGTTGGTCCACAAGAATATCTAAGTGAAAGTGGTGGGGCTTAGTGTTTAAGGCTTGATTTTAGCTTAAATTTCAAAGATGGAGACATACATTTAAGGTGAAAGGTTAAGGTTTTTTAGACTTAGTTTAAATTGGAGAGATTTTGGAGAGTTTTCTAAGTGTTTAAGGAGTAAAAACTAAACCAAATTAGGTCCCTCATGAACTTAGTGAATTTGGTCAAGTAAGGGCTAAAATTGGATTAATTTTTCACTCAAGGTTATTTTGATAATTTTGTATAGATTTTTCATTTTGTAAAATAATTAAAAACTCAAGGAATTATTATTTTAGAATTTTATTAATGTTAATAAGGCTGAGTTTATCCCTAATCATGTTTATCTTACTCTAAGCATGGCTAACTTTTAATTAATCAAGGTTAATTAGCTTTAACCATGGTTAAAGGAATCTTAACATGAATTATTTGTCTTTTATAAGTTTACTTGGGTTAACTTGGTTTGGTGATTCATCACCATGGTTTCCACATGGGAAATTTTGTGCATCCTATGTGGGGTCCATTCTTGACTTCTTCCTCTCACTTTCTTGCCCTCCCAACCTTTCAAAGGTGTTTTTGTAATTTTTTTCAGTATTGCGAGAAAAATTTCCAAATTATTCCTCTGATAATTATAAAACTTTTTGGTTTGTTCCCAAGTTAATCTAATATCATTTGATGTTTTTCTGGAAATTGGTTAGATATATGCTAAAAATAGAGCTTTGTAGGGGTGTTCTAGGCGTTTTTAGAGTTTCCTAAGGGCATTTTCGTCCCTTCATTGTTTTCTAAGTTTTTATCATATCTTTTGGTTATTCTTGATGTTCTAATCCTTTAGAGTGTATTTTACTCTTGTTTTACATTCCTCTGGTATATTATTTGAGTTGTCTAGGTGCAGGGACATGTTTGTCATTTGCACCAAACTTTCTAGTTTTCCCACGCTTCTAGGGGTATTTTGGTCTTTTTTTAAAAAAATTTCAGAAAAGTTTCTAAACTTCTTTCTTGACATTTTTAACCCTTATTGGTTTGTTCTTGACTTGTTTCTAAGTCATTTTCTATTTATTTGAGAACAATTTAGTCCTTACAGAAGTAAAGGATCTTTAAGGGCATTTTGAGCATTTTTTATAGTGTTTTATTTCTATTTGTCTCTAATTTTTCTTTGTGATATTCTAACCATTGTTGAAGAGTTATAAGTCTCTAGAATGTTTTGTAGCTTTTATTGTGAGTGGCATGTGCATTATGTGCTGTTGTCCAAGTGCAGGAGTATTTTCTTTATTTTATTGAAAGATTTCTACTTTCTCTAAATTTTCATTTCTAACTCTCTTTTCCTTTTTTCTAGTATGAATTCATGACGTTGGGAGTCTATCATAAAAATTTTGGATGTTACAAATTTAATTAATAAATCAAGTTGGGATTTTGTACTTTCTTTCGTCAATGTCTTGCATGATCATTGAGGGAGTGATTAAGGAAAAAGAATAGTAACATTATATGATCAATAGTACAAGTATATTTTAACAAGTGGTTAGTAATTAAATAATATAGTTCATAAAGAAAAAGGAGGAAAACTTGGGTAATCATAAGTGAATCCAAAACCCTAGGCACCCTTCTCAAAATTGTATTCTACCAGCATATGTGTGCTTATTCTCTTTAGTGTGTTATATTTTTCTTATTTTAATTGTAATTCTCAATGAATAAAAGAAAATCACTATTTTTTTTTGCCTTGATAATTGAGACTTGATTAATCCAATACATATTTTATAGTCCATGCATGACAATACTTGGAATTGTAAGATTTTATTTTATTACTCTTGACAAATGTATTTGCTAAGAGGTTTAAAAATTCACATCAAGTTTTTAATGTTGTTATTGAGAACTACCCTAAACATAGTTAGATTAATAAACTATTAATTACTTAACCCAAAAAAATTTAAAGATAAAAAATATAGAAATATTTGAAGTCCTTTTATATAAAGATTTGTATAGTGTATGCTAACTCATTCTCAAAATCCTATTTCACACTTTAATTTGGAGATAAGAAAATTGAAACATATTGAGGCAAGAATCTAGAGAAACGGGAATGACTAAAAATCGTGTAGTTGAAGTAGAGAGGGTCGTGAAGGAGTTCATGTCCCTATTAATATGGGTGGGCAAAGCCTCATTAACATTTTAACAGATCTTTTGGAGAAAGAATGGAATATCAAAACTACAGCCAAGGAAGAAGATGTAGACAAAAAATTGAAGAGAAAATGTAGCATTTAATATGTAGAAAAACTACAAGAAAAATATGAGACTTTAACACCTAAAACTAGTTATTTTAAGTGCCACTTTCTTGGGAAGACAAGTCAATTTAAAGCACCACTCCATTAACCAGAAAGCTTAGAAAATAAGCTTTCACTTTCCATATTGGAGTGTCTCCAAAAATAAGGAGTCACTGCTCAGGAACTAAGCCTAAGAGAGAAGAGAGAATTTGAGAGAGAATCATCTTTCTAAAATTAAGAATTTTATTCAAATGACCAAATGTGTGTGATAATATGCATGCAAGGGTCTACTTATAGACCAAGGCTATGGAGTATTCAACCATGCATGTGTTTGGGCACCCTTTTCCTCCTAAATTGGGCTCCTGAGATCCAAAACTTAGAAAATAAGGTTCCACTCCCAAAAATGAAATAAAAGTATGAGAAAATGGTGTCTTTGGACCTATACAATCCAAAGGTTCATTATAATCAAGGTTCATTCCTAATTTATTACAATTAAAAGATCTTAAACTAAGTTCATATGAAAAGGCGAAAGGATATGGGAGGATGAATCATCCAAAGGTTCTTCATGTATTATTGTCCATAGGTCCAATAGGCCCACTAAGTATTTGTGGGGTGACCTCTGTAACACCCTAAAAAGGAAGTTCATTTTTACGCTTAAGTCGTATACACATTTCCATTATTAGAATGTTACTTCATGATACAAAATTTTTAGAAAATAATTATTAGTGAAAATACGATAAATTGTTTTTTAGAACATCTTGATATAAAATGCAAGTTTCGTTAGAAATACTATCGTATTAAAAAATAAATAAATGAACATCCTCGATCGCATGTAATGAATAAATTGTCTATATTGCTTTTACTAATTTTCTACCTCTCTATGTTGAGCATAATTAAAATTTATTATAGTTATACACATGTCAAAAATTATACAAACTTTATAATTTTACAGTCTATAATTATACATACTTATTTAAGTTGAGTTAAGGCATCTATGCTTTTACACATGTAGTTACATATATATAGTTACTATTACAGTATACATGCATCTCATATATTATAATAAAAATACATACTAAGTAATTAAAATAAGTCATCCAACTATTTACAAATTGTACATTATGGATATGACTTGACTTCTTTTTCCTTAAACCCAACCATTCAAACACTTTAAGGTTAGTGGTGATAATGTTTCAACCATAGACTTTCATCCAGAGCAACGAAGGTCCCATCCACCATCTCTTGAAATGCCTGGAATGGATATAACCTGAGAAATGATGAACTACCCAGAGATGACCAAACATATGAGGTGTTGTAGTAGTGGGATGGTGTTTGTGTGTTAGTCTCCCCTTCTGATGAGGATGAATCTTCAGCAGGTGTTGCTGGGGGCACCTGGTAGCCAGATAGGGGTGGAAACACCCTATTAGTGTAGAAGGATTCCAAAGGGATAATGAACTTAGTGATGGGGAAATTCGGGCTCATCACAGTAGATACAAATAAGTGACCCAAAGAAAAATAAACCAGCACATTAGCTTAAACAGTGATCACCAGTCCATGAGCATTTACAATCTAGTTAACATTACTTAACTCCATGAAGACCACTGCGTTCGAAAAGACATTGGGAGTGTTTAGGAATAAAATTGTGGGAGAAGGGTGAGAAACTAAGTTTCTCAAAAGGATTCTACTCTAGAGTTAGTGACATCACTTTTATCGTAGTCCTTTCAGTTTATTAGAAAACATGTCATGTACACAAATTCATTTTTAATCTTTATAAAACTTTAGTTGAAGTGGATTTGTTTTACATAAAAGAAGAACTAGTTTCTATTTAAGCATACAAAATTACATAAGTCTCAAAAATCTTTGGGATTACATCATAGATATCATTTGACTATCATTTCATCTATGTCTTAACATAACTCTCTTTGATTCTCTATCACTCTCTTAGTGATAATTCAAGACATAGACATACAATACTACTTAGTCAAATAATATCTTCTCACTGGCTCTGCTACTCTACCTTCTATTATTAGGACATGAGCTTATTCCTTGATGGGTCGTCACCATCATAAACATTAAAGACCTAATGCTTAATAATAGAAGGATTTTTGAAGAACCTTTTTGTCTCCACCTTAGAAGGATCTTTTGCTTTCTAAATGTGCACAAGATACATTAAGAGTAGTATTAACTTTTCACATAATGTCTTTCTTTAATGATCTCTTAGTTAATTAGGTTCCTTTTAAAATCTTCCAGATAACATGTATGTTCAAACAATCCAACCAATATGCCATGCACATTTGGTCTTTATTTCCAAACTACTTTCACATCATCATCCATACATGATCATCACATAATAAATCTTTGTGTACTCACAAAACCATACAAGTTGGCATGATATTTCTAAATAGAAACTAATCTTTTAATCAAGACTTTCTTAATTAAACTTGAGGTTACTATCTTAGGCAGCATGTATACTTACTTCCATAGTTTGTCCAAGTTGCTTAATTCTCAAGATTTATGATGAATCACTCATAGGATCTTATTCCACTCATCCTTCTAAGTTTCCTCTCAACCTTTTTCTTTTCTCAAAGATTAAGTTCTTAATATTTTAATGTATAATTACGGTATATTGAACTTCTTTAATTGACTGGATGACCTTTCCTAATATTTACTCTTTGTGTTCCTTAAATTGAATGTCTTATACATAACTTACTTAATTCAAGCTTAAATGTTATATGTTTTATGCTTTTGATTAATAACTTAGCTAGTTATATTTGTTCCATTAATGAACCTACTTGCTTACCTCCTTGCTTATGAATTTAAAGTTTTTCTACTCTTGATTTATTTAATTATCTTTAAACTTCTAAAATAATCCATTATCCTATTTCTAACCCAGGTGGCCAAATCAACATACCATAGTCCTAAGGTGTTATGGTTCATTTTTTCTTCTCCTAAAAGTTGATTTACACTAATTTAGGACTTAGGCTACAAGTTTATACCACATTTAGAAATTTTTACTCCTTGCTTTATGAGAATGGCTGAATGCCCACTTTTATTTTCCTATCCCATAATTAATTTCTAATCATCTTATTAAGCATATTTAGGTTCATCTTTAAGTTCTAGCAAGATTTTAGTATATTTTCACCTAATTCAACCAATATGGCCGAATGAGCACTTTACTAAATTCAAGTGCCTTCCAAATTTATAATTCCATAGTTATACTTGATTAGACTTCTTTTTATACCCTAATTAAAATTTTAAACTCATGATTTCCTAATTAAATAGGAAGTGGTGAATGCTAGAAGTGACTTAAACAAAGGTCTTTTTATCAATTTCTTGCCATATGACCTTGGTACCATGAAGTTTAGCACTTAATACATCATATGTTCTTAGATCCATCCATAATATGTCCTTACTCCATAGCTATGGTTATGGAAGGTGGAAAGTGATTTGTTCAACTTTTGCTCCAAAATTCCACCTTTACTCTTAATAGTTTTTATTTCCAAGTTCAAGTTATGTTTATGGATCTTATTACATAATATTTCTTAGTATTTTAGGAATTTTAATATATGAGTCCAGATTTGGAATTTATCCAAACAATTAAACATTTTAAAAATAAATATAAACAAGTTTCCAACTTTGAACACCAAGATCTTAAAGAAATCATTTTTCATGGAAAACTAGTATAGATCTACTAGATATACTCAAAGATCTATTCATCCCTTACTTGGAGCACTTTAAAAATTTTCTCATAAACTCCCAAATCTGCCCTAAAGAATCAAAAATTAGTTTTAAGAAATTTTAACCAATTAAATTGCTTCTTAGGTTGTTAGAAGCACTTTAATCCATCAAAACTTCTCTTTAACTTCCAAAAATCGCTAAAAATTTTGTGATGATAATATTTAATCATCAAGGGCATTTTTGAGCTCCAACCAACTCAAATAAAAAGGATCTATAGATCTTAGAGAGAGATCCAACAAAAAAGAAGAAAATCAAACCATAAAAGCAAGATTTGAAGCTTAGAAAAATATATGGTAAAATCCTACTTGTTGATGACTTTTGTGATGGGTTTGGTGGGGCTTTATAACTGATGTTCCTCCTCCTTGGTGTTCTACACAAGATCTCTTAGTGTTGGCGGTGGAGCTTAGTGAATTTGTCTTGATTTAACTTAACGTCAAAGATGGAAGTCTAAACTTAGTGTAAATTTTGGATTTTAGGATTATTTTTATTTTATAGAGTTTAAAATATTTGTATAAGTTTTTAGGAGGTATAAGATGAAGAAAATAAGCCCTACCAAGGCCAAGATAGAATTCGGTCACTTAGGGACAATTTGGGAATTAATTTTCTATTTAAGGAAATTTTGGTACATTTGCATGTAATTTTTATTTTATAAAATAAATATAAATGTAAGAAATTATCCTTATTCTAAACATGGTTAATTTTCCACTGGTCAAGATTAACTTTTTCTAAACATGGTTAACTTCCATTAAACAAGATGAATGTACTTTAACTGTGGTTAATTTTATCTCTCTTATTTATTATTTTTGTCTTATATGGTACTAATGGAGTGATGACTCATATGAGAGCAACCACCACATTTTTCACATGCTATTTTCATGCATCAGGGGTGAGACCCACTTCCTGGCTTCTACTTTGTATTTTCTTGCCCTACCAACCTTCTAAGGGCATTTTGGTAATTTTTCTCGGCATTTCCCAAGAGATTCCTAAATTATTCCCCCAATGTTTCTAACACTTATTAGTTTGTTTCAAAATCATTCTTATATCATTTACCATTTTTTTGGGAACGGTTTATCCCTTTTGGAAGACAAAGCTTTCTATGGATGTTTTGTGCATTTTCGAAGTTTTTTTTATGACCTTCTCATCCTCTCTTTGTTCCTATTCTTTTATTATGAATTTCTAATTGCCACTGATGTATTTTAATTCCTTAGAATGTATTTTAACCTTTTGTTAGGTTTTTCCTATACATTATTTGTGTTATCCTAGTGAAGGATGTTTTTGTCATTTGTTAAAAATTTTCTAATTTCTCTGACTTTTGCTCTTATCTCTACTTTCTTTCTTACTAAAGGGTGTTTGTAACCTAGAAAGTCCATTATGAGAAATTATGGATGTTGCAACCTCCACATCATCTTCTCCCCCTTTGAAAGCATTCATCATCGAATGTGCAGAACCATCATTTTCTACAAAATCAAAGGATACAATTAAGATACGAAGAGAAGATATTATTAATGAAAAAATGAAGGACAATGATAGATCAAACACTAACCTATTGAATCTTGTTTTGTGAGAACAATTAAATTGATGTGACTAAAAATAAGAGATTAATATTATCCAATAGCTCATAGTTATTCATACAAATTCCACATGAAAGTTTGAGTTACAATTACTTTTATTTTCCTTAGAATTTGTTTATCCCAAGAATCTAAGGTATCTTTTCCATGCCATAGGATGCTATTTAAATGGTTTACTCTCCTAATCATCCTAGGTAATGACTGATGTCAACATGAATATGAATGAGTGAGTGACATCTCATACTATGATAAGGAGTTATTATCACACAAACAAGTAGATACCAAACAATTTTCAAGATGTTATAAGATGTAAAGTATACACATTAAGTGCAAATCATGTGATCAAATAAGCAACAAAGTAGTGGCATGCGAGGTATAATAGTATTAGATACATCTTGATTTTCAAGAAAATGAGGCATCCTAGATTCATTATCAATGCATAAGGATTGAAGCACCCTAGGATTCTCACTAGGTATAGATATATCATAGCTACGAAGAATATAAATATAAAATATGAATGTATGCCTATGATTACACAAATAAATGAAAGATTCAACCTAAGCATATCATCCACATTATTAAGTTCAACAAAAGTATCCCAAGTATGTAAGATTGCATCACAAGACTTAGGTTTCACTAGTACCATATTTTGATCATCCTTCTTAAAGGATGGCACTTCAACCATTAAGTCATGCGAAAATAAGTGAGAAATACTAGACAACACTCTAAGGTTCAAGTTACCTTGTCATTGAGGAATGTTAAGAGGTTTCCTAATTAAAAGAATTTTTCTAACCTCACTCTTGTGTATAAAGGAGTTAAAAACTAATTTCTCCCCTTTTTTTCCTTTCTTCTTTTATTTTTATCATTTCTCATCTCTTTTATTTCTTTTCTTACTTCCTTTTTCAAACCCTTCCTTTCTTTGTTCTTTTTCATTTACATTTGGTCTTTATAGACCTCACTAGGGGTTAAAGGAACTAGAGTTATTTTTTGGGAACTAAACAGAAAAGAATGGTTGTTGGAGTGTCCATCATGATGAGTATTTCTATCAAAGGAACTAGAGTTATTTATGCATGATGTGTAAGCTGAAGGATAAATTATACAATAAAAGGTAGTAAATTGTTAAGTTAGTTTTTTTAATATTGAATAAGTTTAAAATTTTAATTTCTAAAATTTTAAAAAATTTTATGATTGATTTTTAAAAAAAATCAATAATTTTTGTCATTTGTGTAGGATTGCAAAAATAATAAATAAAATTATATATTTGAACTGTATAAAAAAATTTTAAAAATAAAAATTATTCATCAGATAACTTAAAATTATATTATTAAAAATATATTATAATGTTAATATATATATATATATATATATAAAAGATGTTGTTATATAATATGAATATCTCAAAATATTTAGAAGATCATTGATTGATAGTAAATATTATAAGTTATTAATAAATATATTTTTATTATGTCTATTATACTGATTAAATATTTGATATATATTATAAATAATTATATTAATAAATTTTTATTTATATTAAAATAATATACTGATGATAAATAAATTTAATTAATATAAAAATAAATTATAAAAAATAATATTTTAATCTAAAAAATATGTTATTTTAATTATTTAAATAGATAATAAAATATATTATTAAAATTAAATTATTATTATTTATTTACAAGAAAATTTAAAGATGATTATTAATTTTTTTAATAAATATATAATATAATATATTATAATTACTAATCAATAATAATGTAAAACAATCGATAAATATATAATTAATTTTAATTATTAATTAATTTAATTTTTAAAAAATTTTATTTTTATATAAAATACTTAAATTTTTTTATTATATATATTTAAAAATCACTTATATGATTAGGTTTTTTATTTTATATTTTTTAAATTCATTTTTTTTATTTTATTTAAAAAATTGTTAAATACTTAAAAATTATGTTATAAACACATAAATTATAAAAAACAATACTATTATAAAATATTAAATATTTAAATAATTACTCCTTTATAAATTATCAATTTTTTTATCATCAACTTTAAAAAATCATTTACAGCATCATAAAGAGTCTCACATGTTATCTTATACTAGTTTTTAGGTATGATAGTTGCTTCATTAAATAACTGGTGTAAGCAAACCCTTCAATTAAACAACACTTCTTAACTTGGAGAATTGAATAAGAATATTTCATTAGAGATTTTTTTTAATTAAGTGTATAAGTTCAAAAAAAAAATAACTTAAAAATATAATATCCATAACTTCTATGTAGTATTTGCATGCTAGGTTATTTAGATACCTACATTAAAGAGATATAATTTTTTACACCTAAAAAGTAATGTTATCATATATTGAACAATTTTTATTTTTTTTCTTTTTTTATTATATCATATCATCTATTATATTTATCTATTATATCTATCACTTTTCCTTTTTTTTTTACCTCTCTCAAAGTGTATGACAGCCAAATATATCAACATAACACTTTTCTATGTTTAATATATTTTTTTTTCAGTTTTAGGTTCCAATAATCTTTTAAATAACTTTATCAAAAATTTAAATTAATCTCTATCAATTAAATAAATTTAATTTTTTATCTTAAATTTTTAAAAATAATTATTTTTGAAAATATCATTGAAAAAATCATAAAAAATTATTTCTCTAAAATAAGTTAAATAAATATGCATATACATATTTAAACATGAGATATCTTTAAAAATACGTAACAATATTCAAACTTTGTTATAAATTATTTATCTCATTATATTGGTAATAAGACAATAGATATAAACAGAAACATTAGATAGAGTTATAAAAAAATTATGTAGAAAAGCATGTATATTGTGATATATATATATATATATATATATATATATAATATTATAGTTAAATGATAAAAACTTGTTAAATTTAATTTACTTCTTTTACAAAAATAAAATCAAAGATAAGATCATAATATCATACTATTTGACTTTGTGTTTATTATACTTTTCAATAATACATGTAATATTTTTAATTTTTTTTCAATTTTTTTTATTATATAAAAATAATCTAATTTATTTTATTTAATATAAAAATTCCGTAAATTTCATAATATGTTTGTTTTAAATTTTATTTAATTAATTATTTGTACTAAAAAAGTCAAGTTATATATTATAACTACATATATAAAATAAAAATACAATCAATACATAATGTTCATATTAAATTTTTAAAATATAAAACAAGTTTAAATAATTTAAAATTATATTATATGAAATTAAATTAAGAAATAAAATATTAAATATATGTATTGTAAATCTTATTTTAATTTTTCAATGTAAAATATATTTTCAAGATAATTTTTTATAAATAATAAAAACATTTTTATTATGTTTTAGATATTAAATTTATAACCATTAGTTTTTTATTTAATAACATGAGAATCCACACAACTAATAAATATATTATATTAATTAATATAAAGTTTTTATAATATTATTTATGTTTTTATATATTATAATTATATTTAATAAACATAGTATTTAATATCAAGTGAAGTTAATTTTAAATAATAATATAGATTAATAAAGAATATTCTTTATTAATAAACTAATGACATCGCACAAAATATTTATTATTAACAATTTTTATTATACTATTTTTTTAAAAAATAAATTAGGATCTTGTAAAAAAAGATATGTTTTGAAAGTAAATATAAAGTTTTAAATAATAACTTAATAATAAAAAAGTTAGGAGGTAAGTTGAAAAGACAATATTATTAACATTTTTAATCCAATTTCCAAACATTTGTTACCCTTATTTATAAAAGATGTTCTTTGAAGGTGTATGTAATAATTTAATTATAATCATATAATTGTTTTGTTGTGATTAGAATACCGTCATTAAAGTAATTAGAATTGATGGAGTAGTTTATATGATGGTGTTTTTTTTTATATCATACCAAAAAGAATACCGTCCATTAATTCTCTCTCCGTCTCTCAAAGGCGTACAAGGCTGAAATGTTAAAAAATAAATTAGGTTACACTAAAAAAAATGTCATTCTTGTGGATTAAAAATAAAAATTTTTATGGTTATAAATTGTCACAAATTTTAATATCAGTATTTTAAAAAAACGTCAGTTTTATTATGGCCGAAATTGTAATTGTTATCAGAGATTAAAGTAAAAAAAAAAAAAAAACTCGTCAATTTGTTCTAAATTCATAAAAAAATAAATTTCAAATTTTTAATACCATTCCTCTATTCGGTAACCACTTGTATAATTTTATACAATAACCACCTGTAATAGTTACTGAATAAACAAAGAAGACCACAGTAACCACTTGAATAATGTCCAAGAGTGAGACTTGTTCCAATTCTTATCCTGGAATACTTGAAAATTTATTACCAAATAATGGAGAGTTCGTTAGAGTATACCAAAATTTAGCTTCATGTCCATATATATGCAAAATTTCTGGTTCAGAACTGAAGTGTATTTAACCTGACAGGAAAATATGTGTATCAATGGAAAAGAAACCAAATAATCCAAATACAAATGGTTTTTGAACAAATGCAAGATTAAATTCAAATTTGAATGGATATTGTTACCAGAAAGAAGAATGAAAGAAGGATCGAGTTTCAGAGATTTGTACCGTCAATGAAAGGAATGGTTCGAGCTTCGCACCGTCAATAGAAGGAACAAGTTAAAGCTAATTTTGATTCTCTAAATCCACACAAGTGCTTTGCATTGTACATTCTAAAACAAATTCTACAGTGTTTCTAATTGAGCTAAGAGTGAAAAGTGTTTATGAAGAAACGCACCAATGGTAAAAGCTACAGTGTTTAAAAAGATGCCAAAATCGTATTTTTCTTTTGCATACCGAAACTTATATTTCTTTTGGGGTTTTTTATAACCGATGAAAGATAACATCTACAATAATTTATTTTTTTCTGTAGTTACATAATTCTAATAATTCTTTTTCTACTTAACTAAAACTAGATAATAAAAATTAAATTCATATATTTTTAATTAAAAATATTAACTTTTATTAAATATTACCTCCGATCCTTTTAAAAGAAACTTTCTGTCAAATGTATTTTTTTCTTTGTTATAAAGCGCTTTTAAATTGTTTAAGGTATTAATTTTTTAAAGATATTTAATTAATTAATTATAATAAATGAATTTTTTAATTGTTTTCTCTGTCTCGTATGAAAGGAAATAATTCTTGCATGTACATTAATTAATTAGATAAAAGAGATTACTCTCATATTATTTCTCTTAATTGATACACACTAAAGTAATGCACATACTTTTTAATCAAGAGAATTGATCACATCAGTATACATACTTTTTTAAAAAGTTATTTATTACAAATTATGATAAAAATTACTTTTTTATAAGATTATTCTTATTCAAAATAATTTGAATATAATTATGAATTAGTTTAATTAATAATATGTATTAGAAAAAAAACTCTTTATTCATTTTTTAAAAATAAAAAATATTTTAAAATAAATTAACTAAAACATTCAAAGAGATATAAAATATTTAACATAGTTTAATTTTGATATATTGTTAATGTAAAATTTTTTACATATCAATCAATTAAAAATTATCATGAATCTATCTTTTAAAATAATTATTATAAATTTAATAATTTGTAATTATATAGTAACCAATTATTAGATATCAATATAAAAATTTTATTTTACTAAAAAATTTAAATAAATCATATATTATATAATAAAAAATATGCAAAATTGTTAACAAATTTAACATTATTAATTAAACTAATTAAATTTTGAATTCTTATAAAATGGTTAAAAACATCCCATCCTATAGTAAGTGATTAATTAGGATTAAAAATAAAAATTTTCGATTTCTTTCCTTTTAAAATAACAAGTAAATTCTTATATTAGTTCTAAATATTATGTAATTTTTATTTTAATTCTTAAAATTATGTGATCTTCATTTTTTTTAAATTATTAATTTATTTATAAAATAATATCTATTTACATTTTTAAAAAATAAAGATAAAAATTAAAATAAATATGTTTCTATAATCATTCTTAAAAAAAAAACATTTATAAAACTAAAATGTACAACCAATATTCAAGAATAACTTAAAAGATTTATTCTTTTTAAATTTCAGTTGCATTGAGTGGTTGAATGGTGCAACGAATTGAATGACATTGACTTTTACAATTCTACAAATTAAATTCAACCACGGAACCACCATCACCTCCAACTTGTTTTGCCATATTTTATGCTTTATGTCTGAGCCTCCGCTTTAAATACAACAACTGTGATTCCCTTCTAACCAAAATTATTGCAGGAACCAACCCAAAGGGAAAAAAGGTTCTTATCTTTTCTCTCTATTTCCAATGGGAAAGAAGAAACCAATGAAACTACCTAAACTGTTCAAATTAGCATCATCAAGAAAACACCACCCATGTCATCACTTCTTTCCTTGTGTCCAACAAAACAAGACCCTCTCGTTCGGAGCAAGTGAAAATAATGACATCTTCTTCGACCCTTTTGAGAGAAAAGTCACAACCTCATCTGAATTATCTCCAAGCTTGTTCCAATCAGATTCAGATCAGAACTATGATGGAGAATCTTTGGAGAAGCTGGTGCGTGAGGTGAGGTCAGAAAGGTTGTTTTTTGAGCCTGGTAATAATACAAGCTCGATCTTGGAGAATAATAAAGCGAAGGTTGATGGTGGGGTTCCATTCAATTTCAAAGAGAGTGTGTTATTGGTAGCTATGGATTCTGAGGATCCATATGGGGACTTTAGGAGGTCAATGGAGGAGGTGGCTGAGACTCACGGTGTGAAAGATTGGAAGGGTTTGGAGGAGCTTTTAACTTTGTATTTGAGGCTCAATGGTAAGAACAATCATGGGTTTATTGTGTTGGCTTTTGTAGATTTACTAATTAGTTTATCAGCAGCTTCCTCTGATTCTTGTTCTCATAGTTCATATTGCTCAGCTGTTTCATCTTTTGCTTCTTCCCCTTTGTATCCATTAGATCACAATAAGATTATTGACGACCAGGATCAAGTTACTAGAAGGTCTTAATTAGTATCAGTAGTACATAGTAATTTGTGTGTTTATCAGTAGATTGAAACAAAAACTAGTAGAATGAATTCAGACCCAACCAGGTTCCGTCTTTTCTCGAAATTGATTGTTCCAATATATTAATTATAATATTTTTAAATATAATGAATATAGATTTCAACATTGTAAGTTACCATGGTGAGTAAATTAATAACCTTATTGTTATATATATGATGTAACTTGGAACTTCCGCGTTTTTGAACCGTGGATATTAGGCCTAATAATAGGATGGATCAGATTTTACTTTTCTTGTCCTTTGTCTCAATTTTCGTTGTCGTTGCAGAAAGGAAGTTGGGATGAAATTTTAAAATTTAAATCTATCATCTTGGATTTAGATAAATTTATGAGGAATTAATTTTTTTTTTTAAATTTTTATTTATTTATCTATGTATATATTTTACATAAATAATATATTAAATATATTTAATTTAAATAATATATAAACTAGGTATTAAAAATTTAAATAAAATAAAAAATTTAATACTAAAATTATATTTTTAATAAAATATAATAGTTTAATAATCTTATTTATATAATATTATATTTATTATAACGGATTTAATTAAAATAAGAACGGAACAAGTATCTATATTTTTATATTCAATTTTATTTTAGATACGAATTTAGTATAAATTTTCTTTAAATTTTATTAAAATAAACTTTTTTGTTAAAATTGAAACAAGTCAAGTAAATATCTTTAAATTTAGATTTTATTGCGATGTCTAATAGATATACTTTTATATTAAAATAAAATTCATATTAAAATTACCTTAGGTCAGGTTATTTTAATATAAATTTGGTTTGTGGTGAATCTTATTTATGCATGTCTATCAATTATTATATGGATATAAATAATTTTAATTCATATTTAAAATATTAAATTTATTATCAACTAAAATTTATCATTTTCATGATAAACATCAATAAAAATTCATACATATTTTA
Source organism: Canavalia gladiata (assembly GCA_037954105.1). NCBI lineage: Eukaryota > Viridiplantae > Streptophyta > Magnoliopsida > Fabales > Fabaceae > Canavalia > Canavalia gladiata. The sequence continues at coordinate 33,787,537 of CM075660.1, forward strand.
ATAGTTAAGTGTTGAATTTATCTTTGTCAAATTAGTATACATGAATGTATAATAATGGTCTGATATATTATTTCATTCTCAAATAAAAATTTAATTTTTTTTATATTGATTAATCACTCTAGTAATTAAGTAACTTATAGTCAAAGCCTTTAATACTCGTTAAAATAATGCAACATGCATGTTTGAAGAAAAAAATTGGGTGTAATCATCTCATGCAAGTGAATAATATTAAAGAAAGAGCCTAGATCTTTGAGGTACAAGGAGAGGAAAAATTTTGGATGAAGAAAGAATTTTATCGTTCTAAAGTTATGATAAATTATTAATCGTAATGATCTAAAATTTATAGTGTAGTTCTGAACTAGTTCTTAACTGTTAATAAGAAACTTCTGAAACCAATTAACTCAATGGATGTAATTATTATAATTAAAAATTTTAACAAATTTTAGATTTTGTAATTTATATTAATTTTGCTTATGATTTTTATATTTTAAAAATTTAGTTTTTCATATTTGTAAATTTATATTTTTTTTGTTTTAATCCTCAGTGTTACCTACAATATCTCAAATACATATTTCCCAAGGTATAACAATTTGCATTGATGTGGAGTGTATTGCGAGACTAAAATGTAAATAAAATCAAATTGTAAGAATTAAAACTATAAAATTATAAGGATGAAAATCTAAAGTTGTAAAATTTTAATTTATAAGAACTAAAAAATAAATTTATAGGAATTAAAATTTAAATTAATTATAAAAATTAAAAATATGTTTAAAATTAACTAAATTATCATCCTAAATAAGTTAACCTTTATTATATAGACATTTCTTTCTTTAATTTTAGTTAAGATTATAATTTTTTTTATAGAAGATAATTTTATTTAATTAAAAAATATAACATTTACAAAATAATAAAATTAAATTTTTTAACAAAATTATTTTTCATACATAAAGTATGATAATAATACTTTAAGAAAGAAACTACTTTAATGAAGACTTTAATAAAAAAGAAAACAAGATCAAGAATCTTATGCTTAAGTTCCACTCAAGCAAGCATAAATAAAACTACACCAAACTACACCCTTTATTCATCCTCCATTGATACATTTCACGTACTACAATTTATCTTTTAAAAATTCTTAATATTATTACAACTACTTCTCATACTCTTCATATATTACAATTTATTTTTAAAATTTTTTAATATTATTACAACTACTTTTCATACTTCTCATTCTTACACTTTTATCTATTACATATAAACTTAGTAGGAACAAGATTTTTAGAATTTAAAGATTGAACAATAATAAAAAATATATAATATAGAGTCAAAATATAAAATATATAAATTTATTATGAAAAGATGAAAAATTAATATACAAAGGTTCTATTTATAATATTTTCACTAACAACAAATTAACCTACTAATTGATAAGCTAACAATCAACAAAACTAATTAACTAATAAATTAACAACTAACTATATCTCTAATAGCTTCTTTCAAGTTGATAATGATATATTAATTATTAATTTAAAAATATATTATGTAAGTTGACAAAACAAGGGATCTATAATAAAAATGGTAGCAGCTTAAGAGATACCAACACCAATTGTTTTTCCTCTTTCTTGTATGGCAAATACTTGTCTTACTTTAAAAGAAATTGATGAAATTAATTTAAAAGTAATAGTAATATTGTATGTAAGCATAGTCATTTTAACATTTTCAAGGAATTCTACTTTTTTCAGTGATAATCCTAAAGTAAAAAACTAAGGTCTACAGTTAAAGAAGAAAACAACATCATTTTCAAAAATGCACAAGGTCAAGGTAGCATGACCATATATAAACCTTGGGCTTAACATAAGAGATCATCGTTAATTTAGTCCAAGATACCCTATACTCCTTCATCATTAACACATCCCAATAAGCTTTTTCAAAGTTAAAGAAATTTACACAAAGATAATTATGCATGATGATATATTTAAAATGTGAGTGTGAAAATCATATGCCAAATTTTATTCACAAGAAAATATACTTGTTAGTGTAGAAATAAGGTATTTGAGACCTTAGTTTAAAGTAAAGAATACAAGTGAGAAGTTATTGATAAGCATGGGATCTTGGATCCTCTTATAATTTTACCTATTTTTGCTATCAAATTGTCTTATAAATGATTTAAATATCAATTTCGAACCACTCATTCTACTGTTATTACTATCCAATGATCATGCAATTGTAATAATCTTTTCCCTAAGTATTATCTCCAATTATCATACAAGGTAAATAGTTAAGAGAAGTATAAATCACATCAGATTTGTTAAATTAATAACCATTTAGAAGTCTAGGAGTCTAATTGATCCTCTAAAACTCTTAGACTCAGTTACTTTATAGTTCCATCAATTGGAGAATGGTACGATCGCCTACTCCCTAACCAGCTTAGAGATAATAGGAGTAGTTAATTCTCATTAATGGATTAAACGCAACAAATCAACATAATTGGATAAAGAACCATGCAATCATTTATAATGTAAATATATAATCATTCATAAAGAAAAATGAGGTTCAAATAGTTACATCATAAGGTTCATCAAACTCCATGATTTAATGATTAGTTACACATAGAAAAATAAGACAAATGAGAACAAGCTAACCTAACAAAATTATCCATAATCCAAAATGAATATAGGAGATACAAAACTGTAGTACCAACAAGGTTGGTAAGAGACTCTATAACTTGTATTGTGAAGGGATTCTTGCCACTATGATCATATAAGATGATGTTGGAAAAAAAAATAAGAATGGGGGAAATGGAAATAAGAAATGAAGAAGAGATGCGTCAGAGGACCCCTCAAAGTGTCAAGGATGTCAAGACATATGGCCTCTAAGGTATGAGAGGTATGTTTTCCTTCCAAGGTGTAGCCTCCCTTTTATAGGTGTGGATTAGGGCTGCCTCCATTGCAAACTGAGTTGACTTAAGTTATATCTTCAACTATCATGGCTACTCTAGATCACATGTACTTCCATTAAGGCTAACTAAGACCCTCTCCTGCATAATTAGGGCTAACTTGGATAATTTTTGACATCTTCCAGGATTGACATGGTCATGCTCAAGTCTGCACTACCATGTTAGAAACATAAAGATGCCACAACATTGTACTCAAGTCTACATGGCTGTGTTGAAAAGTATGGTCCGCTGTGAGGGCATGCTTAACCAATGCAGTTGTGTTGGCTTCCTCTAATGGGTATTTTTATTCTTCAGCCACTCCTTTGTATTTTTATACTTTTTTTCTCTTTTTTTGTCCAAAATTTTCCTAGTTTTTTGTTCTCTATTTGCATGACCATTCTTACAAAAATAAGAGAAATTAGGTGAATTACGATCTAATAATCATTAATTGCATAGTAATTATAACTAATTTCTCAAATAAATTAACAAAATGATAATTTATCACATGACTTCTAGCATATGATCATAAATCTTATTATAGTGCCATTTAGGCAGTAACATTTCATCATAAGTCTCATTCCCCAAATCAAAACAAAAAGTCACCCATCAAACCTTACTGACACCTTTCAAATGTATCCAATAAAGATCCTTATTCATAAAATTCTTAACTTTGTAGTGAGACAAGAATTGAATCTCTTTATCTTTATCCAAGAATTTGTACCAAAGGTATATATTTTGGTCACAATTTCATGAAGATCATTCGTAACTATTAGCGCATTGCACTTTTCATTCACATGATCATAGCCAAAACCATAATGATCAACAATCGTATCATAAAGGAAAACATTGTTGGAAATCTTTTGGATCTCAATTTGGTATAAGGATTCCATAATAAGATAGAATCTTCATAACTATAAAACAAAAATAGTATTGCATTGAAAAAATCTAGAATCTTGTACTCGCCTCTCCCGTAAAGGCTAAGGGTTTCAACAAAGGTTGACTGGTTTTGGAACAACGACTTCCATGATTTGTAGACACATTGAAATTGAGGAAGGGTCCTCTACTTTTATTTATCCAAGACAATTGCATCATAAATTTTCTTTCCTAGTTCCTTCATCTTGGTCAAAACCTTTACCTTAGTTTCCTCCTCACTTTTAGTCGCATGACTAAAAGTGAATTTTTCTTCATATTTCTCTCCAACAACCAATGGATTCTACTCCTCATTTCCATGGTTAGTTTAGATTGATTTTTTAGAAAGCGAAGTATCATTGAGAGATGACATCATGGTTTCTTCTTTTTTCAAGAAATGTGAAAGAACCATTGGAGGGACTAACAAAAGTGATGGCGAGCTCCGTTAAAGCTCTGATACCATTTTAGAATTCACAGATGGATCAGTAATAAGAGAATAAGGCACATAGCCTAAATACAAAGTGTGTAAATTAATATACTCCTTATGCCATTATAAATTTTGGGCTCTTCGTATTCCACTCCCCTTATGCAAATGAAAGATGGTTTCTACAGTAGAACCATCTTGTTTTGGTCATAGAGAAAATCCCAGATCATGTTTTTCTAAAAATTTCATCTTCAAAAGATTCATATTTAAAAGCAATTCTCTAAACCATAAATTTCTACTTCTTCAAATTCTAAAAAGGAATTTACTAATATTACAAGGATGCCCATCATGGATTTTGTAGAATCAACCACAAAAGAAGAATACTTTTTTATGTGAATATGGGAACCACAATAAGTAAAAGAGATCATCTAAAAGATTATCTAGGAATGAGAGGTCCTATGACGAGAAATAGGACCAAATGTATGGAGCAAGCACTTGAAGGTCTTATCAAGGAAGTTCAAGAAAAAGACTACTTGGATCCAAGCCCAATTCTAACATGGGTTAATTTATGTAGTCATATCATTGAAGATCTTAAGTGATAAGGTTTATGATTTTCTATAGATCACATTAGGATTTGATATCTATTTATGAGTTAGTTGTTTTAAATTAGTTACAATTCAAATTACAATCTAATTAGGATTTCATCATATTTGTTATTTTTTTTTTGGATTAGGTTATCTATATAATAGGAGTTAGGAATTCAGTGAAAGGACAGTTTTTAAGGAATGATAATATCTTTGAGAGTTTTTCATCCGTGTGAGTTGATTCCCTTGGTTTCTGGGCAAAGAACTACCCTTGATGACGTTGGTTCTTCTGGTAGGTCGTGATAAGGGTCATGTTCCTCTTGATAACTTCAGTGTTCTCTAGCAGGTCGCAGTTTGTGTCAGGTTCCTTTTTCTTATCTTATCCTAATTCTCAAGACGTTCCATTCTCGTTTCCGCATTTTGATTCATTCGCGCAGGGTGAATCATATCATTTGGCATCAGAGCTTCGACTCTTGGAATCAGGTGTCATCTATCCTTTTTTTTCTTTTATTTGTGTCTCTTGTTTTCCACTATCCTTCTTGTTTTCGCTCATCTTTTGCTTTAGCTTTTTTTTATATTACCTAACCTATAAATTTTCTAAAAAAAACTATATCTTTGTCTCTTACAGTATTAAAATTCTTGTTTACCAAATATTCCGTAGATACAAAAAATTTGTGATAAAAATTCAAAAACAAAGAAGCAAAAAGAAAGTTGTGATAGAAATTAAAAAAAAAAGAAATTTAAGACAATTGATAAAAAAAAATCAATCTTCACTCAATATAAATTTTTTAAGTTCTTATTTCTTTGACCAATATTCCTTACCCTATTCGTCTTTTGTATTTGTGACTCTTTCATTATCTATGGGAAAATCAACTTGTGAAGTTCTTGGTTCAAGGACTTATAAAAAGAATCGAGAGGTAAAAGGCAAGAGTTGGTGAGAGCATTATAGAAAAAGTCAATTCGAGTGTAAACACGAGTGAAGAGCGTCAATATTGAGAGTAAACACTAAGGAAGTAATTGGTGAGGTTTTATTATACTTATTTATTTTGTTCAATTTGCAGCATTGCCAACATAAGTGGTGAACTCCATCAAAATGAAACGAATCTAAAAATACTCATAAAATCATTTCAAGATCAATTCCAACGGTTGAACAAAAGGTTGGATGATATGGAGGGTTGTTCGAGGAGGAGGTCTCGGGTTTCTCGTCAAAGTAGTCCCCAAAGATTACTTTGCCATGCTGAAGAAGCAAATTGGAGGAAGAACTTAGAATCAAACAGTTGATGTTTTAGAGAAAGAAGACTATATTGAGAAGAAAAGGATAACAACTTGGGGAGTATTAAATTATCCCTTCCACCATTCCAAGGAAAGAATGAACCTAAAACTTATCTTGAGTGGGAGAGAAAAGTATAGTATGTGTTTGATTATCACAATTACTTGGAGGAGAAAAAGGTAAAGCTAGCCACTTATTTTAATGATTATGCTAATATTTGGCGGATCAGTTTATCCGTAATAGGAGGAGGTATGAGGAGAGACCTATACGAACGTGGGAAAAGATGAAAATAGTCATCAGAAGAATATTTGTACTAAGTCACTATCATTGGGACTTGCACTGAAAACTACAAAGTCTTACTCAAGGTGCCATGAGTGTTGAAGATTATTACAAGGAGATGGAAATTGTCATGATAAGAGCCAATGTGGAGGATGACAGAGAAGCCACTATGGCAAGATTCATTGGAGGACTAAAAAGAGAGATAACTAATGTGGTGGAACTACAACATTATGTAGAGATGGAGGAATTTCTTCATAAAGCTATTCAGGTTGAAAGACAACTCAAATCAAGGAGCACTCACAAATATACTTCAAGTTCATCATGGAAGTCTAATTGGTCCAACCAGAAAGAAGGTCCTAAACTAAAGGAGGAATCTCATGGAAAATCATCAGTACCTATTTCCAAAGGTAAATTTGAAAATAAATCCTCTAATAAGTCAAGTCACATTCATTGCTTTAAGTGTCAAGGTCTAGGACATATTTATTTTCAATGTCCGAACCAAAGGACCATGATCATTCTTGACAACGGTGAAATGGAGAATGTGAGCTCGGAGGAAGAAGAAATGCTGAATTGGAGGATTGTGGTGATGTGGAGGTAGTAGAACCTATGCATGGAGAAATCTTGGTCATAAGACGTGCATTAAGCATTCAACCAAAGGATAAAGAAGATTCAGAGCAAAAGGAGCATATATTTATACTCGTTGTCATGTGAACAACAAGGTATGTAGTACGATTATAGACAGTGGCAGTTGCACTAACGTTGTTAGTACCTTGTAGAGAAATTAAACTTGCCTACTAAGAAGCATCCTAATCCTTATAGGCTACAATGGATGAATGATTGTGGGGATGTAAGGGTTAGTAAGACGGTCTTGGTGTCCTTTTCTAGAGGCAATTATAAGGATGCAGTGTTGTGTGACGTTGCCCCTATGCATGCTGGACACTTATTGTTAGGATGTCCTTGATAATACGATAAGAAGGTTATGCACGATGGATTTAAAAATAGATATTCTCTTGTAGTAGGTAATCGAACAATTGTGTTGACCCCATTAAGGCCTATTGAGACTTATTCTGACCAAATGAAAATTTCAAAAGAATGTAAAATGAGAGCAAAAGAATTAGAAAATTAAGAAAGAGAAAAGAGAGAGAAAATTAAGCGTGAAGAAAAAGTAGAAAGTTAAAAAAAGAGTGAGAGTGAAAAGAAACAAAAATCAAGAATTAAAGAAAAAGAAAAGAAAGTTTGTGTATTTGCTCACAAAGGGGAGGTTGCGAGTGTTTTGAGGGCAAATGAATAAGTTCTTGGTACTCATGTACAAGGATATTTATTTTACTAACAATCACAACTCTTCTTTCCCTAGTGTGGTTGAATCTTTGTTGTGGGAATTTGATGATGTATTTCCTAAAGAACCACCAAAAGGTTTGCCTCCTATAAGAGACATTGAACACTAAATTGATTTTATTCCCGGTGTTGTGATTCCAAACTGACCAACCTATAGAACTAGTCCTGGAGAGGCCAAAGAGATTCAAATGCAAGTAGAAGAGTTGATGCAAAAAGGCTATGTGAGGGAAAGCCTTAGCCCGTGTGCTGTTGTTGTTATCTTGGTACCAAAGAAGGATAGAACCTGACATATGTGTAAGGACTGTAGAGCTATCAATAAGATTATGCTAAAGTATCGATATCCTATTATGAGGTTAGATGATTTACTAGATGAATTGTGTGGCTCTTGTTTGCTCTCTAAAATTGATTTAAAAAGTGGATATCACCAAATTCGTATGAACGAGGGTGATGAGTGGAAGACTGCTTTTAAAAAAAATATAGGTTATATGATGGGTTGTTATGCCATTTAGTCTTTCTAATGCACCGAGTACCTTCATGAGATTAATGCATCATGTCTTGTGAACTTTTATTAAGCAATTTGTTGTCTATTTTGATGATATTTTAATATATAGTAAGACAATGCATGAACGCTTAGATTACTTACGTGTTGTGTGTACTGCCTTACAAAGCCATGAATTGCATGCTGATATTGAAAAGTGCACTTTTTGTATGGAATCGATTGTCTTCTTAAGATTCATTGTAAGTTCTCAGGCAGTTAGTGTTGATGAAGAAAAAAGTTAAGGCAATTAGAGATTGGCCCACGCTTACAAGTGCTAATGAGGTAAGGAGTTTCCATGGTTTAGCAAGTATTTATAGGAGGTTTGTACAAAATTTTAGTTCTATAGCTGCCTCTTTAAATGAACTTGTTAAAAAGAATGTTAATTTTAAATGGGATAAGAAATACGAACAAGCTTTTAAATTACTAAAGGATAAGTTAACCAATGCTCCTGTATTAAATTTACCCAATTTTGATAAAGTTTTTGAGATTGAATGTGATGCCTCTAGAGTGGGTATAACAACTATTTTAATGCAGGATTCCAAACCTGTGGCATACTTTAGTGTGAGAAACTTAGTGGAGCGACACTCAACTATCCAACCTATGATAAGGAGCTCTATGTCTTGGTGAGAGCCTTACAAACTTGGCAACATTACCTTTGGTTGAGGGAATTTGTCATCCATTCGGATTATCTTAACTTAAAGTTTTAAAAGTTCCCAAGTAAGCTCAACAAAAGACATGCCAAGTGGTTAAAATTTATTGAGATGTTTCTTTATGTTATCAAGTATAAGAAAGGAAAGGAAAACATTGTAGCTGATGCCCTGTCATGAAGGTATGTATTACTTATGACACTACAAACTAAATTACTTGGATTTCAATTACTAAATACCACATATGCCGATGATGTTGAATTTGGACAATTATTGGAAGCATGTTTTGACCATGGTTTTGAAGACTATTTTAGGCAAGAGGGATATTTATTTAAGAAAAATAAATTGTGTGTACCTAAGTGTAGCATAAGGGAAATGCTTATTAGAAAGACTCATGGGGGATGATCAATAGGACACTTTGGCATTCAAAAATTTTATAATGTTTTACATGAACATTTTTTGGGCCAAAAATGAAGCATGATGTTAAACTCGTTTTTGAAAAATATATTACTTGCTTACAAGCAAAATCTAAAGTAATGTCTCATGACTTGTATACACCCTTACCTGTTCCTAAATATCCCTGGACTGATATTTCTATGGATTTTGTACTGGGGCTGCCTATGACTTCAAAAGGAAAAGATAGTATTTTTATCGTTGTAGATAGGTTTAGCAAAATGACACATTTTATTACTTGTTCTAAAACTAATGATGCTACTCATATTGCTGACTTATTTTTCAAAGAGATAGAACGTTTGCGTGGCTTACCTAAAACTATTGTAAGTGATCAAGATGGTAAATTTCTTAATCATTTTTGGAGAACCTTATGGCGTAAGTTGGCACTAAATTGTTATTCTCTATTGTGGCTCAACCACAAACATATGAACAAACTGAAGTTGTGAATAGAAATTTAGGCACCTTATTACGTACTATAATTCAAAAAAATTTAAAAGATTGGGAGAATTGTTTTCCTCATGTCAAATTTGCATATAATAGGATCATTCATACATCTACTTCCTTTTCACATTTTGAGATTGTATATGGATTTAATCCTTTATCACCTTTAAATGTTTTACCATTTTATACTAATGACTCTCTTAATTTGGATGGAAGAAAGGATGAACTTGTGCAGAAATTACATGCCAAGGTTCGCGCTAATATTGAGAAGAAGAATGAACATTATGCTTGGCAGGCAAACAAAGGACGCACCAAGGTGGTCTTAAACTTGGTGATTGGGTGTGGGTTCACTTGCAAAAGGAGCAGTTTCCAAGTCAAAGAAGTTCCAAATTACATCACAAAGGAGATGGTCCATTTCAAGTGATTGAAAGAATCAACAATAATGTCTATAAAATTGACCTTCCAAGTAGCTATGCTAATGTGATTTCCACTTTCAAAGTTTTTGATTTATCCTTATTTGATGCAGATGACTTTCAAGATTCAAGGGCGAATCCTCTCGGAGAAGGAGGAAATGATGTGAACGTGGGCACCACAATAAGCAAAAGAGTTCATCTAAAAGATTATCTAAGAATGGAAGGTCCTATGACGAGAAATAGGACCAAATTTATGGAACAAGCACTTGAAGGTCTCATAAAAAAAGTTCAAGAAAAAGACTACGTGGATCCAAGCCCAATTCCAACATGAGTTAATTTATGTAGTCATATCATTGAAGATCTTAAGTGATAAGGTTTATGATTTTCTATAGATCACATTAGGATTTGATATCTATTTACGAGTTAGTTGTTTTAAATTAGTTGCAATTCAAATTGCAACCTAATTAGGATTTCATCATATTTGTTATCTTCTTTTCTAAAGATTAGGTTATCTATACAATAGGAGTTAAGGGATTCAGTGAAAGGACAGTTTTTAAGGAATAATAATATTTTCTCTTTGAGAGTTTTTCATCTTTATGTAAGTTGATTCCATTGGTTCTTAGGCAAAGAACTATCCTTGATAACGTTGGTTCTTCTAGCTGGCCACGATAAGGTCACATTCCTCTTGATAACTTCGATGCTCTTCGACAAGTCGCGGTTTTCGTCAGGTTCCTTTATCTTATCTTACCCTATCTTATCTTATCATATCCTGATTCTAAAGACGTTCCATTATCGTTTCTGCATTCCGATTTATTCGCGTAAGGTGAATCATATCACTTTTATGATTCTCCTAATAAATCCCCTTCAAATAAAAATAAAGCTCCTAAACCTAATGGTGGGCCTTGGCTTACTTTTAATTATATGCTTCTTACAAATGAATAGATAAACTTCTTGACATTGTTAAAGAGGACCAATTCCATTAATTAGAAAGTACTAGATTTGTTCTTGAATCCATCCATCAAGAATTTGCAGGCAATATAGACATTTTTGACAAAGGAAAACTTGTCAAGAATTTTATGAAATGAGATGTTGTTCTTTAAAAGTTAAATATCTAGAAAAAAAAACATTTCCTGAGGATGTTGCAATGATATCATCTCTTCTTAATGGATATAATGATGTTAGTCTTAAAAATACATATATAGCATCAGTTCTTTAAGAGATCTAGTCTGAACTTTAGTTTCTTGACCATCGAAAAAATTCACCACATGATATTTGAAGATCTAAATAAATTAGATTTCCAACATCGATTTTTCTTGGATATTATGAACCAAAAATCCAAATTCACCAAAGCAGGTAAAAATACTTACTCGGAAGTCAAATGTAGAGAAAAAATTATGTTTATTCAACAAAGAAAAAGTTTCATAATTAAAATCTCAAAACATTTTTCAAAAAAGGGAAAATTCAAGTTCTTTAAAAAAATAGGAGAAAGTGAAAATAAAAATAAAAATATTTCCTAAAATTTCCATAGTAAAGATGCCAAAGAATCCAAGTTCATATCCTTCTTACCACCTCTAAAAGAAGAAGTTGAATCACTTTATTTGGAGCAAAGTTTTGCTGTTGAAGATATTGCATTTGTCATATAAATCTATAGGCGAAAGTAAATACACTTTTAATAAGGAGTACAATCTCTATCTTCAATTTAAGTACATTCATTTGTACTCCTTCCAAGAAGTTATCAACATCAATCCAAATTTTCTAACCATGTGCAGAGATCTGAATCCTTTCTTTAAAATTTACCTTCCTAAAAAGGCCATTGCCTCCATGGATACTGAAGCTTAGAAGACAACGGTAAATCCTAAATATTCTACCAGAAGATGCTTGGAAAAACATACGGGTTTTTTCATTAAAACATATGAAAAAGTGCTTAGAATTAATTTGGTCTGTAAAACTCAAATTGGGATTAAATTTTTCCTTGGATGCATTGCATGGACCAAAGTTATCAAAAGCCCACTATCTAGGAAGATATTCTAATTGGGATGGATGATTGTACAACAACATAGAAGCTTCAAACTCTTCCAATAGGAATCAAATTTTAAAAAAAATTTAAGTCTTACAAAAAATTATAAAGCTTTATTCTCTAGTTAAAAGTCCAATACAATTTAAGAAAATTAAGACATCCTAATCATTTGTGAAAAAGTCTCAATTTATTTCTCTATCTTTCTTCAAATTTAATGAAGATGTCAATCCAGTTAAAGCTACTCATAAAATAATTAGTTTATTTGATCTTTTATTAGCTACATAAGAATGTTTAAACTTCTTAAAATCTCATTAAGTTTACTAAATTAGAATGAAAAAATCAAGTCTTTTATGTTGAAAAGATGTAAAAAAACTTAAAAAGAAAAAATAGGTTAATCATTAACTATAAATATTTTAAACATTTCTTGAAGGATGATAAATTTCTTATACTAAAAGCTACTTCCTTTTCTTATAAAAAAAATAGGTTAAATATGACTTTTGGTAATTAGGTATAGACTTTGTTGATTGTTACGAAAAAACCTTTTGCATTCCAAATATTCAATACCAATGGAAGGTTACTTTTAGATTTAAAGTAGTTGCATATAGATTTAAAGTAGTTGCATAATAGATTCAAAAGAATGTGACACAAGTATTTGAATCCATTTTGAAGAGTATGTGATCTATATTTATGATATCTTACTGTTTTCAAAAAATAAAAAATTTATGGATAAGCTATTTGCTCAATCCTAAAGATATGGTGGATTAGTTGAAAAATTATATTATTTTAATAATTGATTATGTGCATAATTAATTATTATTATTATTGATTATATAAAATAAGTTTTGTATTTGGATATATTGCATGTAAAGTAACTTAAATAATCAATTTTTTTAGATTGTATAAAATAATACTTTTTAGTATAAAAATAATATGAAGTTGTTTGTAATAATTGATTTTAGATTTAATATAATTAATCATTGAGAATAAAATAGACGAATAAAAGTTAACTAAATATTTTACTAATCTGAATTAAGTTATTGTTTAAATAATCAATGATTATATGTTAATTTTCTAAAATTGCTAAACTAGGTTGAACTATGTCTTTCACTTAATCTAAAAAAAAATTAATTTACACACATGATATAATGTCATTAAAACATAATATTCATTTACGACAACTTGAGATAGATTTTTTAGAGCTACAATTTTTCTAACAAAATTATAAACCTCAACCATATAGTGCTGAAGAAAATGCTTGATTTTCCTAATAAAAATCTTACTATTAAAAGAATTCAATAAGGCATCTATAAAAATCTCTACACATTCTAAAAAAAACATGTTCCTTCTTGAAATTAAAAGGCATCACAAAAAAGTTGGAGAAAATTCTTTATCTTTTAAAATTCATAAATTGGATAGAAGGATTTTATAAATAGAAGCAAGTGACCTTTTTGGATGCTAAATTGTTGGAGGAAGTTAACAACAAAAGGTACTATTATGAACATGCTAGTTTTCAGAGAAACAATAACATATAACCTATAAAGAAGCTTTAATCATTAAGTATGATATCCTGAAGTTTAACTTTTATTTACAAGGATATTAGTTTGAAGTCCAAATTGATAATTTTTATTTTTCTAAGATTCTTGAATTTAACAATAAATTCCTTTTGATCCTCAAATTATTAGGTTAAAAATTTGATTTTTTTTAATATGAATTCACTATAAAACATATTAAAACTAAAATCTATTACTTAATTTTTTCTCAATATTTTCAGAACGACTTTATCTCATCACCAACACTAACATTTTTTCTCTCATTTTTATATCTGAAACATTACTAAACAAGGGATTTATCATTAAAGATTTTCCTCCTGTAGTTAATTCCTTTGCTTTTTTTTTTATTCCTTTTTTTTCCTATAAACAACCTAGAATATTGTTAAAGCCATCTCTTTTACTTTATGCATAAAATTTTAAAAGATAAACCCACGAAAATTTCTTTCAAATAAATATTTTTTCTAAAAATTTCATAGAAAATTCAAAAATCTTAAAGAAACATTTTATTAACTTAGGTTTGATATGTTTAGGGATACATTTTCTTACATGTAATGTGTTACTATTCTTTATTCAACTTCACTTATTTCTAGGATTTAATCTTATATAAATCTCTTATTTATCTTTGTAAACATGATCATTATAGATTATATTTTAAGAATGATTTTAAACATAATCATTATCTCTAAAAAAATATAGAATGATTTTTACCCTTAAACTAGAGAAAATAACTTGATAATGATATTAAAAAGATGCTGATTCCAAGAAAAACTTCTAATTTAAGAACTATTTTTATTATTCATAAGTCATACTTTCAAGATCCACAAAATAAGCTTGTGTTTAAAAGATAATCATATATTTAGAAAACAATTGGAACCTATCTCTTTTCATCCATATAAAAAAAATATAGCTAAATATTTATTTTAAATTAATGGATAATCCTATATTCTTAATCAATTGACCTTCACTTATAATTTCCTATTTTAGATAAGATTTGTACTTCTTAAACCAAGGCTAAGTCATAATAAAAAATGGATTCTATAAAAGAGATTGACATTTTTTTAAATTTTCAAGAACATGATATTGAATTATTAGATGTATAGCTCATAGAAAATTAATGAAAGAAAAAGATAAAAAAAAAATTCCTTGGTGGCATACAATATTATGATAATATTAACAATGAAGAATACTCATGCTATAATCATTTTTCTAATTAAAACTCTAAATAAGTGGAACATTTAAAAAATTTTCTCTCATTCTCAAAAAAAGTTATTATAAAATAGTAAGTGCATGTGTCATATATAATAAAGTCTAAAAAATCCTTTGTCTTTAATGGTTATATATGTAAGTGTAATAGTAGTTCCCTACAAGATATGTCTATCATATGTAATAAATTTGAATGATTTTAATCTTTAGATAACTATGGAAGTGTAGGAGTTTATACATAGTGTACAATGATGAAATTTTAGAACTTTTTTGGGTAAGGTATTTATTTTATTAATAAGAGTATAAGGATACTCAACCTTTTAAGTATGGAACTGTTGATACTGCTTATAGGGCTGGTATACCAATTTTATAATGAGTAGAAGATAAATTCCTACCTCTTAAAATCCATGTTGTATGCTAGATTTTGTAACCTATTTCCTATCTTGTCCAACTTTCTTGATTAACCTAATTTTTCATATTTTTCACACAATTTTATACCATATTGCCATGTCTATTCCTTTCGTTTCTTCCCTTTAAAAATTCCTATGGTAGAATATTCTAGTTGTCATATTTGGTAACACCATCTCTGTCCCATTGATAAACCACCATTCTGTTGATTTATTTGCGGAAAATTAGTTATAATTACAATATAATTTATGATTATTTAATTGTAATTCTACCTAATTTCCCTTATTTTTGTATGAATGGTCACGCAAGCTAAGAATCCGAAAATAGGCAAGTTTTGGACTAAAAATAGGATAAAAGAAACGTAAAAAGATAATACATTTAATGCGACAATGACACGTCAGCCCTATGGTGCTGCAAGATTACGTAGATTGGTCGCGACGGCTAAGGAAGCGACTAGGTCAAGCCCGGTCCACCACATTGAAACCCTAATCCACGCCTATAAAAGGGAGGTTCTACTGCATCATACGATACCACCCGAGGCTCCAAAGGCCATACCACTCTCCGGGGCGTAGGCCTATCATTACCCTGGAGACACACCATTCCATTCTCATATCTCTTTTAGTATCCTCCCGCAAGATTTCAAAGGCAGAAGCTCTTTACAGTACGAGTTGCAACGTCCTATTGCCAGTCTTGCTGGCACTACGGTTTTGTCATTTTCTTCTAGAATTAGGATTATGGATTGTTCTATGGGATTAGTATGTTTTTACTTGTCTTATCTTTTTATATGTAACTAACCCCAAATCATGGGCTTTGGTGAAACTTATAATGTAACCAATTGAACCCCTTTTCCTTTTTATGAATGATTCATTATTCCTATTCAATTGTGTTTTCCTTATTATGCATAATTAACTAATGAGAATTAATTTCTAAGTTAATTGGGGGATAGGTGATCATACTGTTGCCTAATTAACGGGGTAAACTGAATCTAAGGGTTTTGGAGGATCAATCGGAATCCTTGATTTCTAACCAGTTGTTAATTTAACAAGTCCGCATGTTCTTTATGCTTCTCTTAATTATATACCTTGCATGATCATTGGGGGTAGTAACTTAAGGGAAAGAATATTGCTATTGCATGATCATTGGGTAGTAATAGAATTAGAACGGATGGTTAGAAATTGAATGAAATCAATCATAAAGGAATTAGGATGAAATCGAGTAAAGTTATAAGGGAAACTAAAGTCTCGTGTCATTTCATAATTGAACTCGTATTTGTGCTCTTTTGTCTTTAAATCTTTTACTCTCATTTTGTTCCCTTTTTGCATTCACCTTAAATAATTCTAAACAAACCCTTTTTTGTTGAGCTCAAAAATTAGGATTTAATGTTGTAAACACCCATTTATGTCTGAGGCCTCATTTTCCTTTTTATTTAAATGAAAAATGAAAATATAGTAAGAAACAGAAAAAGTAAAATATACAAAGCGAATTTAAAGGAAAAAGCGACAAATAAAAAATGAATTAGAAAAGAAGTGAAAACAAAAGAAATAAGATTTGGAAAAATAAAAATAAAAGATAAACAGAAAAATACAACAAGAAAATAGGCACAAAAAAAATGAAAAATAAAAAAAATAATAACACAAAAAATAAGAAATATTAAAACAAGAGAAAGAAATAAAAAAATAGAAAATAGGGAAAAATAATAAATAAATAATAATAATAATAAATAAATGTAAAAAGAAAAATAATAATAAGAAAAAACACACAAAATAAAACCAGAAATTAGATAGAAGAAAAAACAAACTAAAAAAAAAGGAAAATATAGAAGAATAAAAGGGAGGAATTAGAGAAAAAAAAAAGGGAAAGGAAACTCGCCAAAATTTTCGATTTAAGCCAATAAAAAGAGACTTCTACGCCATCTCGGGGGTTTTTCTTGCTCTCTCTTCTTTCATCTTTTTAGATCTCTCAAAAGTTTCGATTGGGATCTCCATGCCGCTCTCACAATCTTGGCCAAGAGGATCCCAAGCTTCTTGAAGAACGAAGAAAGGATTCAATAGGCAAGAAGATAACCTCGAACTTCATCCAATTGTTCATAGGTTAGTCATCCTTTCATCTACTCCAGGTAGAAAGCCAGATCTGTTATTGATAAGCCATCGCTCTTTAATTTCTTGAATGAGAATTTGAAGTCGCATTATCCATCATTGTGCCTATATTTTCATTTCTGCATCTACATCGTGTTTCTGAGCCTGCATCGTATTCCAAAAGGTTTTAGTTGGTAGGAGGATTGAACTCTGTTCTTATCATCATCTTATAGTTAATATGCTTCTTTGAGAAATTCAGATTCTAGAATTCTGTAAATATTTGTCAATGTGAATCCGGATTCGATTCACATCGGATTAATGGCAAGTGTAGAAAGGTCCTAATGGTATAGGGATGCAAGGTTGGCATCAAATGTCCCGTTCCCGTTTCATCGCTCAATATTTCAAGCCACTGACTTGAGTATGCAGCAAACAGTTATTATATGTTGCATGAGCTCCAGATATGCTACTAACAAAGAAGATTCACAACAGCTAAGCACCAAATCGATGGAAATCGACGTAATTTTTGAATTCACATTCACGTCAACAGTCAAGCGAATCGGAGCATGCCTCTGTTTTGCCTGACTAGAATAACTGAAGCATTTGCATCATCTCCAGACAAATTAGATGAGCTATGCAATCATGGACTAGTAACACAGGCTACGTCCCTCATTTCTACCAACAGTTTTGGAGACGGACAGGCTTCTCTAAGCACTCCAACATATACTGGTTTGATCCAGCTTCTTTCCACATATGCAAGTGGATTCCTTCTTGGAGCTAAAACGTTGCTTCTCCTTGGAATTTGTGGAATTCTTAAAGATATACTGCTGAGTTCAGGATTGTCTTTTAACACCTCTGTTTCACCTGCATTAAGTAGGCCAGTAGAGCAGAAATTTAAGATGGTGAACCTGGCAAATGAACTTCTGCCTCCATTACCACAAGGAACCATCCCTCTTCCTATCAACTCTAACTTATTTATGAAAGGGCTTGTTATGAAGAAGTCTGCTGCTGGTAATTCTGGGATGCAAGAAGACTCAAATGGAAATGTTCATGAAATATCAGCCTTGGAGAAATTGTTAAATGATCAGCCCGAGTTACTTCAGCAATATGGGATAGATCTCCTCCTAGTTTTGGTGCAGATATATGGTCCTAGCGTGAATGGTCCTGTTCGCCACAATGTCTCTTTGTAATTGGAAAATTGATGTATTCTAGCACAGCTGAAATGATCCAGTCTTTGTTGAGCGTATCAAGTTTCTTAGCTGGCGTGTTAGCATGGAAAGATACATATGTTTTGGTTCCTGCCTTGCAAGTTGTGGGAATTCTTATGGAGAAGCTTCCTGGAACTTTTTCTAAGATGTTTGTCAGAGAAGGGGTGGTCCATGCGATTGACCAACTTATTTTGGCCAGAAATTCAACCAATATCACATCCAAGGCTGCAGGACGACCACAAAAATCCGCATCATCGTGTCAGCAAAACATCCATCACAGATACTGCATATCAATTGAAATGGACTAGCAAAATCAGTGAAAGAGGGAGATACCATTCTGATAGTTAGTATTGGGTCACAGGGAGTGGAACCACTTCTGTATGGTTAGGGGCATCTCATATCACAGAGAAGGAAACAAGTCTCTGCCAATGTCAACAAAGGTCAAGATATAGGAGCAACAGAGAGCAGATTGAGTAGGGGCATAGAATCTCTGTGCTTTGGCTAAACCCCTTTGTCTTAGCATGAAGTCACTAATCCATGTTGGAAGGTGCATGCAAAAGCCCAGCAAGTATCAAGTCGGGGACCACTGAGAACTTAATTTTGGTTTTGGGTTAAGGCTAAACTGCACTCTTAGTGGCAATTAAAAGGTAATGCTTAGATAGAAATGTATAAAGCCCATGCAAACCATGTACACCCTAAGGCATCAGTTAAGTTTAATCAGGGGCGCTACATTCCCAACTAGGCGTTCGTCCTAGTGGTTGGAGCACTGAGGGACGTTCGGCGAAACTGGGGTTCGAATCCCCAGTTCTACACGTTGCCATTTTATCATAAAAACTCTCTTTCCCGTCACGCGCATGCCACGTGCCCGCAGCCAAGTCGTGGACCACCTTAAAGCCATCCAAGCCAATTGATTATGCCACAGCCCACACGAGCCATTTCCCTCCTCCACAAAAATTACAAAATTGCCCTCGCCCCATCAGAATTACCATTCTAACCCCCAACAAATCCCAAAATTCCTAAAATGCCCTTGCCCATAAGAATTACCATTCTAACCCTCAACAAATCCCAAAATTCCAATTTTGTCCCTTGCCTCTCAAATAACTAAATCTCAAAAAATTCCATAATTGCTAATAAATTCCCAAAAATTTCATAATTGCCAACAAATCTCCGAAAGTTCCATAAATGTTAATAAGCCCCAAACTTCAAATAAAATTACTTCCTTCCCCAAAAGCACTCTCTGCTTCTGATAGTCAAAATAAATTTTTCTTTTTCCGTAAAAATAAAAACCCTTTTTTAAATATTTTGGAATCCTTGGTCTTACGCGACGGGCTCTAAATGGGGGGCTAGCGGTTCACCTGTTGTCCAACGTTTAGTAGTCTGTATAGGCCCCCGTGCTGCCGTAGCCGCCTCGAGTCTTGTGCATGAGTGGACAAAAGGTCCGTTCAAAAACCAAAATTCTTTTCTTCAAATATTTTGGGATCCTTGGTCTCACGCAATGGGCTCTAAACGGGCGGCTGATGGTTCACCTGCTATCCAATGTTTAGTAGTCCATATAGGCCGCCGTGCTGCCGTAGCCGCCTCGGGCCTAGTGCATGAGTGGACTAAGGTCCTTCCCAAAAATAAAAAACCTCTTCAAAATGTCATCTCTCTTTTAAGCACATCTGAAGGTCAAGCCTTCAAACAAACCAGAACTACGTAAGCCTTGAGTTTCCCATTGCACCGGGGAATACGTAGGAGCATGATCAAGTCCTGTCAGGCTAACCTCCATCAAGTATTTATTTTCGCTCTAATTAAAGGGATCAAACAACTTTCAAATAATCACACACTCAGTTTAAGGGTACTGTTCTTCGGAACAGGCGAGTGGGTGCCTAACACCTTCCCTACTCGTAACCGACTCCCGAACCTAAATCTCATCCTCGAGTCAGGGTTTTTCCAAATCTTTTTTCCCTTAAATAAAAATTTGGTGGCGACTCCATATAACCAAGTAAATTCTATATTCAAAATTTTAGCGAGTTCGTCGTCTCGTCAAAATTACGGTTGCAACAGATGACGACTCCGCTGTGGACTTTAGAGAGTCAAGCCCATTTTATTGAGTGTGTTGTTTCGATCCCTTTCTTGTTTATTTGCACGATTCATTTATCTGTTAATTTGTTTATTTATCTTTCGTTTGTTTGTGTATTCTTTGTATAACCCTAGGATAGATAAACAATACATTGCTATATATCTATGCAATTTGCCCAATTGTAGGTATCCCAAAATTGTGTGCCCTCCACACATTACATCATGCATACATTCATCTCATGAGTGAGGCCCTATACCCGGGTCTGAGTGTTTCCTAGGATAGAGGGATCTAGTGGTGTCACGCTGGGGCCTACGTCCTATGTGGCTATCGCGAAAATCCGACTAGAGTACGTCCTATTCATAATGCCCCGCAACTAGTGGCTACTTCTACTGTTGTGGCAAGCATTATGGACAGGAACTTAGCTCTAGTGACCTCTACACCCCAGGATTAATAACTGCCTTCGAGAGGTTCATGCATAAAGGCCTTAGACCCTTAGGACAAGTAACCCACATAAGAAGCAAGGAGGGCACACACCC
This sequence comes from Canavalia gladiata, assembly GCA_037954105.1. NCBI lineage: Eukaryota > Viridiplantae > Streptophyta > Magnoliopsida > Fabales > Fabaceae > Canavalia > Canavalia gladiata. Next base: position 33,808,821 of record CM075660.1, read on the forward strand.
TTTCATGATACATGGTTCATATATATGCGCAGACATTTATTTGAACAGAATCATCCCAGACGGAAGAAGAGGAAGCTGAAAATTGGGGAAAATACAAAAAAAAATAAAAAAGGAAAAATCAAGCAAAAGGAAAGAAAAAAATTAAAAACAAAATCAAATAAAAAATAGAAAATCAAGGAAAAGGAAAATAGAAACTCCTAGGAAAATTGGAAAAATATTTTTGAAAATACTAAAAATATAAAAATACAAAAAGAAAGAAAATGAAATTTCAAAAACCTAAAGAATGCTTTGAAGAAAAATTCCAGCAAAACTAAAAGATATTCAACAAAACCAAAGGTTTTTCTAGTAAAAGAATAAATATACCAAAATTTATAAAAAACAAAATTGTTCAAAAATCAATGATGAATAAATAAAGCAACTTTGATTTATTTTCAAAATAGTCAAACTTCAAAAGTCTCTAAAATTATTTGTGCATGCATGCATTCATTCATAAATTTATCATCAAAAAAGAAAGACTTCAAAAATCATTCCACACATTCATACTCATTTGGCATCAACATCTTTATCATTCATGATTTTTTTACGTTCAAATTATTTCTCAAAGAAATTAATTTTAACAGAAAAATTAGAGAAACGAAACTTCCTCGACATCCTTATAAAACCAGATCACAATCAAGAATCATGGATGAACTGGAAAGGCAAAATGAGGAGTTGAGAAATAAGGTCCATACTTTGAAGGAGCAGATGGCCAGGCTGATGGAGGCCATCCAATCGTCTAAACAAAGGGAGGCAAGGGAATCCCCTCCGAAAGAACCAACTGACCCGTCATATCCTTCTGGCTTCACCCCACAAAATCCTTCACCATTAACCATGCCTCCACCAACTAAAGGGGTTCATTACGGGTTTCCTCATGGGCATGCACACACACTAACCCAAACACAAGCCCAAACACAAACCCAAACACATAACCTACCTCCAAACGCCACTCCACAAGCTTATCAAACAGCTGTTGGGGGAATGAATCCTATGTTCACCCAAGAACCTCGACCATTACACATACCACCTTCCTATCCTCACAACATGCCAGAGGAATACCCAAGCCATCCTTCTAAGGAGGATATAGAAAAGTGGAAGGGCCTAAAGGAAAGGATCAAGACAATTGAGGCGAGCGCTTATGAAGCCACAGACGCAGCAGATCTGTGCCTGGTTCCCGACGTGGTCATCCCTCCCAAATTCAACGTTCCTAAATTCGAGAAATATCAAGGAACCAGCTGTCCAAAGAAACACCTGACTATGTACTGCAGGAAAATGTCTGCATGTACTTACGATGAGAAGCTGCTCATCCATTTCTTTCAAGACAGCTTAACAGGGGCAGCTGCAAACTAGTACACTCAACTGGAGTGGACATGCATCCACTCATGGAGAGACCTTGCTGAGGCTTTCACGAAGCGGTATCAGTACAATACAGAGATGGCCCCTGATCGGACTCAGCTCCAGAATATGGCCAAGAAGGGAGAAGAGTCCTTCAAGCAGTACGCCCAACGCTGGCGAGAGTTGGCCACTCAAATACAACCTCCCTTATCCGAAAGGGAATTAGTCAGCATGTTCGTGGACACACTCCAAGATCCTTTCTATGACAAGATGATTGGCAGTGTAACTTCTAGCTTTTCCGATGTCGTCATCATTGGAGAAAGGATCGAAGGTGGCATGCGCCGGGGAAAGATCGCGCACAAATCCACAGGGACAACCAATACTTCCAATGGGTCTGGGAAGAAAAAGATAGGAGAGACCTACCATGTGGCTTCTAATCAAGGCCAATACATTCCTCAAATGGCACAGTATGGTCCAGGTGGCTTTCGACCACCACCATATACACACCTTACACACCCTATTCTTACGTCGCTGCTACCTACCAAACACTGTACCCTCCAACTTACAACTATCCGACACAAGTCCAACCACCAACACCATATACGGCCCAAACATAAGCCATGAGCCAAAATACCAACCAAAGCCAGAAAAATGAGAAGAAGCCCGTCCAATTTGACCCTATTCCAATTCCTACACCGAGCTGCTACCTCGGCTGATTCAAAATTCTCTGGTTGCACCTTATCCTCTAAAGCCTCAAGAGCCACCATATCCTAAATGGTATGATGAAAACGCCAGATGCGATTACCATGCAGGGTTCATCGGCCATTCTACAGAGGATTTCCTAGCATTGAAATGAAAGGTACAAAGCCTAATCGAGGCGAAATGGCTAGATTTTGGGAGGCTTGCTCCTAACACAAAACAATCCGTTGCCAAATCACGAAAGCCCATCGGCTAGTTGAAAGAGATGGGAGCAGCACAATGAGTTTCTTTGTACAGATTGAGATTGAGGATACTCATCCAAAAATTGTCGTACTTTTCAAAGTCAATATTTTGTAAATAAATATTAGCAAATAATACAAAATTACATTTTTCATGTTTCTTGAGCATGTGCTTTACATTTTGGCTTTATTTCTAAAATTTATCATTCTTGTCATCACTCAGCCCACTTCTTATTCCTATACCCAAACAATAAGTACCAATTGGTGAGGATGCCAGTGCTGTAATAAATAATCTTGAACGTCTAATTAATCAGGCTCAAAGAAAAACCAAATGAGGAAGCAAAGTAAGTAATCAGGGATTCTAGATCACCACTCGCTATAATGGAATGCCTTGTAAATATCCCGTTGGAACCAAGTTCAAATTCAGGCAAAATTAGGGATGCAAGAAAAGATCCGCTGAATTGGAAACCCAAAACGATCGTGGTAAGGCCAATATCTGACTATATAAAATTCAAGAAAAGAGAAGACCCGCTGGATTAAAGTCAAAATAATCCAGGAAAAATCAAGGTCAAAACATAAAATTCAAGAAGAAGAGAAACCCGCTGGATTAAAACCCAAAAATCCAGGCAAAAGTAGGGTTAGAGTTCAAAATAAGGATCGACAAAGTCATGATCAGAAAAGGTCTTACCGGTTTCCAACAACAATTCAGGAAAAATTAGGATCAAACAAAAGCTCGTTAGGTTGACAACCCTCAAAGGGCGGCCTAGGCAAGAGTTAGTGCACAATCAAACAAAAGGCCCGCTAGGTCGAAAACCCTCAAAGGGTGGCCTAGGAAAAAGTTAGGGCACAATCAGACAAAAAGCTCACTAGGTCGACAATCCTAATGACCTAGGCAAAAGTTAGGGCACGATTAGATAGAAGCCCGCTAGGTCAACAAACTCTCAGAGGCGGCCTAGGTAAAAGTCAGGGCACAATCAGACAAAGCTCGCTAGGTCGACAATCCTAATGACCTAGGCAAAAGTTAGGGCACGATCAGATAGAAGCCCGCTAGGTCAACAAACTCTTAGAGAGGACCTAAGCAAAAGTTAGGGCACATAAACAAGAGCCCGCTAGGTCAACAATTCTCAAGGTGACCTAGGCAAAAGTTAGGGCACAGAAACAGAAGCCCGCTAGGTCAAATCCTCAAAGGTGGCCTAGGCAAAAGTTAGGGCACACAAACAAGAGCCCGCTAGGTCAAAAACCTCAAGGGTGACCTAGGCAAAAGTTAGGGCACACAAACAAAAGTCCGCTAGGTCGAAAAACTTCAAAGGGCAACCTAGGCAAAAGCTAGGGCATACGCACGAAAAGCCCGCAAGGTTGAAAACCCGTAAGGGAAACCTAGGTAAAAGTCAGGGCAAAACAAAAGACCTGCTGGGTTGAAAACTCCAAAACTACCCAGGAAAAATTCAAGGTCAATCAAGAATCCGAGCACAATTCAAATGCTTCTGCTCCTCACAACTCCTAAAACTGGGGCAAAAATTTTCCCATTTCTCAAGTTTGTTTAATTGGGCCATCGAGATTATGAAAAGCATCATTGGCATTCTTCACCAAAGGTGCCATTTGGGAAATCAGATCTACCTCTCCATCCTTCTAAAAATGGGGCAAAATTTTGCCATTTGTTTGAATTAACATTTTTCATCAATACCATTAGGGTAATCAAACCAACATTCTTCACCCTTTCAAATATACTACCTTCTCCCATTAAACCAATCTTGCATACCTCAAAGGCACAAATGCTAAAAGAAGGTGGAAAATGTAGAAAAGAAAAAAATTAATTTTGAAAAGTCATGACAAAATTGGATGAATCCTCAATCATCATAACATGGCACGATTATTGAGAGTCATCCTCCTATCAGCCATGATGCCACCAAAAAGAAAAGGAGTGTGTCATGTTCAATAATGCTGACCATTGATGGGTCTCAAAGATCCTGGAAAGAAATTTCCAATATTGACCAAGAAAACTCCGAAATTGAGTCAATGCAGCTCGTCCTGATTTTTGGTTTCCTTCACACCCACTATGAGGTTGTCGAGGAAAGGACATGTCAAAAATCAAGAGAAAAAAAGGTTTTTACACCATCTCATGGTCTACATTCATCCCATAGCATCCATTTCATCAAATAATTATTTTAAGCATAAAAAAGCAGTCAATAAGATTAAAACATCGCATTCTTTCTATTCAAACACCACAAGCATCACATCTTTTTCATTCATTCAAACATCGCAATAAGTGTCTTGTCATTCAAGCATCTCATAATTCATTTTTCAAAGCTAACTAAGACCTGGGTAAAATTGCCCGAGTCAATCATAATTAAAAAGGACTCAAGTTCAAACTGGGGCAAACTCTTGCCCATACAAAAATTCAATTTGAGGTCACCCTCAAATTCTGGTTCAAGTCCAAACTGGGGCAAACGTTTGCCTATACAAAAATTTAATTTGAGGTCACCCTCAAATTCTGAGTCAAGCTCAAACTGGGGAAAATGTTTGCCCACAAAAATTCAATTTAAGGTCACCCTCAAGTTCTGAGTGAAGCTCAAACTGGGGCAAATGCTTGCCCACAAAAATCTAATTTGAGGTCATCCTCAAATTCCAAGTCAAAATTCAAGCTAGGGCCAAACATGCGCCCTGAAAAATTCAAGATGAAGCAAACCTCGAAGTCTGAATCAAGATTCAAGCTGGGGCAAATGGTTGCCCAAAGTTCCTTCAAATAAAGACATCCCTCAATTATCAAGAATTTTCTAAACTGGGGCAAAATGGTTGTCAAGTTTCTTCAAGAAAATGATTACCAAATGCTTAAAAAACCTTCAAGTTCAAGGAAGATTAAGCTATTTATTTTAATTCAAGGAAAAACACATTTCAAAAAAGTTGCCCGAGGTACATCAAGTTTGTTTTCCACACCTGTCTTCGCAGGTCATTCTCTCACCTGCATCAACAGGCTGCCATCTTTAACAAGTATCTATCTTCATTCCACCCTGTCAACAACAGGACCTCCGCATGATTTCTGCCTGTCTTAACAGGCTCATTCCTTTCCTGTCAACAACATACCTTTCTTCAATACTCGCCCTAATAGATTCTTTTCATTTCCCTTTTCTTGCCTTAACAGGTCATCTATTCAAATATCATAGGATAATCTTTGTTTCCTTTTTTCTGTCTTAGCGGGTCATTCCTGCTTCACCTGTCTTGACAGGCCATCTGTTCAAGTTAGCATAGATCCGTCCCATTTCAAAGTCTCTTGTCTTAAAAGGCCTACTTCATTATTTCCCATTCATAGCCTATAGTGTCAGACCACAATCCAGTTTCCTTTTTTCTATCATGGCCTATGTTGTCAGGCCACCATCAAGTTTACCTTTATGCATCATGGCCTATGTTGTTAGGCCTCATCAAGTTTAAACTCTGCATCATGTCCTATATTGTCAGGCCATCATCAAGTTTTAATTTTTGTTCACCTGTCAAGCAGGTTTGCATTTATCTTGGCAACAGCAGGATTTCATTTGCATCTTCCCGGCAACAGCGGAACCTCATTTGCATTCTCCTGTCAACAACAGGACTTCAAGCATGTTTAATTTTCTGTCCACTTGTCAAGTAGGTTTGCATTTATCCTGGCAACAGCAGGATTTCATTTGCATATTCCTGGCAACAGCGGGATCTCATTTGCATTCTTTTGTCAACAACAGGACTTCAAGCATGTTTAAAATCCGTTCACCTGTCAAGCAGGTTTGCATTTATCCTGGCAACAGCAGGATTTCATTTGCATCTTCCCGGCAACAGTGGGACCTCATTTGCATTCTCTTGTCAACAACAGGACTTCAAGCATGTTTAATTTTCTGTCCACCTGTCAAGCAGGTTTGCATTTATCCTGGAAACAGCAGGATTTCATTTGCATCTTCCCGGTAATAGCGGGATCTCATTTGCATTCTCCTGTCAATAACAGGACTTCAAGCATGTCTAAAATCCGTTCACCTGTCAAGCAAGTTTGCATTTATCCAGGAAATAGCAAGATTTCATTTGCATCTTCCCGGCAACAACAGGATCTCATTTGCATTCTCCTGTCAACAACAGGACTTCAAGCATGTTTAAAATCCGTTCACCTGTCAAGCAGGTTTGCATTTATCCTGGCAACAGCAGGATTGCATTTGCATCTTCCCGGCAACAGGGGGATCTCATTTACATTCTCTTGTCAACAACAGGACTTCAAGCATGTTTAATTTTCTGTCCACCTGTCAAGCAGGTTTGCATTTATCCTGGAAACAGCAGGATTTCATTTGCATCTTCCCGGTAATAGCGGGATCTCATTTGCATTCTCCTGTCAATAACAAGACTTCAAGCATGTTTAAAATTCGTTCACCTGTCAAGCAGGTTTGCATTTATCCAGGAAATAGCAGGATTTCATTTGCATCTTCCCGGCAACAACGGGATCTCATTTGCATTCTCCTGTCAACAACAGGACTTCAAGCATGTTTAAAATCCGTTCACCTGTCAAGCAGGTTTGCATTTATCCTGGCAACAGCAGGATTGCATTTGCATCTTCCCGGCAACAGGGGGATCTCATTTACATTCTCTTGTCAACAACAGGACTTCATGTTTAAATTCTGTTCACCTGTCAAGCAGGTTTGCATTTATCCTGGAAACATCAGGATTTCATTTGCATCTTCCCCTCATTTGCATTCTCTTGTCAACAACAGGACTTCATGTTTAAATTCCGTTCACCTGTCAAGCAGGTTTGCATTTATCTTGGAAACATCAGGATTTCATGTGTATTCATCCAGTTAAGCAGGATCTCATTTGCATTCTCCTGTCAACAACATGACTTCATTCCATTCACCTGTCAAGCAGGTTTGCGTTTATCCTGGAAACAGCAGGATTTCATTTGCATCTTCCCGGCAACAGCAGGACCTCATTTGCATTCATCCTGTCAAGCAGGATTGCATGTTTAAATTTTCGCACACATATTGTTGAGCAGGATCTCATTTGCATTCATCCTGTCAAGCAGGATTGCATGTTTAAATTTTCCGCACTCATCCTGTCAAGCATGATTTCATTTGCATTCATCCTGTCAAGCAGGATGGCATGTTTAAATTACTGCAATATCCTGTCAAGCAGGATTTCATTTGCATTCATCTTGTCAAGTAGGATTTCATGTTTAAATTTCTGCATTCATCCTGTCAAGCAGGATCTCATTTGCATTCATCCTGTCACGTAGGATTGCATGTTTAAATTTCTGCATTCATCCTGGCAAGCAGGACTTCATCTGCATTCATCCTGTCAAGTATGATCACATGTTTAAAATTTTCTGCACTCATCCTGTCAAGCAGGATTTCATCTGTAATATCTTGTCAAGCAGGATTTCATTTGCATTCATCCTGTCAAGCAGGATTTCATGTTTAAATTTCTGCATTCATCCTGTCAAGCAAGATCTCATTTGCATTGATCCTGTCACGCAGGATTGCATGTTTAAATTTCTGCATTTATCCTGCGAAGCAGGACTTTATCTGCATTCATCCTGTCAAGCCGGATCACATGTTTAAAATTTTCTGCATTCATCCTGTCAAGCATGATTTCATTTTCATTTATCCTGTCAAGCAGGATCACATGTTTAAAATTTTCTGCATTCATCCTGTCAAGCAGGATTTCATTTGCGTTTATCCTGTCAAGCAAGATTGCATGTTTAAATTTTCGCATACATCCTGCCGAGCAGGATTCCATTTGCATTCATCCTATCAAGCAGGATTGCATGTTTAAATTTTCGCATTTATCCTGTCAAGCAGGGTCTCATGTTTAAATTTTTGCACACATCTTTTCAAGTAGGATTTCATTTTTCATTTACCCTAGCCTATGCTGTCAGGCCACCCTGTACACACCTTACATTTTAGTTCTCGCATTAAATAAGTCGTTCCTGTTTTAAAAGGCTATTTTCATTTCATCTTTCCCTGTCCTAACAAGCAGCCCCACGACATTCCACGCCTGTCCTAACAGACCCTTATTCATTTCACTTAGCCTAATTAGGCTATACCCTCCAGCCTTGCATATTTAAACCCTATCCGTACACGGAACCGGTAAGGTCCTTCAATCACCATCCTCCAGGCACCCACAGGGTTCACTTTAAGCTCAAGGCTTCTAGTGTTGCTACCAGACCTTCTTCAAAAAGCCCGCCTCAGACATAAGGTGTTCACGTCTTTACTCATTTTCTACCAAGAGAATCACCTCTCACATTATCTGGTAGGAAAACGAGTAATGAGGGCAAAATTGTAAACAACCATTTATATCCAAGGCCTCATTTTCCTTTTTATTTAAATGAAAAATGAAAATATAGTAAGAAACAGAAAAAGCAAAATATAGAAAGCGAATTTAAAGGAAAAGGCGACAAATAAAAAATGAATTAGAAAAGAAGTGAAAACAAAAGAAATAAGATTTGGAAAAATAAAAATAAAAGATAAACAGAAAAATACAACGAGAAAATAGGCACAAAAAAAATGAAAAATAAAAAAAATAATAGCACAAAAAATAAGAAATATTGAAACAAGAGAAAGAAATAAAAAATAGAAAATAGGGAAAAATAATAAATAAATAATAATAATAATAATAAATAAATGTAAAAGGAAAAATAATAATAAGAAAAACACACAAAATAAAACTAGAAATTAGATAGAAGAAAAAACAAACCAAAAAAAGGAAAATATAGAAGAATAAAAGGGAGGAATTAGAGAAAAGAAAAGGGAAAGGAAACCTGCCAAAATTTTCGAGTTAAGCCTATAGAAAGAGACTTCTATGCCATCTCGGGGGTTTTTTTTGCTCTCTCTTCTTTCATCTATTTGGATCTCTCAAAAGTTTCGATCGGGATCTCCATGCCGCTCTCGCAATCTTGGCAAAGAGGCTCCCAAGTTTCTTGAAGAACGAAGAAAGGATTCCATAGGTAAGAAGATAACCTTGAACTTCATCCAATTGTTCACAGGTTAGTCATCCTTTCATCTCCTACAGGTAGAAAGCCAGATCTGTTATTGATAAGCCATCGCTCTTTAATTTCTTGAATGAGAATTTGAAGTTGCATTATCCATCATTGTGCCTATATTTTCATTTCTACATCTGCATCATGTTTCTGAGCTTGCATCGTATTCCAAAAGGTTTTAGTTGGTAGGAGGATTGAACTCCGTTCTTGTCATCATCTTATAGTCAATATGCTTCTTTGAGAAATTCAGATTCTAGAGTTCTGTAAATATTTGTCAATGTGAATCCGAATTCGATTCACATCGGATTAATGGCACGTGTAGAAAGGTCCTAATGGTATAGGGATGCAAGGTTGGCATCAAGTGTCCCGTTCCCATTTCATCGCTCAATATTTCGAGCCACTGACTTGAGTATGCAGCAAACGGTTATTATATGTTGCATGAGCTCCATATATGCTACTAACAGAGAATATTCACAAAAGCTAAGCACCAAATCGATGGAAATCAACGTAACTTTCGAATTCACATTCACGTCAACAATCAAGCGAATCGGAGCATGCCTCTGTTTTTCCTGACTAAAATAGTTGAAGCATTTGCATCATCTCCAGACAAATTAGATGCTGTGCAATCATGGACTGGTAACACAGGCTACGTCCCTCATTTCTACCAACAGTTTTGGAGACGAACAGGCTTCTCTAAGCACTCCAACATATACTGGTTTGATCCAGCTTCTTTCCACTTGTGCAAGTGGATTCCCTCTTGGAGCTAAAGCGTTGCTTCTCCTTGGAATTAGTGGAATTCTTAAAGATATACTCCTTATTTCAGGATTATCTTCTAACACCTCTGTTTCACCTGCATTAAGTAGGCCAGTAGAGCAGATATTTGACATGGTGAACCTGGCAAATGAACTTCTGCCTCCATTACCACAAGGAACCATCCCTCTTCCTATCAACTCTAACTTATTTATGAAAGGGCTTGTTATGAAGAAGTCTGCTGTTGGGAATTCTGGGATGCATGAAGACTCTAATGGAAATGTTCATGAAATATCAGCCCCAGAGAAATTATTAAATGATCAGCCCGAGTTACTTCAGCAATATGGGATAGATCTCCTCCAAGTTTTGGTGCAGATATATGGTCCTAGCGTGAATGGTCCTGTTCGCCACAATGTCTCTCTGTAATTGGAAAATTGATGTATTCCAGCACAGTTGAAATGATCCAGTCTTTGTTGAGCGTATCAAGTTTCTTAGCTAGCGTGTTAGCATGGAAAGATACACATGTTTTGGTTCCTGCCTTGCAAGTTGCGGGAATTCTTATGGAGAAGCTTCCTGGAACTTTTTCTAAGATGTTTGTCGGAGAAGGGGTGGTCCATGCAATTGACCAACTTATTTTGACCAGAAATTCAACCAATATCACATCCAAGTCTGCAGGACGACCACAAAAATCTGCATCATCGTGTCAGCAAAACATCCATCAAGGATACTGCATATCAATTGAAATGGACTAGCAAAATCAGTGAAGAAGGAAGATACCATTTTGATAGTTAGTATTAGGTCGTAAGAAGTGGAACCACTTCTGTATGGCTAGGGGCGTCTCATATCACAGAGAAGGAAACAAGTCTCTGCCAATGTCAACAAGGGTCAAGATATAGGAGCAACAGAGAGCAGATTGAGCAGGGGCATAGAATCTCTGTGCTTTGGCTAAACCCCTTTGTCTTTGCATGAAGTCACTGATCCACGTTGGAAGGTGCATGCAAAAGCCCAGCAAGTATCAAGTTGGGGACCACTGAGCACTTAATTTGGGTTTTGGGTCAAGGCTAAAGTGCACTCTTAGTGGCAATTAAAATGTAATGCTTAGATAGAAATGTATAAAGCCCATGCAAATCACGTACACCCTAAGGCATCAGTTAACATTAATCAGGGGCGCTACATTCCCAACCAGGCGTTCGTCCTAGTGGTTGGAGCGCTGAGAGACGTTCGGCGACTGGGGTTCGAATCTCCAATTCTACACATTGCCATTTTATCATAAAAACTCTGCTTCCCGTCACGCGCATGCCACGTGCCCGCAGCCAAGCCGTGGACCACCTTAAAGCCATCCAAGCCAATTGATTATGCCACAGCCCAGGCGAGCCATTTCCCTCCAGCCAAGCCAGCCAGCACATAAATGCCCAAAATTGAAAAACTGCCCCTCCTCCATAAAAATTACAAAATTGCCCTCGCCCATCAGAATTACCATTCTAACCCCCAACATATCACAAAATTCCTAAACAACCCTTGCCCATCAGAATTACCATTCTAACCCTCAACAAATCCCAAAATTCCTAAACTATCCAGTTTCGTCCCTGGCCTCTCAAATGACGAAATTACCCTTCACTTTTCCAAAATTCCAATTTTGTCCCTTGCCTCTCAAATAACTAAATCTCAAAAAATTCCATAATTGCTAATAAATTCCCGAAAATTTCATAATTGCCAACAAATCCCCAAAAGTTCCATAAATGTTAATAAGCCCCAAACTTCAAATAAAATTGCTTCCTTCCCCAAAAGCACTCTCTGCTTCTAATAGTCAAAATAAATTTTCCTTTTTCCATAAAAATAAAAACCTTTTTTTAAATATTTTGGGATCCTTGGTCTCACGCGACGGGCTCTAAATGGGGGCTAGCGGTTCACCTCCTGTCCAACGTTTAGTAGTCTGTATAGGCCCCCGTGCTGCCGTAGCCGCTTCGGGTCTTGTGCACGAGTGGACAAAAGGTCCTTTCAAAAACAAAAATTCTTTTTTTCAAATATTTTGGGATCCTTGGTCTCACGCAATGGGCTCTAAACGGGGGGCTGGCGGTTCACCTCCTGTCCAATGTTTAGTAGTCCATATAGGTCGTCGTGCTGCCATAGCCGCCTCGAGCCTTGTGCATTAGTGGACGAAGGTCCTTCCCAAAAATAAAAAACCTCTTCAAAATGTCATCTCTCTTTTAAGCACCTCTGAAGGTCAAACCTTCAAACAAACCAGAACTATGTAAGCCTTGAGTTTCCCATTGCACCGGGGAATACGTAGGAGCAGGATCAAGTCTTGTCAGGATAACCTCCATCAAGTATTTATTTTCACTCTAATTAAAGGGATCAAACAACTTTCAAATAATCACACACTCAGTTTAAGGGTACTGTTATTCGGAACAGGCGAGTGGGGTGCCTAACACCTTCCCCACTCGTAACTGACTCCTGAACCTAAATCTCATCCTCGAGTCAGGGTTTTTCCAAATCTTTTTTCCCTTAAATAAAAGTTTGGTGGAGACTCCATATAACCAAGTAAATTCTATATTCAAAATTTTAGCAAGTTCTTCGTCTCGTCGGAATTACGGTTGCGACAAATATTTTTCAAGATTGTTAAAATAGTCTCTGTGGAAACGATATTAAGGGTTTTAAATACCCCTTTCTACACCCACGGGTACACTTTCCCGTGGGTAAAACTTTGTACGCACAGTAAACGCACAATACCCATCCATGCAAGAAATTCCTTCCACAGGCTATTTACAACATTGCATTACAGAAACAAATGATATATGTCTTCTAATATCATATGTTTTTCTAAAGTTCTCTTCTATTTCTAAGAGCCTCACTTGTAGTATTCATATCATGCTCCTTACTTTAGAAGTTAGTTTGTTCTACACTTATCTCTTCATAAAAATTCAAATATCCAAAGTATAAAAAAAAATTTAATAAATTATTCATACTATTCATATTGGGGGTCTAAAATATCTCATTTCTACACTAATGGATATATTTTTTAATGGGTAAAGCTTGACATTTGGTTTTTACTACATGTTTTACATGTATCAGGTTTTTGGCATCATTTAATCCTGAGATAGAAAGAAAAACTAGGAGGTTGAGGCGAGAAACTAAAGCAAGAAAGATGGTAACATAAGGATGTAAAACATTGCTAGATTACATGGTCTTAAATGATGAAGGTTTCAAGAGCAGTATATTCATCCTACCATTTGAAGGTGTTTCAAACTTCAAACTGAAGTCTACTCTTATCAATATGATTCAGAATTTTCTTCAATTCAAAGAGGCAGCCTCAAAAGACCCACATCTCTATATTAGAAAGTTCCTGAGGCTGATAAACATCATAAAGATGAACAATGTTACTAGGACATTATCACATTATAATTGTTCCCCTTTTCCATCATTGAAAATATGAACAGTTGGCTAAAACTATTTATCGAAGGCATCCATCACTACCTGGGAGCAATTATAGTGTTTATTCCTGACATAATATTTTTTTATGGTCGATGAAATCTAGGATCATAATGAAGATTGTTAACTTCATCCAATTCGTAAATGAGTCTTGTATGAGGTTTAGGACCAATTCCAGAACTTTATCCAAAGGTGCCACATCATGGTACCAAATACCTCATATTGTACAAATCTTCTACAACAGTCTTTCCAATAACAACATATTTGTTCTTGACACATTTTCTAATGGAGGTATCCTACATAACTCCTTAGAGTACACTTAAGAAATCACAAATTTGGTTGTTAATAGTAACCAATAGCAATCTACTAACAAGCATGGGAAAAAGAAAGACTCTCAACCAGCAAGAATTTACTAGGTGGATTGTACTACTATTATGGTTGGTCAAATAGAGGGCTTATAAAAATATAAAGGCACTTATGCAAGCACAGGAACAATCTGCCTCATATGCCCAAACTCCAATTACACTTGAGTCTATCCTGTTAATCTTTATGGTTTCATAAGCCATAATAAGGAAAAATGTGTGATTAAAGCTTATATGGCTTAATAAAATGAAGATACCAACTATATGGGGAAATAACTATAACCCTACTTGGAAGAATCATGGCAATCTCTTACGGAGGATGTCAAGGTCATAATTTTACTAATAATATTCAAAATGTATACAGGCTCCCTCATATGCATAATCAAAGATGTTACAAGAAAGAAAGAAAAGTATTCAACCCCTACAGAATTACGATTCCAAAATATAGAGGTACAAGTTCAGAATATAGAGACACAAATATCCTAGTTTTAAAACATGGAAAAATAGTTAGGACAAATCCTTAACCTCTTGTTAAAGTGAGAACTTGGAACCTTACCCAGCCAACTCAACGTGAACTTGAACGAACAGGCTAATGCAATTACTCTAAACACTGGGAAGAAGTTAAAGATACCTATAAGAAAAAAAAAGATGAAGAAGGACATGGTCACTATCAATTACCAAGAGGTTACTGCTGACCTCCCAAATCCTACTGCTAGGAGTCTAAAAGGAAAGAGGAAGGAGGTCGAGGATACTATAGAGAAGGCCCCAAACAAACCTCAGGTGAAGCCTTACCAACCAAAAGTACTATTTCCTCAAAGGTTAAACGAAAATGATCCTTGATTTGCCAAATTTTTAGACATCCTAAAGCAATTAAGTATCAATATCTCATTAATGGAGGTCTTTTCCAAATGTCCAAGTATGCAAAGTTCTTGAAGGATATTTTGGGGCAATAAGAAGAAGCTTGAGGAAGACATGACCATTAGCCTCAGCAAGATGTGTTCTATTATTCCCCTTTGAAAACTACCACCAAAGCTTAAAAATCCAAGGATTTTTACTATACTTTGAACCATTGATGATTCCTATTTTTATAAAGCTTTGTATGTACTGTAACATCCTAAAAATGAAGTTTGCTTTATGCTAATGTTGTATTCACGAATTCATTATTAGACTATTACTTCATAATATAGAATCCTTTTAAAAAATTACTTATACTAAAAATAGAACAATTTTTTTTCTTAAAATGTTTAATTGAAAATGTAAACCTCGTCAATTTATTTAACTGGTTATGTGACATTTATTATTACACCAAGAAAAAGAAAATTTCAAAGCTTTTGTTTAATTATTATTAATATTGTACATTCATATGCTTCCAAGTACTTATACAACATTATTTTTACAAACATTATTATTTGTATAATCATATAAGTTCAAAGGTCAGTGCAAGGGCATCAACACCCCTCCATACATCACATATACATATTACATAAGTATTATACATATTACGTAACTATTTACAAAAATTTACATTACCAAGGTGAAACCAAAACTCTATCGACGCTTTATTAATGAAAGCCCTGAGGCTCCAATAAAGACTTTGGTCCGAGGCATAGTAGGTGCCCTCTCCATATTCTTGATAAGTATTGAGTGGGTATCGAGTAGCAAGAACTACCTTACGAGGACCGGATGTGAGACATACTGTAATAGTGGGATGGGGTTAGCGGATCACTTTTTCCCTTACATAATGAAGTATCTTCCACGTGAGGAACTGGAGGGGCTTGATATCTCGGAAGCGGAAGGAAAATCACATTCGGATGAAAAGCCTCGAAGGGTATTGCAAAATCCCTAGCGGAAAAAATTGGGTTCAAGATGAAAGAAATAAGGATTTATTTGCAGGAAAAGTAAATCCTTACATTTTCTTAAGTCATGATCGGTAGTCCGTGAGCGTTGACCATCCAGTTTATATTGTTAATTTCTACAAGTGTTATTGTCATCACGAACGACATTATCAAGGTTTGAGAAAGAAAATAGTGGTAGGGGGTAGAGATTAAAATTTCTTAGTAGGTCTTTACCTTAAAACTAGTGTCAACATTTTCAACCCAACCACTTCAGTTTATTGAGAAAGGTAATATGCATATAATCTCACATATAAATTTTAAAGAAATTCTTATCTGAAGTGGGTTATTTTTAATGATAATAGAAACTAGTTCTTGTACAAGCATGCATTCATATTGATCTTCAAATTATTCTTCTACAGAGATATTCATAAACATAAACCTCATGCAATCTTGAGATACTGTTCATTGTATCATAAATATTATTCAACATTTACTTCCTTTATGTCTTAGTCATAAATTATTCTCATTTCTTCATCATTATCCTTGTGATAATTTCTAATTTAGACATATCACAACATTTAGTCAAACAATATCTTAGGATAAGAGCTTATTCCTTAATGGTGTCACCATCATAATTTTTAAAGACCTATCATTTAACAATAGAAGGATTTTTGAAGATCTGTCTCCATCGTAGGACCTCTTGCCCTTATGAATGTGCATAAGTCTTAGACTTGGTACATTAAGAGTAGTATTATGTTTTTTACATAAGGTTCTTCTTTAGTGATTTCTTAATTTATTAGGTTCTATTTTAAATTTTCAAAATAACATGTATGCTCAAAAAATTATCCAATATGATGTGCACATATAGCATCTGTTCTATTCAATTTCTTACATACTTAACCAACATATAACATCATTAATACATTGATTTTGAAAATTATTCAAGAGAATATTTAATCTATTTTATTCATGAATATACATACTGAAGAGGTAATATAAATAGGTAGCATAATTATTTAACTAAAATTCATCTCTACTTATGATTTCTTGTTTATGCTTGCTTCTAAATTTTTGGACAGCATGTGCCCTTTTTCTAACATTTGTCTAACTTTCTTATTTTTTGAGTTTTATGAGGAGTTTATCATGGGGAACTTAATTCACTCATCATTCTTAATTATCTTTTAACCTTTCCTTTCCTCAAAATCTAGGCTTTCTCAACATTTTTGGTTTAAGTTTGTGAAATGGTGAACAACCGTGTTCCAAAATTTAGTGCAGGTAGTTCTATACTTCTTTCTTATTAATCTAATTAGTTAAATTGAGTTGATAATTTGGATTGATTTGTTTGTATCTTTATTTATGGAACCATTTCTAATTATTTGAAATCATTTTAGTAGTCTTTAAACACCCAAACTATTCCTCCTAAAATTTATTAACCACTTTTATCAAATTCTCCAAGTCTTGGCCAAATAACTATCTTGTCATTCCTAAGGATTTTTAGTCAATTTTCCTTATCTTTGAAATATATTTCTTATGAGATTATGACTTAGATTGTTAAATAAAATTAACTTAGAATTTTTTTTAGGTTTTTCCCCTAATTAGTATAGCTTGGCCGAATGGCCATTTAGATCACCAAACATCTTAATTGAAATTTTAATCTTCTTCTTGTATTTAGTTGAGGTTTTATCAATTATATAGGGTTATTCCATGCTTAAATGAAATTTAGACTTCTCTTTCCCCTTAAATCCTGAGTTGGCCAAATGGCCTTCTTGGCTACCTAAGGATCAATTACACCAACATTTCTTTTTTAACTCTTGAATATTTAATTAAGACACTAATTACACACTTTTCTCTTGTATCCACAAAATGTTTTTTTCGTTCATGCTCTTGGTCATGATTATGAAGAGTTTGAAAGGCCTCCACTTTCTAAGTCCACAAGTCCAATCATTTGTCCTTTAACCATAAAGATCCAATTTTTAAAATATTTTAACCTTTATGACTT
Source organism: Canavalia gladiata (assembly GCA_037954105.1). Lineage (NCBI taxonomy): Eukaryota > Viridiplantae > Streptophyta > Magnoliopsida > Fabales > Fabaceae > Canavalia > Canavalia gladiata. The sequence continues at coordinate 33,826,484 of CM075660.1, forward strand.
AGCTTTAGAAATTTTTAAGTTATGATTATCTTGGTCCAAATCTATATTTTTATAAGGATTAAAGTTCAAGATTATAGTTTTTCATGGATAAAGGGACATGCTTGCAACTTTTAGAGAGGAAATGACATGACCTTATTTTAAGCCCAAACAAGTTAGGATTCACAAGATATACTCTAAATTATAATTATTCTCCACTTGATCATCTTCCAATACTTAAACAAAATCTTTCAAAATCTGCCCAAGATATTCAAAAGTCAATCTTAAGAAGTTTTAACTGATTAAACTGTTGTAGAATCTCTAAGGAGTATTTTAATCCATTAAAAACTCTATCTTGGCTTCCAAAAATTATTTTAAAACTTAGTGGTGCTTATTTTAAAATACTTAGAAAATTTTAAATAAGAAAATACTCAAGGAATTTGGATTTTAGAGTTTGGAGAAGAGATCCACAAAATACGAAAGATCGGGAAAAAATACATAACAAAATAACTTTTAGAAAAATTTAATAGTAGAGATTCCTACTTGTTTGGAGTCTTAAAGTGGAACTTTGTTGAACTTTAATGATGGTAGGTCCCTCCTCGAAGGTTCCACATGAATTATTTGATGGAGATTGGTGGAATTTGCTTCTTTTCTAAATTATAACTTAAACTTCAAAGGTAAAAGTTTAAACTTGTGTAAGCTTTTGGCTTAGAGGTGATTGAAGGTAAGAGTTGAATTTGTGAAGTTTGGATGAGTGTTTATAGAAGTATTTGCTGAAACAAAATGAACTCCTCAAGTGCTTAATGTATTCGACCACCTTTGACCAATTAAGCATTAGATTTTTAACCAATGACATTTTGGTCCATTCACTTAAAGACTCCATTTTTAAATTTAATTGTAAAATATAGATAATTATCCTTTTAAGCCTAACCATGATTTTTTAACTTAAATATAGTTAATGTAATCTAACCATAAATAGTTTTTAACTTAACCATGGTTAAATTTTCTCTCTTCTTATAAATATTTTTTTTGTACAAGGTATAATGACTAATGGGGTCATAATGGCACACCAAATCAGATAGAATTTTATGTATAATGATGACCTCAAGTTACAAGTCTCAGTCTGGTAGCTTCTGACCTTCCTAGGTTATTAAGGGTATTTTGGTCACTTTTTAAAAAATTTTCAGAAAAGTTTCTAACTTTCATTCTTAAGATTTCTAATCCTTATTTGGTTATTTTAAAATCATTTCTAAGTCATTTACTATTTTTTTCAAGAATAGTTTAGTTCTTACAAGAACCAAGGTTCTTAGTAAGGAGTATTTTTAGCGGAGTTTTCATATTTCATTTGTTACTATTTTTTTCAATGATATTTTAGCCAATATTGATAAGTTCTAAAAGCTATTTTAGCCAATATTGATAAGTTCTAAGCTTTTAGAATATTTTCTATCTCTTTGTTTTGAGTTGCCTACACATTATCCATTATTACCCCAATATAGGGGCATTTCCGTTATTTTACAAAAAGATCTTCTCTAAATTTTTGTTTCTATCCATGTTTTCTCTCTTGTTAATATAATTTCATGAGTTATAGAGTTTATCCTATAAAATTTTGGTGTTATAGGTACTAGTATTAACCTAATGCCTTTATCTTTGTTTAAAAGGTTGGGTGTGAATAAACTTAAATCTACCACTATATCTTTACAACTTATAATTTGACCATCATGTATCCCAGAAAGATAGTGAAGAATGTTTTGGTGAATGTGGATAAGTTCATCTTCCCAAAAGATAGAAAAGGAGTGGAGGTGTCGTTCTAGCCCCTAAAATTAGACCACCTCCAATTGAGGGTAGATGGTATTTATGACCACATAAACAAGTTGGTTTCCTACCATCAGGAGTTTGCAAATTCACAGTATGCGGTCTCCACTCAGATAGATGATTATCTCTCCACCATTTTCCAATTTCTATAGGGTTAAATGGGTCTCCCACCGTCTCAATGAGAGATTCATTTTTTTTGTTTTATTTTTTTTATTTAGGATATTAGTTATTTTTTATTTTTTTATCTATTTTCTTATTTCTATTTGTATGTACAGAACCTATTACTAGGACATGTTATTATTATTATCTTTTGCCTCATCTTATATGATTCTCTAACTCTACGATACACTAACTTGGTATAAAAGAACTTTTTTCCCAATCGTTAGCATCCAATTGGGAATATATTGAGGACACTGCTCACACCACTCCATGGAAGCCCTACTTTTTCTCTCCATTATAACCTATATCTTTTTTCATGTATGTAAGTTCTTAAGTTTGAGGGAGATTCTCTCTCTCCTAAATATATTTTCAAAAATCACTTATCCCTCCTCATGTGTATACTACTTTATACCTTAATAATTAATTTTTTAAAATAAATTAAGAGAATGGTTAAAGATTAAGTTTGAGGAAGCAAATCCCTTCTTAATTTTTATGAAAAATTCGTTACCTTATGATAATCTTTCATGCTTGATTGTTTTGAACTTTAATGGGTTTTGAGTTTAGAGATCACCAATATTTTGTGATAGATAGTAATTGAACTTAATAAAAATAATTGATAATTAGCAAAGTTCCTTATCACCTTGTTAACACTAGAGTAGCCTTAATAAAGGATTAAGTCTAATTGAGGTTGCACTAAACCTTTTTATCTCTTAGTTAAGTGATTCTCCCTATGACTTGTACACTCTAAAACTTACCTTGTAACATTGTCAAGGCTTGCATAAATTGATTACATAACAAGAAAATGATAAATGCAAATCATGTTTTGTTGAATGAATATGGACTTAGAATATCACTTAATAATCCCTTTCCGACACAGCTGTGTAGACATGAGCACAGTCGTGCAATCTACAGCACGACCATACAGCATCCTAAATTTATTGACACAGGTGTGCAAACCCAAGCATGATTGTGCTAATCTTGGATGATGTAAGAAATGATCCAAGTTAACCCTAATGGCGTAAAAACTTATCCTATTCAACCTTGGAAATAATGTTGATGATTGAAAGCAACCTCATGGTTCAAGAGGAAACTTTAAGTCAACCTAACCCATAACAAAGGAAGCCCAAATTCACATTTATAAAAGAAGGGATGCTAGACCATGGAAGAAGACACACCTTATACACCACACCCGACACCATCAAACACAACACCCAATACAATCAAAACATCACTTACATGCCACTCATCACTCACGTCTTCCATACCTCATTTTCGATTTATCATTTTTCCCATTTTTATTTCCTCTTCCAGCATCCTCTTGTAGGATATTCAAGGAAGGATCCTCCTCCATAGTTTGAGTTGCAAAGTCTCTTATTAGTCTTACTAACATTACAATTTTGTATTTATATCTTAGGATTAGGTTATGAATAATTTTGTTGGGTTATCACATTTTATTTCTTTTGTTATGTGTAACTAACCTCAAATTATGGAGTTTTGGTGAAACTTGTGATATGCCTACTTGAACCTAATTTTCTTTATGAAAGATTACACATGTTCTTTATTCAATTGTATTTACTTTATCTCACTTAATAAATGATAAGAATTAGTCTCTCTTGTTGATTTTTGGGTTAGTTGGAAAGTAAGTGATGGTACCATTTTCAAATTGATGAAACTATAAGGTAAACCGAGTTTAAAAATTTTAGAGGATCAATCAGAATTCTAAACTTGTAACTAGTTATTAATTTAACAAGTTCGAACATTCTTTATGCTTCTCTCATTTATTTATCTTGTATGATCATTGGAGCTTGTACTTAGAAAAAAGATTATTACTATTGCATAATCATTGGTAGTAATAAAATTAAAACGGATAATTAACAATTAACATTTTAAATCATTCATAGGAAAACTTGAAGATAATAGTAGGTAAAGTCGTAAGAGAATCCATAGTACTATACTTGTTCATAAATTCACGCTTATAATCTTTTCTCTTACATTTTCTTTAATCTTATTTTTCTATTCTCATTTCTGATACTTACAACAAAATTAGTTTTTTGTGAGATCAAAAATTAAGATTTAAATTTCTTTTATTTATTGTTGATATAATCCGTATGTGATTGACACTAAAATCTAAAATATCAATTTTTTACATTAACAGATATATTTATTCATAAATAAAATTTGATATACAATTTTTACACACGTATTTTGTACACATCAATTTTTTTAAAAAAAAAATTCAAATTTACAAAATATCAAAAAAATTATCTTATTCAAAAAATTATCTATGATTAATTTATCATATTTAAGATGAAATAGTCTTTCTTGTGCTATAAGAGGTTTCTGGATATATATATATATATATATATATATATATATATATAGGATAATATTAATATCCTTAATTTGTGTGTTCGTTTGAATTTATTTTAATGAAATAATTGTTTTTGTAAATTTTGGAGAAAAAAATATCGATTCCGCGGCGCAGTTTTTAAATACCATTGTTGATAGGCATCTAGTTAACTACTGAAGTAGTTGAAGTTGACCAAATCATGGAATGTTAGTAAAAGCAATTTAGAGTATATTAATCATCGCCTAATCACACTGTGACGACATCAATATATTTCCAGCCATCGTCATCAAGAAAATTTTAAAAAAATTTGTGGTTGCTGTGAGCATCAATTTTTGTCCGAGTTGAGATAGATTAATAGAAATTGAGCAATAACAATAAAAATTACAAAAAATGATGATATAAATAATAATAAAAAGTAAAAATATAAAAAATAAATAAAAAATAATAAATGATAATAATAAAAAAAGGAGAGAAGAAGGGAAACCAAATAAAAAGCAGAAATAATAATAAAAGGAAATGACAAGAAAAAGCATTAAAGGAAAAAGAAAGAAAGAAAAGGGGAGGCTAGAAGGTAGTTAAATTAGTTAGAACCAGGGTCAGAAGATAACCATGGTCTAGGGTAAATGACCCTGGTTAAGAATGAAGTATAAAAACAAAAACAGAGAAGAAAGAATAGAAGGAGGGGGTGATTCAAATTCAGGGGGATTCTTCTTTCTTTGCTTTCGGAGGATTGCATTTGGGGAAATCTTCTCCAAATTATTTCTCGATTGGCTTGAGGTGAAACTGCATCAATTCTGGTTCTCCGCCTTCTCTGCATTCTTCAATTTCCTCTGGATCCTCGTGGCAGAATCAAGAAGTTTTCTCTGATTTTGATTTGACGCTCACAGGTTAGGGTCATACCTCATTTTTCTCTCTCGAATCTGTGTCACTTCCTTCCTCCATCCTTTTTACATTATGATCAAGATTTGAGTGAGTATGACAAACGGAATATCTGAATGATTGTAATACCTGTTTTAATTATTCAGAATTGTTAGTTGAGAAATCATATGTAGATTACGGCTGTTATGTTTAAGTAAGATCAAAGCACTTAAAAAAAAAAAATCAGTGAAAGTCGTTTTCTGCGTTTAATTGTTGCGATTTCTCCCTTCACTTGAAAATTCAGCTCCTGGAAGGTCCTTATATTTGCAAATCTTTGAACTATTTGTTTACATAGTCAGTAGGCATACAATGACTAGACGTAAGCAGATTTCTAGGAAGAACTTTAACTGCATGAATGATTTCGGTTGCCTGTTTCAAATCCAGAATACTCAGGTAAGAATCCATAGCAAGCCGATGTGATTAAGTCTGTGTTTATCGAAATTGCCAAAGGATAAGTTTAGAATAATTATCGCTCATACTCGCCATTTCTGTGTCTGAATTATGATCTGTAATCTCTCACCAATTGATGAGTAACTTGGCTGATTTAGAGTAACCTCGTCGCTAAAACAGAAGTGTGTAGGAAAGTTCTTTGGAAAAATGCAGTGCAATAGTGAATTTAGATTCATGTTGTGGAACTGGAAGCGCTACAGCAGCTGACCACCAGGTTCTACAAAATTTTCAGCCTCAGGTCCATGCCACTGGTTTTAGGCTAGAGCCAGACCTTTAGTTGAATCCTGATAAAATGACACCTGTGCTAGTGAGAAGCATAGTTAAGGAATTATACAGAGCAGTGTTTGTGGGTAAGACTCATAGCTTTATGGTTTACCATAGCTTGGGGGAAAAACTGGATTCATAGGGGAATAAGGATTTTCGAGCTATGTCAGGATGTGGAGTCTTTGATAAAAGAGCTAGGAATGACAGGAATAAGCTCTAACTAGAAGCAAAAAAACTATTGTTCCTGCAAAACAGAGTCTGGACAGAAGGTGGTGTAAAGGATTAGCTCAAGCCTCAAATATGTTGTAGCAACCAGACCCACTGGGCCTTGTACTTGTTGTTTTCATGATCTGAGTTAGGTTGGTTAGCAGCTTAATATGCTGAATGCAAATCAGGCTTCCAAATAATAGAACCTTACAAGCCAAATGCAGATCCAGGTCTTGCATTCAATTTATTCTTTGGCAGAATGGAGAATGGGGTAGCAGCCCAAAGCCAATGCATTGAGGATCTCTAACTCAACCCTAGAACCACCGTAATCCTGAAAAATCATATGGTTTTACCTTGCAATGATCATGGTTTAGACAGGATCAGGCCTTCTACTTTCATGTGAATGAATTTGGACTCAGATTCTGCTGCTATCACGAATCTAAAATTTTCACTTATTTGAGAGATGCTGAGACATTTTCATTAGTTTGTGGTCCACCTGGGATTCATCAGTAGGCCGTAGCTGTAACTGTAATTTCGGCTCAAGACTCAATACCACTTTGTTTTTACCAGGTTCGATTTAGCTACATCAGCACCCAGGCCCAGTTCCTATAACCACTTTGTAAAATCTGGGAGCTGACTAAGTCTCAATGTCTTCAGGGATCTATATTGGTTCTGACCTGGTATGACTCTTAGCTAGGCCTGTTTGAACCATACGTTCCTGTTAGTTATGAGGTACTTAGGCTGCAGCAGGCACGGGTAATTTGAATCTGAAATCCAACAGTTAGCAATGAACCAGTAGCAATAATCAGGATAAATTTTTAGCCTAAGAATGACCAAGACAATTATGTAACCTGTTCACAGCATATGTTGAACTAAATCTGAGTCAGTTGTCCTGTAGAGGTTCGAACCTGAGAAGTAGGAACTCATGCAATGAATAAAAGCAATCCCTGAGCAGGGTCCTCCTTTGCTGCCCCTGACTCGAAGTCTGATATGTAGCAGACCTTTTACTAGGTCCAGAGACCTGAGATACTAACCTAAAGCAGGACCAGATGCAACTAGCAATTTTCTGGTTAGTTAAGTAACAGGGTCAGAACCTACATCCTAGGCCTGCAAGAGATTACTCACAATGATCTTGTGTCACAGCAGCTACGACTGCTAACATAAACCCATCCACCAGCTGGAACTCCAAGATTAAAGGCCTGATTCTCTGATTCTGAGACAACCACCTAGGAATTTTTACTTAGCAGATAGGGATGAATCTAGAGGCCCGTCAGAACCTGCATCCTAGGCCTGCAGGAAGGTCTAAATTACTCACGCTGATTGTGTGTCACAGCATTTGTGATCACTAATGCTGGTCAGTTTACCAACTGGATTCCCAATCATGAGCTTGATTTTCTGAGTCTGAAACAGCTACCTAGGAGTTTTTCTCAGCAGGTAAAGGTGATCTTGGAAGTCTGGTCTGGATCTCCACCAAATTTCCCCAAATATCCCAGTCCTATGAAACCACCAGGATAGATTAGCATGCCAAAAACAGTTGCAGTATTTAGACCTGCCAGTTTTAAAAAAGGCCTTATGGATAAGGCAACACCCATAACAGCATGGTGAAATCTTGTTCCTTCATAGCCTGCAAGCAAATTCTAATCCTCAACATAGGCAGACGGGGACCACAATCGTTTTGGGATAGCCCTATGACAGGTTCAGACCCAAGGATCCTTAGCTGGTGCAGAAACAAATCAGTTACAGGCCAATCACAAGAACAGGCTTCTCTTGCCTAGCCTCGCCTACACTTAATAGATGATGAAAAGTGGAGTTCAGAACAAACCTTGGCTGGTCTATGCTAGTTGTGTCTTCTAGGATTTGGTTGAGAGTGATTAGTAAAAGCCTAAAGACTAGAAAAATGCTGTGAGTATGATAAGGGGGACAGCTGGGGAATACAAAAGTAGGAGACCTCTCTGACCCAGTTGACAGTTGAATAACACCACACTCTGACCAGGAAAATAGTTGGTTCTGTGCTTGCTATGAAAAACAGGACATGTTTGAATATAGGGAGTGCATGATACATTTACTGTCTTTACCTCCTCAGCTGAACAATCTGTCATGGAAGGTCTGCCACGTCCTTTGTTGTGTTTAGGCAAGGACTGCCAGGATAGATGAAAAACCAGATATAAGTGAGGTGATAAAAAAGCTTATTAATAATGAAACGAACTAGTCAAGTTTCTGATTCCTGATTAGAGCACTGTTTTGGAAAACCAAGAGCATATGTCAGTCATTGCATCTGCATCTCTGTTCTGAATTTAAAATCAAAACGTGAAATCCTCCATTGGATAATAGGTAGTTAGGCAAAATTGAAGGAATAAACAGGCAATTAATCACTGGAAATAGACTAGAGGTTTCCACAATTCATCTGAAATTTAATGCCATAGATTTGCTTCTTATGGGCTTATCACAAGAGGATCATATTCGGTGCCTCATATCCATGATTGCTGGAAAGTCAGGTCAGTCAATTCTAGTAGGTATTTTAGGCTGGTTTTACCATTTGGTCATGAGTACACCTGAGTCATGAATTTGCCATAGCAACAAAACAGGTTCAGGTCCCTGCACCCCACTCAAGACAGTCTCCCCTTGGATTGCATCACTTTAACAGCATCACTTGAATTGAAAAGGAGTTAACCTGTACAAATCACTATGATCCTAGGCACTCTTGACCAAACTCTTGGACTGCTGCAGCTCCTGCAACAAATCACCATGTCCTATGCCATGCCAATAAGAGTAAGCAGATCCTTGGAGCAAGTCAGCACCTAATATTAGTGGTTAACAATAAGTGGGAGTATGAACAACCAGGGCCTGCATTAGGCTATTTCTTACTCAAATCAAAGCTAACCCAAAACCTGTTATGAATAGCAAACTTGTTACACAGATTCTGTACCTAGATGGCTAAATGGAAAGCCAAAAGGGCCAGGGCCTGTCTTGTGTCTGCCCGTCTTGAATGCTTAGCAGTAAGAAGCCCAGTAAAAATCAGTACAGCATCCATGATCTGAGGGGTATGAATGAGACTGGATGCGAGCACATGGAGAAGCTTGTGGTTTGGCTAGTAGCAGCCACCCCTCAGTAGACTAGCCTGGAAAATCTAAAAAAAAAAAACACATAAACAAACATACGAACAAGGATTCTGAACGAAGGACCTGAACCTAAGTTTGTGATAGCCACCTGAGAATTAGTCTCAATCAATAAATTTGAACCCCCAAGATCTAATCAGGACTTCTCACAATACCATCCTAGGTCCCTCAACCCCGTAAAAACTTCCAATAACCTAATCTGTGAAGTAAATCTGCAGAAACCTTATATTGCTCTGCATAGACCAATTTTAAAGCTTAAATTAGGTACCTGATCCTGGTGGTAATGGATCTGCAGGGACCTTACTAATCTGAATCCCTTCTATCAATAGGTCAATAGTCAACCCCTCAGGATCTGGCCTGTTGGCTAGATGCAGTTCCATATCACAGCACAGGGTCCTATTCGGAACTGAACAAGGTTCATCCCAGCCTGAATGCATGAGAGTCTAGGCCCCTGATATAGTGTTTGCTGGGTGCCGTTCCATAGCACAGCGCACTGTCCTGTCTGAACTGAACAAGGTCTATCTCAACCTAAATATGTGAGAATCCAGCCCTTTAGTATAGTGTTTGTTTGAGTGCAACATACCTACCTGGTTTGAATATTTGATAGCAAGGAACATAATTAAAGCCAGCACCATACCAATAACTAGAAGGACATGAATAGGACTAGGCAAAATGAGAAAGTCTAGTGTATGCAGAAACCAAGACTGCAACATTACTGAATGAAGACTAGCATCCAGGCCTATCATATCCCTGCACTTACCAACCCAAGGGCGAAATGAATAGGAAACAGCTTTAGTGAATTAACTAGGTATAAACTTGAATGGCTGCCTTAATTAGGATAAATGAAAAAACTTCCTAGATTAAACGGTATGTGTCTGAACAGTCGGATAGATTACTCGATCAGTGTTGCTATAGTCAAACTTAGGGCCTAAAGACCTTGGCTAGGATCGAGTTGAACCCATCTTCAGACATTTTCCCATAAAACTCCAACTCTGTTCAAAGACCTTATTTTCTTAACTGGGATTTGTCTAAGCGGATTCTGATACGAGCAGGCAGTCTTCTCTGCTGTTTTGTGTCAAGATTCGTGCAAGCTCAAATGCGGCTTACGACGGTTTGAGTTATGCAAAGACATTTTCCCACAAAACTCCGACTCTGTTCAAAGACCTTATTTTCTTAACTGGGATTTGTCTAAGCGGATTCTGATACGAGCAGGCAGTTTTCTCTGCTGTTTTGTGTCAAGATTCGTGCAAGCTCAAATGCGGCTTACGACGGTTTGAGTTATGCAAAGACATTTTCCCATAAAACTCCGATTCTGCTCAAAGACCTTATTTTCTTAACTGGGATTTGCTTAAGCGGATTCCGATACGAGCAGGCAGTCTTCTCTGCTGTTCTGTGTCAGGATTCGTGCAAGCTCAAATGCGGCTTACGACGGTTTGAGCTTTGCAGAGACATTTTCCAATAAAATTTCGTCCTTATGAGAAGACGCCAGCTTTTATTAGGATTCGTCTAAATGGAGTCTAATGCAAGTAGGCAGTTTTCTCTGCTACTTTGTGTTAGGATTCATGCAAACTCAAGCGCGGCTTACGACGGTTTGAGCTTCGCAAGGACATTTTCCGATAAAACTCTGGCTTTATACCCAAATTCCTTTTTCTTTGATTAGAGGTTTACCGAAGCAAAATCATACTGGCTTAAGCTCTGCCTAAACGCTTTCTCTAACAAAATTCTATTCACTTAGGCTATGTGAGTATGTAACTCCCACCCCAGAACTTCCTCCATCTATCGATCATTTATCCTTTACTCCTTTTATCCCTCTTTCCTTCTTTTCCCTAAAAGCGGTCAAGTTTCTTAAAACCAGAACTACGTAAGCCTTGAATTTCCCATTGCACCGGGGAATACGTAGGAGCAGGATCAAGTCCTGTCAGGCTAACCTCCATCAACCTATTTATTTTCAAATTAATTAAGGGATCAAACTATTTTCAAATAATCACACACTCAGTTTAAGGGTACTGTTCCTTGGAACAGGCGAGTGGGGTGCCTAACACCTTCCCTACTCGTAACCGACTCCCGAACTTCGAATCTCATCCTTGAGTCAGGGTTTTTCCAAATATTTTTCCCTTAAACAAAAATTTGGTGACTCCACAATTAAATCAAATTCTTTTCAAAATTTAGCGAGTTCGTTGTCTCGTCGTAATTACGGTTGCGACAGATGGCGACTCCACTGGGGACCTTAGAAAGTCAAGCCCATTTCAATTGAGTGTGTCATAGTTGATTCCTTGCTTTTTATTTGCACGTTATTTTTCTCGTATCTTCTGCATGATTTATTTATCTGTTTACTTAGTTGTTGATTATTATCTGTATAACCCTAGGATAGACAAACAATAAATTGCTATATACACCTGTGCAATTTCCCCAATTGCAGGTATCCCAAATTTATATGCCCTCATATATTGCATATGCATGATCATGAGTGAGGCCCTGTACCCGGGTCTGAGCGAAACCTAAGACTAGAGGGGGTCTAGTGGTGTCACTTGGGATGCACGTCCCGTTTGGCTATCACGAAAACTCCAGCCAGAGTGCGTCCTTTTCATAGTGCCCTGTAACTGGTAGCCTTCTCTACGGTTACAATAAGCACTAAGAATCGGAACTTGGCTCTGGTAACCAATTTATCCCAGGATTACGACCCACTTTTTGCGAAAGTGCATACATTAAATATCCTAGTCCCGTAAGACAGGTAACCTCACAATAGGACACAATGAGGGCACACTCCCGGCTATGTCGGTAAATCGCATTTGTCTACCTATACCATGTTAAATTTACATCATGCGTTAGGATGTAACGAACGGCAAAAGAAAAGAGAAGAGAAAATAGAAAGATAAACAAAAAATATACAACTCGATGAATGAAAAAAAAAAAAAAAAAAAAAACACACAAAAAAAAAACACAAAAAAAAAAGAAGAAGAGAAAAAAGAAAAAAGAAGAAGAAAAAAACAGAGAAGAAAGAAAGAAAAAGGGGGAAAGAAAGAGAAAAGATGATTTCTAGAGAAACTCTCCGGAGTTCATTCATAGCACGCTTGGGTGCATATACGTCACCCATATCAAGTTCCTGCATTTTAACATCCTTCGTATACCATCTCCCCATTCCAAGACATTATCATCTCATATCATGCATCGATGCATAGCGTTCCACACCACGATGGATGTGCGCCATTTCATGCCATATCATGTTTTAATACGAGTCAGGTCATACCCATCACATCATTCCATATTATGCTCCTATGCATGACTTCACCATATCCAAATTAATGTTGTATGATCGCTTTTTTGGCATTAAAGCTCCAACTTATGTGCTTTACATTAGATTATTCGGTCCCACATCTAATTATTTTACGTGTTTGTTTTTCGAGGGAATCAGATTCTTGATGGCATCTAAGAGAGGTGAAATGGAAATTAATGTGGGGTCAGAGTTGAGGAAGAAACGTAAAATCGGGGCCAAAATGACCGACTTATCAAGTCTGGAGCCTTGGATCAGAAAATTGCAGACAATTCAGAAGTTAGCGTTTGAAAAGAAGTATGGGAATATCCTAAACCTGCTAAAGATTAGGGTGCAAGAAGAAGCCATTACTGCCATGGTCCAATATTACGACCCGCCATTGCGATGCTTTACTTTTGGGGATTTCCAGTTAGCCCCAACCCTGGAAGAATATGAACAAATCATCGATTTGCCGCTGGAAGGAAGCAAGCCCTACAGTCACTTGGAACACACCCCTTCCTTTCGAGTAGTGGCCCAATCTATCGGGTTGCAAAATAGCGATCTCCTCACAGAATTCCAGGAAAAAAATTCGCTCAAAGGCTTCACAAGAGAGTTCTTGGAGAACTACCTACGATACTTGGCTGAAAATAACAATTGGGAGATATACATGGATGTGATCGCCCTAGTCATATATGGATTGGTATTATTTCCCCAGGTCGATAACTTCATAGATTTGGCTGCAATCAGCGTGTTCTTAGCCCGGAAGAATAGATATGAAAACCCAGTCCCCGCATTGCTCGCTGACCTATACTGCACATTGGATCTATGTTATGGGAAGAACAAGAGAAGGGTAGCTTGCTGCTTACCGATATTTTACGTTTGGATCACGGCACACGTATTTAAGAGAGAGATGAAAGTCCAGTGCCCCATTTCCGACTTATTGTGCTATCAACTAAAAGAAATGAATGGGAGAGAATGGGTAGAGCACCTGTCCAGCTTGACGGAGGGCAAGATCAGGTGGCAGCCAACATGGCAACAAAGGACCTCAGTCATCTATCATTGCAAGGGGTTCCACAACGTCCCTCTCATGGGAACAAAAGGATGTATTAATTACAACCCCATACTGGGACAGCGTCAACTTGCCTATCCCCTTCGAGGTCCCCCATCGGCAGAATTGTTGACCCCTTTTAATGTATACTACGAAGGAGACTTCGCGGAGCCTCTTCGAAAGGTACGGGAAGCTTGGGAGATAGTCACCAGAAAAGGGAAAGAATTAGGGGTTAGAAGTTGTGCAGCCAAAGAAGAATACAGGCAATGGGTCAAAGAAAGAGTGCAACAGATCAAATTGCCTTTTAAACCTCAAATAGCGCCCTTGGAAAACCAACCAGTACAAGAAGAGGAAATTGAAGATGAAATTGTCAAAGAACTGAAAGCAAAGTTGGAAAGCATGATCACCAAGAGTAATAGGTTGGAAGAACGATTGTTGAAGGCCCAACAAGAGAATGCTGAATTAAAAAGACAGAACCAAGAGAAGGATGCCGCCCTGGAAAGTCTCCGAGAACAACAAAAGTCAGAGAGAGAATATGCGGCTAAAATCCATATGAATCTGCAAGCGGCTAATAAAGAATTAGGAATAAGAGCACAAGAGAAGGATACAGCCCTACAGGAAGGCCGGAAAATGAGAGATGTGATTGATCAGCTCAGAGACCGAGTCCATAAGACCAGGCGCGAAAAGGATCAAGCAACAAACGAAAGAAACCAGGCACGAGCAGAAAAAAGCCGAATAATGGATGAAAGAAGCGTGTTGCAACACCACATAGAAGAACTGAATCAGCAAATTCAAAACCTGGTAGCCGAATGGGGGCATGAAGTGGACGAAGAAAGATGGAAGGTTATCGAGATAATCAGAATGCAACAAAGGGGTATTAGTGATATCCAAGATGAGATGCGATGGTATAAGGACACAGCCGACCATTGGACTAGATGTTTCGGGAGGTTAGCCAGCCTGGCAAACATGGCCATCGAAGACATCCCACCACTACTCAAGAAGGCTGAGGCTTCACTACACCCGCTCCATACCCCGGTAGAAGTCGACGAATTCATCCACTTTTGTAAAGAACTGATCTTGAGGATGAAAAAATACGTTGTTCTAGCAGAAAAGGATGAACGGAATGTATCTTGAAACTTGCACTTTGAATGAAAATTTGGTTCTACGTTAATCTCTGACACTGCATAAATTTCCATTTCATACTCAAAGCACGCAAGCAAGCAAACGATGCTTATCGAGACACCTGAATCCCTCACATTTTAACTTAAAGTAAATATTTCACTTGTTTGATTTCTAATTTATTAATTTTTTTAAAAAATTTTTTCCACAGAAAACACAATAGCAGACTCACGCTTTCCTCGGCACCCTTATAGCACGCGCTCTCGAACCAAGATGATGAACGAGCTAGAATCACAGAACGAAGAGCTGAGAAACGAGGTGGCTGACCTGAAAGAGCAGGTAGCCAAGCTGATGAAGATGCTAGAAAAAAACGCAGAAGGACCCTCTGGCGGAGAAACGGCTGGTGTGGCCAATGCTTCTCGACCTCTGCACATCAATATGGATCGAGAATACGGTGTGCCACCAGGATTCACTCCTCCATTCTGCCCTAACATACAAGCTCCCGATATTTCCATGAATCCGGATGAAAATCTTCACACCTACCCCTCACATACGTATCCCATTGTCACTCACCACCTAAACCCTACCGCATACCCACCACAGACAAACCCCACTGCCTCTCTCCCTCAAAACACCATCCCTAATTACACCTACATGAATACCACCACCACTGAGAATCCCGCATATTCCGTCCCTGTAACCACATACCCACTACACCCACAACAACCACCACCCCATCCTTATGGCCCTGCCACCACTCAACCTAACCTCTATACTCACCCGACAGGACAGGCGGGAAATGAAAACCAGGCAAATCCTTCTGGCCAGGAAACTCATCTCAGTGGCAGGTGGCAACATCTGGAGGAGAGAGTTAGGGCTATCGAGGGCAGTGGTTACGGAGTGACAGATGCTTCAGATCTCTGTTTAGTCCCTGATGTAGTGATCCCGCCCAAATTCAAGATACCCGAATTCGAAAAATACAAGGGGACAGGCTGCCCAAAAAGCCATTTGACCATGTACTGCAGAAAAATGGCTTCTCATGCCCATAACGATAAGCTGCTGATTCATTGCTTCCAAGACAGCCTTACGGGAGCAGCCGCTAGTTGGTATACGCAGTTGGAGAGGGCGTATGTCCGTTCCTGGAAAGACCTTGCCGACGCTTTCCTCAAGCAATATAAATACAACATCGAGATGGCCCCGGACCGGACCCAACTCCAAAATATGATTAAGAAAGAAGAGGAGACTTTCAAGGAGTATGCACAGAGGTGGAGGGAATTAGCTGCCCAAGTCCAGCCACCCCTGTTCGAACGGGAGATGATAAGCATGTTTATGGAGACCCTCCCAGCTCCTTTTTACGACAAAATGGTAGGAAGCGTGTCGACCAGTTTCTCTGATATGGTACTGATCGGAGAACGCATTGAGAGCGGCCTACGCCGAGGGCGCATCGTCCACAATACGGTTGGTAATGTGAATACGAAAAAACCAGCCAACTCGTGGAAAAAGAAGGACGGAGAAACTCATTTCGTCACTTATGATCCGCACCGTCCAACAAATGCACCACCACGCCCCAACTATCAGATACAATATCCATCACAATATCCGCCACAATATCCACCCCAGTACCTACCCCAATACCCTCAAATGGTAGCTACAGCCCAACCTAACTACCAACCACCTTACACACCTCCCGCATCTTTCCGACCCACGACCCCCTTCATAGCCCAGCCATCACAAACCATGCCACCTCCATCACAAAAAACATGGAGTCAAAACACCAACCCAAACACTAACCAACCTCAAAAAAGAGCAAACAATGAAAGAAAGCCGGCACATTTCGATCCAATACCCATGAGCTATACCGACTTGCTACCCCGATTGTTCCAAAATTCCTTGATAGCACCATGTCCCATGAAGCCATTGGAACCTCCGTATCCAAAATGGTATGACCCAGCAGCGAAATGTGACTATCATGCGGGAGCTATAGGGCATTCGACCGAAAATTGTCAGGGGTTGAAATATAAGGTCCAGAGCCTGATAAATGCAAAGTGGCTCAATTTTGAGAAAGATACTCCGAATGTAGGGAGCAACCCATTGCCCAATCATGCAGGACCATCTATAAATGGTATAGAGGTCGATCTGGAAATAAATATGCTTAATGAGGCCTTCCCAGGATGCCCCAGGCCATTGATCATCAAATACACCGAAGAAAACGCTGTCCCAACCCCACAGGGACTAAAACCTGTGACAATAAAGATCCCCGGGCCCTTCCCATACCATAGCAACAAAGAAGTACCCTGGAAATATGATGTAAAAGTTTCTGGAGGGAAAGATGGAGAAGACGAGCCTGAAGGCACCATCGATTCAGTACCAAATATTGTAAATATAGCTGGTATTGGTGGCATGACAAGGAGTGGCCGCATCTACACTCCTAGAGAAGAAAGAAGGGAACAGCCGTGCGGCGAGGCGATCCTGGCTGGTCCGGAGCCAGAAACCAGCAAAAGAGACGAGGTAGAGGAATTGAAAAGACCTGTCTCTGATGAGGAAGCTTGTGAATTTTTAAAAATGATAAGGCAAAGTGAATACACTGTGGTCGAGCAGCTCAATCGTATGCCGGCAAGGATCTCATTACTGGGACTCCTGATGAACTCTGAGCCTCATCGGAAGGTTCTGCTAAAGATACTCAATGAAGCTCATGTGGTACATAACATGTCAGTGGAGAAGTTTGAGGGCATCGCAAGCAATATAACAGCCAACAACTTCCTCACTTTTGCCGACCACGAAATACCAGGAGAAGGGGCCGGACATAACAAAGCTCTCCATATATCCATAAAATGTATGGACCACATCCTGGCGAGGGTGCTGATCGATAATGGGTCATCTCTGAACGTAATGCCTAAAGTAACTCTGTCTAAGCTGCCGCACCAAGCTTCCCAGTTAAAAACAAGTTCGATGGTCGTCAGGGCATTTGATGGGTCTCGAAGGGAAGTCATAGGAGAGATCGATCTGCCAGTACAGATTGGGCCAATTACCTTTAACGTGACCTTTCAGGTCATGGACATACTGCCTGCATATAGCTGTTTACTGGGCAGACCCTGGATACATTCAGCAAGAGCAGTGCCATCCAGCTTGCATCAAAAGTTAAAATTCATCCTAGACGATAGGTTGATTATCGTCTCGGCCGAGGAGGATTTTTTAGTCAGTAGACCTACTAACCCTCCTTATATTGAAGCTGCTGAAGAAGCTTTGGAAACGCACTTCCAAGCCCTAGAGATTGCTAACGTCACAATTATTAAGGAAGGGGAAGCAGTAAGCCAACCTCGGCCTTCAAAAGCGTTATTAATGATGGCTAAGCTGATGTTGAAAAATGGGTTTAAACCCGGAGGCAAACTGGGGCAAAATAAAGAAGGATTGGTCCAACCCCTGCAGTTGAATAAGAACAAACGCCGATATGGGCTGGGGTATAAGCCTACTAAGGAGGATAAAGAAGGATGGAAGAGGGTCCCTCTGCGTCATATATCAGAGGATTTTTGGAGCGCGGGGTACGAAGCCCCGGACTTTGTGGCCATGCTGGATAGAGGAAAGACGATGTTCCGCATCGATGATTTAGTAACGGCCTGCCCGCCTGGGCAAGAATTGAGCAATTGGGAGACAATCGAACTTCCCATGACTTTTAATTCGGTCTCAATGTAATTTTGTAATTGCCATATACTCTGGAAAAATAGAACAATATTGTATACACAGTCTGATCAATATAATACAATTGCACTTTCTACTGATTACTATCTCTTGCTTTTTCCCAATACCTCCGTGTCTCACTTCCGTTTCACTCATTTTTCCATAACGCAGATCTCAAAATAACCCATTTAATACCAGTCACGCTAGTATTGTATCGAGCAACTTCGACTGTCTCAATAATCAAGCGGATGAAGAAGCTGAATTTGACTACGAACCTCCGGAGGAATTGCTCAGGTTGATAGACAGAGAACCCAAGTCTATGCAACCTCATGAAGAGTCCACCGAGTTAATAAATTTGGGGACAGAGGAAAATAAGAAAGAAGTAAAAATAGGCTCGTTCATCAGGGGAGATAACCGCTCTCGGCTAATGGCATTGCTAAACCAGTACAACGATATTTTTGCCTGGTCTTACCAGGATATGCCGGGTTTGGATACGTCCATCGTCGAGCACAAGCTGCCCTTAAAGCCTGGATGTCCACCAGTTAAACAAAAATTAAGAAGAATGAAGCCAGAAATGTCCTTGAAAATTAGGGAAGAAGTGAGAAAACAGTTCGATGCTGGCTTTTTGGCTGTTGCAAATTACCCAGAGTGGGTGGCAAACATAGTACCTGTCCCTAAGAAAGATGGAAAAGTCCGAATGTGCGTAGATTATAGAGACTTGAACCGGGCAAGCCCAAAAGACGACTTTCCGTTACCTCATATAGACGTGCTGGTTGATAATACGGCTCAGTTCTCATGCTTTTCATTCATGGATGGCTTTTCAGGTTATAACCAAATTAAGATGTCTGAAGAAGACATGGAGAAAACTACCTTCATTACCGCGTGGGGAACTTTCTGTTACAAGGTCATGCCGTTTGGTTTAAAAAATGCCGGAGCCACCTATCAGAGAGCCATGGTGACGCTGTTCCACGACATGATCCACAAAGAAATCGAAGTATACGTGGACGATATGATAGCCAAGTCCAGAACCGAAGATGATCACTTGAATGATTTGCAAAAGTTATTCGAAAGACTCCGGAAATTCAAATTGAGACTGAATCCAGCCAAATGTACTTTCGGAGTAAGGTCAGGAAAATTACTAGGATTCATCCTTAGCGAACGGGGGATAGAAGTCGACCCCGACAAGGTCCGAGCTATATTGGAGATGCCCGCTCCGCGAACTGAAAAGGAGGTTCGAGGATTCCTGGGGAGGCTGAACTACATCGCTCGGTTCATATCTCAGCTGACAGCTACCTGTGAGCCAATCTTCAAGCTCTTGCGCAAAAATCAACCCATGAGCTGGAATGAAGATTGTCAAGAGGCGTTCGAAAAGATCAAGATCTATCTACAGAACCCACCAATCCTCGTACCCCCGGTGTCCGGAAGACCCCTACTCATGTACCTGACAGTGACTGATAAATCCATGGGGTGCGTGCTCGGCCAGCAAGACGCATCAGGAAGGAAAGAGCACGCGATCTATTACTTGAGTAAAAAGTTCACCGATTATGAAGCAAAATATTCCCTATTGGAACGAACCTGCTGTGCACTAACTTGGGCCGCACATCGTTTGAGACAATATATGCTGAGCCACACCACCTGGTTGATATCCAGAATGGACCCAATCAAATATATTTTCGAGAAACCCGCCTTGTCTGGAAGGATCGCTCGGTGGCAAGTTTTGTTATCAGAATATGACATCATATATGTGACGCAGAAAGCGATCAAAGGTAGTGCCCTCGCCGATTACCTGGCTCAACAACCTTTGAATGACTACCAGCCCATGCAGCATGAGTTCCCCGATGAAGATCTGCTAGCAGTGTATAGTTTGGAGAAACAAAAGACCAAGGAAAGATGGACAATGATGTTCGATGGTGCCTCAAATATGATGGGCCATGGTATTGGAGTCATATTAATTTCTCCGGACGACCAGTATATACCCATTACAGCCAGATTGACCTTTGATTGCACCAATAATATGGCTGAATACGAGGCCTGCATAATGGGAGTCAAAGCAGCAATCGAGACTGACGTCAAACATTTGCAGGTTTACGGCGATTCCGCCCTGGTTATTCACCAGATCAGGGGAGAATGGGAAACCAGAGATGCGAAGCTAATTCCGTATCAAGCCTATATTAGGGAATTGCTGGAGCACTTCGAAGAGATCACATTTTCTCACATACCCAGGGAGGACAATCAGCTAGCAGATGCCTTGGCTACTCTATCCTCCATGTTTAAGGTTGACCGCGACGAGGAAATGCCTCTTATTCAAATTCAACACCGGGAGCGGCAAGCTTTCTGCCAGTCGGTCGAAGAAGAGTCAGACGGCAAACCATGGTACCATGACATAAGGTGTTTCTTGAAAAATAGGGAATATCCTGTCGACGCCTCGGAAAATGACAAGAGAACCCTGCGCCGGTTGGCCACAAACTTTTTCCTCAATGGCGAAATCCTCTACAAAAAAAATCACGATATGGTTTTGCTCAGGTGTGTGGATACAACCGAAGCCAACAAAATCTTGAAAGAGGTCCACGAGGGATCCTTTGGTACTCATGCCAACGGACACGCCATGGCAAGAAAGATCCTCAGAGCAGGGTATTACTGGTTAACCATGGAAAACGACAGCTATAAATACGTCAAAACTTGTCACAAATGCCAGATATACGCTGACAATGTCAATGCACCACCTGTCTCCCTAAATGTGTTATCTTCACCATGGCCATTCGCGATGTGGGGTATGGATGTCATTGGACCAATTGAGCCTAAGGCTTCCAACGGACACCGATTCATACTGGTGGCCATTGACTATTTCACCAAGTGGGTGGAAGCGGCCTCCTTCGTCAGTGTGACCCGGAGTGTGGTAGTAAGATTCATGAAAAGAGAAATAATTTGCCGATATGGGTTACCAAACAAGCTTATCACAGACAATGGCACCAATTTAAATAACAAGATGATGAAAGAGTTATGTGATCAATTCAAAATCCAGCATCACAATTCTTCCCCATATCGACCAAAGATGAATGGGGCAGTAGAAGCAGCCAATAAAAATATCAAGAAGATCGTTCAGAAAATGGTGCTAACATACCGAGACTGGCACGAAATGCTTCCTTATGCTCTCCATGCCTACCGTACTTCGGTTCGCACATCTACTGGGGCAACTCCATTCTCACTCGTATACGGAATGGAAGCTGTCCTTCCCATCGAAGTAGAAATCCCTTCACTGAGGATTTTAATGGAGGCGAAATTAGAAGAAGCCGAGTGGGTTCAAACTCGGATGGACCAATTAAATCTTATCGATGAAAAGAGGCTGACAGCGATGTGTCATGGGCAGCTTTACCAAAAGAGGATGAAAAGAGCCTTTGAAAAGAAGGTTCATCCTCGGCAATTCCGAGAAGGTGATCTGGTACTCAAGAAGGTGCTGCCAGTACAAAAGGCATCACAAGGAAAATGGACTCCGAATTACCATGGGCCGTACGTGGTTAAGAGAGTTTTCTCAGGAGGGGCCTTAATTCTAGCGGATATGAATGGAAAGGATTTGCCTAACCCAACTAATTCAGATGCTGTAAAAAAGTACTACGCCTAGAAATACAAAAATTAGGGCAAATCAGAAAAAGCCCGCTAGGCCGAAAACCCGCAAGGGCGACCTAGGCAAAAATTAGGGCAAATCAGAAAAAGCCCGCTAGGCCGAAAACCCGCAAGGGCGACCTAGGCAAAAGTTAGGGCAAATCAGAAAAAGCCCGCTAGGCCGAAAACCCGCAAGGGCAACCTAGGCAAAAATTAGGGCAAATCAGAAAAAGCCCGCTAGGCCGAAAACCCGCAAGGGCGACCTAGGCAAAAATTAGGGCAAATCAGAAAAAGCCCGCTAGGCCGAAAACCCGCAAGGGCGACCTAGGCAAAAATTAGGGCAAATCAGAAAAAGCCCGCTAGGCCGAAAACCCGCAAGGGCGACCTAGGCAAAAGTTAGGGCAAATCAGAAAAACCCGCAAGGGCGACCTAGGCAAAAATTAGGGCAAATCAGAAAAAGCCCGCTAGGCCGAAAACCCGCCAGGGCGACCTAGGCAAAAGTTAGGGCAAATCAGAAAAAGCCCGCTAGGCCGAAAACCCGCAAGGGCAACCTAGGCAAAAATTAGGGCAAATCAGAAAAAGCCCGCTAGGCCGAAAACCCGCAAGGGCGACCTAGGCAAAAATTAGGGCAAATCAGAAAAAGCCCGCTAGGCCGAAAACCCGCAAGGGCGACCTAGGCAAAAATTAGGGCAAATCAGAAAAAGCCCGCTAGGCCGAAAACCCGCAAGGGCGACCTAGGCAAAAGTTAGGGCAAATCAGAAAAAGCCCGCTAGGCCGAAAACCCGCAAGGGCGACCTAGGCAAAAATTAGGGCAAATCAGAAAAAGCCCGCTAGGCCGAAAACCCGCAAGGGCGACCTAGGCAAAAATTAGGGCAAATCAGAAAAAGCCCGCTAGGCCGAAAACCCGCAAGGGCGACCTAGGCAAAAGTTAGGGCAAATCAGAAAAAGCCCGCTAGGCCGAAAACCCGCAAGGGCGACCTAGGCAAAAGTTAGGGCAAATCAGAAAAAACCCGCTAGGCTGAAAACCTGCAAAGGCGGCCTATGCGAAAGGCCAAGACTAATCGAAAACCCGCAAGAGCGGTCCAGACGGAAAAGAAAAATAGCAAAGAGGACCAACTGGCCAAACCCTTGTCGACACTGGGGCAAATCTGTGGAAAGGGGGACATATTCTGGTCGGAAACGGTTGGACCTGGCCTGTACCATGACAAAAAGGGCAAGAAAGAAAATGATTTGGGGACAGTACACACAAGTTCGGACCAACGCTGGGGCAAATTCCGGTTTCTTAAGAAGCGGGATTGTTGAGATAGAAGATGTTGCAGAAATACAATACTAGCGTCGGCTCCGGTCAAGACCTCGCATCTCTCAAATCTACGTCCTCTGATACATCTCGATATGTCAAGACCAAATTTTCTCCCTTACTTCCGCTTTCACCCAATGTTTAATTGTATTATCATTGATCAGATATGTGTATACAATTCAAAATCGCAATTATGAGATGGCAATTACTTTATTTTGAGACTACGTTAAAATCATGTTGGTTTGGAAATTTCTGCATGACTAATAACTCTCCAATAATCAAAATGATGCATCTATTCAGCACAGTCGTAGGTTGGCTGAAATTCTAGACATGGAACGGGAGAAGACGGAATCTCTGATTCTAGCTCGCTTCAGACTTAGAGGGCCATGCTATAAGGAGCCGAAGAGGCCCAACTCTGCTAATAAAAAAGGGAGCTTTCCAAAACTAACTAACAAATAATACCAATTTTGTCAGGTGAATTCAGCCTATTTAGGCACTGCATTATAATTTTCTGCATCTTGGCTTATTCAGGCCCATCATGTTTAAATTCTCGCTCAGCCTATTTAGGCACTGCATTTTAATTTTCTGCATCTCGGCTTATTCAGGCCCATCATGTTTAAATTCTTGCTCAGCCTATTTAGGCACTGCATTTTAATTTTCTGCATCTCGGCTTATTCAGGCCCATCATGTTTAAATTCTTGCTCAGCCTATTTAGGCACTGCATTTTAGTTTTCTGCATCTCGGCTTATTCAGGCCCATCATGTTTAAATTCTTATTCAGCCTATTTAGGCACTGCATTTTAATTTTCTGCATCTCGGCTTATTCAGGCCCATCATGTTTAAATTCTTGCTCAGCCTATTTAGGCACTGCATTTTAATTTTCTGCATCTCGGCTTATTCAGGCCCATCATGTTTAAATTCTTGCTCAGCCTATTTAGGCACTGCTTTTTAGTTTTCTGCATCTCGGCTTATTCAGGCCCATCATGTTTAAATTCTTATTCAGCCTATTTAGGCACTGTATTTTAATTTTCTGCATCTCGGCTTATTCAGGCCCATCATGTTTAAATTCTTACTCAGCCTATTTAGGCACTGCATTTTAATTTTCTGCATCTCGGCCTATTCAGGCCCCTCATGTTTAAATTCTTGCTCAGCCTATTTAGGCGCTGCATTTTAATCTTCTGCATCTTGGCTTATTCAGGCCCATCATGTTTAAAATTCTTGCTCAGCCTATTTAGGCGCTGCATCCTAAACTTCCGCAACCTGGTTTAATTATGCCCATCATGTTCAAATTCTTGCCTGGCTTAAGTGTTGCAGTTGGAACCCCATATTTTGTTTCCGGTATGCCCCGATAAATTAGTATAGGCTCAGTATACACAGGCCAAAATCATCGTCACTCAAAACAGCAAGAGTGTATTTTATCACATGGTTGTGACAAAACAAATAATATTCATGGCTTTCACCTCGGACAAAAGCTGCTCATGTCTTTACTCACTCCTAGTCATGATAATATCAAGGAAGACCTCCTCCATATTATCCGCTAGGAGATAAGTAAAGAGGGGCAAACTGTGAGCATCAATTTTTGTCCGAGTTGAGATAGATTAATAGAAATTGAGCAATAACAATAAAAATTACAAAAAATGATGATATAAATAATAATAAAAAGTAAAAATATAAAAAATAAATAAAAAATAATAAATGATAATAATAAAAAAAGGAGAGAAGAAGGGAAACCAAATAAAAAGCAGAAATAATAATAAAAGGAAATGACAAGAAAAAGCATCAAAGGAAAAAGAAAGAAAGAAAAGGGGAGGCTAGAAGGTAGTTAAATTAGTTAGAACCAGGGTCAGAAGATAACCATGGTCTAGGGTAAATGACCCTGGTTAAGAATGAAGTATAAAAACAAAAACAGAGAAGAAAGAATAGAAGGAGGGGGTGATTCAAATTCAGGGGGATTCTTCTTTCTTTGCTTTCGGAGGATTGCATTTGGGGAAATCTTCTCCAAATTATTTCTCGATTGGCTTGAGGTGAAACTGCATCAATTCTGGTTCTCCGCCTTCTCTGCATTCTTCAATTTCCTCTGGATCCTCGTGGCAGAATCAAGAAGTTTTCTCTGATTTTGATTTGACGCTCACAGGTTAGGGTCATACCTCATTTTTCTCTCTCGAATCTGTGTCACTTCCTTCCTCCATCCTTTTTACATTATGATCAAGATTTGAGTGAGTATGACAAACGGAATATCTGAATGATTGTAATACCTGTTTTAATTATTCAGAATTGTTAGTTGAGAAATCATATGTAGATTACGGCTGTTATGTTTAAGTAAGATCAAAGCACTTAAAAAAAAAAAAATCAGTGAAAGTCGTTTTCTGCGTTTAATTGTTGCGATTTCTCCCTTCACTTGAAAATTCAGCTCCTGGAAGGTCCTTATATTTGCAAATCTTTGAACTATTTGTTTACATAGTCAGTAGGCATACAATGACTAGACGTAAGCAGATTTCTAGGAAGAACTTTAACTGCATGAATGATTTCGGTTGCCTGTTTCAAATCCAGAATACTCAGGTAAGAATCCATAGCAAGCCGATGTGATTAAGTCTGTGTTTATCGAAATTGCCAAAGGATAAGTTTAGAATAATTATCGCTCATACTCGCCATTTCTGTGTCTGAATTATGATCTGTAATCTCTCACCAATTGATGAGTAACTTGGCTGATTTAGAGTAACCTCGTCGCTAAAACAGAAGTGTGTAGGAAAGTTCTTTGGAAAAATGCAGTGCAATAGTGAATTTAGATTCATGTTGTGGAACTGGAAGCGCTACAGCAGCTGACCACCAGGTTCTACAAAATTTTCAGCCTCAGGTCCATGCCACTGGTTTTAGGCTAGAGCCAGACCTTTAGTTGAATCCTGATAAAATGACACCTGTGCTAGTGAGAAGCATAGTTAAGGAATTATACAGAGCAGTGTTTGTGGGTAAGACTCATAGCTTTATGGTTTACCATAGCTTGGGGGAAAAACTGGATTCATAGGGGAATAAGGATTTTCGAGCTATGTCAGGATGTGGAGTCTTTGATAAAAGAGCTAGGAATGACAGGAATAAGCTCTAACTAGAAGCAAAAAAACTATTGTTCCTGCAAAACAGAGTCTGGACAGAAGGTGGTGTAAAGGATTAGCTCAAGCCTCAAATATGTTGTAGCAACCAGACCCACTGGGCCTTGTACTTGTTGTTTTCATGATCTGAGTTAGGTTGGTTAGCAGCTTAATATGCTGAATGCAAATCAGGCTTCCAAATAATAGAACCTTACAAGCCAAATGCAGATCCAGGTCTTGCATTCAATTTATTCTTTGGCAGAATGGAGAATGGGGTAGCAGCCCAAAGCCAATGCATTGAGGATCTCTAACTCAACCCTAGAACCACCGTAATCCTGAAAAATCATATGGTTTTACCTTGCAATGATCATGGTTTAGACAGGATCAGGCCTTCTACTTTCATGTGAATGAATTTGGACTCAGATTCTGCTGCTATCACGAATCTAAAATTTTCACTTATTTGAGAGATGCTGAGACATTTTCATTAGTTTGTGGTCCACCTGGGATTCATCAGTAGGCCGTAGCTGTAACTGCAATTTCGGCTCAAGACTCAATACCACTTTGTTTTTACCAGGTTCGATTTAGCTACATCAGCACCCAGGCCCAGTTCCTATAACCACTTTGTAAAATCTGGGAGCTGACTAAGTCTCAATGTCTTCAGGGATCTATATTGGTTCTGACCTGGTATGACTCTTAGCTAGGCCTGTTTGAACCATACGTTCCTGTTAGTTATGAGGTACTTAGGCTGCAGCAGGCACGGGTAATTTGAATCTGAAATCCAACAGTTAGCAATGAACCAGTAGCAATAATCAGGATAAATTTTTAGCCTAAGAATGACCAAGACAATTATGTAACCTGTTCACAGCATATGTTGAACTAAATCTGAGTCAGTTGTCCTGTAGAGGTTCGAACCTGAGAAGTAGGAACTCATGCAATGAATAAAAGCAATCCCTGAGCAGGGTCCTCCTTTGCTGCCCCTGACTCGAAGTCTGATATGTAGCAGACCTTTTACTAGGTCCAGAGACCTGAGATACTAACCTAAAGCAGGACCAGATGCAACTAGCAATTTTCTGGTTAGTTAAGTAACAGGGTCAGAACCTACATCCTAGGCCTGCAAGAGATTACTCACAATGATCTTGTGTCACAGCAGCTACGGCTGCTAACATAAACCCATCCACCAGCTGGAACTCCAAGATTAAAGGCCTGATTCTCTGATTCTGAGACAACCACCTAGGAATTTTTACTTAGCAGATAGGGATGAATCTAGAGGCCCGTCAGAACCTGCATCCTAGGCCTGCAGGAAGGTCTAAATTACTCACGCTGATTGTGTGTCACAGCATTTGTGATCACTAATGCTGGTCAGTTTACCAACTGGATTCCCAATCATGAGCTTGATTTTCTGAGTCTGAAACAGCTACCTAGGAGTTTTTCTCAGCAGGTAAAGGTGATCTTGGAAGTCTGGTCTGGATCTCCACCAAATTTCCCCAAATATCCCAGTCCTATGAAACCACCAGGATAGATTAGCATGCCAAAAACAGTTGCAGTATTTAGACCTGCCAGTTTTAAAAAAGGCCTTATGGATAAGGCAACACCCATAACAGCATGGTGAAATCTTGTTCCTTCATAGCCTGCAAGCAAATTCTAATCCTCAACATAGGCAGACGGGGACCACAATCGTTTTGGGATAGCCCTATGACAGGTTCAGACCCAAGGATCCTTAGCTGGTGCAGAAACAAATCAGTTACAGGCCAATCACAAGAACAGGCTTCTCTTGCCTAGCCTCGCCTACACTTAATAGATGATGAAAAGTGGAGTTCAGAACAAACCTTGGCTGGTCTATGCTAGTTGTGTCTTCTAGGATTTGGTTGAGAGTGATTAGTAAAAGCCTAAAGACTAGAAAAATGCTGTGAGTATGATAAGGGGGACAGCTGGGGAATACAAAAGTAGGAGACCTCTCTGACCCAGTTGACAGTTGAATAACACCACACTCTGACCAGGAAAATAGTTGGTTCTGTGCTTGCTATGAAAAACAGGACATGTTTGAATATAGGGAGTGCATGATACATTTACTGTCTTTACCTCCTCAGCTGAACAATCTGTCATGGAAGGTCTGCCACGTCCTTTGTTGTGTTTAGGCAAGGACTGCCAGGATAGATGAAAAACCAGATATAAGTGAGGTGATAAAAAAGCTTATTAATAATGAAACGAACTAGTCAAGTTTCTGATTCCTGATTAGAGCACTGTTTTGGAAAACCAAGAGCATATGTCAGTCATTGCATCTGCATCTCTGTTCTGAATTTAAAATCAAAACGTGAAATCCTCCATTGGATAATAGGTAGTTAGGCAAAATTGAAGGAATAAACAGGCAATTAATCACTGGAAATAGACTAGAGGTTTCCACAATTCATCTGAAATTTAATGCCATAGATTTGCTTCTTATGGGCTTATCACAAGAGGATCATATTCGGTGCCTCATATCCATGATTGCTGGAAAGTCAGGTCAGTCAATTCTAGTAGGTATTTTAGGCTGGTTTTACCATTTGGTCATGAGTACACCTGAGTCATGAATTTGCCATAGCAACAAAACAGGTTCAGGTCCCTGCACCCCACTCAAGACAGTCTCCCCTTGGATTGCATCACTTTAACAGCATCACTTGAATTGAAAAGGAGTTAACCTGTACAAATCACTATGATCCTAGGCACTCTTGACCAAACTCTTGGACTGCTGCAGCTCCTGCAACAAATCACCATGTCCTATGCCATGCCAATAAGAGTAAGCAGATCCTTGGAGCAAGTCAGCACCTAATATTAGTGGTTAACAATAAGTGGGAGTATGAACAACCAGGGCCTGCATTAGGCTATTTCTTACTCAAATCAAAGCTAACCCAAAACCTGTTATGAATAGCAAACTTGTTACACAGATTCTGTACCTAGATGGCTAAATGGAAAGCCAAAAGGGCCAGGGCCTGTCTTGTGTCTGCCCGTCTTGAATGCTTAGCAGTAAGAAGCCCAGTAAAAATCAGTACAGCATCCATGATCTGAGGGGTATGAATGAGACTGGATGCGAGCACATGGAGAAGCTTGTGGTTTGGCTAGTAGCAGCCACCCCTCAGTAGACTAGCCTGGAAAATCTAAAAAAAAAAAACACATAAACAAACATACGAATAAGGATTCTGAACGAAGGACCTGAACCTAAGTTTGTGATAGCCACCTGAGAATTAGTCTCAATCAATAAATTTGAACCCCCAAGATCTAATCAGGACTTCTCACAATACCATCCTAGGTCCCTCAACCCCGTAAAAACTTCCAATAACCTAATCTGTGAAGTAAATCTGCAGAAACCTTATATTGCTCTGCATAGACCAATTTTAAAGCTTAAATTAGGTACCTGATCCTGGTGGTAATGGATCTGCAGGGACCTTACTAATCTGAATCCCTTCTATCAATAGGTCAATAGTCAACCCCTCAGGATCTGGCCTGTTGGCTAGATGCAGTTCCATATCACAGCACAGGGTCCTATTCGGAACTGAACAAGGTTCATCCCAGCCTGAATGCATGAGAGTCTAGGCCCCTGATATAGTGTTTGCTGGGTGCCGTTCCATAGCACAGCGCACTGTCCTGTCTGAACTGAACAAGGTCTATCTCAACCTAAATATGTGAGAATCCAGCCCTTTAGTATAGTGTTTGTTTGAGTGCAACATACCTACCTGGTTTGAATATTTGATAGCAAGGAACATAATTAAAGCCAGCACCATACCAATAACTAGAAGGACATGAATAGGACTAGGCAAAATGAGAAAGTCTAGTGTATGCAGAAACCAAGACTGCAACATTACTGAATGAAGACCAGCATCCAGGCCTATCATATCCCTGCACTTACCAACCCAAGGGCGAAATGAATAGGAAACAGCTTTAGTGAATTAACTAGGTATAAACTTGAATGGCTGCCTTAATTAGGATAAATGAAAAAACTTCCTAGATTAAACGGTATGTGTCTGAACAGTCGGATAGATTACTCGATCAGTGTTGCTATAGTCAAACTTAGGGCCTAAAGACCTTGGCTAGGATCGAGTTGAACCCATCTTCAGACATTTTCCCATAAAACTCCAACTCTGTTCAAAGACCTTATTTTCTTAACTGGGATTTGTCTAAGCGGATTCTGATACGAGCAGGCAGTCTTCTCTGCTGTTTTGTGTCAAGATTCGTGCAAGCTCAAATGCGGCTTACGACGGTTTGAGTTATGCAAAGACATTTTCCCACAAAACTCCGACTCTGTTCAAAGACCTTATTTTCTTAACTGGGATTTGTCTAAGCGGATTCTGATACGAGCAGGCAGTTTTCTCTGCTGTTTTGTGTCAAGATTCGTGCAAGCTCAAATGCGGCTTACGACGGTTTGAGTTATGCAAAGACATTTTCCCATAAAACTCCGATTCTGCTCAAAGACCTTATTTTCTTAACTGGGATTTGCTTAAGCGGATTCCGATACGAGCAGGCAGTCTTCTCTGCTGTTCTGTGTCAGGATTCGTGCAAGCTCAAATGCGGCTTACGACGGTTTGAGCTTTGCAGAGACATTTTCCAATAAAATTTCGTCCTTATGAGAAGACGCCAGTTTTTATTAGGATTCGTCTAAATGGAGTCTAATGCAAGTAGGCAGTTTTCTCTGCTACTTTGTGTTAGGATTCATGCAAACTCAAGCGCGGCTTACGACGGTTTGAGCTTCGCAAGGACATTTTCCGATAAAACTCTGGCTTTATACCCAAATTCCTTTTTCTTTGATTAGAGGTTTACCGAAGCAAAATCATACTGGCTTAAGCTCTGCCTAAACGCTTTCTCTAACAAAATTCTATTCACTTAGGCTATGTGAGTATGTAACTCCCACCCCAGAACTTCCTCCATCTATCGATCATTTATCCTTTACTCCTTTTATCCCCCTTTCCTTCTTTTCCCTAAAAGCGGTCAAGTTTCTTAAAACCAGAACTACGTAAGCCTTGAATTTCCCATTGCACCGGGGAATACGTAGGAGCAGGATCAAGTCCTGTCAGGCTAACCTCCATCAACCTATTTATTTTCAAATTAATTAAGGGATCAAACTATTTTCAAATAATCACACACTCAGTTTAAGGGTACTGTTCCTTGGAACAGGCGAGTGGGGTGCCTAACACCTTCCCTACTCGTAACCGACTCCCGAACTTCGAATCTCATCCTTGAGTCAGGGTTTTTCCAAATATTTTTCCCTTAAACAAAAATTTGGTGGCGACTCCACAATTAAATCAAATTCTTTTCAAAATTTAGCGAGTTCGTTGTCTCGTCGTAATTACGGTTGCGACAGTTGCAATCTTTATTTCTTAGCCAATAAGACCGTTTGAGAGTTGTGAATTAAAATCCCTTAAAAATATTCATTAGGCAGTAGCCATTCGGCATGCTGAGCAGCGTGTATTATGACGTCCGCATAATTACTCACATGCCCCGCGGTTGAGGTAACCTTATCTATTTCAAACCCCTTGTCATTTTCTCACATTAGTGAAAAATTTTGTTTGTATATTAAGCTAATAAATATTATTTTTGTACTTTTTATCGAAAAGCATGGTTATAATAAAAGTTATATTAATTGTTAAATTTAATTTTAGTATATGCTTTAATTTTTATTTTAAATTAAATTTTACTTTACTTTTAAAATATGTTTTAACATGTGTTTAGAATATACAATAATTTTTTATTAAAATTTACAGAATTAATTATCAATAATATTAAATATTATAATTAATAAATTTTTATTATTTATTATTTATTTGTTATGTATTCTTAGGGAAATATTAAAAATCATTTTCAAAAATAGGTCTTTAATGTATGTGATTTGTATAAGAATAATGATTCTGAATGCTCAATGCTAATAATATGTGGATCCCTGCACCTAAAGATGGAAATAGGTTTTGGGAATTTTAAATGTGAGGAAAGTCTTATATTGGATAAGAAAACATACATCTTGACAGTTTTTTTTATATCAAATTGACAAATTTTTTCCTGTTATATATTTTGATAAATTAATTTTATTCCATTTCTAATTTAAGTAACTAAATTTTTATTACAAAATTTTTAAACTAATTTTTATTAACTTTCAAATTTAAACTATAATAATTTTCATTTATGTCTATATTTTTTAATCTTATGTTAAATTTTTATTTTATTAAATATTAATTTTTTTAATTTTAATACATAAAATAAATTGTGTAATGTGTCAAATTTTTTATGCGGATATTGTTTTTGTTAATACAATAAAAAATAAATGTTTAAGATTTAAGAGAAAAATATTTATGAAATAATATATAAAATTAAATTTCCAAAAGACGAAAGTACCTCCATATGTGTGTGTTCATGCATTCATCATACAATTTATATTGAACATGCCATGTTAGGGATTTTTATGTCATTGTGAGGGGGTTTTGTCCACAAATAATTTATTTAAGAACTTTAAAAATCTTAAACTGATGTTTTTGTTCACTAATTTTATTTTAGATTTTGTTTTATAAAAAAATTATTAAATCTCTAATTTTTTTGGTCTTAAGTTAATATTTTCACTATAAAAATAAAAATTATTTAACAAACAAAAAATTATCAAGTATGAGATAACTTTTTCTAAGAGATAGACTTTCTCTAAAAATTTAAATTATTAGTATATATTTTAAAAGTATATATTAATACTTTATTGTATTAATATTTTTTAATTGATAGTGTATACTAATATCCATAGTGATAAAATTAATTATTTGTTAATATAATACATCTTACTGTTAATATAAATTTACATCTATACTAACAATTTAATTTTTTTTAAAATATATCAACAAGGCTTAATTGATTTTATTTTGTTAAAGGGTTAATCTACCGTTAAAGAGTATAAGTAATGATTATTTTTTATATTTTTGTTATCACATAGTTAATTAAATCTTGCTGAAATTTTTGCTAGAAATTAAACTTTTTATACGAGTTATTTTTACCTGATTAATCCTCTATTTGTAGACTATCAAACATTACAAAATTTTAGGATTGTAAACTTCTGATAAGAAGTTCTGTAAAATTTAATCGATTATTTTTAAAATATGGAGATTTCATGTTCAATTAGAATAGGATATGAAGAATGATTCAATTTGATCTCTAATGTTAACCAATAAAATTATATAAAATTTAAGGTTAATTATAGTCTAATTTTTAGAAAAAAAATTCAATCAATTTCAATAATTATTAATAAAATGGGCATTCAAAATTGAGTTTTGATAAAATAAATTCCTAATGACTACATTTTGATCTATCATTTTAGTTGAAAAATAGTAAAAAAATTTAATATTTTGGTCAAAATCTAGCGTATAAATTTTTTTTATCAATTTCACTAATTATTAACAAATATAATTTTCAACAAAATTATGGTAAAATTTAATATTATTTAACAGAAAAATTAACATAATATAAAAATCAAAAAGAAAGATCAATTTAAAATAAAAAATTGAAAATAAAAATACTATTTTTCCTTGAAAAATATTTACTAGGACAATATGGTTTTTAAGCAAATGACAAGTTATATTTTATTTTATAGGGTTAAATATATTTTTTCTTCTAAAATTTTGTATTTTGATTTTAATTTCTTATTTTTTAAATATTTGGTCTTAATTTTTTATTTTTTAAAATAAACAAATTTTAATTTCTAAAATAATTTATATTTAACACGAATCATATACTGATGTTGGACACGTCAATAATAAGTGACTAAAACCAATCTATTTTAAAAAGTGAGTGAACAAAAGCAAACGTTTTACAAATAAAACACTAAAACTAAAATTTTAAAAGTTTAAAAGGATAAAAATGTTAGATCATTGGACACGTCAATAATAAGTGACTAAAACCAATCTATTTTAAAAAGTGAGTGAACAAAAGCAAACGTTTTACAAATAAAACACAAACTAAAATTTTAAAAGTTTAAAAGGATAAAAATATATCTAACCCTATTTTATATCATATAGACAGCGTAACACATCAAAGATGTTGGTAAGATTTATATTTCAAAAGGCTTAAGTCTCACATTACTTAGAATAAGTATAAACATAAGCTTTGTATACTTGATTACTTTTTAGGTTACTAGACAAACTAATAAGAGAAAAGTTCTCGTGCATGCAAGTTTGGACATATTAAGTTCAAATCAACAGATTTCCTCCTGCACACGTGTGATAATGTTAATAATTAAGATTTTAACTTTTGATTTAATTTCTGTTACTACAAATGATTCATTATAATTTTCATTTTCAAATTGTTTTATTATATATTCAGATTAAATTGAATTATTATTATTATTATTATTATTATTTTCTATTTGTTACACTATTAATTCGAATTAATATTTTGAAATATGTCTACATTAGTTAAACTTTTTTAAATTTTGATTACCATGGTTTAAATACAAATTAAATTTTTTGTTTGAATTTTAAATTTAAATTTATTAAATCAATTTAAGTATAGTTTTAAATAAGTTTTTTTATTACCATTTATCGACAGTTAATTTTTTCTCTCAAGCTCCACTTCTATATAAATGAGACACAACTTACATTTTTTGCACCTAAAAAATTACCTTTTTCATTTGATGGGTTTCCTTTCTTCCTTATCTCTTTGCTAGGTCTGTTTCTGGTTTTCTTTACAAAGGAGGCTGTTGAATCATAGGGGATACCGCAGCTAGACACAAATATCCTTGAGGACAATGCAACTACATGTCTCAGCCTAACACTTATACAACAATCTTAAGGATGTTTTTCCATGACTGCCAACACCAATCATGCTAATTCCTCAAGCGATATGCTTGCTACTGAACTTCAATATTATGCAACTTTGGCAGGTGGGAAATGACAAATGATAAAGACATCAAAACCCATATTAATGAGTACCACAAACTCTTGGAAGATCTTAAATCTGAAGACATAACCATGTAAGATCAACTAATCGCTAACTTCCTCGTTGAGAAGCTACCTAAAACCTAAAATGATTACAAACAACACCTGAAGCAAAAGCACAAACAACTGTCCCTTGCTGACCTAATAACACATAATAATTGAAGACACTAACCGAAAGGAAATCAAAACTACATGAACAAAAGCCTTGGCCACTAGAACAAATCTATTTCAAACTAACAAATCTCCAAAAAAATAGGTATAATCGTAAACCTTTTACTTAATTTCCTATACCATCTAACCCTACTTCCTTAAAAAAGAAGGGTATATGCTATGTTTGTGGTAAGTCAGGGCATTGTACACCAGCATGTAGATACATAAATAGAAGCAATGTCCCACCTAAAGTTAAGGCCATTTAATCAAAGGAGATGATATGGTATTGTTGTTGTTTCTCAAGCTCTAATCATGGCCCATGTGAGGAAATGAGTGGTAGACTCTAGGGCTACCAGGCACATCTATGCTAATAAAAATATGTTTACCTCCTATACTACTATAGGGAAAGGAGAAGATCTTGTTTATCTTGGAGACTCTTGAATTGCACCTATACTTAAGAAGAGAAAAGTTCTTCTCAAGCTCACATCTGGAAAAACTCTGAAACTTCAAAATGTACTACATGTATTGAACATTAGAGCCAACCTAGTTTCTGTGGCTCTACTGGGAAAAAAGTGAGGTTAAGGTTTCTTTTGATTTAGACAAAATTGTGATAACCAAAAATGATATGTTTGTGGACAATGGGTATTGTGACCAAGGTTCATTTGTCCTAAATGTTTTCAAAATTATTAATGAGAATGCTTCTTCTTCTTCTTTTGCTTATATGATTGATTCATATGATTTGTGGCATGCTAGATTAGGACATGAAAATTTTTCCTATATTAAAAAACTACAAAATAATGGCCTAATCTCTAGAATTAAGAATGGATACTTAAATAAGTGTGAAATTTGAATCGAATCAAAATTAACCTAAAAAGCTTACTTTGTAGTAAAACGTAAAGTTGAATTACTTGATTTAATTCATAATGACTTATGAGACCTAAAACAAAAAATGACTAGAGGTGGTAAGAAATATTATGTAACCTTTATAGATGATTTTTTTAGGTATACCAAACTATATCTAATTAGGAATAAAGATGAGACCTTTAATATGTTTTGTTCGTATAAATCAGAAATAGAAAATCAACTAAATAGAAAGATTAAAAGAATTAGATCAGATAGGAGCGGCGAATATATAACTTTCAATGAATTTTGTGAAAAAGAAGGCATAATACATGAAGTAACTCTCCCTTACTCACCATAATCAAATGGAGTTGCAAAAAGGAAAAATAAGATATTAAAAGAAATGATGAATGTTATGCTCATTAGTTCTAATGCACCCAATAACCTCTGGGGTGAAGCTTTATTATCTACATATCATATACAAAATAGGATTCCCCATAAGAAAATAGGAAAAACACCTTATGAATTATGGAAGGGTTATAAACCTAATATAACTTACTTAAAAGTGTAGGGGGTGCTTAGCTAAGGTTATGTTGCCTAATCCCAAAGAAAGAAAGATAGGCTTTAAAACTTCTGATTGTATATTTATTGGATATGCTCAACATAGTGCAACATATAGATTTCTTGTTTTAAAAAGTGATGTGCTTGATAAAAACTCTATAACTGAGACTAAAAATGTTGAATTTATAGAAAATATCTTTCCATTAAAAATTGAAATTATTTCGAAAGAACCTAATCTAGATAATTAAGAAAATTCTTCTATACAAGATATTGAACTTTAACATGAAGATTTGAGGAGGAGTAAAAGACAAAGGAAAGAAGCCTCACTAGGAAATAACTTTATTTGTACCTTATAAAAAATAATCTTTTAACTTATTCTGAAGCTATCTCTTCTTCTAATGCTTATTTTTAAAAAAAAAAAAGATATTAAAAATGAACTTAAATCTATTATGAAAAGTAACACATGAACCTTGGTATATTTACCCTCAGGGGCTAGACCAATAGGTTGTAAGTGGATCTTTAAAAGAAAATATTATCCTGATGGTTCTATTGAAAAATTTAAAGCCCGCTTAGTCGCAGAAGGTTTTACCCAAAAATATAACGTTGATTACTTTGATACCTTTGCTCCTATAACTAGAATTTCTTCTATTAGATTTTTAATTGCATTGGCCTTAAGCTATGAATTAGTTATTCACAAAATGGATGTTAAAACTTCCTTTTTGAATGGAGATTTAGAAGAGAAAATTTATATGATACAACCTAAAGGAAGTGTGGTTTCTAGTCAAGAAAATAAATTATGTAAACTTCTTAAATCCTTATATAGATTAAAACAAGCACCTAAACAATGGCATAAAAGTTTGATAATATTTTGGTTAGTCATGGGTTTTTATCTACTAAGAGTGATAAATGTGTTTATACTAAAGTAAAAAATAATGAATGTGTGATTATATGCTTGGATGTAGATGATATGCTTATCTTTGGCACTTGTGATGATATAGTGAATAGCATTAAAATATTCCTCTCTTCTAAATTTGACAAGAAAGATATGGGTGAAGCAAATGTGATTCTAGATGTTAAAATCATAAGGAAAGGTGATAGTATAATACTATCTCAAAAACACTATATCGAGAAACCGGTGAGTACTCCTTTTGATGGAAATTATCACTTAAAGAAAAACAAAGGAGAACTCGTTTCGCAGACAAAATATGCTCAAATAATTGGGAGTTTGTTTCATTTAATGAATTGCTCTCGACCAGACATAGTTTATGTTGTGGGAAAATTAAGTAAATATACACGAAATCCCAATAATGAGCATTGAAACGCATTGGTTAGACTAATGAAATACTTAAGAGGTACCATAAATTATGGTATATCATATAGTGGATTTTCCGTTGTATTGGAATGATACAATGATACTGGATTTCAGATTCAAATGAGACAAAATCCACTAGTGGTTTTGTATCACACTGGGAGGTGTGTAATGTCTTGGAGATCATTTAAACAAATCATTATTACAAAATCCATTGTGGAGTCAAAGTTTATTGCTTTGGAACTAGGTAATGAGGCTGAGTGGTTAAGAAACTTCTTAGCAAATATTCCTTTAAAAATTAAACCAATACCTTAGTGTCTATGCATTGTGACAATAAGTTTGCAATAGAAAAGGCAAAAAAATAACTCTTACAATGGTAAGAATTGACAATACGTCTAAGACATGATGTGATAAAGCAATTTCTAAAGAATGAAATTATTTCCATTGATTATGTGAAATTAGAAGTAAATTTGGCCGATCCTTTGGCCAAACCATTAGGTAGGAAAATGGTTTATGAAACATTGAGAGGAATAAGACTTGAGCCAATAATAAAATCAACAATGATAGGAACTCAACCTTTGTGATTAGAAACTCCATGAAGAAGGTTCATATGAGTAAGAACAAGTCATTATTGATCCCTCTAGCACTACTAAATTTTTCATTCCTATGATGTGAGAAGTGTTAGGTTGCATTGGACGAGAGACTAAACTCAACAGTTTTAATGACGCTCATATCCATTATAGGTAGTGTATTAAATGCATAATACACTTGATGAAGTCACCTATATGAATTTCAAGTGGGGCTACTTGTATGAGGTTGGGGCACAATCTCTAAAGCATTCATGAACTACCACGCAGGCGCATGACCTATTAGCGCAAAACCAGTGAAAACGTAAAGAGTTGTGGGGGTATAATATGACAAGCAAGTCTCTAACTTGCATCAAAGTGGTTTTGGTTCATAAAAATTCTGCTTCACCAAAATACTGCAAGTTAAGCTTATCTATCTAAAGTGTGGTTAATCGTCCAATAGACACCAGATCTTATGCATCTTACACTCAAAGAAAACCCAGCAAAAGTTTTTTCCTCTTTTCAAAATTTTAACTCTTTTAGAATATGTGGGGAATTGTTGGTAAAACTTATATTTTAAAAGGCTTAAGTCTCATATTGCGTGGAAAATGGATAAACATAATCTTTATATACTTGATTATTTTTTGGGTTTGTAGACAAGCTAAGGAGAAAAAAGACCTCATGCTCGTTAAGTTAGGCTAATTAAGTTAAAATGGACAAATTTTCCCTGCGCAAGAGTAAGGTCCACACATTTATGCAATCAAATGTTAATAATTATATTGCTTATCCAAAAATTTCAAAATTACTTTATAATTTTAAATTGTTTGATTAATATTTTGAAATTTGTTTACATTAGTTGAATCTTGTTTAAATTTTATTAATATAGTTTAAATATAAATTAATTTTTTTGTTTCAATGTAAAATTTAAATTTTAAATTTTAAATTAATTTAATTATAATTTTAAATAAATTTTTTTATTATCACTAGTGCAAAAATAGGTTTCTATAACAGAAGTTTACATCGGTTGTTTAGAAACCGATATAAAAAAAATGCGGTCGCATTTTTATAAATAAATGTAAACTTTTTACATCGGTTTAGAAAAGAACCGAGGTAGAAAGTACTTTCTACATCGGTTACAAAACAACCGATGTAGAAAGTACTTTCTACATCGGTTCTCTTTTGAACCGATGTAGAAAGTGGGTCACTTTCTACATCGGTTACATAACAACCGATGTAAAAAGTACTTTTTACATCAGTTGTTTTGTAACCGATGTAGAAAGTGGATTTTTTTTCAAACTTTCTACATCGGTTACATAACAACCGATGTAGAAAGTGGATTTTTTTTTAAA
Source organism: Canavalia gladiata (assembly GCA_037954105.1). Classification (NCBI taxonomy): domain Eukaryota; kingdom Viridiplantae; phylum Streptophyta; class Magnoliopsida; order Fabales; family Fabaceae; genus Canavalia; species Canavalia gladiata. The sequence continues at coordinate 33,866,512 of CM075660.1, forward strand.
CTTTCTACATCGGTTACAGAACAACCGATGTAGAAAGTACTTTCTACATCGGTTCTAAGAAACAACCGATGTAGAATGTCTTCCCCTATCACTTATTTTTCGACGCTAGTCGTCTTTAACCTCATTCTCCAAAATCCTAGTTTCTCGTTTCGACTTATTCTCTCTATTTTCGTTTACGTCTTAGCCATTGCCGCCGTCCCTGTTGTTCGTCGTTGCACTCCATTCTTACATTCATGGTTGTCGTTGCCGTTGCAACCATTTCCTCCGTTCAAAGTCGTAGTCGCGCATCCTAAGGTTTGAAGTCGTCTTTGTCGTTATTTATACATCTCATTCTGTTATTATAATTGAAATTTACATTCGTTTTGGTTGTATTGTATAATTTTCAAGCTTCTTATTTGGCTACACTATGTTGTGTCGTCGTTCGACTACCGTTGTACCTCTGTTAGGACACCGTTTGGTCACCGCTCAACCATTTTTTCTCTGTTTTCAACAGGTACATGACTAGTTACGACTTTTTTTTTGTTCAACTTTCAACACTTGCTTGACGTAATTTGAAATTATTTCCTTTGTAAATTAAAATTTGATAATAAATAATGGTATATTTAGTTTAAATATATAGATTATGTGAATTCTGTATTGTCTGTCGAGTGATTCTGTGAATAAATAATACGGTAGCATACCTAAACAAAACAAACATTTAAAAAAAATGAACTTTCTACGTCGGTTAAGATTATAAACGATGTAAAAAGTATACTTTTTACATCGGTTGGGCCTGTAACCAATGTAAAAAGTACACTTTCTACATCTGTTGTGACCTTAACCGAGGTAGAAAGTATGACTTTCTACATCGGTTATAAGCCCAACCGATGTAGAAAGTGTACTTTTTACATCGGTTCCAGAACCGATGTAAAAAATCTTATTTTCTATATCGTCCGCTTCAATACCGTCTAAATAACCGATGTAAAAAGTCCATAACAACCGATGTAAAAGTCTTATTTTCCACCCGTGTATTATTTATCGAAAATAAATTTTTGTTCTGAAACTCCACTCCTATATAAAGAAGGTACAATTTACATCTTTGCATTTGAAAAATTACCTTCTTCATCTTTTTGCTCCTAATTTTTTTTCAGAAAAACCTGTTGAATTTTAAAAAATATTATAAGCAGACACAAATATTTTAAGTATAGTACAACTTCACATATCAGTCTAACACGTATACAACAAAAAGAAACACAAGATATGAGAAAATTAAATCACATATGTTCCATGGATGCAAGTGATGTTATAAGAATTGGTTTGAACTATTCGATCAAACAATTTAAATAAAAAATTGTTTACTTGACGTGACTCGCGATAAAATATATTATAGAATAGAATTGATTTTGATAAATTTAATTTTTTTAAAAATATTTTTAAAATAATGTATCAATTTATTTTATTAGAACGCAAATATTTTATATTGAAAAAAATAAAAAATAATTTTACAACTGTTAAACAAACGAACCTAAAATACTTACGGAATCATAATGTTTGTCATGATTAAGAAGAACTTGAAACGTTTTTCAATATAAATGAAAGTTGGATGTATATATGGAATTCTTTTCCATCTTTCTCTTGTTTCCCCAACTATGAATGAAGTTTTCACACGAGCTTACTTTTCTATTTCACTACCTGAAATTTTGACTTTTGTAAGGGAAGAAAAAAAAAAGAATAAAATTTTATTGTGAAATATGAGTTTCTGGAATTTAAAACGAGAAGGATAAGGATTATATTTTTTAGAAGAAAAAAGAGGATTGTGTTTCCAGAAGTTGAGAAATTCTTCTTTATTTTAATAGGATAATTTTGGAATAAAATGATAGAAATAACTTATGAGTGCCTAGCTTGCTTTTGTTTCCTTGTAAAACTTAACAGCCAGCCCAAAGTCAATTTCAGCAGATCCTCAGCAAAAAACTTTGGTACACACATTTTTTTTTTCTTTTTATATCTTTTTCATTTTTTAAATTTTTTTATTTTTATATTATTATTATTTTTTATATACATTCAATAAAATAATTTATAATATTATATAAATTATTTTAAATTTAACTTATTTATATTAATACATATACACATTCTATTAATTAATTTTTAAAATATATTTATATATTTTTTATAAATTAATTTATTAAAAACATAGATATATATATATATATCATTTTACAAAATATATATTTATATATTTTATAAACTAATTAAATACATCCTATAAATTAATTTAAAAATAAATTTAATTAAAAAAATAGAATTATTTTTATCTTTCCATATTTACCACGTAGCAAAAGCAATTGATAAGTAATTAAGAAGAATGTAAAAAGCACCTGCGAAACTTTGGACTACCACAATACTTTGGTTCATTTCTCAAAAGCTGACCTATGCAGACTAGGCCTCGAAACTTGAACCATACTGTAAGATCTTAAACTAAACTAGCTTAGACGCTAAGCCCAACTAGTTTAAAATATCAAAAATGATATTTATCTAATTCAAATAATACTATGGTGTTGATTCAGTAACCTTTATTTTCAATAGTGTGAACTATGTGGCATTTGATTTAGGGGAAATGATCTCCTAGTGTGCCATCTATATCCGTCATATAACTTACCCAATATTTTTTTAAAAAAATAAATTGTAATTAACTTTTAGATTGAAATGTATTGAAATGGGTACTTTACATATGTACAAATATTATTAATTTTTAATTTAACATAATTTACTTTTATTTTAAGTTTTTATTTTTTCTTTTTTTTATATAAAATAATATCTCTATCAAAATTTATTTAGTAATTTTCTATACTCATTCATTAGCAAGAATTGATTCATTATCCCTTCTCTATAAAAACAATGGTTCATTGGAATATGGATTACACTATGCATCTATTGGAATCTGAATTACACTATGCATTTATCTGAGTCGTTGCATGTTTGCTGGTATATAGAGGTAAACTTACACATGTTAAGAGTTATAAGCCACTATTACTTATTCTCACTAGCTAGTTTCGAGTAAGTTATCATAAGTTTGTACTAAACTTTGGATACAACATAACAACTATAGATTGAAGAATTAATTATCTTTACTTAAATATAAGGATAGAAGTAAGTTGAATCAAGTTAATTTGCGAGTGTTTAAATTTACTCTATTTAAAAAGTTTGAAGCCTGGATCTGGTTTGTTATCTGTTAAAGATTTTTGTTCTATTAAGGTCTGACCTGATTTAAAGTCTATAAGACCTATAAGTCTATTTAAAAGCTTACATCCCAAAAAAAGTAAATAAACTTAAAATCTATATAAACAATTCATTAAAAAGGCTTGCAAGCTTAAAATCTCCTAAATATAAAAACCACTAAATAGGTCTAAAACATATATATATATATATATTATGTAAATAAAATATATTAAAATAAATATTATATAAATATATATATTAAAATAAATATAATATATATAATATATGAAGATAAATAAGTTTTTGAATATGTTAAATAGACTTTTTTATAAGCTTAATCTTGCCTTGTTTATTTAAAAAGATTTTTTAACAAACCTAAGTCTATTTATTTATTAAACAAGTTGAGTCAAGTTAGGTTTTAAATGAAGCATAAGGTGAATAGAGCAATGCATATATAGATGCCAACCATATAGAAGATAAAAGAAGCTGGTGGAAATTGAGTTTTTTACATATGTTGTTATGGATTTTTTACATTAGTTATTTAACCGGTATAGAAGCGGAAGATATAGAAAATAAGACTTTTTACATCTATTCTATGATCGATGTAGAAAATTCTACTTTTTACATCGATTAGATTATGAACCAATGTAAAAAAATAACTTTCTAAATCAATCAAGGAGCTAGACCGATGTAAAAAAAGGATGTAAAAGTCCTACTTTCTACATCGGTTGAGACATGAACCGATGTAGAAAGTCCTTTATACATCGGTTGTAAGTAGAACCGACGTAAAAAGTAGGACTTTCTACATCAGTCATAGTCTTAACCGATGTAGAAAGTCTTTTTTTTTTAATGTTCATTTATTTTAGGCATACTACTATATTATTTATTCACAATACCTACATATACAATCAAAATGAACATACAGACAATACAAAAATCACATAATATATTTATTTAAACTAAATATATCACTATTTATTATCAAATCTAAATTTACAAAGGAAATTACTTAAAATTAGATCAAATCAACCCAAATTAGCTACTTATATCATAAATTTCCCCCAACATCTTCTAACATCATTAATTTCTTCATCGGTTAGAGAGTGAGGATTTTAAAATATCTTCAAAATATTTTTGAATGAAATTAGATAAAATATCATGTTATGAAATTAGAGAAAATCATTAAATTGTGATAATTGTAATTACCTCATTTCAAGAATCAACAATAGATGACGAGACAATGTGAAACATATGTCTTATCACATAATATCCACGCTCGGTTCCTCCAGCTTGTGTTGGACACTTCAAAAAAATAAAAAAAATATCAAATATAATTAGAGATGATGATATAATGATAAAAGAATATAAAATAATTTAATAATTTTTAATAAAGTACTTACATGTGGACTTATCCATGAAGGCTTTTTAATATTTGATGAATGTGTCCCTTTTAACTGAAGTGGAGCATTTATTGCTCTACAATAAAATAAGAACCAAATTAATACCTTTGAAAATAAAAATTATATGAATATAAAAACCAAAATCCTAAAAACTTACACTTCTATAATGTTTTTTATATCTTTCTTTGGTTTTTTCCAAGCAGAGTATAGAAAGACTACTACATTCTACTTTGGACAAATAATGATTAATTATCAATGGACCCTACATAATATGGATGAACATGAACCAAAATTATAAATTTAATTGAATTGTTAGATAAAACTTTTAAGTATTGACTTACGATTGAAAATAAGGTGCTAAGTAATAGTCTTTATCAGTTTCCAATCTACTCTAAAGGTATCCCTGTATGTTAGCTGTCTTGCTCCCGATTTTCTACATATGAATTGGGTCAAGGCATCCATAGAGGTGTAAGTTCCCTCTTTGTGTACAGATGCAATATAGGTATCTAATATTATGAATAATTTCCATATGTTAGATTTTGATACTTAATTAAATCAAATAAGGTTTAAAAATTTACTTACATCAACCATAATTGTAGAACTGATATACATAGGAGATCGTTACCCATAACGAGCTCCAAGATATCCTTCTTAGTAATATAGAAGGGGAAAGCATTGAGTTTCCCTATGATATCTGGTTCCATAATTATTTGCAAAGGTTGATCGCCCAAGTTAGCGGCAATACTAACCAGACATTTAAGCAACTCAACTTCAGGTTTCTTTTGACCAGGACTAGGAAGATCTTTTTAAGAACTGAAATCAATATCCTTCCCAAGATCTTCCATATGAACCTAAAATGAATTTTGAAAATATTAAGAAATATATATATATATATATATATATATATTTATAAATTAATAACATAGAATAAAATTATTTGATACCTTAGGTTGAGCTTGCTGTATAAGTCTCCTCAACCATAAAATAAAATGATTGGGGGCTTGTCCCACAACATGAACCTTCTCAATAGGCACAGAAATAAAAGCATTTGCATCTCCAACCTGTTCAACCACCACTCTAACATTATCATCATCAATTTGCTAGTGATAGATGGTTGAACCCAAGGTGTAGACTTTTCCAATGGCTACCAAATGATATGGATGATCAACATACAATTCATAATCGTTTGCAGCATCAACATCCTCTCCTTCTACTACATGTTCCTCTGTTGGAGCACAACTTCCCTTTGTGTTTGAGTTTGGGAATGTCCCAAAGATGCAAGCTCCTGTCTAAACTCCTGTCTGAGTTCCTGTCTAAGCTCTTCTTGAAATTCTTGTCTTAGTGCTTGCCTCATATCTTCTCTCATGACCTCCAACTCATCTCTTACACTAGTCCAGCTGGAACAAAGACTCTCCATGAGCTTTGTTTAACCAAAGAATCCTACAAAATAAAAAACAGTTGTCATCGGTAATATACATGTTTTAAGCTAAATAAAAAAATGTTAAATTCTCTAATTGCTTACAATCTTCTCTGCAACAATGCGAGAAGGCTTTGATGTATACTCTCTAGAAGCCTTTTGGCATGCTTTCCATTTCTCATGGTGTGTGGGTGGAGACAGAAGTGTAGATGGGTCTGTTTCAGATCATTGTTGACATTCTTTCAACTTCTGCTCCATCAGTCCTTCCTCCAGCAACTCATATATAAGTTACATAAAACAAGAGATGTAATTAATTAGTGAATCATAAATATATTGAGAAACTTAATGCTTTAAAGTTAAATACCTTGATAGTCTCCCAAATTTGATCTTTCACTCGAAGCTCTACACCATCCCAATTCTTCTTCAAAATACTAGCTTTGCTTATCCAAGGAGGACCACATAACTCTTAAACATTTTTTTGTTTGGCCTAATTCTTCTACCGAGACTGGCTATCGAATCCACTTTGGGAAGGACGGTTCTCTTATGGGTTAGCCATGTACCTGTTGAAACTTGCAAAAATATATGTTAAAAATTGTACTGAATATGAAAGAAGTAACAAACATTTTAAAATAAGTAAACAAAAAATATAGAACGATGATATAATCAAATAAATAACTAACTTGTATCATGTAGTAACATTTTCCCATCCTCCTTCACGATGATCATCTCGAATAGTATGTACATCATCAATTTTATTTTCTTCATTGACAGTAGCTATCCTTGATGATAAAGGAGTTTGAGAAATATCAATATTTGTCAGATCATTGGTGTCATCATTAACAATTGTCGCCTTTTCTTGAAGAACAACTGACCATCTTTTGTTAAAATGATCTTCAACATAAAACACTTGTTTTACTTGGTGGACCATGATAAAAGGGTCATCCCTATAAGCTACTTTATGAAGGTCAATCAATGTAAATCTCAATTCATCAACTTGCAAATCACTGTTACTATCAATTCACTTGCATTTAAAAATAGGAACTTTAAATTTGGGGTAATCAATCTCCCAAATCTCTTTAATCACCCCAAAGTAAGATATGGAAGCCATGATAGGATTTTTATCTTTGGAACTTGAAAAATGCATCAACTCTGCTACCACCATAACCCCACCATTTTGCATGGTACTTTTATCATCATGAGACTTTGTGTAAAATGAAAAATGATTGATATCGTATCCACTCCAACATATAACATCAAAGTTTGGGCCATTTGCTAGCCACTTGAATGTATCATAGGCACCATCATCCTTCTTAATGATTTCATTAAACTAGGTTAAGAACATTTTGTTATGCTCATTCAATAACCAATTCTTGTTCATTAGAAGATTCTTTTTCCTTATACTGATTTTGTGAGTAGATAAGTAGCTTCAACCTCATCGATATTATTCAAAATATACAAATGTGCTTGAAAGACTTCCACACAACCCATGCTTTTCATCGATATGCCTTGTGCACCTTTACCTCTGCATCTTCCCTTATGACGAGACTTAGGAAGTCTTACAGGTTTCACCTTTGACAAATACTCTATACAAAACTCAATTGTCTCTTCTCCAATGTATCTTTTAATCATAGATGCCATGGGATGGTGTGAATTCTTTACATACCCTTTCAATATTTCTAGGTATCATTCAATTGGATACATCCACCTTAGATAAACAGGACCATATAATCTGATCTACCTTACTATATGAACAACCATGTGAACCATAATGTCAAAAAAGGATGGAGGAAAATACATCTTCAAGTGGCATAAAATAGTAAAAGATTTATTTTCCAACTCATCCAATTTCATAGGGTCAATGTGTTTGCTACATATTGCATTGAAAAAGAAACACAACCTACTTATGGTGTGTCTAACCTTTTTAGGAAAAATGTCACGAATAACCACTAGAAGTAGCTATTGCATCAACACATGACAATTATGAAACTTTAACCCAACTGACTTTAGATCTTTCATGGAGACAAGTCTTTTGAAATTTGAAGAATAACCTTGTGGCACTTTAACCTCATGTAGGCACTCACATAAACTTCTTTCTCTTTTTTTGAGAATGTATGACATGTCGGGGGTAAATATGTCCGCTTCCCTACAAACTGTGGTGCTAACTGTTGTCGTATACTCATCTGAACCAAATCTAGTCAAGAATTCACACCATTCTTAGTCTTACCCTGTATATTGTGGAGTGTTTAGATGACGCTATCACACACATTTTTTTTTTCATATGCATCACATCAATATAATGTCTAACATCAAGATTATACCAGTATGGACGATAAAATAAATATTAATCTTTTCTTCCATTTCCTTGTTTTAGTGGCCTTCTTTTGAGTCTTTCTAAAACCAATGTTGATGTTTTTAACACGTTCATAAACTTCTTGTCCAGTCAAGGTCTTTGGAGCAATCCCATTTTCTGGCAACCCATTAAAATCTTTCCTTAATCTATGATATGAGTGATTAGTCCTATGAAATTTTCGATGACCAAGATAAATTGTCTTCCTTCCATGATGCAGTTGATGGTAACTTATGTCTTGTTCACATATAGGACATGCTTTAAGCCCTTTAACACTATATTCACATAAATTTCATGGCCCACATCTTGAAATTTTCATTGCCATACCTATCAAACATATCCACACCTTCTTCCCCACATATTTTGCAAGTCTTCAATCAAGGGAGCAAGATAAACATCTATGTCATTTCCAAGCTGTTGTAGGCCTGAAATCATTAAGGACAACATGATGTATTTACTTTTCATGCACAACTCCGGAGAAAGGTTGTAAATTGTCAAAAGAATAGGCCACAAACTATGTTTCTACTTAAATTACCATACGAATTTATTCCATCTGTTGCAAGTCCAAGCCTTAGGTTTCTTAGCTCATTTCCAAAATCTAGAAATAATTGATCAAGTGTCTTCCATTACAAACCATCAACTGGATGAAAAAGTTTCCCATCAACTTGTCTTTCATCTGCATGCCATCTAAGGTTCTTTGCATCATGTTTATTACAAACCTTGGAATTATCGGAAGATACCACAACACTTTGGTTAGAGGCCGCTTTGTGCTTTCATCGCAACTAGAATCATCATCATCAGTTTATAATGTGAAACTTGATATACAGGGCATTCATGTAACCCTTCAAACTCATTTCTGTATAGTATGCAATCATTGGGGCAGACATGTATTTTCTTATACTCCATACCCATCGGACATAAGACCTTCTTCACCTCATAATGTATTACCTTTCGAAAGTATCTCTACCAATAACTTAAGCAATTCTATGAAACTTTTATGACTCTACCCATTTATCGCCTTCAAATTGAATAATCTTAACACTGCTGATAATCATGTAAAATTAGTGCATTCCAGACACAAAGGTTTCTCTGAATCACTATACAAGTTACCATGCATATTTGCTCACTAAAAAGACTCATGCCCCATATCACAGATCATATCCTCTACTCGATCTTCTATATCTATATCAACCTCTACCGTCTGCGACACACTTGGCATGCCTAATAATTCACAATGTCATGTCCATCTCATATAACTTTTGTAGAACCCATCACAAAGAACATGCTCTCTAATTTGATCAACATTCAACCGTCTCTCATTTAAACAATTAACACACAGACAATAAAATCGTACATTACTTTGAGGTATATTTTTTTGTACAAAATTCAAAAACTCTTCCACCCATTCTCGTACTGATCACTTACCCATTTAGCATTTATCCCACTACGATCCATACTATACAAGAATCATAGACACATGATTTAAGATACCCATTAACCTTATCACTCATAATTAGTAATTTATTTTCCTCAGTATTGGTAAGACTCTATCCCATTCAAGAAAAAAGTTTTTTACTCATCGATTAACAACTTCTTAACTCTTGAATATCATACTTGGTAAAATTTCGATAGTATTTCGCATTAGTCTCCAAGTACATAACTTGACTGTGGTGTGTTTACTATAATCAAGCATGTACCTAAAGACAATGAAAAATGAACTAAATCGAAATTTCATCAAGTACAATTTACAAGATTTAAGAAGAAATTATTAACCGCTGAATAAAAAAAATTAGTCCAAAACTATCCAACTTGGACAATTCAAGATTGAATGCAATGAATGGTTTACTTATTTTACAATATACTCATTGTATTCAACCTCGAATGAAAAACTAAGGGTATGCTCATATTTTAATTCAAGACCAAAAAAAAGAAGGAAGCATAACTTGGGAAGATCAACAATAATTCAAGACAAGTATAATTATACTAATTATCATTCTACTAATTGTACTAAGAATATGAATGGTTAGTGTTGCGTTGTAGAGGATGCCTAAGCTTGCTAAATTTATTATGAGTTAGAGACCTTGAGGATAGGAACTAATCTTGGTGATTAACTTAGTTATAGGTTTAGGGTTTAGGGTTTAGAGTATAGGTAAATTAGATTGATATGAAAGTAGAAAATTAAGAAAGGATGGTATAGGAAAATTGGAATGGTATGATGACATGATTTGTGGCTAGGAGGAAAAGAGGGAGATGTGAGGCTATTTTTAGAGTTTAAAAGAGAGAGAATATATTGTGTTTGATGCCCAGTAGTAATTACTATAGGTTTTGGTGCTTTTCCTTGGATAACGTGAAGTTTAAGTCTTAAGGATATTGCTAGGATCACCAAGTCACAGTTGTCGTGCTCATGTGTCTTAAGGTGTTTTATGTTCAATTTGAGTTTTTGAATGTATCCTCTACATGGGAGTTTGTGTTTAGTTTAGGAAATAATTTACTAGAGGAGTGATGCAGGCCATTCATATATGATAATTTAATATATCCTAAATAGTATATCTTATGAAATGTATTACAATGTATTGATGTGTATAAAAGGCGATAGTCTTAAATTTATTAGGTGGGCTGTTTGTAAAATTTAATAAATAGGTGGCTTGGTATATAGGTTGTTTTCTCAGCATGCATATCTAGTATGTCATAAAGCATATCTAGCTACTAGTTAATGCTAGTTTGAAAAAAAAAGTATCTCACCAAGAACTTGGTTTTAGAAGTTTTGGAAACACATAAACTAACAACTCATACACCCACAAAGTTCCTCACAACAAATCCAATCATTTAGAAGTTATGTGTGTGATATTCAAAGCACCATAAACAAGGGCAATGATGGAGAGGATGAAACCCTTGTCTAGTACAAAAAATATCTAGCTATAAATATAAGTGCAAGGTACTGAGGTTTAAAACTCTACAATTATTTAATTTGACTATAAACCAGTTATTTTCAAAGTTGGAGAAGCAAGTTTTTAGATTAAAGTTAGCAACTAGAAGAAGATGTAGCAAAATTGGTTAACATGAAAGATCTGTGAAGCAAGCTTGAAGGCATGAAAATCAGCTACCAAAACAGCTAACAAAGTGCTATGAGAGACAACAAAATGCTTACGTTAGATAGGGGACAAATTCTTGATATAGCTTATATAACACCAATGGAGATAGCAGAACAAAAACCTCTATACTCCACTGTCCAAGGCTTTGTTAGTGATTCCTGAAATGGAAATCATATTACAATTACCAAAATTATTACAATTACACAAATTATGGAAGCTTGTCTTTTGTTTGCTGCAATATTAGTGCATTATGCCACCTAAAACTCAATTAGCACATAGATCAACCACTGAATTTCCCATATGGTGGTTGCTAGTGCACCATACTCCACTAATTTAGTAAATTAACTACCAATACACAAAGTAATATCCTAATAATTATGCAAGTGGAAAACGTGTTCACAATAGAAACAAATCATTTACCGCAATCAAATTTTCAAACCGTTTCATGTGTTCAGCACATTCAAGAAAATGATAAAATTTAATTCTAACGGATAGTAAAGGTAAATTTCAAAAATTACTATTATCAAATACAAGGAGCATAAATATTATTTCATACAAATAGTCATTAAGGGTTGATAATGTTGGTTCCTTGAAACAAATTAAAGTTAAATCTAATGTTGAACATATGGACAAGAGATAGAGAAATAAATCAAACAAAAAACAAATTCTACCTCAAAAGGAAGGAGTTGATTGGTTGCAGGTATACTCCTGGTCCCTACCCTTATCACTCAACTAAGCAATTGCATTAGCTTATAAAGTAAAATGAAAGATAAAATCCTCAACCTTAGTATCTCAATGCTTCTGAATTCAACCTTTCCAACCTATTTCCAGTATAAAAGTTAGAAAAAAAAAAGTGTTATTCAACCGAGGTCCTATATTATCTTATGTAAGGGCAATAAGGCTTATGTTGGAGCTGCCATGTTACTGATTATTACATAAAGCTGAACTCATCTATTATACTAAGTGGTTTTATTCTTTAGCAAGCAAAATTGCTTTATTTCAACACTTGAGGGACTCAAACCTATCATTGAAATGAAGCCATTTGTAAAGGAATGGAGTCTAATATAATAGAAGTTATTGATCTTTCTGTTAGATCAGTTAACTTTGCTAAGTAAGGGACCAAGACAAAATGGTATAGTCCCTTGTGGTAGCAAAATAAGATATTCTAGGACCAAAAATAGAATAGTCTCAGATTTCCTTTAGCTCTCAATTGTTTCAAAATTAGTACTTTTAAACCCTGGTAACCATTAAATGATGCCATGGCTAACAAAGAAGTTGTCACATATTGATTATTTGAGTGGCCACATTGGTAAGAGGGACCAACACATTTTAGTTGCACAAATTTAGGGATCAAAACTATAAAACAAAATTAAGAAGAAATAAAATAAAAAAACATGTAAAATTTTAAAAAGGCTAATAACCAAAATGAATTTTCCCCCATCCTCTCAAATGCTAACAACTTGCCACATCATCCAACTAACTAACTTAGGAACCCTTCTAAGTTCTTTTAGTATGCCCTTTCCAAATTACGGGCCCTTTTTGTTATTGGCCCAACATACTAAATCCTTTCCTATCAAAGTTCCAACCACAGATTCTATCAAATTGATAAACTAATAAACTCTAAAATCACTTAAAATACAGTAAAACCTTTGTTATTGAATATACAAAAGGTGATTCCCTTTCCCTTACCTAATTTTAGTAAGATGAAGCTTAGGTAGGTATTGGCTTGTAAGAAAGGGGAAGTAATAAGGGAGGAAGGCATGGTTTATTAAAACTTGGAATAGATCAAAATTCACCTAAAGAAAAAGGTTTATTGGCCATTACGTACACTTTAAGAAAAAGGTAATAGTAATACATTTTCTCCTAGACATCCTTACTCCCTAAAGGATGACACAACACACAAGTTGTTGTAGCTTTATTAGAACGTTATTATAGCTTCTTTGAATAATAAAACTAAGATATGTAAGGTAATTATGATAGATTAGTAAACTTGTAAGGTAACATAATTTTTTTTACTAGCTGTCATTTCTAATCTACCGCATAACCACTAAATTACCACTTTATGTTTTTTCTATAGAACTAGACTTGGATCTAAGCAACATGAGTACTAGAGAGGACAAAACAAGGGAGGAACCATAAGAAAGAGAAATAGACAAATCTCATTGAACAAACTTTGACCATTAGGCACCAAATTTAGTGAAGATGAAAAATTGAACATCTAATTTAGCAAAAGCTTTTTACTACCAAATTCAACAAAGAAAATATACCTGATACAAAACATGACAGGACAAAAAATAGATCCTTCAAGTGTCAATTTTGTACATAAACAATTAAAATGGCTTACAGGTTTAAAATCAACAAATGATAAGTAAAAGAGTTTGATAAATTTAAAGTTGAAGATGAATAATACTAACATCACCCAAGGACTCACAGAAGAGGATCCAAATGAATTGCACCTCTAGGTCAAGGTAGAATAGACGAATAAGGAAGAAGCACGTTCCATTATGCAGAATAGGCTTTATAATTTCAGTTTATTATTTATATTATTTACTAATTAATGATATTTTATAAAATAATATAAAAGATGATACCCAATTCAATCTGCATTACAAGTTATAATAGAAAACAATCAAGCTTAGAGTTTAATCATTTTGAATTTTCACCAAGACATAGTTCTTTCTCTCTCCTTCTCTATTGAACTTGAGATGTTTTTTATGGATGGTATAAGGTTTAGGTATGCTTCTTAAACACTACAAAGGTAGGGGTTGGGAAAAACATTATATGCTTTAAGGCTGGGATAAACACTAACCAAGACCAATACCGAACAGGATATGGACACCAATGGGTGGTTTAATGGAAGCCGATGTTGTGGGGGAAGATGGAGTTGGCAATTTGGATGGTGAAGCTATGGTTGTGGTTGATGGATTTCTATTAGAAGTTGGAGAAGTTGTTGGTGGTGGTTTCTTTGAGGTGGTAGGACTTGCTGCCACAAATGATGGTAGGACTTGCAAAAGAAGGTGATGTTGTTATTGTTGTTGTTTGGCCTAAATTGCACTATAAATTGAGATTCCTAGCATGCAATATGCAGCAAACACAACCACTTTAAGTTCCTTTCTATTCCTAGTCACTAAAAGAGCCTTTACCAGGGTGTTTCATATTAGTCATAACCAACTTTTATATTCTAGTTGATCCTGTCATTAACATGATCATTTTGTAAACCTTCTCACTAGCCATCAAAAACCTAGTGGTCCATTATGCTAAACTCATCACAAGCCATAAAAAACCTACTGGTCCATTTTGATAAAATTACATATTTCTTTAAGTCTATTGCCTAACTCAACTTGTTAGTGGTTAAATAAAAATACTAATGGGTAGCAATACAAAACCTATTTCTTCTGAATTATACCATCCCAATACATAACAAAATCTTCCTAAACTTCCTCTACCTTGCCTCACACTAAACAAGTCACAATATAAAACCTTTGTCTCTAACTTTTGTTGTATTTTTGTTATAACAGGGTTTCAAAGGAATTTTTGTTCTTAGTATAAAATTAGAAAAATTTAAAAATAACAGAATCTTTAACCCTTGTTAAGCATACAAAATCATTTAAGAAGCATTGTAAGGAGGTTCTAAACTGTTGAAGGTGATGTAGCCACTCAAAGGGAAAGGTTCCACAATCTGCTAAGTTGGAGAGACGCGAGGGCTACCAATATCTTTGTCACATTCTATTTCATTACCGGTTGAATTTTCAGAGCTAGCATATCTTAAGGTTCTTAATCTACCTGGGAGTTACTTCAAAGGATTAATACAATCTGAATATGGTTCTTTCAAATTAATTTTATTCATCTTATAGGAACTTCTTTAACAAAAAGTATACTTCCAGAATTGGGTAACCTCAAAATTTAGAAAAGTTGTAGTTAATGTTAGCTAGCTTTTCTTTGTACAGAATCAATGACATCCTTATATGATTCTTGGATGACATTCAGCAAGGCATTTAGCCAATTTTATGGAGCTCTTCTCAAATATGTAGTTAATCCTTTTTCATTATGTACATATAAAATCATATTACAGCTACAATTGAGGAAAGAAACAGAGGGTAATTTACCTAAAAAAGTTAATTGAATAGAAATGTTCTTTCAAAGAGACTCGACAACGTTCTTTCAAAGGGATTTGGATCTGGAGTTATAGCCTTAGACCCAAGGGATGTGTGCCAAGAACCTGATAACAAGACTACCTGATAATTTAGAGATAAGAAAACCTAACAAAGTAAACAATGGTAATGGCAGAGGTAGCTTATACCTTAGGGTGCAAAATTTTAGAACGAGGCGGAGGCAAACGACGATTCGTAGCACACAACGTCGTCAGGGATGTCAGAAGGATGTGAGATAAGAATTGTAGCACGTAAGGATGAGAAGTAGAGTAGTGTGTTGGCGGGGACGATGAAACCTAAAACAAAAATAGAGTTTCTACATCAGTTGATAGAGAAACCGATGTAAAAAAGATTTTCTATGTCAATTAAAAACATAACCGATGTAGTATATTAATGTGTTATTTACAAAAATGTCACCGCTATCTTTTAAAATCGATTTTCATACCATTAATGTAAAAACTAGTTGTCGAATCATTACTTTTTATGTCGATTCTCTACAGAATTGACGTAGAATGGATGTAGAAAGTTATTTCTATGTCGGTTCTGTAGAGAATCGACGTAGAAAATGTCAATTTTATTTATTAAAATGTTATCATATTTTTTATACATCAATTAAAAAATAATTAATATAAAATTTTATTATAAAATATTATTTTTGCACAATATATTACAATATTTTATAAAAGTGTAGTTTCTGGTTAATGTTAGAGGAGGAAAAAAAACCTTTTAAAAAAAGGATGTACTTTTTTGAATTGGTGTATCTATTCACTTTTCAACTAAAATATTGATTATATAAGGGGTGAAGTATCCATGTACTTATAGTTTAATAAACTCTATTTGCAAATAAAAAAAGTTATATATTTTTAATTTTGAATAATTATGTATGATTGTACAATTCAGTTTTATTTTTATTCTCATATTAAAATGTCAACATCACAAACATTCGTATTCCAATTCTCACGCATATGATCATGGATTTAATAGCATAAAATTTTTCTTTTATTTTTTTTTTAAATTTTGCAACTAAAAATTAAGAAATGGTTAAATTTTAAATTATGAAAATTTTTGAACCCTTAAAATTTAATTTAATTATTGTTAATTAAATTGATACCTTTAAACAAAACTTCATTTCTCTAACTTTTCATTTTTGTTTAATTAAAATTTTTAATATTTTCTTAAAGTGAGTTAATCCTGTTGCCCTAGGCGATACTATTATTTCCAACCCAAATTTTCTAAATGGGTCAAGTCAACTCTACTAAATTTTAACAGGATTGATCAAACCATTCCTAACACCTTTTAATTAGAAGCCATTCGTGCATAACCTAAAATATACCCTCCCAATAATAATTTTATGATATATATATATATATATATATATATTATTTATAGAACTTAAATGTAATAATCACAATAATCATATATTTTAACCGTATTTTTATTTTAATTTATTTTATTATATTATATTATATGCTTTTTTATATTTTATTCTAGTTATTTTTAGATATCTATCGACACTTTTCTAAAATGTAATTTGGTAGTGATTTTATAGATCCATACGATGTTTTTCCGATTAGTCCCTAGATTGCTAGTTGAAGAATCCAAGGTCAGTGGACAAATGATGCTATGACTATGTCTGATAGAGATGCCACAATTATTTACTGATTATTGGGAGTTAGAGATCCGAGAAATCCCTTACTTTCATGCACAAAATTCTTGTAATAGAAAGAAGAGATAGCAGCAAAAAAATGATAGCCTTAGTTCTATGTATAAATCAGCCGTTTTGGCATTATTATTATTATTATTATTATTATTATTATTATTATTATTATTATTATTTCTCTCTCTTTTCCTAAAGACTGCAAAAGTTCTAGGTGTGGAAACTTTGTCCCATGCCAAATGCTTATTTGCAGCTATCACTCTTCCCTCAAGAGTTGTGGTGTCGTGGGTTGTAATGGGCAGCACAAGAAAAGAAGAAAAGTTGCATTGCCTTTTGAAGAGTATGAACATTTTGAATGTTTATAAGGACTTTTGGTTTTGAATGTATATAAGGCTTTAATGACCCCTAAAAAGAAGGAAATTAGTGGGGTCATATTCTTTTCAAATTCTCTTTCTTCTTTAACTTTTTGCATCTGTAATGATTTTTAGATCCTGTTCTTTGAATATCGTTATATTTTAGAGAACCTTTTGGTCATTTGGTCATTGGGATTCGGGATGAGTACTTCAATGATAGGTTGCAATGTTTCATATCATCAACCACATCATAAACTTGACATTTATATTAGTAGTAAACTAGATATTTTAGCCCGTTCGGGATATAGTGTTTTTATTTTTATTTTGAAAGTAATTTTAAAACTAAGAATGGTTTACGTAAAAATAATGTTAAATTTATTTTTAATTTAATATTAAAAATTAAAAATAATATTTTTTTACTTTTTATTTTGTTATAAAAAAATTTTACATTAATTTTTTTTATATTTTTTAAGAGTTAGAATCATCTCAACTTGTATACGTGAAACTCCAAATCATTGTTAAATGAGACGGATGAGATTGATTTGGAGGTTAGTGGGTTGATACATTCAACTAATAAAATATTTATAAATAAAAATATAAAAATTTAATAAAAATTATACATTATATATTTTTAAAAATTTAACTCATAACTTGATCCGTTAACTAGCAGATCAAACTTGTGATTTAATGGTCTGGATAATAAAACTTAAATTCGAACGAGATTAAAACATAATACTTGAAATTTAAATTTTAAGCAAGAATTTTTTTAATTTTTTTGGCTCAATCTATTTAAACTTTTCTGTGATTAAAATGGGATTGGTTTGACTTATTTAAATGTATATTACGTGTTTGGGATCAACTTAGATTGCAGTTTTATAGCTCAAATAAAAAGATTTTTTTTTGGCTTAGATGATAAAGTTCAAAGTAGGGCAACCCATTAAGGATCTAGTAGTCATTTCGATATCTTTAATTCTAACTCACTTAACAAATTATTATATGGATCAAACCTGAACCAATATATATAATTAGCTCTACCCTCCATTATATTATAATTATAATGTATTGTATTGTATTTTTATTAATTGATACAATTTCAAATTCTTTGTGTGTTTATTATTTCTATTATATCTTTTATATTTAATAATTTTTATTATTGTATTATTATTGTAATTGATTTTATATTTTGAAATATGTTTATTTTTATTATTTTTATACTTTTATTATTTTGAATATATTTATTTATTTTATTATATTTATGTTTATCCTTTATGAAACTCTTCTTGGTGTTTGATTTCTTTTTTCTAATTATTGAAGTATTGTCATTAAAATTTTCTAAGTAGGAAAGGGTCCTTCATTCAGTGGACAAATTTTGTCGTAGCTTAATTAATAAAATCATATATATATATATATATATATATATATATATATATATTAACCTTAAAAGATTCTTTAATATTGTCCGCGAAAATTTGAAATTAACCTTATAGCATTGAAATGAGAAGTTCCACAATCTTCGAGAAGAAAGGCATGAGGTTTCTTGTAACGTAGGGAAGGAACATACCTTTGGATTAACGTACTTAGTGAAAATAAGAGCTAAAGGGGGAAAAAAAGAGAATGATCATTCTTCTTTTGTTTCCTTTCGATCGTGAAGGATCAATTAATCTTCACTATCTTATTAATTGAGACTTGCTACGATTCAGTTTCGTTATAGCTTTTGTTTTTCGGGCTCTCTTTTAAGTTTGGATAAAGAAGAAAGAATATTAATTCTTTTTCTTTTCTAAGAGTTATAATCAACTTAAAAGATGAGTTAATAACGTTAAAAATAAATTAAAAGTAAAAATAAAAATAAAAATAAAGTCTGTTATATTTTGTGCCTACTAGCACCAAACACGGGATATTGTTGTTTTTCGCCGAATTAAAATAAAATACAAAATTCTATCACATAAAAGATCGTGATAGATTTAGGTGCAAATTAAAAAAAAATGGGATAAAAATTTAAAATTTAAAATTTACATATACAATATACAATGATTTATTCTTACCAACCAAGGATTAGACTAATTTGTGTCAAATAACAACAAGAATTTCATTAGCTAATGTTATGTTTATACAATAAAAATATTTGATAACAAGAATTTTATTAGATAATGTTATGTTTACATAATAAAAACTTTTTTCAAATATTTTTTACAAGATTTTGTAAATTTAAACTCGAATATTTTTTTTAATAAACATATCTCTTTAAGTTACCCAAAATAAAATAATAGACAATTAAAACTTTATAGCATATTTATAAACTATAGACAATATGCATTTATCAATAGTGTAGTATCAAAATAACGTCTTATCTTTGATTTATAAGTTTTTTAATTTATATAAAAAATTCAATCATTATGAAATGGTGTAGGTGTAAGTTTACAATATTTTCTGTATGTTTATTTAACATATAACTTTGGTTTGGGGAAACATCTACTGCTTTATCTCAAAACAAAGGTAATTAACAAGTATAATTTTATGTTTGTACTATTGTGTCAGGGTTCTTTTTCCCTCTTTTTCTAAAAGTTTTAGTTTGCATTAAATTTTGATTTTTTTTGTTTGACTTTCACTTGACCAAGTAGGAGAGATTGTTGCACTCACGCTAAACGAGCTATGTTGAAAGTAATTGGTTTTGATAGATGATGCATCATCGTTGTTTGAACGTTTGCATATATCTCGTACATGATACCAGATATTCTTGTTTTGATAAGTTACAAACGATGTACAATACCTTTTTATCATTATATAAGTATACGTTTTGATAAGTTACAAACGATGTACAGTACCTTTTTATCATTATATAAGTATACGTTAATGTAAACAATATATAAAATAGAATTAAGAATCTAATTTTTTTTGAAAGGTTTAATAATAAAGTTATAATTTTAATCAAATATAAAAGTTTAATATTTGTATTTAATTATTATTATAATTATTGAAAAAGGCTTTCAAATCCAATTTTATCATTGCAAATCAAGTTAAGTTTGAGTACAAATTTTGCTTAAATCCTGTTAAAGCAAATTTTCTCATCGAAGTTGGGACAAAATAAAAAAAAGTAACTATGTACTCAAATTTTTATCATGTTTGTTCACTCTAAGATTGATTCATCTTATTACTTATCAATAGAAATTTTAAAAATACATAAATTATAAATTAGTCCTTCAATGAAACTTTTTAGCTTTTATCCCTAACAAATTTCTTTATATAATTTAATTTTCGAATGTAAAATTTTTTTTATACTTTAGTTCTTTTCTTAAATCAATTATTCTATAGAAATATTGGTATATAAACAATTACGTCCTGTATATATTAATTTTGCATATATTTTATGTGAGAGATGTACCAGTTGAATGTTTAATTTGGATTTGCATTAAAATGTTTCAGAATTGCATTCATTTTAGGATAACATAATTTTATAGAAAAGAAAATGACATTTGGTTACCCTAGATAAAAATTGCTTTTTTCTTTAAACTTACGTTTAAAACAACGTGATTGTAACTTTTATCTGAGCTAAAACTATATTTTTTAAAAAAGATTTAAAATACAAGTCACATAACTTTATATTCACTTTTAAAAAAAAGCAATTCTACATAATCAAGTACATATAAAATTAAATTTTAGATGCTATCCATTTATCTAAGATATTAACAAGTTAACACATGTGAAGAATAAACTGTATAAAGCAAGATTGTTTTTTGAGATGTTTGATATAAAAGTCTTTTTTTATTCCCTAAAATCATGTTTTTCCAAAATTATAATTGTTGAAAATGTTATAACATAAAAAAAATTTTAACATTAACCATCGAAATAATTGATCGTAAAAATAAAAAAAATTGATTAACATTTAATTTTATAATTAATTTTACTTATGGTAGGAAAAAATTAGTTACAAAAATTTTAGCTACGGTTTAACGATATCAAATTAGGTGGATGGTTGCAAAAATATTTAAATTAACGACAAAATTAATCAGTCACAAAAAACAAGTAAAAATCAGTTATAATTTTAGTCACATAACAAGTTATAAATGACTAACTTAGTAATCGAATATCTAATCATTAAATTTGATTGTAACTAAATTGGTTACTATTATGCAATCGAATTTTAAGTTATTGAGTTTGATTGTTAAATTTGGTTGTTATTTGTATTAAAAGATGATCATGTTTGGGCGATGAACTTTTCAATCACTAAATTCGATTGTGTAATTGTAATTGAGATCAACTTTGTGACTAAATATTTGGTTGCAAGATTGGTTGCTAATTTTGTTAGATATAATTTTTTAGATTTTTTTCACATAAATTGAATGGAACATCTCGATTATATCAATCATGTAGATAATAATTATGTTATAAAAATAAAATTGATAAAATCAAAGATCATTAAACAACCAAGCTGATAAAAGTAACATAAAGTTTATAAGTTTAAATAAGAATTGGTTCATCTAATATCAGGAGATAATGAGAATACAAATAAAAATTCGAATGTAAAATAGAAAATTCTACAAAATCTGCATAACAAAATCAATGAAGTGGATGACTAAAGATAAGAGGTTCACTGCTATCACGCTGATAATTGACCGTAACATCATTTACCTGTTCATCTTCAGTCGAGCTCATAAATGTAGAGCTAGATGATAATCCTAAATGTTGCACAATTTGCTGAAAAATTTGTTTAGTTTGATAAAGTTGTTTGCTTTTCCAACTTTGACTTTGTTTGAGAAAGCTTAGTTGTTTACTTATCCAACTTTGACTTTACTTAAGAAAGTTCAATTGTTTGATCATCTAACATTGACTTTATTTGTTACAACTCTTCATTGATGTTAGTGATGATATACTCATAGTTAGTTTCAACATTAACATTAGGCTAAATACGTTTGGTGATAAGGCCATAAACTCATCACTGAACGAGCCAAACCCATGTACATGTCTTTTTTTGTTTCGTCTCCCAACGTCCAAGAAAGGCATTGTCAAATGTCATAAAATGTTAAATAGAGCAATGTATATCGTCTTGAAGGGATTTTGTCGTCGACGAACAAATTCCTCCAACAAAATATGATTAAGTATAAGTATTTACAATAAAAATAATAAAATAATTTACAAATAAAATCAAAGTTAAAATATGTTTACAACAATATTCTTTGCTTTGTCATTTATCTATATTTCATTTTTATTCTTTTTAGTTCTTTATATGATATCAAATGCAGTTGGATCTTGTTCAAGCTCATTATTTTACTATGAACATAAGTTAAATATCTAATTTTTAGTACAACAACGGATACAGAACCGGTGTACAAGGAGGCATAATGCTCTTCTGTTGGAAGTTTTGTCTAACCCAAAGAATATCCCATCTTTGTCTAACATATGAGTAATCCAAATACTTTGTCCTTACCATTTTGCACCTTATTCATTGGATTCTTCATCGTTATTAAACTTTTATACTCAAACATTATTCTAATGATAATATCTAAAAATTCATAAAAATATTATAATAAAAATAATTAAAAAAATTTATGAAAATTTTGGATTTTTATCCTTCTTAAAAGAATAATTTAGTAAAAAAACCTAATTAAAAATCATTTTTAAGAATATAAATTTTTACAATTTTTTTTTCTAAAACATTCATATAAAACATAAGAAATTAACATTTTTAAATTAAGATTCGGATAAACTTAAAAAAATCTTCATATCAAACATCTATTTAAAGATAAAGATAAACAAGGTATCACATTTTTCAAAATCAAATTTTATATATATATATATATATATATATATATATATATATATAATATCAAAATTATTATTAATAATAAAATAAATAAATAATAATTTAAATTAATATCTTATATATATAATAAAATTTTACAATTAAATTCTCTAAATATGAAAGTAGCATAAAATACGTTCTAAAAATATTTAAAATATTTAAGCCAATAGATTAGTCATTTTACAATTTAAATTATTACTATATTAGTCCTATAAAACTTTTATCATCAAATTTGTCATTTTGTAATCACTTCAGTCGCCTGTAAGAATTATATTGGTGAAATTTTAGATTTTTCTCAAAAAATTTAATGTACATTTCAGTTAAACTTTTAGATTTTTTTTTCTTCGTCGCTTTATTTTTCTTTAGGATCAATTTTGTGATAATTTAAATTTTTAAATAACTAATTGGATGATAAATTTAATTTTTGAACAATTAATTTATTAAAAAAATATTTAGAGGACTAATGTGATAATGATATAAATTTTTAAGAGACAAATAAATATTTAAAAATATATGGATACTTTTATCTTTAAAAGACTAATTTATAAAATTTCTCTCAATATATATAAAAATTAATTAAAATTATTTGATATTGTTATTATTGTTCAAATTTATAATTTAACACAAATAATCTAATATATATATATATATATATATATAATATTATAATTCAATTGTTAAATTTATCAAAATCATATTTGATATAAACTTATTAATGATGTAAATATATATAATATACAATTTTTTATCTGGAGACATTATAGTGATCTTTTGGATGATACATATGTTAGAATTAAATATAAATTTTGTTAAGTTAATATATTTTTTTAATGTATATAACTGTAAAAATAATTATTTTTATTTTAAAATATCAAATTTTATAAATTTAATAAAAAATTATATATATTTTTAATTATATACCTTTAAATATATATTAAAAATAAATAATTAATATTTAACATATTCGAAAGATTATCGATGTATCAACAAAATTTGAAATAGTTTATTCATACTAGTATTTTTTAACCAAGTTGAAAAGAATTTAAATTTTAGTTTTATGTATACAAAATATTTTATTAAAAAATAAAAATTATTTAATTTTTATATATAAAAATTAATCTTTAATTATTGAAAAAAATATCATTTATTTGAAAGAAAAAACAAGCATATTGTCCAATTTGAAGTTGAGAGTATTGGGAATAGCAACTATATATTTTTAGTTAGTTAGATCTAGACGGTACACAATCTGAATTACTAATCATGAAACATTATAAATTAATATTTAATTCTTATAATTATTATATTGAAGACCACTAAATATAAACAACATGCATTTAAAACCTTCAAAGAATCATCGACCTTCGAAGTTGGGATTCCAGGGAGTTGCAACGATACATTAATTAGTTATTATTTAGACGGTAGACGATGTGAGTTAATAATCAAACATTATACTTATATTTAATTCTTATAATCATTATTTTGAAGTCCACTAAATATAAACAACAACTAATAAATATTTAATGACCAATATTATAGATATTTGTTAATGAATCTCTTTCAAATTATTAGTTAAAAATATATTTTGTATCTTTTTTTATTAATTCTTTTGGCATAAATATGCTTTTATCTTACAAATATGATTTAGTTTCAAGTCTTTAGATTTTTTTCAGTTCTAATCCATTTAAAAT
The DNA here is from genome assembly GCA_037954105.1 of Canavalia gladiata. Classification (NCBI taxonomy): domain Eukaryota; kingdom Viridiplantae; phylum Streptophyta; class Magnoliopsida; order Fabales; family Fabaceae; genus Canavalia; species Canavalia gladiata. The sequence continues at coordinate 33,891,612 of CM075660.1, forward strand.
TTTAAGACTCGATTTAGTATATGGTCAGTTTTTTAATTTTAATTTATTAAAAATTGAAACTAGTTTTTAATTTTATAATTTTAATTTATTTTTTTTATAATTCTTAATTTTTAAATTTATACTAAATCTTAAACTAAAATAAAAAAAAATCAATTTTTATTATGTTTTATATATGTATTATCTTACAAATATATTTTATTTTAAAATTAATATTTAAAAATAAAAAATTTTAAAACTTGCAACCATCTTAAATAGATTTCAAAATTTAAAATAATTAATTCTATTATCATTTAATAATAATGTAACAGATACCTAAGTCAATCATATCACATCACTAACAATCATTTTAAAGTTGTAATATGATTAATTAAATAACATCATTCTACAATTAAATAATAGCATGAACGATTAAGTATATTAATCCATTTTGAGAGGGTTTTTTAAATATTTTTTATTTTAATTATATTGTATTTTATTTTTACAATAATAATTATTTTAAAAGTTAAAAAAATAAAAATAAAAATAAATATTTTTCTAAATAATTAAAATTATTTTTATTTAATTTACCATAAACTAAAAAAATATTTTATTTTAAATTTCTTTCTACATAGTTATCGAATATATATATATATATATATATATATATATATATTATTTCTCATAAAAAATATTTAATACTCATATAGATTTTTATATACAAGTATTTTTAGGATAATAGTCATATAATATTAAATATTTTATATTTAACATGTTAGATTTTTAATCAACATAAATATAATAGGAACATCCGTCAAAGATCATCTTACATCTCGTAGCTATTAAAAATGAATTAAATCATATGATTTTATTTCTTAATTAATTTAGATGATATATGTATGATTTTGTTAAGTGAATCTTCATTCAAGTTTGGTATATTAAGAAAATTTATATTTAAGTAACTATTATAGTTATATTATGTGTTATATTAATTTAAATAAAATTTACTCTTATATATAAAATATTTATTTAGATCAAATATATTTTTAAGTTTTTTAATAAATATTTTAATATGTCATGTTAATTAGTTAAAATAAATAAATATTTTTTTTAAAATAAAAGGAAACTAAAAAACCAAAAGTGAAGTCCTATGTAAAATGTATTATAAAAAGAATTTGTTTTAACAATAGTTTTAAAAGATAAATAATAATAATAATTTTAATTTTTATAAAAAAAATTAACAAATTTATATTTATAAAAAAATATTGATAAAAAATATTCTAGTAATAATTATAATAATATAATCTATAACAATTTAATATATTTTATATGAATTTAGGTAAGATGAGGTGTCTTTGAGAAAGTACAATGGTTCGTGGTTGAATGGTTGCTGCTCATAAAGTCCCTCAACAAGATGTGGCTGCTTTGTGTTCAATGAGCATTTCTGTCAGCTGAGTGTTAGTTAAGTAGAAGGGATTGCACCCTAAAATTGTGATTTAATTGAAACTTCCATTTGCACCTCAAATCAGCCAGATTAAATAATATCTACCCTATGTACATACAAAGAAGTATATCTACCATTGATTAGAGTGCTTCTTTTCATCCAACTTAACAAAAATTGTTTAAATGAATTATATTATTTTTATCATTTTTTTATAAAATTTATAATTTATTTTGTTGTGTCTCTATTTTATTACTCATCTCTTCTTACAATTTTCTCTTCCTATTTCTTCCTTCTAAATAAAGTTGTAGAAAATATTGTATAATTTCTTTTTTACTTGGTCATGCAAAGTGCAATAATTTGGTTTTATGGCTGGTGTTTAACAAATAAAATATTTTATATTTGGAGTGAGAATTATACTGCAAGAGATGAGAAGAATTAATAATGTGCATATGAAAGATGCAACAAGTTGGTACGAAAACATATATATATGACATTGACAAATCCAAGTGCTTATTCCAACTAGTATGCTATATTCTTAACGTTGTACTCTTAATACAAGTTGCTTGTTATTTGAAGTATTAGATTCTCATGCATGAACAGCTTTTGACTTGTTGATTTACTAAATTAAAAGTGCTTTTTATACACTTTGAGATGTTAGCAACCCTTTACCTTTGCTGAATGCTTACGTTATGAATCATTCTTTCATATACCGTTCGAAGACCTTTAACCTTTTGACAAGTCTTATTTCCTTAAAAGACTTGTTTGAACTGTCCATGAAATAAAGTGGCTTGGAAGAACATATAGCTATAGTTTTTTACCGATACACTTTAGATACATGCATTAGCAATTGAATATGTTCTGGTATGTTTAAGGAAAAGGTTTGTTAAATTTCTTGTAATTATCTTTATTCACCGTTTTGTGAATATAAATCCATCCTTCTTTTACTCACACACACACATAATAAATTGCATATAATGTAAGAAGTTAAAGATGTTAATTTTAACCATACATTTATGCATAAACAGTTATAATTAAATTATTAATGGTTTGATTATCAATTTATTACAAATTAAATAGTTAAAAAGAAATATGAGTATAAGATTAAAATAATATATATATATATATATATATTAAGAATATTAAATGAATGTAAAAATATCATAATATGACTGTCTTTAAAGTTAAAAAGAAATGATGTTTTCTAAATTATAAGATTGAGTGAGAAGAATGACATAAACAAAATTGTCACATTGCATAATTTTAACTAAACCGCTGAAATAATAACGTAAAAATCCGTGCTTCAAAAAAAAATATATATCTATATAATATTATAAATACACTTCTTTTTACTAATCTTAACAACTACCTTTCTAAGGTTAAATGGTTAGGGTTAGACCTTTTACATGCTCTCATCAGTCACGTCAATTCTCTGAATATCTAGAAAGGGAAAATAATTTTAATGAAACTAAGTGATACATTTATAGTTTCATGTTTAAACAGCAATAGTTAAATAGCCATATAAATTTCACTTGCTTGAAAACCATATAATATGCTAAAAATGAGTCAACACAGCCATAATTTACGATATATATATAAACGATGTGTATGAGAAAACATACTTACAATTAAACGATAAATTTTATGAAAATGCATCTTTTCTATTAACCATAACCATATCACATGAAAAAGAAGTAGTTCAAATTACTGGACTTCATATACATAGATACATCTAAGTTTACCATTCCCAACTAAGCTTGAAAATTGCACATAAAACTGTACCTCTTTCTTTCTTTCCCCCACCAAGTGTCTAACTAAGCAACAATTAATGAGTGGAAAATATATATATATATATAAAAAGTATCACCCAAACTAAACTTAGAGAATTATTTCTCCTCTAATATCACTGTTGTATTTTAAAATTAATTTGCTTATCAACTAACTCTAGGATCCCAGTGGTGTCTCCATCTAAATGCACATTTTTCACTTCAACTTCAATGGCTATGTTCAGATCCAAAGAGAGGCATGGAGTTTGTTCCTCCGAGTTATCTATATTTTCAGTTCTTGCAGGAGAACAATCTCTTGACACTGAAGTAAAGCTTTCATAACTGAAAATGACAATAGCATCTTTGAGAGGCACAGATTCACCACAAGGAAGTGTTATATTTCCACTTTTAATTGCATGCTTAACACCCTTTTGAGAAAAGTGATCAACTTGCTGAAAATCTTCCATGAAGAACACCCTATGAGGATTCTCATTCACTGCTTCCCCAAATCTATGAAGATAGCTGCTACCAAACTCATCTCTTGGTCTTTTATTTTTGGATTCCTCATAAGTGGAATCACCTCTAGAGAAACTGCTTATACCAATTGACATAAAGTTACCATAAGAGCCAAAAACAACTTTAGCTAGCTCTTTTGAGACCGTTTCTTTTGCTTGAGAATCCACACCAAGAAACAACATCCAAGTCTCTTGTCTTTCATCTCTCTTCACTAAGTGATTCTCTCCTTTTCTCATTCCTGACCTGCAAAGAAGGACAGTGCTAGCAATCTCCTTAACTATCTCTTTCTGTTGTGGAACCTTTTTCTCCAATGCATCACAGAGAATCTTCATATTCTCACAATTAAACTCTTTGAACATTTGAGTGCTGTCCAAACCATCCACTGTCTCACTTGAAGAAGCAGAGTTGGGGCTAGAGTTGGGATTTGACAAAAGGTCAGGCTTAGGGATATTTCTCTCTGGCATGAACATTATCAAGTTTCCATCAGAGCAATCATCACTAACTGTAGTTTCAGTGTATATCTCACATTCTTTAGGCACTTCTTTTGGTTCAGAAATGAATGGCCATTTTAAGTGGCTTAGATTCAAACTAGACTTTCTCTCATGTGAAGAGACTGAAATAGGGGATGAAGGAGAGGATGAAACAACCAAAAATTGTTTCTCAAGATTGGAGGGATATCCATGTACTGAACTGCAAAATGTGTTCCATTTCTTACAGATATCCCTAAGCTCAGCATTTTCCTGGTTCAAAACAAAAAGGACATAAACATTAGTTTCAAGACTTCTTCTATCCATATATATTTAAGTACATGTTTGAAAATGCTTAAATTTAGAGAAACAAACCACATATCTTTCAATTGTTTTTGAAGAAGCTAGTAAAAAAAAAGATTAATTCTTTTAAATAAGTTCAACTAAACACATTAAATATCTTATTATTATTTTGAATTGTGTGATTATGTATGCATGATAAGTAATAACCTGATCGTCCATTATGTGATGACTGCTTCTCTCTTCCTTGCAATTTTTGAGCCACTTTGGCAGGCTAGTTGTGCAATCTTTCTGGCTCATAATAATCTTATTAGTGATGCTTTTAGCTTCTTTTTCAAAATTCAATGTGCAATCTCCGCAGCAAGTTAGATGCTTGTGCACTTTGGCTCTATCTTCAAAAGATTCGTCCTTGGATATTACCTTGCTTCTCTCCTGACCTTGAAAATCACTGAAACAATACAAAATTAACACAATATCATTTCAATGCATTAAATAATGAAAATAAAATAAAATAAAACCGTTCAAAATAAAAAATATATATATAGAAATATACAAAAAGAATAAACTAATTAATTACCTATCAAAATTTAAACCAAGGCTCAGGCTAGTGCCAACTGGAACTGTAAAGGGATGAAGCTCCCAAATAGTTTCAAGTGAAGGGTGACATGCTTTACACTTCATGTATGATCTAAAAGTTGCAATCCCCATGAGCCACAATCTACCATTCTCCCCATTTCCACTAATCAATTTTTTAAGCTCCATCACCATATGCTCCACAGAACAGTAAGAATTTGTTCTTTGCTCACAATAATTAGACCAGAACTCAAACAACCATTTCAAATCACCCAAGTAAAGAATAAACCCTCTTCCCACATAGTTTCTCACTAGGCTTCTAAGTTCCGCAACCTTCCTTTCAACTTCCTCCTTGCTAATGTTCCTGAAGGATACAAGAGGAAGACTCACAAATTGCACATACCTCAACTCTCCTTCAACATTGCCCCTTTCTACCCTTTCCATCACTCCCCTAGCTACCCTCTCAGCACTGTTAATACTCTCCCCAACAATAACCGTGTTTCTCCTCTTGCTCACAAGTTCACTCAAAGAACTAGTTACATCATCTACGTCACTATTAATAGACTCTCTAGACTTGAAGCATGACCCCCCAAAATGACCCAAAGATCTAGATGAGGACACATTGTTGTTGTTACCCCCAGGAAGTTGAAGAAGCTTAGTAGTCATGTTTTCCTTGGAAGGTTGTTGTTGTTGTTGTTGTTGAGAACAAACTTGCTCAACCTTGTTTTTGACAAGAGTGCTAGAGAAACCGGCTTCTCTCATGACCCTACTAATGCTAGGGTCATCAAGGATAGATACTATGAACTGTTCAACCTCAATCTTCAAGGCCAAAATGGGTTGTTGTTGCTGCTGCTGGTTCTCAATGGATCCACGGCGTTGGTGAGCTTGGGCACGTTTGAAAGCTGCAACCAAGGCATTAGAAAGTGAGGGAGTGGTGGTGGAATAATGTGGACCCAAAAGAGTGCTTGTTGGTGTTGATGATGGCAAACGGTTAAGAGAAACATTGAAGCAGAGTTCTAATGCTTTGTATTGGAGAGGATGAGAGTGGCATTGAAGACAAGCTTTGTGAAGAAGGCCATTGGAAGTTGCAAGCATGATGGTAGCAACATGTAGAGGGGTCACTTGAGCATGACCCCTTCTTGTGGCAAGATTCACAGCTTGTTTGACAAGGGTTGCAGCCTCTGGTGTCAGAGCCTGAAGCTGAATGCTACAAATTCCTCCTCTCATCTTCTTTCCAAGTTGTTGTTTGCCTCCACTACAATACTAGTACCTCACAACTGAATTAGTTTTGGAGTTTTGGTTCAATGAGGTAACATTAATTTGGGTTGAAAGCAATTATAAAATCTTATTTATTGCTCATATAACATGTTCCAAGTGTGAGGAAGATGCAGATATATATATGTGCTAGCTAGTTTAAACTAGTTAGTTTATATGATGCAGGTTTTGTGCCTTTCTTGTTAGTGAGGGAAATTTTGGCTTTGCATGTGAAAGTGGATTGCATGTGATGCAACTTTCTCTCTCTCTCTCTCTCTCTCTGGTATATATGTAAAGTTATGTGGATTATCAAAAGCTTCTTCTCTTCAATCTTGTGGTACTATAAAATATGCTGCAAAGCAACAAGCTTTAAACACAGTGAGTGGAATAATTGCTTTTGTCATGAATAAGCTCAAAACATGATGATGGAAAGACAAAGAGAAAAGAGGGTTAAAAAAAAAAAAGAAAAGAAAAGAAAAGAAAAAAAAGAGAGAAGTGTATAAAAAGAGAGTGTTCTGCCAATAACGAGGTAGTGAGGAAAAAGAATGAGGACGGTGTGTCTGTTTGAATGATGGACAGTGAACAGTGGTTGTTTCTGTTGGCTTTTCTTTTTGTCTAATCTCGAGGAGAAGAAGAATAATAATCCTTGAATGATTGATTGATGGAATAATGATCCTCAAAATCAAATAAACAAATGGTTTATAAACCATGGGAATGTTCTTCAAATATATGTCTCTTTGTTAGTATTTCTCTCTTTCAATTCATTCCAAAAGTTGGCTTTCCTTCAACATTTTAAAATGTCTAAATCATGGTTTTTTTTTGTTGCTTGATATATATGTTCTATATTGATAGTGCTTAATAAACTGACAAAAAAGAAGAATGATATATGCATAGTGCATAAAAATTGGGTTAACATGTTTACTTGTCCCAAATCATGGTTTTCTTTTGCTTGATACCTTGCGAGAAATAAGATGGAAAAAATAGAAGCATGATAGTATATAGAATTTGTTGGAGTTTATCCTTATTATGCTGAAGATGGTGACAAAATGACATGGCGTTTTATTGAAATTTGGACATACTGGTAACGCCAATTTTGTCATAGGAAAAAAAAAGCTCTTTTACTTATATATAATCTAGTGTGATGTTATTTATATAATGTGAAAATAACTTTTTTTTAATATTTTTTCTTGATATTAATTTTTTTATCACATTTATTTCTCTCGAGTTCTAATTTCTTCTTATTATGCAGAATATTATATAAAAAATTGTAAAAATATAGACATAAACATGTGTATTGCACACAAATTTATGCGAGTCTACTAGTTTTGAACGTGTAATATATTATTTATTAACATGTATAATAGTAAATAATATATTGATATAAAATAAATAAATATAATATAGAATATATATATATATATATATAAAATTAGTAATAGTGTTATACTTGCATATAAAATAATATTATCTTTTTAACTAATCAAGAATTTTAAGATTTTGTTTTTATAATCTTTATTATTATACTGGAGCACATGCATTCGACTTTAAAAGTATGAAACAACTAATGATAAAGATGTTAGATTTAATATAAAATAAACACAATATTATATTGTAATTAATGGAAACGCATATCAAACAAATGAAATTCATATTAAATAAGACATAAGAAATTGTTTAATATATAGGATCTTCCCAAGTCCAACTAGGAAACTAATAACCACTAATATTCAATTCATGAATATGATAAATTATTGGGTTATGCAAATTAGTATATAATTTTTTTTTAATAAATTGTATTATTGGGTTTCATGAATTTTATAGATTTCGTATTATTTTTTAGCCTTTGAAATGGTAATCACTGATTTTTATTTTAGTTTTTAATTTTTAAAATAATATTTTTTATTTAATAAGAATAAAGAAGTTCAATGTACCATATTATAACGAACAGAGTGGTGATAGAGACCATTATTTTGTTAAAAAATTTGATTAGCAAGGAGTAGTATCTGCAATTACACTCTAATACTTGAGTTACATAGAAAATATGAGATGTGATTGTTGAATATGGATGAGAGAGGTGACCTTCAACTATTCCTCTTTTGGCAACATTGCTTAACCATTTATAAAGCTAGCGTGATCATGCTTTTCCAACGTTTGGAGGGAAAGACCCTTCCTTTTTTGGCCGATTATGGGCGAGGAGGGATTGTGGTTTGTAGCCACATGCACTAATCCTATGAGCTATCTACCCCATCCCGTTTTTTCCACTAGATATCTATTCTCCATAGTACCTTAAAAAATGTTGTCTTTTGAACGTAAAAGGTGTGAGCCATATAAGAGAATCACTTGTAGTGATTGTGTATGAGTTTCATTTTGATTCTTAAGATGTGTGTTGGACTCTAACCAAAGAGGCTCAATAGAAATAAGTTTGGTTCTGCAATTTATTTTGTCAGGTGCATGGTTTGGATCTGGTCCGATGTATCTAAAATAGAGGTATCCCAATTTGGTGCATTAAGTATTATGAGATGAATTAAACTATAATAAGTTCTAACTTTCTTACTTTGATGGAATGTACCACCTAAAATAATACGGCCGAAAAGCTTCCAATGAATAAGAATTATTGACCTATATGATTTATGTGGGATGAGATTGAGGATTATTTTATCTAAGAGTTATTTTCATTTCTTATTCAATACAACAAGAATTTTATTATAAGAGAAAACTCTTGTATAAATAGTAAACTAATATTTAAGTATTTTTTTTAAGTCTTTTCAAATTTAAAAATCAAGTATTCTTTAAGTAAATTTTTTTAACTTAAAATCAAAGATAAAATTAAAAACATTATTACTAGAAGGTAGAATCGAAATAATAAAGCGAATACAAAACAATTGAACTAAGAGTTCAATGTATGTAAAAATAAATAAATAAGACACTGAAAAATTGTTTGTTTGATTTTAGTGAAGCAATTCTTATTTTCTTGTTCTTCATTGATTTCTCTTGATATGTGAAAGATAAAATTATTTGGTTTGAAATACAACATTATTTGCAATATATTTTATCTTTCATTAAATGTATGACTTTGCTTGCAGAGTATTATGCTTTTCAGAGATATTTTCATGCTAAATATGTTATTATGCTCTTACCATAGTACTTGCAGTTGGATATTTTTTCATTTTTTTGTAAGCACCTATTTTCGAAAACTTTAAAAATTCTTCTTTTATATGGACTTGTTTCTGTATAAAGAAATTGTTTAATTGTTCATTTTCTTTGATATTTAATTTGTTTTCTTTTATAAAAAGATTATTACAGTCAAGACTTTGCATAGTTTAGATAGTAGATGTTTGAAACATTCTTTTTGAAAATATTTAAAGATTATAAGTATCAAGTGTCTCAAATAAGTCTTAAGCATATTTTTTCAAATGAACTTTTTAAATGTTTGTTCGAAAATCATGATTATGTTAAAATTTGTAAGTTGAACGAACAAATAACTATATGTAAACTAAATTCATAAAATTTTTATCATCATTCAAATTTGAAAAACATAGGAGACTCAAATGTTTTTAGGTTCTAACAAATTTTATAAAGAAAAAATAGATTATAAATAAGTTAATAAGCTAAGTCTAAACTTTGACTTTTTAAATTAATCTAAAATAAGGCTTTATATTTTATCCATTTGAATAAATAAGTCAAATTTAAAGACTTAAATTTTAGTGTGCCATATTCCTTTATTTTAATGTCTTATCAATGTATAATGATGGTAAAAATATGTAAGTTATTCTTTGTACAAAATGTAGCTCCCAACAATCCCTTAAGGAAACCCTTGAAGCAATAATTGGTTTGTTTCTCCTGAGTATTCAACATATGGAAGATGATCCTCTAAAGGAAGTAAATGACAATGGCGTTGGAAAGGCTAAACAAGGGACAAAAGTCAATTAAATGTAGAAAGCCAAAAAAAAAAAAAAGAAGGCAAAACGCTAAAGAAGATAGATCCTTCAAATTTGAAGAATATTTTAAAATTAAAAAAAAATGATGATAATGGTCCAAAAAATTAGAATTTATTATTAAACATACAATGACATTGTTGTTTCCTTTGTAATTAAGATTTACTGTAAATAAATTGTTAGAATATAAATATTATTCATTTAATAATTAGATTTGATTATATATGAATATTGAGTTTTTTGGGCTAAATGCAAAGTAGTCTTTTATATAGAAAAACTCAAATCTAAAGTTTGATGAATTATTTAAACAAGTCAAATTTAAAATTTAAAAATTTGACATTAATAGTTTGTATATATAAGCATGTCTGCATCAAACATACATGGTACAAACATTTTGATAATTGTTATGCTATTTATTATACTTACTTCAAGCTTAAGTTTGAAAACTTGACTTATAATTTGCCATATTCCTCTATTTTAATGTTTTGATTTATAATTTGCCATATTTCTCTGTTTTAATGTTTTATCAATGTATAACAGTGGTAAGAATATTTAAACTATTCTTCATACAAATGTAACTCCCAACAATCCCTTTAAGAAAACTTTTAGAGCAACAATTTGTTGGAAGATGATCCTCTAAAGGATATAATGATGGAGTTGAAAAGGCCAAATAAGGGACAAAAGGCAAAGAAAAATAAAAAGTCAAAAGAAGGTAAAATAAGAAAGAAATTTTTTAAATTTAAAGAACATTTTAAAATTAAACAAAGATAATAATAATAATAATAATAATAATAATAATAATAATAATAATAATAATAATAATCTTAATGCTCTAAATAAATTTGAATTTGACTTAAACATATAGTAAGATTGTTGTTTCTAAAGATTTATTGTAAATAGATTGCTGAAAATTATATATAAATATTGTTCATTTAGTAATTAGATTTGATGATTATATATGAACATTGAGTTTTTTTTTTATATAGATGCAAAGTAATTTTCCATAAAAAAATTCTCAAATCTAGTATTTAAATCAATTAGCTAAATAAGTTAAGTTTAAGATTTAAAAATTTTACATTAATAACTTTTATATATATATATATATATATATATATATATATATATATATATATATATAAGAATGTGTGAATCACATTCACACATACACGATACAAACATTTTGATAATTGTTATTTTATTTATTATACTTATTTAAAAAAATATAATTTATTATTATTATTATTTTATATACATATACATGTATACAAAATTTATTTAACTTTAATTTATAAAAGTCTTATTTTATATAAATAATAATATTTTTTAATAAAATTACCATTTTCATTGTTGAAGATTTTATTTTTAATTTAAAGTCATCTTTAAAAATATAAAATTAGATTTTACTACTATTTACTCTACTTTACCTTTTAGGATGAAGGAATCTATTAAAGTTTAAATTAATAAACAAAATTTTACCAAAGATAAATTTAATAAAGAAGAAAAATAAGTTACAAATTCAAAATTTGGATTCTCAACCAAGGTAAACTAAAACATATTTCTTTATTTTAATGTGCCATATTCTTCTATTCTAGTCTTTTTGTTTTTTTCATATAACAATGGTAAGAATACACAAGCTAATTTGTATAAAATGCAGCTCCGAACAATCCCTTCGAGAGAAACCTTGAAGCAAGAGTTGGTCTATGTCGCAACCGTAATTCCGACGAGACGACGAACTCGCTAAAATTTTAAAAATGAATTGATTTTGATGATGTGGAGTCGCCACCAAATTTTTATTTAAGGGAAAATATTTGGAAAAAACCCTGGATGAGATTTAGGTTCGGGAGTCGGTTACGAGCGGGGAAGGTGTTAGGCACCCCACTCGCCTGTTCCGAAGAACAGTACCCTTAAACTGAGTGTGTGATTATTTGAAAATAGCTTGATCCCTTTAATTAGAATGGAAATAAATAACGTGATAGAGGTTAGCCTGACAGGACTTGATCCTGCTCCTACGTATTCCCCGGTGCAATGGGAAACTCAAGGCTTACGTAGTTCTAGTTTATGAAGGCTTGACCTTCAAAAGTACTTGAGAAAAGATTATTTGGTTTGTGAAGGCTTGACCTTCGAAAATGCTTGAGAAAAGATTATTTTAAAGATCTTGTTTTAAGAAAATTTTATCTTTGGGAGGGATTTTTGGCCCACTCATGCACAAGGCCCGAGGCGGCTAAGGCAGCACAGGGACCTATACTGACTGCTAAATGTTGAACAGCAGGTAAACCGCCAGTTCCCCATTTAGAGCCTGTTGCGTGAGACCTAAAAATCCCAAAATATTTGGAAAAAGGTTTTTAGAATTTTGAGAAGAAATAAATCGCAAACTATTTTGTCTTTAAGTAAAAGAAAACTTGAATTTAATAGAAGAATTTTCATTTTTTGACTTTTGGGGTAATTGAGTTTTTAATGTAATTGTTTAGCAATTATGGGATTTTCATGAATTTTCTGGATTTTTTTGTATTTTCTGGATTTTTAGTATTTTATAAATTTTTATGAATTTTGAATTTTTATTAATGTTTATGACTTTTTAGAATTTTTAATTAATTTTCTGAATTTTTAGAATATTTTCTGGAAATTTTGAATTTTTTATTAATTTCTGAAAATTTTGAATTTTTTTTATTTTTTTTCTGGATTTTAAAATATTTTCTGGATTTTTAGAATTCTTTATTAATTTCTGGAAATTTTGAATTTTTTATTAATTTCTGAAAATTTTGAATTTTTTATTAATTTTTGGATTTTGAATTTTTTATTAATTTTTGGAAATTTTGAATTTTTTATTAATTTTCTGAAAATTTTGAATTTTTTATTAATTTTCTTTATTTTTGAATTTTTTATTAATTTTCTGGAATTTTTGTGAATTGGGAAGGGTAAAATGGTAATTTCTGGTTTGGGGGCTGACTTGGGATTAATGGAAAGTCTAAGGGCTGGTAAGATATTTATTGAATTCCGGGACAGATTTGGTATTTTGGGAATCCTGGGACAGATTTGGCATTTATTGAATTCTGGGGACAGATTTAGTATTTATTGAATTCTGGGACAGATTTGGTATTTATTGAATTCTGGGGACAGATTTGGTATTTATTGAATTTTGGGGGGACATATTTGGTATTTTGGGAATTCTGGGACAGATTTGGTATTTATTGAATCCTGGGGACAGATTTGGTATTTATTGAATCTTGGCTATGTTTGCATGCTTCTAATTAAATAATAAAGTCATTCCCAAGGATGTGGATTAGCATCCTGTACCGGAATTGCATGGGTTTTCTTTTTCCTCTCCCAGCCACATCACTGCAATTTTTTCTAACGATCTCCCAGTATCGAGGCATTTGTCATGGGCCTTTTCTTAAGTTTTTATGCACACTAATTGAATTGGCTTGAGTGCTTTATGTGGGATCTCTAGACGCCCAAGCTAGTCATCAAGGCGAGCCTCAATCAATGATACTTGCAGTATCCTTTAGAACAGTAGAAGTGCACGCATTTCTTGTTTTCCCAAAGCGATGCAAAGCGGAGACAGAAGTTAGAATCTTGACGCATGAAGACGCTGGACATACAAGCTTATTCTTGTGTGATCTTTGTGCAGCTGAATGGTATGGAATCGCGCGTCTCATGAGGAGTAACAGTGTATACCAGAGGTTGTCATGCACATTGGTCAAAGGCTTTGAAAGTTCACAAGATCAGATTCAAGCTTTTTACCAAAAGCGAAACTACATTTTGAATGGTGCGATTAAACGGATGAAACCCAGAGCAACGACGCGGTGCTCTCAAAAGTAGTTGAACCCATTCCGATGCATGGAGGTTTGTGTTCCAAAGATTTTGGTGTGACCTTCAGTTCAACGCAAACAAATTCGGCCCCATGGAATTAGAACAACGAACAAACTCTCCGGGAAACAGGGCACTTTTGCGAAATTTTGCTCCTCGCGTTCATGTGACAAATTAGTGTATTTCGGATTGATGTATGTAATAATTTTAAACCCTTAACAAAGGCATTAGGATTTCGAATTCAAGTCAGAAATATTTCCCTTGTATCCACAGCAACCCGATTCAATTGAATGAATGCACAAGATAGTTACAGATTCAATCATAAAGTCTTGAATTCAAAACAAGTAATTCTTTTCAGAATCACGTAATTATCAGATTTGGCTCAATTGTACATGTAGCAATCATAAATGTAGCTATAACCAAAAGATCGGGATCTTGGTTCTGGATTTCTATAATGGTGTATTTAGCCATGAATTGCACAATTTGGACGAGGGAAACACAACAGGATCGAGCTCAAAGTAGATAATACTGACCTTGGATCGCAAGACGCAGTGGAAGTTCTTTCTTTGCAGCGTTCGTCTTCGAATCAGCAGGAATGTGCTTCCCCCATCCCTTTCCGGAAAGGTTTCTCCCTCCCTAAAGCTTCTCCTTTCTTGAACTTCTTTTTCTTGGAAGATAAACTTCTTCTCCCTTTTTTTGCTAGCCTCCCCTCAACCAGAGAAAAAAAAATCAATCTCTAAGGACTTCCCACCAACCCTGTTCTCACCCAGGACTTCCAACCCCCTCTCTTCTTATTTCGGCCTCTCCACTGATTTCTTCCAGGTTCCCCCCCAAAATGAAAAACGAGCTCCTCCCCTAAGAAATGAGAGAGATCCCGAAAAAAAAAAATTTAGAACCCCCCCAAGAATCCCTTTTTTATATTGCCTCTGTTCTTTTTTCTTCTTTTTTTAAACACTTATATTCGTTTTTATTTTCTTTCTATAAAGATTTTTGTTTAATTTAACTCATTCTGTTTTTTTCTGTTATTTTTTTACTTAATTCTGTTTTTTCTGTTTTTTTTTTACTTTACCTCATTCTGTTTTGATATTTTTTAATATCTTTTGTTTTTGTTTTTTTTCGGTTTTATTATTATTTTTATTATTTCTGTTTTTACATTATTTTTTCCAGATTTGGTATCTTTGTTTTTTTTTTTTTTTAATTTCACTTATGTATTTATTTAATTTTTATTTTTAATCTGTTTTTTTTTTTTCAAAAACTATTTTCTGTTTTTTTCTTTTTTTTTTTTTGAAATTTTTGATTTTAATTGTTTACTTATCTTTCAATTATTTTTCCAGATTTCAAAATATCTATTTATTTAAATTTTGAAATATTTATTTTTCCTGATTTTTCTTTTCTGATTTTTTATTTTAATTTTCTTTAACTTTTTCTATTTATTATTTTTCTTTTTCTTTTCTACATTTGACTTTTCCAGAATTTTATTATGTAAAAAAAACTTGACTTTATTATTGTTTTTCTATTTGTCTGTTCTCTGTCTGCCTGTTTTCTGTTTGTCTGTTTTCTGTTTATCTGTTTTCTGTTTTCTGTTTTCTGTTTTCTGTTTTCTGTTTTTTCTTATTATTATTTTTCATTATTTATTTATTTATCTTGATTAATTTTCTGGTTGGAGGCCTCGGACATAAATGGGTGTTTACAGTTTGCCCCTCTTTACTCATTTTCCTACCCGATAATGTGAGAAATGATTCTCTGAATTATCGAAGTAGGAAATGAGTAAAGACATGAACATCTTATGTCCGAGGCGATTTTTGAAGAAATCCGAGCAGCACCAGAAGTCTTGAGCTTAAAGTAGACCCCCCAGGTGCCGGAGGAGCGGTGGTTGAATGACTTTACCGATTTCGCGTGCCGACAGGGTATAAATATACAAAGCTAGATGGCATAACCTAAGTAAGCTGAAATGAATGAAGGCTTGTTAGGAAATGCGTGGAATGCAATGGAATTGCTTGTTAGGACAAGCAAAGTGAAATGAAAATAGCTTGTTAAAATGGGCAAAGTAGAAGAGAATGGCCTTTTAAGACAAGCTCAGTGGAATGAAAAGGGTCTGTTTGAGGCAAGGAAACGTGCAAGAACTAAAAAGTAAGGTATGTACAAGGTGGCCTGACACTATAGGCCGGAGTGCAAAAAAGAAAACTTGAATGTGCAGAAAGGGAAACTTGATGATGGCCTGACACTATAAGACGTGATGCAGAAAACTAAACTTCATGAGGCCTGACAGCATAGGCCATGATGCAGAAATGTAAACTTGATGGTGACCTGACACTAAAGGCCATGATGCAGAAATTTAAACTTGATGGGAATTCCGTTGTTGAAAAAAATGCAAATGAAATCCTGCTGTTGCCAGGATGAATGCAAACCTGCTTGATAGGTGCACGAAAATTAAACATGTTTGAAGTCCTGTTGTTGACAGGAGAATGCAAATGGGGTCCCGCTGTTGCCGGGAAAATGCAGATGAAATCCTGCTGTTGCCAGGATAAATGCAAACCTGCTTGACAGGTGGGCAGAAAAATGAACGTGCTTGAAGTCCTATTGTTGACAGGAGAATGCAAATGGGGTCCCGCTGTTGCCGGGAAAATGCAAATGAAATCCTGCTGTTGCCAGGATAAATGCAAACCTGCTTGACAGGTGGGCAGAAAAATGAACGTGCTTGAAGTCCTGTTGTTGACAGGAGAATGCAAATGGGGTCCCGCTGTTGCCGGGAAAATGCAAATGAAACCCTGCTGTTGCCAGGATAAATGCAAACCTGCTTGACAGGTGGACAGAAAAATAAACGTGCTTGAAGTCCTGTTGTTGACAGGAGAATGCAAATGGGGTCCCGCTGTTGCCGGGAAAATGCAAATAAAATCCTGCTGTTGCCAGGATAAATGCAAACCTGCTTGACAGGTGGACAGAAAAATGAACGTGCTTGAAGTCCTGTTGTTGACAGGAGAATGCAAATGGGGTCCCGCTGTTGCCGGGAAAATGCAAATGAAATCCTGCTGTTGCCAGGATAAATGCAAACCTGCTTGACAGGTGGACAGAAAAATGAACGTGCTTGAAGTCCTGTTGTTGACAGGAGAATGCAAATGGGATCCCGCTGTTGCCGGGAACATGCAAACGAAATCCTGCTTGACAGGATATGTGCAGAAAAATTTGATGAGGCCTGACAATCATAGGCCATGATGCAAAAAAAATTAAAGGTTGATGGCGGCCTGACAACATAGGCCTGAAAGCAGTAAATCTATACTAGGGCGGCCTGACAACATAGGCCTAAAAGCAGTAAATCTAAACTACGATGGCCTGACAACATAGGCCTGAAAGCAGTAAATCTAAACTATGGCGGCCTGACAACCTAGGCCTAAAAGCAGTAAATCTAAACTAGGGTGGCTTGACAACATAGGCCTGAAAGCAGTAAATCTAAGCTACATCGGCCTGACAACATAGGCCTAAAAGCAATAAATCTAAACTTACGGCGGCCTGACAACATAGGCCTAAAAGCAATAAATCTAAACTTACGGCGGCCTGACAACATAGGCCAAAAGCAATAAATCTAAGCTACATGGCGGCCTGACAACATAGGCCTGAAAGCAGTAAATCTAAACTGTATGGCGGCCTGACAACATAGGCCTGAAAGTAGTAAATCTAAACTACAGCGGCCTGACAACATAGGCCTGAAAGCGGTAAATCTAAACTATATGGCGGCCTGACAACATAGGCCTGAAAGCAGAAAAGTAAACTTGAGGAGGCCTGACAACATAGGCCAAAGTGCAGAAACGTAAACTTGATGAGGCCTGACAACATAGGCCAAGGTGCAGAAAAATAAACTTGATGAGGCCTGACAACATAGGCCAAGGTGCAGAAAAGTAAACTTGAGGAGGCCTGACAACATAGGCCGAGGTGCGGAAAAATAAACTTGAGGAGGCCTGACAACATAGGCCGGGGTGCAGAAAAATAAACTTGATGAGGCCTGACAACATAGGCCAAGAATGAATGATGCATTCTACCTTGCGCTTGAAGGTTATTTCCTTGAAGATACTTGGGCAACCATTTTGCCCTAGTTTGGAAATTTCTTGATAATTAAGGGCTATCTTGATTAGAAGGAACTTTGGGCAAGTGTTTGCCCCAGTTTGGAAGATCTTTTGGGAGTTGCCCCCGTTTTTATTTTGATATTTTGAATTTAAATCTCTTTTGGGAAAACGTTTGCTCCAGTTTGAGCTTGACTCAGAATTTGAGGGTGACCTCAAATTGAATTTTTATGGGCGAGCATTTGCCCCAGTTTGAGCTTGACTCAGAATTTGAGGTGACCTCAAATTGAATTTTTGTGGGCAAACGTTTTCCCCAGTTTGAGCTTGACTCTGAATTTGAAGATGACCTCAAATTAAATTGTGTGGGCAAGTATTTGCCCCAGTTTGATTTCTGACGTTGAGGAATTGAGGATAGCCTCAACTTGAATTTTCTAGGCAAGTGTTTGCCACAATCTTGTTCTTGGTTCAGAATTTGAGGATGGCCTCAAATTAAAAAATTTTGTGGGCAGGCGTTTGCCCCAGTTTGAACTTGATTTGGTTTCAAATTATGATTGATTTGGAAAATTTAGTTTTGAAAAATGGGTTATGAAATGCTTGAATGAAAAGATGCTTATGTGCTGTTTGAATAAATGAAGAGAACGTGGTGATGCTTGAATGAATGCAGAAATGATGCAGGGTTCTTATTTTAATGCTTGAAATAATTTTTTTGATGAAACAGATGTTATTGAATGCAAACCATGAAATGGTGTAAAAAGTTTTGTTTCTCTTGATTTTTTGTTTTTTCTGACACATTCTTCCTCGACAACCCTCTAGTTGGTGTGACAAGAATCAAAAATCAGGATGAGTTAGATTGACTTAAGTTCGGTGTTTTGGTCAATCTCTTGGCTTCTTGATCAACTTTGGAGCTTCTTTTCTAGGATCTTCAAGACCCGACAATGGTTAACAGTATTGATTAAGACACACTCCTTCTTTGGTGGCATCATGGCTGGTAGGAAGATGAATCCTTGGGAAACAATCCTACCGTGTTGCAATGGTCAAGGATTCATCCAACTTGTCATGATTTTCAAAATTAATCCTTTTTATTTTTACATTTTTCACATCTATTTTGGCATGTGCGCTATTGAGGTGTGCGAAGTGATTCTGGATGGTTAATGAAAAAATATAGAGAAGGTTTGCAAAGGATGTTTGAGGTAGTGTATTTGAAAGGGAAAGATGACAAAAGATGTGGGTTCGATTGCCCAAATGGCACCTTTTGGTGAAAAATGCCAGTGCTGCTTTTCATAATCTTGATTGTCGAATTAATCGAACTCGAGAAAATGGCAAAATTTTGCCCCAGTTTTATGAATATATGAGGTGCAGGATATCATGTTGTCCTGGTATTCCTGGTTTGACCTTAATTTTTGCCTGGGTTGTTCTTTTGAGTTTTCAACCCAGCAGGTCTTTTGTATTGCCCTAAATTTTGCCTAGGTTGCCCTTACGGGTTTTCAACCTAGCGGGCTCTTGATTTTGGTACCCTAACTTTTGCCTAGGTCTCTTTGAGGGTTTGACCTAGCGAGCCTTTGCTTGATTGTGCCCTAACTTTTGCCTAGGTCGTTCTTGATTGTTGACCTAGCGGGCTTCTATTTGATTATGCCCTAACTTTTGCCTAGGTCGTCTTTGATTGTTTGTCGACCTAGCGGGCTTCTGCTTGATTATGCCCTAACCTTTGCCTAGGTCGTCTTTGATTGTTTGTCGACCTAGCGGGCTTCTGCTTGATTATGCCCTAACTTTTGCCTTGGTCGCCCTTACGGGTTTTCGACCTAGCGGGCCTTCTGCTTGATTGTGCCCTAACTTTTGCCTAGGTCCTCTTTAATGATTGTCGACCTAGCGAGCTTTCTGCTTGATTGTGCCCTAACTTTTGCCTAAGTCGTTTTTGAGGATTGCTGACCTAGCGGGCATTTGTTTGATCATGCCCTAACTTTTGCCTAGGTCTCTTTTGAAGATTGTTGACCTAGCGGGCCTTCTGCTTGATTGCGCCCTAACTTTTGCCTAGGTCGCTCTTATATGATCCTGATTTTTGCCTGAATTGTTGTTGTAAACCGGCAAGACCTTTTTCTAATCATTATTTTGAACTTTAACCCTATTTTTGCCTGGATTCTTTTAGCTTTTAATCCAGCGGGTTTCTCTTCTTCTTGAATTTCATGTTTTGACCTTAATTTTGCCTGGATTATTATTTTTACTTTAATCCAGCAGGTCCTCTTCTTTTCCTTGAATTTTGAATTTTGACATCGACCTTGCCAGGGTTATCTTGGCTTCCAATTCAGCGGATCTCATTTTGCATCCCTAAATTTTGCCTGGATTTAGACTTGATTCCAGCGGGATGTTTTATTTGACAAGACACTTTGAATAGGGATCTAGAATCCCTGGTTTTTATTCTGCTTCCTCATTGGGCTTTTTTCTTTGAGCTTGATTAATCCGACATTCAAGATTATTTATTACAGCACTGGTATTATCACCAATTGATATTTATTTTTTTGGATATAGGAAGAAGAAGTGGGCTTGAATGATGAAAAGGAATGGTGAATTTTAAAAGTAAAGCCAAAATGAGAGGCACGTGCTCAAGTGATATGAAAAATGTAATTTTGTATTTATTCATTGCTGTTTATTTACACAAGATTAATTTTGAAAAATACGAGAATTTCTGGATGAATATCCTCAATTTGTACAAGGCGCCCTGTCGTGCTATTCCCGTCTCTTTCAGCTGGCTGACGGGCTCTCGGGATTTGGCAACGGATTGTTTTCTGTATTAGGAGCAAGCCTCCCAAAATCCAGCCATTTCGCATCAATCAGGCTTTGTATCTTTCGCTTCAACGATAGGCAATCCTCAGTAGAATGACCAATAAATCCTGCATGGTAATCACATCTGGCATTTGGATTGTACCAATTAGGATATGGTGGCTCTTGAGGCTTCAAAGGATAAGGCGCGACCAGAGAGTTTTGAATCAACCGAGGTAGCAGCTCGGTATAGGAGATTGGGATAGGGTCAAATTGGACAGGCTTCTTCTCCTTTTTCTGACCTTGGTTGGTATTTTGGCTTATGGCTTGTGTTTGGGTTGTATATGGTGTTGGCGGTCGGACTTGCGTCGGATAGTTGTAAGTAGGATGGTATGGTGTTTGGTATGCAGCGGCGATGTAAGGATAGGGTATGTAGGGTGTGTATGGTGTATATGGTGGTGGTCGAAAGCCAACTGGACCATAGGGTGCCATTTTAGGTGTATACTGCCCTTGACCAGAAGCTACATTATAAGCGTCACCTGCCCTCTTCTTTTCTGTAGAGGCGTCAACTGTTGCTGTGAAGTTGTGCGTGATTCTTCCTCGACGCATGCCACTCTCGATCCTTTCTCCAATGATGATGACATCAGAGAAGCTAGAAGTCACACTGCCAATCATCTTGTCATAGAAAGGATCTTGGAGTGTGTCTACGAACGTGCTGACCAGCTCTTTTTCAGATAGTGGAGGTTGCACTTGAGCAGCTAGCTCCCTCCATCTTTGAGCATACTGCTTGAAGGTCTCATTCCCCTTCTTGGCCATATTCTGGAGTTGGGTTCGATCGGGAGCCATCTCGGCATTGTACTGATATTGTTTAAGGAAAGCCTCAGCCAGATCCCTCCATGAACGGATGTGTGTCCGCTCTAGCTGAGTGTACCAGGTTGCAGCTGCCCCTGTTAAGCTGTCTTGGAAGAAGTGGATGAGAAGCTTCTCATCGTAAGTACATGCAGACATCTTCCTACAGTACATAGTCAGATGTTTCTTTGGACAACTGGTTCCTTGGTATTTCTCGAATTCAGGAACCTTGAATTTTGGAGGGATGACCACGTCTGGTACCAAGCATAGATCAGATGCATCTTTGGCTTCATAAGTGTTTCCCTGAATTGCCCGGATCCTGTCCTCTAGACCCTTCCATTTTTCTGTATCCTCAGTTGAAGGATGGCTTGGGTATTCCTCAGGAATATGGTGGGGATGAGGAAATGATAGGTGCCCAGGGTGAGGCCCTTGGGTAAACATAGGATGTGTTCCCCCAAAGGGTGTTTGATAGGCCTGTGAGATGGTGTTTGGAATGGCATAGGGGATGTCTGTGGTGTTAGAGGGTAGGTTGTGTGTTTGGGTTTGTGTTTGGGCTTGTGTTTGGTTGTATGAGGGTGCATGCCCATGAGGAAACCCATAATGAACTCCTTCGGTTGGCGGAGGCATAGTTGATGGCGAAGGGTTTTGTGGAGTGAACCCAGGAGGATATGACGGGTCTGTGGGTTCCCCCAGAGATTCCTTCTGTTTTGACAATTGGATGGCCTCCATCAGCTTGGCCATCTGCTCCTTTAGAGTCTTGACCTCATTTCTCAGTTCCTCATTTTGTCTCTCCAGCTCATCCATGATTCTTGATTGTGTATGAGTCCTATAAGGATGTCGAGGAAGCTGTGTTTCTCCAA
Organism: Canavalia gladiata; assembly: GCA_037954105.1. Lineage (NCBI taxonomy): Eukaryota > Viridiplantae > Streptophyta > Magnoliopsida > Fabales > Fabaceae > Canavalia > Canavalia gladiata. The sequence goes on from CM075660.1 coordinate 33,914,165, forward strand.
TTTTCTGTTAGAGTTAAAAATTAATTTTTGAAAAATAATTTGAATGCAAAAATCATGAATGATAAAGATGTTGGGGTAAAATGAGTATGTGGATGAAAAATGATTTTTGAAATCTTTTTTTTTTTATGATAAATTTATTTAATGCATGAATGCATGAATATTATGCATAAATAAATCTTGGAAATCTTTGAAATTTGACTTTTTTGAAAGCAACTGAAAGTTGCTTTATTTATTCATTCTTGATTTTTAACGAACTTGTTTTTAGGAGTTTTGGTACTTTTTATTTTGCTAGAAAACCTCTAGTTTTGTTTGAAGATCTTTTATCTTTACTGAAATCTTTCTAGAAAGCGTTCTTTAGGTTTTCAAAATTTCGTTTTCTCTCCTATTGAATCTTTTTATATTTTTACAGTATTTTCAAAAGGTTATTTTCCAAATTTTTCTTATTTCTAGGATGACCTTTTTAAGTTTTCTTTTTTGTTTTTGATATTTTCAAAATATTTTTCTAATTTTCTTAGGAATTTCCTCCTTCTATTTTGTTTTTCTTGATTTTTATCTTGATTTGACTTTTTGTATCTCCAATTGTAGCCTTCAAATCCCTTGTATCTTGAAAGGGGTGTGTGTGCCCTCTTTGCTTCTTGTGTGGGTTACCTGTCCTAAGGATCTATGGCCTTTTATATGAACCTCTCAAAGGTGGTTAGTGATCCTAAGGGTATAAAGGTCACCAGAGCCAAGTTCCAGTCCATAATGCTTGCCACAACAGTAGAAGTAGCCACTAGTTGTGGGGCATTATGAATAGGACGCACTCTAGCTGGGATTTTCATGATAGCCATACAGGACGTAAGCCCCAGCATGACACCACTAGATCCCTCTATCCTAAGTAGCACTCAGACCCGGGTATAGGGCCCCACTCATGATGGAATGCATATGCAAAGTGTGAAGGGCACACAATATTATTGGGATACCTGCAATTGGGGAACTTGCACAGATATATAACAATTTATTGTTTGTCTACCCTAAGGTTATACAACGAATAGACAAACAGGTAGCAAATAAATAAATAGATAAATAAATCGTGCCAAAATACAAGAAAGTAATCGTGCGGATAAACAAGAAAGGGATCAATATTAAAACACTCAAATTGTTGGGTTTGACTCTCTAAGTGTCCCCAGTGGAGTCGCCATCTGTCGCAACCGTAATTCCGACGAGACGACGAACTCGCTAAAATTTTAAAAATGAATTGATTTTGATGATGTGGAGTCGCCACCAAATTTTTATTTAAGGGAAAATATTTGGAAAAAACCCTGGATGAGATTTAGGTTCGGGAGTCGGTTACGAGCGGGGAAGGTGTTAGGCACCCCACTCGCCTGTTCCGAAGAACAGTACCCTTAAACTGAGTGTGTGATTATTTGAAAATAGCTTGATCCCTTTAATTAGAATGGAAATAAATAACGTGATAGAGGTTAGCCTGACAGGACTTGATCCTGCTCCTACGTATTCCCCGGTGCAATGGGAAACTCAAGGCTTACGTAGTTCTAGTTTATGAAGGCTTGACCTTCAAAAGTACTTGAGAAAAGATTATTTGGTTTGTGAAGGCTTGACCTTCGAAAATGCTTGAGAAAAGATTATTTTAAAGATCTTGTTTTAAGAAAATTTTATCTTTGGGAGGGATTTTTGGCCCACTCATGCACAAGGCCCGAGGCGGCTAAGGCAGCACAGGGACCTATACTGACTGCTAAATGTTGAACAGCAGGTAAACCGCCAGTTCCCCATTTAGAGCCTGTTGCGTGAGACCTAAAAATCCCAAAATATTTGGAAAAAGGTTTTTAGAATTTTGAGAAGAAATAAATCGCAAACTATTTTGTCTTTAAGTAAAAGAAAACTTGAATTTAATAGAAGAATTTTCATTTTTTGACTTTTGGGGTAATTGAGTTTTTAATGTAATTGTTTAGCAATTATGGGATTTTCATGAATTTTCTGGATTTTTTTGTATTTTCTGGATTTTTAGTATTTTATAAATTTTTATGAATTTTGAATTTTTATTAATGTTTATGACTTTTTAGAATTTTTAATTAATTTTCTGAATTTTTAGAATATTTTCTGGAAATTTTGAATTTTTTATTAATTTTTGAAAATTTTGAATTTTTTTTATTTTTTTTCTGGATTTTAAAATATTTTCTGGATTTTTAGAATTTTTTATTAATTTCTGGAAATTTTGAATTTTTTATTAATTTCTGAAAATTTTGAATTTTTTATTAATTTTTGGATTTTGAATTTTTTATTAATTTTTGGAAATTTTGAATTTTTTATTAATTTTCTGAAAATTTTGAATTTTTTATTAATTTTCTTTATTTTTGAATTTTTTATTAATTTTCTGGAATTTTTGTGAATTGGGAAGGGTAAAATGGTAATTTCTGGTTTGGGGGCTGACTTGGGATTAATGGAAAGTCTAAGGGCTGGTAAGATATTTATTGAATTCCGGGACAGATTTGGTATTTTGGGAATCCTGGGACAGATTTGGCATTTATTGAATTCTGGGGACAGATTTGGTATTTATTGAATTCTGGGACAGATTTGGTATTTATTGAATTCTGGGGACAGATTTGGTATTTATTGAATTTTGGGGGGACATATTTGGTATTTTGGGAATTCTGGGACAGATTTGGTATTTATTGAATCCTGGGGACAGATTTGGTATTTATTGAATCTTGGCTATGTTTGCATGCTTCTAATTAAATAATAAAGTCATTCCCAAGGATGTGGATTAGCATCCTGTACCGGAATTGCATGGGTTTTCTTTTTCCTCTCCCAGCCACATCACTGCAATTTTTTCTAACGATCTCCCAGTATCGAGGCATTTGTCATGGGCCTTTTCTTAAGTTTTTATGCACACTAATTGAATTGGCTTGAGTGCTTTATGTGGGATCTCTAGACGCCCAAGCTAGTCATCAAGGCGAGCCTCAATCAATGATACTTGCAGTATCCTTTAGAACAGTAGAAGTGCACGCATTTCTTGTTTTCCCAAAGCGATGCAAAGCGGAGACAGAAGTTAGAATCTTGACGCATGAAGACGCTGGACATACAAGCTTATTCTTGTGTGATCTTTGTGCAGCTGAATGGTATGGAATCGCGCGTCTCATGAGGAGTAACAGTGTATACCAGAGGTTGTCATGCACGTTGGTCAAAGGCTTTGAAAGTTCACAAGATCAGATTCAAGCTTTTTACCAAAAGCGAAACTACATTTTGAATGGTGCGATTAAACGGATGAAACCCAGAGCCACGACGCGGTGCTCTCAAAAGTAGTTGAACCCATTCCGATGCATGGAGGTTTGTGTTCCAAAGATTTTGGTGTGACCTTCAGTTCAACGCAAACAAATTCGGCCCCATGGAATTAGAACAACGAACAAACTCTCCGGGAAACAGGGCACTTTTGCGAAATTTTGCTCCTCGCGTTCATGTGACAAATTAGTGTATTTCGGATTGATGTATGTAATAATTTTAAACCCTTAACAAAGGCATTAGGATTTCGAATTCAAGTCAGAAATATTTCCCTTGTATCCACAGCAACCCGATTCAATTGAATGAATGCACAAGATAGTTACAGATTCAATCACAAAGTCTTGAATTCAAAACAAGTAATTCTTTTCAGAATCACGTAATTATCAGATTTGGCTCAATTGTACATGTAGCAATCATAAATGTAGCTATAACCAAAAGATCGGGATCTTGGTTCTGGATTTCTATAATGGTGTATTTAGCCATGAATTGCACAATTTGGACGAGGGAAACACAACAGGATCGAGCTCAAAGTAGATAATACTGACCTTGGATCGCAAGACGCAGTGGAAGTTCTTTCTTTGCAGCGTTCGTCTTCGAATCAGCAGGAATGTGCTTCCCCCATCCCTTTCCGGAAAGGTTTCTCCCTCCCTAAAGCTTCTCCTTTCTTGAACTTCTTTTTCTTGGAAGATAAACTTCTTCTCCCTTTTTTTGCTAGCCTCCCCTCAACCAGAGAAAAAAAAAATCAATCTCTAAGGACTTCCCACCAACCCTGTTCTCACCCAGGACTTCCAACCCCCTCTCTTCTTATTTCGGCCTCTCCACTGATTTCTTCCAGGTTCCCCCCCAAAATGAAAAACGAGCTCCTCCCCTAAGAAATGAGAGAGATCCCGAAAAAAAAAAATTTAGAACCCCCCCAAGAATCCCTTTTTTATATTGCCTCTGTTCTTTTTTCTTCTTTTTTTAAAAACTTATATTCGTTTTTATTTTCTTTCTATAAAGATTTTTGTTTAATTTAACTCATTCTGTTTTTTTCTGTTATTTTTTTACTTAATTCTGTTTTTTCTGTTTTTTTTTTTACTTTACCTCATTCTGTTTTGATATTTTTTAATATCTTTTGTTTTTGTTTTTTTTCGGTTTTATTATTATTTTTATTATTTCTGTTTTTACATTATTTTTTCCAGATTTGGTATCTTTGTTTTTTTTTTTTTTTTTTTTTAATTTCACTTATGTATTTATTTAATTTTTATTTTTAATCTGTTTTTTTTTTTCAAAAACTATTTTCTGTTTTTTTCTTTTTTTTTTTTTGAAATTTTTGATTTTAATTGTTTACTTATCTTTCAATTATTTTTCCAGATTTCAAAATATCTATTTATTTAAATTTTGAAATATTTATTTTTCCTGATTTTTCTTTTCTGATTTTTTATTTTAATTTTCTTTAACTTTTTCTATTTATTATTTTTCTTTTTCTTTTCTACATTTGACTTTTCCAGAATTTTATTATGTAAAAAAAACTTGACTTTATTATTGTTTTTCTATTTGTCTGTTCTCTGTCTGCCTGTTTTCTGTTTGTCTGTTTTCTGTTTATCTGTTTTCTGTTTTCTGTTTTCTGTTTTTTCTTATTATTATTTTTCATTATTTATTTATTTATCTTGATTAATTTTCTGGTTGGAGGCCTCGGACATAAATGGGTGTTTACAGTCTATTGCTCCTAACTTTTCAACATATGGAAGGCAATGCTCCAAAGAAAGCAAATGATTATGGAGCTCAAAAATTAAGAAAGGATCAAAAACCAAAGAAAGAAGATCCTTCAAATCGAAAAATGTCCCAAAACTAAAAAGGAAATGAGTAAACCCTAATGACGGTAAAAAAATTTAATTGTTACTAAAACACACGATAAAATTGTTGTTGTCGTATAAATAATTAAGGTTTATTATAAATAGGGCGTTGAAAGTTATTATATATAGAATGATTAGGTATGATATTTGTGAAAATGTTACTTTTATTTTATTTTCTCAATTAATTTTTAATCAATTCATTAGTGTGTTTGAATTAATTTTTTTGTAAAATACTTAAATGAAACATGAATATATTCCCTAAATATTGGAGTGTTTCAATTTTAATCTTCTGTGAATTTTTATTATCAAATTAGTAAATTAATATTAAATTATCGATTTTGATAACGTCAACTGTGAGCACCGGCCCGTTCGGATATAAAATATAGGTATGTTTTAATATTTGAAAATAATAAGAGTTAAAAATAGAAAAATATAACCAATTAATAGTTTCATTAGGTTTAATTTCTAGTCGTAGATCATGTTTAATTAATTAAAAACTAAAATATATATTTAATTTTCAGTTTCTTAATTTTATTTTAAAATAAAAATATAAAGGTAAAAGATAAATTAAAAATATATATAATGCTAATAATAAAAATAATATAAAATATAATAAAAAGGGGATGAAAATTCAATAATAAATAAGGCAGCATGTCTCTTACATGTGTCTGAAGTTCTGGAATGTATGGAGAATTTTTTATCGTTCTTTTAATTTTTTTAAAATTTATTTTTAAAAATTCTGAAAGAATACATATGAAAAAGTAAATTAATATATAAAATAATTTGAATAATAAATAATAAAATAATTTTAAATTTTTAGTTTTAAAACTTAAAAATATTATTTTAAAATAATTTTAAAATTACACTTATCAAATAATTTTTTATTTTTATTTAAAAATTATTTTTAAAATATGACATAAAGAAGACCTTAAAATATTTTTCTTTTTAACTGAATGAAAAAAAGCTAAAATTTGTTTGGGAATTGATGGCACTGGTTTTGTCATTTCAGTGCAAAGTTCCACTAGTTACTTTTCATAAAGGGGAATCGCATTTGTTGGTCAAAGGGGCTCTTTTCCTAAACTAGTATATTTACTCGTGCTTTGCACAAGTTAAAAATAAATAAAATAAAAATTGATAATAAAATAATTTTATATTAAATAGAAAAACAACAATATAAATTATGAGTGAACTATACAAATTATAAATTAGTCTTCATAATTTTTAAGATACCTTAAATTAATTTTTAAAAAACTAATATAATAAAAAAAATAGTTAAAATACTAATATGATTGATAAAAAAAAAAATAGTTTGTAAATCTTATTACTATTTTTCTAAGTTTGGATACTAATACGATGTTTTCTAAAACTAATAAGAGTGAATTTGATAGTCATTTTTAAGTTTTATTTTATTATTAGTCGAGATAAATTATTTATTATGATTTTTTAATATATTTTTTAAATCTTTTATGTCTTTTTATTATCCTTCTTCATATGAAGTAAGAATTATTCTATCAAATATTTTTGTTGGTATATTCATTGTCTTCTTCATACATATTCAAACCACCTTAATTAATTTTCTATTATCTTCTCTTAATGGATATCACACTGATATCTTTTCGTATACGATTATTACATATTCTATCCTTCTTACTATGTCCACACATACATCTTAACATTCTTATTTATACTATTTATACTTTTTTTTATATTGTTCTTTTAAAGTTTACCATTCACTATCATAAAAAATAACTAATAGCATAGTAGTCTGTTAAAACTTTTCTTTAAACTTGATAAATACTTCGTGATAACAAATAACTCTTGATTTCTTTTTCCACTTTAACCATCCATATTATATTCTATGTGAAACATCTTTATTAATTTCTCCATTTCTTAATAGAATAGATCCTAAATACTTAAACCGTAAAATCTGTGGTATAACATCATCTCTAATTTTAAACTTACAAATTACTTTTCTCTTATTTCTTACTAAAATTGCAATGTATATACTTTATCTTACTCTTACTTGGATAAAAATATTTAAACTCCAAAGTTTATTTCCAAAAATAAAGTTTAGAATTAACCTTTTTTATTGATTCTTTAATTAGAATTACCATTTGCAAACAACATGCATTCAAGAATAATCTTTGTATTTTCCTTTAAATAAGTCCAAGATTAGATTAAATAGATAAAGAATCAAGGTTAAGCCTTGATTTAAACTTATCCTTATAAAAAGAATTTAATCACGCCTGTAGGAATTGTACATCCGAATTTAAAACTAAAGCAAGTTATATATATAAAAAAAAAAAAAACTAAAGGGCATAGGGGCAGCATTTACGCTTCCACCTACCCAACCAAAGCCACACCCCATAATGACATTACAATCAAAAGAAAGGAAAACAAATTTGAAACAATTTTGGAAGAAAGCAAATTGAAGGAATAAAAACAACAAGAAAGAATGAGGAGGTTTCACTCAAAACTTGAAGAAATTTTACCAAATTGCCGGAAAATTGGTCTTGAATAGAAAGATTAATTATGTAGAGTATAAAAAAAATAGAAATTACATTCAACTTCAATTTCGACAAGAAAAGAAAATTTAAATAAAATTAGAAGTAATTTTATAGTTTCCTTAACTCTAAATTAAGATTTATTTAATTCTTAATAATTAAAATTAATATATAATAATGTTTAAAATTATTTAATTTTTAGTATGTTTATTGTTTATACTGAATTTGATTGATATTAAGAGTATTTAGATGCTTTTTTAAATGTTAATGATTTTATTCTCTGTATTATTGAACATGGTTGTAATAAGAACACTTTATATAAATTTCTAAATTTATGAAATTAGCATGACTATTCTAAGAATAAGCTCTATGAATCTTTAGATTTGTGAATTTAGCATGATCATGCTGATAACTACAACTATAACGACTGTGCTAAGAACAAAAATTATAAATGTATAGATTTATGATTTTAACATAACCGACAATCGATATGGTTGGATCAAAATAAAATAAAAATAAATAGAAAATGTAATACAAGACACAATTTTGATCATCTTTCAAAGATTTTGAAAAATAATTTGACTTAATTCAAATTTATAAAAATGGAAAGTTTGTATTTTATTATTTATAAAGTAAAAATGTAAATTAATAAAATTAAAAATATTAAAAATTGATTAACTTGCTAGTTCAATTCATAAGTAGAATTATCATAGGTTCAAAAAGCTATTTTTTGAAAATAATTTTAATTCTTATTTGGTTTGAATCAAGTCAAGAAATCGTCAAATTAAACTTATGATTTCCTAGTAGAATAAAATTTAAAATTTGAATTAATTTATGTTCAGACAATTAAGCATCACCCGAATTCTTCAAATTAATTGTTAAGAATCAAAATCACCAAATCTTATAAGAAACTCCATTGTCCCTTTTAATTTTTGCATACAAATTAGAGAATTAAAAAAACGCTAATTTTAGAATTGCGACATGAAAGATGAAATTAAATTAAACATCCAATTTCACAATTACAAACAATAATTGCAATGTATTAAAGAAGAAGAAGAAGAAGAAGAAGAAGAAGAAGAAGAAGAAGAAGAAGAAGAAGAAGAAGAAGAAGAAGAAGAAGAAGAAGAAGAAGAAGAAGAAGAAGAAGAAGAAGAAGAAGAAGAAGAAGAAGAAGAAGAAGAAGAAGAAGAAGAAGAAGAAGAAGAAGAAGAAGAAGAAGAAGAAGAAGAAGAAGAAGAAGAAGAAGAAGAAGAAGAAGAAGAAGAAGAAGAAGAAGAAGAAGAAATCACAATAGAAATTCAATTAAGAAGAAATCACAATAGAAATTCAATTAAGAACAACACCTCAAACACTTATAGAATTAAAACAAACAAGCCAACTAAAGAAATTAGCCTTCCATGAAAATTTTTATGAAAATAAGAAGAAGAAGAAGAAGAAGAAGAAGAATAAATATTGAAACTTTATCAAGAACTTGGAATAGGTTTCGGTGTCTTTACAATCTGTTAGGTTTTCTCCTTTTATAGACATAGTTTGTCTATTAAAATTAAAAATTAAAATCAAGATAAAAATGAATCAATTATTTTAAATGTAGAATAAATATCTTTCATGAGTTGATTCCCTTGTCCTTTTAAGTTTGCAATTGAATTTCTTATTTACTTTGTCATTTGAATTCAATTTATGCACAAATTATAGGTCCTTGTCTGACATCTCTTTTATCGAATTTTTATGAGCATGTTGGCGGAAGAATTAGGGTTTTAACTCTAAACAAATGTCAAAGAAAATTCTGTTCTTGAGCTACAGAAATTGACCTTATCAAAAAATATCTTTGGTAGCCCTAGATATATCTAATTTAATAGAACATGTCTGGGTTGTCTGGATAGAAAATCTTAGTCATGGTTTGGCCCAAATAAATTTATTATTCGTTGTGGCTAGGCTACATATGCAAACATGTGATTTTAGGATTTTTTTTCTAATCTTTCTATATCTCTAGAATCACTCGAATCTCAATTTTATAGTCTAAGATACAACTTGCATAATGAACAAAGGTCAAGAGACATGAAAATCTAAAAATTAATTAATTTTATCACTTAAGCCCAATGAAGTCCGTTAAGATAAAAGAATACTCAAAATAATAAAATTAGACAAGATTATAACCCAATTAAGCCTAATAAAAAAAGAAATTAAGTGTACAAAAATATGTTAATCAATAACCATGATGAAATTTAGCATGACCGTTCCAAGAACATATTATATGAATTCCTTGGGTTCTTACGCTAGCATGATTGTGTTGAACTTTAGCACAACCATGCTAAGAACAAATTTAGCAAGGCCTAAATGAATGAGTAAGACCTTGATAAATGAATGATCATGGTCTTGCACACTTTAAATAAGGACCTACTAAATAATGAAGATAGGGATAAGTAAGAAGAAAGGAAACATAAGCATGTCAAAGATCAACACAAGCTTACCAAAGATTAACACAAGTGTGAAAATCATGAAGAATACAATTTTACATGGGAATCCATATGGTCATACAACATTGCATTGATACAACCATATAATATATTGAGAAAGGACGTCCAACTTACTTTGATATTGAAAATTGCGCATGCTTGTATTAAATGCACTAGAAGTATAACACCCTAATAATGAATATCATTTTTACGCTTAAGTTGTACTCTCGGTTTCCTTAATAGATTATTATCTCATGATACAAAACTTTTAGAAAATAATTATTAGCGAAAATACGGTAATACATTACAACTCAAACAGACAACATTTATACAACTTACAAATTATACAATCCTTAATAATTGTACAATCTTTATTTATACATAGTTAGGTTAAGACATTAGAGCCTTTACACACTATTTACATACATATCTTTACACACTTAATTACATGCATATTTATTTCTATCATATTCAAACTAACTATTCTACAAACTACCTACTAGTAATTAGGCTACATTCATCTATCTATTTACAAATTGTACATTATTGGTATGACTTGTTTTCTCATCCTTCAAAAATAGAAACTCTATAAAACACTTCAAGACTGGTGATGGTACCGCTCCAACCACAAGCTCTTATCAAGGGCTACGAAAGTCCCATCAGCCATTTCCTGGAAATCATATAAAGGATAGGGACCAGGATACAGAGAATATACCTATAACAACAAGACATGTGAAGTGCTGTAGTAGTGGGACGACGTTTGTGGACTGGTTTCCCCTTTTGATGATAAGGAGTCTTTTGTAGGAGTGGTTGGTAGTGCTTGGTAGCCAGATGGAGGTGGAAATACCCTATTAGGATGGAAGACTTCTAAAGGTGTAGCAAACTCTGTGGCAGAGAAATCTAGACTCACCACCATAGAAATAAACAAATGTCCCAAGGTGAAGTAAATCTACACGTTGGCTTGAGCCGTAATCATTTTCCCGTGAGTGTTTACAGTCCAATTTACATTCCTGATTTTCATAAAGATACTGTGTTTGTGAATGACATCTGGGATGTCTGGGAAGAAAACGGCGGGAGAAGGAGTGAGAAACTAAGTTTATTAGTAGGATTCTACCATAGGGTTAGTGATATCATTTTCATCCTAACCACTTCAGTTTATTAGAAAACATGTCATGCATACAAGTTTTATTTTAATCTTCCAAAAATTCTAGCTGAAGTGGATTTCTTTTACACAAGATTAACTATCTTTAATTAAACATATAAATTACTTGAGCATCATAAATCTTTGGGATTATATCATATGTATTATTTGACTATCAACTCATCTATGTCTTACATAACTCTTTTCTATTCTCTATCACTCTCTTAGTGATAATTAAGATATAGACATACATTAATATTAGTTAAACAATATCTTTTCACTGAATCTGCTTCTCTACCTTCTATTTTTAGGACATAAACTCGTTCCTTGATGGTCGTCACTATCATAAATATTGAAGACTTAGCGCTTCATAATAGAAGGATTTTTGGAGAATTCTTTTATCTCTTCTCTAGAAGGACCTATCACCTTTTGAATATGTACAAGACACATTAAGTAGTATTAAGTTTTCTTATAAGTTCTTTCTTTAATGATCCCTTAATTACTTAGGTCCCTTAATTTGTCCTCTCATGGTTTTGGTGTTATGGATTTTAGCATATTTTTTCTCAATTTAACCAAAGTGGCCAAATTCACTCCTTAATAATTTCAAGTCCCTTTTAGGCTTATAATTCCATGGTTATACTTGATTAGGTTCCTCCTTATACCCTAATCAAAATTTTAAACTCAGGATCTCCTAATTTACTAGGAAGTGATTGAATTCTATAGGTTCTTTGAACAAGGGTCCTTTTTCAATTTTCTTGCCATATGACCTTTGTCGTAACCGTTATTACAGCGAGATGATGAACTCGCTAAAAATTTTAAAAAAGAATTTAGTTTGATGTGTGGAGCCGCCACCAAATTTTATTTTAAGGGAAAACGTTTGGAAAAACCCTAACTTGAGGATGAAATTCTAGGTTCGGGAGTTGGTTACAAATAGGGAAAGTGTTAGGCATCCTACTCGTTCGTTCCGAAGAACGGTACCCTTAAACTGAGTGTGTGATTTTCTTTGAAAATTGTTTGATCCCTTAAATAGAATAAAAATAAATAGGTTTGTATGAAAATATCCTGACAGGACTTAATCCTGCTCCTACGTATTCCTCGGTGCAATGGGAAATTCAAGGCTACGTAGTTCTGGTTCGTGAAGACTTGACCTTAAACACTTTAAATTTCTAGATTGACTTAATTTGGACAAAGGCTTGAAAAAGGGGGAGATTTATGATCCACCTGCACAGAGTCAAAGGCAAGCGAGGGTTGCACTCCGACTCATATATTCTTCGAACGTCGAAAAGACATGGTATGCTTCACTTTCAACTTTGGAGTTCATTGCATGAGATCTTAGATCCTTTAGAACTTTTCGAAAAATCATTTTAGAAAATATAATTTGAAAGAGAGATTAAGAAGGGAGATCTTCAACCCACACGCACAGAGTCGAAGGCAAACGAAGGTTGCACTGCGACCCATATGATTCTCTGAACGTCAAAAGACAAGGTATGCTGCACTTTCGACTTCAGAGTCCATTGCGTGAGATCTTAGATCCTTTAAAAATTTTGGAAAATCATTTTAGAAAATATAATTTGAAAGAGAGATTAAGAAGGGAGATCTTCAACCCACATGCACAGAGTCGAAGGCGAACGAAGGTTGCACTGCGACCCATATGATTCTCTAAACATCGAAAGACAGGGTATGCTGCACTTTCGACTTTGGACTCCATTGCGTGAGATCTTAGATCCTTTAAAACTTTTGGAAAATCATTTTAGAAAATATAATTTGAAAGGGAGATTAAGGGAGATCTTCAACCCGTCATGCACAGAGTCGAAGGTAAGCGAAGGTTGCACTGCGACCCATATTATCCTCTGAATGTCGAAAGACAGGGTATGCTGCACTTTCGACTTCGGAGTCCATTGCGTGAGATCTTAGATCCTTTAAAACCCTTTTTTTTAAAGCTTGTAAAAATCTCTTCAAAGAAAAGGTATTTTGAAAAGGGTTCAGGATGGGGATATTTTAGCATTTCGAAAAGTTTATTTAACGGAAAAGGAAATTTTGGGTGAAAGACTCAGGTTTTACCCATGCCGCTTCCAATTGTGAGGTTATATGTTGGAGGTTCGCCTGTGAGGGAACCTGGGGTTTTTCTCACATACGCTGTTTTGCTTCCCATTTTCGTTTATAAGACGAAAGAACCATATTGCACTTTATTTAAAGGAGCAGAACCTGTATAGATAATTTGGTTCTGGACCTGATGTGTATGTGGGTCGAATCTTTACTCTTTTTTCTTATGATCAGTATAAATGAGGTAGTAGGACGAAATTAATAGGCCTATCCTAGTTGCTTCTTTATCCTACTGATCTTGCTCTTAGATGAAGTCTTTACTTATATATAGGCTCTCCCATTCCTGCCACTAATCAGGCTACTTAAACATTAAAAGCTATTAGTTTCTTTTAGTGCTATTTTCTTAGTTGGGTCCCTATATTCCGACTTGGAGTCGGCTAGCCCGCATCCACATTTTAGGCTTTATATCAGTCTATCATTGCCTCGGATCTGCCGAATCAGAAGGTATACCTGGATTGGAACAGAGTTGCATATTCAGATTAATGAAATGAAATACAAACGCCTATTTTATCAAAACTATGGACTTAAACTCCTAATTTCTAGTTGTAACCTTAGATTCCAAGCAAACCTTTTACCTATATCAGGAACCCGGTGCAGACTGCTTCTGAGCTTTGAAGCCAAAATGATAATTAGCCTAGATCCTTAATTTTCTGGGGTCCTAGGCTATCAGGGACGGCATTCAGCCTCGCGACCTGACTTTGAAGATTTCCAGGTAACTTGCTGGAAGCTTGGCTAAGGGTTTAGATAAGGATAATACTCTAAACCTATTAGTTTAGCCTTTATTGGGTTTTTTATTAGGATCCAATTGAGAACATGCCTTGTGTCCAACCAATTCTGCCAGAATAGTGACCTGGTGCTAGGTACAGGTTCTTGGCCTTACACATGTTGTTGTACCTCACAGGCTAATCTCTTATGTACTCTCCAGTTTTAAAATTTTCAGTATCCAGACCTACAGTTTAGGAGCTAGGAACATGAATTCCTTGTATTAACCTACTGTTTTAGTCCCTTAGCCTCTTAATTAACTACTTAAGGGTGTTTTTCATGATTTGTGCATGGTGGCTTGTTTTCTAACTTGCCTCTATTCTGGTATGTATTAGGCCTCTGTAGGCCTAAACACTGGTGCAACTAATTCTGGCTTAATCTGGTTATGTCTGTGGAATGAGCAATGGCTGGAGCTGGCTATGCTATCATTTTGGAGCTTATGTTAAAGTGTCTAGACTCGCTGCCCTGTCATGTACTTAGACAAATTTCCTGAAATTGCTACCCCTTTCTACCCAAGACACAGATTCAGACTCTGGCTCTATGTCTCATCTTTAACAATTAAGAAAATCCTGAAGTCTGTTTTTCTTGGCTCCTATTTTGTCTCTGTGATCACAACCTGTGCAATCGATTTACTGTTTATGCTAATTAAAATTTACAGGCCTCCTACCAAGATGAAATGATTCAGATACATCTCAAAGGCTTTGCTAGACGCTGTTTCAGGATGCAACCCATTTTACCCAAAAGACATGATCTCCCCAACTTTGACTCACGAGTTGTGATATGCCCCTCTTTGTGGGAATCAGTTAAAGGCAGCCAGAAAGATAGAGACTCCAAGATTCTGTGCCACAAGTAGGGATTCACAAGCTACTTTAACCAATAAGCATAATGCTCCAGAGATTCCTACTGAAAACCCAAAAATCAGAGACCAGCTGTTGGGAGTATGCCCCAGAAGGTTTAAGGTACCAGGGTATTTGTGTACCAGTCCCAAATTAACTTCTTTGAGACTTAGAGTAAAGGGACAAAACTGATTCCTGGAGCTTATGAGAGATTCGGGATGCTATTCTAGACCCTGGGCATTGATTACTATACTCACTATAAAGGGAAACTTAACTAGGTAATACTTGGTTTTCTCTTTTAAACAATGACATGGGGATGCTATCTGGATAAGTCTACAATTACAACCCAGATATCTATCTATCCTACAAGCATTTCTAAGTTTGTGTTGATGATTCGTCAAGGCAGTAAGCTACTTTAGTTTTTAGACTTGGTCCTCTTTTCGTTTTGGCCATTATTATTTTGTAATCAAGCCTAAACTAGCATAACATCCACCTATTATTTCTGCAGGTGACAATGATGACTTTAAGACATAGGTCTAATCACTGAGTGCCACATGTTTCCACTATTTGTACTATGGTTATGAACACCAAATATAAAAAAAAACCCACACACTCTCTCTCAAAACCCATCTTAGCTCTTCACTTAAGTGTTCCTACCCTAGATGGTTGCTACTGTATGACAAAGTCAGGTTTTGTCATCACTACAGGTATGTGTATTCAATCCGATCACAGGCCCTCTTAGCTAGGTTCTGATTATTCTTGTACCATTGTTCTAGACTGTTTCCAAGATTGATCTGCTACTGGTTGCTATTTACAGGACTCTTGTAATCCTCTCAGCACTCCCGGGCCCTATAGATCAAGATTTAGGCCATGAGTATAAGGGAGCATTCTGTGAGAATTTTCACTTATCCTACTTGTTGGCTCTATGCATCAAGAATAAGCTAAGGTGAATTAGAACAAAAAAACTAGCAACTATGATTGTCTGTGACTGGTTTACTTCTGCATTTAACCTTAGGATCAGCGGATCTTAAAGCCCAATTAGGATTCAAAATTTCACTTGCACATCCTAAATCCTCAGGGCAGGTTCCAGAAGCATGCAAGGTTTTTTAAGACCAATCAGTTCAGAAATCCTTATTGTCAAGCCTATTGTATCAGGGGAAAACTAGGACTCATGGCTAACACATTCACCCTCTTTAAATTCTCAGGTTTATGTTCTTATAAACTAATTCAAGGACTTTTAGGATCTGACCTTACTTATTTTGTGGATAATGGCCTTGAGGGATTTT
Organism: Canavalia gladiata; assembly: GCA_037954105.1. Taxonomy (NCBI): domain Eukaryota; kingdom Viridiplantae; phylum Streptophyta; class Magnoliopsida; order Fabales; family Fabaceae; genus Canavalia; species Canavalia gladiata. The sequence continues at coordinate 33,930,361 of CM075660.1, forward strand.
AAGCCATTGCAAAATCAACACTTCTACTTAACATCGATCACAGCTTTCTTTATAAAATCAGTTCTGATTCTTGCTTGCTATTAGACCTATGCATCACCAAATTTAGAACCTGCCTTTGACCTAGTTTTCATAACTGCTCTTGACTCTGATATACCTATTGTTTAGCCCCAGACCCTACAGTAGTGTTGGGTTAATTACCAGAATTCAGTTCATCACCAAACCAGACTTACCATATCAATACACTGATCAAGTATGGCTCTTCAATCAGTTTAGGCCAAATGCATATATGGTGAAAGGTCTGCTATTTTGGCTAAGGTTTAAATCTTGACATGCTCCCCTATCAAGGATAGTTCTCAAGTGTAACTCTAGTTACCAAGGTATTGATCCTAAGACCAGCCAAAGGTTATTTTAGGTGACCTGCAACTGATTCCCATGATTTCTTAGGGTTTGAAACCTATTAGTTAATAAAGGCCAGCTAGTCTTACAGAGATCAGATACTGGTCTGCTACCCCTAGGATTTTGTTTTATTTTGGGTTAAAGTAGGAGCAATCCTCTAACTGATATGAGCAATCCTCTAACTCCACTTTTCAAGTGGTTGGACTAACAAATTCACAAAGCCACATGATTATCTGATTCACTAAATCTTTTTAGGCTAGCCAAGAGAATTTAGTCACACATAGCCACGGCACTCCCAAGTTCACATTCATTCACTAGAGGGGATCAGGTCTAAATCCATTCACATATTCTCCATTCTTTCACACTAGAGGGAGCTCTCTCATTCATCCGCTCTCGCACATTCCTCCATTCTCCTCACTCTCTCTGACCCCAAAAAGTCTTATCTCTCACACACCACCTTACTCAACTCTTTTTCCCGATTCCTTGAACGCACCTTTCCCCAAACTGAACCCATATCTACTCACCATTCACTCTCTCGGCAGAGACTCTCCCATCTGGGGTTATTCACTTGCCCAACAGCTACCAAGTCAGCTCACGTTAAAACATACCCACACCTGCATTCAAACAACCCCTGACTCACAGTATCACTCATCTAAGGGATTTTCTCTCTTGTCTAAGGATCTCTCTCTCTCTCACTGGCCTTTGGACTCACTGCTCTTTCCTCATCTTCCAACTGACCCCAATAATGATTCACTCCCTTCTCCCATGGAGATGCTCTTCAAAAGACTCATGATCCAGCAAGAGAGATCATGAGTCCAAAGGATCTTAAAGCCCAGCGGATCTTAAAGCCCAATATGAACCAAATTTTGCCATAATTGTACTTACATGAAAAAATGTCATAATGGGAGCTCCTAGTTATTTGTAGCTTGGAATATTATATATATAATGGGCCAGCGGATCACTCTTAAAGCCCAGCGGATCTTAAAGCCCAATATAAACCAAATTTTGCCATAATTGTACTTACATGAAAAAATGTCATAATGGGAGCTCCTGGTTATTTGTACCTTGGAATATTATATATATAATGGCAAGCACGTAAGCTTGGGTGCAAAGCGTTGGTATATAGACATTATTCATATTCAATGCTCATGTGCTAAAGGTCATGTCATTTGCTTTCATAGATTTTTACTATTCAATTAACGTAACATCATCTCTTCTAAAAAAAAATTTATTTATTATTTTATATTACTTTATTGTAGTTTAGTTGTTATATTTTTTTAAAAATAAATAGACAAATTATTAAATTTACACATGTATTTGATTTTTATAAAAATATTTTTTAATTTTAAATCTCATGAATTTTGAATATGAATACTTAGCATATCCTATCGTTTTGTATTCAAAAAATCATATTGTATAGATCTCACAACCCTCGTTTATTTAAGATATTGTGCTATTGTACATGTGTGGATTTAGAAAGTTATTTAAATATTATAGTATTTTAGAAATAAAATTTTTAAAATTATTCTTCGTTTAAATTTATTTTTATTTTAAAATAAGTCTCAATTTTAAATCTTCATTACAAAAAATGTTATTTTTTGCGGCTAAAAAATATATTTTTTGGCGGTTTTTAACTGCCACAAATATTATTATCAGCATTTTTAAAAAACACTAGGCATACGGGTGCCACAAATAATTTGTAACAATTTTTGGTTGACTACAAGTAGAGCTGCCAGAAATGGTTTTTTGCCAGTTTTAACGGCTAGAAATTTACAAAAACTCACACAAATTTACAATAACTAACACAAACAATATCACCATAATCCACTTGTAAAAGGTAACTCCAAATTAGTAGGCTATGGGTCATGGGGAAAATTGCCTAAAATTGAAATATTTCCTATTGAAAAATAGAAATTTTGTAACAATACATCTCATAGCAATTACATTCAATTTCAATGTAACTGACTTCTGTTTATAAATTTCCAAAACAATCTTAATGTTTTGGTACCATGTAAATTCTATTAACAACAAAAAATGACACAAGAAAAAAAAACATTTCTGTAAAAATACAGTATTACAAATGTTGAATGTTCAAACTAACCAAAATAAACCTTTGTTCCTTGTACTAATAATTCTTAAAAAAAAAAGTCAGCAGAAATATCATCATCTTTTTCTCCTCCATGCAAGCTCCAAGTTCAAGCATCCTTGTGGATATACTTAAATAAACATTAGCACTCTGTCCCATTCTTGATGAAATTGTGAATAAAAGAAATTATAAAATAAAATAAACTTGTTTTAGTTCACACAAATGAGATGGGATCACACTCGTTTGGTTGCTAAAAGTAAAATTATGGATGTAAATGGTTTACAGAATCCAATTTAGTGACTTTGAGAATTTTTTTTTTATTAAAGTACCAGGTATGGAAGTGGCTAAAAAATCATTAGCAAAAGAGAAATAATGTTAGCACATGCAACACAAACATTTGTTCTCATCTAATCCCTACATATTTTTTATTTATTTTTCTTCTATTAATACCTACATGGTAAATCAACAAAGACTCAAGAACCGAAATTTCAAATTTAGATTAAGATTTACAAAATAGCATAAAGTCATATTGATAATTATATTTGAACAATGGCATGGTATTTGTCTTGGCCAATATCAATTGGACAAGACATCAACAAAACCTACTATAATATGAACAAATATTTAAACTACTTCAAGTCTTTCAAAAATGTTAAAAGTAAAAGAAACAAAAATATTGAGGACTACTTATGGAGTTAAATATCCTCATCAAACATCAAATGCAACATATAATAAATATAATTACTGATTGCTGAAGGTAGTTGGTAAGTTACAACAGAAACAGATTTAGGTATTACGGTTAAAAACAAAAGATGAATAATGCAACATCAATATAATACAATGTCAATGAACAACTCTTTATATTATAAATAAAAACATAAAGTGCCACATCATTGTAGTAATAAAAGGTTTTTCACTTCGTGTTAAATCATTTTAACAATTTTTAAACAGGTGACACCAAATAATATACAAAATGGTTAAAAAGTTTTTATGCTAACATTGGATCAGAATCAAATCCAAAGTTAAAACAAAAAATTAAGATAAACTTGCAAAACCACATGTAGTAGCAAGCTAGACCTGAAAATTTCTAGCATTTTGAGGATGCCATACTTTATAAAAGAAATCCTCTTTATATGTTTTAGAACATGTAAATAGTCTTTACAATCTTGGTTTGAATGGAAAGTAACGTAAAACCTTCATTGGTACTTTCCTTTTATTTTTACCTTTTGTCTTCCATCTAGACTTTTCACAATGTTTGTAAATATCCAATCTTTCATCTGCTCCCCAATACAACATGCAATTATTTTTGCATACATCTATTTTAGTATAATTTAACCAAGTTTTTGGATCACCTTCTTTTCCTTGTAAAAAGAAGTAGGAATTTTTTCATATTCGAATGCATCTTTCAGTAACTCCAAAATCAACGCCATTGCCTTGTCAGTCACACCACACAAGCACTTTATATGGTACAACCTCAGTTAGAAAGATAACTTTGAATATTTGCGACACCCTTCATATAATTCTTGATTACCATCTCTAAGCAGATCATTAATACCTCTATGCCCTTCTGTAGGAATGATGTTTACAGGCTCTATTGGTTCATTTGAAGAGGTAGGTTTCATAAGATGGTCTCTGTTAATTCTAAATCCATCATTTATCATGTCCAAAACTGAATTTGTGTCTTACATTTCCTCATCTATTACTTTAGTTCCTTTTGATATAATCTCATCATACTTTTCACCATTGCCATATCCAAACTTTATAATTTTTTAGGAATGAGAAAATTAAATGATCTCGAGTGTTATCTCTTATTGTCCATTTGTTAAAGCGACAATTAGGATAAGGACACCTAATTGTTCCATTAATTGGTCTATTTTGAAATGCAAAATCTAGGAACTTATCCAACTCATCCAGATATTCAATTGTATTTCACGGCATATCGATCCATGATTTATCCATTGTTATGATCATTCAACTACATTTAAAAAAATGTAAGCGTATAATATCGTCACTTCAAACACAATCTTATCATTTAAAAAATCAACTAACTTAATAATATACTAAAAAATAAGATATTTGACAAATTATTGTTTTGAAAAAAAAAAAAAGGTTACAAAAGTATTTCACAATTCTATATTAATATATTTGATACATTTCATAATTATGAATTCTGAAATCATTAATGCATCAAAATTCTAAGCATCAAATTGAATATCATCAACTAAAACATTTAAAGAACATCACTATATATAACTAATATAAAATAAGGCAAGCAATATATATATATATATATTAAGTACATAAAAAATAAGATAAAAATAAACATAATTATTTTTGTTTGCAACATAGTCTTAAATAAAGATTTTCTTTGTTGGTTTCTCATTATTATAGTTATTTTATGGATATATCTTAATGATGGAGTTTAAGAAATTTGAGCTTATAGTAATTAATTTATAATTTTAAATTAAAATTTGAACATTTTAAATTCTGGTTTGTTTTGAAATTCTAATCAATGAAAGTATAAAAATAAAATAAAAAACCAAGGAGTAGATTTGGCTAATATCTTATACTAAATCACTAATCCAACATAAAATCTTAACTTTGTCTCATCACTGATTTAATGAGCAGATTGCATAAGCTTTTGGGAAATCGGTGCATACATATTTATAGATGTAAGTTTTTATGGTTAATAATAATTTATATTACCAAGAAAGATCCGAATTAATATGCAAATATGGGTTGTAGATATAGGTTATTTTGAGGTAAAAATATTCTTCTATATATAAATAGTATCATTTATTTATTTACATCTTTTATTTAAAATTTTAAAAAAATATATAAAATAAATTTAACTATGTATAATTAGATGTAAATAGATGCAAGTATAAATTTTTTTTTTCATTTTGAAGGTAAGTGGTGTACCAATGCATCATAGAAATTTCTATGAAAAATAAAAAGAATTAGGATCAGCTTTATGTTTAGAAAAGAATTCATGGCTTCTTGACATATTACTACATATGAAAAGCTCATTGCAAAGGGTGTTTCTAATCCATATATGAGAAAGAAACCAACCACCACACGACTATGTTAGTAAACAAATACATTGCAACATGCATATAGTCGTGTAGAAACAAAACATACAGCTGCTTTGGAAAATCTCCATAGTTAATAAAAGAAAATATGATTTTGTAATTCATTACTCTTGGAACAAGTCGGGAAGAGTTAAATCATCAATGATATAAATTTTTTTATATAATATTTAATTTTATAAATATAGTTTTACCATAATTTTCAGTAAATAATTATATATTAATTTTTTAACCATTATCCGATAAAATATACAGGAAAATGGAAGCAAAGAATGAAAAAATAATAATTTTATCTCTAATATTATTTTTATAATATAAAAAATAATAATAAAATTTAAATAAAATTTTTATATAAAATTATTATTATTTTTAATTTTTTACTATTAGATCAATCTTAATTATCACTGTTATTTTAATATTATTTTAAAACCTGTATAGGGGAGTATGGAGGTACATGCCTCCAGTCAATTTTAATAAGTTTTCAAATTATTATGATATTTTACTATCATTTAACTCTTATTATTTCTATTTTTATCTTTATTACTCAAAATTATTATGCATTCGCAGTTGCTCGTTTCATACAAAAGGGTGATTCATATTTCAATTATTACATAGTTTATCTCCTTCAATGATTTATTTCTCAATTAAACAAAATATACATTGCCTTAATTTATAAATAGAGAAATTACTCATGTGATTAATAACAAATAATAGTACCATGGAGGAACTAATTTTGGACGATCAACTAAAGGACTATTCATTACTACCATTCATTACTAAAAGCTATGACTATAATGCTCCAATTGATGAATATAACTAGATAATTATGCTTTCAAAATATTATGAGAAGAATCTTTGATTATTTTGTTTTTATCATGAGATCAGTAGTCATGTGTGAACATTGAATTATGTTTAAGGATAAGTTTAAAATCCAAAATAAATTATTTATCTAAAATCAAAAAAATAAAAAAAAAATCATGAAAAATGGAAAGAAAGAAAAATTGTTAGGAAGTTAGTTAATGTTAGTTAGGAAAAAAAACAAACAAGAAAAGAACAGAAAAATAAAAAAGACAAAACAAAAATAAAAAAAGAGAAAAAAAATAAAAATAAAAATAATAAGCAAAGATGAAAAAAATGTAAAAAGAGAAAGAAATAGAAAAAAATACAGAAAATAAAAAAAAATTAGTTAATTAGTCAATGTCGTAATCGTGATTACATCGAGACGACGAACTCGCTAAAAATTTAAAAAGAATTTTATTTGATAATGGAGCCGCCACCAAATTTTATTTTAAGGGAAAACATTTGGAAAAACCCTAATATGAGGATGAGATTCTAGGTTCAAGAGTCGGTTACGAACAGGGAAGGTGTTAGACACCCTACTCGCTCGTTCCAAAGAATGACACCCTTAAATTGAGTGTGTGATTTATTTAAAAATTGTTTAATCCCTTTAAATAGAATAAAAATAAATAGGTTTGTGAAAGATAGCCTGACAGGACTTGATCCTGCTCTACGTATTCCTTGGTGCAATGAGAAACTCAAAGCTACATAGTTCTGGTAAAAAGATTTGATCTCTTGGAAAATTGAAGGAAGATTTTAGGTAACAATTGACATTTTTGGACGAAGTTAGTGAAAAAAGTGATTTTTTGAAATCGTGTGCTTGTAGAATCCAAATTGTCGTAAGCCGTATTTGGAATTCGCACGAATTAAAATACGGTACAATAGAGAATGCTACTTGTTCGCACTAGAATTCTTTGCACGAATTTTAAAAAATTTGAAAATAGACATTTTAGACAGAGTTAGTAAACACAATGATTTTCTGAAATCATGTGCTTGCAGAATCAAAATTATCGTAAGCTGTATTTGGAATCTCCATGAATTAAAATACGATACAGTAGAGAATGTTACTTTACCACTTTAGAATTCGTTACACAAATTTTAGAAAATTTGAAAGCGGACATTTTGGAGAGAGTTAGTAAAAACAGTGATTTTCCGAAATCGTGTGCTTGCAGAATCCAAATCGTCGTAAGCCGTATTTGGAATCCGCATGAATTAAAATATGGTACAGTAGAGAATGCTACTTGTCCGTATTAGAATTCGTTGCACCAATTTTAGAAAATTTGAAAACTGACATTTTGGACAGAGTTAATAAAAATAGTGATTTTCTGAAATCGTGTGCTTGCAGAATCCAAATCGTCGTAAGCCATATTTGGAATCCGTACGAATTAAAATATGGTATAGTAGAGAATGCTACTTGTCCGTATTAGAATCCGTTGGACGAATCTCGAAAAAGTCAAAAAATAATAACAACAGAATTTTCAACAATTTTATAAGAATGGATTCATTTGAAGAATGTGTTTTTATATCTCAGCTATAATGTGTGTTAGGCCTTACCCAAACCGAAGATAAAAGATCAATTAAATTGATTCCAATTAATAAGCAAAAGTAATTGGGCTTTACCCAAAAAAATAAATAAAAATAAATTAAATAATTAAATAAATAAAAGTAAAAATTTTAGATATTAACCTTGAATAAAATTTCCTTAAAATTTCAGCTCACTGGACATATTGGAATTAACCAAAAACTTAAGAATTAACAATAAAAGGAAAAGAGTTTTATCTCATATCTAACACTTGGGCGATTTCCAAGAATTAATAATAGTTTATTCAGAGTCCTTCCACCACGTGAGCCTTAAAAATATATTGAAGGTAGATTCTGATTCCACCAAGGTTCTAACACGTGCTTTGCCTACTTTACCCCTGAAGACCTAAGTTGCATGATAACACTTCTTTAAAGCTAATCTTGGGTTTAGTGACTGTTATTAAAAAAGGGAATGAAGTATGACGGGTGAGGATTAATTTCCATTAATTTAGTTAACCCATACTTCTCTTAATTACGGTGACACCCAAGCATTGAAGGTTCCTTTACCTCTCGTCAATGTACTTAAGTCCGAGTTACTATTTGATAAAAATTTTCTCTTCTATCAGCTGTAATCAGGACCCATTTTTAGCAGCTTACCGATTACATGCATGTTGTATTGATGTACGATTCATACCATATTTCAAGATCCAATATGTATGGGGTCAGTCTTATCTGAACCTTAAATTCAGCTTTTTCTATATAGGAATTTTAAAAAATGAGAATGCTTCATGACTTTAATTATCTCTTAAAAGTTTCGAAGAAAGAACTAAAAGGGTAGTTGAGGATGTACCCGTAGGCTAATGAAGATGCATAAGGGCTGAGGAAGACGTTGAACTGAAGCATCGGGTTACCCTTGTGGAGGAACCTGGGATTGCTAAATTTGGAGTGTAAAGATAAGGCCGAGACTGAAGCAGGGGTTCTAAAACCTGAATCAATTTAGAGAAGCTTGGGAAGAGGATTAAAAGGCTTCACAGGTCGGCTTTTTAGACGTTTGTAGGTCCCTAGATACATTTCCAATCCAAAACCAGTTCTTAAAGTTTGCATCAGCTCACTAGAGACTTATGCAGAAAACCAGAGAATTTTCAGGCACATTTTCACAGATCAGTTTATCAATGGTTTATTCAAATCAGCTGAAAGTTTTTGGGTCCTCATTAGAGTTTATGTCTAGGACTTGATCAGGTTAAAAAGGAATTTACGCAGAGCGACGGGAGGCTTTTACATGGTTGTTACCACCTAGAGTCAAACCCCAAGCTACAAGATCCGAATTTCAAACTTAAGGATCCAAAATAGGGGAGTTGCAATCTTTGTAGGTCTATCAAGCCTTGAGCATAAGGTCTCATATCAGAATTTTGTGCAGATGATCAGTACACTGACAAGGATTGGAACGAGGTATCACGTTCAATATCAGAATGCAACTTAGAGAGAATAATAGAAGACTTCTAGTTTGGACTCCGAATTAAGTCTCAGAAGATCCAATCGGAGGAGTATAATGATTCTATTGGGTTTAAATGAACTAGCTCACTAGAGACGGAAGGTCCCTACACATCTTGAGGCTTAAGTCAGTTATTTAGGAGTGCGCCTGGATTCAGAAGGATTGTATATGTCTAATACAGGTTGA